>OX155637.1:5788743-7059576 GCA_944567765.1 Carterocephalus palaemon | reverse complement strand
CATCTTATATGTATTCATTTAACAATTTTTGATTAATTCGCGTAAAACTTGTATGGTGCAATAACGCAGAAATATTATTATTATGTGTGAAAAATATCTATCAATTTAATTTTAAATATACAACGAGTTAATGTTATTATAAACAAAAGTAACATTCAAAGCATGCAAGTGCATGACTGTGTTTTACAAAAGTATCTCAAAATTCGACCATCGACCATTCAGCAAACAATGACCGAATGAAAATAAAGAATTTTTTAATACTAGATTGTTTTTAGACCATTCCAAAATCGGAAAAGGTACATTGAAAATATGATTTTGAAGAAATTTCATAATTATTGAGCGGGTCACAGAGCTAAATCGGAACTCCACAAAGTTAACCAACTGTAATAAGCTCTAGGATATAAAGATCTAGGTCTAGTTTCAAATCTAATTATAATTCAAAACAATGTTCTTCTGATGGTAGGTGAAAAATAGCAATTTGATTATTTTTAAGATTTGAGATAGAAAACGGGCACTGTTGTGCCCATGACTCCTGTGACCAACTGGACTGAAAAGGTCTAGTTGAGTTAATTTTAAATTAAAATTTTAATTTTTAGTACATTGACTAATTATTAGCTAAATGAATTGGTCATTAATTTTATGGACAATGCTATAGTACTAAGATATCAGAAATATTTTTTTAGGTATTAGTTTAGTAGGAGTTCCATCCTAAATTGGTTAAAGATATGTTGCTACGCTTGAGGACTAAGATGCTCGCCTCTGAATAGCTTATCTGACAACCACACCCCTACAATACTGAATCTGACCATAATTTTTTTTTATATTTAGATAGAAATTTACTAGATAGATAAAATATATGAACATCAGGGAACAAAATGCAGAAAATCAGACGGCAGAACCTGTACCAGTACAATTTATTTAATTTCATTTATTCAAATTTATTTCTTGCTGGAATTGGCCTTTTGTTTTGGATGGATACAATAATTTATACTAGTTATTATTGGATCCATTCAAAACAAAAAGTATATAAAAAAATTTCATCTATAGGAAATGCTAGATATATAATATCTTGAGTGACAACTGATCAGTGTGTTCATTTACAAAATAAAATCCTTTCTTATAATATTAAGATACAGTGGTGGTCATATAATATAGAACACTTATGTATGATACAAGATTTTTTCTAACAAACTAGCATAATTTCTTATGCATAATGTTTAATTAACAAAATGGTTTTCATACTATCAATACATTCATTTAGACAGGAGACTAATTAAAAGCTTAGGGATAAGTTTTATACTTCCTATAAAACTAACACTAATAATGATAACATGATTTCGAACTAGCTGGCCACTTAATTTAGAATGCTGAACAGTTTGTTTATTTTATTGAAATTTAAATCTAACAAATATATTCTATTTCTATCCAACAAATATACTCAAGAAGTGATACTAACACTAAAGTGAAAAGAATTACATAGGTATGTAAAAAGATAGCTGATCATCTGCATTGTTCAAAAGCAATGGTGTACAGTATTTGACTACATATCAAACGTCTTCAAATAATTTGTGCACGCCTAAACAAAGGAAGATATCCCGGTGAGATAAAATTATTTTTTGGAGAAAACAACCTATTAGCAATCTCAGCACGTCAATCTCATCAAATTTGAGACATTTGGTAGAAGAAAAGATGTACGGACATCATAGCAACAAAGGTAGCCATGCTGAAACTGTGCCATAGGCTAGCTCTCTTGCATTTGCAAGAAAGCATGAAAACTGGTCAGTTCAACAATCACATAATGTTCTTTTTTCTGAGAATATCAAAATAAATCTAAAATTGGGGGTATTTTTTTGGTCATAGAGTCCGACCTGTTAAGCTCATAGAAGGTAACTTGGATCAACTACAGTACAAAAAATTAATTGGAATCAACTATGTTACCTTACGTTGAAGATGATACTACGGGTTATATGGATAATTCAGCATAACAAAGATGTCTGATACAGAACACACTTGGTAAAAGAATTTCTCGAACAGCAGTCAGTTCTTAGACTGGCCAGCTAATAGCCTGGATCTAAATCCCATAAGACATGTTTGATGTGTAGTGAAGAGAAGTGTATAAAATCAACAATGGGGCCATTTATGAAAGCTTAATAATGTTTTGGTAGAAGAATAAATATAACTCAATTTATTAAAAATTTGTCATATTCTTGGGAATTGTTCGTTTTTATCATGTGAATATTTTTAAATATAATATAATAATTTAATAGAGAAGCAAAAAAAAATTGGATGATTTGTTTAAATATTTTTGTATTCCAATCGTTCTTAATTATAAGACCAACACTATATAAATGGGAAATGACATAAAAGCAACATAATAAGATATTTTTCATCCCTGAAAATTGCTGTGAAATGGAACAATTATTTAAAAAATTAACGATAGACCAATTTTTCATCGATTGTTAGCCGTCTCCGATTTTCATAGACAGGACTGCAGGTGAAGCTAGATTTTGCTTACAGGTCATCTTTGGTGTATCTAGTGGTAGATAAAGGAATAGAAGAGGTAATTCTGAACATAAAACCCCGGAGCCGCGGTGAAACCTAGTTAATAAATAAATTTGTTTTACGCACCAGCAATTTACTATGCTATCTCTGTAAGTATTCTCTTGTGGTAAGGGTTAATATTATTATTCATTGAACTCTTATGCTGCGCAATATGCACACTTATGCTACAATACGCGTTATGTAATTAAATACAATGGAAATCTAAAAAAATTTAGGGCCAATACAATTTGAATTCGGATTTAATGAAATGTTTTTTTTTTGTTGTGTAATGACATTTTCGAGGTAATGTTTTCATTAATTTTTGTATAATTACCGCAAGAAACATATCCCTTTCATTGTTGAAGAATATTAAAATTCTGGTAAAAAATTACTCATTCATTCATCTTTTCATTGATTAATGACAATCTTGTCCCTCACCTGCTCCTACCAATAACGATAAAAAATGAAGTCAACACATTTCGAACTCATACGAAAATAAAGAATAAATTAACAAAAATAACTGTAGAACCATAACACTGAAATCCTTGTTTTTAAACTCGGTTACCAACTAATGTGGCAGTATTTTCTGTAGCTTCCTTTCCTTTTAACTTTACACAAGCACAAGACAAGCCATATTGAATCGGTTCGGTTTAGAATTGATTATCTGTGTGGTGTGGCCAACTAAAAATAAGAGTAATTAATAAATAAAATTCTAATACCAAAGTTTAATCCTCAGGGAAACATTACATAAAACAATGAAATCATTGAATATTCATATAAATAAAATTTACAAGATGTAACGCCACAAATTAAGAGATTATAGATTAGAGATACATAAGTACTATACTAATGCATAATATGCATATAATAATTAATGCATGAAGTATGGGTCCTCGTCGCAGGAAATCAAAAATGCGAATGATCGCCTCTTCGAGCTCCCAGATGTTCCCATCTCACCAGGCCTACTGGCATTTGGCCAGCTCACTTCGATCAGAGGATTAATGTTCACCGAGCACCCAAACAGATGATATCCCACTTAACGTAAAGGTTGAAAACAAAGTAAAAGACCAGCTGGAACCCACCTACCGCCAACCCAATTCCGTCCTTCACCCTTGATGAAGTCGACACAATCAAAAGCCATGCATCCAAAAAAAGTGTCCAGGGTAAGATGGCATATAAAATAATGTCGTATCACCTTCCACTATTTCTACTATGCCACTGGTGACAAGATAGAGTAGGGTGATAGCTCGAAGGATAGGATCCTTCGAGCTATCACCCTAATATCTTGCTCAACACACTTGTCAAAGTCTATATTTTATGTACTACATAACCGTAGTTGTAAACCGTACCAAACTCCTCATATGGGGCGGGAGGAGGACCGGGAACCCTTCACTCTGAAGTGAAATCTGCAGTTCGATCGACAAGCACTCGCAAGATGCGTACGAGTCTGTCTGGCACTCCCGTTTGGTAAAGCTTATATAGGCTGCCGTGCCAGATTTTGTGAAACGCATTAGCTGCATCAAAGAATAGGGCACCTGTACATCTTGACTCTGTTAAGACCCGTACGGATGTGCTCCGTAATTAGGTGCACATATTGGATATATCTATTGAGGGCTGGCTCTACGAGTAAAGCCAAACTGTTCGTCCATAGGTAGGTTTTTCGTTTGAGACGTAAACCGAGGTCCGTACCCTTACCGCGGTCACTCACATGTGTGCAAACGTTTGACATTTGTACGAATGTTTGCACGAATGTGAAGGACGGCCAGGAATTCATATGCAAATGGGTTCGCAAATGAGTTCACGAATGTCCAGTGTTGCTCGCGATTTTGTTATTAATTATTCTCTTCCAGGCACCAGTCACTATTTTTATAGCCTGTTTTTATAGGACTTCCTTTCAGGGTTCAAAATAGAGGGTTCACTTTGCAATAATTCAATAAATTCCAATATGTTATCGTTATTCCAATCCATTTTCAATACAAGAAGATAAGATAAGACGCCACGAACAACGATAAATTAGCACATCCGTCACCTTTGCAATCGTGTGCGCATCTTAACAAAGCTAAGATAACCAATAATAACTGCTACACATGCGTCAGAGTACTATGAAATAATAGCTTTTCTTTCTTTTTTTCAACTGGTCACACCACGCATGTGTGGTAGACTACGCGAAGGTGCGTAGGAAGCGCGCGAGCTTTGATGTTTGACAAAAAACCGACACAGCTTGGAAAACCTCAAATGCATCGAAAACTTCGCATAAGCATTCGCGAAGGTCGTCCTACACATGTGGGTTCGCGTATGTGCGCACATGTGAGTGACCGCCTTTAGATCTATTTTTCGGATGCACTTTTGCTATATAGTCATACTGACCTTTACGGCGCCACTGAATAGTTATACCCTTCTTTTTCGATTAGACTTTTGATGTATGGTCATAAAGACCTTTACGGTGTCACCGAACTAGATTTATCGCACCCACACACTTGAAGGAGATAATCCTTTACCTTTTGGTTTGAGCTCTTTGAAGCTTATCAACCTGTCCGATAACGCCGTAAGGCTGCCAGTCCACCGGAGCGGAGCTTGGCAGCGAAGCCGAGAAACGGAGTAGTATGTATATTAATCTGTGGTAGTCGCCTCCACAGAATACATTTTAATTTATACTGAAAGTCGCCTCCGGCCTCCGGTAATTAACTAACTTACGATTAATTTTTAAAAAGCAGTACTACGAGCAAGGAAGGAACATTATACTTAAAAGATTATCGAAAGAGAGTTCTTTTTTTTTTGTGTCATGCATTTTATGCAGTCTATCCCCTCAATCACGGGAAAAAAAAACCTTAAAAATCTATGGTGGGCTGCCGTCGGATGACGTCACATTTGCCCAATAATAAAATGATCAGCACCATATATTGGTAAAACTAGTTAAATAGGTAGTTTAACCACAGAGAACATAATTTTACCTTTGTGTTGTGTTATGTTTATCTTTCTAGCAAAATTTTGTTCAATTTCCAGGTTTCATTGAAAAATATATTTTGTTATATAATAAACTTATATATGCCATTCTACGATAGATGGCCTTACATGTATATTACTTACCACTGCTTTGACGGCAATTTCTATTAGAAACGTGCATGAACAATTTATTGGGATGTATTTTAATGGTCATTAAATTCCTTCGATTAATTCATAGGTAGGTATAGGTCTTTGATTATATACACGTATATAATCAAAGGTATAGGTAAAGGATGTTCCATAAGTTTATCTATCATCACACAAATCCTTTAATGGAACCATAATGGAACCAACTACAGAGCTGGTGCGGCTTGTGAAGCGGCTGAAAAAGCTAGCATGCAAATACCTACAGGGGGATTAAGCTCCGAATATGATTTTGTCCCATTCGGTATCGAGACCTTTATGGCTTTTTAAGGAAATAGCAAAAAGATTAGTCGACATCACAGGAGACCGAAGAGCTGGCAGCTACCTCGGACAAAGAATTAGTCTTGATATTCAAAGGAGGAACGCTGCCAGTATTTTCGAACTTTGCTTGGACTCCTTTTAATTAAATATTTTAGTTATCTATTATATAAAATTCTCGTGTCTGCCAATCGGCTACTGTCTATTTTTCATCCCCCTAAATGTTAAGGGTAGTCCACCCCTAAATTTTTTTTTAATAAATAACATTTTAAATAATTTAATTTCCTACTTTTATTGTTTAAAACGCTTTCGATTATAAGTACATCCCCGAACACTTATAGTAGAAATACATAAAACCCTAAATTTTCAAATAGTAGTAGTATTGGTGGTAGTGTCGTAATGGTAGTGGTAGTGGTAGTGGTAGTGGAAGTGTTAGTGGTAGTGGTAGTAGTAGTGGTAATGGTAGTGGTAATGGTAGTGGTAGTAGTAGTGGTAAGTAGTGGTAGTGTTAGTGGTAATGGTAGTGGTAATGGTAGTGGTAATGGTAGTGGTAGTGGTAATTGTAGTGGTAGTGGTAGTGGTAATTGTAGTGGTAGTGGTAGTAGTAGTAGTAGTCCACACACTTACATTAAGTTCTCCCAAAATATTCAGTAACAATCCATATACTTACTATACTTACTAATATTATAAATGTGAAAGTGTGTTTGTTTGTTTGTCCGGCTTTCACGTTGCAACGAAGCTATTATAAGGTATGGTTTTTGTGTGTGGAGATAGTGAGGAGGGTGGAGAGTGACGTAGACTTTTTACCGCGGTAAAACATCCCCATGGGAAGATATCGATGTTTTGTTATTTGCTAGATATTTAGTTCCGGATGTTGTTAATAGATGGCGTTAGTAAAATTCATTTGCAAGTTCTGAATCACGCTAACAAATGATACATATACATTAATTAAGTCATAGGCAACTAATAAATTGGATTGAATTTAGAATTCGCGCTGGATAAATTGTTGTTTTGATTTAAAATTAAATGGTAAAGGAATAAGACATTCGCACACTTCTTATTGAAGCTCCAGTAAGTCAGTTTACGTACCTACACTTTATCTGCGGTCAGCATTACCTCTGGTTCCTCTAAGTATATTTTAATCGTGGAACTGTCACTATTCTACGATCACACTATACTATCACACTATACTATCACCTATCCACCACAAATGTGTCATGTATGATAAACAACTCATTGTTAATTCCCTTTGACAACGCGGGCGGAGCCGCGGGTAAATGCTAGTTATTTATAATAATATGGCAAAACAACGTTTGCCGGGTCAGCTAGTTATTTTATATTTTTTAAGGTTATTTAGTTTCAGGTTCATTGTTCTTTTTTAAAGTATAGATAAATCCTTTAAACATTTCCTCTCCTTACCAGAGCTTTGTAAGCATTGATGACAGACAAAGACGACAACAGAAATTAATCAATGATTAATTTTTGTGACGACGATTAAACAATTAAGATTGTAGATAATCTTGTAAGCACGGTGTACCTAATAGTAATAATAATATAATATCTAATCTATACTAATATTATAAAGAGGAAAGATTTGATTGTTTGTTTGTTTGTTTGCATCGAATAGGCTTCAAAATTACTAAACCGATTTGAAAAATTCTTTCACTGTTGGAAAGCTACTCTATCCCCGGGTGACATAGGCTAAATTTTATTTTGAAAAAAAATAGGGTTCCGTAAGATATTTGGGTTTTTCGGACACAAGGTGTAAAAAATCAACCAGAAAAGTTACTTATTTTGCGTACGCTGCCTAAACTATAAAAGATAGAACCATAAAATGTTCTAATTAATTGTAGATCTTATAAATATCTATAAAAATGTCCGCGACACACTATACCTATCTATGTCGAGTGAGGCACAACAACCATTTTTTTATCTTGAATTTTTTTTGGACTACATTTACAGTTTATGTAGATAGTAATATTTGGACTTTGAATGATTAAAATTGGAAGTTTGGTTTTGAAGTGTCTGTCTGTATGTCTGTCTGTTTCGCTTTCACGCCAAAACTACTGAACCGATTTAAATGAAATTTGGTACACAGTCTAGAGCCTGACAAAGGACATAGACACTTTTTAATTGGAAAAAAATGTTGTAATGGGTTGAAAAGGGAGATGAAAGGTTTTATGAAAGTATTGTCATTTTCAGAACTAGAAGCATAAAACTTAAATTTTAGGCTGTTGAAAAGGTATAATCCTTACTAATCCTATCCTACTAATATTATAAAGGGGAAAGTTTGTAAGTATGTATGTATGTATGTATGGATGGATGTGTGTTACTTTTTCACGTAAAAAGTACTGAATAGATTTTAATGAAACTTTACAATAATATAGCTTATACATCAGAATAACACACAGGCTAAAATGTATAAAGATATTGTGTGAATTGTCCAAAATATGACGATAAGTATCAAGTAGGTAAGTAGGAAAAAATCTACCATCTGCGAGCTATTCTGGCGTGCGCTGCCAAAACTACTGGACCGATTTCAAAAATTCTTTCACCATTAGAAAGCTGCATCTTCACTGAGTGTCATAGGCTATATAATATTACTAGGCGTAAACGAAACTATTGTTATAATCTATATATGTAAAATAAAGTCGTGTTAAATTTTTATTTTATTAGTAACCTGACGCAAATAGGGTTTATGTGTGTGTATTATAATTTTTAATTTTTATATAAAATACCCGTGCGAAGCCGGGGCGGACCACTATGATATACATAATGATAATATATAAAATTAATTTTATTGTAAAAAAGCGTGTGGTTTTACCTACTCAACCAACTCGCGACTTACGCAAGTTTCACTTCCACCCGGCGAGCATATAGCTTATAGCTACCACTCTCGTCGGCCGGCTAAGCAAGCCAAAGGCGAGATTCCTGCGGCCCCTCCTGGGGTCCGCTCCGACTAGCCAGTGAAGGCAAGCCGGAGATGGCGAGCCTGAACTATTGTCGGCGAAAGTTGATAAGTCTAAAGTACCTAAATCTGATCGCATAAAGTGGTGCAAAATCGAGCCCCAACGCCAAACACATGAGAAACTACAACTACAAGCAAACATACACGTGAAACTAATAAAAATCTATTAAAAATGGCAATTGGGATGGGATCTATCGTTTGTTAGAAAATCAAGGACTTTCAAACATAATTAAATACGAGCTTTTTCCCGAGACTTCGTCCGCTTTAATTTCGAAACTAATTTATAAAATAACAAATTTTGAAATTGAAAGACAAAGTCTGGCCTACTATCAAATTGGCTGGATAAGGTTCTAGGTCTAAAAATAAAACATGCGGGATATAAAGTATGTTAAGTGAATAAGGTATGGTTCTGTGTTTTCATCCTAATATGAATGTTTAAATACCATGTTATCAAGTAAAGGCACCTAAACAAGAAACATACAAACATCCTTAGGGAGCATATTAACAAGTTGAAAAGTATTACATACCAATAAGTACGTTCGTCATAGGGAGTGGCTACGGGTACTCGCTCACCTCACTAGTGACGTCAGACCTGGAACTAGACAGACAGAGAGACGCCGCCTTCATCGATTCGGTTGTTCATTCAATGCCAGCTTCCCGCCGGGCCAGGGTTTGTAGGCGCCCTGCCAACCTACCTAAAACAGCTGACTGACCTTTGACGACAGCTTCATCCTTGAGCGTAAAACGATTTGTTTGTGTAATATAAAATACAATTTAGGATACAGATACCTACCTATTGTAGGCACCTGCATCATATTTTATGTTTTCGATTACCCAAAACTTAAACAGTAACCGTGCGCCAGATTTGTTTAAAGGTATCAGGAAGGTTGATGATGGAAAAAATTGTTTTGAAAGACATCATTCGTTTGAAATCTTCCAAGTTACTAAGACGGCACCTAGGTAGGTACAAACCTGCCGCTGTGCATATACAAGAAGTATTTGTGGCATTAAGTGTAATATAGTATTCGTGGCAAGTACTAATGTTTTTATATTATGAGGAACCTGTGAAGGAGTCGAGAATTTCCTATTTAAAAAAAAAGCAGTGAATTATAGCTTTCAAAAGGTATAATCTGAGTGCTTGGTGTGAGTCATTCCAAAAAGCACGCTCATCAGGGAAATGACGCAATAATATCTATTGAAACAATGATATGATAACGCGATAAAGGCGTAAAGGAAAATCACGATGGCAGTGAAAAAGTTGGAGTATCAACTTACAAAATCGAAAATTCGACATATGTATAAAAAATAAACTAAATGCAGACACTACATGAATTAAAGCTGACTCTACATTCTGAGCCTACACGATCGTCTACATTCTACAGGACTCTCTACAGCTAAAGGATTCGATTCGATGGAATGCTGATTTTTCATTATCTCCCCCGATTGCACCTATTCACTTTTGTTTATCTCTGAGATTGAATAAACGTTGTATATTGCAGTTATTTTGATCCATTGGAAAATATTATGCTGTGTGATAATCTCTGTATCTTTTGACGTAATCATAACAGATAGGCAAGTACTTACCAGTGTAGGTAGGTACCTATACTCAAACAAGTAAATAACCTACACGTACTTAAAAATATACTGTGGTACTACACTACTAACACATATGAACGTGCTAATTAGACGTGAGTATGATATCTACATGTTCAGTTTATAGGTATTGGGCACTTTTAGCATAAATTTAGCTGAGTTTTCGATGCTGAAAATCTCTGTAGGTAACTATGCAAGAAATGTTAATTTTCATTGAGCTTCGTCATTGACTGACAAAGAAACCCGTGAATATTGAGCTAAATCGTAGTCATTCCTGGCCTCAACTGAGTCTAAATTCATCTGGCAGCCAAAAAACTGCCCAGCCACATGGTTGGGCAGTTTTTGAGTCTATCACGACTTTGGGACTGTTATTAGATTCGACATTGGACGCGGTGTGATACTGGTCTTTTGTTGATGATAGGTAGTATTAAATATTAAGTTTTGATTCACGGTCTGCTTATATCTAAATTATTTGCTGTATGGTTTGATTAGCACCGGCGCGCGGCGCGAAGAAGTGCTAATCGTTCATACTCCCATTATTTTGCATGGTTATCTAAATTGTGTGACGTTTTAATTTGCAACTCGCCGGCTATGTATATTATGCTACAGATCTTTATGTCACTTTCGTCACAAACCAGAATTGTCTCTATGTTATTGCGCAGTCGTGTTTCTTGCTTCAGGAAACAACAATACTTACCTACGAGTATATAGCTTGTTATAAGTATATTCTATTGTTTATGTCAGAGCCGTATTGTGGTATGTTTTCAAGACGCTGTCAATGCTGTCATACGAGTCTAAAGATGTGGTTTCGATTCCTGCACATACTTGATACATGATCACACTTACAACAGTACACAATTCAGCAGTCTTATACAACTGAACAGCGTGATGATTAGGTAGATAGGCATGCCACCTAGTATATGTAATGCAGGTCCGTTTTCATTTAGGTACCTAATAGTACTGTACACCCTTCCCGATCATTCATCTTTATTTTCACCTTCTCTACGGCTCTAGGTCTAAAGGACAAAGAGTTTTATATACATAGATATTAGGTGCTGTGTCAGTTTGATTTTGACTATTATTATTTGAAATAATTTGAGTTAATGTTATTCGGTGATTCGGAAGCCAAAGACTGTGAGTCCGACTCGCACTTAAACTATTTTTTACATTGTCCTGTTTTGGTGGTGGAAGCCTCTCTTACTACACAGTTGAAGTGGTTGTGCTCGTTGTAATTATTCAAGTGAAGTTAATTATTCATTTGTTCGTAAGTCGTTTTTCCTTTGTTCAAAGTATTACTATTTTATTAATAATTATTAAAAATTTAATAAATTGTTAAAATTTCGCACTTTCCCACTTTTACCTACGCCCAATAATATACTTAGCTGAAGTTCAAATTTCAAGTTTCTTGGTCTATTAAAAGTGGATTAGGTAGATTTTTTTACGTGAGTAAAAGTTAGTTAAATTGGTACCTAGGTAAAAAATCACTTTGATGAACAAAAAAAAAATTTCATCAAGAAATTAACTATCCTTTTTTACCTATCCTTATTTAATAAGGAAAGGATCCCCCAAAATCCCTATCGAATGGGTACCTAGGAGTAGGAGGAAGGAGTAGGTATGTACCACTCAATGAATAATGGTTAACACGCCATTATAGTTTACTATGAGCATATTGAGTAGGTAGTTAATAATTTATTGAGGGGACAATGCTGCTGAATCGGACGGCGTTGCCGCTATGAATCGAAATGTACAGCGCTGTAGTAGGTAGGGTCGTCAACTTTAGGTCATTATTATGAAGTGCAAAATATTAATATGTACATTTATTAAAAATATTTATCGGGGAAAGTACTAGACATTATCAAGTCATATTTATTAGTTAGAAAATGAGGAATCAGTTATGATAAATTAAAAAAAATATAGATAATATATGAAAAACTATCATAAATGTTTTATAAGTATCAAAAGTAAATATAATTAACTCGAACGCAGAATGAATACGTTAGTCTAGTTTTTCGCCTAATATTCGTACCCGCGTGCTCAGTCATTTTGGGTTGCGGAATTAGCAATTATAGGTTAAAATCATAGAACCAAATTATAGACTAATAACGACAGAATTCTTATTTTAACATGTCCCGGGTCGCATAGGTATCGTATCGGGTCGTATCTATCTAACCATGGCATGGTCGCGAATTCGGCGCAACAACCCTACTTCAGGGTCGATCGTATCAGCGCTTTTATTGTGAAATACCTACTTATAGGTAATTATCATGATTGAAGGTTATGTGTAGTACTAGTACTTAGTACAAAAGTCAAAGTTAGCCCACGAGGACATGTAATTCCTCGTGGTCAAACTAGTTTGGCCGTATCAACGTGGCTTTGAGGAACAGACCATAATATGAAGTACTTAATAGTGGTTTTGCTGTTGTTGGTGTCAAGCCAGCTCTATCGCGTACACACTTTAAATTAAGTTATTTTTAATGTTTCGCTGATTATTACGATCCTATTCGGGTCATTTCGGTGGAGCTAATGGACGCCATTACATAAATACCAACAATCTTAATGGGAAAGGTTTGCGACGCTGATTCGCCATGCTGGATTTTTCCGTCACTGAACATAGCTATGATTCACGACAGTCCATAATAATTTTAGTGTCATGTATTTAAATTGTGTAATAAAACTTGGTTTTCGATTGTATCATTGCTATGGATAGAAATGGGATATATAATGTGTTTTGAACAAGCATCCAGCATATTTAATGTTTATGTAGGTACCTGATAGGCTGAACATCTTTGAGCTCCGATCCATATTGCTTTTTTATTTGTAATTGTAATTAAGTATTGAATGATGTGTTTCTTTGTGTGGTCTGGTACTGCCTAATAAGGTTCTCTTAAATAAGTCCATTAGCGGCATATTTTCCGGTTATAATCCAAATGTTCTCGGGAATGTGAGCTCTTTTTCACAAAACATTCATTCAAAAAGAAAAAATAATAATGTCTTAGTAATTAAAAAAATTAAATTGTGTGGTTTTATGAAACCACGGTAAAGTGAAACTTTTTTTCACATTAAAGACATTTACCTAAAATTTTTTGGAATAATATTCCATTAAGGGTATAAGAATCGCTTTATCAATCTTAATTTTATATTTGGAAAATTGGAATTATAATGGGAAAAAAAAAATAACAAGCGTCACTACACTATTAGCCGTTCGAAATATATGTATCTAAATTTCAACAAATTCTATTAAGTACGCTTGGTCGAACGGTCGAACGGTTGGTAAAAACTCAATCTTCTACGCCGAGGTGGCGGACTGGCGGTACGCTACCCAGTGTCTCAACAAAATAAAATTTTAGATTCAAGATTAAAATAGCGTGGAGCACTGGCACAAATGATGTAATGCGACATGCAACACACATACCAAAAATTTTCAGAACGATGTAATAAAAGTTTCAGTTTAAAAATAATAAAAAAATTACCTACCATCCGAAATCCAATATGTATAAGTATAGATCACTACTAGGTTACTACTCACATGACATGTGTGAAGCGATGCAACTGAAGTGTTCATCGCGATATCTACCTACTTGGGTCACCTAACAACCATCATGTCTCCTATATCGTGTCTCTACAAAACTCTACATAGGTAAGTGCCCATATGCAACCCGTGTAGCGGACACGGCCAACTGAGGAGGCTTGGCGCATGCTTTAACTTGCTGATACATGAGGGTACATTAGCCAGCCAAACTGTCAGAAGTTTTTAGGCTGCACGAAGGCCACGTTCACCGTCATGGCTATAACTATTGCTTTACGACTGTTATCATACGATAAGAAGTGATCGGGAAATATTGTCATTAGCGCGTAGCGTAGGTCATCTATCCAATTGCACGAGACCGACCGGTGCAGCGTATCAAACGATTGAATGATTGAGATCTATTTTTTAATCGCTCGCTGCTATGCCATGTCTTATCTCGATCAACAGGGGCAATTACCTATTTTTAAGTAACTAGAATGCATTAATAAATGGATTAAGTCAATAGATGTGGTATTAAACATTTGACTGGTGGACTGAGAGATACACTATAATTTTACGAATATCTTTAAGTGCAAAAAATCGCAGTCGAGCGATTCAAATATTGGTTTCCAGTACTATTGTATTCTGTCTCGTGTCCGTGTCTCCCCCCGTTTCCCCCTCTCGATCGGAGGCCCGTGCCCAACAGTGGAACAAAAAGAGTTTGTGGTGGTGGTGGTGGTGGTAAGCTGACCTTAACTCCATTATGCTCTGACCACTGTTTGTTCGGTAATGTAGGTACGAGTACCTGTAATACTTTTTATATAAAACGTTGTAAGGATTTTTATATAAGAATGTTCTGTATGGCAACTTACTAGGTAAGTCGGTAAGTCGAATTTGGAAGACTCGGCTAGCATTAGTAGTGCTTTCTTATAACTATTACTTTTTTTACCAGTATTATGGTAACAGTAGGATTTTCACGAGAAAATATTAGTAAAGGACGCTGTTCGTAGCCCACACATTCAAACACACACAGTGAACTCATGCTGATAAGATAAGAGGCTATTATTGCAGCAACTTGGTCACACCTCTGTAAGTTTAAAATTTAACTATATGGATAATTTTAAGATCGATGCCTTAATTTGTTGTTATTAGGCTGAGAGATTACGTACTAGGTACCTA
Organism: Carterocephalus palaemon; assembly: GCA_944567765.1. Taxonomy (NCBI): domain Eukaryota; kingdom Metazoa; phylum Arthropoda; class Insecta; order Lepidoptera; family Hesperiidae; genus Carterocephalus; species Carterocephalus palaemon. Next base: position 7,044,385 of record OX155637.1, on the reverse strand, counting down.
TATCTATTAGGAATTTAGGTGGTAGAGTCTAAATATTCTTCATTAGTTTTGTAATCAAAAGGAAAAACTAGTGTTAAAAACAAAAAAAAAAAAAAACTGGATATCAAATACTAATAATACTATACGAAATAAAGAATTCATTGATGTTTGTAGGAAGTAGAGTCACAAATAATTATTTTATGGAAGAGCTGTAAAGCAAACAAAAATTCTGTCATTATACATAAGGTTAAGGTATCTTATCTATATATGTAAATAAAAATAAATAAATATCATAGCCGTTCTCACACACGGCGATCTGACTGGCCCGAATTAACCGTGAGTCTGTATTATGGGTGACAGATATTTTTAAATAGATACTTACATATATGTATATGTATAATATTAACATCCAAACACAGAACAAACACGAGTGTTCGTTACACGAATGTTGTCCTGTCCTGAGTGGGATTCGAACCGATGACCCATGGCGTAACAGGCAGTGTCACTACCGATTACGCTAAAGGGTGCATTTTAAGAAATTAAATTTCACTTGTTTCCAGCATATCTTAGACCTAAGACTCTCTGTAATTTTGATCTAACTTAAACTCCTACGTAATTATTTCTAATATTGTCTCCAATAACACGTACCTTAATGTTTCTATTACGGGGAAGACACTCTGTTTATGTGTTTACAGTACCTACAGTAGCACCAACAGTAACTCAAACGGTTCGGTTATTTTAAAGCTTGATTGCTCCAACAATTACATGTTGATGAAGTCTTCTTATCGCGAGTCTCTGGATATTTTTTGATGATTTGGTGACAGGCTCCATTTCGAGGTCTCGGTGAAGATCTAATTTAAATTCCAGGGTGCATTTACAATGTCACCTAGCACTTTATTCAGGAAGCATTGTAAAATTTGTGTATTGCTTTGTTTGGCGTATCTCCAAAGCTTTATACCATAAATCCAAACAGGTATTAGGACTTGTATAGACCTAGGTTTTTTTTGTCGTTTTATCGAATGAAGTTTTACCGTGTGGTCAGGCTGAACTTTACAGCGTCACCAAACAGGGTGGTGATCTCCAAGAGCTCAAACCAAAAATCTAAAGGATTAACTCCATTATTTGTGTGAGTGCGATTGATCTAAGGGTCTGCCCCTGGGGTACGGACCTCGGATTAGGACACCACTGTGCTTATGAGAATAGAATGGGATCGGCCAATGTCTCGGTGATACCTCGTGTTGGCTGCTGGCTTCGCCAATATAATGTTTTGTAACGTTATTCAAATTCATCTCTTTTCTTTTTGACATGAGTTTTCCAGTAAGTACCGTACTAACCACGGTCTACTACTGTAGTGATGTGTTGATGCAGGTACCTAAATAAAAAAAGGGTATAGTTCGGACAGCTAAAAGGAATTTAAAAGGAATTTGTTCACAGCAAAGCTAATTTTATGAGTTAATAGTGGATCAACAAAAACAATGTACATATTTGGAAAAGTAGAGAGGAAAATTTCGTACATTGAAAATTATTGCGGTCTATGGTACCTACCTAACCAACAAAAAGCTTCTTTAATGTGACAACTACGCAACTACAGGGCAACTACGCAACCCTATACTTGTCGAGTCCAGCATTTGTCTGTATAGTAATACTTAATAGAGACGTAAAGCTATAGTAGGAATGGTATAAGTTGGACAGTCACTCGAACTCTGAAGATACCTCTGTTATTGCACCGTCCTAATCAGCCCGTGCGACCTGCCACTGAAGTAAAAATTAATGCCGAGCAACGACGCCGCCGCCGCGCCGCCGCCGCGCCGTCGACATGTCGTCATTTCGCTTCCGACCAAGTTCCATCAACCGCGTCACAAACGAAACGCGAAAGCGAAATATACGAGTACGGCCGACGACTCACTCCAATCCGCGTGAACGCACGGTACAGTCGCGCCCTTCCCGTCCATTGCCGACTTGACCGCAAGAGTGGCTCGACGTACTCTTGCCGAAGCGTCCACCTATCGCTACTAATACAACTTTTTTACGAATAAAATTTCAAAGTGATCAACTTCATTCACGCGCCGACGAGCGAAACGCCAGCCGAGACGGCGGACGATTCTTTTTTGCTCGATTTATTCGTAACTTTTAAAATTCTATGATTTATAAGTGCAAGGCGCTATAAGTTCAACTATTTTAAAATTGCGTCAGTTGTAATTTGTTTTCAAAATTATTTTTTCTTGATATACGTGGACGAGAAAAGAACTGAAAATGTCGAAAAAACATATACACAATCAAGCTGCAATACCGTTAGCTCCTGCGGTGTTTAAGGTAAGTTTTTTGATTAGTTCTATATTATGTACAAGTTTCGGTTGCGAATATGGACGCTGTCGCTGACATCCTGAAATATCCATGTTTTATTAAATCTTCGGCTTGGCGAGATTTTAACTAAATTATAAACAATACTCGTATTTATGGATAAAATTAATATAATATCTTTTTAGGAATTTATTTAGGTCGTAATTCAATTTTACGTAATACGGTGGTAATCGATTATAATTCGACCTCGACATGCTGTAACCGAAATTCGGTTAACCATTTCAAGTGAAATGTTTTCAGACAGTTTCCGAAAGTATTTCGGCGTCATACATTTACAGTTTGTGTTCAATCGCCGTGCGAGTTTTCTATTTATAACATTTTATTTGCTGGGCAAAAATACGGACGTTTGGCTGATTTCAGAGCTGATTATACACAAATCAGCAGTTTGATAGTATAACCTACCTGTTTTAGAAGCAAGATAATTACCAACGATATGAGTAATTAACTATCGATCGATAGAGTATAGTTGAAGTAATAATAAGAAATGTCATTATTTGCATTTACTTTTATGAATAGGTAGAACTTATACTATGACTAATTTTAACTAAGTTACTTATTGAATTTTGCGTTATTTATGTCTACACATCTCTGTGTACCTAAGCGTAAATACCTAATAATGTCTAGAACGGTAGAGAAAGCGTACAAACGTGTAGCGTTCTTAGTATTTTATTCATCATCCACTCCTAAACGAATTATAAAAAATTACTGACATGTTGCTCTAAAACTCATATAGATTCTTAGGAATAGATATTTTATGCCTTATCACAATCTGTTTTCAGTTCAATGTTAATTAATCTCCTATTTGAATTACCCAGCATACTTTTATACTTTTATATGGTACTGTATGGGGTACTGTACATTCCTCACAATATTACCTAAGTTTGTAATGTCTGATACATTTGACATGTTAGAAATTAGCTATTCATAAGTATTAGTATAAATTAATTTATTATTTCGCTGTCTTGACATATATAATTGAAAAACATGGAATTATTTCACTGACAGGAAAACCGCGTTTACATAACATCAAATTGAAAACTAATTTTAGAGTAAGTACAAATAATAATTATCACAGAAGATAAACCACTAGCAGGCAGCATTTTTAGGCTTAGATTATTGTTATTATTAATAGGCTTAGATTATTGTTGGTGATTTTAGGTTTGATGAAAATAAAGGGATAAATTAATAAAAAGGGGGAAAAAATAGGTACCTACCGTAACAATTCGCAATGACAATCAACATGGAACGAGTTGCCTATTGGCCGTCGCTTGGTGGATTGATGTTGGACCACTGGTTTTAAATGTTTAAAACAACATATTAACATCATTATTAATAATAAATAAAATGTTTGTAGGTTAGAATATACTAAAACAGTTAACACAAGTATCTAATAATTTAATTATGATATAACAACACCAATTGCATGTTCGTTCAGTTCGGTCTAATCACAAAAAACTAGCCTATTCGTAGGTAGGTAGTGGAGTGTACGGATTTTAAATTATTTCAGTACAGTGTACATTACGATCGAAATTTAATGTGGATATCCTACATAAAATTTCGATACGATTATTTTTAAATTATGTAATAAACTTTTTCTACACGTGCTTAGGCTTTCTGTCTGAACGGCACGCCCCGCGCCGAACACGGTACATCAGTAGTTAAATTTGCATAAATTAACATTAAAATGTGCGAGGGGTTCAACGGTGTACTTTGTACTGGAAATAGACCATTTCGGCGATAAGCGGCTATTAAATGGTTACAATTGAACAATGGTTACTAGACAAAACCCTACCGAAAACGATTTAAGCAATACATAGTAAATAAATATTTACGTAGTAGGTACATCAAAACAGATATCCTACGAGAAGTAAGTATACTCTTATTTCTGAAAAATTGCGCAAATGTTTTTTTAAATATTACGCCGTAGATGATGAACTTGAATTTAAATGTTAATAAAATTACGGCCAAATTTCGACTGTAAATAAAAATACATGCAAATATTAATTTTAAATTTTTGTGGCTTAAAATACCTAACTCAGATGCTTACCTACTTATCGCTGAGTTCTTGCTGTGTCCAATGAGCTTAGTTTATATTAATGAGATGGGATAATCTCTCTAGTATAGAGTAATAAATCTATGGGATAATCACTAATATAAATCATGGCATGCAATCAATTCCTTCTAGCGCAATTATCTATAGACTTCTTGTTACTCTTATTCTACAGATTAGTTTGTGTAGAACTTGTAGACGGGTTGGGTTAACTCAAATTTTACGTTGATCTTTTATAAAATACTAGCGTTAAATAAGACATTCACTAACTACAAAAACGGCAAAGTTTCATACTAACTTTTCACCCTCGTCTTACACCCTTAGGGAGTGAATTTTCAAAAATCCTTTCTTAGTGCTCCCCTGCGTTATAAAAGGAACCCCTGTGCAAAATTTCAAGTTTCTAACCCTTATAGTTTAGGCCCTGCGTTGATATGTCAGTCAGTCAGTCAGTCAGCTTCTCCTTTTATTGTATATAGATATGAGCATTATTCAAAGAGATCTTCATAAAATTAATAGTTAAAACAGTGCGTGCATACAAAGTACACATGTCAGAAGTGAAACTTCTTTTGTTTTATTACAAAACTTAAGTTATGTTAGTCTTTATAATTTTTAATTTCAATTTAATTTTCATTTATTGCCATATACACTTACAATATCCAGTCATATTAAAAATAGCAACCCAGGACCAGATGTCACCTGTTATTTGACTCATACGGTTTTGTTTTGCTTTGACAGCGACGCAGGGCAGAGATACTGTACTTCGTGGATAGAGAGAGTATTCGGAATCAGAATAGTGGGTTGTTTTATGTTCGCACCGCACGGTATCTCTAAATGACGATTCCGTTTAGCGATGCGAATGTTCGTCAGTCAGCTCCTTTGCGATCTTTATCTGTATTTTATCTTATTTGGTCTGTCGTTTAACTTTGGTTTTGGATTTTGTATCTGTATTTTACTCGTATTTAGTCTGTGGTGGAGCTTTGGATTTGACTTGTACTGTGCGACGTTCGCTCTATCTCACTCTCTCTCTATCGCCCATCCTCTTCTTCGTCACGAACGTAACATGCTGCGTGACGCATTTCCGTTTCATCGAACGTTGCATGCTGCGTGACGCATTTCCGTTTCATCTGTAAAAAATCATGCGCCTAAAGAAGTTTCACTTGAAACAAAACTAGAAAAACACGCTTTTATAAATACACGTAAAGACCAAAAACTAATCATTCAAAGTTCATTACAAGTCTTTTCTAAGAAATCCAAAAACAGCTATGATTCGATGTTGCATCATGAAGTTCCAGTACATATCTTCCGGCTCCATCATCAGATCAGTTCGACGGGATCATATTATTGTATTGTCATCAGAACTTACGCTAAGATTCTTGAAAGATGGTTAAATTAGTTACCTTAGATTCCATTACATAGTTAAATACAGGTCAACCGTTCAACAAAAGCGTGTTAAAAACGAGGCAACGACTTCAAACAATCAGCTACCTTTTCGTAGCCTTTCGCGCTGTTACGTAACTTTGTGGTTCTTTTAATACATCTGACACTATAGTGCATTAACTATAAATCATTCTATATCAACTACTCTAATATATAACATTAAAAAAGTATACTAAACTGGAAAATACTAGTTTATTTTATCCAATCATTATTCATGTGCAAATACTCTTCCTACCTATATCTATGTCAACATTTTGCTTTTAACTAGGAAGTTAGATGTAAAATTAACGCCTATTCAGATAATTCCAGATTACTTATGTTTCAAGTGAAAACTCATTTTATATACACTTGACCGAAGATTAAGATACCTAGTACAGTAGATGCTTAAGTGCAATTACCAAGCGCCATTACTCATTAATCTACGGAAATATTTAAAATGTCTACAACGCAATGTACGAAACGTACAAATATTATTCATTCAGCAGTTACCATTGTTTCTATAACATGAAGGACAAAATTGTCTGTTGATGAAAATATGTACTTATTGATTGGCCCAATGGCGCAATCGGTAATGATCCTGCCTTTTGCGCCAAGGGTTGTGGGTTTGAATCGCACTCAGGACTTTTGTCCTGATTCGTTTGACGAATACTTGAATTTGTTCTGTGTCTGGATGTTAATAATATGCGTAAGTAATTATTTTAAAATATATAATAATACTAGTGGACGCCCGCCCGCAGCTTCGCTCGCGTTACACATTCACTAACTTCAAAAACGGCAAAGCTTCATACTAACTTTACACCCCCGTTTTACCCCCTTAGGGGATGAATTTTCAAATTTTTCTCGCCGTAAAAACCATCCTTGAACTTCAACGAACATTTTAAAAAAAGAATTGGCCAAATTGGTCCAGGCGTTGTTGAGTTATGCGCTTACCAACACATTTTGCGATTCATTTTTATAATATATTTGCACCCCCGTTTTACCCCCTTAGGGGATGAATTTTCAAATTTTTCTCGCCGTAAAAACCATCCTTGAACTTCAACGAACATTTTAAAAAAAGAATTGGCCAAATTGGTCCAGGCGTTGTTGAGTTATGCGCTTACCAACACATTTTGCGATTCATTTTTATTATATAGAAGATGTACGAGAATGTATAGAGTCTATGCCGATAGTACAGGCTCTAAATCACACGTGACTAAGCCGGTAATTTTCTCATAGGACACAAAATAGACACTCACGAATCATTCAGTAATAAAATTACAGGCTCTGAGTAGTTTGGGGTCGTATGGTCTCTATGGATTATAGATGCTTATTTTGATTTCATATCTCTCTAAAATGAACATAAAATACATACCTATATTTTTACAAAAATGAACATGTTATTTTGCGCCAAGGGTTGTGGGTTTGAATCGCACTCAGGACTTTTGTCCTGATTCGTTTGACGAATACTTGAATTTGTTCTGTGTCTGGATGTTAATAATATGCGTAAGTAATTATTTTAAAATATATAATAATACTAGTGGACGCCCGCAGCTTCGCTCGCGTTACACATTCACTAACTTCAAAAACGGCAAAGCTTCATACTAACTTTACACCCCCGTTTTACCCCCTTAGGGGATGAATTTTCAAATTTTTGTCGCCGTAAAAACCATCCTTGAACTTCAACGAACATTTTAAAAAAAGAATTGGCCAAATTGGTCCAGGCGTTGTTGAGTTATGCGCTTACCAACACATTTTGCGATTCATTTTTATAATATATTTGCACCCCCGTTTTACCCCCTTAGGGGATGAATTTTCAAATTTTTCTCGCCGTAAAAACCATCCTTGAACTTCAACGAACATTTTAAAAAAAGAATTGGCCAAATTGGTCCAGGCGTTGTTGAGTTATGCGCTTACCAACACATTTTGCGATTCATTTTTATTATATAGAAGATGTACGAGAATGTATAGAGTCTATGCCGATAGTACAGGCTCTAAATCACACGTGACTAAGCCGGTAATTTTCTCATAGGACACAAAATAGACACTCACGAATCATTCAGTAATAAAATTACAGGCTCTGAGTAGTTTGGGGTCCTATGGTCTCTATGGATTATAGATGCTTATTTTGATTTCATATCTCTCTAAAATGAACATAAAATACATACCTATATTTTTACAAAAATGAACATGTTATTTTTAAATAATACATTGAAGAATTCCTGAATGAATTGGTTAAGTAGTAGTGTTTTAATGACACTATAATCAATTATATTAATATTACCAGCCTTATTCCTTTCCTATATACATATAGCATTATAGTCAGCTAGATAATATGTCTTCCTTAAAAACTTATAAAGATAAAGTAAAGTCGCTGTTTTCGGCTGTCTGTTTCTTCTATAAGATTTAAACTATGCAATGGATTTAGATACGGTTTTCACAACTTTTATGAGATTCGACTATCTTAATGTGGACTAAAAATCAGATTAATACCTATCACAACATCCTACTTTTCAATTTATAGTAACTGTACTAACTTAAATATATATACATATTTAAAAAAAATTATATGAATAAATGATTTACTAAAAAATGCGCAAACACAAATAAATGTTCAAGACTTCAGTTTAAATTTACTCATAATTCGTGTCTGATCTATCAAAACTATCTATCTATCTTCTCCGTATGCTTCTTGACGTTTAACTAGTCAGTAGTACTCGTAGCTTGTAGTTTGGACTACACCACGTATTAGAGGGGGTCTAGACAGTAACCTCCTTTATTCATAACATATTTATTAAGTATAACATATTATTCACTTGGGGTCGAACTTTAGAAGACATTGACGTAGCTTTTATTGTTGCTATTTATTCTCCTCAAGAACATAACCTGCCATGTGAAGCTCTAATAAATAAGGAAGTTTCCCTCCTTTTTAATTTGGTATTCCGTCATGTTAACCCGAATAGATGCTCAAAAAATATTTGTCTTCGCTTTAATTAAAACTTTCAACCTTATAAAGGTTAAAAAATTTAAATACTGAATTTACAATGAAGAGATTTAACCAAAACTCCATACAAACTTTCATACCATATCCCTAGGGAAACCTTAATATTTTTACATAATTACAGTAGGTACCTAGTAAGTTAACCCGGAGTAAGAGTAATAATTTTAACAAGATACACCCAAATACGAGTACGTCCACGGGTTTTGACTTGATGCCCGAACCAACAGACAGACAATATGTATTTGCAAAAAACACTTATTACATAACTCGTTATTACAATTTAACTAAAGTAATTTGAAAAAAATATTCAATGTAAGTACAGAAAAAGTTCCTCAATAAGGCATATAGATAGCTAACAAATTAAAACCCTTTAGAAAACATTTTAGTTATAAAGTGCTTTGTCCTTTTGTAGCTATAATCAAAGTTAAGAGCGACGCCGCACTAAGAGTTAAACCCCAACCGTATACGATTTTTAGCCGCATAATGTTGTGATCAATAGAAATTAATACATGCGCTCGAACAGGTGGTTTTTATCGGATTGATTATGTATAGGTTTACATTGCGGCTGAAAACCGCCCGCGGTTAGCCGTAGTGCGGTGGTGCGGCCTCGCGCCAATTCAAATTGACAGAATATGGTGACAAAACACTTAATAGCTTTAAAAGGCTTAATAATTTGTTAGGAATAAGACTCTAATAATATTAATACGTGAAGAAAGAAGGGGTCAATAGGACCCCTTTTTACGAAAATCGTAAAAAGGGGAGTGTATATAATAATCAATATCATATTGACGGGAGTGTATGAAATTTTTAAAGTTTTTAGGGAGCAAAAGTGTAGAAATCTAATATTTTCATATATTAACTAGTGGACGACCGCAGCTTCGCTCGCGTTACACATTCACTAACTTCAAAAACGGCAAAGTTTTGAATCATACTAACTTTGCACCCCCGTTTTATCCTCTTAGGGGATGAATTTTCAAATTTTTCTCGCCGTAAAAACCATCCTTGAACTTCAACGAACATTTAAAAAAAAGAATTGGCCAAATTGGTCCAGGCGTTGTTGAGTTATGCGCTTACCAACACATTTTGCGATTCATTATTATTTATATAGACTAGTGGACGCCCGCAGCTTCGCTCGCGTTACACATTCATTAACTTCAAAAACGGCAAAGCTTAATACTAACTTTGCACCCCCGTTTAACCCCCTTAGGGGATGAATTTTCAAATTTTTCTCGCCGTAAAAACCATCCTTGAACTTCAACGAACATTTAAAAAAAAGAATTGGCCAAATTGGTCCAGGCGTTGTTGAGTTATGCGCTTACCAACACATTTTGCGATTCATTTTTATAATATAGACTAGTGGACGCCCGCAGCTTCGCTCGCGTTACACATTCACTAACTTCAAAAACGGCAAAGCTTCATACTAACTTTGCACCCCCGTTTTACCCCCTTAGGGGATGAATTTTCAAATTTTTCTCGCCGTAAAAACCATCCTTGAACTTCAACGAACATTTAAAAAAAAGAATTGGCCAAATTGGTCCAGGCGTTGTTGAGTTATGCGCTTACCAACACATTTTGCGATTCATTTTTATTATATAGAAGATATAATCCATGTCATGCATTGAAATACATTAAATGAATTAAAGAAGACATTACACACACAATGGTATTATGTGGTTTAACACACACACGTAAATATATTATTATGTGTTTAATAGTAGTGATAGTTGGTTACCTGGATAGGTTAGCATATTATTTGTCACATATGATGTTCACATGTCAGTTTAACCAAAGGTTAATGTGCGACCTGATTAAACATTGGTTTGGCTGAAGTCTATGATAAAGATAGCCGTATTAACTTTAAACGTATGTAATATTTAAAAAATAAATTACTGTCTACTTTTGGCCACTCGGCGACCACTAGTAAACATAATTCCGCTTCGGGGAAATACAGGCTCCGCGCCATGTTGTATTATTATCGTTTTTCAAACATTTTTGTTTTCTCTCCGAAGCGGTAATTCGACACTAACATGCGGGCCTCAGCCAAGCTTGTCAGCTGATGAATTGTTTTCAGATGATAAGAATTCCTTACAATTCTACATGACATGTGTTCAACATTATAGCCTTTTGTAAGAGAGAATATATAAGATAATGCATATTCAAGAGTTTCAGACTGGTATGCAAGGAGGAGAGGAGACCCGTGCCCAACAATGGGATAAAGAAAGGGTTGTGATGATGATGATGATGCAAGGATTGGGGGATGATTGCAGTTGATGATAATATTATTGGCATGATCATCACATCTTTTACCTTCTACTACTTCTTCTATTGCTAGATCTGTATAATTAGTTAATATTTCAGTGTGCTAGTTTGAGAGGTTATGTGTGTTGGGAATGGCGCGCTGCGACCCATAGACGTCCCACTGATGGGCACGGGTCTCCCCCACAGACACAGCTGCGGGAGGTCTAGAGCATACTCCACCACGCTCCTCCAATGCGGATTGGTGGAGAGATGGTTGAAGCGTTGATAAATAAATTTATTTGCAATTTGTGTTATTATGGCACCATGTCGCATTGCCAAAAAATTATTGACTACTATTCTCGTTGTTTTTAATAGTCATTGGTCTCTTAGTTAATAACAGGTATAGTTAGCCGGTTCTAGCTACTTTCATCTACTAAACAGGCTTTACTGAAAATCAGTGTTGCGGTGTTATGTCGCGACTGGACCAGACCCATTCAATGGAACTAATATTTACAGATATGTATGTATGTATTAAATTTTGCTAGCCCAGAACTTTGCCACTGTAATGGCACTGTCTGCTGAGGCGCAAAGGTCGCCCTGCTCGCTCCAATTTAAACTTTTTTGTAATACATTTTTTTGAGTCTCAACACAAAGGACAGCAGAAAAGAAAAATATACGTTACCAGTGAATGCCAGTCTTTATTTTTGATGGCCATTTTTATTACAATCGTTAATTGCTGTCAACTAATCTATACTAATATATAAAGAGGAAAGATTTGATTGTTTGTTTGAATCGAATAGGCTTCAAAACTACTGAACCGATTTGAAAAATTCTTTCACTGTTGGAAAGCTACACTCTCCCCGGGTGACATAGGCTATATCATATTTTCAAAAAAATTAGGGATCCTTAATAAAACCCCGATAATATAACCCAAAGTGTAAAAAAATGCAGTCCACCCCGGCTTCGCACGGCTATTTAACAAAAATTTCAACATTAATTATGATTTTATATAGCCTATGTCACCCGGGGATAGTGTAACTTCTCAACAGTGAAAGAATTTTTTAAATCGGTTCAGTAATTTCGGAGCCTATTAGGTGCAAACAAACAATCAAATCTTTCCTCATTATAATATTATTAAAAATAATAAATAATAATATTATATATATTATATTATCTATACTAATATTATAAAGAGGAAAGATTTGATTGTTTGTTTGTTTGTTTGCATCGAAAGCTTCAAAACTACTGAACCGATTTGAAAAATTCTTTCACTGTTGGAAAGCTACACTATCCCCGGGTGACATAGGCATATAATCTATATATATATATATATATAAAATAAAGTCGTGTTAGTTACACTACTAATAACTCAAGAACCGCTGAACGGATTTGGCTGAAAATTTGTCGGGAGGTAGCTTAGAACCAGGGGACTGCTATAGGATACTTTTTACATCGATCAGTTTTATTTTATTTTTTAGTGACAGATGAAAATTTGACGATTTGAAATATTTGAAGTCGACCTATTGATGTGTTAGTTTTATAGAGTACATTTTACATGTATGTTTCGAGCATCTATTATCTTATTGTGCCGATATTATCATTAACAATACCTTGCCGCGACCAAGACTGTCAAATATTTACAGACAAAGCCGTAATGTAACAAGGATTCGAAACATTGCGAATGAAAGGGCTGAAGAAGAATAAGAAATTGCATGTGAAGAACTCCGCGTTAGTATGGCTCGAATGCATGCTTATCAAGTAATTAAAATAAAAGTTCATTATAATCTCTCTTTCTTTATGATTTTATTTTTTTAGTAACCTGACGCAAATAGGGTTTATGTGTGTGTATTATAATTTAGATTTTTTTATAAAATACCCGTGCGAAGCCGGGGCGGACCACTAGTTAAATATATATTTCAATATACGTTATGCCCTTTCAGCGATAAGGATTGAGATTCAAATATTAGGTAAGTAGCTACTTTACATGTGGCTATGAAAATACATATCTATGATCAATTTAAAATTCGACTAAAAATCTTAAATATTATTATTAATGTAAAAAGTAGAAGGGTATTACTGTATATAGGCGATAGGCGAGAAATGTAAAAATGTGATGTGTGTCTACTTGAAAACCTGCCGCTCTTATTGATCTAGATGAAATCAAATATGTAATAAATGTATAATTTCAGGAAGCTGAAATGAACTTCTTATTTTCTAGGTAGGTAGGTAGTGTAATTGTTATGAAAGTAAAAATAATAACAAACGCATCAGAGTCGTTTCATACAACACCTAACATAGAAGAGCGGTCTGAGATTTCGTAGTGTGCAACCTTCAAATAGGCACACAATATACAGGCAGACTGTACTATTGTAGAGAAGGCGAGAAGCGTGGCGGTGGCGCGAGCGCGGCTTAAGAACTCTATCGACGGGCCGACCGACTCTAGCGCTTGCTCGGCCAGTGGAAATTTCCACTTGGTCTCCGCTCACCGCGTGCGCGATACTCCCCCCCGCGCGCCCCGCCCGCCCGAATACCATTCTGGCCGCGGGGTTTGTCCCCACGTACTATCGCATTCACACGCATGCATGTACCGCCCGCGCGCGCCATTTGGAAAGGGTTCCCGAGCAACCACTCCGCTACAGCTTGTACACGTATACGGGCATGGTGCGATATTCACAATAGACATATTGTGCAGCTGTGAAAGAAGCCTGGGAACTGACCTCTGCCGTATTATATTGGAAACTGGCTTTTACCCGGACTTCGTCGAACTGGAATATGTTTAACTGTCGTGAATTGGACAAATATATCAACTCAAATTCTTCATTATGCTTTATCATAGTATAAACCTATCTACAGCACCAGCGTATATTTATTTAACACTTGTCTTTATTGCACACATAGAAAAATCAAAAATTTACAAAATTTTGTTCGTGACTCTTAAATAATAAAGATCTATCAAGGTAGTTTATGTCAAGTGTCTTTGATTGGATGAACTTTAATTGAAGTATTTTTCAACAACTTTTTTCATATCCGATACATACCCACCTTAATAACATGAATATCATCAGCATAATCATCTGCATGATTATTAAATTATCCGATACTGATATGACTAGTCTAGGTACCTGCGAAAGACCTAAATAATTTATGAGCAGCTCACGGAGATGCGCCGGCGGCGCTCGCGCTTCAGTCAGTTTATTGATATACGCGCACTCCAAATTCATGTCCAAAGATAGGCACATGGTAAATTCAAAATAAGGCTTATGTCAATCGTATTCGGTGTTACCTGAGGAATAGTGCCGCGGCTAACAATGGGCTTTCGTAGTTTCCAGAAAGATTATCACACAGCAAACACACCTTTTTATCTTTCCGAGAATCCTGTATCGTTTATTTGTTGTTTGTGGCAGTTTGAAAAGAAAAGACTTCAACGAATCTGCGGTGCGGTATTGATACATTTTTTGCTAGTATTGTTCCTTGGTACTCAAAATTTTACATCTATCTACACGCTATGTCCGCACCTTAGTCCTAAGACCGGTCTTTCGAGGACTAGGATCCGCGCTTTGCCAAATATACATAATACGTATTCACATCGCTCATAGCAATGGATACGTAGTTCAAGTAAAAGAGAGTCGGCAGATGAAAACACAAGAATATGAACGTACTATTTATTTATTCAAACAAAAATCATAGTAGGTACATCATACGTATACTTATACGTGCTTAGGCAATAAGTATAAAGTTACACTAATTTAGCTCAATTACGCTCAAAATAAAAACAAAAAAATGGGTGATAATAATCAAATCCAAATGTGTTAAATTTTAGGTATTTCAAAATTAGTTTACCTTTTGCCTAAACATTTGAAAGTACAACTTTCAACACATGCACATTTTTTCATGTGCCTAAATTATGAAAATGATTAAGAAAAAATAAAACTTGATAAAAGCCAACCTTGCTAATGATACCCGCAACATGGAAAGATAATAATGATATTATAATCACAATACATACGATTTTTCAAGTCGACTGCTGGCTTGAGCTGCATCACATATCAGGATTTAAGGATTGCCTACTTCTGACTCTGTGGGTGGCTGCATGTTCAGACTACCTACGCAGCTTTCACATTGCCCATTGTTTGACTGCTCTTGAAATACTAATGAGGTCGCACGACGAGACATGTCCAAACACACCGCACGTTGAATTGTTTGTCTCTTAGCGAATAATATCTGACCATTGTGTGTATTTACATTAACTTAGGCCACCGTGTGCTTCGTATGGTGTATGCAAAGCCTTAGTAATAACCTTTTTTTAACAACCCCGCAAACTCTCGTTAATTCCATAGTTGAAATGTTTTTAATTCAAACACTATCGTAAGCATAATGAGTTTTTTCCTAACCCTCTCGCCAACAGAGGGTCTGCAGACATTTTTAATTAATAAAACTTAATTAATAATTACAATACGTCATTAAATAATATTATACGGTAGCATTGCTGTGGAGTATTTAATAGTAGATAGGTACGAGGGTACGAGTTTATCCTGTTTACAAATACCATAGAGGAATATGCATGCATATAATATATGTGCCTAAATATATTTATTCCATGATTGTTGGAGCAAAAATGATAATGCTATGAGAATTAGTGCAGTGTCCGATAAGATGAAGCTTAAATTGTACCTGAAATTAAGCAACCAGACAAAGGCTTGCAGACCCAAAATAAAAATTTTAGCTTTCGGCAAGTTTCGGCACGAAAGTTTAATGTTAACGAAATCTGGAGGGGACTGCGGGGGTTTCAACAAGTAGTTCATTAGTTTTTGAGTCCATTGTGCACATAGGGACTGACAGACAATAAAATGATGAAATATTTTTGGAATCCGTAATCATTACTTATCATCTCCTGATAGTTTTTTTAAGATTTATTCAATGAACAGACGCGGACTTTAGAGTTTAATTATATGTAAAGACAACCTAGCTGGTATGCACTCGTACAGAATAAATCCTGAAATCTGTTCGTGCCTAAGTTAACAAAGCCATCGATTTACGAGCACGCACAATATTGATGATAAGATAACGGGCTGTCCTTGATGGTGCTTGACTAGGCTTTAGGGCTTCGTCAATAAAAGCAGCATATGGCTGGCCTCTAACATTATCCAATTCATGAATACAAGTTGTCATCACAAACAGGTGTAAGAGGCCATTTTACTTATTCTCATTCACATATTATATTATAGCTATATTTTTAACATTTTAAAATTTGATAAAAGTGCCGACAAGTAAAATATAGAAATTTTTTTTTCTGAAGTATTCCTTAGCAGGCCCATCGTCTGTTTCTCGCTTATCGTTGAATTTTGGGACACCTTGTATAGATATATGAATTGCTATGAATAAGGGAGCGGGGGGTTAGTTACTAGAGTTTACTATAGTCATTGTATAGTACCGTTTAAAATTACAATTAAAAAACATTTTGAAAACACATCTACAACACGTAAGGTGTTGTAGAGTAAGGCATGTATAATGTATATTATAAATTTATTCATAATTTTGTACTCAAAATATAAACAAACTAGTGGTCCGCCCCGGCTTCGCACGGGTATTTTATAAAAAAATCTAAATTATAATACACACACATAAACCCTATTTGCGTCAGGTTACTAAAAAAATAAAATCATAAAGAAAGAGAGATTATAATGAACTTTTATTTTAATTACTTGATAAGCATGCATTCGAGCCATACTAACGCGGAGTTCTTCACATGCAATTTCTTATTCTTCTTCAGCCCTTTCATTCGCAATGTTTCGAATCCTTGTTACATTACGGCTTTGTCTGTAAATATTTGACAGTCTTGGTCGCGGCAAGGTATTGTTAATGATAATATCGGCACAATAAGATAATAGATGCTCGAAACAAACATGTAAAATGTACTCTATAAAACTAACACATCAATAGGTCGACTTCAAATATTTCAAATCGTCAAATTTTCATCTGTCACTAAAAAATAAAATAAAACTGATCGATGTAAAAAGTATCCTATAGCAGTCCCCTGGTTCTAAGCTACCTCCCGACAAATTTTCAGCCAAATCCGTTCAGCGGTTCTTGAGTTATTAGTAGTGTAACTAACACGACTTTATTTTATATATATATATAGATTATATGCCTATGTCACCCGGGGATAGTGTAACTTTCCAACAGTGAAAGAATTTTTCAAATCGGTTCAGTAGTTTTGAAGCTTTCGATGCAAACAAACAAACAAACAATCAAATCTTTCCTCTTTATAATATTAGTATAGATAATATAATATATAATATTATTATTTATTATTTTTAATAATATTATAATGAGGAAAGATTTGATTGTTTGTTTGCACCTAATAGGCTCCGAAATTACTGAACCGATTTAAAAAATTCTTTCACTGTTGAGAAGTTACACTATCCCCGGGTGACATAGGCTATATAAAATCATAATTAATGTTGAAATTTTTGTTAAATAGCCGTGCGAAGCCGGGGTGGACTGCATTTTTTTACACTTTGGGTTATATTATCGGGGTTTTATTAAGGATCCCTAATTTTTTTGAAAATATGATATAGCCTATGTCACCCGGGGAGAGTGTAGCTTTCCAACAGTGAAAGAATTTTTCAAATCGGTTCAGTAGTTTTGAAGCCTATTCGATTCAAACAAACAATCAAATCTTTCCTCTTTATATATTAGTATAGATAAATATCATAGATATACCTACCTAGTACCTACATAACCCTTTACCCACACAGTGTATCACTTTGTTAAGAGTTTACTAGTTAGTGGTTTTTGTTTTGAGGTAAGCATTGGTAAGTTATATTAATAACGGAACAGTCAACAT
Organism: Carterocephalus palaemon; assembly: GCA_944567765.1. NCBI lineage: Eukaryota > Metazoa > Arthropoda > Insecta > Lepidoptera > Hesperiidae > Carterocephalus > Carterocephalus palaemon. The sequence goes on along the minus strand of OX155637.1, from coordinate 7,026,496 downwards.
CTAGGGTATACGATTTCCATGACAAAACACCATTATGTTAGTAGCGTTGGTGCCGCGACGTCCAGCCGCTCCCCAAGTCGATCGCTTACCGGGTGCTTGGACTGCCAGCCACTAGCTGCTTGATTTATGTTACACTGCTACATTCGCCCCAGTGAATTCACCCCAATTTCATAATAATCATCCCCGTTGTAACCCTTTACCTGCCTACCTGCAATTGGACTTTAGGAACTCTACATTATAAATTATACAATTTAGTTTGGCCTTGAACATTATGGTTAGTTGGCTATAGATTTTAGGAGTTTAATACTTCAAAAATGAATTGTTATGATTTAACCTTACTTATCACTAATCTTAGAAAAAATATGACAAAATTCCATACAATTTACCTTCAAGATATTTTGTTCTTATTCTAAATTGGATTGGATGTAGGATTGTCATTTTTTGTTTGTTAATTCTGCATTGGAAAGTAAGCATGCAGATAAAAAATGTTTACGCATTACCACAGAATAACAGTACAAGTAGTATTACGCAGTTTATTTTAAATTAATTTTTGAACTTGAGTATGTACCGCATGTATCATTCATTTTGTTCAATCAGATACAATAACTTTTGAAGTTGCCTGATTTTATTTTTTGAGTTGAATCTGCTATTCATAGTTAATCTATATATATGAAAGGAGAAGCTGACTGACTGACTGACTGACTGACTGACATATCAACGCAGGGCCTAAACTATAAGGGTTAGAAACTTGAAATTTTGCACAGGGGTTCCTTTTATAACGTAGGGGAGCACTAAGAAAGGATTTTTGAAAATTCACCTCCTAAGGGGGTAAAACGGGGGTGCAAAGTTAGTATGAAACTTTGCCGTTTTTGAAGTCAAGTGGGCAACCCGAACGCGGGCAGACGTCGTTAATGGATCTAATTCTACGCGAGCGAAGCTGCGGGCGTTCCCTAGTATTACATAAATGAGAAGTTATGATACAGTAATTAATAGTGAATTGAGATTATAGATAGCATACTTTCGCTAAAGCACAAGAAAAAGCATTATTTTGGCCAAGGCCTATAAATAGTTAGCCTATACATATTTAGATATTCTATTTTATCGTCCATACATTCATGAATTTAAAAATCAGTTAATTGTTTTTAAAGTATGTATTTTATAATATGCCCATAATTGACTAAGGTAACCTTGGGCTACGTGTCTTTGGTAAACCTACAATAGTCTATATAATTGAATTGTAATAATATGTTTTTGATGCAAATTTAGTTTTTGATGCACCCTTGAAAATTTTAATTCTAACGTACTTTGGCTGTACTATCAAACTATTGTTAAATATGTGTGCTGGATATGTAAGAGTCAGTATCGTCTTATCAAATGATACAAACACAGAAAATGCTCACTAGAGGATGACTCAAGCAAGGTATTTGTTTAGAAAGGGTGTTTTATATCTAGATTGCGGTATGGTGATTAAGCCACAACAAATTAAATTTGATCCGTTATCTAAGATAAACTGACAGGTAATTTTTAAACCAGTTTATCATTTTATCAGTGACACGACGTATTTTTTCACATGATTTATGTAGAGAATAGAGAAGACGTGTTTTTTGATGGTGTTTAATAAGGTTATTTTTACATTTTTGTTTTGCTTAAACTTTTAATGGCACTCCATTACTTCTTATACTTTATTAGGTATATATTTTTATATATAATACTTAATATGATTCACGTTAACCATTTAACCAAAGTAATATTTAGTTCTGTAATATCCCAATCGATTGAAAAAAGGCACACCACATATGGGACCTAAACATAACTGTTAAAAAATGGACCCACCACGGGCAAATACAGGCGAGATGTTATGTTATGTTTTAAATCAATACAAGCATAAACTTCATTGATATTATAATGTCGTATAATTATCTTATTTGGTTAACAAATAGGTACCAGCTAAGGTTAAACCGCTTTGTATAAGTAAATTACAGAATGGAAACAAATCTATCGGAAACTTTGAACAGTGAAAACATATTATCTAGAACATTTGATCAAATATTGATATACATGTACTTACATTTAAAAGATGATTATTTCTACTACTACAACTACCTACTATTACTAACTGCTACTACATGACTTATGAAGCTGAAATTTGTCAGAACGGTAGTTTTTAGGCTGGCGACGTCTACTAAGAACGGATTTTGGTTTAAAATCAATCGCTAAAGACTACTTCACTTTAATCTTTTTAGCCCACTTTTAACCCCTATAGGAGGATATACAATCTACCATCTGCAAGCTATTCTGGCGTGCGCTGCCGAAACCGCTGGAGTTGCACATAAGTAATGTATAATGGAAATGTTTATCTTAAATAGTCTTACCGAAAAAGCCTGCCACAGTATAGATATTATCTATATCTTATGTGTAAGCCATTATAGCCAAAATAGTGAACCATAACTACAATAAAAATTGATAATTTATTTCAATAAATTGATTCCTAAATGAAAATAGATACTTTTATCGCTTCTGGTATTTAAAGTACATAAAATATGTTTTTCACGCTACATCATTTGGACAACAACTATTGTTAAGTCTAATTCCACGCGAGCGAAGCTGCGGGCGTCCACTAGTTCAATTATAAAGATGAAAACAAATACAATTATTTACAGAACTTATTGGACATTATACCTTTTATTAAACCTGGGCATATAATATTCAAAGTAGGTAATCGTCCCAAAACCAATTTTAGTCATAGGCGTCATAGCAATTGTATTGTAACGCGATTTATGACCAGTTAAAAGCGGTACGTGCCGACATTACGTGAAGTTTGATTTAAAAACACGCTATTGTTGCAAGCAAGTTTGTTGTGTTTTTAGAGCACGTATATAATGAAGCATTGACTGATATGTGGTGGAAGAAATCAACTTGAGGTTGAAGTTAAACCACTTTTCCACCTGCATTGAAATTTAATTACGACATGAGGAATGCCTTATTTCATCTTCAGATAATATTTACTGTATTGCAGAATTTGCTGAAAGTCATCTACAGTCATCTGTGACTAAAAGCAAAGTTTGAAGTTTTAATTTTTAAATTTAATAAGGATTTTCACAGAATTTGTCAAATAAGTGCATATTTCTTAGTAGTTTTTTAAACAAAATATACATTTAAAAATTTAGATAATATAATAACTTTAGTACCTACGTTTCCACATAAGTACATAAAATAGCTTAAAATCTATAATAAGGTATAATTTTTCCAAATGTTTCTAAAATATGTATAATCAAATGATAGATTATCTCACAACCATTCAGCTTTTTCCCAAAAAAATTTTTTTACTCACGAGTGGGAAACCTTGAAAATGTACGTGAGCAACGCCGGGTTATGTGGGACTTTCACCCACTAAAACCCGCTCGATGGCCTATTGTGGCGCTACAGGCGCAGAGGGCTCTGGAATCTCTTGTAGAACCAAGACGGGCTCAAACAGACAAACACGTCGTCTTTCCGGGGTCACATGATGGACGGTTCGAGCTGCCACTTTCAATGCCCGCAACCTCAGAAGTCCCCTTTTATTCGCCTTTTGCCATAGGCAGGGGCTACCATAGCACTATTCTGATCCAAAGCTACTCTCACCTTATCTACTTAAAATATGTCGCCTTACAAGTTACAGTCCAAAGCACGTCGAACTCGCAAGGCAAACAAGAGATTTTGGACGTAACTCAGAAAGAATCGTACCACCAACGTAAATTTTAATCTATACTTGGTATATGGATGAGTGAGATGCCCAATGCCCATGCGCACGATACGAGCACGTGGTCTCCACGTGTTCATAATATTCCGATCGACTGAACAGCGTCGTTGAGATTTCAACAAGATGTTTGTTCGCTGTACTTTACCTTATACCTTATGATTTGTAGAATTTGTACAGTTTATTCAGTGTAAGTCTTGTAAGGGCACTGTGTTTAAAATAACTTTTAGAGTCTGGTAAAAGATAATTAGATGCCTTCATGATACAATGTATGTCCAATCGTAGTACCTATTATTTTGAGATATAAGGATGAAATTTAAAAAAATCGTTATCAGAATATGTGTAGTAAAATAATATATTTTGACGAGTTTTGAGTTGCTTAAGCATCTCATAATGCTTATGAATACTTAAAAAATATCTGAACAAAAATTAAATAATGTTCATAACCTTAACTCGATTCAATTGAACATAATGGTATGAAGTTTTATACATGCTTACCTATGGTTAATGGTAAGCTGACCTGCCCACCTAGTTTACTAAACAGACGTACAGTACAGGTAATTACGTAGAATGCACTATATAGATGGCACTAGTCTCTCTCTCTCTCTTCAGCCCACATTAGTCCACTGTTGGACATAGGCCTCTCCCAAGGCACGCCATTTAGCCGTCTTCGGCTCTCCTCATCCACTTGGTCCCAGCCGCCTTGCGCAGATCGTCGCGCCACCTAGCAGGAGGTCGTCCCACACTACGTATGCCTATTCGCGGTCTCCACTCGAGCAGTCCTTTACTCCTACGATTGTCTGTCCTCCGGCAGATGTGGCCCACCCATTGCCACTTCAGCTTGCTAGCTTTCAGAGCTATGTCGGTGACTTTAGTTCTCATATGAATGATTTCGTTCCGGATCCTGTCCCGAAGAGAAACACCGAGCATAGCTCGTAAAAACACGCGAGGTGGCACTAGTAATATTTGTTAATCAGATGTTGTTAACATTGCAAGGTTACAGAACTACCTTTTTTTACATAGTCTTATCATGTCACGCTTAACTGACCATATCATTATTACGTCTCCCTTGAGTTTGTACAGCAATTGTGAACCTAGTACTTACCTAACCTACAATTAATTAAATTGCACCAACAATCCACACACTTCCAACAGCCACAAACAATGATGTGCTCTACCTGTATGCTCTACCACCTCTACCTTCTCTATTGTAACATGCATCTACTACTTATTGCATAGGAACACTATTCTCGCTATCATCACGCTATTTTACGCATTTACGCATTCATTTTATTAGGAATAAAATGAATGTAATGTATGTAGTGTATTTAGTGCCCAGCATTAGGTGCGTATAGGTTGCAGCTTAAGCATTCCCTTTGTATACCATTACTTAAATATAACTATGTAGGTTCTATTCCAATATTTAACTTATTTACATCTGCCATACAGGTAAATTCTGGCGGGTGATTGTGTCGAAAACTAATTGAAGTGTAAAATGTAAAGATTTATGTGTAAATTATAATGTTATACTCCATGTGTTATGTGTATTTTGGATGTGTTTCACATATTTGTCAATTTATTAAAAGTCTTTCGATGTCGTTTCCAGACAAGCGCACTGCCCCGCCATATCTGCAATATCAGTTGAAGTGTTGTAAATAAATAATAATACCCATATGTAACCTGTCAATACCAACTTAGGTAGACAAAAATCTTTTGTAGAGCCACAATCACAGTCCGCACGATAGGAAAATTTGGCAGACTCCTTTACGAGATTACATCTTTTTACAGCAAAATCTTATCAGTTTAGAGAAACATCATCAATTTTAATGGAGTGTACTCGTACGTGACGCGAAGCCATGCCATAGAACATTATTAAAGTCATGGTAGAGCGTGTTCGTTGCTCACTAATTGTAGAATGACTATGTGCGCCTTAAAGTAGTCATCCAGCTAAAGTATTAAATCCATTGAAAGCCATTCCATGTAGGCATCTTGTTTAAATGCACCTATACCTACCTATACTACTACTACAATATCTACATTCTACACTATCGATGATAATTCATAGTATGAAAGTTAGTATATTTTTGTTTATAATTTAATTAATATCTGGCAAAACAGAATACGCAAGACGATTCTTAAAATAAAAATGGACTGCCTACGTATAAGTACCTACTATGCCAAGTATCCAAGGTCATATCATAGTATGATGTTGTATTTTAGGTAATTCCACATGGGTATGTATATTCCTAGCGCAAGTCCTGAATTTCAATGTAATTGGCACAACCACATTATTTTTAAATACGAGTATGTACCTATGAATTCACTCATATTATGTGGCGCGACTCGAAGCAGACAGACTGACAGCTCTCAAAACTGCATTCGCCAGGTCAATCCACAGCTGCACCGCGCCGCCTTTGACCTTTACAGACTTTTAATCAAGGAGAAATCCAACTGAAGTCAAATGGTTAAATCCCATATGATCTAGTTTACAATCAACCAACAGATGCAATGAGTACCTAGTATCTATTCTATGTAATAACAGAACGAATCTAACAATACAGGTATATATTATGAAAACGGAATAACGAGAAAATATATTAGTCGGTATGCATACTTGAGAATTATACTTATTATGAGTAATTTATAAAAAATACTTACGCCGCGGCTTCATTTTAAGTAAATACTTAATTGACTTTTTAACCCTTTGTGAAATATTCACCTGTATATGTATATTCCAGAAGAACCTCTTTATTTTTCGGGATGAATAGTGTATTTGTTACGTACACGAGTAAGAACATCGGTTGGGTATTCTTTGATTCCATCGCGCACAACAAACAGACAATAAGTTAATTTGAAATAAAACATTCGGAATCTGTATCTATAACTTATTATCATCCTGGCCGTTTTTTTATCAATGTGTAGACGCGTCTATAGAGTTTGATTTTAAGTATAGATTCCATTCCATATCCCCATAGATAGTCTAAATTCGTCATGAATATTCCAAAAACAATTCAAAAAGAGCGCTATAAAAGCCAGAAAATGTGACTACTGAACTAACAGTAGGAACAGTATGAATGCATGTGAATGAGCGTTATTTTCGGTAATCAGTCTCTGTAGTTAGAGTGGTCTGTGCAGAGGTGACCTAGGGTCCAGGCGCCGACGGGGGCGCAATCCAGACGGTTACGTCACAAAGAACAAAGGTATTTCTGCCTTTCATTGATATTTCGCTACTATTTTGTTTTTGAATGGACGCTACCGTTACATTATACGATCTGAGATTATACGTAATATGTAATATTTAACTCCTAAAAAAACAGCCTTGATCGGGCTAACCTCGCTGCAATGAAATTTAACTTACATTACAGTCATATTAATATGACTTCATAGTCATAATAATGCATGCATAATAATAATAAGTCCACATAAAATTTTCCTCCGTCTCTGTAATAATAGGTATCTATACCAAAAATGCCTAAATATATAGAATTTATTTCCTTAGTTATGTTACACAGAACTATTAAGTATGTACCTACTACTTGCTAATTTGTCTTTGAACTTCAATTATACGACCAATTGACTTTTATATGTCGTATCCATTCACACTTCCTATTTACTTTACATAATACACAAGATAATAATTAAACAAAATTATTTATGAGGATATTTGTGAAGCCTGTGATTTGACTCTTTATTCTATCTAAGTAATGAACTTGTAATGAACTTGTAAACTTACCTTTTTCATAAATGTCGGATGGGACGGTTGTTATGATGTGATGTCTAGTTAAATCTATGATGTTTGATGATTTTTTAATTTGTAGGATTTGTCTACCGCCAAATACATAGGGTACACTAAAAGTTCTGCGCTCCTTCTGCTTATAAATGTTTGAATTTCGAATGTTATATATATTTTTAACTTAAGAAACTCAATCATTGATTTACAAAAAACGAAAATTGCGTGTCAATTCATTTTAATCACAAGTTGAAGTTCGTCATCCGTATCAAAAATCGAATTAAGAAAATATTTTAGGTCCATGATTTTTTATGTTAATCGAGGACACTAGCTACTATGAGGATATTCGAGGATATTCGGGGATTTGTATGAGCCAAATACAAAAACTCTTAATCAACATTTAAAAATTAACTTGGCCGCTGGATTGTTATGAACTCACCCAGAACAAAAACAGACTCGTGTTGATTGGTGTAATTTTTTTTCTTAAAGTATATAAGCGTGTCATTGTGACAGAAAATGAAACAAGTTAAATCATTACATGCCGAAAAGAAACCAACAGTCTTCTCAGAAGAATATCGTGTCAGCGGATTAACAGCACGTAAACAACTTAGGTACTACAAACCATCCCTACCATCCCTAGTGAACATATTTCCGGTATATTTGTTTCAGTACTTGTACTATTCGGTGCGCACATAATTCACACAACATTCCCGAGATATCTAAGCCGTCACATACTACACAAAAACACTTTTTTTTTTTCAAATTAAAAAGTAGCTTTCTCAGGCTCTAGACTATCTATGTACCAAATTTCATTTAAACCGATTCAGTGATTTTGGCGTGAAAGCGAGACAGACAGACAGACAAAGTTACTTTCGCATTTATAATATTAGTACAGATTATGTAAGTGTACAAATGAACGACCTAATATACATATACATATGTATAATATCCTACTTTTTGAGTATATGAAGGGTTATTCAGCCACACCACCGCAACAATATAGGGAACCAATTAGGTTTAATATGAAACCTATTTTGTACCATATAGAGTTCGCCCTGGGCATTGCATGGGTGGTACTGAAAGCTCGTTTGCTATCTAAAACCCCCTTAAAATAATTCTAATCTTGCTGCCCTCCCCCTAACTGTCATCACCAGGAAATATCGACAAGATGTTTCCCTTATAAGACTGCTACATTTTCTTGCCTAACAAGTGATTTCCTTCCGCACTGTTCAGCCAAGACCTTCAGATCGAGTAGGAAATACAAATAACAGCGCAGTCGGTGGGATACTCGCCAACGCGTTACCCCGGTACAGTTAGCGGTCGCGATTGATGTGCCTTCATGGAAGTCGCACATTAAATCATCATCAAGACATCAGGCAATGATTTTATTATGTTGATACTAGCGGGGCAATCAGCGTGATTACCGGTCGTATAGTCACGGCTACATATTGTGAACCACACTGACTATTGACCGTACAATAAACCTGTTCATGAGTTTCCTGTATCGTTTCCCTGTACCTTATTTATGAATTTATATAATTATGGATTTAAAGCAGCGATCTCCAAACAATTGAATTAATTAAACTTTGGTAACTGGTAAGAGCACCTGTTAGGCGGATTGTAATCGTGTCGGAATATGTTTTTTAAACACCCTTAGAGTAAGTTTGTTTGTACCTACTTCAACCATAAGTATTAACTTCCGACAAAGCAAGGCCGTGATTCATTTACCATGACGTTCTATTGTTTATTTAGGGATCGTCGGGGAAGTCTTTTTATCCTTTTGTTGACTGCGCAGTAGGTAGGCACAAATGAAATAATTTGTTAGCTGCTCGCCCGTGACTACATGATACAATCCTTCAGGTTCAATGAGTTCAATGAGGGCTTGCCTTTGAGTTAACTCACACTTAAAGACTTTATGTACCTAATTATTTCTTACTAGTGGACGCCCGCAGCTTCGCTCGCGTATAATTAGACATAACAATAGTTTCTCAAAAAAGTTTTAGTACAAAATGATCCGCCATTTATTGAATTCATTTATTACAAAAAATGTGATAAATGAAGAACCACTCGACTGATTTTAAGCAAACTTCATATACACCATCTGCTAAATAGTCCGAATAAAGCCTGAAAATGTGGTTTGGATAGATGAGCCCGTTCTTGAGTTATAAAATAACAACGAAAAGTGGCATTGATTTTTATATATATACTAGTGGACGCCCGCAGCTTCGCTCGCGTTACACATTCACTAACTTCAAAAACGGCAAAGCTTCATACTAACTTTGCACCCCCGTTTTACCCCCTTAGGGGATAAATTTTCAAATTTTTCTCGCCGTAAAAACCATCCTTGAACTTCAACGAACATTTAAAAAAAAGAATTGGCCAAATTGGTCCAGGCGTTGTTGAGTTATGCGCTTACCAACACATTTTGCGATTCATTTTTATATATTAAGAAGATAGATTACTGAATTTCTTCCTCGAGAGTTATGTGCTTAATGGATATGAAGTTATTGACAGTTAACGTATAAATATTCGTGTGGTAGGATATGTACTCGTAGGTTCCTACATAGAGGATAAACCTTGGGAAACCAGTAAATTATATTATTTATGTCGGCTTATTATAGCCTGAAGAGGACAGAATTCACATAAGCTATAATTACGAGTAGGTACTTATCCAGAAATGGGCATTCGTGATCTCTTTCGTAATCATTGCATACCTATTGATGGCGGAAGTATTTTTTCATTTTCCATGATTTTTTTATCACTTTCATCTGCTCAGTTAAAATGTAGTCATGTTGACTCCAAATAGTTATTAAATCAGAGGTTATAATCAAAAATTAAAAGATTGTATAACTTAAATAAAGGCTGTTGATGATGATGATAGCTAAAATGGACTAGGTCCTAATCCCTCCCATTCTGAGAGGAGACCCGTGCCCAACAGTGGAACAAAGAAAGGGTTGTGATGATGATGATGATGATAACTAAAATGGTCGATTAAAATAACAAGAAGGTATTTTGGCTGCAGAACATTTTAAAAACATGTCCAACTCTTCCGCTATCCCTATCCATCAAGATAGAATTAGGTTAGAACCAAAATTATGAATTGGTTGCAAAACATTTTTGAATAAAAACAAAATGTTTGGAAGGTAAGTTGTATAGAATATAATTATGGTCTGTCAAAATCGGAATAAGTTTTCCTTGTCCTACCTTCTTCTAAATAAAAAAATAATTCTCATTCAAAACTTGTCTTTGTAGTAGGTACTCGGTGGAAAGCAAGTCGGTGAAACAATGACCATTTTCTTTAGTATAAACATTTTCAATATTATTTACATTGTTCTTCAATCGTACCTACGCGCCTACGGTTGGTGATATTTATTTTATTACCTAACAGTATTTCAGTAGTAAAAACTCTTACATTAAATGTATAAATACGGAAATTGAGTTTTATCAGCTAAGTCTTATGGGGAAAAATAAGCCACGTAACGTGCTGTAAGATACATTTCGGCCCAGGTGAATGTTTAAAAAAAATCGTAGCCACGGCGAACGTTTTAAAATGTCTAATTAATGAAAAATAGCGCGCGTTGATGTCTTTTTACAAACATCCCTTTCACTCATTACCAAATGTATTATTTTGTCTTTATCTAAAAAAATCTGTACTTGGTGAATTTCAAGTTCTAATTTGAAATAGCCCACAACTGATCGTTCCTTCACCCGCCCGCCGCGCCTGCTGGAGACAAGACAAATATACATATTCCATATTTGACTTTAGGCAGGTGATATGTGATTAAAAAGCACACTGAAGTTGGCAGCGGGGGAATCAGCCTGGCTCAGTACAATAACGCAAATGTTTTGAGAGATGGCTGGAGTAGCTCCAGCCGTTTGTTTCTTTACTGAATCCATTCCCAGTTTCTAAAGTATAAGAATACCTTTACGTATAACCATTATATTAGAAAACCTAATATACTCGTACGAGTACATGTATGTTTATGTGGAACTAAATATGTGAGCGCGTTTGTAATTTTTGGCACTGGCTGTTGACTTGACCGATGATTGTTCAACTCAACTGTTAATTTTTTTGTAAATGGGACTATAATTTAATATAGCTTACACCGGCTATGAAAACTTTTGTATTCTCTGATGGTAGGTTTGGGTGGCTAACTTTGCATAAACAACATTGCAGATGCATGCAACTACTAAGAGAAAAAATCCCGATAATCCCATAATATAACTAGGTTATGGAACTCCTGGGACCAGGCGGAGTTATTCTGCGGCTTCAGCATAAAACATATATTACCCCAAGTCATATCCAAGGCATAATAATATCTAGTAAAACGTTTACCATGCGACATCTAGGTTATATCGGGTTTTTAAACTGTTATTATAAGTTAACTCGGCCATTCAAGGACAACACTCGACATATGACCCTCAATCCCTCCTTTCCGCTTCGCTCCGCGGCGCAACTGATACAAGTGCTAAATCGCTGTGATCCGGGCTTCGACCCATGGCGTCTTTTGTCAATTTCGCAACCGATACTAACGTGTGATACGACTACGTGCCAGTACCTATCACCCACCGTTTTAGGGCTCGAAATTAATTATGCATCTATCTGACACCCACTTTTATTACAACACATTATATTTCACTCCGTGCTCACCTTGCGCTAACACCAACTGACTATGTTCATATTCAATTTCACTCACGCCTTCTTGGAGAAAATGTTAATAATAAGTTTCGCTTTGCACTAGAAACATTAATAAATTCTAAATAATTGCCTAGAATGTAAAGTATCAAACTATAAATCACTTAAAAACGAGTCATGGCAGTGAATTATTCTATTCTGAATTTTTATTTTCAATATTCAGTTATTATTTTTATATTATTAAAAATATTTTAGATATTTGTTGTTGAAATAGGTAAATACGTAATTACTGATAGACATTATATAACGTAACGAACGTAGATGTCATGGTTCCTACTTTACTTGAAATAGGTTGACAGATGTATATAATATGGTGAAATTTCAGAACAAGGAGACTTTATACAATGGTGAACTGAATAGGTGCTCTAAAGACAAAGAAAAATTATCAAGGCTATAAAGGTTGAAACCATAGTAACAAACAACTAACAGCCTTTTCTCTGTGCTCCGTGGTTGTTACTGTACTGCGCATGCTAAATATCTGCGAGATTTTATGACAACCTAGTAGTAATTCTTACGTATGAATTTTCAATCTATATGTATGTACTAGAGGAAACGAATCCACGATCTTCTCCAAAATTCTTGAATAATCCTGGAGCCACCTTTCAAATAAAATAAATAATGAAATGTCAAATTTGAACTAGATTATAGATCTTAATACACAAACTAACAAACATTGCAGATTAAATAATAAGAATAAGAGGACACCACTATTTTTGAAACAAAGATGCATATTAGAAAATTTTGACGTCGCCTCGCGTAAACATAACACTAGATTGTCGTTGTCATGAACAACTTATTTTTAGATGTTTCATAAAAAAATTGGCAGCCCAGTAGTGATTGTTATAGGTAGGTACCTACTTATGGATAGATTAGTAGGTGGAATAAAAAGTGGGTGGGTAAGCAACAAGAGAAGCTGTATAAATTATTTCACAAGCACAGGACACGATTTTATGCTAAGTTAGTAGTGTTAGATAAATTCCTTGACAATATTTTGTGCATTATAGGAGTGTGTAGGACCTATCTAATAACTGCGATAAGTTTCTGGACATAATCTACCTAGGTTTAAAAAAATATATTTCATGCGCACAAATTATCATCCCAATACGAGTATGTGCAACTCTTCAGCTTCACGTGGTTATATTCTCCTGGTACAAAGCACTATTTTCCAATCAATATCTTCGAACGATAACTACGGCGCATGTCAAGAAATACCTTCCTGCCTCTATTGAAATAAATATTTTGAAAATAAGTAGGAGTAGCAAAGAGTAGTTTGTGAAGGACAACGAAAAATTTCAAATTCAGCAGAAAATATACCAGGATATCATGAACGAAAACAGAGTGAATCAATGTCTAAAAAATATACATAAATAAATACACACAAACAAAGCTTCTATCTCATTTTAACTCGAGCAAGTGCAGCATCACTCAGTTCAGTTTTCCACTTGGGTGATAGTGATAGAAAACTGCTCGCTGGGAACGCCCCCTTGCATTGCGCATGTTACTTTCACTATCAGTTGCATGTAGTAACTCTATTCACTCTTCAGGGGAAAGGCGTAAAAGTTTTCATCGAGTTTAACAGCATTTTCAACGTGACAAACTTTGAATGGGCCTAACATTATTTTGACATTAGTTTTAACGCCCATCTCATATCATTCTCGGCGGTACAGAATTACATACATATATTATCATTATGATCTATCTCATTAAAAAATTTATAGCCTAGTGTAAATTTTAATATTGCCAACCAATCTTGTCTAACCTTAAATAATTGTGCTATACCCTGTTCAAGATAGCTTGATCTTTTTGACAGATGTAAATTTTTCTGATCGACATAACTTTGCAATGACGAACATATTATTTTCTTAGTTTAATGATTTAAAAAATTGTATAAATATTAAAAAAATACATATAACACATAAGTCCCTAAAGATTTAAGCGTTATCCGAAAATTTTAAGACTTTTTATTGCTTCAATGTAAAATTTTAATAGGAACACTGAAAATAATAGACGTTTGTACAATGTTACATCGGTCGGACGGATGGGACACGAATAACAGGCAGTAACCGTTACAAATATCGATTACAAAAAATCATTATCAAAGATCATTGTTAAGTTATTGTTATGAACAGGGGCCCTTTTGGTTGGGGTTTCTTTGGCTAGTGGTTGGGGTCTCTTTTCTTTTTTAAGAAAAATAAGGTAAAACAAATAATTTAATTCTAATTTTAATTACGCATTCCATCGATCCATCGACTGGCCATATAAGCCATTTATATGTCTAGTGCAACAAAGAGTTTCACACATAATACATTCACACCATCTCGTCACAGTTACAAGTATTTTAAAACGTAATTTTTTGGACTACTAGATATTTTCTGTTTCCCATCACTAGCCCGTCTGTCAAAAAGATCAAGCTAAGTTGTACAGGGTATAGTGTAAAGTTTTTAAATTAAAAACTTACCGGCAACATTGTGCCCCAGAAGGGCTTGCAGACATCTGCAAAAAATATTCGCTTTGTGCTGGGTTCGGGTCTTCCCTACAGACATAGTTCCGGTCTAGAGCGTATTCCACCACGCTGCTCCAATGCGGATTGGTGGAGGAATTAGTGGCCAACCCAGTGTCGAATGTTCTCAAGCCACCCGAAGGTCTTCGCTTCGACAAGGCTTAACGACTGGTTCCACTATTGAAAACGACCGGGGCCGACGGCGACGCGAGCCATTCATTGGGCTATGGACGCTACAATCTATCTAATTACGAGTATGTTATACTCGTATAAGCTACTGGTGTAAAGTTTACTTAATAGAGATATTAAATAAAATAAGATAATAATGTAATAATAATAATAAGATAATAACAGTAGGTAGGGTAGGTATGGTATTTAGATAGATAGGTATTAAAATATACACTGTTATACTATAAAAAAAAAGTGTGTGTGTACTTATGTACCTACACGCGTTAGAAGTTATACTTCTTTGGCGTAACAAGATAAAAATCTTTTCAAAAATTTTATCTTTCGCCTTTATCTACGTTTGTAGTAAAAACTACACTAACAATAGAAAAAAGGTATTTAATATATTGAAAGTGTTATTATAACGCATCTAGTTAAATAAAGTTTATTTAGATATCAGAAAATTATTTCTACATTGACAGCACCTGACTAGTAGACTTTGACAATTGAAAGTGTACACTGTCAAACCATTTTTTGACAATGTTGACTATAGCTAACTTCATGGTGTCGGTTTTTTGTGACGGTGTGCGCGTGCATCGTAAAAATTCAGGTACTCTCATCATTTTTCCCTAACGCGCCAAAAGAAGTATAACTTCAAAAACGAAGTGTAAATTAAATGTTCATAATGGGAGATAGTCAAATAAAATGGGAGAACATGTACAAAATTTACAAATCGTGCCCGATGCAGCTAAGTATAATGAAGTGGAGTATTTACACTTGCTACGTCAGTCGAAACTTGGAGGCGTGACTGATAAGTGGCAAATAAATAATTTATTTATAGGTCTGCCTGACTGAACATAAGCTTTGTATAAAATGTTCAGAAATTCATAATCAGACAATATCTTTCGTGTCGCGTTATGTACGGGACGTGCAGTTATGTATTACCTACCTAGTTGTGTAACGGCCATTTTCCTTACAATAACAATAAGTTCGACGCGGCAGGCTAGGTGTCACCCGCACCATAATATGGAATGTCGTGCCGTCCACTGTTGACATTGGTAATATTTGTTACAAATATTCACACAGTCACGATTACTATGACATTACATGCTAGATATTGAAATAGCACATCACGACTTGAAACAATATAGTATATTTCGCTACAAGTGCGGAAAGCCTGTCATTGCAAAGAGTTCCGACAAATGTCTACCCGAGCCGAAGGCGAGGGTTGACAGTCGGAACAAGTTGCAATGACGGTTCCGCACGTGTACTGAACAACTATTTTTAATACAGTTGCGAAAAAATTAAGCAATTTGATAAAATAATAAAAACACAAACTAAACTCGCAGCGAACATTTTTGGAAAATGGCGCCAACCGTAAAAGAATACAGAGTATTGAAGAGATTTTTTTTTGTTTTCTTCACCCATTCTGGGTAGGTAAAGGGAACTATGCCCATACAGCCAAGTCTTCAGTAGAATTTTTTTATTGACATGAAATTTAATGAGATGAAATGAAATGAAACCTAACCTAATTCATTGAATCAAATCATTAAATCTGATATTGAAACAAATTAGTAGCTTCTTTTTAGAAATATTTGCATGAAACATAAAAACTTCTATGAATTTTTTTTTTCGTGGTTGGTTTTTTCTTTTTAATAGACATTATTTTGACAGTTGGGAAAGAGAACGCACGAGTTCGGAAAAGGTAAAGAAAAAGCACGAGTGTGTAATAGCTCACTTCCCGAACGCTAAACGTCCCTGTAATATGCCACTTTTTGAGCAACTGTATTAAAAAATAAAATGTGATGAAAGTTTTGATGAACCCATACTATTAGCAATCTATTAGCGATATCGTCAGTATTAGTTATGTAGTTATTATATTAATATCTGTGTCTAAATGTGCGTAATGTGTAAGCTACAAAAATATACAAATGAGGGAAAATATCATAATTTATTTATTTTTCTTTTATTAATATTTTAGAAGCATCAAATTTTTAAAAATTAAATATAACTTTCGAAGTTTCCATTAATAGATAAATAGAACGGTCTAAGTTTGGATCAATGACTTTTATTATTTAACAAAATTTAGAAAAATGAAACTAAGGATAATTCTACAATGAAAGCTACTTATTCGATAATAATGTTATTGATTGTCGTATACTCTTTGTTATAAGTATATACCTGTAACGAGCAACTAAAAGGGTCTGATTAGAGAAAAATTGTACCTCAATCATCGGCGAGAGTCAATTCGAGAATTGAAACGGGGCATCTACAATTAAAAAGTAGAAGTAGAAAAGGAGAGTCCGCATATCCATTTAGAATATTATATAAGAGAAATTGGGATCAATCTGAAATAAATTATAGTATCTTGCTGTAATATATTAATTATACTACTTAAGGTACTTTGTACCATACTTAATCATAAAACCTTGAAATCTTGAATGCTAATAATTCTTAAAGAAATATATGTATGCTTTGCACCACGGCAACCGGTTCCTTACCCAATCTTTATTCGGAACCAGTTAAATCCTGTTCCGGACAAAATCAGTCCTACTGGCCGACCATATTGTATCCGACAACTGTTCAGCGACGCATGCCTACATATTTAAGAGTTTAACCTTTTCAATTTAGGGTTCAAATTTGTTTAAAATTTCCACTGCCGGCGCAATGCGTTCGCTGAATAGCATTAGGGGAACAAAATTGCACGCACAGTAGGTACAAGGTACCTACTGAGTCACAACACAACTCGTAAAAAAATACAGGGGTAAACAAGCTCCACTACAATTAAGCACCTGTCTTATCACTGGTGTTCGGGTACTGCATGGACAGTTCCCGTGACATGGGTCTCAAATGGATTTCACATGCAATAACTTACTAACTTTATAACAGAACTTGCCGGAAAATTTGCTTAATAAATACGGAATTTTCATCTGTCTGCTTAATATTTTGGAGTGTTTGGACACTTGTAAACTTCTTGTTGCAGTCTTCTCGGTAATATGTACATAATGTAATATATAGGTACATATGTATGGTTTTCGGTACCTACATATGTTTTTCGGTTTCGGTTTTCGGTACATATGTATGGTTCTTGGTAATATGTACATTATATATGGTTCTCGGTAATATGTACATATGTAGGTATGGTTTTCCATATTTATTTCTTCTTGTGCTTGGTAGAAAATACTTCAGAACTATAAACAACAAAAACATTAAAAAATACCATCAATGATAAAATTTCACCAGAGTAGTAAACAATATTATATAAATATGGAAAGCAATATATCTGTTCGTGGTGTTAATTTTCTTAAGTTAGCGTTTTTTAATTGAAAGCTCCTATCACCGAGTATAGGAGCTTTCAATTATGTTTTTCTGATGGCTCTTTCCACCTTTTTAACATGCTTTTATTAGGTCCACTTGTATGTAACTCACAATGTAAGGGAATCTTAGAGAGCTAATTTAACCATCTTCCAAGGATCGTAGCGTAATGAAAATTGGCAGCTGTATGTACTTCTGAGACACATTCAATAATATGGTACTGTCGAGCTGATCTGATGATGGAGCCGGAAGATATTAGCTACTTTAAAGTGGAATCTAAGAGAGCTAATTTAACCATCTTCCAAGGATCGTAGCGTAATGAAAATTGGCAGCTGTATGTACTTCTGAGACACATTCAATAATATGGTACTGTCGAGCTGATCTGATGATGGAGCCGGAAGATATTAGCTACTTTAAAGTGGAATCTTAGAGAGCTAATTTAACCATCTTCCAAGGATCGTAGCGTAATGAAAATTGGCAGCTGTATGTACTTCTGAGACACATTCAATAATATGGTACTGTCGAGCTGATCTGATGATGGAGCCGGAATATATTAGCTACTTTAAAGTGGAATCTAAGAGAGCTAATTTAACCATCTTCCAAGGATCGTAGCGTAATGAAAATTGGCAGCTGTATGTAGTTCTGATGACAATACAATAATATGGTACTGTCGAACTGATCTGATGATGGAGCCGGAAGATATTAACTGGAACTTCATGATGGAATATCGTATCATAGTCGTGTTTGCACTTGTGGTAAGGTCTTGCAATGAACTTTGACCACGATTAGGTTTCAAGGTCTGACGATGAAGCCGGAAGATAGGCACTGGCATTCCATGATGGAATATCGTATCATAGTCGTGTTTGCACTTGTGGTAAAGTCTTGTAATGAACTTTGACCACGATTAGGTTTCAAGGTCTCATGACTTCGTTTTTAGTTGGATTTTTTATAAAAGCGTGTTTTTTTAGTTTTTTTTTATATTTATCACGAGTATTTTGTGGATTGGAAAATTTTCTTTCAGAAATATTACTACCGTTTGTTTAATATTTCTGCGGACGAAGCTGTGGGAAAAAGCTAGTCATATATTAATCAAATAAAACCTTGACCAACCACTCTTCAAGTGACAATTTGTGCTCAATTGGTATCCTACCGATGATTGACTGAGACTTAAGTGTAAATAACTAGAAGGGGTTCCGCGGGAGATTCGCGAGTTGCTTGTTTCGTTCGTAGTGGGTTATTTATAGGCTCCCGAAATAGCTTGCGTGGTCACGTGGTGAAAACGACCGTACCGAGCCCCTGTACCGCGACCGCGTGCCAGCTACGTCATTACTGCGTCGTCAACTCGTCATTGACCCACAGATTGTGCCTACTATTTAAATAATAATATATAAAATGCTAGAACTTCAAAAACAGTATGTAGGTATATGCAATAACTTTTTATATATTAGGTATAGCATTCAGAACAATATTTTTAAAATATTTCTCAATAATCCATGCAAAACATCATTAAAATTTCTAAAATATAAATAAATATATATCTAGAAGGTATTCTTCCATAATAATTCGTTCACGGCTCGGGCAATTATGCTCTGGCGTTCCAGAACGCCTCTACCTGCAAACATTAGACATGCGCCAAGTAAGAGCAATTTTAACACTCATCAAGAACCAGTTGCTCGGTATATCTTCAAGCAGGAGAGTCTAAGAGAGTAAAGATATTTTTAAATGCCTATATTGTTATGTACTTATTGTGTATTTACATATGTATTTTACATCTTCGTGTATTTTTTTGTATTATTTATAGAGTACGTAATTACGTATTTTCTTGATTTGATGTGTCTGTACGTTTATTTATGTATAGGCACATAATTTTTCACGTATAAGACAGGCGCGAACTAAAAATATTGCAAAGCGTCACGAAACAACTGTATTTTTTTAAGGTTTTCCCTTCGAGCTACGACATGGAGCGCTTCAAAAAGAGTGTGAAACGTTTCCTTCAAAGCAGGCAACGCACCTGTGATACCCCTGGTGTCGCACGTGTCCATAGACGACGGTGACCACTAACCATCAGGTGGACCGTATGTCTGTTTGTCCGTCTATATGATAAAAAAAAAAAAGGTTAACCCCTTACAATTACAACACCACATGGTAGGAAATGTTTGTTCTGTAGAAAAACTGTTGATCGGCGCCTCGTTGGTCTAGTGGTGGTAACCGCGACTGCTACTGGTAACCGCCGCTGCGGCTCGGGCAAAGTATTATTATACATATTACTTATAATTTGAAATTTCCAACAGTAGCTCGGGATTTGTGCCAGGTCTATGGCAAGCAATAGGCTCACGAGCATGGGACCTAAACATAACTGGTGTTAAGTGGATGTAGGTACATACTATCTGCCTCTGCCTAACCCTTCGGGGAAATTAAAGCATGATGTTATGTTATGTAAATGTAAAAAAAACTTTTGCTGCGCTCGTGCCAATGTGTTTATGTTTGCAATTTATTTTACACGTGACTGTCACACTCACCTTTCTCGTATTTCTGTAAGCCAAGCCGAGACCCAATAGTACTTATTATAAACATTTTTTTGCAATGCGTTTATAATGAGTTTCGTTGTTCTTGATACCTAATAAGCTGTGTATGTATTTTGCCGCCTGGTGCTTTGTATTTCAATACCTAGGTTCAATACCTAGGTATTTATTGTAAGCAAAAATTAGTTACTTATCTAATAACACTTAGATACTCGTAACTTAATATTTTATAACAAATTTTCATTCTTACAGAAACCTCAAATGCGGCCCATGATAGCCGAATATGATCCCAAGAAAAAAGGCGTTAAAAGTGACTTATCTGATGTCGTCATGGTCAAGTAAGTTCTAAAGTTCCGTTTTTCTGTCCGTTGTGTTGTCATGGCGTCTATGACGTGAATCTTGTTAGTATTCTATTAAGAAAAATCATTTTTTTGATACTGCTTAGTACTGTCCGACCGATTCCAAATTAAAATGTTGTTTATTTTCGCTGCGACACATAGACGTCCCACTGATGGGCACGGGTGTCCCCCACAGACTATGCTGCGGGAGGTCTAGAGCATACTCCACCACGCTGCCCCAATGCGGATTGGTGGAGGGGTTAGTGGCCAACCCAGTGTCAAATGTTCTCAAGCCACCCGAAGGTCTTCGACAAGGCTTAACGACTGTTTCCACCATTGAAAACAACCGGGACCGACGGCTTTACGTGCCCTCCGAAGCACGGTAGCGTCCATGAAATTTTGCTACTAGCGTTCACCCATCCACAAACCGACCGCGCCCGTCGTTGCTTAACTCTTTCGATCACATTGAATCGACGCGAGCCATTGGGCTATGGACGCTACATATGTGTTTATTTTACTTATTTACAAAATAGTTATTCTATATTAGGAACACAATATAAAATTGAGGTCTCTGAATAATTTCCTAGTGATCCTATGTTAGGGCTCTAATTCTGATCAAGTAGGTATTCAAATAGATAGATAGATAGATAGGTAGATTCTATTAATTCAGTCGTTTTCACATAAGTAGGTAGTTTCGCAACAAATTTAAATCTAAGAAAACTCGACGCTTTACGTTTTATCATAGTTGAGTTTATTAAAGAGTATCTTGAAAATTATATTTTAATTCGGTCAGACAATACTGCTTTATAAATTAGTAGTGATTTCAATCGACATTAAACATGCTTCACAGCTCTGCTTAACCCCATTGAACCTTGGCAAATGGTGATTTTTGTAAAAGATATCTGCGATAAACCGTAAACCTAATAATATTGACATTTTTGTTCAACAGGACATTGAAAAGAAAATTTTCTATAAATTTACTATCAAGTTTTAATATGAACCTACTAGTAATTTTACCTACTAGTTGGCTAGCTGAAATGACCTCCTACGGTCTGAGCTTTGTAATATTTTTACAAATTAATGTTGTATCGTTAAAATGGTATTTTATATTGTATGTTGACTGTTAAGTATTTGCTCCTTATAACGAGCTATAGTAAGCTCGGCGCCGCCGGAGACGATCCGGGAACACGAGGCTGCTTCCACGAGATTTAAGTCGTTCGACGATCTCGACCATCTTGCAATGGACTCATACACCGGTACATCATTCCATTTTTATGGTTTCAATATTGTTTATATAACTTATATTATTGGTAATGGTAACATTATAGACATTCCCTCGAGCGCCCTCGAGACGCCTCCGCGCCATCTCTGTCCAGGCTCGGGATTGGCCCTCGAACTGATCATTTGTACAAATTTGATTTAGCTTTATGTCTTTTGTTTCGATATAACACCCAAAAACGTATCGAATACGTTTGTAAAACAAGGAACAGCATGTCACTATCTGGGCTTGTTATGAGATTCAAAGACAAGTTGTTTTAGTATGTATGTTCGTTCAGTGATTCTTGTTTCGTAAAGCTGTATTGAATTTAACGGTTGGGCCATTCATTGTAAATGCCGAGTCTTAACAGAGTGAAGCGCTCTTAAGAAATTAATAAATAGTATGTTACTGTTTTATTTTTGGAGACCATAATGAATGTATCACAAATCACACGTAAACAATCACCATATCGAACCCTATAAATTCTTTGCTATTTTTCAAGTAAATAACATTGCAAGTAACGATTAAAAAATGTTTTAGTAACGTCAGTAGAGTAAAGGTAAAGACATGGCGGTCGCTAAAGCACATCACTTGATCACACACACCACACCCCATATGATCACTACACTCGCGCTTCAAGTGTGGCGTTAGTATGTCATCGCCAAGCTACCATACATTCTTATCTTGTGCTTTTTATGAATGTAGAAAAAATATGAGACACATATCTACTTATTAAATCACTTTCTACTCACTCATTTCTATAATTCTTAGCGCTTAATATAGGAATAAAAAAATTGTAATAACCATGGCATTAACTATAATAGGGTTTGTGCAATGTTACGCAGGTACAAAGTTGACCCGAATGAAATTCCCGTGGAACAACAAGCGGGGTCCACGCTGCCCCTCATGGAGATCCCAGGACGGGACGTTGAGGCCGACGAGGACTATAACCCATTCGAACACAGGAAGCTGGCACATCCTACATCGTGAGTTCCCTTCGCATCTTTAACGCCAGCGATTTTAGCACAAACCATAATAACGAAGTGTCTCTATACCTGAAAACCCACGTATTAAACTTAGTCGTGGTTTTAGTACGAACTTCCGCCCTATTCGACTGCAATTACATCCGTATCAGTAGATAGGTGTTAAATAAATGATACATTTGCTAAATTCTGCTAGCGATCATTATAGGTCGTACTACTAGGTAGGTACTTTCTTAACCTTTCCGTTAATTACGTACCTATTTACATCCAGAAATAGGTACACAACCTTAGAATAAACCTGATACTCGTAACTTAGCGTCTTATTAAAAGCTTTTATTTAACTTACATCGTATGTATCTATGTCCTGGAATCTTGCAATCAATATTTCACCCACTTCCACTGAAGCTATCGAGCTGAAATTTGGCACACATATTTGGTTCCGATGATAATGCACGAAAATAAAAAAAAAGTTATAAAAAGTTATTTTTTAAAAAATAAATTTTAATTATTCATTATTACTTACTTACGAAAATAAAAATAAAAATGCCACTTGATTACATAAAAAACAAACTTTCTTGCAAACTTGTAGGTAAATCTGAACTATTTAAAGCAGAAATTTAAATGAATCTTAACTATGTTACAGGGATATGGACACTTTAATTCATTTGCTGAAAGGATCTCTCGGGAGCGGCATCTTGGCCATGCCGATGGCATTTCTCAACGCTGGCCTCTTCTTCGGTCTAGTGGCAACTTTTCTCATTGGGGGTATTTGCACATATTGCGTGCACATCCTCGTGAAGACAGCCCACGAACTCTGTAGGAGAATACAGAAACCATCTCTGGGATTTGCCGAGACTGCCGAGGCTGCTTTCTTATCAGGACCGCCAGGAGTACGCATGTTTTCAAGACTGGCTAAGTAAGTGTTTTACTGTATTTTATCAACTTCGTAGGTGGTAGAGCCTATAGGGAACCAAATAAGTTTATATGAAACCTAATTGGTTCCATATAGAGTTCGCCCGGGGCAGTACCACCGCCCGCCACGGTACCTTGTACCATTTCTGCCGTGTAATAATTGTTTTTAAAGCAATTATGGTCCGGTGTGGTATCCGGTTACACTTCTTTAGAGGCGACCATCTTAGTCCTCAAGGGTAGCAACACCACATCTGTGACTGACTTAGAACGAGACTCCTACTAACAAGTACTAACTAGACTATTACTAACACCAACTAACAGGACCAACTATCACTAACAGTCCCCAGTTCTCATACCTACTAACGAACTGACCAACTAATGTTCTAATTAACTCTCTCAACTAATTGGACTAACCATTCCAGTCCCTAATTGAGTCTTGTTCAATGTCAGTTATAGTTATCATGGGCGGCAGCGGATGGGTGGTGCTGCAAGCTCGTTTGCTATCTTGTATCCATAAAAAAAATCGAACCTGTTTGATATTTTTTAACTATGCCAGTGCCATGTATGTATTCCATGTATGTATGCAGGTGCCATGCGTGATATATTGAGTACGGGATATACTCATATATAACAATTTATGCATGTAGAAACATCCTTGGCAGACAGAGTAAGATTCTCAGTCTATAGCCACTGGACGCTGCTCGTGTTTATCTTGAAATGCCATTAATCATAGCAGTGCTCACTGTGATTACATTAAGGGTTAAGTATACCTTATACAAGAATTTTCAGTACTGGTAGATCGTTCACCTAGTCCAAACCGAGCACAGTAAGATTTGACCAGTGGTTGAAGAAACCCAAGAATACTAACTAGTAAACATTGCCAGTGAAATAAAAGCTTTTTAGTAGAAATCAAACGGATGTCTATCATGGGACTGTTGACGGAACTTCTGGAAAAAAAATCCCAACAAACCCCTAACGGACCAACTTTAACGGAGTAGAGATTTGTACCTACTTCTTCTACATGTAATTTATAGATTATAAATTACAAACATGCAAACAGCTGGTATACATTTAAAAAAGAAACATATTATTTAAAACTACTGTGCCATTAAAGTTTCATCAAGAAAGTATCAATCTTTGTATCTTTATGTTTTCTTTAATTACAGAGCTATGATCAACTGGTTCCTCGTTGTAGATTTACTTGGTTGTTGCTGCGTGTACATTGTATTCGTCGCCAAGAACTTAAAGCAAGTTGTGGACTTCTACGCCGAAGATAGCGACTGGCTCCCACATGATTTGGATATACGAGTCTACATGGCAACACTCCTGCCATTTCTCATCTTAATGAACCTTATTAGAAATCTAAAGTACTTGGCACCGTTCTCCATGATAGCGAATCTATTAGTCGGCACCAGCATGGGTATCACTTTCTACTACCTGTTCCAAGACATCCCAAGTGTGAGCGAACGTAAACCATTCGCCGGCTTTGAGCGTCTCCCGACGTTCTTCGGCACAGCCATCTTTGCTCTCGAGGGCATCGGCGTCGTGATGCCGTTGGAAAACAACATGAAGACCCCCACTCACTTCATTGGCTGCCCCGGCGTCCTGAACACTGGAATGTTCTTTGTCGTTTCTCTGTACGCGTTAGTTGGATTCTTTGGATATTTGAAGTACGGAGAAGGTACTCTCAGTAGTATCACACTTAACCTACCTAAAGATGAAGTGTAAGTATTGTAAAACAAAAAAAAAAGGTTTTTTGTTAGTTAAAATGAAATTATGATTATTAAGATATAAATAATCCAAAATTTTGCCACACAAAATGTTTCCGTGGCAAATGTTTAAAATAGTACACTAATCATCACAACCCTTTCTTTATCCCACTGTTGGGCACGGGTCTCCTCTGATAACAGGCCGATAACAGATTAGGCCTTAGCTTACCTTAGATTAGCGTGGTGGACCACGCTGGCCAAGTGCGGATTGGTAGACTTCACATGCCTT
This sequence comes from Carterocephalus palaemon, assembly GCA_944567765.1. Lineage (NCBI taxonomy): Eukaryota > Metazoa > Arthropoda > Insecta > Lepidoptera > Hesperiidae > Carterocephalus > Carterocephalus palaemon. Next base: position 7,000,343 of record OX155637.1, on the reverse strand, counting down.
CGAGAACATTATGAGGAACTCTCAGGCATGCAGGTTTCCTCAAGATGTGTCCTTCACCGTAACAGCAAGTGACATTTAATTGCTTAAATCGCACATAACTCAGAAAAGTCATTGGTGCGTGCCGCTAGGGTTTGGACCCGGACCGCTCGAGTGAGAGGCGAGTTCGATAGCCACTGGGTTGTCACTCTTATGTTAAAATAGTATATAAGTAAGTTTCTTCATAAGTAATATTAGATTTACGCAAAGTAGGAACCAACCGACTTAAACTAACCAACTAATTATTTTTGCGTCAAATAAGAGCAGATAAGTAATGGACGTATTTGTAACACTTTCAGACTTGGACAGTGCGTGAAACTGATGATCGCCGTGGCCATGTTATTGACGTACAGCTTGCAGTTCTACGTACCGATGGAGATCATCTGGAAGAACGTTCGCCACTGGTTCGGTGCCAAGAAAAACCTTGCCGAATACAGCATAAGAATTGCAATTATCATCATGACTCTTTGCACCGCGATCGCCATCCCAAACTTGGGACCCTTCATTTCTCTAGTGGGTGCAGTCTGTCTTTCTTTCCTTGGCTTAATTTTCCCAGCGGTAATCGAAACTGTAACATTCTGGGACCGTCCTAACGGCCTCGGTCGTTTCAACTGGATACTCTGGAAGAATACGTTCCTTGTCTTTTTCGGTATAATTGGTTTCCTAACGGGTTCCTACGTCAGTATTATAGATATATTCAAGGGAGAAGAGTAATGAACAGCATTCGAAAGACTAAAAGCTAGAATAAGGCTCAAAATTAAAATCATTTTAAGGGCTAAGTTTTATCGTACTATAATATTACTTTGCTTATAGCTTCTTTACTTAGTAATATTTTTTATACATTTTAAGTTAAATAGAAAAAGAGATTTCGGAATATACCTAATTAGGTTTCTGCAATGCTTGAATATCATTGTTTGTGATTAGTAAGTACGTATCTATTAATGATATAAATGTTTTACTTGGTATGGTTAATGGTATGGTAGTTCAGCGAATTGTAATTTCTTACAATTTAGTTCACCCCCGAATCTCTGTAGCTATTTAGGAAATAAGCGATTATAGATAGGTACTACCTAATATAAGAAACGTGTGAGAATTTTTCTAGTGCATTAATCGAAATGTGATACAATATTAGGTTAAATAGATAAAGGCATGAACTGCTATTTATAAGAAAAATATACAGTTATGTTTGGTTTTAATGAATTTTTAATTAATATTTCTTTCAAAAAGATTTAACAGTATCAATGTTATCGATAGTTTATAATTATTGTACATGTGAAATGAACTGTTGGAATAAACGGAACTCTACCTCCTCTTTGGCGGGGATTCCCGGTTTAGGATCCAGGGGTGAACCTCCACACGCGTGCATGTTACCTGCTGATGATGCCACTGGTGAGATTAATCTCCAAGACGTAGATACGTTTGGCATAGAGGTCCCCAGCCACCAGGGATTTTTGACTATAGGTACATTAAAAATGTGCCGAATTGATGGCATTTCTGACACCAAAAACTGTTTGTTAAATAAATAAAATGTATTTTCTGACGCATTTAACTGTAATGAAATTGTTCAATTTTGAGGAATAAAGTAAAAGATGCCAAAATATTTTTTTACATTTGTAAATTTCAGATTATCTGCATTAAAAATATAAAAGCCCTTTTAGGATTCAATAGAAGTATATTTTTTCTCTATATATTTAGACCCTTTGATATACATACATACACCTATATTGTTTTATGTTATAATATTCACTCGTATTTACAAAATAATGCTCTAGACATGTGAATAGGATGGTATATAACGTATGTTACTACAACAAACCTTGTTAGATAGGTACTAAAAAGAATAAGTTATAAGTTATTAAAGTAGCTCTTGCTGAAACTTGTTTGCCACATTGCCATATTCTTCTCATCACAATCACGCACTATTCTCCGAGTGAAATGGCAGGATCGTGTACCGAACACTGAGATATTGCGAAGAATAGGAATAGGGGGTATCGAGTGCTTGCTAATGACTAACCAACTTCGGTGGTGTGGACACCTGGTACGGACCTGGTATGGACGAGGCTCGATTACCAAGGGCAGTTTTCTACTCGGAGCTCACATGTGGAAAACGCAGATCTGGTGGTCAATACCTCCGATATAAGGACGTTCTGAAGCGACACTTGCAGGCCTGTAATATGTTGGTAGATACGTGGGAGGATCTGGCGCGAAATAGGACTGAGTGGCGACGCACTGTAACTAAATTCGCACACGTTAAACTTCGAACAAGGTCGCCTGAGGTTACTCGAAGTTAGACTGCAGACTAGGAAAGCTCGCCCTAAGCCCTCCTACAAATATATATAACCATATAAACCTACAATGATGTTGGTCAACTTTACTGTGAAAGTTGCAAACTAACGTTCAAAACAAAGTTTGGCTTCGCTATCCACCTCCGAGCGCATGCCAGGCTAACAGCGGGACGCCGTAGATGGCTCGTCTTGGACGTCATCATCATCATCATCACAATCAATCGAGTATTTTGTTGTGCAGTTTTTAATTAGACTAACTAACGTAATATATATATTAATCAACATCATCTCATCATATGAAAAAAACTAATATTTACTTTATTTATTTATATGTATTTTTAGTATATTTACCTACCTCTTCTATCTCTCAATCACTTTAAAACATTATTTTTCATAGTTATGTCTTATAGCATTAGGTATTTTTAATGCATACCTAGTATTTGCAGCATTTATAAAACTGAATGAAAAACAATGCCTTTAAAAATGTAAATTATTTTGTAGTTCAGTTATGTACCTATCTATATCAACAGTTTTAAGAGTAAGTTTTGACCACAATATAAGCTCATTAACATCTTAGAAAGCTAAAGTACCTACCTACCAAGTTCTTGCTACCTGGTCCATAATCCATAAGTATCAACTATTCTAATGTCTTTGCAACATTAGGTACACCAAAACATTGGGATTTGTAACAATTTGACACCCAAGTAACTTCATGTTTGTAATAAGTATACTATATTGCGTCCTATATAGGTACCTACTATATTATATTTACCAGTTCTATCAAATGGCCATAAATAATTTTATAGTATACCTACCTAGTGACATACATATGGTGATGTGTTCCTTTTATTAAGTCAGTTTATCGATATTGAAAATTAAAATAATTTGTACGGATGAATGCGAACTTTGTAATTGTTTAACGCTTGTATACATTCAAATGTAAAAGTATGATTACCTACATGTAAAGTTATTGTAATCTAGAAATGCAATAGGTATGCTTTATTATATTGCTTACAGGCAGGTTAAAAAATATACGTACCTATCAAATAAATTGGAGTAACATATTATGTCTTGGTTAACCAAGAAAAACAGAAATAAAGAGGATCCTAGAATATAATACCATGATAATGTTATTAAATTAAATAAAACGATTGTGTTTGTAACTGTTATATTCTGGTTGTTTCATAGATAGGTAGGTACCTATGTTTACATGTTTTACAGTAATTTTGGCATGTGGGTTTAACATAGTTTTGCCATTGACTGGTACGTACCCAATTAGAATAGAGACTGTGATTATAATAAAAGGAAAGTAAAATCAAAAGCTAAGATTAGATGATTGGGTAATTTATACTCTTTTTACTGACCTGTTGATAGATGCACCATCATTATCGTTGACAATAATTCGATACCTAACGTTCTACCTATCTTATTTTCATTTTTGAACCATAAAACCACTTAAAACCATCAACTATTTTTAAAGCTTTTACGTTATAGGTAAGTATGCGTGTATATTTATGTACAATATGGTCAGTGCGAAGGTAACTCACAACTTGACAATTTTCGTAACAAAAAGATCGTTAACTAAACTGAATAAGTTATGTTTATTAGACCTACTTAGGTAGATATTACTTATAAAACATATTTCTTTATAGAATTATTCAACACAGTTAATTTATGTAATGACAGGCGTTCTCGTCTCTGCATTTCCTATGAAATGATTTGGTAAGGAAAGCTTCTTTGCTAATTTAATGTAGCGGTTGTTTTGTTACAGTATTATATAAATCAAATATAAGGGAAATTCGTCTTTTATTTACCTCCTGAGCTTGATTCACATAGTTACAAGTAGGTAGGTACCTACCAACTCTCTTCCTATACCTACTTATCTACTCTAAAATAAGTAATGTAGGTACCTATGTACTTTTAGTTACATACATTAAAATAATAAGTACCAATGAAAATGCACTGCAATGCATGAAAATGATTTGAATTTTTTATTGTGGTCTGAAAAACATGCGTATTTTATATTCTCACGTATTTTACATTTGAAAGAAATTTTATGTTGTTAATATAACCTACCACAACATATTCGTACATACAGCCTAACATTACTAGAAAAGTGCACACAATAATGATTACTATTAGAATAGACTTCTTAATTTATGTGATTACTATTTTAAAAAAAATTAAACGTCTAACCAAAGGTTCGAAACCTTATTGCAGTGCATTAAGAGTGCAGTGGTAAGATGTAGGCTTAGATTACTAATATTTTCAGTTATCTTCTATAATGTACTCTGTGACTAATATGTCAAGATAGTTGGTTGAACCGATTTGGCTGAAAATTGGTGGAGAGGTAGCTTAAAACCAGGGGACTGCTATGGGGTAGCTATGGGATACTTTTTAACACGTTCCGGTTTGATTTATTTTTTAGTGACAGTTGACAATTTGAAATTTTTGAAGTCGATCGTTTGATGTGTTTGTTTCGATTTTTACATACGCGCGAGTGAGTGAATATGCGACACGACGAACTGACAGATACTGACAGATTTTCACCCGGTCGTGCGTCTGCTGTCAATTTCTGTCAGGTCACAAAATCAAGCGAACAAAAACCAAAAACTATATTGGATGCGTTCCGTTTCACGATTATTGATTATTTATTGGTACAATATTTAAATATTTTAATAAGTCCTAAGAGTAACGTAAAAGTAACATTTCGAGTCGTGTTACATGGAAGTAACACGAGAGGGTCAAAAGTAACGTAAAATGTAACAAAAGTTACATTCTGGCAACGCTAGTGGCCACGGTTACACATATTGATGAAATATCTACACATAGATATTTGGAATCGCATTTCAACGCTTACATTTATATATTATTACATGCATAGATTTTAAAACACCCATAGTTTGTGAGTATATAACAAAGTACTCTGTCTGTGGAACACAGTAATACCATAGAGTTGTAGTCCGTGGTAATCACAGAACAAAATTAAATATACTCACAAGGAGGTGGTAATACGGAAAGGCATAGAGTTGCAGGATATTTTTTGACATGATAACATCTTATAAATTGATGAACATCGACAGCGCATGAAAAAGTTGTGTTTTTTTTGTACAGTCCAGCATAAAAAGAGAAAAATATACTGATTAACAGAAAAATATTAAAAAAAATATTAAATGAGCGGTTCTCTGCATAGAAATTATTTTCAATAAATTAATTTTACACACGACAACATTGGCGGTTCCATGGCTCCGAAATGGAATTGTCAAAATAAATATAGACGTCTGTTGTCTGAGATTAGTTATCTGTACTGTAGAATACTTTGAAGTTTAGACTCTGACGTCAATTCTCCTTTTTTGTATTGTATTAATGATTAGGACGTTATCACGTAAATCTATCGTCCGTAAACCGACTTTACAGACAACCAGTATCTTTTTTTTGTTTCGGTGTGCGCGCGCATCGTAAAAATTTACTCTCATCATTTTTCCCTAACGCGCCAAAAGAAGTATTACTCCAACAAAGGTATAATTTCTAATAATATTTCTTATGACAATAACACGTAAAATTATCATCTGTAAACTGACTCTACAGACAACAACAATTTTTTTCATTCCAAATTTCGAGCACCCTTAATTAAACCTTATACCATTGTCTATTCTGTTAACAATGAGTTGAACGCATTTCTGTTTATCTTATTGACAGTAATAAAAGTTGGAAAAAACTTCTTGTGTCGCTTTTTTGTATGGATTATTAAAAAGTGATTAAAGAGTGTTTTTATTGACTCCGTTTATGAGGTACGTATAGTGTTGAGTAGGACACACAAGAGGCACTTCATTTGTCCCGGACATGACGTAGTAATGTAAGAGCGCCTCAAAATTTTATTACGTACTACTTCAAATTTGTTGTCGCGGTACGTTCAACACACACAATGACGTAATGTCAATGTCCCACTCACAAATGTACTACTACATCATGTATGTCACTATGACAATTGTCACAGTTTGTTTGAATTGAAAACTTTTGAATCAAACTGACGTTAAACGAAATAAATAAAAGTTTTTTGTACAATTATCAGATCCAGGTAATAACTTAAAATTCAATTTTAAATGTCTTAAAATTAATTTGTAATTGTTTTTGGTTTTATTCTCTTTATAAAATTACATACTTAATATTTCATAATTTTTTTAAATCTTTTAATTCGTATTCACTTCACTGAAATAATGTACCACATTATTTACTAAATTAAACGCCGATAAAATCACCTTTGATCAGTCTATGATTTTATTTTAAAATAAATAATAAATGTTACGTCAGTCACACATTGTAAGTTAGGACAATACAAGTACTTCAAATGTATCGCGCGAGACGAACACCTCGTCTCATTTCAAGTGGGACATCGTAGTACAAATGTATCGCGCGCGACGAACACCTCGCCTCGTTTGAAATGGGACATCGTAGTACAAATGTATCGCCCGCGACGAACGCCTCGCCTCATTTGAAGTGGGACATTGTATCGGCTCAATACAAAAAAGAGGCTACTCTTACAAACTCATTTTTATTTCGTGTCCTACTTACGTAGTACCGCATTCATACATCACTAGCGCTTGATTTGTTGTTCCTTGTCTGAATTGTCTTTGGTTTTGGCACAAACAATTTATGGATAATACGATTTGGGTACGTCACAGAATGTATGTATCTACCTAGTCTGTGGCACTGAGCATGTAATCACTACGTTTTTGTCTGTGGTTTGGGCCTTTGGGCGCCTGGGCGGCCATATTTCTCTGTCGATCGTCATTAGCACACTTAATTCGTTCTCTACCGATTCTGAATAAAGAAACTCTTCTCATATTAGGGTAAGTTTTTTTAACATGTGTCGTATTTACAACTTATTGTGATAACGATTCTAGCTTAATTTTTTGTAATAAATTTCCGATCAATGCAAAGCTGTGAAAATTTTGATTTGTACCTGCCACCTTGAATCTCCGGATCTGGGATTGTGTTTCAATCAGGTCAGCTTTGGCCTGCTATCATGATATATTTTCAGCTACAAAGATGAATATTATATTGCAAGAGATAAATCATTAATATAAATTAATAAAATCAAGATAATAAGTAGTCAAGATAGTTTTGGGTATATTTCATACTTAAGTACCTACATATGTAGTATTAAATTCTTTGTGTTGATAATAGCATAGTATTCGAGAAAGGTCGAAAAGAGTTGATAGACACAAAACTAGGTAATAACCAACATAATCAATCTACAATTTTAATGTAGGTACACAAACAAAAGTTGGCTACTTACTATTATATACATAGAATTGAAATAAGATTTGAACTATGAATTATGAACTTGACCATAAAAAGCTCAATTTACAGTATGAATTATTATATATCACGTTTTTACTAACTTTTTACTAGCCTTTGAAATAATTCTGTTGACTAGTTTGAATATAATTTCAAATTGTCGTTATTTTCAAACAATCACGAATCTACCCTCTGAATGTGTGTACAAAAATGAGCAATACTGGTTTTGAATTTTGATTTACAAATTAAGAGCATATTTATTTTATTTAAAGACTATTGATACCTTACAAAAGTTAAAGACACAAAGGGCGAGCTTAATGCCTAATTGACTTAATTACAGCCAGCTGGTCAGCTGGGCGGTGTAGAATAGTGTGGTAGCTGTAAATATAAATAAATTTAAATATAGATATAAACAATACATATACATAAATCACGTGTCACGTTGTTTGTCAGTGATGGACTCTTAAACTACTTAACCAATTTTAAATTAAATTTGCACACCGTGTGCAGTTTCTCCTTAGAGAGAGAACAGTAGAACTCCTCCTCAACGGCTGGATGGATGTTGATGAAATTTTTTGTGTGTGTTCAAGGGGATCCGAGAATGGCTATGATTCACAATATTTGGTCCATTGGAAAGTTTTTTATGAACACTTTAGTTTTTTATATTTTTAACCGTCATTCATTGACGTGAAGTCATTTACATGAAGTGTCTAGTCACTTTGACATTTCATATGGCAGAACAACGTTTGCGGGGTCAGCTAGTATATATGTAAATTTAGACTAATACATACATATATATTAGATATATTTATATAGATACATATAATTCATATAACTTTACATAGAATACATAAATATATAATATAAATACATACATCAAAATTTACATAGAAAGGTGATTACATAGTAATATTCAGGTAATGTTCTCTAACTAATTTTTTATAGCATATCATCATCATCAACAAGCCATAGGGTAACAGTGTAAACTCTTTATAACAAATTTCAAGGGACCGAGCATTTTTCTTCATATAAATAGTTTTCGTTAAATTTGGTTATAAAAAATTAACCAATTACAATAATTTCTAATTTTATTACTATCAATACAGTAAGTAAATTATTTTAAACACATATACCTACATAAAAAAATACAAATCAAATATTGGCATAGCAAAACAGGTAGGTATTGGTTCAATTTTTTAAGTTTCAAAGTTGGTTTACTATTGATAATACATGTTACAATGGTGCATTTAGTAACTGAGAGCAAAATTTCCTACAGACAATGTAATCTTAGAGAAATACACACATGTTACACAATTAACAATAACAAAAGCAAGATGGCTCTTTTGACCTCAGGTATCTTTCTTAGAAATTTCGGCACCTCAAAAGATTAGGTAGTTTTGTTTTGTTTTAATATGTTGTTGATGTCTAAATATTAAAATATTTTTTCATAATAAAGAAAGGCTGTTGCGTTACAAAGAGTGAATTAATGTATGGGTTTTGTGGTAAACCAACCAAATTGAACTAATTTCTATATTATAGAGAGTTTTTCGTTATAACGAACGACGTTAACTATAAAGAGTTTACACTGTATATGAATTTGTTTTTTTTAATTGTTATTTTTGTTATAGGTAGTTGAAAATTGGTTCAGATTGCTAAAGTCCCATAATTACTTGGCCTCAGATTAGCAAACACTGGATTTTAGGGTCTAAATAATATCAAAATTCACAACAGTAATGTAATCATATCACAGACATAAATTTTAAGTTATTACTATAAAAGATAATTGTTTTGAGGTTATAGTGACTACTGTCAAAATGTTGTTATGAAATAAATAAAAAATGTAACTTTAACTATAAAAAAAAGACATTTGAATTGAAATGAGTTTGAAGAGAGCTGAGTTAGGCCTGTAACTGATGCGATTTACAATAATGTTAATTGGTCATTGCAAACAAACCCATAAGTGGTACTCATTGTATCAATAATTGACTGATTTTTTTATTTGGGAAGGACAACAAAAGTACCTACTTTTGTTGTTTATTTCTTCCCAAATAAAAATTTGTGATTCCATTTATTTCAACTACCTAGTTGAAATAAATGGAATCACAAAGAAATTATTCATAATTCAAAAAATGCCTTCATATTGGTAATATAGAGTAATATAGAAACCAAACATAAACCTATTGAAATATGAGCTGTCATGGAAATTGTCTGTCATGTCAGCTATAAACCTAATGAAGCTAATTGCAGATTGAAGACATTTTGCATCTCACTTGTACACTAAAATGGCATAATTTGGCTATCGCTTGAATTGTTTACCGATTGAAATTTTGAAACGCAAGGGCTTATATCTCCAATTAGTCAGAATTTGATTACATTTTTAATACACAAGATTTTCCATCAGACTAGTAAAAGTGAAGACTTTATTTTCTAACAAAATTAAAAGTGTCCTTTGAAAATCTTATATGTTAGTGATGAATATAAATAGCCATAAATTAATTATTCAAGTGGCGTGGCCTGCTAAATCTATGGTCAGTCTGCCCATTGTCCTTTGCGGCTCCCGTCCTCTTCCCAGTCTCATGTGTGGTTTGCAAGAAATTAACATTTTATTATAGGATTTTTTTGAGCTTTTCAATTTAGTATACCATATGGTGGGGGGGGGGGGGGGGGTCGCTCACGTCCGTAGGCAGTAAACCCAAGGTATCCCTACACGTCCCCCCCGGGTGGTGCTAATAGCGGCAACACATTACAAGAGATGGGCAGCAGCGTCTGCCAGAAGAGTACTCAATTTAACTGCGGTCACCAACTCGCACTAGCCAAGCGCGGTCACTACGGCTGCAACCCCTCATGAACATTGAACCAAGGCCCCGGCCCCCAGTTCCCGGCGGCCCTGCTATCCGAGACGTGGTCCTTTACCGTCGGTCTGATCCGCAAGCTCATAGTCGCTCAGCGCGCTATGGAGAGAGCTATGCTCGGTATTTCTCTACGGGACAGGATTCGCAATGATGAAATCCGTAGACGAACAAAGGTTACCGACAGCTCGAAGGATCAGAGACAGCGGGAAAACGTTGGATTCAGAGGGCGCAGGATCGGGAGGAGTGGCGTCGATTGAGGGAGGCCTATGTCCAGCAGAGGACCCCAAAGGGCTGATGGATGGATGGATGGATGGATACCATATGGGCACTACTTTTTATTGATATATAATTTAAAAAAACAATAGTGAATGATTAGGTATTAGGTGACTATTTTATTTGTTTTCTTAAAACCTTTTTATTTAGTTTCTATCTTATTTTTAAATACCCAATAAAGATCAAAAGTCATAAAGACGGTTTATTTAAGTCAAACAATTTCTTTTATCAACATAATTCAGATACGTTCTGATATAATACACAATAATTTTGTTGCCACATAATAGTAATGATAGTTGCTTACAATTAGTTCTACTAGGCACTAGTAAATTTGTTGTTGTATATTACTTTGTGTAATGTTTTGAATGAGAATATGCTTTGCGTGCTGTGTTTTATTACCTCGCATTTGTTTTGCTGCTGGGCATTTTTAAAATAGATAACCATTTCTGCTAAACAGCAGTTCAAGGAAAAGGTTCCATATTCATCCTGATAGCTAGCAATACAGTGAAAATGCTTTTATGATTTATTTTGTGTATGACTGAGCAAGACACAAAATTCACTGATATAGCTATATCTGGTTGTGAATTATTCTTGACTCAAACAGGACAAGCTATATAACATATAGTCTGCGATTTCGCTGGGTTAACCGATTAATAGTAGGTTCAACAAGGTCCCATAGAACATATTATTATAATCAGTAATTAACATGCAGAGCAAACCCAAGATAAAATTATTATGCTCAGCACTTTAGCATGTTTTTCAATATAATAATGTTGTGTGACTGTATAATAAGTTGTAGAGGTTAAAGTTAATGTTTTGATATAGTGTAATAAGAAATTTTAAAGATGTCATGTCAGCATGTTTAAAGATTTGTAACTGTAACTTTATGCACACATAAGCATATTACTTTAAAAAACAGAGTCACTTATTGCTATTGGTGTTTGGCTACCTTCCTAATTATTTTATTATTTGCTTTTGCTTAAAAGTTGAATTCCTAAAACTTATATGTTGTAGTAGTGTGCTGATGTGTCATAAAAATTGAATTCTCTATAGTAACGCAAAATACAATTATAACGTCAAATGTCTTTTCAACTGGAGTAGTCAAGATAAATTTTCACTGAACACAATTGACAACATTTTTTAAGCATCAAAATAAGTTGTCAATACTTTGACTGCCTCGTTAGTCCAGTGGTCGGAACCGCGACTGCTAAGCTAAAAGTCCTGTGTTCAATTCCCGGGTCGAGCAACAACTTGGGTTTTTCAAACTTGAAATACCCGATAGCCGCTCTGGATTTCTGCGCTGTGTATGGCAATAAGCTCACCACCTATTATTACGTGAGACCTAAACATAACTAGTGAAAAGTGGGTTTATAGAAACCCCTGCCTAACCCTTCGGGGAAATACAGGCGTGATGTTATGTATGTGTTTATTATATATATTTATATATATGGGATTAACCCAATTAAATATAGAATACCAGCCACTGAAGTTTTGATAACAGCTGTTTGAATCCACCAACTGCTGCAGTTGTACTGTGTATAGCGGTTTTTAAAATAGTGTGTATGAATAACACAGTAAGTTTTTTATTTGCCTTAAAGTTTGATAAAGTTTCATCCAGCTCACGCCACTTGTCCCTTACTATCCAAGCCTTTGTTTATCAGTTTCACTTTTCACTAAGTACAGATGATAAATTAATAAGAACAAATTAAATTTAACATTACATAACATAATATAAACATTACACCGGTGTCAACCCTTGTACACCTGTGTTATACCAAAGGGGTGTAATACATCCACTTTTCATCACCAGTTATGGATGTAAACATAACAAGTAATGGGGCTATGGTAATCCTAACTCCCAAGTTACTAAGGAGAATTTTATGTTAGATAAAAAAGTTAATTCTTTGCTCAGGCAAATGGCAGAGTTAAGTTTTATCCCGAGGTCAACCTCGGGATAAAACTTAACTCTTATAGCTTAGCGCGCTTGCGACCACTAGATTAAAAAGTTATATGCTTTTAAGAAATGAAATGTCTCATGCTCCAACAATGAAGGAATTCTGCATGTATTGTCATAATTACAAGACAAAATATGTGTTTATTATGTATATTCTGGTTTCAGTTACATACCAGTTAAATACCATCGTGAACAATGGGTGATCGTAACAATCCTATGAAATTTGGACCAGAATGGCTACGTAATCTATCCCGCGAGCGAAGTGGTGGTGGAAATGGATCGAATAACTCACAGCAGCCTACAAACAGCAATCCAACTGGATATGGGTCAGGGTCAGTGATGGGTCAAAATACTCGTTCATTGTCGGGCCCCAATCCTGGGGTAATGTCTGGTACAAATTCTGGAAATATGGTGACCCCTGGATTCCTGGGAGCAGTAGGTCCCCAGGCCCTTGCCTCCTCTACTGGCGCAGCAGCTATGGGCGGGGACCTGGCTGTGCCTGGTCCATCGACAGGTGCCATTCCGCGAAACAGAATATATATGAACAAAGTACAACTAGCGAAACTTCGGTAAGTAATTTATACATTTAGAAGCATTCATTTTTTATCAAACTAATGAATGATCTTTTGACGAGTCTAACCCAAGAAAAGAAAGAACGTTGTGGAACGCTTCCCGCTTGAAGTGGCCCTGGTGATGTTACTTGAAATAATTTTAAATGTTTTGACATAGTTTAGGATAATTTAACTTCGTTGCTAGGTTGATATGATATTTGAATAACTTATTACTTGAATTTTATAAATAACAAAACTTTTGCAAAATTACAGCCTTAGTTAATTGAATGAAACGCATAGAATTTAATCCTTATAAATAGTATTTAGCGTGTTCAAAGTTTGCTTACTTATAGATACGGTAGAGAAGAGATGTTGGCGCTGTATGATAGAACTGTAGAATCACCAGAGGAACTAAAATACTTCGATTTGCTATACCAACCGCGAGGCAAAGCGCCTTTTGCTCTTCTCAATTCTTTTGAAGAGGATACTGTGAGTGATCTTATGTTTTTATACATTTATTGTTTGTTATACTTGATATTTACTGAATGCATTGAAAATTTGAGATTATTCTTGCATTTTTCTTGCATTTTAGCGAGGTAACGGAAGAGGTGCAGGAACGCTAGCAGGGCACGTCTCTAACACTGAAAGATACACTTCAAGCCGAGGAGGTATTGGAAGAGGCATGGCTCTCACAGAAGCCCATGGTAGATCTCGTATGCCGTTCGTAAGGCAACCATCACTGGGCCGGTAAATATAATTCTGAGCATTATTTTATATTTCAATGTTTTACTATGAATTATATATTCACATGGACTCTTAAAATCCATTGCAGAGGAAATGCGTGGCATGTTAATAACACGAGACACACATTGGCCACCACACAATGGCCCCAACACAGTAGTGTAGAAGACGAATCTACGTTAAGGTCCTGGAACAACAACAATAATGTCGCAAACCCTGGGAATAGAACTACCACCGAAACACCCGAGTGGAATCCTAACAAAACGTTCCGAAGGTGCTTTATTAGCGTATTACATTGGCTTAGTACACTAAACTTTTATGTAATTATATTGTTGAATCTTGACAGCGTTCATAATTTACTACAAATATCCTATGTTATTGTTCCTAAAAAAATTATACTTGTTGAGTCAGTTTTAATTGAGGAATTCAAAATGACTGTAAATATAATTTTTTATCGCCTAGTGGTTCAGTCTTCAACACTATCATTTAGATAATGACACTAACAGTAGCCCTTCAATCAGTAAATTTATGCAATGAACAATTTTTAAAATTCGTTATCTCAATTGTGTTGTATATAAATATTAAACTTTCTGTATATTTTGTTTTTTATGCTTTGTATGCTTTGTCTGGCACAACGTTTGAAAAGATATTATTTTAAGTATATGAACATGCCGCGTTCTTACGGAAAGAAATATGAATTCTTTCTTCTTTACATGTTAACGTGTGGTCACATTAGAACCGCCCGCGGCTTCGCTGAAATAAGTTTTCACTGCTTAATCTATTGTCTTATAATACTTTTAATAATGAGTTTTATATTTGCAACTAGGCGACCAAACAATAATACTAATTGGAGACAGCATCAATCTCGCGAAGAAGGTGGCGATGAGTGGCGCTCAAATGAAAATAATAAAAATCGACCGCCTTCTGATAAATGGGGTAAGGAAATATAATTATGATTATTAAATGTAGCCATCAATTTATATATATAAACTAGTGGACGCCCGCAGCTTCGCTCGCGTAGAATTAGACCCATTAACGACGTCTACCCGTCTAAAGACTTCAAAAACGGTTTCAAAGTTTCATACTAACTTTGCACCCCCGTTTTACCCCCTTAGGGGGTGAATTTTCAGAAATCCTTTCTTAGTGCTCCCCTACATTATAAAAGGAACCCCTGTGCAAAATTTCAAGTTTCTAGCCCTTATAGTTTAGGCCCTGCGTTGATATGTCAGTCAGTCAGTCAGTCGGTCAGTCAGTCAGTCAGTCACCTTCTCCTTTTATATATATAGATTAGCTATCTAGAAGTTTGATGTTAAATACATACTTTGAATACAGATTATAAATTTATTTTATTCAAGATTCAATTATTGTTATATATCGCACGCTTAATAATAAACCGGAATAAGTCAAAAATTAAGGATTCCCACTTTTGTTAATAAAACGAACTAACTCCAATTGATGAATCTATAGGTACAATCCCACCATGCGAAACAAACCAAAATGTCCGATTGTTAGATCAACCCTCTCTTTTCTACAAAATATAGATAAGACTATTCTACTTAACTTTTTTTCAAAACTAGCATGTTTCGTTTTACTTCACTTTAGTTGAAAAGGGTGTTATAATACAGCATGTACTATTTAGACTTGTTGCAGTTTATCACGAAATTATAATTGTATAGATAGGAAATATTTCGTATTAGTGCTTTTTAGTATAAAATTATTACTTTTATTCGAGAAGCAATTCATTTTATATCACTTTATTACCAAACTATTTTGTACTAAACTGACGTAAGTCGAAACTTTAGAAAATAAACTTCATTTATTCATTTGATATAAATAATATAATTAAACTATTATGTCAGTTATATTCGCTATACATCTCTCTAAAATTTAAGACCAAGAAAATAAAAATAGCACAATAAACACGTGAAAACCATCAAAATGTTTTTAACAAGGTAGAGACTCAAAACTTTGACCGCGATTTCCCAAAAAAGTGAATTTTTGTCTTATTCCGGTTTATTATTAAGCGTGCGATATGTAGTATAAAATCGTGCCTTAACCTGTTTAACCACAATTAAAGATGTGAGTCATGTGAGTCCTGTTCTTTTAGAGCGCGAGTGGGGAGAGAGGCCAAATCAAGACCGGCAGCAATCATGGAACTCGAATCGTAAAACTTGGGTTGGAAATGAGAACGATGATAATTTGCCAGAATGGTAACATTATAAATTTGTCTTTTATACAATATATATGATTGATAATTTGAAGGACATAATGCATTGTCTATTGACCATTATTATAGGGCTGTCGACAGCGTGGAAGCCGGCGCAGGAACGTTTGACTCGTCTGGAGCTTTTCATGGGTATAGCAATGATGATAGCAACATCCCTAAGAGTCAAGAAACATGTTTACGTAAGGCTGCCTTTTATCATCATTGAAAGTAAATTTAACTAAATTTAACGAAAACCTAATGAAAATATGTATTTTTCTAGCATTAGCAAGGTCGCAGACGCACGGAAGTTTTTCACATTTAAAATCTGCAGAAGAAGGTTCAGATGAGTGGTGGACTTCAGAGAAAAGAAAGAAACTGTCAGCAAATTTCGATGCGGCGACAGGGAAGTATTCTCAGGTAAAATCAACTTATTTGTAGTAATGCCTACCCTAATTAAAACGCGTAGGGCATCGTTTTTCCGAACTAATTTGGAGTCATGTGTTTGAAAAACCGTTTTATTGGGACAGTTGAACTGTTTACTTCTTTTTCTTGAGCTTTGACTACCTAATGTCCAAATAGACTTCTATGTACAGATACTTGTACTATTATTCTGTGGTACAGACGTGGAAGTGAATTTGGACAATTAGATGTATCTAGAACGGTATTTAAATTTTTTCTTCGTTAACTGAAATATTTCGGAAATGTCACTATTTCTTGTTAATGTGTTCTCAATCAGGTCAAGGTATGTTCATTATTGATTTGGTGTGACATAACATCTTTAAATATTTTGAATCTTTGCATTGAACAACTATAAATAATTCTCAGGTTGACTCATTTGGATCTGCTGAAACCCTTAATTTGAACTCAAAAAATAATGTTAAAATTAAAGATAACAATGATCCACCCGAAACGCAAGATAATGCTAATGATTCTAATGGTGAAGAATCGAACCAGAACATGTTTACAAATCAATTCCAAGAAAGTAAGACGTTTGATGCTCTTATGCGATCTGAAATCACTTTGGAGGAGTCAAATGACGAGAGAAGTAACTTTCAATCTGTAATGATACCACCGAATAACGGACTACGTCAGAAGCATCAAAATCTTGTGCCCGGCGCCATGGATTCCACTGGTAGACACTCCGGCTTACTTCAGATGATTAGGGCGTTGTCAAGAAATCAGTCACCTAGCGAGTAAGTTAGATATTTATTCCCCTTATTATTTTCACCATCATCATCATCACAACCCTTTCTTTGTCCCACTGTTGGGCACGGGTCTCCTCTCAGAACGGGAGGGATTAGGCCTTAGTCCACCACGCTGGCAATAATAATAATAATAATATTCATAACAAATCCTTATTCTATCCTTATTCGTAACAAATCCTTATTATATCCTTATTCATAACAAATTAATAAATCTATTTTAGCTATAGTGTTTCTTCTTCATTCAAACTCAATTCAGAATTTGACGAAACTGACAAAGCACTAAAGCTTCAGACATATTTATTTTTTACAAATAAGGTACTTAATATTTATTATAAACTTGCTCTATAGAATAATTAATAAATAATAATAAATATCATGGACATCCTCACACAAGGAAACCTGGCTCCAAACTGGTTGGTCAGAGCCTGTTCTTTAAGTGTTTGTGTACTGATACATAGATATTTTTTTAAATACATTATTATGTAGTTATTAACATACAAACACAAGTGTTTGTGTTCCTGAGTGGGATTCGAATCCACAATTTCTGATACAACAGGCAGATTAAAGCAGATTACTGATTAATATTTTATCTATTTCTTTTAGTGAGTTCCGTAAATCGCCCGATGAGATGATCGTAGAAAAAATACTGGACATGTCCCTTGATGAATCCAAAATGCAAAACCAAATTATAGCACCTATGCTCTCTACAAATTGTATGAATCCTGGGATGCCAAACCAGATGGCGAATCCGAACCTGCAAATTCCAATGGGCAATCAAGGCCACCCTAACCACAGCTTGGTTATGAATTCGGCACCAAACATGCAAATGGGCCATTTCCTACCACCAATGCAACCAATGCCCAATGTCGGATTACCCAATCAAATAAATTCGACTATGCAAAATGTTGGAATGCACAATGTAGCTATGAACTCCCTGCCTCTCGGTCCTGTAAACAATGGTGGCTTAGTGATGGCCATGCGAGGGGTACCACCGCCAGTTATGCCCAATCCCGGAATGCAGACTCGCCTAGGCTTCCAGCCCAACACTGGGATGCCGATGATGCCACGTGGTAATGCCAGTGGGTCTATCTTTATGGATCCATCTAATCCACAGGTAGGCAGTACCTCATGTTTGGCATATTCATTGCACTACATAGTTTCTAAAAGTTTGTTAAGCCCCATACATTTGGCAAATTATTTTCAGATAACTAATCAACAACAACCAAATGCACAAAACAATATGTTTCCTATGCAACATCAGATGAAGCACTCTGCTCCGGCTCAAGCATCGCAGGGTCATTTCAATTCAATGTTTAACGTGCCCCCCCCGATCACCCCGGACTCCAATCTGGTAGACGCATGGTACTATGAGGATCCTGAGGTATGTAACAATACTTTTATAATACTTATTTAAAGTTGAATCGTAGTTACAAGAAAGAAGTTCCAGTCAACTTGAGAAACTACTGTGCAAATCCTTACGACAAAATATAGAATTAAAATTCTAGGCAGACCCACCCACTGGCTTCATCAACAGTCAGGTAAAGGTAACCCTTGAACCCACTTCAATACGCTGTTATTCCGCACGGCGCTACCAAGCCGCACTACCGGTACGTACATACGTACGTACATACGGTACATACGTACGTACGTACCGGTACGTACCGACTATTTCTATGAAAAAGTATAGAAATGGTTGAGAATTTGACAAACCTTCATATATTCGAATAGATAAGTTTAAATTCAATTTACAATTCTAATGCAGTGGGTTGAAGGGTAAACGGTAGTAATACGTGCATCAATCAGTGGGTGCACCAGTAAAACCACGAAAATGAAACTCGAATAGCGTTCAAAGCTGTTTCTAATCAAAATACTTACTTTTATATTAAAACTAGTGGACGCCCGCAGCTTCGCTCGCGTTACACATTCACTAACTTCAAAAACGGCAAAGCTTCATACTAACTTTGCACCCCCGTTTTACCCCCTTAGGGGATGAATTTTCAAATTTTTCTCGCCGTAAAAACCATCCTTGAACTTCAACGAACATTTAAAAAAAAGAATTGGCCAAATTGGTCCAGGCGTTGTTGAGTTATGCGCTTACCAACACATTTTGCGATTCATTTTTATTATATAGATTACTTAATTTTTAATTACATCTCTGATATGAGTTACATTTGGAAGTGTTGATATCTAATGTTTCTTAATGTTGTTTGTTACAGAAAATGATCCAAGGTCCATTCTCTTCCAAGGAAATGTATAACTGGTATAGGGCGGGATTCTTCAGCCCCAGCCTGATGGTGCGGCGGGCTTGTGAGACGCACTTGCGCCCGCTTGGCTCCTACGGACCTGTGGTACCGTTCATTCAACTGGTAAGCTACCAGATGGGTTGGGGGTATTAAGTCATAACAAGAAAGCAGTGGAGTGATCTTAATTTTAGTTTTTAAGCATTCAATAAAGTTTAACTTGACAACTTAGGCATAAATAAGGACACATACACAGCATTAATTAAGTTAATTAATTGATTAATTAAATTAATCAGTCAAATGTTAATAATTTGCATATTTTTTAATTAATTTTTTCTTAAGTTCTTTCTTTGCCATTATGCAGTTTGTGTGTCTGTCAGTGGTGTAATCAGTTAATTGCTATCATTCAGAGAGCAGCCCAACGTGATGATTAGAAAGAGGCACTATAACACATACTTAGGAGCATGTCGCTTCAACCTCGCTTTTTCATTCTTATAATTTCAAGTTTTTTTAGTTAAATGTAGCACTTTAATTTTTGTGTTATTATAAATGGCTGTGCGAATTAATTAGTAAAAAAGGGTATAACCCGTAGGCTAGAAAATGATTTATGTTTCAATAGTATTATTATCTATAAGTTACCATAAATATTATTATATTCAGATGATTAAATCATTACATGTTATTATAAAAAAGAAAGGCTGTGTTAAAAACACCAATTATTTATGAAGGGCAATATCCATATGATTTTTCTGAGTTTATTTTTTAGGAAACATTAAAATTAGGGCATTTGCGGTCTGCTCCTTCTACAGGATTTTTCATTCCTTTAGCTTAGCTTTATTGGGAGATCAGAGCTTTGCATTAGATATTATTTTGCACATTAAGTAATGTAACTCCATTAATTAAAAAAATCCCAATGTAAATGACAACAATAACAAAATTCCTTATTCCACAAATTGTCCATTATGCCACCACCAAAATGGCCTGTATCCGAAGGATCCGACCGTAATTCTCAACATAATGCCTGCAACATGACATGCTGTTCAATAAAAAAATTTAATGATTTTCGTTATTTTTGTTTACTCGCAGAGAAGTATAAATATGTAGCTTGATGATTTGTTAAAAATATGTTATTCCATAGAGCCATGATTCAGTAAGGGTGTGGATGAATTGGAATCATAATTCAATATGATAATTCGTCTCTTTCGTAATGATCACATAATAGAATTACCGAAACAAACTGAACAAGAATAAAGAATAGATCAAAAACAATTAAACGCAGTTTCAATAAATTATGTAAACTTGTGTTTGTATTTCATTATTTCTCATAGGGTTATGTAGTAATATTATTTGCTACACATATGCTACACATATGCTTTCTCATGTCTATCAATATTTTATTCCATTCAGTCACTGAATATTTAAGATAATGCAAGTAATGGAAACACCTGCTTGTTTTTTTTTTATGTAGGCTCCTAAATTCTAACCTAATACTAGACAAAATACAAATGTCTGTATTTTGAGATTTTTTACGATAAACGGTCGGGCTGTATAGTAAAAATAGCAAATCCTCTTCCATGGTCGTTCGTCACCGTGGCCCCCGCCATTGCGCCTGCCTTAGGCCCTAGTTACCGCGCATTCACTCTGAAGAAGTACATGGCTTTCTGATCTATATGGGTCTCATGGCCTTCGAAGAAGAGTCTGTAACAACTGAGGGTATATGGGAGCTTGACTCTGTACAACGCCATGCTTTAATGCCACCAATTTAGACCAGCCTGCTAAGCGACGAAGGTTCTGTATGGGATTCTTGAGTTTAAGGTAGCTGCGCCCCCGATATTGGTACAAGAAGGCAAAAATACCCTTTCTTTCTCTATATTTTGCACCATTTCACTATAAGTTGAGATACCATTTAGATAGCTATATAGGAAGGAGGAATATGATAGTAATACTTTTATCATAGAAATCGTGGGAACCTGAATGCGTGGCATTTCGCGTGTTAAATTAAAATAGTAGACTCCATACGGTGCTATTATTCTGTATTTACTAAGAGTAGTGCCAAGACTAATAAATCAATTAAAAAAGCTTGTGTCTACCTACGAGTGGGACACGCGACATGCTGCGTATTTAGTGTAGAGTTAACAAGTTATTGTACTTCATTTATTTCGCCGGCACCATCCATCAATACATCATACTAACAGTTTATCTGTTGCAACTGAAACCTATTGCTGCTCCTCCCTAACATCACTTGGATTCAGTTAGTGCGCAGGATGACCCCATCCAATAAAATGTTTCGTATTATCGCCTTAACTAACATCATAAGGCGGTCCCGGCGGCGTCTTTCCGTTTCCGTGTTATTAGGAGGCAGTACTGCCTTGAAACACGCACGGGTTTTTACATTCCAAATTCCAAAAAAAGGAACCCCGCGAAGCGGGGTACCGTCGACATTTGTGACAGGGGTCCGACTTGTCTAACACGAAATTACGTTATATTAGGTTAGGTTCAGGTTTGACTTAGTTCGAGTTTTCTTGCCTTTTATGAAACACAACAATACCTTCAAACAAACACGGCTTTGTGGCGCTTAATCTAGGCGCATGCTCCTTGCAAACCCGTGCGCGATTTGAGGACGCGTACCCTGAATTGAACACGAGTTTGGAAAGGTAGTCAACGTAACAAACCCGTGTGTGTTTCAAGGCAGTGCTGCCTCCTAATGAACACGGAAATGGAAATACGAGTCCCGGCGATAGACAATGAAGTATATTGCACAAAGAATTTGTGCATTGTTATTAAACGTGTAAGTGTGGTGTGTTGTGCCTTTAGAGAAGCATATTGGTTTCTTTAAATCACCAAGCATGTATTTGTAATTATTGGGATAGAATACGTTGCGAAAAATTACGACAGTCTAAAAGAAATACCAAATGTTTAGCAATAGGCTTAAAAAACCGATAGTGTTTGCACGACACACCATACTGCACGAATGTTTCTCCAGCGATAGAAGAGCTAGCATGTTGAAATTCAAGTGAACAGAATCCTGTAACTCAAGTATACCACCATCATTATATTTCTATGTAGGTAATCAAGCTGTATTGAGCCTTAAGGATCGTGTCGATCATATGTAATCGACAGATTTAGCAACGTCGTGCGCAGTCGGTGAGTGGATATGACCGCTGGCAAGGATTCACGAGCGCTAGTCCCTCCACCAACCCGCATTAGAGTAGCGTAGTGGAGTATGTTCCAGATCTCCAGCGCTGCGGCTGTGGGAGAGACCCGTGCCCAACAGTGGGACGTCTATTAGTTGTAGCTAGCTACAGTATGGACAAACGAAATTAAGAATTTAGCAAACCACAACTTACTTTGGCACATATATACTAAAACAATCTCCTATTTTATAATTATAAGTGAATACTAAAACAAGAATCCGTCGCTTTCTAATACGCGACAAATAGATGGACATGCATGGACATTTCTTCTAGGACTCTTTATGGAGCCCGCCTGTGCCGTCGGCAGACATGATCTGGATGCAGCAGATGAATTCCCGAAACGAGTCAAGAATCAATAATCTTCCTATGTTCTTTTGGGATGCACAGGTAAGGTCTCTTAAAATCGAGACTGCTTGAAATTCTGAATAAATTTAACACCAATTTTCACAATAGAGCTTCCCTTGTAATGTTTATGATTGTTACTCAGAATTCGTAAACGGATGGTACATCCCGAATATCATTTAGAACAAGAGGCACGTTTCCAACACGAGCCGCTCGTGTGTGAGACCATTAATAAAATGCTTCGTAATATATATAATTTGTTTAGTTGTTTCCATAGCCGTCGTTCCTGCGCTTTCTTTTCCCCACGTTACTCACGCTATCTCCTTGATATCAAGTAGACCGTATTAATAAATTCTTTTTTTTTTTTAATTTGTAATGTTTTTTTTGTCCGAGCGGGCAGCAATATGTATCTTTCCATAAAGAATAAAAAGTGAAAGGGCGGGGCTGAATACAAGATTTGAGATAAAGTTTAGATAGTTTAGATAGGGATTGGTTTATTAATACGGTCCTAGGATGTCTAAAAACTTGCTCCAGGTAGTGGAAAATAGGTGACATTGGAACTCCCTTTCTTTCTTGATCTCAAAATTTTATACTGTTCGGTCTGTTCATATATGCTCTGTTGATGACTGTTGCTTTATACGATTTGTGAGATCTTTTTATGCTTAAGAAAATAAAAAGCTTTGTTATAGTCTACAAAACACCTATGTAATTAGATAATTCATTGTCTTTTCATATCTGTAGCACGAAAAGGTAGTTTTTAGTACACATAGTATATAACCTGAGCTTATGTCGATTCGAATTTCATAAACCACCTCTCAGTGCAGACAAAAAGCGGCGGTTTATTTATAAACTCATTTTGTCATAGTCATTGTACCAATGAGTTGTACATGAAGTCTTAACTCCAGAATAGTTTTTAAATGATTAATTTAGTTTTTTACCTGAAAACTTTTGTGAAAAATATCTTAAGGAGTACGAAATATTCAATAAGTGGCCCGCGACTTCGTTAAAAATTGCTTACGGCACTCTGTTACTATGTAGCTTGTGGACGACTACCTATCCAGTCTTGTTAGAAAACCATCAACCAGACACTGCCGTATATTGCTCCCAAGAGGCTTGACTTTACAACAATTATCGTCATATTTCAACTATTTTACATAAAACAAAACATAAAACAACAACAATAAAAAGTTTCACACAAACTTTCCTCATGAATTTGTCTATTGGTGAAAACCGCATGAAAGGCATTCAGTTTTGAGTTTATCGCTACACACAGACAGGCAGTCGCGGCGTGCGACTTATATAATATGTTTCGATTGGCAACATCCTAAAGGTCACAAAACTTATTCTGAGACAGTGTGACATCGTATGATTTCACACTAGAACATTTTTTTTTGTCTCCGTCCTTTAAATTGACACTAACAACAATAAATAACTACTCACATAAATAACCATTGTATATGTTGAAGACATCTACTGTTCACTTGTACTTTTGTGAGTTGATGTTTCTACTGAGTAGGTTTAACTTCTGTTCAAGAATTCCATTGAATAATTTAAGACAGTGATTTGCGAAGTTCAAAATTATAATCAAATTAGCACCTGAGGACTTTATTTGTTTTTTATATGATGATCAATATTCTCAGGGTAATTCTGCAATATCCTCAAACTCCGCATTACCTGAAGGAATAGTCAGCGAGATGAAGACTGAAGATCAGATATTGGCTCAATTAAGAGCATCTCAGAACTTGCCGATTCAGCCGAACGTTACGTATATAAAGGAACATCCTCCAACGTCATCAGCTGTTGCCTCTGTAGCTCCTAGCAAACCAGATGAGAGTTTTCCAACGACTGTAAGCGCTACTCCGAACTTAGACGTACTAAATAAATTGATTGACTCAGAAAAGTTTGGTGGTACATACAACTACAAATTACCGAATTCAGAAATTGATAAAAATGAGGAAAGTGAGGTAGGTTTAAAAAGTATAATTATTAATCTTAAATCATATCTGAAAATCCGAAATTGCATAATATATTGCCCGCAGCTTCGCGCACGAAAAAGTGTAATCGAATTAAGAATTGGTGTCAGTACATGTGATTCAGTAAAAAACATCCAAACTTTATTCAATATTAGAAGGATAAAATATGTAAATGTAAATTAAATGTAAATTATCTTGAAAAGATTTTATGATATAATATTACTATAAAAAATAAAACTAAATCATGTTATTAGCAGATTTATTTTAAAAAACACCAACCTATGGAGTTTTAACTGTGGAAAATTCCAAATACTTTTTTTGAACATTCAACAAGGTTTATTTTGTGAATATTTTTTAGGTGAAGGATGATAAGCCTACGGAAGTAGAAATGCCGCCGCCGGAGCCAGTCCCGGTACCGTCGCCCGTGCCGGCCGCTGCGCCTGCACCCGTTTCTAAACCACAGGAAACTCTGGCTTTAGCTGCAGATTCGAAAACGTCTAAGCAAACTAATAATGAAACAGATAAAACTGCTAAGAAAGATGTCGCTTCCAAGGGCAAAAATAAGAAGGCTAAAGAGGAGAAAAAGGAAGAAATTTCTGAAACTAAGACTAAAAAAGAGGAAATTCCGACTAAGACAGAGGTGTGTTTTTTAGCAATTTTAATATCTTTGTTAGGCAGTGGGCGATCGTTTTGGATGCATAAGGAAGTAAAAACTACTCTTAGATACATATCTATACATGTACTTATTGTTATAGCAAAAACAGACCCAGAAGAGGTCGGTTGAGTCGTCACCAACCAAGAACAAGAAAGAGGATAAACCTAATAAGAAAGAGCAGGACAAGGAAAAGAAGGTTCGTCAGTCAATCATTTATGTATGAGTTTCTTCGATCATTAATGTACTAGATAAAGGATCATGAACAAATTCACGTCATTAAAGTGGCCACGGTTACACACATTTGGCATTATTTGGCATCGCATGTCAACGCCTAGAACAGAGTAACACGGAAAGGCATAGAGTTGCAGAATATATTTTTTTAATAGGTTTAAGTTTGTCGTTTTAAATTAGTAGCATTCTTTTATTGTAATAACTTGTTACTTATATAAACCCTCATAGTGTGGGCTTAGGAAATTTGCTGGGAGCCGTTTTTAATATATTTTAAAAATTGTGTAAATGTGTAAATGTAATGTAAAAATAGGTAAATAGTTATTATGACTATGTATGGTAAAATTTAAAATAAAGTATTATAAATCAACCGTGACTGACTATCTAATTGTATTTATTAACCGACTTCAAAAAAGAGGAGGTTATATATTATGATTAACTTAAAATTAAGCTATTAATTTATTGATTTAAAATAAAATAGATCCATTAATCGTATCATATTTATTGATAGTTCAATATTATTAAATACGCATCAAAAAGTGATTTATTGACAATTATTACAATTTTATGTACATATTATTGTTACCAATGTATTTCAAATAATGCTGACATAGAAACTTCCCGGATGTAATTGGACGCGCCGCCTTTCTGAATTAATACCTATCATAACCCTTTCCTTGAGGCAGACACCTAAACGGTGTTTCATTCATCTCTACTCTCTCGCAAGCGTTGAGAGACAGTGACGCGTGACATGACCTATTGACCTACCTACCTGCAATTTGGGAATTGCTGATTTTAGTAATCTACGCCTTAGCGTGTTTCCGGTTATGTCCAATTTATCAAAATGTATTGAACATATTTTAGAATTTTTACACGGGGCGTAAAATTCTTCTCCTCTTTCATTCGCGACAATAGATACCCATTTTGCAAAGCGAAATGGATCATTCGGAAATCTATAAATAAAAATATAGCGTAATATAAATTAACAATACTACTCCATGCATTCTCTGTTCCAAAACAGCCAATGTTCTGCTATTGTCGCTATGGCAACGTTGGTAAAACAATCATTCATTTTACTCTTAAATTGATCTCTTAATATTTCATTTTTTGTTGTTTAATTCTATTTATACTTTATAATAAAACACGTGTTGGCATAATTTTACCGAAAGAAGGATATTCCATCAGAAATCTTGATATTCCGGTGGTTATTTTTACAATATTTGAACACGCACTGCGGCATTTTGACGTCTTAACGTTGGCTATGGTTGGACCGTACTAATTTGAATTATGACCACAAAATTTTTCGTGGTCTAGATTGTGTGGCCGTTTTTGAAGCGTCGAGCGGGAATCTTGTACATGACATGTAATGATCGAAGATGAGTTTACACCAACTGTGTAGTATTGCATTAAAATTGTAAGAGCCAGTGTACCATTACTAATGCTATGACGAAATATTCATATTGAAGTTTCTCCTATACAGGAATTGATCAAAGATGGCTTTACTATTGTGAAGGGTGTGGATAAGACGTCGCACAAGGAGAGCAAGAAAAAAGTTGAGGAAGCTAAATTGCTGGCGGCGGCCGCAGAGGAAAGTGAGCGGAAAATGTGAGTTTTTCCCTAGGACAACAACTACTGGTAATACTAAAATTTACTGGAGCATAATGACTTTACTGGAGCAATATTTAATTATAATATTTTTCCGTTAGCAGGAAAGATGAAGAAAAAATGGCACTAGAAGAAGAAAAGAAACGTAAGATTGACGATGCCATTAAGAAAGCGCAGGTATCTATCTTGATCCCGTATAATTTGGAGTTTTTTTTATTAAATAAGAGAGCCTGCTTTGTATGTACATGTCTCTAACATAATCAGGGTGTTTATGTCCGTTTATTTTTCCGTTCTTCCTGTCGTATATTTGAGCGTGTGAGTGTGTTTGTTTGCCTATTGGAAGTAACAGAGCAATACATTATTCATACAAGTGAATCTATATATTAATCAACAAGACGAGACAGGACCATTTCATAAAAAAAATATATATATATATTATTTTTGTCTTCTTCATTCCAAGAAGAAAAATTAAAAATTTGAAAGAAAGTGACAAAACATTTGATCGCTATGATAGGCTTTTAATTTGTCGTGAATAAGGGACTATAATCCGTCCGTAACAGCCTCCTTACTTGCTACTTTGAGCAGAACTCTTCGATCGCCGAGTAGTCGAAAGTCGCCTGATTTTTCTATGAACAACTCATGACTTGCCAAAAATTATAGCTCTTTTTGAATTCACAGTCCTTTTGGTGGTGACACGATTTGCACATACATACAGTGTCCATAGCGGTGACAGCCCAGTGGCTATCGAACTCGCCTCTCACTCACGAGCGGTCCGGGTTCAAACCCCAGCGGCACGCACTAATGACTTCTGAGTTATGTGCGATTTAAGAAATCAAATGTCACTTGCTATAACGGTGAAGGACACATCGTGAGGAAACCTACATGACTGAGAGTTCTTCATAATGTTCTTGAAGGCATGTGAAGTCTGCCAATCCGCACTTGGCCAGCGTGGTGGACTAAGAGCTAATCCTTCCCTTTCTGAGAGGACTCCTGTGCCAACAGTGGGATAAAAAAGGGTTGTTTTGATGATGATGACAGTGTCCATATTTTTTGTTCCGCGATCGAGGGCACAACTCGACATTTGGCTCTGCTAAGTTTCTTGAGTCCACTAAATCAAGAACAAATTTCTATCAGGAGCAACAGCAGCAACGCCAGGAATGTGTCCCGAAGAAGGCTCCGTGGTCGTCGGTGTCGACTCAGGTGGTCGCCACCACGCCGGACGGGCTGACCCTCGCAGAGATACAGCGGCTGGAGCGCGAGAAGAAGGTCGAACAGATGAGGGAACAGCAGCACATGATTCACATGATAGCGCAACAGCAGGCCGCCGCACTCGCCAGAGAACAGGTAACCCCTCAAAAATTATATAGTATACGTATCTAAAATTAGTGATAAATTAAATTAAAATAATCATCAAACTAAACTAAAATATGCTAAAAATCAAAACTTAAAACTCACAATCTCAATATCAACTTAATTAATTTCTTTATTTCCATTTTCAACATTTTCATTGTCATATTTGATAAAAATACATGATTGACAGTAATAATAATTGTCTAATGAACATTGTATGAAGTTATTATTGTAGGATAGCTGCATCCAATGATCAATAGCTAATCTTTTATAACATTTAACGTAGAGTGTATTATATATTACTTTATTTAGAATATCTCATTTTTAGTAGTGATGCAGTTACCCAGACTTTCTTTAAGCGTGCCCAATCATCACCTCATAGTGGAATAAATTATTTGACATTGACTAAAGTGAGTACTATTTGCCGGTACTATCCGTCAAGGTGGCTAAAGTCAAAGGTGGCAAGTGAAGACAATTCATTTTTCGATCGAGCAGTTGTAATATATTTTGTATTTAATGTCCTTTGACATGTTGCAGGAATTGCAGGCTGGACTCGGTTGGGCCAAAAAGTCGTCGTCCAATCTGAACACTTCGAAGCAGAGTTTGGCAGAGATTCAGGTATTCTACTCTCTGGCATGGTAGGTGGCTACGGATACGTTCAAATTATTTAAAACAGTTTACATGTAAATGTAAATGTGCTGTTACAAAATTTCGGTTTATTTCATTATGACCTTTTGGACAAAGATAACAGCATAGCTCTATTGTTTCAACAAGCCGTGCTGTTGTCGATTGGGCAAAGTCGAAAGTAAACTTAATTTTTATTGCAACTATTAAGAACATTTGGCTAGGTAACTTTAAAAGAATAAGCCTTAAGCTATGGAATCGCAAAGTAAGCTAGACCACCGAAAATAAGTCGGTAATATTATGCGACACTTTTGTGTAGGCGTTAAGTAAGTATTATTAGCTATATATAACATCCTATAAAGCTGATTAATCACTAATACGCAGTGAAAATATAATAAATATAATGTATTTAAATGTTGCTGCTGTGGCCCATATATTTACGAAGAATGTAAATAGCTTTCGTAATTGGTTTCGTATTTGTTATAGGTATACTATTAAGAGATTCGTTTTCAATTGAATTTGTTGTAAAATTTATTTAATTTGATTTGTACCAAATATGATTTATTTCCCTTTTCCTGAAAATAAATCCTATTCTGAAAATAAATCTTATTCTGTCTGTCGATCTGTTGCCAAATGTAACAGCATGGCTTGTTGAAGAATAGAGAAGACTATGCTCACAGTGATTTCAAGCTTTAATAAAATCGTAATCGATATAGGGCTCTGTGATCGCCGTTTATGGTATCGCGGACTTCGTATATCGCACTCATTCATATAATTAATTTGATATGAATATCTTTGAGCCAATGAATATCTATGAATCTATGAAGGTCTACAGCCGCCGCAGACCTTCGTGGGGACCTGGCAAGTCGAATGTTCGCCAGCGCCGACCTAGGCCCCCACCGAGGCTTCCATGGCATAGCGGGCGCTCCCTCGGGTGCTCATTAGGCCAACGGACCCCGACCATTTAGGGGCCGGTAGTGACTAACAGACTGGTAGTAACGCAAGCGACGGGACGTACGCATGATTTTAACCATTCAGATTCAGATTCAGATTCATTTATTTTTTTCATTATATGGTATTTTGTATATTTATATATTGTATGTATATTTTTATATCCATATTTATATTAGTCCTGCGCGCTCAACGGCGCAGCCTATTATTGTTGTTTTATTTTTAAAAAAACAACGCTGCTTGTTCACTCGCACGTGAGAACAGGCCGGGTAGAGAGGACATCCTTGAAACCCGTAGACCCTCCAGTCGGATAGAGCCTGCGAAGGCCGCCGACGAAGGAAGCCACGAAGGACTCACATTTTATTACTGAACGATTCGTGAGTGTCTATATTCATAGTTGAAGTTCCCGGCTTACTCACGTGTGATTTAAGTCGAAAATAGTCCGACTAGTGAACGCCGTGCCCGGCGCGAGCACATTCACTCCTGAAGATGATCATCGTAATAGATCGAAACTAGTCGGACTATTTTCGACTTAAATCACACGTGAGTAAGCCGGTAACTTCAACTATGAAGGACTCACATTATAATGATTTCAGACGGAGACTCGAAAGGCGGCGGCGGCCGCGGCCGCGTCCGTGCCTGTCACTCCGCTGGTCGACGAGCCCTCCGCGCCAGCCACACCTTGGACTTCAACGCACAACGGAGGTATTCATTACTTAACACCACGGAGTACGAAAGGAGAGGGGTTGTTGTATGCGGCTGTGCCTTGCCATAAGTCCTTGGCTTACGCCTGGTGCTTAGCACATGGTGAGGGCTAGTGAAATTATGCCAGTTGCTGCCAATATTCAACAGTCGCTAGTTATTTTGTGGAATTTAATTAATGTACCCAGAGTTCTTCAGCTCTGGAAATAGGTAACACTACATTTATTTTATGAGAATCATGTTTACGGCTTCCATACATCGTGGTGAATACAAGGCAGATTTGAAGAATAACGTCTAAGTAGTGTTAATGACTCATACTCATAATCTTCCTTTTCTCATAGTTTTTAAATATCGAAAATAGTTCGTTTTATGATCGCCAACTTATGATAGTTCTGTAAGTGACTATTGCTACATCTCCCCTTTCTCCTATATCGTTTTCTAGGTTTATAGATAATATACAGTTTCTACACTACTTTACTAACAGGATTCTGGGAGACCCAAGCGAGCGTGCCAGTTAAGGCGGAGAAAACAGCCGAAACTCTCAAGCTCTCAGAAAGTGGCAAATCTAAGAAGAAATTGACCCTCAATACTAGTAAGAAAGAGACCACGCCCAAGGTGGAGTTCGAATCATGGTGCACCACTATTCTTACATCATGGAGCTCGAAGATTGACGGTAATTCAATTTTCTCTAATTTATTACTTGTGGTTGGCATAATGAAATTAATATGTCGCCAATAATAAAAATTTGTTTGTTTTATTTATGTTTAGTGCCAACATTCATTGGGTTTCTCAAGGACATCGAGTCGCCCTACGAAGTGAAGGACTACGTTAAGTGCTATTTGGGGGATTCGAAGGACTCCAGTGACTTCGCCCGCCAATTTCTTGAGAGACGGTAATTATTAAAAATACTGAAATTTGATATAATACAATTAAAATATCTTGATATTCCCATAGGAAATTAAACTTCAAAGCTAACCGTGCATATCGCTTTTCTCGTACAAATAGGTCTAAGTTACTTCGTGTGGGCATGGTGACACCTTCAGACGATCTTTGCTCACCTGCGATGGCTATCAACCCACGCAACACTAACCTCGGCGAGTACCAAGAAGTTAAGGTAAGTCAAATGAAACTAAAACTAAACTTTAATAAGAACACTGAAAAATTATATATTTTTGTCAAATATATAATTACGCACCTGTGGTATTGCACCTAAGATGCTAACAGAATTTTCCGTGATGTGTAGCAATCTACGTTAAGATACAGTACCTATTACTTACGAAATATAACCTGTTGCGTCCTTTATTTTTTATCATATGTTATGTAAAAAGTGGATATAAGATTCCGATATTATATGTACCACGGTTATCACAAAAAATCGTTGAAATTGCATTTGACCTTCGGTAATAGATGACAATGTTTTAGGGGAAGGGCAAGAAGACCAAAAAGAATAAGATGCTTAAAGTAGACGCTCGCATCCTGGGCTTCTCCGTGACGGCCTCCGAGGATAGGATCAATGTGGGCGACATTGACACCGTCTGACCCGCTGGCCGGCAGGACTCCGTCCGCCCCCACTCTCCTTGTGATTAACTGGAGAAATATTATTACTATGTATTTTTAAATAATTCGAGCGTGACACTTCAGGACCATTGTGAGTCCGGTGGTATCCATCGGACCTCGTAACCGCCATCCAAATCGAATACGGTCACGCTCTTTCGTCAATTTCAATTTAATATTTTTTTATTTTTAAATGTGTGTAATCCATTAATTAACTATTATATTTAAAATGAATGTGAAGTGAAATGTGAAGTGTCTCGAACATTAGAACACTCGTATTATATGCTTAAGATAAATTAATTATTGTGCCTTCAAATTGGAAAAACTTAAATATTTTGACATTATTATCATGTAATTACTTCCGTTTAATTTGATGTAAATTTATTTATTGATTATGTCGTCGTTTGTGTGTCGAATATAGTGGACAATCTCTGCACATTATCATTTTCCATTTCGGTTTGAGATTCTAAAGCAAATGTATCATTGATTGTGAAAATAAAATTAATATGTATATTTACGGTCGTGTGGATTCTGTTTAAAATCATAGGGAGTCACATAGCTGGTTCCTATAAATATATAAACTCCATATAAATTGTAACAAATAATAGAAATTAGTGAATATATCTTCTTTATAGGTTGTCAACTTTGCCGTAGCTCAGAATTTATGCCGCAGATAACTTGCACTTTCACAGGATAGTCGTAGCGCAGATGTGGAATCTACGTATTAATAGGCTTACTTCATTTATGTGCTAACTGGGCCCGAGGCTAATTCACATAATTTTATATTAATTTGCTAATGTTGTTGGATATATGTGGTTTCCGGTTACATTCATTTAGAGGCGGCGATCTTAGTCCTCAAGCATGTCGTTGATCAGTTGCATCACTTGTTCTTCTGAATAACTTTCTTCTGTAGGTTAATGCTCTATTTCACTGTATAACTTTATTTCTATAATATAATTTTATACGTCTAATAATATATCATAAACGCCAGATACATCACCAGTACATGTAATAATACCCAGTCGTACTAAACGAAGTGTTCCAATGATTACTAAATTATTGGATGCATGAAATCAACTATCTACCACGTGTCTTGGTCATTTTTGTGTAATGTGTCAATTTTTATACTATTTGTTCTGTTAAGACGTTGCTTCTAGGTCATGTTTTTTCCTTTTCCTGTACCATTTAGTTTTAATAATCATGTTCAGATTACTATAGTGATAATACAAATCCATGCCAAACAATAAATCATAACCGAAAGTAACCCTTTTTCGCTATAGAAGTGTTCACTCTTTGAATAATAAAGTTCAAAGTGCCAAGAACACACTAGGTAAGACTATTTCCCTTCAGGACCACTATGTTGAATTTGCAAAATGTTGAATTCTTATGATGTTGAATTCGCAAAATGTTGAATCTCAAAATGTTGAAGTCGTAAAAAGTTGAATTTACCACCCGGATCACAATGTTGAATTCCTAAAATGTTGAATTCGCAAAAAGTTGAACTTGCGATATGTTGAATCCTAACATAAATTGCTGAGTGTATGGCATTATTGTTCCGTGTTGTATGGTACTATCTAAGACATGTAGAAATATTGAAAAACAAAAGAAAATCGAAAACCAAATAACATCGAACAAAAAAAAACAAGTTTTGCGTTACATGGGGTCGCCCTGAAAACCTGAAAATTTATTCAATTTCTTTCATTCTTTCTTTCTAATTGCAATCGCATCGCATGGCATATTGCGCATTATAATATGTTATATACCTATTTATTATTGTATTGTGTCATAACGCCATCTGTTATTTTTATTTTTATGGATACAAGATAGCAAACGAGCTTGCAGCACCACCCATCCGCTGCCGCCCATGACAACTGTGACTGACTTTGAACAAGACTCAATTAGGGACTGGGATGGTTAGTCCAATTAGTTGAGAAAGTTAATTAGAACAATAGTTGGTCAGTTCGTTAGTAGGTATGAGGACTGGGGACTGTTAGTAATAGTTAGTCCTGTTAGTTGGTGTTAGTAATAGTCCAGTTAGTACTTGTTAGTAGGAGTCTCGTTCTAAGTCAGTCACAGATGTGTTGCTACCCTTGAGGACTAAGATGGTCGCCTCTAAAGAAGTGTAACCGGAAACCACACCTTTCCAACCGGACCATAATATATATAAGTTTAAAGCAATTATGGTCCGGTTGGAAAGGTGTGGTTTCCGGTTACACTTCTTTAGAGGCGACCATCTTAGTCCTCAAGGGTAGCAACACATCTGTGACTGACTTAGAACGAGACTCCTGCTAACAAGTACTAACTGGACTATTACTAACACCAACTAACAGGACTAACTATCACTAACAGTCCCCAGTCCTCATACCTACTAACGAACTGACCAACTAATGTTCTAATTAACTTTCTCAACTAATTGGACTAACCATCCCAGTCCCTCATTGGGTCTTGTTCAAAGTCAGTCACAGTTGTCATGGGCGGCAGCGGATGGGTGGTGCTGCAAGCTCGTTTGCTATCTTTTATCCATAAAAAAAAATCATTTCACTTTATGTATATTAATGTTGTTCATACAATATTATTGTTGTGATACAACTTTTTTGCGTTCAACGTTTTGAGATTCAACATATCGCAAGTTCAACTTTTTGCGAACTCAACATTTTAGGAACTCAACATTGTGGGTCCAGTAAATTCAACTTTTTACGACTTCAACATTTTGGGATTCAACATTTTGCGAATTCAACATCATAAGAATTCAACATTTTGCAAATTCAACATAGTGGTCCTGAAGGACTATTTCCTTGAATTTAGCCTTAGCGGAAATGACAATTGCTGGAATCATGTCAACTACTTGTCCAGCGATTGTTTACTTTCCAGGCCTTAATAGTTCTCTGTACATATTATACTTATCATATATATTTTAATTGCATTATACTTATCATATATATTTTAATGGCAACTGTTAGGTTGGGAAATAAAACATAATTATGTGTAATAGTTGGCAAATGATTATTTGGCGAAATAAAATTCTGCGAAACGTTAGTTGGGAAGTGATAATTTGCCAAACGATTTTCTGCGAAAAGGCAGAGAACCGATGAGATAACAGCTATGCAATTGCATAGCTAAAATTACGTGAATTATAAATAACGTGTTGCATGCCTTTTGTTTATACAAAAGGCATTTCATCCATCCATCAGCCTTTAGAAGCCCACTGTTGGGTATAGGTCTTAGTTACTATTAATTAAATAAGCGATATTTTTATTGCTACCAACTATGATACTTGAATTCCATGTCATATCCCTAGGAATATAATCTTGTCACTGCTCCTATCTTACTATCTAGCTAACTATCTTACTGCGACATATCGATGTGAAAGTGCTTGTCTAATAAAAACATGTATCAAATCCTGGCTGGCTACGCGCAATTTATTCAATAAGTTAAATTGCTTATTACGATTTTGAATGAATCCTTTCTGCTAACACACCAGCCAACCTTTTCCAATCCAAGGGCCTTAGTTATATAAAAGTAATAAACCTATAACTAAACTATCAAATGTTATGTTTTCTTTATTCAAACTCAATTCAGAATTTGAATGAAATTACAAAACGCTTGACTGCTTTGATAGGCTTATTAATTTGTTATGAATAAGGGGAAATGTTATTGCTACTCTTTATCTAATTAGAATTTTTCCATTTAACATTGTATGAATTTGTTAGTATTTTATGTAAATAAACAATTTTAATTATCTTACCTCTAGCATGTAGATGAGCAATATATGCATGCAATATGAATCTTGCCTCTGTCACAATTAAGTTTTATATTGCGTGATATAATAATTTTGAGGTGATTATTAATTTGGCTTATTGTTATTATTATTATTAATGAAGAATTATTTGAACTATGCTAGATAAGGTGTTTTAATAAATTTTCAATAGAAATATTAAACTGCTTGTAAAATAAAATATACACATACATGCTTGACATGGATTATTATATAATGATTATTAATATTGTAAGAGTTTTTGTTAGTATGTAAATGATTTGTTTTAGAATCGCAGTAGAATAATGACACGAAAAATATTGATTTATTTCTCCTTATGTGTAGTAGTCATAATTTGTTTTACTTGTATAGGATTTTTCAGATAATTGAAATTGACATAGTAATGTTTCTGTTAATAAATATAATAAAATTTCTTGATAGGATAATCCTCTTGTCGGTTGTAATGGTTGTAATTTGATTTGTAAAGTTTTTGTACGTCAGTCGTAATGAGCAAACTTTAGGGTGCGTTGGAATCGAAAGCAATAAATTGTACGAGGTATAGTGGTACGCACAAAAAGGTAACTAAAGTAAGGTATCAGTAGGTTGAATAAATAAAATAGTAAGTTATTATTAGATTTAAAACTTTTGGTGTTGGTACATTGATAATGATTAGGTTTTAAATATTTGTGTGTAACTAAATTTTGTTGGGAGTAATATTTTTTTTAATATAAATAATCGCAGTGCTCAGTCGCTATCAATGTTTTTAAGTTTTTTTTATTATAAATTATGTAATAATAGGTATTTGTTTAAGTAAAGATGTTTATATTCACTATATCCAGAGTAAAATTCAATACAACAGACAATATAATTCGGCGTTGTTGATAAATACTCGATAATTCGCTGGGTAATTAACGATCCGAGCTAATTAGCTAAACCAGCTGGCACACATTTCTAATTTAATTTTGCCATATATGTACCTGTTATATTTTTAAAGTACATAAGAAACGGAACTACGTCGCCGATAATCTGATCGTATTTATCCTAGGCTAAGAAATGTCATCAATGAGATTTTAAACCATAAGTCCTAAATGCCTTAGACATATTTTCTCCTTTTTAAAAACTTTTAAACATTTGATATCGTTTTTGTATAATAAAATAACGTACCAATCTATTTAAGTAGAGAGAATTACCTTGTACCCTTTATTATCATTTTAAATCTAATATTAGTGGATTTAATGTTCCTAACTTATTTATCCAATGACTTCAACCTTTTATACTAATCTCTAAAAGCATAAGTTTTCCATTCATCAGTGCGGCGCTAGAGGATATCTCCCTACTTTCGTTAAAAATTAACAGTCGATATAAACAGTTTTAAATTAATAGGTATATTATTAATATATTGTTCTGGTAAATATACATTTTTGTGTGTATGTAATCTATCTACAACGAATTTATTTAACGAATCTTGAATGGTTTATGATAACACGCGTGATGTCTGTTTAAATAATAAAATTAAAATTACGACGGTCTTCCGAATATAAATTAGGAGAGTACATGCCTACCTCGTGATTTAATTGAATACATAAGGTGATAATGTTAAGAAACGTAAGCAATGTCGTTGTATTTAATCCACTCACCCTAAAGCTTGCCACTGAACTGGGAAGCGAAAATGTTACTGAAATAAGAAATGTTATTTACATATCTATTATTTAATTAACACTGTCATCGTAATTATTAATCGATGTCGAATATTATTATTACTTGTGTTGACGACATATTCAACTAAGTAAAATTCAATTCAATTAAAATGAAAATTGTGTAGATATTGTTTGATTTTTTGAAAAAATTAGTTGTATTTGGAATAATAATTTATTTCTATGATTTAAATTATTAATTTTAAAAATGTCAAGATATTTATCAGTTTAATTTAAAATAATTTCTGTTGTATAATAATTTTGAAGGAATAAAAATGCATTTTTAAACGATTAGATAAATTTATTTGTGTTCCGCCGCTATTAACCTAAACACTAATTTTATGATGGGAGGCATATACCACCACTGTTGGACACGAGTCTCTCCCACAGCTAGCTGCGGGAGGCCAAGCGCATACTTCCACAACGCACTTGACAAAGCTTAACGATTAAATTACAATAAATTGAAAACAACCGGGATCGAAAGCTGGATTGAAAATTCCTTTTTGTTTGAATGGGTATAGTCCCGAGCGAGGCGTCTTGGTGGTATAATGAATTCGAGGGATATCTTCAAATGCAATAGGCATGTGCAACGTTTGTGAATCAAGCCAAGACTATACGAAATACGTTCCACGGTTTCGTTTGGTAAACGTTCGTGAATCAAACTGAGTCGATGAGCATGACTTTACTCCCCTACGAAAAAAAAGATAGGCTTTGACGTGTCTGTATGTCTGTCTGTGGCATCGTAGCTCCCGAACGGATGAACCGATATTGATTTTTTTTTTTTTAAAGGTGAATTAGTCTGGAGTGTTCTTATGTTTGATGAAAATCGGTCCAAGATGGCCGCCACCATAAAATGGCGCAATATAGTAGACGTAAAGCGGACCGGTACCCAGCGAGCGAGACCGTACCCACAGAGTACATTTTACATACTGAAAACATGCTGAAAACCGTGCAACTGACTTTCTTGACGACTTCAAAAATTATTATAAATATTAAATAGATAGGTAAATATCTAAGTATAAATAATATTATTGATTGTCCTTTGAGACTGGCTTTAAATTTATATAAATATTATTAACAGAGGTGACAGCCCAGTGGCTATCGAACTCGCCCCTCAATCGAGCGGTCCGGGTTCAAACCCCAGCGGCACGATGGCGTAATGAATGGATGTACCTGGGTGTAGAGGTGTAGGGGTGTAAATTCCTATTACAATGAGTCAAGGTGACTGTGACAGTGAAGGTGACATGTGACAATACAAAAAATTCCTTCAGTTGGAGTCTTGCCACCAAAAGAGTGGCAAAGAGTGTAACTTTTTCGAATTTTCGAAAATGTTGAATATCTCGAAAACTGAGGGACTTTTACTAAACATAAAACATATTTTTCTGAACCGCCCCTACGTCCTCTACACCCAGGTACCATACGAGTATTATCCATTCATTACGCCACATCCTGTATATACCATTATATAGCGTGGCGACGCGTCGCGACGGCATGCGTCGCCACGCCAGAAATCGGTTTTACGTGCGGCTATAGATGTTTCACGTCATTAACAGAACTTTTGTCGGGGAATAAATAAGACTCGAGTTATAGATATATTTTACTTTATTCAAAATAAATTGAAGTTATTATAACATTAGTAAAATAGTATATTAAGCTTAGGTAGGTAGGTATTGCATAAGTTGTTAAAAACCGTGGCCAAACAAGAAGTGGGCACGGGCGCGCATTAATCACGTAAAGCTGAAATTATTTTTAATCAAACGGCCAATTTTTTAAGCAAAAATTCTGGATTTATGTGTATTAAATAAAAGTAAAACAGAGGCTACATATACCCGTCGCCATTCTATACTAGTCAATACCACATCGATACATTACATAACATACGAAGACCCGTAGGTATAGGGTATGTATAGGTACCTACCTAATCATTATTAGTGGGTTCATTACAAGGAAAACTATTTAGAGAAAACTTTTATCTACATAGATATTATACTAGAGAAAGATTGGCAATTCAAAGCGAGACCAAAACTTAATTACACGAGTATGCGTGTAATGTGCATGTGTGCTGTAAGCGGTTGTCAATATGACGTCAATATCTTTAGGATTGAGGTGAGACATTCTAGAAATTCACGTATTTGATAATATTTTATATTCAATTCCTATGCATTCAAATCATTTAATATTAAAATGTCATATTAATAGCCATCCATTTGTTAATAATTTCTTTTTCAAAGTTCTCAAACATTGCAATAGGAGAATTAAATGTTTCTTATATGAGTTACATCCTGGTACTGCACACGTAACCATAATTATTTACGTCTAAAATGTACTCTTTTAAACATGAGATTTAGAAAATTAAGCAAAATTTGTTCGTCGAACTTTACTGACGTTGGGCCAATACAGGCCTAAAGCGTGTACGCAAATGGTCTCGCCTATCTATCTGGCCTAACATATGAGCTAACAATCTATCTAGTATAATAAATCTATGATAAACTACGTAATACATCTTTATTCCAATTTTGACATGTTGTAGGTAATCTACCCGCCAGATTAAACTCATGGTTGAACATAACCGAAATACCCACCTACCTACAAGCAAAATATTTGGTTGAAAATAGCATTGATTGTTGAGCATATTAAGATCTAATCAAGCTACATAAACATGACTTCAAAAGGTTATCATAATCACAACATCTTAACACGAGAGTAACTACTTAGATAGGTAAAACTATTATAGTGCTCAATTAGGTATAAGGGATATTATACGGTTCAATAAAATTGTTTCATTTTTTAAGAGAAAGTATAGTACCTACCTAGGTACCGAATTATGTATAAGCTGTTCAGTTTGCGGGGCAATTGCGTAAAAGTTTTGACGAGTTGAATTCATTAAAACTTAAGATATGACCAATCAAATGTGTGTGTTAACTTTTGAATTGAAGCAAAGGTAGAAATGTCGAGCTTCATTCACATTGAATTCCTATTTCCTTTTCATATTTTTGCCTGCTTGCAACCCATTAGTATTAGGTATCTATGGCTATAAATACACATATTGATTAGTAGGTAGTTACTAAATGGATCAATTTGGTTGCTTCAACAAAAGCTAAAGTAATAATAATAATAATAAATAACAGATCATAAGTCACTATTGAACCGTATCATATCATGTGAACCATTACCATTATAGATAAAGAAGTAAATACATATATGTACCTACTAATAGGTAAGTAAGTATAGCTGGACACCCGAACCCAATCATTTATTCGTTAATCGTTAACTAATTATGTAAATATTTTAAAAATCACTTTTAACTAACTTTAAAAATCGTTGACAAAAGGGAAATATCACCTTAGCTAAGATGATATTTCCCATGAATGATGACGACGAATTTTTTTTTTATATTCTGTGTAATAACAAATTATAACAAATAAGATATTTATCTATTATAGAAGAAATAAGATTTTTATTTATTTTATTTATTTAACACTTTATTGCACACATAGAAACAATAAACAATACAGAAATAATATTATTAATCTTAGTAGGTCTAAGGTACAATGGGCTAAGATTCTTCTTTTATTATTTTTTGTGACTTTCATCTATGAGTTAACGATTACCTATGACTAACTTTCGTTAAATTATCCAAAATGTTACGCTTTCACGTTCCTTTACGTAACCTTCCTTTTTAGAAACTTAGTAGCGATTAACGAAGATGATTATGTGATTAACAGTGCCCATTTTTGGTAGATAAGGTTGGTATGAGTATAATAACCATAAACATTGTTATGTAATCCAATAATATCCAATAATTTAGACACATAATATCCAATAAAATAGTTGCATAAAAAGTCAAAACCACGAGATATAGTAAGTACCTACATTTTTTTAAGGTATGAAAAATTAAAAAATAATAGAAATTACTACTACAAGTAAATTACTTTAAACAATAGGTACCACCCTAAAGTTAGACGATTGGTGCGAGAAGGCGCGAAGTGTGTTCAGCTCCACTTTAAGTTAAATAATAGTGTATAGATTAATTAAGTATAGATAAATTGAAAATTTTAAAAGTGTACCTTACTATATATCTAGGTTTAAGAAGCTCGTTCTAGCCTTGTTCTTTAATAATAAATGTAAATGATGTTCATAAAGCGTATACAAATATTTATCATACCGCATAATGAAAATAAATGAAGTGATCAGCGACCAACGTGTAACGTGATCAGTCAGCGGCGACTCTTATATAAAATGAACTCTGTGGGCGACTCTCTTCAAGATTCCTTGCAAAGCTGAGCTACATTCTCCCTCTATGTACATACTCGTAAGTATAATAAAAAGAAAAGCCAGTATTTCAAACAAAGAATTCAACTTAAAAGACAACATGTCAAAGAGGAGCTTTAATTTAATAATATTTGACAGACATAATTATCTTGACTCTTTATTATTTACTTTAAAATTATTCGTACGTAATAATAATACCTAATCGTATTTTAACAATTTAAATTGTAGTGTTTTATAACAAACAAGTGAACAATAATGCAAGAAGGTCCTCAAGAATCGAATCCACCACACAGCGAGCCTGGACGGCTGATCATCAAATACCTGCAAGAGAACACCAATGGCGCAACTATGTCGCAGATATTGCGCCATCTGCACACTGCGCACAACAAGAAGCCCACAGAGGAATTGAGCAAGACGGTAGAGTCTCTACTGGAAAATGCTACGGCGCTTGGATTCCTGGAATGTAGAAAATCTCATTACTTCAACAACGCAGTGCGTGAAGCTGGTTGCTGTCGAAGAAGACGTCGGAGGCGTAGCTGTGGGCGGAGACGTCGGCGAAGGCGCTGCAGGAGGTCGCGTCGCAGGAGACGACGACGCTGCTAACTACGACAGACGGTCAGCGGTGTCGAGTCTTTGTGTCGTGTTGGTTTGAAAACGGTTTACATATGAAAGTGAGTGAGATGATATCAACAGGCATAACTGTGA
Source organism: Carterocephalus palaemon (assembly GCA_944567765.1). NCBI lineage: Eukaryota > Metazoa > Arthropoda > Insecta > Lepidoptera > Hesperiidae > Carterocephalus > Carterocephalus palaemon. The sequence continues at coordinate 6,957,096 of OX155637.1, read as the reverse complement.
TTCTGGCGGTTTGTTACTAACGGACCTCATAATCCATCCACCTAGGTTAGGTGGTTGGTTAGGAGAAACAGACAATCTGATGTCCACCTAAGTGGTCGAATAGGAATATTAGAACTAACGGACCACCTGAAGGGTTAAGGCAGAAAAAATAAACACGATGTCTTATGCTAACCCCCTTCAACCACAATTAATTTTAATTATTAGTTGCTAGTGGATCTTTAGGAATCCTAAACTAAACAATTTATTTAACCGATTGGTTAAGAACAAATATTCCTAACCGACTACCCAGTCGGTTCTTAACGACGGACTTTAGGTTGTCTGATAGGAATGTTTTTCCTTACCAACCACCTAGGTATTGAGTGGTTCGTTCGTTACAAACCACTGCGGGGCTATTGATCTTTGGTGTAAAATAAGGCGGGCACGTATATGTACATTTAGCCGTTACAAGAAGCAAGTATCGACTGACCTAACTAAATGGTCTATGCCTCTGTGAATATGAAGTAAAATGCTTCAGATCTCAATCTAATTAATCTTCTCGTTTTGTTAAGTTCATGTTAGTGAAATGATTTTGAGTGATTTAAATATATCACTCACTCACTCATACATATAAAACACGTTGATGTCTTTTAAGTGTATTTATTGTAATATCCAGACTAAAAGTTGTATTATTTGTTATTCTTAAACATTTATTTTTCGAATGGAGCTGCTGTACCTATGGTTAATAAAATCTGAAATGTCAATGTGTTTTAGAATTGAATAAATTACCTACTCCTTCCCTTTATGGTATTAGTTCTATCGTCATAAAAGCGCATCAGAATATGCACAAGAAAGAAAATATATTTAACGTGGTTTTGACATTTTAAAACATACGAGTACAAGATAACACACAGTAAACAGTAAACTTACGAATACGAGTACATAACATTCATCAGAAGACATAAGATATCTAATGCGTAAAGGTTTCGAATACATTTTATATAATAGTAAGTACAGTGTAAACTCTTTATAACGAATTTCAAGGGACCGAGCATTTTCTTTCGTTATAAATTGCCTGACGTGTTGGTTTACGACTGATAATACAAAATAGGTGACGATGGTGCGTTTAATAACTGAGACCAAATTTCCTACAGCCAATGTAATAATAGCACACGTGTTAAGGCAATTAATAATAACAAAAGCTAGATAGCTGTTATTGACCTCAGGTATCTTTCTTAGAAATTGCGGTACCTCAAAAGATTAGTTTTGTTTTGTTTTAATATGTAGTTGATGTTTAAATATGAAGATATTTATTCGTAATAGAGAATGGCTGATGCGTTATAGAGAGTTAATTAATGTATGGGTTTTATGGTAAACCAACCAAATTGAACTAATTTCTATGTTATAGAGAGTTTTTCGTTATAACGAGAATACGTTATAAAGAGTTTACCTACACTGTATTAACTTTTAGCTAGTAGACACATATTTTGTTACACAGATAACACCGAAGATATATAGTTAATCTAACATTAAAATATTCTTAGATATGGAATAGTTCTCTATGAATTAGCCCTTATCCATACACGATTTTTAAGACTGTGAAGGTTGGGAACGTAGAGAAGTGTATAGATAAAGTGCAGGACTCAGTGAAATACTACCTACTTGGCGTAATAAAGATCTTTTTCGCTATGTATTATTATGGAGAGAGAAACATCCAGCCTTTTCGTAGGCGTTCACGCATCTTCACAATCTGCCCGTTGCCAAAACCGTACATGGCCAAAATAATGGGAAACATAGGTACGCGTTTCTTGTATCAGTTGGTCGTCCAGATATTGAAGATATCGAATTTGTAGTCAAATTAATTATTATTAATAATTATTACGACATTTTAATATAAGGTACTTTAATTAGAACAGGTATAACGAGTATAGAAACTTTTTTAGAAATAATAATATTTAGATCCAAGGGTATTTTTATTTTAAATCCATTAACTTTCACCGAGTAACGACTTATAAGATTAAAATTGTATAATCCTACTAATACGTATTATAAATGTAAAAGTTTGAATGTTAGGTTGTTTTGATTTTTGGATGTTTGGAACTTTAGATACCTATTTGAATTTTTGGAAGTTAGGAAGTTTGAATGTTTGGATGTTTGGAAGTTTGGATGTTTGGATGTTCGGATGTTTGTTTTGATTGAATAATCAGAGAAAAACTACAAAACGGATTTCGATGAAACTTCACACATTGGCACATAGGATACTTTTCATACCGAAAATAAGTGTTAGTAGAAACCTATCTGGCACACCGTCAACAGATGGCTAATTCATAACCTGATTACACTTCTTTCGCAGACGATGTTGCGGGCACACACACTAGTTACTTATAGTTAGGTAGTAATCAATTTTATAATCTAGGTATAATGAAGAAAGGTATATTTTTACATAAATATAGTGGAAGTCTTTGTTAAGAATTAATTTTGATAAATCCATTCGAAAATAGGTAGGTACACAGGTATAAGAGTTAAAATTTAGCAATATATATACTAGTTTTTGACAGTGAATTATTAGTATGTACCTACTAACTGTCGCGGGCAATACCTACAAATCAATGGAGTAGTACCTACCTATAACCATTAGGTAATATGAGTAGGTAAGGGAACACCAGTAGGTATACGTGTATTATAGTATTATTATTATAGTAAATAGTAAAATTTATGTTGAATACTATATATATTATTATAGCTAGCTATAAATTATAATAGCTATAAAGTATTTTGTCACTGAGTTTGAAAACCAATCAATTACACAATAGGTACCTACCAAGACAATTAAGAGAAATATTATAATGATTCTGTTTTACTTATTGTTAAATAAGTTACTCATATTTAACATTACATTTCAAAGCATCTATAATTACTTAAGTTTTTAAAACATGTAACAGGATAATTGGAAAGTAAAACTGATTTAAGAAAATAATGTTAAGGTAGGTATCTACTACAGTAGGTAGTTTCCAGTTTTTCAAATCCGGTCACTTTCCTTTGCCATGTTCATAACACTATACCTTACCTTAGGTATATGCTTTCCTTTATCTAGTTTCCTTTATCTTTCATTCTGGCTATGCCCATGCTAGTTGGCCCCTCATGCCTAATAAATTTATAGGTTAGTACCTAGTTAGCTACCTAGTGCTTTTAAGTAAGCATTAAAATAACGAATCAAAAACGGTAGGTAACCAAATCTTGCTTGCAGCAAGCTGGTCTTCATTCGGTTTGATATGATCTGTGGATATGCTATTTGATTCTACTGTTAATCGTAAGAAGGCATATTAATATTAGTTATTTTTATACCGCACATGTAGCGTCCATAGACCATAGCGTCGTTGATCGAAAGAGCAACGACGTGCGGGGTCGGTTTGAGGATGAGTGACCGCTAGTAACAAAACTTCATGGACAAAATTTCGTGCTTCGGAGGGCACGTAAAGCCGTCGGTCCCGATTGTTTTCAATGGTGGAAACAGTTGATAAGCCTTGTCGAAGACCTTCGGGTGGATTAAGAGCTTTCTACACTGGGTTGGCCACTAACCCCTCCACCAATCCGCATTGGAGCAGCGTGGAGTATGCACTAGACCTCACGTGGCTGTGTCTGTGGGGGAGACCCGTGCCCAGCAGAGGGACGTCTATATTTCGCAGCGATATTTATTTAAGGCAATTGCCAAGGCAGTTTGCCATAAGTATTAGTGTGGTTAGGATATAAAGGTATTTCTTGCCTTTGCAATTGAAATTATAGAAGAAAATAGCTTCTTTACCTACACATGAAAATTGAGAAAATTTATCGTAGCTGGCTAACTAAGAAACTACACTTATTTACTTCCAAGATAACTTTAGCGTTATTAATGTTGAATTTTCATAGTCAAGTAAATGCACTAAAGTTGAACTATAATGTGGCTAAAATAAAGCTCCAATGGTATGAATTAATGGTTTAAGGAGAGATTGTTGCGCTAACTGCCACTTTTGAACCATTAAAATTCATTATTTTCCAGATCATCATACTATATTATGATTTGTTAGTTTGGTCCACAACACAGGAGGATCGCTTCATCACTCGTGGATTAGACAAATGTGAGAAGGTGAAGCAGAAGACTCACTCGTATTCCTTTTAAATTGACTCCAGCAGCTAGTAGAGAGAAGGGTATTAAGAACGTACAAGCGCGAACATATGGAGATAAGAAAACCAAGTAATGTGTTCAAGCTCCTAGCAATCTCTTGACTGTGTATCCAGGGACAGCGTAGACGGTCAGTAAGAACATGATCGCCACCATAACGATTATGAGGATCTTTATAATGGCCCACTTGTAGTTGTGCCACATGATGTACCGCAGAGACTTCAGTGGGTTCAAAAACCACATGAACGACGCATCCGGGCGGCTGTGAACAAAGTGAAATATTAGCAGAATCTAGCGATGAATAGCAAAACAAGTGATCTTTCTTTAGGTTCAAATGCGTAGTTATCATGGTAGCGTGACATGAGACGTTATCAACCAATGATAAAATGATAGCGGAATCTAGCGATGAAAAGCAAAACCAGTGGTCTTCCGTGGTCTTCAGTGGTCTTCCGAGCCTTTAGGTTGAAACGGTCACGGTAGCGTTACTTGAGACATTATCAACCAACGGACAGTGCTAAGCTGCACCAGTTTCTGCCAGCAAGTGGATGGATGGGATGACCGACTGCTAGTGGCAACATTGTGCTTTCGTAGGTACTTTAAAAGTGACATCCCTGTCAAGCCGCCAAAGTCACAGAGTACATTTTATATAACTGAAATAGAGTCCGCACTCAAGGTTTGTGCATGGCTCATGAATGTTACGCCATCTGTTTTTTAATTAGAAAAACTTCATGCATTTTTCTGCACCTCGGCACCTTTAATTTAAATTTTCTTTTAATGTTTCAATTAGAATAGAATTAGTTAGCTTTAAGAGCTAACTAATTCTATTCTAATTCATTCATTAAGATCAAAATACAATATGCCATCTTTTAGAGCATTAGTAACTAATCCTATTAGGTATATAAAATAACAAGACAAAGTAAGACAGCCAAGCCAAATGACTAGATAAGCCTTATGTACTATTATTTTAAAAAGTTTGTTAATCTTACGTTGGCTTGTCCAAGGGATCGGGCTCGCTGCGTCCTAACCCAGCCGGGACTTTGTCTGCCTCCTCGCGAGTGAGCAAGTGTATTTCTGCTTCAACCTTGCCAGTAAGTTCCATTTCTTCAGTATCTCGCTTTATGTAGAATGGCCACCAGCCCTTCACTCGTTTCTGTTTGAACAAATTGACCATAGGCACTGTGCCATCGTTCCGAAGCATTTCTAGAGTGCACAGCTTAGATGTCTTCGCCCCACGTGGAAATCGGTTCAAGTCTAAAGTAACCGCCCCTGTAAAGTATTTTATTTGGTAATTTGGTTAATTTACAGGAATTTAATGGATCACAATTTTATTGCATACCGAGAAAATCATCAGCAGAAAAGTGGTCAGCATCCCATACTTGAAGTTCGAGACGTGCTGGTATTTTTGATTCGCTTTCATCCCAAGAAAACATAGATTCTTTGCGGGTAATCACTATTCGTTCTTCAGCCTCCAAGTAATCAAAGGGGAACACGAATCGCCAGTTAAAATTTCCTTCTCCAGTCAGAGAGCGGTAATGGATGTCCGTAGACTGACAGTCTTCGGGTCCTTTCAGCCATCTATAAAAAGAGCCCAAATTGCAAACAATGTTACCAGTTAATGTTTCATACAATGTTACTAGTAACAAAAGGATCTCTAGACAAATAGGGCTTTCATTTAATTTTTTTAATTGTGAATAATAACTTAACTTTGCAGTGACGGATCGCTAGTAAAATTTCAATCGGTATTGAAAAATTAGATCTAGTCAGAAAAACTCACCCTTTTACATAAATATCTGACATTTTTTCACCGGTGAAAAAGGCGTCATCTTCCAAAACAACGTCATCTGTGTTCCAAATTATTACTCTCATCTCATAAGACTTAGGCTTGCGAGGTGAAATGTCCAGCGGAGGCCCTGGCAGGGGCATATCCATTGGGAACATGTCCACCCACATTTCTAAACGTCCTTGCTCTATTCCTGCAAATTATAATTACTCGACTAAATTATTACCCTGGGCTTGGCAGCAAGCAACCCTTTACCAACAACGATCTTATCACCGAAAAGGAGGTTGGAGGGAAGTAGCGTTATTTAGAATAGAATAGAAAATATTTTATTTTGCTTATAAAACAAATACACACAGAGATATAATTTAAGATATTTCAGTTTTAAATATAAGCAAAATAGGGCGTACTCAGCATTATGTCATGACTCGAAATGAAGCCGTGACGCTGATTTTCAGTACGGACCTGCTCTCAGTGATTAGTTTGGTCGAGTTGTGACATGACCACTGAACATTAATTTACTACCTACGCTGCCCAATGCGATTGGGTAACGGGATTTTTATAATTTATAACTGGGACGGATGTGCTCTTAATATTTACCACTAGTTGCTCAAGTTTACTTGCCCCTCAGACTGTTGAGGCAAAAAATCATAGTCATAATTTTATATACTTGAGCATTTTTTTATTTTACCTGGTTTATTTGGATTAAACAGTGGTCGTGTTTCAACATGCTCATTGACAAGGCGCGTGCCTATACGTGGCACTTCTTGCCACCGATGCAGGACATGAAGTGCCATCTGTTCTTCTATCGTATCAGCATCAGAGAAAAGTTCTGGATCATCCACGGGGATATTGAAAATAGTGCGCCCGACTTTAATACGGTTGTGTTCGTAAAGTGGTGGGTCCAATCTTCCGTCTTTGCAAAGTTTCGCCAATATTTGAGTTGGTTTCATAGAATCCCGCCAACGGTTGTACCCTTGTCTGTATTGTTAGTAAAATATTGTTAGTGAAAGCTTCTTTCAACACATATAATAACAGTAACGGGGTTAATATTGTTAGCTATGGATAAGTATCTAAATACATAATTATAAAATATAATGTTACACTGTAGTAATATTCAAGAGGAAAAATACGTACTCTTCATAACGCAGCGGTAATCCACAAGTTGCTCTATGGCGACTATAGAAACGGTTTTCAAGATCAATTTTAGTTTCACCTATTAAATCATCCGTCCCTACCAAATCCCAATCCACAACTTGAATCGATAGCATTGAATCTTGGGGAAAGGTTGCTTCAATCTCAAAACACTTTCCGAATACAGGGTTTAATTGTTTCGATACATAGTTGTCCTTGTCACAAATTCTCTTAGAACCCAATTGCAATACCAAGTAGGGGTCAGCTTTGCCGTTCAAATCCATGGGATGTAGGTCAGTCGCTTTAACGATGTAGACCCTTACTAGAACGTGTATTGGGTCGTTATTGGGAACACCTTGGAAAAATCCATAATTTGGATCGAAACCCATCACTGTGTGGTCGTCGATTCCTTTAGGAAAAGGCCATTTATAGACCTTTATTGCACCCTAAAATAATGAAAATTGTCGTCGTAATGACAAAACTATAAATATGTATGTCTATAATCAGAGACTTTATCCAAGCCAATGTTCAAAGTGATATGTGACAAATAACATGTCATCGTGTCCAGGTACCCAACTATTATGTCATGTGTGTGTGTGTGTGTAATATTTTCTTTTAGTAATTTAATACATTTCTAATGCATATTATATTAAAATGTTAGCACTCTTCGACTGGCACAAGTTTATATGGGATATAAACTTGTGCCAGTCCACCTATTTTTCATAAAAAAGGTTACACATGTTTTGCTTCACGTATTAATATTAGTTTATGCTATATGTATGAAATATTAAAAAAAAAAAAAAAGCCTTTTTATTCTACTACCAAAATCTTACAAAAAATTTAATACACTTAAACGTTAGACAATAGCAAAATACTCAACTAAGAAACTTTGGATCAAACTTTACAAATGTATGTATTTCCGTTTTAAACGGTTTAAAATACTTTATTATTGTAGACTATTTTTCCATTATACAATACAAGTAAATAACATAAGAGATACCTACTTAACTAATAGAAACATTAACTTATCTGTGTCAACTACTTAGGGACAATTAAAATTACTTATAATTCATCATACCTAAGCAAAACATCACGTCTGTATTACCCCGTGGGGGCATGCAAAAGGGATAATATGTAAGTATGAAATATTAAATCTAGTTTATTATCATATTACACATCTGAATGTAATTTTACCTTAAATATTCCAACGACCCTATTTTCATCATCCGATTCATCACCTGTTTTCTTTCCTCTGTAAAGAGGGAATGTATGTAACCATTCCTTAAATTCGTCGTATTCTGGAGCTGCTTCTAGTTCGTGTGGATAAATCTAAAATAGATAAAAAATCTGTTGATGTCCAACACTGTCTTAAACGGAACTTTGCCAATAATATGATTCGCTAAATACATATATGATTTGCCAAATATATTATGATGAATCAATTCAATCAACTCAACTTGACTGTTATAAATATTAGGGAAAAGAAAGAAGAAATTGTAGTTACAACCCAGTTCATGAAATGAATTAATTACCTTTGACATTGCTGATTTGGGAATTTGGTTCTTTTTAGGTACAACTGTTGGACTTATCTTCATTCTAGAAGAGGATGCAGCTCGTCGTCGTCTTGAGCGCTCCGGGCGAGGCGACTCGCTGAGTGAATGAGCGTCATCTGAGCCTCCTGCTTGACTGGTTTTCCCCAGCCCTTGTTTATCTTTCCGCGATTCTTTCTTTAGCTCTATCATAGTTTCAACTGATGCAAAATATTTAGTCCACCAGTCCTTGCTGACATCATCTTTATCATGGACCGAATCGTTACTCACTCGCCTTCTCCTAGGTATATCGCGTCTGATGGTTCTGCTACGCGCTGGACTTCTAGAAGTACCTCTTGATGGTTGCTTACGGATAGCGCCTCTTCCACAAGGGATATTTGGTCGAATGTCACGCGGAAGAAGGGGAAAGCTTTCTTTTTCACTTTCAATTGTATAAACGTCATCTTGGAACACACAATTGTTTCGTAAATCTACGTTCTGCAGCTGAATTAATGATTTCTTGCGCTCTTCTATCTCACGTTCTCTTTTAGTCATAGGAGTGAATAGATATTTATGGATTGAATTAATCGTATGAGTTCCAACCAAAGTTACTCTACCAAAACTGCGGCAATCTACTGCGCGTATAGTCAATGGTGGCCTGTACAGATCTTGATCAGGCAGTTCAACGTCCACGAATCTAACAGGGCTCGAAAAATTTGGATTGCGTTTGGCGCTCTGAATAACTGTTGAATAAATTATATTTCCCGCGCACTCAATGTCTACTCTGGGTTTATCTACGGATAGTAGATGGATGCGCTTAAGATCTCGAAGTCCCCAGAATAATACTTCAATGCGATATTTAGAAAGCGTTGGGCGAATACCCTTGGGTACTGGTAGAATAGGACCTCTATTCATATTGTCTACTGACTTCACAGACATTTCTTTGGGAGCTGGAAGTGGCGGTAAAATAGACGAATCCTGCTTAGCCGGTATTTCAAGTAGTTCAAAGGCGGCTAAAAGCTCCCCAGCATTATCATTGCCACGAAAAACATCATGCCATTCCAAAGAGATCTGGGCCTGCGCTCGGTTAACTTCTTCGATATCCTTCACTTGAGGTCTTGCTAAAGCTCTTCCAATAAATTCAGATTTTCCTACTTTGTCTTGATCAAATATTTCAATAACAATAGTCGGAGGATCTAGTTTAATTTGCTCAATTGAGCTAAAGAGCAGAATGTCATCAAATATGAGAAGTTCGTCCCAAGTAGGACTCAATGTTTCATCAATGACTTGGGTAGTCGCAATGTTTTCCCCAATTATAATTTTTGCGTATGGATCAGATAAACCTGAGGAGTCAGATCCAATAAGTGATCTAGCTTGATAAACATATGCGCGCATTTGAAATCGCTGAAACAAATAAATAGGCATCACAAAATTTCATAAATTTAAATAAATATAATAAAAACGTCCCAATTTCAGATAAATCCGTCAACAGGAAGTGGATCAAATTTCAATTACTAGAATAAACAGGGCAAGCTAAATAAAACCGTTTAAAAATACAGATTTTGTAAACAAGACAAGTAATTTTGTCACATGTTGTAGTAATTTAAGATTAACCGGTTTGAGCATCAGGCTTTACTAAAAATTATTTTTGTAAATAATACTGTAGAATTGAAATTGTATTTTGAAATTGCGAATACAATTATTTGTTAAGACATTTACAAAACATGCAGACTTAAAACACATGCCAATTTCTATGACGATAAAGCTTAGTTTTCTTTAAATAACATATTGAAGAGTGTAAAAATAAATCTCTTACATGTTTTTCAGTGTAATAAATGTTATTTGGAGCATTGAATCTCAGTATCTCAGCATTTTTAAGTTCTGTTCCCATTTCATATCCAGTTGGTAGGCCGTCAATGAAATGTCGCTTGTCCTGAACTGCTCCTAACCAAACGTACAAGTTAAGTTTCGCTGGAATACTCCAACCACTCGGCAGCGCTGCTTTCTTGCCTGGCCACTGTCAATAAAGAAAATTTGTCGTCATAAATAAGCTACAGCCCATAGACATCTCACTATTAGGCACCATGCTGCTCCAATGCAGATTGGTGGAGGGTTTGGTAGCCAACCCATTGTTCGAATGTTCTCAAGCCAACCGAAGGTCATCGACAAGACTTAGTAATTGTTTTTACCATTGAAAACAACGCGGAACGACAGCTTAACGTCCCTTCCGAAGGCTCAACTTCGTTGATCACATAAATTCGACGCTATGGACGCTTTAGTTTACTTTAGTTTAAGTACTTACCCTTAAAAATAGCATCTGCATTTTGCCACAAAATCGCCCAGTTTCTTTAAGACACTCTGAATATATAATGTCCCGTGCTGCGATTCTATGATAAGCCAAACGTTTACCATTGCTTATCATCCAAATAAAAATATCAGGCATTGCTTGTTGAGCCTGCAACAAAGGTATTGGTTCATTTATAACTATAAATATCGAGTAATCTATTTGAATAATGAATTGATAAATGAATACTATCTTAATATCGATAAAACGTACATCTTCGCACATTTGTTTCAATTTGTTCAGGTACGAGAACGCCGTTCGCAGTCTCTCTTTGATTGAATTTTTAGTAATCAATGCCTTCAGTGCTCTCGTGTTTGCTCCAACTTGCTCCTGAAACAAATATTTTATTCCATATTTCAAAAATTCAAAGAACCCTCATAGTAGCTAAACTTTAAATGAATTGTTAAATTAAATTTTAAAAATTAATTAGTACTATAAAAAGGAATTGCTTACAATTTCGAAGAGGCACATCTTTTGCCGCTCACGGTCCAATTTCGTGTTTCCAAAAGGAGGAGCATTATGCATATGCTGAACGTATTTCGAGCAAGATTCGCTGACAGATTCTAAAGTAGACTTCAGGGCTGTTATAGTACTGTTATCGGGGCCACAGTCTTTTTCTATAACTGTTTGCGCGTCGATTAATCCTTCCTCCTTAAAGTTAACGAATTAAGTATTTAAAATCAAATTAATAAACTTACCTATGTACCTACGTTTGCATGTACATTCAAAATATGTATTTCTTTTTCAAATTAAGAACTGGATAGAAATACTTACAAATTTATCAATAATTTCAGCAATCATGTTGGAATTGTACATGCGTCTGCGGTGGTCCGGCCAGATGCTTCGCACATGCATGCAAGGCTTGTTGTCCCAATAGGGCAGGTGGTAGTACATTTTGTCACTTGACGCCGCCTTCATTGGCGGTGTTACGCTTTGCCAGTATCCTATATCCGCGTTCAAGTCATCTGGAAGCAAAAATCATGTCATATCATGTATCATGTGCATATTATCATTTATCACTAATGCTTAATACGACACTATACGATTGAACCGATTCGGTGAGGGAAAACTTCAGGCTTCGAAACTAGGTTAAGATTCAAGTAGGAAATTTAAAATATGGTTGGTATGTCACAATCACATCACTGTAATGATACTTACTGAGGTCATCCGCAACCAATTCTTGAGGTCTCTTAACGGACTCCCGCGGTCCATCGAGGGTGTTACCGGCGTTGCCGATGCTGAGCTCAAACTGTATGTGTTTGTCGGTGAGACGCTTGTCAATCATGTTGGCTTCAAAAATGCTTGCAAAAAGGAAAAACTCCTCGTGTTTCGCTAACGTAGCTTCGTTAACTGGTATGATTGGCTCTACGTCAACATCGGAGGTAGAAAATTCGTAAGTGTCGATTATTTCCGTTCGAATTGATACCATAATCCTGAAATGTAAGTAGATTATCAGCATATACTCAGAGTATGGTGTATGTAGGTATGTAAATTTAACTACTTGCAACATATAAAATTTATTCTGAGCTAATATCGGTCTTTAATCACCTGCCACTGATAATGAAAAATAAAATGTCGAGTAGTGTAGTAAGTACCTGTGCATACCAATGACAATTATTGTTATTAATTTATATACTTACAAAGTCATCACGAGTGGAATAACTTTTATCGTAAACTAATCTTAACTACTTTTAATTATATTAGTAGTTAATTATATTAGTTAATTATATTAGTAGGTACGTAAGAAACCTTTTATTAAAAGGCAAGTACCTACTTATTGCGTAATTTGAATATCAAAATCAAGTAAAATCAGAATGGATTCTAACAGAAATGACTGACGTAAATAAAATGGTAATATTTTCTGTTGATTTAATTACCTTGCTCTATAGGAAACGCCTTCACCCACTCCCACGTTCAAATTAGAATGTTGGTCTATTAGGCTGTAATCCCGAGTGGAGCCGTAAAGATGTATGTAGGCAGGTCCAAACGTGGGTAGAAAACCTAAGAATTTAACGATACCTAATTGATTACTCACAATTTTTTTTTACTCTACGTTAAGCCCTTGGTCTGGGCTGTAAACATAAGGTATGGTTCGCGGCACGAAAGTCTAGCGCTGAATAAGTTCCGGGGAGGATGGCTACGTATGGGGTACTAGTGCTGGGGAAATACCTAATACGGCTGGCGAACGCTTACGACAACTCGCTCGCCCCGTCGATGATACATTAAATTCGACTTCTGCACACTTAAAGTCAGCGTAAAGTAAAGTCAGTCTAGACCTCTATAACAGTCGTCCATATATTGTGAGAGACCTTCCAGCGGCCTAAAAACATCTAATATACGGATTGGCCAAAAACGCCTCCGCCATTCGGCACTGGAGCAGTGTGGAGTACCTACGCTCGAGGCCTACGTAGTTTCATAAAGAGACCCGTGCCTGCTTTTGGGCCGCTAATGGGTTGTAGCTACACAATATACAAAACCAAATAACGGCCATACCCTTTTCGCCGTCGTTCGAGATGGTCTTGAGGTCGATGAAATGCGTCCCAATGATGTTTGGTTGCACGGGCGCGTTGTCCCGGAGCTGGACCTTGATGCGCTGACACAGCGGTGGGAACATCTCAGTGAAAGTGATCTGCTCGTTCCAAACTGGGCTGTAGCAGTTTTTCTTCACTGACGTGCATCCCTGAATCAAAGTCATTAAAGTAGTAAAGTAAATTAAAGGCACTGGACGTAGCGAAAACAGAGTCGGTATCTCACTCAATTGTTCTATCTGTTCAACTACAGTACCTACCGTAACATTTTTCGCTATTCACGGTGAAATATGTCGCGCAGTGGAAAATCGAATGAAATATGTCAGCATTCATACAATGATTTTTAAAAAGAACTACTACATTTTCTTTTTTTTATAGCTTCTAAAAGCGGCGACAGCTCAGTGGCTATCAAACTCGCCTCTCAATCGAGCGGTCCGGGTTCAAACCCCAGCGGTACGCACCAATGACATTAGTTATGTGGGCTTTATGAAATTAAATGTTACTTGCTATAACGGTAAAGGATATCGGATCGTGAGGAAAGCTGTATGCATGAGAGTTCTTCATAATATTCTCGAAGGCATGTGAAGTCTGATACGCACTTGGCCAATCTGCACTTGGCCAGCAACCACCAGCAGGTGGACAAAGGCCTAATCTCTCCTATTATGAGAGGAGACCCGTGCCCAACAGTGGGACAAAGAGAAGGTTGTGATGATGATCTTTTTTTAATGTTACATGGTATTTTAATTCAAAAAGCAAGCACATCGATTTATCTTTAGTACCTACCTATCATTATGTATTACATAAAGTAAATGACTATAGTGTGTAGTCCGTGGTATTATATTCTCAGCTCCTTATATCGGCGAAAGAAACACCGTTAGGAAATCTGAATTCTTAAGTATTTTTAATGTTCTCAAAGCAGAGTAAAACCCACGACGTGTGATTAAGACAATGGGGTTAAGTTTGATCATGTCTAGCCTTCTGTGGTATCTGGCTACACCTATAAGGATATCACAGTGCGAAAGATTGTAAAATAATCTTACCGTCATTCCCGCGAAGCTAACTTGCACGTACGGGTCGACAAGGTCTTGGACTTCGCCAGTGAAAGCCCTCTTGACATTGGCCAAGAGTGAGTAGTTCATCTTCGGCAGGCCGTCAGCCTTGTATATCTTCACGATGAATCGTGTCCGCTGTCGCTCAATTGGTACGCCGTCAGGCAGAAGCAGGTTCCTGTAATAAAGTAGTGGATTTTTCGAGACATACTCTACTGTAGTATCCATAGCCAACGTCGATTCAATGTGATCCATAGAGTTAAGTACCTACTGATGGCACTGATGGGTCTGTTTGAGGATCGGTGACCGCTAGTGGCAAAATTTCATGGACGCTACCGTGTTTTGGAGGACACGTCCAGGTTGTTTTCAATGGAAAAATTATTGGTAAACCTTGTCAAAGACCTTCGTGTGGCTTGAAGAACATTTGAAACTGGGTCGGCCTCTAACCCCTCCACCAATCTGCAATGGAGTAGCGTGGAGTATTCTCCTGCCTATTTCTATTTGTTGGGGAGACCCGTGCCCAAGAGTGGGACGTCTATGGGTTGCATCCAACCCCACTGTCGCGACCCAAAGTTGGGCCTTCGGTACGAAAACTTCTTCTTGGAATGAGAACGATAGGACTATCTCATGAGACGGGATCGTGACTTTTTTCAATGTCATGAGTTCATTTATTACCTTAATTTTGTCACAAAATGACTATCTTACACTACATAATTAACCACGATTACTCCAAACAGAAACACATCTATAAATATATATTTTCAACTATCTCAAAGCGCATTATGAACCCAAGGTAGTATCTATGATAACATTTATGGAAATATTCAATGTTCATCTAATCCTGGATACTTACGCTTCTATATCATCCTCGTCGCGGTCGCTCTTCGGCGGTATCTTGATAGGGTCGCCCTTCCCGTTTACACTGATGTCGCATTTCAGGTAACCCTTCGCTCCAGACGCAATGTCATCGGGATCCGTCAGCAGCGCCCATTTGTGATAGAATAGCCGGTCTGTGAATACAAACAGACGTTGGAATCCATCAGGACTAACCGTTTAGAATATACGATGTGCCTACCTGTTCTAGCATATTGGGTACCGTGATCAAATTGACATGATATGAACTAACGACGAAAACAAAGGGGTGATGAGGGGGGTATGAGTTTGATGTGTTCAATTTTTTGGACATGTTCGAGAATGTTTAAATAACAACAAATTACTAAAAAACAGAAAAAAATAAAAATTTAAGAGGGGCTCCCATACAACAGACATGATTCTTTTGCCGTTTTTATACATAACTAGAGACGCCCGCAGCTTCGCTTGCGTGGAATTATAAACACCCTTAGGGGTAAAATCTTATTTGGAAACTTTGAATGCCATATTTATTTATATCTAATCAACATCCTAAAATATATACTTTATGCTTCTAGTTCTGAAAATTACAATACTTTCATACAACATTTCATCACCATTTTCAACCCTTTACAATACGTTATTCCAATTAAAAATTTACCTATGTCCTTTCTCAGGCTCAAGACTATCTTTGTACCAAATTTCATTTAAATCGGTTCAATAGTTTTGTCGTGAAAGTGAGACAAACAGACAGACAGACAGAGTTACTTTCGCATTTATAATATTAGTAGGAATATCTAATCAACTGCCTAAAATATAAATTTTATGCTTCTAGTTCTGAAAATGTCAATAGGTACTTTCATACAACCTTTCATCCCCTTTTCAACCCTTTACAATACTTCTTTCCAATTAAAAAGTAGCCTATGTCCTTTCTCATGCTCTAGACTAGACTATCAGTGTAACAAGGAAATTAACTGTTTCTTCACGTGCCTTAAGTGTTTACCAGTAGAATGAATAAAAATAATGGATAGGTTTTTATCCAGGAATTTCCCTTGGGATATGAGTTGGACGGCAACTAGGTGTGATTTTTCACACACAACCCGTTACGTGTAGGCACGTTAGTGTACTCGTCATATCTAATTCCTAAAACCACGTGAGTGAAGCTGCTATCTAGTAATTAAATAAAAAAGCTAATTTTAGTATTATGTGTAATTATGTATGCAACCTATCCCCTTTACCAATCAAAATTGGAGCAGCGTGGTGGAGTAATCTATTGCAGCAGTCTATGGGAGAACCGTGTGCAGTGGGAGATGGGATGTAGCAATTTGATTTGATTTGAATTTGATTGAAGTTACTTTTATTGACAATTTAAAGGATTCGCTTCTAAGAACTCAGAAATGAGGGCACTGTTGTTCAAATGGCTTTATGAATCCCTTCAAGAACCAGGGGTAAGAAAAATATATACCGTAGATTCAATGATAGGTAAGTATATCAAGCGCAGCATATTCTAATCCTACCTGATTTTGTGTTTCATATATTAGTATCTTATTCTTAGCTTGAAAGTTAGAATTAAAAATTCGCACTGCAATAACTTCGCATAAAGTAACTAGTAAAGATAAGTTATGACAACTAAATACTATCCTCCAGATTACTCGCTTTGCCGACTTTGCAGATGGCAATCAAATCTGGTTATGAATTAACATTTCATTCTGCTTGTAGTTTTTCGCTGAGCGCCTTTGTAAAAGATACTAAGTATATTTTTACTAAATATACCTACTATAAAATAACCGGCCAAGTGAACAGACCTCAGCAAAAGGTGATGCGCCCATCATTATATTATGGTATGTAACTTTAGGACGACCGCAGCTTCGCTGGCGTGAAATTGTTCATAACAAAAGTTTAGTTTATAGTTGCTTTCCTCTTTATGGAAATTAATCCCATTATCTCGTAATTTATAAGTCCAAAAGACAACAAACAAAATTAATCTTCATTTACGAAAACCAGCGTCTATCTAAGAGGAGATTCGAGGAAATTTGGGGATTGGTATGAGTCAAATTCAAAAAATCTTATATCAACATTTAAAATTTAGAAAACTTTGCTGCCGCTGGATTCCTCTTAAACTCACCCCAGAACAGAAAGGGATTCGTATTGATTGATGTAAAAAATATTGTTATAGTACTATCACGGATGTTCAAATTCTGTGTTTAAGATTATGACAGATTATGAGAACATGGATAGGTACCTATATTGTTACATACCGGAATAAAAGAAACAGTTTTTTCTATTATATGGGTGTTCAAAGATCGGTCGACAGCAAATCAACAAAATTGAGGTAGGCGAGAAACTTAGGCAAAAAAAATGATTGCGTTTTTTTCTCCCAGACGGATCCTGTCTGCACTATCTTACATGAAGCAAAAGTCGTCCTCATTTTACCAATTTGACGGACAGACACATAAAGTAGGGAATACATCTACATAGATGTATGTAGACATTTTTATGAGATCTATACACATGTATAGATCTCATAAAAAATAATAACCAATCATTATTCATCCGTGTAAAAGTCAATTGATGCTTACAGACAGGCTATGCAGCAGAAGTGTGCATTGCATGAATACATATATTATATGTACTTAATTAGATTTTTAAATACATGGTCGCTCATTCATGTTTGTTCTGTAACCCAATTCGCTTTTAGATCCCTATAACGGTGTTGATCTAGGATAATTTCTAATAATATGCCAATTAGTGTTATATAAATCTATTGGACGGTAAACGTGTAACAATCTTAAGACTTTTAAACCTTAAACATAATTATCGTCAGGGAACATATTTCCGGGATGCTAAGTATTTTATAGTAGGTACCTAACTCAACTCAATGACCTGACAGTGTGCTCAGTTTTATCGATCTCATTGTAATCAATTTACCGTTTGTTTTCCTTGATTCAACATAACATAGCATAACATCAAGCCTGTCCCCGAAAAGGTAGGCAGAGGTGTGTTTTCACCAATCATTTTTAGATCCCGTGTAATAAAAAGAATCATACACATTCTAATACAATCAACGTATTCTAATACAGCCTTGCCTGTATTAGAACGTCTGAAGACGTCTGAGAGGAATATAAAAGTCATTCAAGGTTTTCTAAATCTAAATCACAGTATCGAGAGAAACAGGGTTTCTTCTTATAGGTAATGTTTACTGGAGGCTATTTACATTAACTTACCTATTTTTTACATCGGGACTGTCGGGAGAGAATGACACATAATAAATTGTAAGGCAGGGGATTGAGATGTCAAACGAGATCTGAATAATGTAGAAACAAATCTCGGTATGGATATAGAGGGTGAGTAAACAGCAATGAAAACAAAAGAGGACTTAGAAATCGGAGATATACACTTCTCATCAGAAAAATCGAAACACCTTGCAAGTTTATGTTTTGTAAGGATTATCAGAAAAATGTGTGTATTTTGGAATATATGTCAAATGTCGTTTAAAAGTGCATGTTATGAGATTTTCAAATCCTAATGTTAATGTTCTAAATTCAAATTAAATTTTCATAGGTTTCATATTTTGTTTAACAAGTAATTTTTACCCTGTATGGAGTATGAAGGAAATTGATAAAACAACACACGTAAATGAAAAAAAAGCTAAGAAACGTTTATTTAATAACGTGTATTCCCTCCCCGAGCTCTTATTACTGCTTCCATACGGTTCTTCATCGATCGGATGAGAGTCACAATCAAATTTTGTGGCATTCCATTCCATTCCTCTTGGATTGCATCTTGCAGCTGGCTAAGTGTTTCTGGGGCAGGATCTCTTGCACGAATTCGTCTCTTTAATTCATCCCAAAGATGTTCAATCGGATTCATGTCCGGGCTTCTTGCTGGCCATTCCATAATGGAGATACCGACTTCGGTAGCAAAATCTCGTACGATGCTCGCGGTGTGAGCCCTAGCATTGTCGTGCATGAATATGAAACCGTTGCCAATAAAATGTGCATAGGGCATCACGTGAGGCTCAAGACACTGTTCGATGTACCGATGACTGTTTAGTGCAGGCAGACGTGGCTCAGACACAAAGACAAGCTCTGTCTTACCGTCGGCGCTGATTCCTCCCCAAACCGTCCACGAACCGCCACCATAGCTGACCTTCTCTTCAATGCAGAATTGTGCAAAGCCAAGCTTAGCGAAAAGCGAGCAAAGCAAAGCTTCTGTAGACCTTGTTCCTTCCGTCGTTACCATACAGCATAATTTTACACTCATCAGAAAAGAGGACTTTGTTCCACTGGAGATATGACCAATTTAGGTGCTCACGTGCAAAGTTAAGGCGCGCTCTTCGATGGTCTGCAGTTAATTTCGGCCCATTTGCTGGCTTATGCGGTACCAGTCCACGTTCCTTTAACCTTCTTCTAATTGTAGAGTCACTTACAGCCACCCTACGTACAACATGAAGATGCTGCTGCAGTTGAAAAGCATTAAGGCGTCGATTTCGTAAAGAAGTTGTTACAATAAATCGATCATCTCGCTCAGAAGTGACCCGATTCCTGCCAGATCCTGAACGGCGTGTGAACAAACCAGTCTCCCGATAGCGTTTGTAGACTCTATGAACAGACGACAGGCTTAGATGCAATCTTTCAGCCACAACACGCTGGCTAAGTCCATAATCCAGCAATGCCACCACTTGGGCGGCTTCTGCGGGCGAAGTATCCATATGTTTTAGAACAAAAACAGACGTCCCAAAGTCAAGTACACACACAGTATACAGAACACAGAACAAAAATTTTTAAGATAAGTGCTAATTTTTAGTTGTTATATGCACTCCAACTCTAAACACACGCTTGTCTCAAAACTGAATCATAAAACGTAGTGATTACTTGCTCAGTGCTGAATCATTTCATTTATAAGATAAACAAATGAAATTCTAATTTTGAATTTAGAATTTTCGCTAATCACTGTAATGGCCAAACTGCCAGCTATACAATCATGTGATTTTTTTCATGGAATGAAATCTCTTTTGTGTTAAATTAGGACAGAAATCATGAAAAGAGAAGTGTTTCGATTTTTCTGATGAGAAGTGTATTAGCAAGTATCTCATAGAAAAATTACCTGTCATATAGTTATCATTTTCTAGATAGTAAAAGTACTTAACCAGTCTATAACAATGGATATCCGCAAAGAAAGGCATGCGATACATTCTTGTAAACAGGTGGTTTTTTTTAAAGATCTATAATATTCCTTAGTAAGGAAACGAAAACACCACAATATATTATATTGGCAGTAACAGGCCTAACTGTAGTTTTTTTTTCTAGTTAAAATTAAACATTAAGTAGGTATATTTACTCGTATTTCATGGTCAATTCGTCGTTTTGATATTTTACACGTTTTCGCTATGGCCTCAATACAATGCTGCGCCTCCGATAAGGTGATAAGTACCTAATCGACACTTTGCAGGAAACTTTCTTTTGTAGATAAAAACATTTACTGTCACCGTACATTTATTTTTTTGTCGTAAATATTATAATATTAAAGTAATTCATGAAAATCCTTTGAGCTGTACCTTTTATTATTTCTTCAAATGTGGGCTAATATTACGTACTAAATGATACAAGTAGAGTTAAGTTATGTTGCACGTATAAATTGTCTTTGTATAAACTGATATACCTACATGAAATAAAAAAATCTAATAAAATTCATATAGAAAACTCAAAATAAATAAATATTCACAATAAATATACTGAGAAGTAAAATGTGAAAATTAATATAATCGCAGTTATAGCGTATATACAAATCACAAAATTTAAATATGTCTATATTCACGATTATTTTTGGCAAAACCTGTACAGTTATATCAGTTTGCACAAAATTATCTCTGAAACTACGAGATCAGATGGAAGAATGAGAGTTAGACCAAAAAAGTGTAATCTTATAAATTTCTATGTTCGCTGCGTCCCATAAACGTCCCACTGCTGGGCACGGGTCTCCCCCACAGACACTGCTGCGGGAGGTCTAGTCAATTTCTATGTTAAAATTACAAAAAAGGGCACAACTCGACTTATATCACTCTTCACAGGAGGCACAATCTTTTATAATAATAATATTATATTTTAAAGTGTCCGTACTTTGTTTAGGTAGGTACGTAACTATTGTGAATCTCAATATTATATAAACTCCACTTCCAGTGATTGCTAATTCTGAAGTCAGATTAGCACGGCCCGTGCCCATTGTCCTTTCATTATTAATGGATAAATGGATAAAAAGACAAAGAAAGAAGTCTTGTCCAAATATTGGACTATTCCATTTCAAAGTTGTAATTGAGGTTTACAACGGTGCAAGTATGCTGGGCTCGCAAATAGCAAACAACGTTGGATTCCTCTCGGAATGTAGACGTTGGTATTACGGAGGCTTACATTATACTGTCCATCCGTCCTGTATGGAAATACTGTCTGTCTGCGGTTTTGCTATTAAGCTGCAAGTCTTGGAAAGCTATAGTTTGGCATAAATGTTTTTTTGCAATGTGACTAATTAATTTGCAAAATTATATATCTAATATGCAGGTGTGGGAAAACTTTTGTTCAATTCATGAATGAGTTACTAAATATTAGGGCTAAAATTCTGTCTTAAAATGTGACAAAATCACACGCGTATAGCAACGAAATTAAAAGGGTCTTCCTTGTTCAAGCTAGGTTGGCTAACTTGCAGCAAGCGAGGTGTAGGTCAAATTGTAAAATGTACAAAGAAACGAATAAATACCACTCAGTTATTTAGTTAGTGTTACTAAAACACAGGCACATTACAAATTATAAGAATAGGTGCATTATAAGACGCCTTAATCCTCAGGATAGCAACCAATAAAAGCTATCCGTAGCGTAATTTTTCTGTGACTGATAGGACTACCAGTCACAGATATCATTAGTAGTGTTGCATGCTAGTTTGCTATCTTATAATATACTTACATAAAAACAATCTACGTACCTGGCTGGTTCCAGACGGTGGCCACGTCCAGTTTAAAATTACCCAGCAGCTTGTTCGCACGTAGAATGTTTCGAGAATGCAGCACCTGTAATAAAACTCACGATGCATGTGACGATAATCTTACATGCCTACATAAACGAGTAAATTATTTTTGCTTTAAATAGGAATTCCTATCTTATTTAAGTTACATTTAGGCTGTTGTATGTAGTATCGACGACAACACAAAGTTACACAATGATTTGATGAATTCGCAAAGCAATAGATCGCAAAATTATTACCACTTATTTATTGTTTCTACGGTACCAATGTATAATGACTGAAACGTTTCATCCCTAGCTCGAACTAAACAGCAAAAACTATCATTGTAATAACTTATTATTTTATCTACCGCTGTTCGTAACTATTTGGTTAGCCCAATGGTTGGCTGGTAGAGAATGCTTTATGCTTTAAGCTCGCCATTTGTACTTTTGTATGTGGTTCAATAAAGATAAATAAATAAATAAAATTATTAAGGGCAAAGGTTGAGCTTAAACATTGCAACAAACATTGCAACTATTAAGCACTATTAGGTATAGTAAAAATAATTAAAACAGGAACGCAATACGCGTAATCTACTTATTTACGTATGCATGACGGGAGCATCACGTCGTTTACAATTTCTTTGTTTAAATAGTATTTTTTACACGTAACGATTTACGACGAAAGGTTGGCATTAAAATATTCTGCTAACGCAAACAAGGAAATCTTATTACACTTTTAAGGCACTGATATTAAATTCACAAAGATGAATGAGCTGAGACGGCTTCTCAGAATTTTTGGAAAATTTGATATAAATCTAATAATTAACTATTACAAGTTGAGCTAGTTAAAATAATAATGAAAACGAACCTATATCAAAGATAAACTATAGCTAAATAAATATATTTTTTTTTAATTATTATAATAAAAAAAAAAATTGTATAAATATTAAAAGGTTCTAAAATTAAACTGCGTATCTGAAAGATTTGTTAAATTCTTTTTCTTGAAATTAAAAAAAACCTAATATATAATAATAATAATACTTATATTTTAAGGGCATTTGTGTTGATTTTTTTTTATTAAATCGACTGCCCTAAAAAATATCTAACTGTATACATCTAAATTCGACTAATTACAATGTTTTTAAATTATAATTACCTAGGTGTATTTGTATGAAAAGGCTAATAAAATCGTCAGGTAAACCATTCTTACTTATTATTCCACGTACTTACTTCTAATATTATACACGTATTAGGTACTAAGTAGGTGTTAATTTTAAATAAATAAACATAAAGTTTTAAATATTCTTATTATGATGAGGACAGTCATAATAAACACACATCACTAGCTATTCCATTATTTATTTATTTTGGAAATGTACCTGTTTATTTTTAGTTTTTACAGATATTTTTACAGAAATTTCGGACATAACTAGATGATTTCGCTCGTACTGAATGCTTGGAGTAAAATGTTATTGGATGACATCGATCGCATCGGAAATAACATCCGACACACGAGAAGAGTAGGTACGTGTAGGTATAGGTAACAGACGAACACAAAAAGATCTCTACGAGTTCATATTATTTTTTGATCATCTAACCGTCTTACTAGATGCTCATTAAAAATGTAATAAGAGTCTATGTTTATTGGATTTAACGACTTGGTACACAATTTTATTTTTCTTCTTATGGCATTGGCGTATGGTAAGCTTTTTAAAATGCGGGAAACAAAATTAAATTAAACAAAAGGAATCGATTTGAATTTTTAAAAGGAAGGGTTAGAGAAATAAAAAAAAACCAATTACTTATTAGTTTAAGTTTGATAAGGCTGATACATAAATGTAAAACTTAAATATCAACTATAACTAAAAAAAAATACACTTAAGTATTAGTTTATTAATTCTTTAAGTACCTAATAACATCACATAGATTTATGTTTTCTTAAATTTTCCTTTTTAAGCCTGGTATTTCAAATAAACTAGGTATTGCTGGAAGGTCCAACCTTCTAACAAATGAATATCCAAAAGACGCAGCAGTGCCGGGCCGTTAATAAATTAACTTAGGGGCCTTTTTAACCGGGCTTTAACTTAGCTGAATTAATGTTAGAAACACTCCTTGAACGCTTCAATCAAGGGAGCGATGACAAACTGTCGGCTTCCGCTCCCACTATGTGGTTTTCTGCTGAAACTTGTGTCACTATCAGATTTTGCTTATTTATTTACTTTGATTAAAACTGTACAAAACTAATAAAATGAATTCATTATGATGATGCTTCAATGAATTCTGCTGATTGCTGATTTTTTTTTACAAATGAACGCAACGCTTTTTCTATTTTCAAAATTAAATCATAAAATTTTATTTGAATGCAAAACAAAATAGTGTGCAGGTAAGTAGTAACCCTATTTATAGGGTATCAGGACACATAGTTCCACTTCCATAGCATTTTTATAGATTGGCTTGGTGCTCTTCGATCAACAATACCAATTGGCGCATGAAGTAATTTACATTTTATTGGTATCTTTCATAATGAAACTGTACCAGTTGTATGCATACCTACGAGCACCTATTAGTAAAAACTCACTCGCGGTGCAGATTGTTTAATAAATAATAAATGGTAATAAGCATTCGCTGGGGCACCCTTATAATACATTAATGAGCGGACTCAAGTTACGAACGATGCATTGGATAAAAAATATTACATCAATTTATGAACTCATCATACATGGTAATTCTGATATTAAAAAAAGCCATACTTATAATTAATTTAGGTAATAAAGTAAATTAGGATGATATTAACAGAATATTACAACAGATAATATATATACGTACCGACAATACCTAATAGGTAAAGGTTTTTATTTTAAGTTGACTTAATGACAAGTCTACCATCATTAACCTTGACCATGTGCTAATAATATAATAATAATATTAAAAACAAAACAACGAATGTAACATTAGCTACAATAGATCTGAATAATCAATATTCGAGATCGCTGCCGCTCAAGTCTTCCGCCACCTACCGATGCTATGGTTATCATCTCTCGTCTCGTCGGAGAAAATGTATTCCATTAAAGTTTTATACCTATACAAGGAGCCGTTTTATACACTGACGATGACATTATTTTATAAGGCAACTGACAACATTTATCACCCTGTGATACTAACTTGTCAGTCTAAAATACGCTCCGAGCTACTTTGCAATGTTATGCAAGTACCTATCTACATACTATATATTTTATTTTATAACTACATATTTCTATACTTCACTACTATTTAACATAGAGAAGATATTTATCCTTAACCTAGTAGTTAAGGTTAAGTTATCTAATCATAACATTAATACGTGGGGCAAAAACTTTGTACTCCTTTTTACGAAAATCACTATAACAATATTTGAAAACAAATAAACATAGCGTTGTGTTCACTGCCCTGCGCGAGGTTTAAAAGAACGTACGCACGATTCGAGGTTTCACTTTTATAGGGCGTGTGGCAAATCTGCTTCTTTTCTACTATTCGAATTTCGAATACTCGGCGACCACAAGTCAACATCTCTGGCAAAACAAACTTACCGAGAGGGTGATGATCTTGTCGAACAGCATGATCGGTGGCATGTGGAAGTCAAACACGAAGTACTGTCGACAAAGAAATAATTATTGTTTGTATATAAATAGCTAGTCTTATTAAAACATTGTCCTGGGTTGAAGAGTAATGTAGCTACATCATATATGTTTCTATTCTATCAATATATTATGCAGATATATTCATCTATTCAATACACGCGTCTGTATAAAGGTAGTGTGCTTTTGACACAATAATTATATGGAATTTTATTAACGTCATCATACTATAAACAAATTTTCCAAAGGAATCACTGTGTAGAGTTTGTCCAGTAATGCCCGTGATTAAAATAAGTAGCAACTACATACAAAAGTACCGTAGTCTTAATCTACGCCAGTCTAAGCTAAGCTAAGCTAAGCGTCCGCTAGAATAACAATAAAATAAATCAAGCAACAGATGGAGAAAATCCTACTAATATTATAAACGAGAAAGTTTGTAAGTATGGATGGGTGGATGAATAATATAGCTTATACATCAGAATAACACATAGGCTACAATAATTTATAAAGATATTGTGTGAATTATTCAAAGTATGACAATAAGCAGTCCCAAGCCCGGCGTTGACAGCATGCTGAATACTTGGCATCTCAACGGACTGATGAGACACCAGAGCAGTCCCAAGCTCTGCGTCGACAGCATGCTGAATATTTGGCATCTCAACGGACTGATGAAACACCAGAACAGTCCCAAGATCGGCGTCAACAGCATGCTGAATATTTGGCATCTCAACGGACTGATGAAACACCAGAACAGTCCCAAGATCGGCGTCGACAGCATGCTGAATATTTGGCATCTCAACGGACTGATGAGACACCAGAACGTCCCAAGATCGGCGTCGACAGCATATTGAGTATCTACCACCATTAGAAAGCTGCATCTTCAATGAGTGACACAGGCTATATAATATTACTAGGTTTAACGGAACTATTTTTCAAATTCCACGCGAGCGAAGCTGCGGGCGTCCACTAGTACAATATTAATTGTTCTAGAGGTGTCCATGAAAAATCGGCCACTGTCTAATCCTAACTAGACAATGACCGAGTATTTACTTTGTGAATAGATTCACTACCTATTCACTATCACTATCTGTATATATATATCACATGTATATATATTGCAAAAACATTTTACTTAGGCACCTTTAAGCACTACATGTATAGTAAAAATAATTAAAACAGGAACGCAATACGCATAATCTACTACCTACCTTTCTATTCACAAATTAAATACTCGGTCATTCAAACCATCTTCATCGGTATTTACCTACTTATTAAGTATTTTTAAGATTATTTTTTTTATGGATACAGGATAGCAAGCGAGCTTGCAGCACCACCCATCCGCTGCCACCCATGACAACTGTGACTGACTTTGAACAAGACTCAATTAGGGACTGGGATGGTTAGTCCAATTAGTTGAGAAAGTTAATTAGAACATTAGTTGGTCAGTTCGTTAGTAGGTATGAGGACTAGGGACTGTTAGTGATAGTTAGTCCTGTTAGTTGGTGTTAGTAATAGTCCAGTTAGTACTTGTTAGTAGGAGTCTCGTTCTAAGTCAGTCACAGATGTGTTGCTACCCTTGAGGACGAAGATGGTCGCCTCTAAAGAAGTGTAACCGGAATCCACACCTTTCCAACCGGACCACAATTGCTTTAAAAACAATTATTACACGGCAGAAATGGTACTAGGTACCGTGGCGGGCGGTGGTACTGCCCCGGGTAAACTCTATATGGAACCAATTAGCTTTCATATAAAACCTATTTGGTTCCCTATAGGCTCTACCACCTACAAAACTGCTAACTAACTAACTGACGACTCAGCTAACTGCTGATTGGGACTTTAGAACTAATTCTGAGCTGCTGATGTGTCTAAGGTATAATAGACCACTAAGTAAGAATACTAATGCTTAGTAGGAACCTACGAAGAGCAAACAAACACTACCCAAGAATATATTCTACATTCTACTTGAAATATGTATATTTCGTCATGTAATCTTTGTAGGTACCTATCACCATTAAACGATACTGTAAACAATCCTAGCGGGATTAGCAGTGTTGCGTTGCGGGTTGGGTGTGCAAACACAAACAAACGTATTACCGAGACCCGGGTATAATGTGTCATAGTGGTAAATATAACAATATCAAATTTTTTAAACAGTAAACACAAACAAGATTGTATACCTAATGTAAATTGACAGCTTATTAATATTTCGTAATTATTTTAATTGTCACACCTGTTCGTTCGTTCGTAAACTTTCCGCCTTTGAGAGGAATGCGCTTGGGTAAAAAGTAAGGAGCGGTTGAAAAAACATTCTACCAGTGGATAAATTAGCCGGAATTGTTCATCTTCCACCATGCCCCCGGCGAAAATTGTTCGTTAGAAAATTATTATTGTTACGACTTCCTGAAAGATCGAGCAACGATCGCAAGCAATTTACAAATTCATTAGAATTGAAATATGTATTTATAGGGTGATTATTATCTATTAATAATCCAGTGACTTCAGCTCTCAGCTTTACTTTTGTCCTTTACATAAGATGCTGATTTTCAATGTGCTGTTAATATTGTCGGTAGTAGGTACAACAGACAGCAACAAATAATCAAAAAATGGTATGTGTAGTGTTAGAAGTACAATTGAAGTTTGGCCACTCAACAACTATTATTAAAGTAACATCATGGTTGTATATCCAAGTAGTAGGCAGGGTAGGTAAGCAGAGGTATGTATTTTGGAAATGCGTTTGGAAGTGCTAACTCAGTTTGTCTAAGATGGCGGAAACGTATGATAATGATAACATAACATTTAGATAATAATATACGCGGCAATCACCTGGGCTTATGATGCCTACCAGTAGTCCAACCATACAAAAATTGATAAATGCAATTGGACCGTTACCTCGTTGTAGTAAGGGCAGTTGGTGCTCTCCTTGACGCTGGTGTACTTGCGTATTTCTCCGACCTGGACGCACACCACGGGGTCCATGTTCAGGCCGGCGAGCTGGCGCGCCTCGATGATGGTCACGCACACCTGGAAGTCTGCCGCCTTGAGCGCCACCGGGCCCGCGCCGTCCACCGCCATGCGACTGTTGAACAGATGCTTATTTAGGTCAGTCTTTGGAGAACGTTGTTATGTCAGATCTCCACTCACTAAAACTGGCCTGCTCCGGGATCTCTTACAGAACGCAATGGTGCCTATTTCGCAGTACACGTTAAATTGTCTACAGTCAACAATTCTACATCCACACGACGTTCGTCGACGACGTTGTCCACTCTTGCCGATCGGAACGCCAGAATTCACCTTTTATTCGCCACTTACGTCAGACAGAGGTTACTATTATTATACTATTAGATACCTAAGTATTCTTTGATAAAGGGATCGTAATGAAGTATGATCAAATTATAGTTCTAAATTAGTTAATTTAATGTCAAAAAAATGGTAGGAACCACATATATGAACGCATACCATTTAATATTCTACCACTTATACGAGTATGATATTCTACCGTCGCACATTCGTAACATTCGTCTAATCCAGCTATACTCAACCTGCGCTATACTCAACGCCGGGCCTTTTTGATTGGCCCACCCGGATAAACAAGCAACAACAACAACAAACAGCTGCAAAATTTACCAGTACACACAAAACAAAAGTACAGAGGATGGTATTAACATTTCAGAAGATAACTACTCCATAATTTCAAATTTTATTACTGCACTATTGAAAGAATTTCAAAAGAGGTTCCAAGATCTCAATTAAAAAGAAAAATTAAAAATTGTTTGTTACTTATAGAAAATCCATGGCATTTAGAAACACCAACAATTTCTGAGTTAGCTTCTGTTGTTTGACGAATTCATTGATTTTAAAAATGACACCAACTAAGAAGTAATATTTAAGGAAAAAAAGGGAAAACGGAATATGTGGAATTTTGGAGCATTGTACCCCAAAAATATAAAAGCGTACAAAGATGTCCCCAAATCTTACTACTTAACATTTTTTGGATCAACGTATGTGTGCGAATCGTCTTTTTCAAAGAGAAAATACACAAATAATGTGTACAGAAACAAAGTGTTCTCAGTTTCAAAAATCAAAATTAAAATTATAAACATCTACTAAAAGTAATTTTTCATTATTAAAGTAAATAATTCGATGAGTTGGCATTACTTTTTAATTTATACCTAATTATTTTTTACTTGTGGCCCGGGATCCAGTGACTGAAATATACCTATTTATGGCCCCTTTAAAAAAAAAGGTTGAGTATGGCTTATGGTATTCATGACGCGAATAATGATTAGACTCTAATTATAATTCGCGTCATGAATCAAAAAAATGAAAGAAAGGATACTCACATTCGTTTCATTTTTGGTGTCTCATCGATAATGGACGTATCAACCAGGACTTCATCTGACGAGGCGGAAGTTTGACAGGTGGTGGGGTCTGGGTCCGAAGAGGTTCCGGCTACGGGAATCAGGCCTTGTTCCTCGTCGTATGTCTGGGCGTCGCGCGACCGGCTTCGACCAAAACGCATTAAGCTCTTCATCTTGAATGCGGCACTGCGTTTTGGTTCACGTTCGTCAGCGATGGTCACCGACTTATCACCGCCACCCAAAGACAACCCGCGTCTGCAATATGTCACGCTACTTAATATAAATCCTGAATCATTATATCTAATACATTGATACTTATTATCGTAACATTACATACCGCCTGTATTTCCCTAAGGGGTAATAAGACTTGCTATATGGGTTACTTACTATAGTGTATACAAAAATCTGTTTAACATTCACACTGGCAATATGAAATGTTTTTTACAATACAACTAAAAAATTTGTAGGATTTTCAATACTTAACTCTCATTGCTCTAGAGTTCGTAACCGCGACTGATAAGCTAGAGATCACGGGTATGCTCCCGCGCGGGTAAGAACTCTTTTTCTAACTTGAAATGCTCGCTGGTAGCTTGGAGTCTGAATTTGTGCCCAGTGTAGGGCAGTAGGCTCACCATGGAATTTAAACATAACTGCTGAAAAGAGTTCCTACTCCTTCCGGCAAAAACAGGCGTGATGTTATAATGAAATGTAAAATAACTATAACGAAAGTTTACTTAGAAATAAAAATAACATAAACTTCACTTACTTGAGTAAACGTTTTCCAGCATTCCTTAGCTTACGTCCACGAGACTCATCGCCAGATTCAATATCAATGACAGTTTCTTTGTTCAACAGAGATTGTTCCATACTCTCGATGTTTCGTTGTAAATTTCGTAGAGCCTCATCTTCATCTAAGTCGGATTGAACAGAACTAATGGACCCGTGGAGTGAACTTTGGGTAGATCCGTGACCTGAACCTTGAACTAATTCAAGACACTGGGCTCCTTCTAAGCTATGAGCCACTTTTGATCCGAAACCACTTTCTGAGAAATGCACTGACAGAGCTCCATGAGTTGCGGTGCCGGAATACATATCAGAGTGAAGGATTCCTGTAGTAGTCTGGGTGGGTGCGGAGCCATGAGTGGCGGCGACTTGAGTGGTTCCAGCTAAATGAACTGCCGACGAGCCATGAGTTGTTTCTGAAACGTGGGTGACTACAGTAGCGGTAGTAATGGCTGGGTTATATCCTGTTGCAGAATCTTGAGTGCTTCCATCATATTGAGCATTTGCTTGGCTGGAGCCAGAAAAATGAGCAGCAGCAGAACAGTAGGTTTTTACTGAATGGGATCTGCCATTGATTGTCTTTGAGCGCTGAGCGGCTGCTGGCACCTGCTTAGTACCAATGCGTGACCGGACGCTCTGGGCGTGTTGGCTGTCAGAAATCGAACCACGGCGACCGCGACGTCCATGGACAGCCACAACGTCAGACTTTCCTACCTCTACGACTTTTCGACCCCTACCACTCCGTGGCGTGTGCGTTGCTTCCGTGTCAGATACTGAGATGTGAAGGTCGGCGATTAGTGGCTCCTTGTACAATACCTCCATTTCGACGAATACCTGAAATAAAATAACTGTGAATATTCATGTTTAATAAATTAACATTCGCGATCAAAAATTCAATGCTGACATTGAGATTTGAAACAGAGAGCCCTAGTTCGAAGCCGCTGCGCGATGTGCACATTTTAACTTACATTTTTACATAATGCTTAAAATCACAAAACAGTGACTAATATCACTTAACCACGCCATGATGACTGTTTTGTAAGCGTTAACGCATTATTTGTATTTGTATATTGATACACAATCCAGGACTTATTTGTATCTACTATACTCCTACTAAACAGATTCTATTTTCGTCAAAATAGGGTACCTAAGTACTACTCCTGGAATTATTATCTGCCCAAGACGGTTCACTGGTTCTCCGTACGGAGTCACAAAAAAAATGAAACACATCTTTGTGCTGTCAATTATAGGTAGTCATGTATGTGCTGATTAGAGAAATAATTTAAAAAAGTAAGTGTGAATATTTTGAACCTCGTGAACGACTAAATCGTGGCAGTCTTAAAGATTTAACTTGACAAGTGCCATGGCCTTGCGCAGTACTAGTCGTAGCGCTACGAATGTCGTTATTCTCCCCTCCTCACCTAAATTCGCTACGCGATCCGTAGACGGCGTAGCTAACCTGCACGAAATTTTAATGATCATAAGCTCCGTGCTCCCGGAGATCCCTGACCTAGTTTTCAACTCAACATTAACCTTAAAATAACATAGGAAATGAGTTAACAGGTGTTTTCTGTAAGTCATGGTTAGTTCAAAACAATAATTTTGGTCCTACGAGTATTTTCAAGTCTTTGAAACTTTTTTGCTTAAGGTTCGGCACGAAATTTTGCAAAATGACATTATCAACATGCGATAAATTGCTAAATTATAATAAAGTAACACTTCGATCCTTAAACAAAGACATTACTCCTCATAAAATTTAAAAAAATAACATAGATATTAATTATTCATGTTGAAAACTTGGAACTAAACAAAAGCACAGTATAGAGAGAGAAAGCGACAACTTTTTGCTTTTTATTTAGATTGTCAAACATCTTACGCGGAAAACAAACAACTTGATCGTCATGTTACTGTTGTCAAATTTCCATCATGTTGCTAAGCCCTTGGGAAAAACATTCAATTTTTGTGAGTAGGTATTGTTATATTGTTATACTTCTCGATCAAACAAACTGATTTCTCACAACTTCGGGCTTACGTCTTTTTAACATTATCTACGATTTTGTGTTTTGTTGTTCGAAATGTTCGAATCGAGTTATTTTATTTTCTAGTTACCTATTTACATTATGGTGTATCTAGATTATTCTAATTTATCAAATAGTGAAAAAATATAAACATAATAAATTATATTAATATTTTTGCCTTTTACCTCTAAATTCTACCAGAGAAATGGCACATGTTTTACAATGGGTATATGCTTAAGAATCCGAACGTTTCTAAATTAAATGAAAAAATTAACAATGTCAGCCACAGCCGGTCACTCGCATGTTGTCGTAGTAGATCATAGGGTAGCGCAGATAAAATAATATAGGTCGTAGCTTTAGCGAAACTTACGAAACATCCCGGCTCGCTAGGTACGACCGAAAGCCCTCCTCTTTCGCGGCACTCGCTGTGGGCACTCCGCAGGAATTCAGATGTTTTAATTCGCTTTCACAAAATAATTCAGACTGAGTAAAAGAAAAGTAAATAAAATTACCGAGCTAAAACTATAACCATTGTGAAGTATATTCGTATAATGTAAATGCTCATAATAATATGTACTGAAAATAACTGCCGACAACGTACTTAAACAATTGAGAAATTCTTATGATAAAAAGTATTTATGTATATACCTACCTACTTATAATTATTTTTTATATTATTGTCAAAAGTGACACAATTCCTGTTTGCTTCTTACAATTCCTCTTACATAAGTACTAAAGATAGTTAGGTACGTAGTTATGTTTTTTTTCATATTTGTAAGTATTTTTAACACGCTTTTATTAGCTTGTTTTGTATTATTGTATTTAGTATTTTAGGTATTTATTATTTAATTTAGTATTTTAAAGTATTAAGTAAAATAAAAGTAAAGTATTTTAAAGTATGTATATAACGAAATATTTTAACGTGATTTTCACCCCTACAAAACGTCAGATTAATATATAACTTTGCACACTTATGAAGAACCGATGACAATGCAATAATTTAAAAAAAAATCAGTTTAGCTATCTACAAAAGCTCCTTTTTTTTTTAGTTTTCAGTCAGGTATTTATAGAAATGATTATTTTGTTCTTCGTACATTTATTCCGTTCAACTGATTCGTACATTAGTTATATATTATTATGACGGCTTGTTCAATAAGCAGATTCTGTAGAAACACGATTTCTTTTACGGCACCAAAACTCATTTCATTTAATGGGCGTTAAACTGTGGTCTCTTTACTCCGCTCGTACCTACCATATTTCTTTTGAGAGAAGAGCCGATTAACTTTACTTCATTCCGCAGTGTGGTCTGGCTGTCTTGACACTTGTTTGCATCTTATTGAGAAAAAGAATATAGATTTTTTAAAAACTTCCTAGTTTAATCTCAGCTACTAGTGATAACATTAGCTACAGCTCAGCTACTTGTCATAAAATTATGATTTACGTGTTAAATATTTAAAAACCGTTGATCATCATTTATAATTGACACAAGTAATACACAACGTCTCCTTATATACTTTGAATACCAAAGTTTGCGCTATCTGTATCAGGAGACTGTCGAAGCACAGCCTATACTCATTTCCGTTGTAGGTCAATTTCAGACCCAAGACAATATTTTCGACTGGTCATTTGCTTTTTTTCTTTTTATGTAAGTATACAAGATAGCAAACGAGCTTGCATCACCACCCATCCGCTGCCGCCCATGACAACTGTGACTGAGTTTGAACAAGACTCAATTAGGGTCTGGGATGGTTAGTCCAATCAGTTGAGAGAGTCAATTAGAACATTAGTTGGTCAGTTCGTTAGTAGGTATGATGACTGGGGACTGTTAGTGATAGTTAGTCCTGTTAGTTGGTTTTAGTAATAGTCCAGTAAGTATGTACATACTTGTTAGTAGGAGTCTCGTTCTAAGTCAGTCACAGATGTGTTGCTACCCTTAAGGACTAAGATGGTCGCCTCTAAAGAAGTGTGACCGGAAACCATATCTTTCCAACCGGATCATAATTGCTTTAAAAACAATGATTACACGGCAGAAATGGTACTAGGTACCGTGGCGAGCGGTGGTAATGCCCCGGCTTGCTTGCTTGGGTTTACTATATACGGAACATTGCTCTCCTCAGTGCATGACTTCGAGTTTGTGAAAACAATAACAAGCTCGAATACGTTTTGCCTTGAACTTTAGGTGCGAGGTCAAGATATGTGACATAACCAATTCGAGATAGTAATAATATCTTAACAAATTATTTCTTATTTCTATTTGGAGACAGGTATTACAAAAATACCTTGCAGTGTGTTTTTTTATCGCATACACGAACGCTGAAAAAACAAGATCCAGGCAAAGCAAATAATAAACGAATTAAATTACGTACGTATTCGGTTTTTGAAAATAAATTTTTTGCAAATAACAATATACGAGTATAATCACTATCTAGTGGTTGCCGAGTTCGCCAAGTTCGATCAAATTTCAACCGTAATTCTGCATATTAAAGTTTATGTCTAATACGAATTATTCAATTTATACGATTAAATCGACTGCTTGAATTAGATTTTCTTTAAGGCACCTGTGTAACCAACATTTACCAGCTGCCAGTGGTAAAACCTAACATTTGTCAAATTCCAAAGCTAAAAGCCCGAAAAAAATTCTGATAATGATAATAATATTTACCTATTATATTATTTATGGTCACTGTTCTAAAAACGTTAGGAACTATAGTTAAAAGTTTGTACCTACCTAAGTTACTTCCACTTTTGTTCGGAATTATCTAAACGGATTCAGTAGCTAACTGTGTATTGCGAGTATGCCCCCAATAAACTGTTTGGCATGCTCTCGGTAAGACCCGTATCAACTTAGCCCTATAAGTTAGTTAAGTCTCCGCCAGGACATCAAAGCGTTTACTACAGCGTGGCCGTGTGTATAATTAAGGAAGCAGTTAACATTGTATTATATGACCATCCATTTACTTACTTTGTCGGTATAGTTTAATAATCAGATTTATTAGTACGGACAGTTAGTACCTATGCTTGTGCTATGCTTGGTGATGTATTATACTGAAGAATATAATGATTAATAATCTGTTTGTCGGGAGCGGTTTACCTATAGCATGTAGGTCCTGCTCCCAATAAACAATAACATAGCTATTTATAGTATGTATTTATATAATCTAAGTAAATATTTCCATCATTAAGTATTATTATATAAGATTTTTTTGCTTTCCCACGCCTTATTTTACAGAATGTTTTGGGTGTTTTTTACACACCTACTCGTAAGGCACATAGAAATAATAATTCTTTAATATAGGATTCACGGAAAATCCACGTAACAAATTTGTGTAGCTAAAGTGTGGGTAGGCCTTAAGTAGCTACTTGTCTCGTTTGACGTTACAGCAGGTTATAGAAGTTGGTAGAAATCTCAAAGGCGGACAAACATAGATAAATAAAAGTGTGAACGTTACAAAATCATAAGATTCACAGTACCTGTGTGAATTCAATACCTGCTGCCTACTTTCGATAACAACAAGCTTTGTTATATCAAAAGAGTAGGAGTTTCTTCTTTATGCCTACACTAGTGGACGAACGCAGCTTCGCTCGCGTGGAATTAGACATAGTAATAGATTCTTCTGAACGCGTTAACTTTAGCTCTACAAATTTGTTTGTAATGAATCTGTAAATGTGTTATGCCCTATGTTTATTTTACACCCTTAAGGGTAACATTTTTACAATCTTTGAATGCCATATTTATTTATATCTAATTGAGTATCTAATCAACAGCATATAATAGTACTTATAAATTTTATGCTTCTAGTTCTGAAAATGACAATACTTTCATACAACTTTTCATCCCCCTTTTCAACCGTTTACAAATCTTCTTTCAAATTAAAAATTAGCCTATGTCCTTTCTCAGGCTCTAGACTCAGGCTCTAGAAATCTGTGTACCTACCAAATTTCATTTAAATCGGTTCAGTAGTTTTAGCGTGAAGGCGAGACAGACAGACAGAGTTACTTTCGCATTTATAATATTAGTATGGATATAAATATGTATCAATTGATTCTATGAATATGTTAATACAGTTATGGTTTAACGACTATAACGCCTAAAAAATATTTTTTTAGTACATTTTATAGGTTGGTCGACTGTGATAGATTTCCTTTTAATTTCATATTGACGTGAATGTATCGTCATGAATGCAGCACTAAGCAATAAAAATTTGCTCTCATAAATATTTACGCAATATATCATTCATGTTCAGAAGCGTCTAATACTTACTTCAAATACTTGTATGCAAAAACTTATAGCTAAAATTCTCTTTTAAATTAAGAGGACCTTTCGCTGGAATTTCTTTTGTATTCATCGCGTGGAATACAAATTCAAATACATTACGCCAGTATTAACTTTAATTTAGTTGAAGGCACGACATAGTGGAATATTGCGAAGAGATGGCTGAATAATTTGTCTGGCTTCAGTATAGATATACATAGTTATTACAAAAAATCTAATGGCTTTAGTACAATCGAATTGTTATAAAGCGATACTGAATAATCTATTGCCATACACTGGGCATATTTTCCGAGCATAATTTCCGAGCATTTCAACATAGAAAACCTCAATAGTTGTTGCCCGACTGGGATCGAACCCAGGACCTCTAGCTTAGCAGTCGCTTCTGCGACACACCAACGAGACTGTCTGAAAAAGTTATTGAGTGAAACGGATAGCAATAGCTCCTTAAATTAAATAAATAAGGCTACCTTTGGTTGCCGTCAATTTGCTGTAAGTAAATTATTGTTGACTGGCTGTCGCTTCGCAGAATACATACCTAAGCAGGTAAAGGCAAGTGACCCGAAGCAAAAAGTGACAGAACCTGTCGACGGATTATCTATCTATCTATAGCATTAAGAAAGTAATTTATCAATAACAAGATTGTTTTGAATTTTATTTTTGAACTTATTTTTAATACAGATTTGAGTCTACAAGGGGGTGGCAGCCACCCACCAGCGATCTCATCCCCGTAATGAGGGGATTTAAACAATAAAGCTTTTGTTTTTTTTTTCAATAAATGTTTTCTTTGTACGATGAGGTTTAACTTGTTTTCTAGGGAGATAATTCGCTGAGTAAAACAATGTTATCATGAATGTTATTACGTATTTCATGAACTCAAACCTTTCAATCGTTTAAAATATAACAAATGTATTAAATAACTAGTGGACACCCGCCCGCAGCTTCGCTCGCGTGTAATTAGACATAACAATAGTTTCGTTTACGCCTAGTAATATTATAATATATAACCTATGTCACTCAGTGAAGATGCAGCTTTCTAATAGTGAAAGAATTTTTAAAATCGGTCCAGTAGTTTTGGCAACGCACGCCAGAATATAGCTCGCAGATGGTAGATTTTTTCCTACTTACTTGACACTTATCGTCATATTTTGGACAATTCACACAAAATCTTTATAAATTGTACCCTATGTGTTATTCTGATGTTTATGCTATATTATTGTAAAGTTTCACTAAAATCCATTCTGTACTTTTTACGAGAAAGAGTAACACATCCATCCATCCATACTTACAAACTTTTATTAACAATTAACAACAATTGATTGTTTAAATATCTACATAAACGATTGTTTAAATATCTAAATAAGAATAAAGATGAAGAATTCTAGAACCATCAAGTTTTATTAATATCAAAGAACTGGATAGGTAGGTACACTACAATGGGTTGAAAATAGAATACTTTTTCTCGACAGATATTGTTATGCCCGAAGAGAACGTATATAGATTCTGCCACATTTAAAATGGAGTTACCTACATCAATGAAAGTTTTTTTTTTTAATTTTCAATCAATGATTTATCCTCAGCACTCTGGTATTGTACGAATAATAGCGATTCATTTGCTTTGTCAATACCTATTGGGAATTGTATTCATAAAATTAAACATTTACAGTCAAACCTGGGTAAGTGAGAACTGGATAAGTGAGAAAACTCTATAAGTGAGAGTAATAGCCAGAACCCGTCATTTTAAGCTCCCAAAACCTCTATTAGCGAGAAACAGAAACCTCTGTAAGAGAGAGTCGTTCTTCCCTCATGGACCTCCGTAAGTGAGAGTGCTACTTATCTATACCTCTATAAGCGACAGTCGAGCTTTATTTATTTATATTATTTAGGAGGAACTATAGCTACAATAAAAATACATACATACTTTAAAGATTAAAGAAAAAATTTATGAGTTAGAG
Organism: Carterocephalus palaemon; assembly: GCA_944567765.1. NCBI lineage: Eukaryota > Metazoa > Arthropoda > Insecta > Lepidoptera > Hesperiidae > Carterocephalus > Carterocephalus palaemon. Next base: position 6,917,761 of record OX155637.1, on the reverse strand, counting down.
AAAAACATTAAAAATACAAAAACAGAAACCCAAACGAAATTGACGGATTTTTTTAAGTGTAAATAAGTTCTAAATAAAATAAAATTATATTGTTATTGCTGCGTACCTCTTTAAGAGAGAAACGCTACCCATGTACCTGCATTAGCGAGAAACTCGGGTTAGTGAGAAACCTCTATAAGCGAGAATGAGATTGTGCTCCCTTGAACTCTCGCTTACCCAGGTTTGACTGTATTTGTTTGTACCATTGTTCTGTTAATAACTGTAACATAATTGTTACCTATCTATACCTTATGACAAATAAATATTGAATTGAATTGAATAATGGACACTCATTTTGTTACGTTTTTTTTTTATATAAAAACATTTGTTGAATAGACAGAATTTCACAAATTACAAATGCACAATTACGCACCGTTCTCTAAACGTAAATAAACAGTGCAGTTTTATGAACATGGTAAGTATCCTTTTTATTTTATTTTGAGAGTATACACTGAATTTAATTATACTTACGGTAGGTATGTATAAATATTAAATTAATTGATTATGAAATGTTTATAATGTAAATGTCACGTAATATCATAAATACTTATTATTTTTCTGTGTTAAGAATTTTCACATTAGTACATAAAGTAATGAAATTAATAATAATAGAATAGGTAACTGGTAGGTACCTACTTCCAATAGAACTAGATAACACTAGTTTACTCGGCATATTTTTTCTCTGAAAAAGTCTGTAATGACTAATGATCTGAAAGATGCGGCAACTACGGAAGGAAAAGTTGTTATTTCTGAGTATTTCAGATCTGAATATTGCAGTATTGAAATATTGCGTCTGCGAGTCGTGCTGCATCCAGTGTCTTAATAAATCCATAGGTATTTAATGTATTCTTATGTATTCCATCCATCCATCCAATAATGCTGATATCTTATCTGCTACCACAGTATAATGATATTATCTATATGTATTATTAAACAGTGCAGCTGTGCTTCTACTGAGAAATTCTTGTGTGCTGGCCATAAACGCACGTTTTACAAAATAGGTAGGTACTACGACAGAAAATATCCCCAGGCAAAGTATAATATGAAATATGTGAGTTCAGTGTACAGTTGCTGCACCTGTACATTTATGTTTATGAAAATATTAAATAGAGTACGAAACGAATGAATATAATTCTGTTTTCTGTGTAAAAATACGAATGGGTACTTTCCAAAATGTTTGTTTAAAAATGTTTTGTGTCAAATTGAGTTACTCTTATTTTGGACATTTATTTTATTATTCGTGAATACTTAACTTTTATTGCCTATTTTATATGCAGGAAGTCGGTCTAACTAACCCAGTCTCACATGACCCCTTTCTCAAATCAGATAATACAAAGTATCCCTACTTGTGCTCAAATCATATCGAGCTTTCGAGGTCGACCTCGTTCTACTGCCAGGTTAACACGGAGGAACTTCTAACGTTGCACGGCATGGATACGAAATTCGGTATTTACCTACTCCTGACTTTTGAGGATAAGTAGGTACTAATAAATTTTGCGAAGCCCTTCAGGTGATTGTTTTGTATTTTTTTTTACCTACATTATATTGTTTACGCGCATCATTTGTGTTATGTGAAAGAAACTTTCATCTTTACATCCTTTCTTGTTAAATGTTTAGTTAACACTCATTTCATGGACTTTGAGTTAGACTTTGCAGTTTCTTTTTGTCTGTAGGTAAGGAGAACAAATATCAAAGCCCCATTTTCCATGATAACTTCTACTCCCAAACTATTGTCTTGCTTTCAACACGCCGCGCGATCGCCCCGCGCTGCGCGTTGGCCGTGACACCGTTAATATAGCGCAGTAGGTATACTCTCCCTCCACCAAACCGCATTGGAGCAGCGTGGTGGAGTATGCTCTAGACCTCCCGCAGCTATGTCTGTGGCTGTGACATTCGCCTATTTATTTAGTGTTTGGTACTCGTACTTAGCTCGGGCTTAGCTCAAAAAAATGCCAATAGATCGCACCTCTTAACTTTGCATTGTGCATTATCCACGTGGAAACCGGAGCGACTACTGTATCAAAGACCACGTGTTAAATAAACAAAACGTAGTACATAATTATGTTAGGTACTTGCGGGAAAACTGATTTCAGCAGCAAGGCGAGCGATATTTCACTGTTACGAATCCCGACCCTTCTCCATTATTTATTCAAGTGGTGGCAGTAAAGTAAAGGGTATGACGTAATAAGTATACCTACCTCAACACAAATAAATACGTGTAACTCACGACTCATTTTCAGTATTTAATTCTGGGGATTCAAATTAGGTGTTTGTGACATTGTTTGAACATACCTATTGTACTATAAGTGTATGTTTGTTTATGCAAGTAAAGGTACCTACGGGCATTCAGTTTCATTATAATTGTTTTTAATTTATTTTAAAACATTTTAATCAATAATTTTGTGATTAATTATTTTTAAATATTTCTCTGTTTAGTGTTAGTTTAATTATGTGCTAAGTACCTAATAATTTGTATAGTATCTAAATAAATGTACAGGTAATATAGATAAATGTATGTGCAATATATGTAAATAAAATATTGCATTTTTAATCATGTGTTTCTTTTCTAGAGATTAGGTCTATAAAACATTTACGTGGTTTAATTATTTTACTTTGTGTTTAGCCCCGGGTCCGATTGAATTGAACTCGGTAGTGGTAGGAGGGCTCGGGCATTGCCTTATATGGCCCTGCTTTTCCTCGACGCAGCTGCGCGGGAAGAGGAGAGATGGTGCTCTCCCCAGCGCCATCTTCTCTTCTTTGGTCATCTTTGGCACGGTCGAGCCCCAGTACGTCTTGTCGGCTCGCGAAGTTGCGGGGTCGCAGGCGCGGTTGTTTTGAAGGCACAAATGTTCCCCTAAACCGCTCTAACGCAATGGATTGATTTGCTCGCACGATTTAGATATAAATCGACGAGAAAATAATGGATGAGACTTGAACGACCACGTTCGACAACAGATGCGGCTTTCCGTACCGAATAGGTACCTACTCAAAATGTGCCTATATTATGTATTTATACTCGCGCGCTAACATGTCTTTCTTCATTTTATCACATACTAAGTCATTATAATTATATTATGTACCATACAGTTTAATCAGTAAGTATCACATTAAAATATTGTCATATTAAATCGATAAAACACTATAAATATGTAGTATTTACAATTTATGTAATCTTATTATTATCCGCCATACTTATAAAGTGTGTGTTTCACTGAAATCTTGGAATACAAAAAAATATAAAGTAAAAAAGGTACTTCTTATCACGTGTGAAATAATACTGAAATAACATAATAGATGTACAAAAGAAATGTTCATTAACCGAGCTATGAATGTAACCGCGAATGCCATGGGTCGGGTACAATACAATACGTAACAGCCAGTCTTGGCACCCACACAATTTCCCCTAGCTACCTACCTACTTGTTGCTTCCGGCGAACTAACATAGAAGCAACCCCGCTTACCAAGCGACAAACGTAAATTGCGTTATTATTTTACAACACACAATGCTGAATAACATTGATAATATACGGTGCGTGATACTTTTAAAAATAAGTTTATGGTCACGAGGTTTCTTTTCATCAACACAAAAGAGCTCACAAATATGAATTAGAACATAGAATGTGGCAACTTTACAGGCATGATGCTACGGCGCCAAATACAGCAGTGCCGTGTAATAATTGGTTAAATGAAATTATGTGCCGGTTAGACAGGTGTGGTGTCTGGTTACGCTGTTTTTAGAAGCGACCCTATGAATCTTGTGACTGTAGACAGTGATACAGACTTGAAACGATACTAAGTAACTACTTCATAATTATTACCTGGGCTATTAGTCTTGATAACACAAACTAACAAGAATAGTTGTGACTAACAGTCCCCGCCACTAGTCATCATACTTCTAACGAACTAACCACTAATGTTCAGATTAACATCCTCTGCTAATCACTGTACACTGTAGTAACGATGTTAACTAGTGTTGTACAAGTCTAGTTTTCGATTATAATGGATTTTGAATACAAGAGTAATCATAATAATATGTATGATTATGTTCACCTAGGGATTTTTATGGATATAAGTCATTTACTGATACAAATGTAACCAAAATTTGCAAAATTTTATCACATTTAGTTAACCACTTTATGTGAACATTAGCGCACATTTTTTACACTTTATAAATATACCTTTTTATCATTTCTTTGTTTAAGGAATCGAATAGAATCTATAAAATCGAAAATATGATTCGAAAAACAATTGAAGCACGCAGGATTTGAATCCATGTCGCTCAGACGGCGAATACCCAACACTAAAATGTTCTTGTGACGTTGCTGTAGGACATGTTTCATACAAATGGAGGCATATGTGTTATCTATTTATATCCCAATAGCTTGTGTCGATTCTATGTGAGAGTTCTAGATGACGACGTACGACAGGCTCAGTCAGGTTGTGCATGGATTACCTGCATGCAATCATGCAACTTCATGCAAGTGGTAAAATTTCATGGGTCTACCGTCCTTCGGAGGGCACGTGGTAAATACAATCGCAAAGTTTTGTCGAAGACCTTCGGGTGGCTTGACATTCATCACAGGGTTAGCCACTAACCCGCCCACCGATCCGCATTGGAGCAGCGTGGTGGAGTATGCTCTAGGCCTCTCGCATGTGTGTATGTGGGGGATAGCCGTGGGTAGATAAGACTTACCGGCACAGCGCGATTGCGGTCATCGACGAGCGAGTCGGTTACGCTAAGCTTGCCGTCGGAGACGACTATCTGCAGGCCGAGGCGGTACACGCCGAGCGGCTTCGCCGGCCCGATGTACGGCCGCGACAGCAGCGTCACCGTCAACACCTCGCCGGAGTTCACCTCGGTCTGCACGTTCCAGTGGAACCACTGTGGGCAATTCATTTATTTTACAACTAGCTTTTACCACAGTCGCCCGCGAAAAAGTAATCAATAAAGTTATCGATAAAGTTACCTAATCAATTTAAGAATTAGTGTCATGTGCCTATGTGTACGGTGTGCCAGATTTCCAATATATGTGCCAATTTAGGTTATATTCCGGTTACACTTCTTTAGAGGCGACCATCTTAGTCCTCAAGGGTAACAACACATCTGTGACTGACTTAGAACGAGACTCCTACTAACAATTACTAACACCAACTAACAGGACTAACTATCACTAATAGTCCCCAGTCCTCATACGTACTAACGAACTGACCAACTAATGTTCTAAATAACTCTCTCAACTAATTGGATTAACCATTCCAGTACTAATTGAGTCTTGTTCAAAGTCAGTCACAGTTGTCATTGGCGGCAGCGGATGGGTGGTGCTGCACTGCAAGCTCTGCAAAAAAAAGGAATAGTCCGTGGTAGTTGTTTGTAGGAGACTCGTTCCAAGTCAGGCACAGATGTGGACTAAAATGGTCGCCTCTAACGAAGTGTAATATAGAAATTGTATAATCTAAATTGTATGTAATTTTTTTAAGCATGTACCTACAGCGATAACTTGGTCGTTTATTAACCGATCTTGATATTTTGTTGTTGTCCTTGATAAAACATACTTCGAAGGGACCCATATAAATTTTATGAAAAAATAGGTAAGAGTAGTAGATAAGCATAATAAGGTTAGCGATGTTTTCAGTAGTTGTGTTAATTGTCCTGTAGCGTCAGTGCTAGGTTTGGTATGATGGGTTTTGATGAATTTTCTTACAATTGAAATGTCAGATTACATAGTAGCTTTCCTACTCTTCCGCGGCGCTGATTCTCCTGATTTATACTATCACATATTTTACTATTTAAAAGATAATATTCCGGCCAAAACCAGTACGTGTTCTTACACAATGTCGATAATAGCTAGCTAGCGTGTCGGTTTCAGGTCATTCGTCGAATAAATAGTTGAATCGAATTTATAAAACTCAGCAAATGGAACTGTCGAGAACTCTTGTTAAAACCACGCATGAAATGTAGGTACGATTTAACGACATTTTCAATCTGTAGGTACTATACCTACGCACATAACGTGGTTATATATACTCAAAACAGTTTTCGTCAAACAAAAATAAGCTGCAACCCATAGACGTCCCACTGCTGGGCACGTACCTCCTCCATAGGCATATCTGCGGGAGGTCTAGAGCATACTCATACCACACTGCTTCAATGCGGATTGATGGAACAAACAAGAATAATACCTACCAATTATTTTTATTCGTAGGTATATACATATTTCAAGGTACTCATATTATAAGCGAGCCTATAATATGGCTTTAGAAATATGTAGTCCGAACGTGGCTAACAACATTGCAGGGCACTGTTGCATGCATGCGGAGACTCCATCAGGCCCTTCAACTTTATAAACTAACATTAGAATAAATAACATACAAAACATACGCACAATGGCTGTGCATTTTGGTATTTAATTATTTTTTATATTATTTAATGCATTCTGCAATTTGCCAGGCTAAAATGAGTTTCTGATGGAGCAATCGCCCTTTTTTTCAACCGGCGCTCTCAGCAAAATACACAGCACCAAATACACACCATGTAACCTTATTGTGCTGGTCTGCTGGAGAGTTGAACATATTATTTCCTTTGAGCTATTATAAAGTAGTAACTGTGACGACGTATAAATTCCAAGTCCTGCGGAAAATAATAGGTTGCATCGGTATATATACGACATGGTTGTAGCAAACCAGTACAAAATCAGTAGTAGGTACTAGGTTATAAACTCATAATAAACTAGTAATAATATCTGTTAAATTCCTTTCGTCGTGAGCACTGTTTGAATTATTATTAAATAATTTTCATATTATTATGAAAATAGTTCACAACATTGCTTTGATTTGTGAATTCGGAATTGATAGGTAATGTTATTTTACAGCAATCGGCAGAATAACTTGGTATTACAGCTAATATCAACCAGATATTAATAGGATTCCTATGAAATTGGACATTTTGAAACCAGCTTTTTCAGATATAATTATCTGCGCGAATTATTCGAAATTCAAATAAATTTTATTCGAAAGCCGTGTTATTCAAACTCATAATAAATAGGTCATTTTGTTTTTTAGGTAGTATTTTTAGGTATGTTGGTAAATACGAAAAACTTTTATACCTACTAACTTTGCACCCTCCTTTTACCCCCTTAAGGGATGATTTTCGAAACTTTCAATGAAAAATCGTCATAGGTACTGAATTTCATTCGAATAACTTCAAAAACGGCAAAGTTTCATACTAACTTTGCACCCCCGTTTTACCCCCTTAGGGGGTGAATTTTCAAAAATCCTTTCTTAGTGCTCTAGGGGAGCGCTATGCTCTAGAGATCTTAGTGCGTTATGAAAGGAACCCCTGTTCAAAATTTCAAGTTCCCAACCCTTATAGTTTAGACCCTGCGTTGATATGTCAGTCAGTCAGTCAGTCAGTCAGTCAGTCAGTCAGTCAGTCAGTCAGTCAGTCAGTCAGTCAGCTTCTTGTATGTATATAGATTCAATCATTTTAAATCTGGAAATTATGAGTTGAAGAACGAGCCTTGCGGTCGACCGGTAGCCATTGTCGATAAAGACGAATATAGGCGTTAGTGGAAGCGGATCCAACTCAATCTATGGCTGAGCTTTCAGCGGGCTTTGGAGTTAGTTTAAAACATTGCAGCCATTCAAAAACCAGCTCTGGTTAATCGCTCTTCCCCATTGCTTCTCCTTGACAACGCGTGAGCTTATACTTCACAACAAACCATCTCAGAGCTGCAAGCTTACAGCTGAAAGCTCTCTGTCACCTACCGTACTCACCGGATCTTCCGCAACAGATTTTTAATTTGGAAAAAGTTCAACATCGAGAGCCAGTAAAAACGTATTCACTGACTTCATCGCCTCGTTCGGCTGACTCCTACAGCCAAGGGATACAAAGTGCTATCAAAATTACAAAATTAAATTAAGATTATTTGGGCCAGTAGGTACTTTGATTAATTAAAATAAAAAAAATACCAATTTTTTATACCAATTTAATATATAAATTTTCTGTAACTATAAATGTCGGATTGTTAAAATAAATATTTAGATAGTAGGTGAAGTTAAATCGGATGAACTTAACATTTTCCGGTACAGAAACCTAAGAAATTTATTTTGGATGCAATACAACATAGTTTTATACTTAATCTCGCTTGGACACCATATATTATATTATAATACATAAATTATAATACTAGGAGACGCCCGCAGCTTCACTCGCGTGGATTTAGACTGCGGTAGTTTCGTTTATAGTTGCTACATATTTTAATTACGTATCAACTCTACCTAGTGAGTACCCGTTATTAATTTTTTTAAATATTCAGTGTACAGAGAAAGATCCTCTTCTGATTTATTATATTAATATATAGATTATTATATCCAATCATCAGCCTAAAATATAAGTTTTATGCTTCTAGTTCTGAAAATGTCAATACTTTCATACAACCTTTCATCCCCCTTTTCAACCCTTTACTACACTTTTTTCCAATTAAAAAGTAGCCTGTGTCCTTTCTCAGGATCTATACTTGAGTTTACCAAATTTCATTTAAATCGGTTCAGTAGTTTTGGCGTAAAAGCGGAGACAGACAGAGTTACTTTCGCATTTATAATATTAGTATGGATGATCCCACTATTGAAAACCAATACATATATTAAGCTTGAAGCCGTCGGTATTCTTAAAATCGACATAAAGGTGAAATGATATGTCTTGAAACAAGTTTGAATCGCGTGGTCAACCCTCTTAATGTATTAAAATAATTATTTTAAGTGTGATAAATACTTGTACTGAATTTTAAATTGTTGTTGGCACTAAAAGATAATGGGAATTTATTTATCCTACTTTATTTCTTCCGACGACCTTATTTTATCATAACATTACCTACCGTGACAAATGGCTATTGAATTCGCCTCTCACTCAAGCGGTCCGGGTTCAAACCCCAGTGGCAAGCACCAATGACTTTTCTTAGTTATGTGCAATTTAAGAAATTAAATACTAATAATACACTTGCTATAACGGTAAAGGCCACATCGTGAGGAAACCTACGTGCCTGAGAGTTCTTCATAATGTTCTTGAAGACACGTGAAGACTGCTCGTTAGCTCGACTGTTTTCCTTGGAATCACCATTGATGCGAAGTTGCAGTGGGGACCCCATATCTGTCGACTGGCGGATAGACTAAGTTCTGCAGCTTACGCGGTTAAAAGGATACGCTGTTTGGCGGATGTCGATACCGCTAGATTGGTATATTTTAGTTACTTTCACAGTGTAATGTCCTATGGCATTTTACTCTGGGGTAATGCAGCTGATGCTAATATTATTTTTATTTTGCAGAAGAGGGCTATCCGTTATATATACAAAATGAAAAGTAGAGACTCCCTTAGAGAAAAATTTAAGGAAATAAACATCCTAACCCTTGCATCGCAGTACATCTATGAGAATATTATGTATATTCATAAAAATAGGCATCAGTTTGTAAGTCGTAGTGACCTAAATGCCTTACGCAATGTAACACTAAGGAACGGCCACAAATTAGCGTTTCCTAAATGCCGGCTTAGTAAGAAAAGTCGTTCCTTCATAGGAATGTCTATTCTAATATTCAATAAAGTCCCGGCTGCGGTTCAGTCTCTGCCTTTACAAAGGTTTAAAAAAACCATCAAACAAACATTATGTCGAAAAGCTTATTATAATATTCAGGAGTATTTGGATGATATAAAGGCATGGGACTGAATTAAACTCTGACAGGCTATCACTATGCTTCTGTATTAATTATACTAAAAATTGTAAGCAGGTGGCATATGGGGTGATTCTTGGCATACACGATTGGCTGTCTCGTGTCTGACTTAATCATGTCATGGTCATACTGTGCATTTTTCTGTAAAAATTAATTTGAATTTTAAAAGAGTACCGAGAGTTTTTTCCTCCGGCTTTTTTCTCTCTCGGCCTACACTAGGGCATAGGATAAGAATATTGTAAATTCTTCCTAAAGCCGATGACCATATAGATAGTCTATCGTGACTTAGAGCTTAGCTTAGTGGTAGGTAATTATTGTAAATTTATCTTAAGGCAAGTTAGACACCTGTGTAGGATTAGCTATTCATTCAATAATCAATAGCTAATCCTTTGCCTTATATAGATCAGTTAGTAGTTTAAGTAGTTTTTAGTTAGGTACCTAGACTTTCGTTAAGCGTGTCTAATCACCTCATAGCGAAATAAATTATTTGACTTTGACTTTGACTTTGCCAATCCGCACTTAAGCACTTAGGCACTAAGGCCTATCCCTCCCATTCTGAGAGGAGACCCGTGCTCAACAGTGGGACAAAGGAAGGGTTGTGATGATAATGATAACGATTAACCTACCTGGTAGACGATAATAAAATCGTCTTCTTCTCTGCAGACCGCGGAATGCTTTGTCATGCCTGTAAAAAATAAATATTTATCAGTTGTCGGGAACAAAGAAATTTCACACCTACGAACTCCAAATTCTTTGGGAGGCAACTTTTGTTTACTGACTCGGTCCGTATACAAAAATCAGAGACTAAATTGTCATTTTATAGTATAGAGTAGATATATAGTAGATAGAGTATTATATATATGTACTCTAACTACTATACCATCTTATCTTATTAATGCACTGGTATTTCAATATATAATGTTCTGGCATGAAATACTCTAGGATTGTTCACATTTACAAGCGGAATTTAGGGGATACGCAACCCATGGTTCTTGGTAAAAAAAAATTTATAATATAGACGGACAAACAGACATACGGGCATTATTATTGTTACTAGCAGACTATTTTTGTTCTTTTTACAATCAACAAACAATATAAATAATATATTGTTTTTGTTTTATTTACTACATTTACACTTAAATGTAGTAAAAATAAAAACATACATAGTACATGTAAAAAGAAGGTCTTGTAAAAACCAACTAGCGTGGGGGCTAACGAAAATCGGTAACCACGCGCTTGTTATCAACATTTTCATGTATTCAGATGAGGCAATTCTGCACAATATTAATGAGACCCTCGCGCTCCATGAACATTCGAGACATACCGCCTTGTTGAAGACTTACGTGTAGGTACAGCTTACTCAGCTTAGCACACAAGGACAACCTAACTAAATCGAATATTACGGTATTCTAATACATAATAACTTATTTCACATCTTATTCCCCGGCTGAGTAAACGTGGGTCTTGCAATTAGACATAACCTGACGCTACCTCTAGTGCCTATATAGGCACAATAGGTTTCCCCTTACATGAGATATAGAACAGGTGTAAACTTGTATATGTAAGGATTTTTAAATAAAATGAAGTCTTTTATTTCAAGAAATTACCAAGTACTGTTAGAATGCTGAAATATAATCTCAAAGGTAGTAGTTTCCGTAAAACTATGCTGCGAAGCGTTTCGTTTATCTCACTCACTTAAGCGCTTTTATATTCTGTTTAATACACAAAGAATTCCTTATTTTCCTTAGCAGGTAAAGCTGCTACAAGAAAGACTGCTTTTACTATAAAGCATCAACTACTGCACATGAAGTTTAATTAACTGGTCTGATCTACCTCCTCAAAGAGATTCTAGAGGAGGTATCCTCAAAGAGATTCTTATAAAAGTAAAACCAGTTTAGTTAGACTGGGCGGTCTTAGTGTGTTATGGATAACGGAGCGTAAAAGCAAAGTATTTGCATCGCATTCAAAGTTCTTCTTAGTTTAATACGATTTGAAGTTGTTAGCAGCACATCGTGGCTCCTGCTCTTTCTTCCCTTAGGTAAGAAAAAATACAGAAACGTAGGTACTTATTAATATCACCTAAAGTTTAAGCCACAACGTGGGCGATGTTTAGGCCTCACTCGAAGTGATGTCGTTTCATCAAAGTGGCAGGCTCCAAATTACTTTACTAAGTTACGAGTGATTTAATAAATTAAATGTCACCTGTATGTAACGGTAGAAGAAATCATGAGGAAATCTGCATGCCTAAGAGATGTTAGTATGTTTGTATGTACTATATATGTATTATTGTGTATGATTTTGTATGTATATTTAATCAATATTGTAGTGCTCAGTGTCACCCTTGTCATAAAGGGTACGTTAATCGGCTCGTTACCACACCAGTGCGCCAGCAAACGTCCGTTCTCGCCCGTGGCTAATACGTGACTGTTTACGTCACTCCCGTGTGCTCGAGACAACGTCATGTTTAACAGATTATATAGATCGCATACACTACATCCCTTCCTTATTATAATTTTATTAATCGAGAACATTAAGATAGCAAACGACCCCGCAGCACCACCCATTCATCTGTTAATTTAAATTTTTTTTTTTTTTTTATTTTTTATTTTTTTTTTTCAAAGTTCTCAAACATTGCAATTGGAGAATTAAATATTTCAATCTTACTTACATATGAAATGCATACTTCTATGTATTTTCTTTCTTATATGAGTTACCTTCTGGTACTGTATACGTAACCATAATTATTTGTCTAATTAACACCAAATGTACGCTTTCAAACGTAAGATTTAGAAAAATAAGCAAAATTTGTTTCGTGTACAACTGACGTTGGGCTTATACAGGCTGATAGCGTGTACGCAAATTGTCTCGCTTATCTTTTTCGCTCTAACATATGAGTATCTATGTTATTTTTCTTTCGCATTGCCAATCTATTAAGTATTATACCAGTTGATCAGATCGTTAGTAACAGTCCAGCCAGCAACCGCGCCGCGTTTGGTGCGTTGGTGGCGTATTTACCTCTTGTAATATAATGAGTACTGTTTTTTGGATTAGTCATCAACGGATATCATATACTACCTCGTATAGTCGCAATTGCAGTCAATAGGAAGTACTAGGTTTCTAGTTGTGTTTTCACAAAGCCTAAGATTGTATTCGATCCTGTAAACTGGCATGTTACACCATCCGGATGTCGATACTATATATTTAAGTATGTTTTTAAAATGTCCATACATGCATATGAGACTCTGACACCCATAGCACAGGTAAGTACCCAGTTTAGGGTCCATGATTTTTATTTATTTATTATTTAATAAAGTATCGCTCTAAAAATCCATATGTAGATCTCGTAGATTTATGAAACAACTAGAAATAAATGAGCTAGGTACCTATCTCACGACGAGTAAGTACATTCCTTAGTACTACATCCATCCTTCAAAAAGTATTGGATACTCGGCGTGCCGTTTTCTATCACCATTACAATGGCCCTATCCCAATACATAAGTCACAAAAAGGTATTGAGTAAAGAAAAATATCAGTATAAAATAGACATTAATTGATACGGACATAGGCCTTTCCCAAAATGCAGGCCTCCAAAGCAATGCCTACGGAATGTGTATTAGAATTTATAATAAGATATCCGAACCTATACAAAACTTGTTGATTTTTTTTTTTTTTTGACAGCATAATCTAAGTGACCCATTAATTTACCAACTATGACATTTGCATACCACAAAGTGGTAAGAGTGAGGGACTACCTTTAATTGTAGCATCAAATTGTGCTACTTAAAATATGGAACGTACTTACAGCAAAGCAGCGTAGTTTCCGACACATAGCATAGGTACCGACAACCTTACCCTTCGACGGCTGAGCAACCATACCCTTCGTTGGCCGCGTTTGGCTTTTTATAGGCACGGTCGGGTAGTTGACCGCTTAGTGAGGGTCGATCGTGCACCGTCCTCGGCTGCACCTTGGACTTTTTCAGGATGTAACTTTTCTTTAGTAGGTAGGCATTATCCAATCATTTGTAACCACTGGCTGTTGCAGCTGTCACCGTAGCACCGCGACCGCCTAGCGCACCTGTAACACGACGCATCAAATGCGCCCGTCCGACGATGCATCTTGTGCAGACACGGGTATTCCCATTACAAGTGCTATATCTGATCTAGGCTTAAGAGTACGTACGCGGCGCCAGCATGGTATGCTCTGGCGGCGCCACGCAGCGCAAGCGTCTCCAGGCCCAGCCTCGCCCTGCGAGAAATCACAGGAGCGGGGCGCTACGTCCGGAACGCGGTGATAGCGCGCGACAGCAGGCTGGACGTGTTATGTATAACCGCGCCGACAATGGGCCACATCCTCACCTAAGAGGGACAGCGCCGCTGCACGCGCGCAACCCTGAAGGCCGACCGCTACATAGAGAGCTGTTGGACCTTCTTCCCTCTGACCATCTAGGGGGAATTCGCGACATACGGCTAGTCGCGTGCGCGACGTACGACTGGCTCTCACGCTCAACAGCGGGGAAGTCACCAACGGGGTTTACCCCTGGAGCAATTTCCCGGATAGAGGGGATCTCCCCTTATTCCGAATTCCCTCAGCGCAGGAGTGCCTACAGCGCCGCGCAAGAGGAGGAAAGGTGACAGACCTGTCTGGTATTCCCACTACGAATCCTGTGCAAAAGGGAAATAACCTGGTGACCATCATCTTTTCCATTGCTTAAATCTTAAAGCAACTGTAGCGTTGTCTCCTTCGAAATTCAGCTTTTCCGGAGCTGGCAATAAGTTTGTAATTTTCGTGGTAGGTAGATATGGGGCGACCTAGAACTGAAGTAAATCTTGGTAACTACAAGTTTACAGTATATTATTAATTCATCCCCACATCTACATACAGTCAACTAGTATCATAATGCATTTACTGCCTGATACGCAATCACGTACGATTTACAATTTCATGTAGGTTCGCACTACCTAAACACATGATCACATACGATTTACAATTTCATGTAGGTTCGCACTACCTGAACACACGATCACGTACGATTTTCAATTTCATGTAGGTTCGCACTACCTAAACACACGATCACGTACGATTTTCAATTTCATGTAGGTTCGCACTACCTAAACACACGATCACGTACGATTTTCAATTTCATGTAGGTTCGCACTACCTAAACACACGATCACGTACGATTTTCAATTTCATGTAGGTTCGCACTACCTAAACACACGATCACGTACGATTTTCAATTTCATGTAGGTTCGCACTACCTAAACACACGATCACGCACGATTTACAATTTCATGTAGGTTCGTACTACCAGTTACACACGATCACGCACGATTCACAATTTCATGTAGGTTCGTACTACCAGTTACACAAGATCACGCACGATTCACAATTTCATGTAGGTTCGTACTACCAGTTACACACGATCACGCACGATTTATAGGTTCGTACTACCTAACACACGATCACGCACGATTTACAATTTCATGTAGGTTCGTACTACCAGTTACACACGATCACGCACGATTCACAATTTCATGTAGGTTCGTACTACCAGTTACACACGATCACGCACGATTCACAATTTCATGTAGGTTCGTACTACCAGTTACACACGATCACGCACGATTTATAGGTTCGTACTACCTAACACACGATCACGCACGATTTACAATTTCATGTAGGTTCGTACTACCAGTTACACACGATCACGCACGATTCACAATTTCATGTAGGTTCGTACTACCAGTTACACACGATCACGCACGATTTATAGGTTCGTACTACCTAACACACGATCACGCACGATTCACAATTTCATGTAGGTTCGTACTACCAGTTACACACGATCACGCACGATTTATAGGTTCGTACTACCTAACATATTCTTGCTATCTGCGAAAACTATTGATGATAGAATAAAAATTAAATAATGTACTACGACTTTGCAGACACCTCATTATTTACAAAAGTGTCGCGATACCATATATCCAACTACTGTAGTTATGCCACTATAACAACTTTTTTACATTTTAAAAGTTGATATAATTTGCTCAATATAATCAAACCACATTATTCATACCTCTGTATCAGTCCTTATCGCATTAAATGATATTTTATTAAAGACCGTTTCAATACCTGTAAAATACAAATTGTTAAAATCGGAAATTCCATTCAAAACATACCAATAACGAATTTAAAATGTCCGTCTAAGGAAAATAATGCATTTATAAAATAAAGCGGTGTGGGTGGCCCCGCGCAGCGTAGTCTCAGATATATTACTTAAAGGATGAATAGAATTGATGAATTGCTTCATATTAGCAACAAATGTTTGCAGTCGAATTAATTAATAGAAACATAGGATATGTAGGTACCCTTCATCTCGATGATCCCCGAAGAGTATCTGTATCCATGTTACATGTCACACATGTCCACAATACAGATTAAAATCTTTTCGTTTTACACCCATATGAGCAATCCTTCAGGTAGGCAATCCATTTCACACAGTACAGATTAAAATCTATACGTTTTATCCCTTTAAGAACAATCCTTCAGGTAGGTGTAAGTACCTGGTTATGAGTTTATGATACAATTTATTTATTTATGATTTTGTTATCACTGAAATAAGAGCCTATATCATCTTGTCTACTTGAAACTTATATAATAATAATATAACTTAATATAATATGCCTTGGCCAAAGGCAACGAGTTTTTTGTAGTAACTTACATAAAAAATGCTGTAAATTCAATCTATTTATAAAGCGTATTTTTTATTATGTATTGGAATGAAATACAACACAGGTAATACAACAAAGAGCCTACCTACTCTTTTTGAAATTCATAGGTATTTGTGAAATTTAAATTTTTATTATAACTAGGTAAATATAAATAAAATGTTATTTTTGAAATTAAAAGTATTTGTGAAATTTGTGTAACGAAAATTGTAATTATTGTGCTTGTATTATTTTCCATGGAAATAAAGGGCTATTTTATTTTTTATTTTTATAATATAATATGCATGTTCTCTGTGTAAGTTGTGCTTCCTTGTAAGTGACATTTTCACTCTGGCACACAACACCATTTAATGTAATTCGTATAATAATCTGTGGAATGTTGTTAGGATGTCTTAACTCTAATAAATAATTAAATACAAGAAATCAACCTATCTAGGTCAATACTTAGTACCGTTATGGCTTATTAAATTACCAACTTTAGTTGTAATTCATTAAAATTATTGATTACTAAAGTCATAGCCTCGAATAAATAATAGCATAACTAGTGTTGCCGCTGTTGTTCCGGTATAATATTACTCAAAACTTCGTCAAGCCAATATAAAACCACCACACAGTTTACGGTAAGTAGTTGTAATGTATTGGAAACAATGGCGGTCCCACGAACAAGACATTCCGTGCCTAACATTGCACGAGTCTCACCACTCTAGATTTAGTTTAGTAATAAGTTAAAATGTAATTTTCTATTGAAGAAAATTAAATAGTTTATAGAACTTAACGTCTCGACTACCTAATTTCACCCTGCCGCCGATATGTAACTTACATACCTACACGATACATAATTCTAAGTGTTCACTGAGTGCGATGCGTTATAGTGATGAGTAGGTCGCGAATCATAAATGAGTTTGTAAGAGTAGCCCATTTTTTTTTTGTAATGAGCGCGCACAATGTCCCACTTCAAATGAGGGGAAGTGTATATTGTTCGTCGCGATACATTTGAAGTACTGACTAGAACAACTAGGAATTCGAACTCAATTTTATGAATGATAAAAACTGTAATAATTTGTTTACAATAATCTGCCGCGATACCTGCCTACCGCATAGCGATGCCGCGACACGATGATTAGGTAATCGGGATCCTTATGGACAGAGGTATGTATATTTATTTTATGTTGATCCATCAGTAATTTAACAATCAATCACGAAGTAATAAACATCCAATGCATAAAGTTCTTAGATCATCAAATTTTATTTATGTACCTACATACTTATTCAACCTTCCTCTCTCCGTATTTCGAAAAATATTAATAATATTTTTAATTTACCACTAACCTTTTATTCTCGTCGCCATATGTAGTGCTCAGTGTCACCCTTGTCATAAAGGGTACGTTAATCGGCTCGTTACCACACCAGTGCGCCAGCAAACGTCCGTTCTCGCCCGTGGCTAATACGTGACTGTTTACGTCACTCCCGTGTGCTCGAGACAACGTCATGTTTAACAGATTATATAGATCGCATACACTACAAATATCTTTTTTTTTTTTTTTTTGTGCTTAAAATATTAAAATTAAAACCGCTGTTCGTGACTATCTGGTTAGCCCAATGGTTGGCTGGTAGAGAATGCTTTATGCATTAAGCTCGCCATTTGTACCTTGTACATTTGTATGTGGTTCAATAAAGATAAATAAATAAAAAATAAATAAATAAAATCTCCAGAATGTTTTCAAAGGTATGTGAAGTCTGCCAATCCACACTCAGCCAGCGTGGACGCCTACCCCTGCCATTCTGAATGAAGATCCGAGTCTAACTGTTCTGCAGTTTGGCAGGAGTGGATATTATACCAATTTTGATTTACCTTAAGAATAAATCTACTATATAAAAATAAGTCAGGTTTCAGTTCAGGTTTTCCTTCCTGACGCTATAACTCCAGAACGCACGAACCGATTTCCACGGTTTTGCATTCGTTGGAAAGGTCTCGGGCTCCGTAAGGTTTATAGCAAAGAAAATTCAGGAAAAATTTGAACAGAAAACCGGGAAAATCTTTTTTCACATACAGCGCCATCTCTGATACATAGCATGTACTACAAACCAATATAGTACAAAATAATAGTGGTAGTGGTAGGGGTAGTGGTAGGGGTAGGGGTAGTGGTAGATGTAGTGGTAGTGGTAGTGTTAGTGGTAGGGGTAGTGTTAGTGGTAGGGGTAGGGGTAGTGGTAGGGGTAGTGTTAGGGGTAGTGGTAGTGGTAGGGGTAGTGGTAGGGGTAGTGGTAGGAGTAGTGGTAGGCGTAGTGGTAGGGGTAGTGGTAGGGGTAGGGGTAGGGGTAGTGTTAGTGGTAGGGGTAGTGGTAGTGGTAGGGGTAGTGGTAGTGGTAGGGGTAGTGGTAGTGGTAGGGGTAGTGGTAGTGGTAGGGGTAGGGGTAGTGGTAGATGTAGGGGTAGTGGTAGTGGTAGGGGTAGTGTTAGGGGTAGGGGTAGGGGTAGTGGTAGGGGTAGGGGTAGTGGTAGGAGTAGTGGTAGGGGGTAGTGGTAGGGGTAGGGGTAGGGGTAGTGTTAGTGGTAGGGGTAGTGGTAGTAGTAGTGGTAGTGGTATTGGTAGTGATAGTTGTAGTCCACACACTTACATGAAGTTCTCCCAAAATATTCAGTAAAAATTATTTATTTGGCAAAACAACGTTTGCCGGGTCAGCTAGTAAATAATAAAAATTTAAACAGTGGGGCCAAGAATTGGTTGTGGTGGAAGTTTAAGCTGTGTTCTATTATAGATTTTGTTTCATGAATAAAGAAAAAAAAAAGAAAGAATGAATGAAAGCTTTTATCTCGTTGTTAACATGACCGGTAACATATAATACTCGTAGCTCTAATTGTACGGAGTGTTATAGTAATATGAATATAGAAATACCGTGAAGAAATACCTACGTCAAAGATATATTTTGGTTGAAATACCTTTAAAACCCTACATTTATAGCTCAGTTATTTTCAGTCTAAGTCAATTTTAGCAACAACTTATTTTTTACTTATTAGTACATTTTTATGTGTTTAATAAAAGCTTTTTATTAAAAAGTATTTTTTACTTTATAATTGAATTATAACTTGGGGCCGAATTTTAACCACTTAGTGTAAACGCGCCCGAGCTCCTATCCTACCTTGAGTTAATGCTCTTGACACTGTATACTGGATAGCATGACTACAGTGTACCTTTGTGCTGTACTTTGTGATCAAATACATCTACATCTAAGTATATCTACTTCTACTTATTTCTATTCAATATGTTGGAAATAAACTGTGCTATTTATTTGGACGCATAGTTTACGAGATAGTGAAAAATTAAAATGATTCAACACGCAAACGAAAAAGACGGTGATTACCTGTAGATGCTGTTGAGCATAAGTATTTGAACAGGATAATCTCTGTACCAACTTATATGACTTATGAACTGCCTAATAAGTTCTGCCTGTTGTAAAATTGATAGTCCAGTTCCGGACAAAATCTTTTTTTATTTCCTTTTTTAATGAGAGGGAGATCTTCGGAAGATTCCCAGCCTCTTTGGATAAAGACTGGGTATGTGAGACTCCTATTCAATTAAACCCTCTCGGCTGCTATCCTGTGCGTATTGTAAGGCTCCAAGATCTCCTATGTAAGCATACCTCCCTTACGGGAAGCCAGAATTGCTCAACGCTTGGGCCTAAAGTCCTGCCTGCCTCCTCGCCATAAAAGGCACATTAAAACCTCAATAAACCTTAGGTAGTTTCGGTTCCAAGTATTCCCGGTTGTAAACCCTAGTACCTAAGACTACCACTTATAAGATCTCTAATTCGGAAATCAAACGGGGAAGGTCGGAAATTACGATTCATTATTGTTTTACTCATACGTAAACGGGTACAAAAAAAACCCCAAAATGTCGAAACATCTTATTGGTTGTGAAACAATCTATTAGTAGGCTGTCCACCTATAAAACGTACATAGTGAGTTTGTAATTTTATTTAATCAACTAAAAGGCGATTACAAAGGCACCTCATGTTTATTCTTGCCTTGGCCTCAGAGAATGATTATTAAGTTTCAAGATCAAACGCTGCGAATTTCTTTCATGCCATAAACTTATTACTAACTAAATCAAACTGTAGCAAAGATTAGTAATCAACCATATGGCGGGGGCACTGCCTCCAGATTCAATTTAAAGGATTTTTATTTTTGCAGCAAATAGGTTTATGTTTGTCTTTGACTAGGTGATAGAGCTTAACATGGAACCAAATAGGTT
This sequence comes from Carterocephalus palaemon, assembly GCA_944567765.1. Classification (NCBI taxonomy): domain Eukaryota; kingdom Metazoa; phylum Arthropoda; class Insecta; order Lepidoptera; family Hesperiidae; genus Carterocephalus; species Carterocephalus palaemon. The sequence goes on along the minus strand of OX155637.1, from coordinate 6,897,017 downwards.
TCATATTTAGCCTGTTTGTTTCCATTCAGAGTTCGCCCGTTAGTACAATTTCCGCAACGATACCTAGTAGGTACCTACCTCAAAATATGACAAACATAATGAATTTGTTTGTTATTCCAGTACCTGTTCATTAATGTCGCTTATTTTAATTAGGGCTGGTCAGAAACCACACGCACTCTCACGCGACTGACCCATTAATAAATTTAATTTTCAGTATATTTTCAAACATGAAATTACGCAACATGCATACGACATTATACATGCATTTACTTAAATAATAATGATGCCTCTGGTATTGACTACATCTATCAAGTATAATTTTTTTTCGTATATAAAATTAAACTACTTAATGTATTACATAATATAATGCACATTGTTACAAAATTAAATCTAATATCTATAGGTAACTACATATTTTCCGTATGATTAGTCGATACGGGTAATTACTTTTTAAATTAAAAATGGCATAAATTGCTCGATGGATTATTTATTATATTTTTCTATCAGAAAACGTCGTGTAAATTTCGAATAAAAATTAATAAAACCATACATACCATACATACCATACACTTAATTTCTGATAATAGAGTAATAATGAAAAAAAACAAATAAAACGGACAACGGACCCAATCGTATAGGATGTTTTAGATTCAGATTTTTTTATTTTTCATTAATTGTATTTGTATACCTACGCTTAATGAACGTCATTACATTACCGCCGGTTATCAAAGTTGATGCTACCGAGAAGAATCAAGATTCTTCTTCTCTTCCCAAGGGACTAGGGACACGGCATGAACACAGGTGCATTATTATTGACCTTAAAGTGGAGCTGGAGATACCTCAATCGTCGCCACTCCTCCCGATCCTGCGCCCTCTGAATCCAACGGTTTCCCACTGTCTTCTTCAAGTCGTCAGTCCACCTCGTCGGGGGGAAGGCCAATACTTCGTTTTCCGAGACGCGGTCTCCACTCGAGGACTTTTCTTACCCAACGGTTATCAGTCTGTCGAGCGACGTGGCCTGTCCATTGCCACTTTACTTCGCTGATCCTGTAAGCTATGTCGGTAACCTTCGTTCGTCTACGGATTTCATCGTTGCGAATCCGGTCCCGTAGAGAAATACCGAGCATAGCTCTCTCCATAGCTCGCTGAGCGACTATGAGCTTGTGGATCAGACCAACGGTAAAGGACCACGTCTCGGATCCATAAGTCATCACTGGCAACACACATTGCTCGAAAACTTTCGTCTTCAGGCACTGAGGTAATTTGGATGAGAAGATATTTCGTAGCTTCCTGAACGCTGCCCAGCCGAGCTGGATTCTGCGAGTGACCTCTTTCTCGAAGTTGGACTTACCCAACTGGACCACTTGTCCGCTAGGTCTAGGTAGGTACAATAAATTTATCTTTATTTATTTTGTTACAGTTACACTTTTTTTTCTTTTATTTGTTTAATTATGATTTTTGCGTTAACGTGCCCTCCGAATCACGGTCGCAGACACGTCGATCCCGGTTCTTTTCAATGATAAAAACAATTGTTAAATCTTCTCGAAGACTTTCGGTGGCTTGAAAACATTCGACACTAGGTTTACCACAAACCCTTCCACGCATTGGAGCAGCGTGGTGAAGCATGCTCTAGACCTACCACAGCGTTGTCTGTGACCTATACCCACCCAGAGGTTTGACGTCTATGGGTTGTAGCTATATAGGTATAAACCTCCGTTCAGATCTCCGTTAGGTACCTACTTATATTTCTACAAATAAAATTCTAAGAAGATCGCAAAGCAATAAAACTTTAATATTGTCAAAGCTAGTCAAAGATGCAATCAACATCATAACTTCTATTCAGAAGTCCACATCAATACTTTGATGCAGACGAAATTAAAAATAGGGATGTAGAAAATAATTCTTTTTATTACACTTCTCATCAGAAAAATCGAAACACCTTGCAAGTTTATGTTTTGTAAGGATTATCAGAAAAATGTGTGTATTTTGGAATATATGTCAAATGTCGTTTAATAGTGCATGTTATGAGATTTTCAAATCCTAATGTTAATGTTCTAAATTCAAATTAAATTTTCATAGGTTTCATATTTTGTTTAACAAGTAATTTTTACCCTGTATGGAGTATGAAGGAAATTGATAAAACAACACACGTAAATGAAAAAAAAGCTAAGAAACGTTTATTTAATAACGTGTATTCCCTCCCCGAGCTCTTATTACTGCTTCCATACGGTTCTTCATCGATCGGATGAGAGTCACAATCAAATGTTGTGGCATTCCATTCCATTCCTCTTGGATTGCATCTTGCAGCTGGCTAAGTGTTTCTGGGGCAGGATCTCTTGCACGAATTCGTCTCTTTAATTCATCCCACAGATGTTCAATCGGATTCATGTCCGGGCTTCTTGCTGGCCATTCCATAATGGAGATACCGACTTCGGTAGCAAAATCTCGTACGATGCTCGCGGTGTGAGCCCTAGCATTGTCGTGCATGAATATGAAACCGTTGCCAATAAAATGTGCATAGGGCATCACGTGAGGCTCAAGACACTGTTCGATGTACCGATGACTGTTTAGTGCAGGCAGACGTGGCCCAGACACAAAGACAAGCTCTGTCTTACCGTCGGCGCTGATTCCTCCCCAAACCGTCCACGAACCGCCACCATAGCTGACCTTCTCTTCAATGCAGCATTGTGCAAAGCGTTCTCCATCTCTTCTGTAGACCTTGTTCCTTCCGTCGTTACCATACAGCATAATTTTACACTCATCAGAAAAGAGGACTTTGTTCCACTGGAGATATGACCAATTTAGGTGCTCACGTGCAAAGTTAAGGCGCGCTCTTCGATGGTCTGCAGTTAATTTCGGCCCATTTGCTGGCTTATGCGGTACCAGTCCACGTTCCTTTAACCTTCTTCTAATTGTAGAGTCACTAACAGCCACCCTACGTACAACATGAAGATGCTGCTGCAGTTGAAAAGCATTAAGGCGTCGATTTCGTAAAGAAGTTGTTACAATAAATCGATCATCTCGCTCAGAAGTGACCCGATTCCTGCCAGATCCTGAACGGCGTGTGAACAAACCAGTCTCCCGATAGCGTTTGTAGACTCTATGAACAGACGACAGGCTTAGATGCAATCTTTCAGCCACAACACGCTGGCTAAGTCCAGAATCCAGCAATGCCACCACTTGGGCGGCTTCTGCGGGCGAAGTATCCATATGTTTTAGAACAAAAACTTTTCAGACGTCCCAAAGTCAAGTACACACACAGTATACAGAACACAGAACAAAAATTTTTAAGATAAGTGCTAATTTTTAGTTGTTAAATGCACTCCAACTCTAAACACACGCTTGTCTCAAAACTGAATCATTTCATTTATAAGATAAACAAATGAAATTCTAATTTTGAATTTAGAATTTTCGCTAATCACTGTAATGGCCAAACTGCCAGCTATACAATCATGTGATTTTTTTCATGGAATGAAAACTCTTTTGTGTTAAATTAGGACAGAAACCATGAAAAGAGAAGTGTTTCGATTTTTCTGATGAGAAGTGTATTAACATGCTTTTATTAGGTCGACCTATATGTAACTAAGTATGTAAGGGAATATAAAATAGTTAATTTAACCATCTTCCAAGGATCGTAGCGTAATGAAAATTGGCAGCTGTATGTACTTCTGATGAACATACAATAATATGGTACTGTCGAACTGATCTGATGATGGAGCCGGAAGAAATTAACTACTATATAGTGGAATCTAAGATAGCTAATTTAACCATCTTCCAAGGACCGTAGCGTAATGAAAATTGGCAGCTGTATGTAGTTCTGATGACAATACAATAATATGGTACTGTCGAACTGATCTGATGATGGAGCCGGAAGATATTAACTGGAACTTCATGATGGAATATCATATCATAGTCGTGTTTGCACTTGTGGTAAAGTCTTGTAATGAACTTTGACCACGATTAGGTTTCACGGTCTGATGATGAAGCCGGAAGATAGGCACTGGCATTCCATGATGGAATATCGTATCATAGTAGTGTCTACACTTGTGGTAAAGTCTTGTAAAAACTTTGACCACGATTAGGTTTCAAGATCTGTGTAAATATATAAATAGTGTAAATATTGAGTAGTGTGAATATTGACATAGGTGCCTGTATAAAATGTATATGTATAGACCTAAATAAAAAGACTAAAAAGTATAAAATAAATTAATAGTTAAAAAAACTAGAACAACACGCTTTAAGAAATGCACGTAAAAACCAAAAATAAATTTATGGATCGTTGAAGTTGTCTATATTTCTGGGCTGAATTGTAAACTATGTGATTTTAATTATAATATTTCATTGTAAAAGCGCGGGGCGCTGGAACAGGAAAGACTTTTTGTATAATTTGCTGGAAATCAAGATACATATTAGTAATATAATGCGATATTCATCTTTATAATGAATAGAATATCTAAGGGAATACTAGTCGTGCTGCAACTCCAGTTACTGGAGCGCCAATCTGTGTAACCTGCTTCCCGTAACAACGCTTATCTTGATTTCTCCCGTTATCGATAGTAACATATTGACCAATTAATTTTAGATCTTTTCAAATAATTTTTTGTTCAGTTATAATAATAATTTTAATTCTATTAGCTTACTTAACTTAGTAAATTCCCCCTGAGAATAAAAAGATTTAAGAAGATAAGATGTTGTTTGAGTTTACTATCTAGACAAACGTCCATGGGTCAGCCAAGTTCTTAGTTAAGTCCTCAGAATAATCAAGAAATCAAAGTACCATGCATAAATATCTTATAGTTTTTGAATTATTAAGGTCTAAAATGTGTAATATTACGGTGTGCATACACTTATTACACATACACATACTTAATTATCAAAAATCTAACTCACTTTTAGTTAGAAACTAGAAAATTACCGAACAATTTATTTTAGACGTATCACATTGGAACTATTTTAAAAGCTTTTATTTAACTTCACTCGTATGTAATCTATGTATGTATGTATGTCCTGGAATCTTGCAATCAATATTTCACCCACTTCCACTGAAGCTATCGAGCTGAAATTTGGCACACATATTAGGTTCCGATGACAATGCAATAATATGGTACTGTCGAACTGATCTGATGATGGAGCCGGAAGATATTAACTGGAACTTCATGATGGAATATCGTATCATAGTCGTGTTTGCACTTGTGGTAAAGTCTTGTAATGAACTTTGACCACGATTAGGTTTCAAGGTCAAGTTATAAAAGCTTTTTAAAAAAAAAATTTTTTTACAGTATAATTATGAAAAATACTTTTGATGACAGAATTAAGTATCTACGAGTATACATATTTTCCCTAGAAAAATATGAAACGCATAAATCATACAAATTTGCAGTTTTTCCTTTTCATTTTAGAAAAGAAAGAAATAAGAAAAAAATTTATAAATTTAGGTGGTAGAACCCAAACGGTTCATCTGATGAAATGCCGCCGGAACATCCATTTCAGAACTGACTACCTAGACTAGATTCTAGTCCCATGCTAGCGTCTACTAGCCTTTAATATTAGAAGAAATGGGTAGGAAATAGAAAATAGTAATAAAAAAGTATAGCAATAATGTTATTTAGCGTAGGTACGATTAGAAAATAAATAAGGTGATAATGTTACGTCAAGCGTTATTACCTACTCAACTTCAGCAACCATCAGGTAAGTAAATTTCCTTTGTAGTTGGAATAAATTAAAGTTAAATAAAAAGATACATCACATACATAAAATGATAAATACAAAGATACCTCTGAAAACTTAAAACAAAACCCATAATCAGAAGCAGTCGATTGTAATTATTAGGTAGTAGATATAGTTATTACATATCGTTTTAAACTGCTGAAATAAGCCAATGTAAAAATAACTCATAAAAATAGAAATATCATAAGCAACGTAATTAGCACGTACTTGTTAGTAAAAAAAGTTTGTCCCAAATCAAGAAGAAACAAAGCTAAGCATGCTCTATCCAATAACTTACCGCGGAACTCCAGGCGAGCGTATTTTTCATTTTTGCATTTGATTATCTTGAACCGTTTCAAATGAACAGAAAGGGACATTTTGGTGGAATAACGCGAACAAGTTTACGAAATTATTTCAATAAGCCGATTCACGTTAAATGAAGTTAGGGTTCCCGCGAACGCGGTGCGGGCCTGGCGGCTCGCGGCCGTCGCGAGCTGTGAGTTCGTTAGAAGTTACTCCCAGGCACACAGAAACTCGAAGCAGGGCGACCGGCGTCCGAGTCGAAGTCTACCGCTGGAGTGACAAAGGGCGAGCTGGGCTGGGTGGAGCTTTCGGCGCGCCCCGCGAGCCTCAGCTCCCCGTCCGCTGCGAACCCGCGCAGCTATATCGCTCCACCGCTCATCATACCGGAACACTACAAGCATTACAAGTCGGCATAACGCAAATCTGTATCTAGCCAACTCGATTACGCGTATAATTCTTATGATTTCACCTCAATTTAACGGGTAAAAGGATAAAGGGTTATGTTAAAAGGTTATGTTTGGAGGTAAAAGTTGATTTGTACACAAAAAACTGAAAAACAGTAACTTATGCCCGCAGTCTGCATTCTCAGAGATCTGTGGTGAGGTGAGGATGCAGTAACAAAGCTGGACACAGACCTCTCCTAAACAACGCCACACCACCTTGTGCCTTTTGAATACAGCGGTTTCCCGCCAACTTCTTCAAATCGTCGGGCGGCTGTGCTCCATTTTCCGAGTTAGTCTCCAAATCGAGGACTTTCCTTCCCCGCCGGCCTACTACCGGCTACCGCGGGGTGTGAATGTGTAGAGATTTTTTTTGTTATAAAACAAAGTCCCGTACGTGAGATATGTGAGCTAGCGCGGGGTGTGAATGTGTAGAGATTATTTTTGTTATAAAACAAAGTCCGGTACGTGAGATATGTGAGGAACAACTAAAATTCCCCTTCATTACCTAGACTGCCCGTGGTCCGACGAAGCCACGACGCAGGCAGCATGTCTTAAATGACCCTACGTAATTTTATTGTAGGTACTCGTAAATGAAGCATACATGGGACTCAGAAAGTTTTGAAAAAACTAACTTCTATGGATAAAATATTTTAATTAAATCTTTTCGAAGAACTCTCTACTAGCCTCTGTACTAAGTTTCATGCGTCTGGACCAATTTTCGAAACAAATTTTCCAGTCTGCCGCAGACACATCTTCCACGGCCATCTCTAACGCTGCTAGTGCGTCTTCCGGTGATGAAAACTGTATCCCTCTCAGGTAATTTTTTTATTTATGGGAATAAAAAAACATCTAGAATCTTGTGAACGCTTCCCGAACCAATCTGCAGTGTATGCTGAATCTATTTGTATGTAATTCGCCTGTTTTCTTAAATTATTTTTTTACCGATATCATACTTTTTCCATGACAGCCGTCGTAGGACGACCACTCCTTTGTTCATCGCCCAAGTGAGGCGACCGCGCTGGAACTCGCTATGCCAACGCACGAAATGTTCTCGATGCAGATCCATTTTTAAATGAGACACGATAATTTAATTTCGCTCTCGTAAAAATGTGGTGGGAAATTTGAATATCGAAAAATGGTATTGTTACTTTTATTTAAATAACCAAATTTCTCAAAATAATTATAAGTGACCAGTGGCTTACATACCTACAGAAAAACATTTTTCGGAAAACTTTCTGAATGACCTGGTATAAAGCAAAATAGCAACTAAAAATAAAATCGAAGTAGCCTACCTAGTCGCTATTGTTATATAATAAATACTAAAGACCTAATTTGGCCTAATTTAAAGATAATATCGATTAAATAAATTGGAAGCTATCATAAATGGTCTGAAACCATAGAGGTTTTAATCCTACTAGACATCATACAAAATATTTTATTCAGCATAAATATTACAGAAGAACACAGGAAGCACTTACTTGGTTTACAAAATCGTATGTAAATATAATTATAACAAATCTTAAACAATAAATCAAGTAAATTTCTAGAATTCAAACAGAAATGGTCAAGATGTTACTCATAATACCTAATCTACGGTTGAAACAAAATCTGTATCCCAGTTCAAGCTTAAACTTACTAGTTATAAGGTATATTTTCTATCAGCTTGTGGCGTCAAACGTCAATATAGTGTTTAACGCGCCCCCGCCCCGACCGGCGTCATTGAGTGAGATGCGCGGGCGCAAACGCTGACGCATCTCTTGCGTCACTCACATATTTCACTGGTGTCGCATCCAACGCTGCTCTCATCTTGTTATTAATCCATCGAATATTAATATAACGGTCAATGGACGAACTATTTTGAGAAAAAGACTGCGCTGCGGGAGAGAACCAAGCGTCTGCTATATCCAGAATTCATTCCGATGCGAGGCATCAGACCATCAGTCGCGTGTTGATTCTTTCTCTGAGCGCTTGAATAGTATTGGTAGTATAGTTATTGGTTTTGCCAGAATCGGTACCATGCGAGACACTATACGGAATCAGGTAAACAGATTGTTATTTTCTTGTTTGTATAATATAATTATGATCATGATTTTTTCCATAGTTGCATATTTAATCATTCTTTAAAATAACATGCGTTCCTTGAACATAACCTTGGATTCTTCCATTTTCCATCTGCGCCGAACTCCTTAAAAGCGACTGTGAATGTATGTATAGAGAAAGCCAGCAACTTGTATTTAATAATATCAAAATTAAATGTGACTCTATTTGAGTTTGTGAAATTTTCATGGAAGTCTCTACAAAATAAATAATAATATTCCTTAGTATAATAATAATAAGGGTAAGTAGCGTTTTGTTGCCTAGCGTTGTCGTATCGCTGTTATTTAATATTTAATGATGTTCTGAGCAAACCGTTTATCGCTATCTAAATAAATTTAAAGAACAGCGCGCAGCGGTTCTTTGTTTTTATATGTAAATCCATATTCCATTTTTGAAATTTAAAGTTCTATTTACTGGAGTTTATTTTTTTTTAATCTATGATTACTAGAATTTTTTTAAAGAAAAATACTATAAGCTAGTATGCAAAAGCGTCATTTATGCGACACAGAGACAATTATTTCACAACCTTTCAGCCAACAGCACTGTAAATATTGTCCATGTGCAACAACTGCCTCTGGAAGACGATGTATCTTTTATTTTCCTTTGTAGTGCAGAGCTTCGCTCCACCATTCTGTAACTAATTTATCGTAACAGTATGCATACAGAACATTGACTAAAAATAACGCTCCAGAAACCGCGTCACTTTTGCATTGCTTGTCAACCAGCACATAATGTATTGTATGCCAATGTTTAATCAGGAATTTAAAATTAAATTAAAATAACTATAGGTATATAGTGGACTGTGCGTGGACATTATATTATTCCTTTGATCAAAAAGAAACTGTATTTGTATTACGGCATTGACATCCGAATACCTACTTTAAATTATCTATTTCTCAGCTAGCTATGCATGGTCACGATAATATTCATGTCGCTGGCTGCACCTCATCCTTGGCCTACGTTACAGTACATAGAGGTAGGTACTCGTAGTTGCAGTTAGTACGTGGGCCACTCAAATCACAACTGCGATTAAACGCTAAAACCTAGGCTCTAGCGCGAATTTCGTAGAACACAGTATTTTGTTAATTTTGCCTTATGTGTACCTACCTTTAACATACTTGACTGATATTATTAGATAACCTTACTATAAGCAGACCAGATCAAAACCTAACGTTATTGTTCGCTGCGACCCATAGACGTCCCACTGCTGCTGGGCACGGGTCTCCGCACAGACGCAGCTGCGGGAGGTCTATAGAGCATACTCCACCACGCTGCTCCAATGCGGATTGGTGGAGGGGTTAGTGGCCAACCCAGTGGCGTCTTCGACAAGGCTTAATACCGTTTCCAACATTAAAAACAACCGGGACCGACGGCTTTACGTGCCCTCCGAAGCACGGTAGGTCCATGAAATTTTGCCACTAGCGGTCACCCATCCACAAATCGACCGCGCCCGTCGTTGCTTAACTCTTTCGATCACATTGAATCGACCTGAGCCATTGGGCTATGGACGCTACACGTTATTGTTACGTTATTGTTATGTACAGCGAAAACAGTTCTCTATAAAATATTTTGAACTTACTAGAGCCACGTACCTACAATCAATTTATGTTTATTTCTAAAAAAAGTTCTAAAAGTAATTACACTGTGTAATGAATGTGAACACATTCCTTTTATTTTATTCGAACGCATAAAGGGAACGGGCCATACTCTGTGGTCCTCCATCTATGCGTAGGACCAATCAGAGCGCGTCATCTGTTTTGCCGCGCATTTTGAATCGCGAGCGAGAGTTTCGGAAGAAGGTGACTGAACGGAGTTAGTGCGGACAAGGGTGTTTTATTATTTTGTAATTTGTTGTTGTTTTAGAAGTAAAGTATTTTGTTAAGAAATAAAAACTTTTCTTACACTGGCGCCCAACGTGGGGCTCGAACTCTCAACAAGTAACAAAATAAAGGTTTCGTGTGTGTGTTGGCTAGGTACGTGACTAGTACTGTATTACCGTACTGACCTACGGACATTCTCTGGTGTGTACATAGATGTTGTGTATGCATACCCGTTATCATCACTTTGTGTGAAGATGCCGATAACGAGAGGAGAAGCGCTCCGTCTACAGGGGAAGGACGATGGTAGCGACACACCAATGGAAGAGGAGTACAGCGACAGCCATGTCGGCGAGTCCGCTCGTGCCGATGAGCCTACGAGTACCGGCGCACAGCGGGCACCGACCCAGCAGTCAGCGTCTCAACTTCCAATTCAATCGGAACAGTTTCTGTCCGCGCTGGTAGAATCTATAACACGCGCTCAGGCGGAAGCTAACAGAAGCCTAATAACTTCGTTGATGTCTTCCTCGAGCGGATTTAGAGTCTCCACTCCGGCTGGAACCTCTCCAGCAGACGCAATCGGTGGTGGCGCTGCTACGACCAGCACCATGAGCACCGGTGCAAACTTCGCCAAGTGCACAGCAAGGTTCGATGGGTCAACACAGGATGCCGAGATCCTGGAGGCATTCCTGGATGCTGTCGAGGTTTACAAGGAGTGCGCTGCGGTCACCGACGAGCACGCACTCCGAGGCCTACCTATGCTACTCGAGGGCGAAGCGGCAGTATGGTGGCGCGGCGTGAAGGCGTCCGTTACTACGTGGGTCGACGCGATCGCTCGACTTCGTGCGACTTACGGCGTGGCACAGCCCGCGCACAAAGTATTCAGGAAAATCTTCGGCGCCGAGCAGCGAGACGACGAGCGCGCAGAGACATTCGTGTGTGGAGTGCGTGCGTTGCTATCCAAGCTTCCGTATAAGCTTGATGAGGAAGTACAAATAGACATTTGTTACGGCCTTTTACACAGGCGAGTAAAAAAGCGAGTGCTCCGCGAAAGCTTAAGTAGTGTTGACGACTTGATGTATAGATCGAGAATCGCAGAGGAGGCCATGCGGGATAATAAGGTAACTCCTATCACTAAAACAACGATGACCCCTACTATCGACCATAAACTCACGCGATCGAGTTTTACTACGAGCGATAAAAACGCGATTAACAAAAATAGATCCCGTTGTAGTAATTGCAGATTATACGGTCACGTTAGCGATGAGTGTCGCAATCGTGAGAAAGCTTCGAGTAGCGATGGTAGTGGTTCACAGGGTACGGCGATACGTTGTTATGGCTGTGGTAAACAAGGTGTCGTACGGTCTAAATGCGACGTTTGTTCGAGTTCCAAACGAGATGAAAAGGCATCGTTTAACATCATAGACGCAGATGACTGTTGTGAGGTAGATAGTACTTCGTGTGTGTACATAAAAAATATTAATACACACGAATCATATCCAATGGTTAACATAAGTGTTAAGGGACATTGCGGTGTAGCTATAGTTGACACGGGCGCTACGCATAGTATTGCGAGTCCGTTATTGTATCAGTTATTGACAAACTCGGGAGTTCAATTTAATAAAGTTAAGCGTTGCGTACGGTTGGCCGACGGGTCACAAGGGTGGAAGTACTTGCTAACAGCTGATGTATGTATTGAAATCAAAGGTCGTAGTATTAGTTGTACGTTATTAGTGTTACCCGGCAGCGATACTAGAACATTATTAGGCATCGATTTCTTATTAAGAGCAGGGATGGTATTAGATATCGCTCGAGGTAATTGGATGTTCTATGATAGTCCTCAACGATCATATGGTTTTGTTTATTCTTACAATCTCAGCACACCCGCTGTGGACGCGACGTGCACCAAGACCGCAGACTTAACCCTCTGTGCGAACGATGTTGATTCGGAATCAACCCTGCAAATGGTCGATGACAGTTCCGAGTCAACTCTTAGCTCGTTTGAGAACAGACATAAGTTGACTCTGCGTTCAGATGAAGTCCCAAACACCCCCGGCAAAGCTAACGTGATTGCAGATACTCTCTCACGTCCAGCTTGTGCTGATGAGATAGCTTGTGACTTATCACAAGCAATTGTTGACTTTCCATCTAGAGATGCTCGCGGTTACCGCGAAGCCCAGATGCTGGACCCTAATGTCCGTAAGATTATAGAGGATCTCGAGACAGTTGACGAACCGTTTAGGGGGAGACCATGGGCCGATCGCGGTTACGTCATTTCCGATGGCGTGCTTTATAGGTATGGACCGGAATCGAGTGAAGATGACAACGCTTGTCTGGTAGTTCCGTCGAGCGAGAGAAGTAAGGTCCTCGCTGACTACCATGATGCACCAACCGCAGGTCACCTAGGTGTCGAACGCACTATAAAGCGTATCGCTTCGAAATACTATTGGCCAGGTATGAGAGCATTCGTAGCCGATTACGTGAAAAGGTGTGTACCGTGTCAAAGGTACAAAGTTGACACGCGCAAGCCACCAGGTCTATTACAGTCTCCTGCTGTGACACAACGGTTCGAAGTGATTGCAGTGGACCATTCGACGTGGGATACTCATTTAGCGGCAGTAAGGTACTCCATGAACTCCGCCGTGACCCTTAGCACAGGCTACTCGCCTGCGATGCTTACCTTCGGACGGGAGATGCGCGCTCCCGCAGACGTTATCAGTGACATGCGTGGAATCGTAGAATGCGATAGGTTTTTGGCAAATGTGACACCTTACTTAAAGGGACTCTCAACAGTTCTTCTGGATGCTAGAGACACTCATGAAAGGGCGCAAGAGATCCAGAAGAAGTACGCAGATGAACATCGGCGCCCGGCGCCTGATTACAATGTAGGCGAGTTAGTATTGCTTAAGACCCAGGGGGTAAACGATGCTAGTCGAGGGCAGACTTCGAAATTCATCCCTAGGCGTGACGGTCCATATCGGGTACGTGAGGCTCTGAGTAGTTCAACTTATAATCTCGAGCGTGTAAATGGGGAGATTCTGGGGAAGTACCACGTATCTCAACTTACACCTTTCGTCGGGCAGGTACAGCCTCCATTACAGGAGAAACGTAAGAGGGGCCGCCCACGCAAAAGGTAGTTAGGTAGTTTTCTTAGGATAGTCGTTTCTTTTAGGTTAGATTTAAGTAGCCCAGCCATTACCTGTGCGCTGCCATAACTACTCGTGCAATCCCAAACGCGGGGACGCTAAGTTTGGTCTTGTGGGGGAGGTTGTAATGAATGTGAACACATTCCTTTTATTTTATTCGAACGCATAAAGGGAACGGGCCATACTCTGTGGTCCTCCATCTATGCGTAGGACCAATCAGAGCGCGTCATCTGTTTTGCCGCGCATTTTGAATCGCGAGCGAGAGTTTCGGAAGAAGGTGACTGAACGGAGTTAGTGCGGACAAGGGTGTTTTATTATTTTGTAATTTGTTGTTGTTTTAGAAGTAAAGTATTTTGTTAAGAAATAAAAACTTTTCTTACAACTGTTTATTACATCATAATCAAATTATGAGTTTTATGTACGTACGTTACATAATCTATATATATAAAAGGAGAAGGTGACTGACTGACTGACTGACTGACTGACTGACTGACTGACTGACTGGCTGACATATCAACGCAGGGCCTAAACTATAAGGGCTAGAAACTTGAATTTTTCGAAAATCATCTCTTAAGGGGGTAAAAGAGGTGCAAAGTTAGTAGGTATAAAAGTTTTTCGTATATACCTACATTATTTCAATGAAATTTTGTATTTAGGTTATGTTACGTCTAATTCCAGGCGAGCGAAGCTGCGGGCGTCCACTAGTATTTTCATAAAAATATTGATTCGATCTCCGAGTTCTTCGTAGGGCTAAATAAAGTCCCTTTCCTGGATATTACTGATCTAAAAGATCTTCTTTATTGGCTCGGAGAATGAGATAAGCCAGTATTTATTTCTTAATACACGGCATGTTGGATCGATGCGGGAATCATCTGCGTGATTAACTGTTGGAAAAGTATCGTGAATAGTTCACAGTTTATAAACAGGAGCCTATCTAACATTAAGTATCAATTGCAGTCACAAGAGACTTAATGGATTAAATTCCCCCCGCTTGACAGCGGGGATGAGATACCAAAGGGTTTTGTACCCCTGGAGCGATTGTCCAGCTAGTGGACTTCCCAAAAACCCGAATTCCCTCACGCAAGGCGATAACATCGCTGCAAAAGAGGAAGTAGAGTTCAGTTCAGTGAGTTGAAATATAATATTGAAAGACTAGAGAATGAAGTAGAGCTTGATAGTAAAGACCTATAAATAGTGAATCGGGTGAATCGGGTCAAATTACGCGTTTCTCTACTGAGAAACGCGTAATTTGACCCGAACCACCCGAGAAAAGTGCCCAACTAAGTTCTAAGCTTATAGTATGTAGTCAGTAGAAATATTTCTACCATTCACTCCATCGTCATTAATATTACTGCATTAAGTACATTATTGAGGTATGCCTCTTTGTTTAGCACATAGCCGGTCAAACACCCGTCCGTTCAGAAACCCTATTAGGTAAAGATAGGTGTCTATAAACGTGGAACACATGATAAGAAAGCAGTAGTTGAGAAAGTTACAATCTAGCTGACCGTGAGAATAGTTCATTAACACGACTCTGGCTGGTTCGCAAGTCATGTTGATATTGGAAAGATTCCATAATTCTATATAAGTACTAGCTGACCCCGCAAACGCTGTTCTGCCATATGAAATATCAAAATGACGCGAATCTTCATGTAAATGACTTGACTTCACGTCAATGAGCGACGGTTAAAATTAGGAGGAGTTCAGTGTTTATACAAACTAAATTCAGATGATTAAATAGATCTATTATATCATCCTAATATTAAAAACGTTATAATTTTTACCATCCATTTTTTATGTTTTTATATGAGAGTTAATTTTAAATTAATACAACTGCTGAATGAAGCTATCGATAGAAGTTCGATAGTCAATGGATAGAGGTTTGATACATCAAATTCTAGTTGTCGCTTTTAAAATTAAAACATGATACCTACCTCATTTATAGGTCATAACGTTTTTGGACAACGATCCAACTATGACCGCCCGTAACTTAGAAAAGGATGAATTGTTAAGTGTCAAGTTCAGTCGACGCAGCGTTATCGCACAGAAAACGCCCGTGTGCCACCGATGTCTGAAGTTATCATTCACTACTTGATCATTATAAGTGGTTAGCCAAGCAGCCGATATTATACAGTTTATATTTATACCTACCTGCCTTAAGTTTCTAACGACCTACAGAGCCAGGTTATCAGTCATTCAACAAAGTAAATAAAAAGGCTTATAATTTAACAATTTACCATCGCTAAATAGTCCATAGTCTTGGTTCTATTGGGTGTGACATACCACAAAGGAATTATGTGTATGTGCCATTTGATAGGAATTGTATATACTGTAGTCAGGTTTTATACTGAATGTACTCTATTAGGGCCCTGGAGGTCAACATAAGATTGATAAAGATATACAGTAAATATTGTACGATCATCGATTTTTTAGTTTGTAGCATGACATGACTGACACGCATGATCCGATAGGGATCGGCGATGTTATTGTTTCATCAACCCTCGGTTCGTTTGGTCTGGAATAGATAGATATAAATACTACTACATATGTACGTTTATTTATATTGTATTACTCTCGCTCGAATCATTTGAAAACAAACACGTAGGGCTGCCAATTTGGCATGCAGGTAATTTCCTAGAAATATTAAATTAAATTTCGGTCACAACAAATGCTCCGCGAATGAGAAAAACTATAATTTATACTTGTTGTATCATAGCTGAATGTAAGATCTGTAACATAGCAATCCAAGAAATCCGTCACTCACAAAAATATTTTTTATTTAATTTATTAAAGCAAAATGGGCACGTTGGTACATATTCCAATGTTCTTCCACGTGATCCGAACAATGAGGAGGAACATAAACCCAACCAATATTTTTGTAAAATATTAGATTGCAGACTAAAACAAAAATGTGTATTTTTATCTATGATGAAAAAATGTCAATAATATGTATTTAGTAGATATAAAATTTAATTTAATTTAATTTTTTAATTCTATTTTTTAATTATGCATTGTCCGATACATACTTACATAGATACCTACATACTAAGCTAATAAAAGCGTGTTAATGACATGAGATGAATGTTATTATTAGAAGGGGAACTCATGAACGAAGCTATTATTACGTGTCCATAGACGACGGTGACCGGTATGTCTGTTTGTCCGTCCTATACTATAAAAAAAATCTATTAAAGATAAATGGTCGCCTGTAATAACTTCGGTATAAAGTTAACCATTCTTTCACAAGTACTTTCTCATCATATTTAACATTTCTTCTTATCAATTTACATGATAGATAGCCACAAGTTTGATGTTAATTTAATTAATAAGTAGTCACGTTAAGAACTTAACTTCCTATCATTGAAGTATAATGTAGTACTTATATATAAATAGTAGTCCAATATACTTACTTTTGCCATGATTTTTACTCAACGCAACGTGACCACCACGACGAATTATTGTGAACATAAAATTAAGTAAATCTGGTAAAAATATCCGTGATGGTCTAACAAAAATAGTTTCGCCGTGGGGGCGGAAGAGCTCAAGAAAGTATCGTGTGTACCTTTCAGGTTTTAATTATAAGAAAATACCTCTCATTGTTTCATATGTATGTATTTTATTATCATATAAACTATTTTTCATATATTTTTTTAAAATAGCAGGTAGTGATTTTCTTTTTACTTATTACTTGTCTTTTAAGTTTGTTAACCTGGTAGTGAATTGTGGAATTTTGTTTTAGAGCATGTCTTTTTTCAATGGAACTAAATATATTTGATCAGTAATCGAGGCGACTGAAAACCATATTGATAATGTGAGCTTATAATTGTTGATTCGGTAATTTGTGTTTTGTGGAATTGTAACCCGCAAACATTCCCTCGGTGGCCTAGCGTGCCTCGTTGGTAAGCGTATGTGGATGATTACGGGATCTCTGTTGAAACCCCCCGGGACTTTCCAGCGCTATTCTCATGACAGATTCTTCTAGAATGGGACGCGATAACATTAACACAAAGTTATGCACACATACATAGCGACACTAAATGGACAGTTAGATCTCCCACTCTTTCTGCCCGAAACCGTAGCAGCCACCTTCAGTCGCCTTTACCTGACTTTACGACCTTATTACGTATCATCCGAGTGGCATGAGATTTTTATCGGTGCATAAGTTAACCACAAGATTTTTTGTTCTTCTAGGTAGATCAGCTTTGTGCTTTTTAAAATAAACTGGTTACTAGACATACCTTATTTTCCAAAATATTGAAGATTTAATTGGTTTGTTTCAGTTAGAGCAAGATGGTTATGTGGTTCTCGAAGATTTCCTGAGGCCGGCAGAGTGCGACGAGCTGCTTGCTGCGGGCCTTGAGCTCACCAAGCAAGTACCAGAATTGGAACAGAGGAGTGTTTTCTCTAGCACGGATGCCGATCCCCAAGTGAGAATAATTAGTAGATAATAATTAGAAAACTCAACGTCTTCTACATTATGGCCCACAAAGAGTAGATAGGTACTTATGGGTCCGGTCCTCTGAACTGAGTTGAGTTACAGAAATTAGACTTTAACCATAGACTGGCATTCACAGATCTATAAAAACATTTTTAATACTTTACACTATGTATTTATATTTATTAAATTTTGTTTCTGGCATCCTGACATCCTGTAGAGCACTGCAATCTACTCTCGAACCTACTCGGTCCCACGATACCTAAAAGCTATTAAAATTTTAATAACATGCAGTCCTTTGATTCTCAAATGCACGCGGTTTTCAAATATACTTAAAATATATTGAAGTGGTAGGAATTCGGAATAGCTACCGCAAGTTTCAAAGAAAAGCAAGACTTTAACTACCTATTAGACAGCGTCGAGCTATTCCAGTTTGCTAGAAAATTGCTAGAAGGCAGGTACATTACATGACCTTTCAAGTTGGTACTACTTACTTTTACAAACTTTTTTTATTTTAGTTTATATTATTTGAATTAAACATAAGAAATTAGTCATCATTCTCATCGAAATACAATATCGATTTGGGGAAACATAAACATGATGTTACTCCTCCTGTCCTAAAAGTAAACTTATACTTCGTTCGACTCGGAGCGGCGTAATCGGGCATCAAATGAAAATATTATATTTACGGCTTCTTTATTTTTAGTTAAATAAACAAAATAAAAAACAAATATCGAGCTCAGGCCTGTAGGTACTGCCAACAAACAGAAAATTCACTATGGCTTTTCCGATTTCAGCAACAAAAGGACAAATATTTTCTGGAAAGTAACGACAAGATAAGCTACTTCTTTGAAGCGGACGCATTGGGACCTGACGGTGCGCTGCGAGTGGATCCGAGCGTCTCGTTGAACAAGGTCCGATTCACCCCTTAATCATAATCCGCTTAAACTTTGCGCTAGCTACCACAATAAGAAGGTTTATGGATTTGCCTTAAGACATGCCGCCACCGGTGACTGACTGCTAGTGGCAAGAATTCCATGCTTCGGACGGCACCGTTAGCCGTAGCAGCTTGGCGGAGAATGCTGCAGGCCTTCTCAGTTATGAGAAGAGACCCGTGCAATGCGGTGGGACGCTATTAGGTGGGAGCCTTGCAGCTAAACGGTTCGCCTGGAACACCATATTACTATACTCGTATGCCGTGTCTGAGCAATGAAATTATGAGATAGTTTTATACAAATTTGGTAGCATGTGTTTCGTTTCACTGTTCTGGTTGTATACAGTATCATAGTTTTTTATAGGTATAGAGCACTGGGCACAGTTGCAATGCTCTGCGTTAAGACTGAAATACTCGCCTCTTACTATTTCTAACATTGACCTGTAAATATCTACCAATTACTGACCAACTAAATAAAGTAATGTACCAAATTTCACGCAACTCCTTTCACGTAATTATCGTAAAATGGGGGCAAAGATTTCCTTTATTATTATAAACATTTTAACATAAAAGGAACTATACCGTGAGTATATCTATACTGACACCAACCAATAATTGTCTGAAGGTTGTTTGATCATTATATGATTGTGTTGAAATTTTTACAGTATCTTGAGTTATTAGTTATAAACTATTTAATTACTTGCTCAAACAAGGTAGAATAATTAATGACCTCGTACTACTATACATAAATTCTAATGAATTAACGTATAGTCGTTTAATCAAAAAGATCTTGATCTTAAATGCGCTGAATGCTTTTATACCAGTAATAATTATATGCAGAAAGATAGCTGAAGTAATTTGTCAGGGTTTCAGGATCATTTGAATACGAGCTTCAGGTTTTTCCAGTTAATGAAGTTTAATGAATCTGTGAATCTCTTTTGTTAGTGTTTTGTTCCAAGACAAAGAGAACAGTAAATTCAGAGCTCAAACCAAAAATGCCTTACTGTTTGAATAAATATTCTACTGAGCAGGATATGATGATTTTTAAATATTATATTTATACTAATGTAATAAATGTCAAAATAGTTAAAATGCGTGAAGATTTTTAAATGTTTGGATGTTTGTGGTTCAATCACCAAAAACCTCTGAAGGATTTAGATGAAACTTTGAATACCTACCGACGGAAAGGCTATAATTACCACGGATAACACATAATAGGTAGGTACGATAGGACATTAGTACGTTATGCTATTTATCCCGGAAGCATGTTGCGTGATACCGTTTATGTTTATGACATTCCATAGATCTACAAATACTATAACTACCTATACTCGTATATGATTTCTGACTGCCTGAGTAGGCCTGAGTAATCTGACATGTAAGTAGTTATTTTATTCATTCAAACTACCAATTAGATACATATAACTTTACCTGTAAAATCGATACACCTATCCCATCACTCTGAATTGACAAGGAATTCTGCAATAACTAAGTACGTTTTAACTCACGTCCCCCTTTCCCAAGGTCCATCCATTATATGAAAGGCTTTACTAAAACAATTTGAATGTGTTATTCCCCACCCACCCACTGGCCATTGTTCGCATAACACTGTCTTGCCCCGTTCTATAAAATTTGCCCACGTTACTTGAAACTGTGTAATCATTTCTCAAATGATAACGCATGCACCGTAGACTGAAGCATCGGAAACAATGGACTCTACTGTAAATATGTTTATGCAGGCTCAATATATCGTTCAAGCATCAATTTATGAACAGTACAACTCCGTTTAAAAACCCTAAAAAAACACAATTATTTTTGTAGACAACCGAACTAGGATGTATTTATTTAGTCTGGAAAGCTCCAGGTTGCGCTGACGCCCAAGTGTTATGAAGAAAATCAATTCCAGCAAAAATAAAATGGTAGAATAATAAATTGAAGAGGATAAAACGGCAATAATTAGATCACATTCACTTTCACCTTTTCATTTAAATCAGAATGATTTTATGCAATGCGTTAATTTAAGTTGGGACGTAAATACAAACCTCCCTGAAAACGAATGACTATGTTGGCGTTACTTCCATGAATTCTACCATTTAGAATACGCACGTTTCCTTGTATGCCCAGGTCGGTCACGCCCTGCACCTCCTGCACCCGATATTCAGATGCTACACGTACAGCGACCGGGTGAAGGCCGTGTGCCGCGAGCTCGGCTTTCAGGAACCCGCGATTGTGCAGAGCATGTACATCTACAAAAATCCTGGTCTAGGCGGAGAAGGTATGAAATAAATACTTTTTATAATAAAGCCTTTTCCTACTAAGTTCAAAACTTTAGAACGGGGGGACCAAAATCAAATAAATATAACCTTGAGTCTTCGATCAATAATCCTCCTACTCCAATGCAGATTGGAGGGGTTAGTGGCCAACCCAGTGTCAAATGTTTTTAAATTTCCGAAAGATCTTCTATAAGGCTTAACGATTGTTGTTACAATTAATAAAAGCTTTTAACAACTGGGATCGATGGCTTAAGGTCCCCTCCGAAGCACGGTTGTGCCCATGAAACTTTGCCACTAGCGGTCAGGCATCCACAAACCGACCGCTCACGTCGTTACATAACTCTATCGATCACTTACAATCGACGCGAGTCATTGGGCTATGGACGCTACACGTGTAGAAAGGTTAAAGGTACCTCCAGGTACCTACCAACATTAAATGCATGATAAAAATGTCTTCGGGTCATCTAAAATCAAACATGCTGCTAGAATGCCCGAGGCTTAAACTGGAAAATAAATTCAAATTATATTAATCCTATTAAAACATACATGTAAAATGTTGGCCAAGTTCAATCAGAAAAACTTCACGGTTGATAAAGCCGTTTCTCAAATCCTATACTTAAAAGTTATTATATATTTATCAACTTTTGTCATTTGATCAGAAAGTGATATTTATAATTCTGAGGAGTCTCATTAGACTTACAAAATTACAAGTTGATAGGTAGGCCTAGGATGCATTGAAAGACTGTTCAAGTTGATGGAGTGGGAAGGTCGCGGCATCAACATCAATGGCGAATACCTCACACATCTCCAATTTGCTGATGATATAATGATCTTGGCGGATGATAGTGAGATGATTGATAGTGATCTCGGAATTGCGCTACGAATAGAGACACTGTGGCAGGTTATACAGAAAGCCAACCAGCCGTTGTGTGTTGCCTTTGTGGACTAATGGAAAGCCTTCGATTCTATCGAGTCCGGGACGGTCTACAGTGGTGCCAGATTGATTACTCAATAGAAAATGGACAAGACTTAGATCATGTTCAATGTCCAATAACCTATTCCAATTGTTATTGATGGCTCTGCTCCTGACCTCAAATTACCTGACCTGACCTAAAATTGGACTAAAAAATTCTAACGGGTGGATGAATGAAAGTTTAATTTGGTGAAAAGTGTCTCTAAGTATCGCTTAAAATTTAATATAGTGACTACCGTGACACACTACCGTGATAGCCAAATTTTTTCTCGAACTTGGCTGACACCCGCGTGTCTGTATACAACATCCCTAGCTGACGTCCGTTCCACTCCATGGCGGCTGTCAGGCACAAAATTAATAACGAAGCGAACTGCGCAACAACAACAACTGTGCAACTACAACTTTGCAACGCGAGCTTAAAATAGAGGTATCAAACATTTCCATCTGTTTATTCATCGTACGGAATAGGTATATATTTTCTAGTTAAAGAGGGCTTAACAATCATAATACATACATAATACAATGAACATACTCGAATCATCCATGTTTATGTTATGAAATTAAATTAAGTAAAAAAATTAAACAATTGCTATACGTATAATATACTCTTTAATATATGTATATAGAAGCCTTTACATTAATATAAGTAAAGCTTTAATGTAAAGCATGTTAATAAAGTTTTTATTTCATTCTTTATTTATTTAAGAATAAGAATATGAATAAGTTTATTTCGACAAATTACATACAATTACACAAGAAAATTTCTGCTAAAAGTTTGTTGCTATAGGTCTTATAAGGGCACGAATAGGTTTTAGTAGCTGTCGTTGAAGTTGGTTAAAGCATGGCTCTTCATGTAAGCTAGAGAGTTGTATTCTTGTTTTACTGTATAATACTTCAAACTTCAAACCAGATTAGTTAAATGTAAAATTACGCAAAAAGTACTAGCTGATAACATTTCGGGCTTCTAGCAATAATAGGTACCATAGATTATTATAGGTACCCTCATACTGTTTGACTCAGGGTTAACTGAACACTCAAAGAAAGTTTTATATGATACCGTTAGGTATTGTTAAGATATCTGTAGTTAATACATTTATTTTATAATTATATTGTAATTTGTAAGCCAATTTTATTTTCAGTGATAGCGCATCAAGATGCAACATATTTGTACACCGAGCCTGTCCCACCGGTGGGATTTTGGATCGCTCTCGAGGATGCTACAGTACAGAACGGTTGCCTCTGGATGTCTCGCGGCACACATAAATCTGGAGTGCACAGACGTCTCATCAGAAACCCTGACAGCGAGTCCAAGCAGATGTTGATATACGACAGGTCGGCCCCCGTGTACCCCTCGTCAAGCTTTACAGCTGTGCCAGTAAGCAAAGGTAAAGCAAAACAACTTTTTCGGTTCGTAGATGGCCAGTGATAAAAAACCTGTTACTTCAATAAACCTATAAAACCGAGTTTACCATGTGTTACTGTCACCCAAAATTAGTAAAATAATCAAAAACTAAGTCTTATTTCCACCGACAAAGAGAAATAATTGGACTGAGTTGGGATTGGAACGGGACTACTCTAACGATTACTAACTTTAATATTAACCCTACAAACTGTAATAATTTCTATAGCTTATTCCCTTTGACAGGTACATGTGTATTAATACACGGCAACGTGGTACACAAGAGCGCTTACAACAAATCCGACAACAGCCGCCATGCCTACACCTTTCACGTCATAGAGAAACGAAATAATACTTACTCGCCGGAAAACTGGTTACAGGAAGGTGAAAATGCGCCTTTTCTCGACGTATACTCTACGGCGCAAATATTGTAATACCATATTTTTTTTCTTTTAAAATACGATTAAGATATTTTTCATAAAGAAAGTTTAAACGCGCTAACATTGCTATCGCAGTTGTGTCGCTCAATTTATTTTTATATTCAGATAAGTAGAGTAGATAAATCCTTTATTTTTTTATTAAGTATAAGTTTTACACGTAGATTGATTACATGATGGGGAAGATAATAATTTTCTTTTAATTACTACAGAAAAATTTAATTAAACTGTCTCCTAATGTACGCTGTGGAAATGAAGCAAGTATACTTGGATTTCATTTTGTTCACTGTTTTTTTTTTTGTACATTTCTGAGTTAATAATAGTTATTAGACTGTAAGTACACATTATCTTATATCAATAATGTTCATAGGTTAAAAATCAGGTTAAGAACATTCTAAGAAAAGTATTCATTTGTCTGAAAGCTTAACAATACCAAATACTTTAATAGACGCTTACAAATACGTTAAATATTGTGATGTGTCGCAAGACAAGCGACGTTCATTGTGATAAAACATTTTTATTAAAGATTTGCTACTGAATTTGTGTTTAATTCACTGATAAACAACCCTTAGACTTCCCACTGTTGGGAGCGGGTCTCACCCATTGTCTATGTGCTGACAGAGCATATTCCACCAGGCTGGTCCAATGCGGATTTGTGGAGGGGTTAGTGACCAACCCTGTGTCGAATGATTCCAAGATACCCAAAGGTATAATTACGTTGTTACGTTGTTAATTATATAATACGATTGTTATCATTTAAAATAACTGGGATTGAGTGCTCCAAAGCATGGAAGCGTTTACGAAATTTTGCCATTATTGGTTACGTTTCCACAGACCGACCGCGCCCGTCGTTGCTTAACTCGGTCGATCACATAACTACGATTGTCAAGCCATTTGCTATGGACGTAACTTCTTTAATTCAATAAACCATATAAATAAGTACTTAACTTAGATTTAACTATTTATTTTTCACTTGTGATTTTCAGGTTTAATGTACTTCCTTGTATTCTAGGACGTAAATAAATATTCAAAACACCATAATAATAACGTAACAACAAGAAATAAATTATTAAGATTATCAAATAACCGTCTGGCATGCTCGGATGCTCTAATTATATCTAACATGAGCCGCAGCGGTCCCTATCCAACGTAAAATCCTGGTGAAGTTTGTGTTCTGCAGTCACTATAATAGGTATATATTTAATGCCTTGATAATTTAATCATCATAGAATCAATGTACTCAGAGTAGCAATCACAGGGCATCCTATTAATGTAAGCTGCCTAATTCAGAATAGTAAAATTACATTTTTAATTATTTATCTGCATGGTCAAGACATGCGGACGAGCGTTCATTAAATTGCATTCATACATTCATGGATGCATATAAACAACACAACAACTATGCCATATTACTACAAATCGAGACTCCAAACTACTGGGTACTAGACATTTCAAGTAAGAAGAACTTAATAAGATAATAATACCATAGAATAAAGAGTCGCTCCGCTCCGGAGCGACTCTTTATTCTATGATAATACCTTGCCCGAGCCGCAGATCGAACGTGAAATTGGATTAGGTAGATAGTATTTATTACCTGTACTGTCTAGATCAAGCTACTCTCGAGTAGATTCTCGCAAAACAAACAATACATTTTCCCGAAGGGGCAGGCAGGGCTGTTTGATACCTACATCTACAATTCACCAGTTATGTTATGTAGTAATAGTAAAATAAATATTTATCTTTAACATTATATTTTCATTTCCATTTATCATCACCTGTCACACTATTTGCAATCAGCAGGAAATTCAGGTCGGACAACTATTCATTTGTAGGTAAGTACCTACTATTATTTGTATCCGCGCGTAAGCTCTGTTATTATCATGTTATTCAGGCATTGAAATACGTAGCTCTATGTGTCTAATTTGTAATAAAAACAACAGTATAATGTTAGAGATAAGCAACATCACTTAATATCACGCCAGCATTTCCTAGAAGGGTTAGGAAGTTAAATGTGTTTACACACCCTCATGAAACTAGAACAGTTTTAATACATTTATTTCGAGTGGGTAGGCAGATTGATTTGCTCATGTATTTAATTTCTTATTCTCATTAATCATTGTCATTTGACAAATTGATCATTAATATATATTTATCCACAATACTAAATACGAAGTTATACTTACAGGAAATCACGTTATCCCTAATTGGCCGATTAATTGGCGTAACCCGATTCGCAGAAATAACCCGATTCGCTCAGTTTTTGGCAGTCAGTCCACGTGGATTCAATACGTGAGAGCTCCAGATTTTTGTGCCACCATCCAATTCGTCGATTGTCAGGCCGATAATTTGGTCAAACCTATAATCAGGTTACACCCGTAGACGGTCTTCCGTCTCATGCCTTACACCTGGCTTATGGCTTATGGCTTCTTTATGGCTCAATTGAGACGTACACTTTTTCAATAATATTGAAAAACAAAAGTTATTATTGTCGGTTAATTTAACTTGCCACCACTTGTTGTCATACATACTTACATACATACATACTTACTATTATTGACAGGCCCGTTGGCGCAATCGGTAGTGACCCTGTCTGTTGCGCCAAAGGTCGTGGGTTCGAATCCCACTCAGGACAAATATTCGTGTGACGAACACTTGTATTTGTTCTGTGTCTGGATGTCAATATTATCTATTTAAGTATGTATTTAAAAATATCTATGTATGTATATC
This sequence comes from Carterocephalus palaemon, assembly GCA_944567765.1. Classification (NCBI taxonomy): domain Eukaryota; kingdom Metazoa; phylum Arthropoda; class Insecta; order Lepidoptera; family Hesperiidae; genus Carterocephalus; species Carterocephalus palaemon. Next base: position 6,870,327 of record OX155637.1, on the reverse strand, counting down.
AGTCTCTGACACCCATAACACAGGCTCGCGCCTACTTTGGGGTCAGATGGCCGTATGTGAAAATGTCCAAGATATTTATTTATTTATTTATTTATACTTGTTAAAGGCAAATTTTTTAAAAGTTATTATTACTAGGTTAAATTACTTGACTTTAAATTATGGTAAGTATTAATTATCATAAAGACGACTCCGTGTCGACGAAGTGGTGCGGTAGTGAGTGAACCTGACTGCCATGCCGTGGGTCCCGGGTTTGAATACCGGCCGGGGCAGGTAAATATTTAGTCGGGTCATGGATGTTAAATTGTGATGTTTTTCGTGTGTATTATGTCCGCCATTGCCATTCGCAACATTAGCCCAGGCCAAACGCGGGAATGTGTGTCGATTAAAAATATATATAACTACTTTTATATTACAGGTAAATAGTGCCCTGAGTGGACCTCTAATTAACGTTTGCAGTACAGGCAGAGAACAGTCAATACCTGTTAATTCTTGTTAACGTAGAATTATTTAATCGGACCAGAATACACATGAAACTCTGCGCCGAGTACAATGACCCATTGATTCGGATCATATTGATAAAAATGTAGTGTACTGGAAACATCATTTTTACGAATTACGGAAACTTCGGACGAGATAACATTGATTTTGTGTGTATGTGTGCGAGTGTGTGTGTGTGTAACAACCCTTTTTTTAGTTTCGAATCTAATACCTACATTAATTGAACTTGATATTTGTGACTTTTAATCATGCTTTAACAATTTTAACATTCCTTAATGACTCCGTGGCGTGGTAGTAAGTAATCCCACTGCTGAAACGCGGGTTCGAATATTTGTAGGTACTCGGCTCATGGATAAAATGTAATTGAATTGTTTTCTGTATTTGTTTGCCGCACCTACAAAAATTTACCGTTGTACCTAATATATAAAAGAATATTCTTTTATATATTAGGTATAATTCTTATTTTCCTTGTGGTTTTTTCAGACTTTTCCTATTTAGTAAACATTTTACAGTGTCTTTTAAGCGTAATTAGAGAATTAAAATAAGATGTACTGTATCTCTTGTATGTGCTCTTTGACTGATACTATTATTTTCTTCGATTATGCGATGGGAATAAGAATGGGTTTTTATTGAAATGGGCAATTGTAGCGTACTTTATACCAGGCTGTTATAGGGAATAGTTTCAAACTGATTATTTCGTTTATTCTTAACAGCGGTGACAGCCCAGTGGCTATCGAACTCGCCGCTCGTAAACGAGGTAATTATAATGACTATCGAGTCCAACATCTGGACCCCGTGCTACTGCAACTGATAATATAATTGGATAGGAACAACGCAACCATTATCCCCACAGGGCACAAACCACACACTCACGCATGTACTCAGTATATGTACGACAGATACCGTCTGATAGGACGGGCATTCACTTCTTTCGGAGGAAGTGCGGTATCAGCTCAGTCGAGGCCCAAACCCTGCAGTGACAATGCGTTTGAGCCTAGTTTTTCTCATCTTCGCGACCCTAGCCTGTGCGCACTGTAAGTAGATCGTGTTTATTTACCTACTAGCTAGCGAAAGCTCGCCGTATGTCTAGTACGTTTGTCTTAGTTAAGAGTTTCATATATTTAAACAATTTTTTACGGCCATCATCAATATCTAATTATTTAAATAATATAATAACAACATCGTTGTACCTAATTATAATACATAAATAGTTACATATATAATAAAAATAAAACTAAATAAACACGCTCTTGTAAAAACGTACAATTCATTAAAAATAAATGCATTCTTGATAAGTGTGCGAAGTCCCAAATTAATCCGACGTTTTAAAAGGGGTAGCGTCCATAGCCCAATAGCTCGCATTGATGTGATCGACAGAGTTAAGCATCGACGGATGCGATCAGTTTGTGGATGGGTGACCGCTAGTGGCAAAATTACATGGGCACTATCGTGCTTCGGAGGGCACGTTAAGTCGTCGGTCCCGGTTATTTTCAATAGTGAAAACAGTCCTTGTCGAAGACGTTTGGGTGGCTTGAGAACATTCGACACTGGGTTGGCCATTAACCATCAATCCGCATGGAGCGTGGTAAAATACGCTCTAGATCTCTGCTCTCCCGCAGATATTGTCTGTGTGGGAGACCCGTGCCCAGCAATGGGACGTCTATCGATTGCAACTTAACATATTAAATGGGGTGAAAATCACGTTCAAAGATTCCGTTACAACAAACAAAAATCCGTTACATACAAACTAATTAATAAAGCTTGTTAAAAACAAAGATGTGCCCCCCTGCCGCGTCTGTCTTTTCCGATTTTCATTATTCGTTTAGGTATTTATAATTTATTAAGGTTTTGTGTAAATTAGATGAAATATATTACGCCATGTACGCCATGAATGATGCTGAGTGAAGTGCTATTATTAACGCGGGCGAATTCGCGAGCAAAAGATAGATAAATATGAAGTATCTATGTACCTACATAGATACACTCAGCAACGGAACATCCGTTCCAGTTGAGCCTAGTGCAAATTGCAGTTCGCCAACCAAGTGCAATGTGATTTAATACTTAATGGAGAGTGATATAAGTAGGTCACTTTTATATTCGATGTGAATGTGAACCGGTCTAATTTAAAATTCAATAACATTTAAATTTAATTTAATTACAATTATTCTTCTACAAGTTTTATAAAATTATTATCTTTGGACGCCTCTGCTTCGCTCGCGTGGAATTAGACCTAACAATAGTTTCGTTTACACCTAGTAATATATTATAATAGTCAATGTCACTCAGTGGAAATGCAGCTTTCTAATGGTGAAAGAATTTTTGAAATCTTTAGTATAGATTCCGTCGGTAGTTCTAAGTCAATTTAAACCGTCTAGCAAACAAATCTTGAACTCAATTCCTGTATTTTCTATAGTTCTACCTAAATCCAGCGATGCTAGTCACCCTCGAAATAAAAACCACTGAATGGATTAAGATGAAACTTTCAATACCGATGATGAGATAACTGCTATATCAAGCTAACCCCGAAAATATCCCATCAACATGGTTGCTTTATATATTTAAGGTACACATATCTAACTTGAAAAAAATTGTTTTAAATATTGGCGTGTCCAATACATTTTCCAGAATTAATAGATCCATCGGAAAATCATTAGACGCATGCGTCATGTGCGTATTAGGAAATTAATATAAATGCCCGCAATAAGCAGTATCCATCTATTTCCATCCACCACCAAATCCATAATATACCGGTAGTAAATATTAATTTTATTGAATATTACATAACAGATGGTTGGGCTTGCGAGCCGAGCCAGAGCCAACAGGGTTGCAAGCTATACGAGTCTTCGTGTACTTGCGGCTATGGGTGCAAGAGCGAGTACGTCTACAAGTCGAGACGCGCCTGCCTGAGTGCTCTTAGAGGTATAGCATACTATCTGCAAGTATTCAATTAAACATAATTTAGTAACAAAAGTAGGTACATTATGTATCTCGCTGCCTCAACTCGCTTTTGGTAAGCCAGCCTAAATAGTGCCAAGTCATCACACCTTATTTTGTCCAGAAAGGAGCTCAAACGTTTGCCACCGCCTGCCGTGTGTCCGGGGGATTTGCATCCAAACTGTGCAGGATCCTAATTTCACTTGTAAATGTGAAGGGACAGGATTCTTCGGTCAACGCTGTGAGAAGGGTAAGTAAAATAATAAATTTGAAATCATCGATAATCATTTTCCATTATTCCATAAATTTCCTCATGCGTTTTAACTCTCCACTTCGCTTTTGCATCGTTACTAAGCGAATGTATTTTTCATTATATCTTGTAATATCTACAAACTTTGTTGTGCAACAAATTGATATTATGAAAAAGTAGACTAATCGCAGTGTAATAAAATCGTGTATTACGTACAACTGTCAATGAAGTTGACTGTTGTTTGTTGTTGACAACAGGCAATGAGTTTAACAATAACACTGAGACGAGCTGGCGGAATTAAAAATTATCATCATTATTAAGTAAGTGGACCTAGTCTGATTATTTAATAAACCAAAACGGCAAAGCGAATTTATTAAAAAGTGGAATAAATGTTATCGTCCTAGCAGAACTGTCTGAAAGTGTTCAATTTGTTTCAGCGTGCCCCACGGTACTGACGCACGGGCTGGCGTTTCCTCATGAATGTATCGTCATTTAAAACTTAATACAAATATGACAAAATTAAAACTCTACTTAGGTATTTATTGAGCGCTTAGTTTTATGTTTATTAGTGTAAGTTAAATTTCTTATGTAAAATTATGTATTTATAGATTTAATCTTATTTGTAAAGTTATCAATTAATAAACTGAATATTCAAAAAAAAATACACAGATTAATTTATCGATATTTTTAGTTCACAATATTTTTCGTAATCCCCAGATTGTTTATTAGATTTTATTTTATATAACTAGATAATCTGCAGATATGAACCGTCCCAGACAAAAATATTATAGGAAAGCTGATCTCTTAAAATGCATCTATTAATAGGCGAAAATACAAGTCTCGTTTAGTTTAGCAATAAGTATAAAAAAAATCCTACAAGACAGTGTATTGAAAGCTAAAACTAGCAAAACCGTTTCATTCCAAAAATTTATTATAATAATAGTAATTCCCCATACAGTAATAAGATAACATAACATCACGCCAGTATTTCCCAAAGGGATAGGCTGAGGAGTTTACATCCACTTTTTACCAGTTATGTTTAGGTCCCATGTAATAAATAGGTGGTGAGCCTGTTGCCATACACCCGGCACAGATCCAAAGTTATAATCTCTCATTAATTTCAATTTGTTGTTCAGATAACTTGCAAGCCTTCTAAAATGTATCATTCAAACTTAATGATGATGTGCCTATTTTGAATGCAGGGTAACATTGACTCTTTAATTCCTTTCAACTATGCATGTTTACTGAGACATCGCGAGTCTTCGAGTACCTACTGTGTTTTTTCACATAATCTCACAATCAAATAGTAAGTACATTACTACCTACTTAATTTATTTTTAAGAACTTCAAAATGATCAAATGTGTCTAGCTAGCTATAGCTACTCCGTTTTTTCAGACTTCAGTATCTTTGTGTCGTTATTTGTGATTTAAAAATAAGATAGACACAATATGAAAAGTATTATAAAATTATAGTCATGAGACGCAAAAACTAATTTCTGTTTACTTATGTTATTTTTTAAGCTAATATTTCAATAAAAAGTAGTGCCAAGATTGTTTACCAAATAAAACAATTCAAGTAAAACGGACTTTAGTACGAGTAGCTACGCTACGGTAATGCTACGCGGCTATCTACGACTAGACGACTACGAATATTTGGTATGCACAAGTAGATAAAACATAGCGTGCTCATAAAAAGAACTAAAAGTTATAACTACTACATCAATATCCAATTATCCAACTGTAATATTTTATTATTTTTACAAAATAGGAAGGTTACCACTTACTAACAAACATTCAATGGTTGGTTGGTTTATTGGATGGAAGAAGATAGGGTAGGAATTAGTTTTCATTATTAGATTTTTTATTTAAATTTTTGAATTTTTTTTGTATAAGGGGTATACAGATTATGTATTTTCTGTGTTGCAGTTATTATTTTACAAATAAAAGTTTTTTAATTAATAAAATTTAAAGTTTCAAATTAAAGTTATTTAGTAGAACGTATTTAGTACTGAGCTGTAAATAAATTTATTATAGATAAATTATTATTTCTCCAGAGAGACCATTGGTCCCCAAGCGTTTGCCACATCTCCGGTGGACTTGTGTCCAAGTTATGCAAGATCCTGATTTCTGTCGAGGAAAATCGCAATAACTCGGAGAAGAATCTCAAAAAGGTAGGTGAAATGGTAGATCCTTAAATATTGTCATATTATTTTAAGCTCTGAAATATTGAAATCATCATTGAATCATCATCATTAATTCATAACATCCATGGCGTGAAATGCTTTTAGCAGATTACGCCTAACTTATCTACCTACTTTGCTTCTGTCGTGTATTCGGACAGACAAGATGATATCAGCTGCGTATATCTACTGAATTACCTCGGTATACTTAGGTATAGGCGGACTGGCACCGCTACCACTAGTCACCACTACCACTGTAGTTGATGGAAACAGTTTACCTCTCGTCTATCGCAGGAAACATTAACAAAAAAGCCCTAACGAAAAAGATTTTACAGTTAAACCCAAGATTTACCAATTCTTAATGGTAAAAATCCGTTTGAACCATTATCATCATTCATTTCGAATTTTGAGCACAATTCACTTGGATAATCTTGGTATCAGAAATAAACCAATCATACCTACGCCAACCTCAGTTTAGGAAAAGAAAGGCCCACAACAAGCTTAAACAACGTACAGTCCGTTTAATTCAGATCCTGTTTGTTTCAGATTACTGACAATTACTACTGTGCAGGCTGGTGTACCCGAATTATTTCCTAGAATACTCATCTTTTGATTGATCGAGCATAAGCAACAAATCGAGTCAAGATCATCAATTTTGTTTTCGTTTATTTTTAGATTGTTATGTTCTAACGTTTAACCATTTAATTATACATTTCAGTAAAGAAGTAAATTCTCGTTATTATTTGTCCTTACCATTAAATACCTACACTATTCGTATTGTCATCAGCAAATATTATATTCATGTAATTTATATTATCTACTATTTATTGGACATTTAATTATGTAACAGGTCGTGTTTATTTTAATTTGTATTTTATTTTTATTTGTATTTGAAATTTGTACCTAATTATGATTGGATATCTTAACTATAGATATAACTGCATTTTGTATTTAGACCAGTTGGATATAATAAGATAGTGACAATATTAATGTTGTCTTTGACAAAAAAAGCAGTGTACATAACTTTAGTACAAGAAATAAGGATAAATTTATTGTACCTAGCTCTAGACTAAGTAAAGTATCAAAATCTTTTATGGGGAACTGTGTTCGCTTCTACAATTAAATACCAGGCAATATTACTTGTCTCTCAGATAATAAATTTAAATCTTACATTAAACAAAACCTCCTTAATAAAGCTTTCTATAAAATTAATGACTACTTGAACGATAGAAATGCTTGGTGCGATGTATCTCCAGCTCCACTTGTTCAATAATAATGTTATGTTATCAAATTATAAAAATTGTAAATTTTGAAAAGAGTAACTATCGAGTTACTTGCCGTGTTCTTCTCGGTAGCATCAACTTTGTGAACCGGTGGTAGATAAAAATGTTATGACGTTCATTAAGCGTATACAAAATACCATATAATGAAAAATAAATGAATCTGAATCTTACTAACATTAGATATAAGATGTCACATACATAGTAATACAATATGGATACCTACCTAAATTCTGAAATAAACGGTTATTATTATGTATCTCTCTAAATCTCACGGGTCCAGATTATGTGGACCCGGTAATTTTATTATTATTATTATGTATCTCTTTAAATTTCACGGGTCCAGATGTGGACCCGGTAATTTGGAAGGCTTGCGTGGGGACACAGGTCCAACACGTAGAGGCCCCTTCGAGACATTTTAATGAGTTATTATATGGCACACGTATGACGGATACCACCCTCCATCGACTGCACCATCAATTGATACACCCGAAGGTGGGCCCCGCCGGCCGCCAGATGCACAGGAACTATTGCAAAGGAATGGAAACTATATTGGGTCTATTGTGGTGGATTTAGAGGGACTGATACCATGGGTTATGGAGAACTATGGCACCTGCCATTCAGATCGTTATAAACCTAAAAAGCGGCAGGTGGTGACTTGCTGTATGGGCTACCCAAACATGCCGACGCGCCGGACGGCAAAGGTGGCAACATGTTCGTGAGTGGCTCAGGGTGTCGAGAGGTGTACCGCGCTTTAAATTAGGTGGCTTTACCCACTCTACCAACTCGCTACTTACGCAAGTTTCACTTCCACCCTGCGAGCATATAGCTCTAACGCCCCACTCTGGACGGCCGGTTAAGGCAAGCCAGAGGCGAAACTCCTGCGGGAGTCTCCAGGGAACTCGGGTCCGTGGGGTCCGTGGGGTCAAAACCAAAATCAAAGTGTATGTTATATTCCTTTACCATATTAATTTTAAACCAAAACAACAATTTATCAAGCGCGAATTCAAAATTCAATACAATTTATTAGTTGCCGATGACTTAATTAATTTACATGTACTCGTATCATTTGTTAGCGTAATTCAGAACTTGCAAATGAATTTTACTAACGCCATCTATTAACAACATCCGGAACTAAATATCTAGCAAATAACAAAACATCGATATCTTTCCATGGGGATGTTTTATTATTACTTAGTATATAGTACATATATGTATACTTAGTATTAGTATGCAAGTATGGAAGTATGGATGTCAATCCACACTTGAACAGCGTGGTAGACTATGGCCTTACTTCATACATTCACATTGGAAACATGAACTCAACAGTGGGACAAAGAAAATATGTGATGGTGTTAACATCCTCGTTGCTATTTTGTAGGTATTTAGGCAAATAAGTTATTTGAAAAAACTTACAAAAAAAATATATTATTTGATTTGACAATATTATTTAATTCAGACTTAATAAAATAGTAAACCTAAACCTAACCCCGCCACTCCAAGCGGGGTCGCTTCCGGTGCCAGCTTGGAGGTCACTTGACCAAAGCCATTCTCAAGGCGGGTTTCAGTCTACATAATTATAGCAGAGCCGGCTGTGCTGGTATGCATGCATTTCCTGCCTCCCTCCCAGGCATGCCCGGCCATGCCCGGAGGGTAGTCCATTTTGTTGTCTGGAATAAAAAAAAATCATGTGTTGGACCAAAATTAATGACCGTCCAGATTTGTTTAACATCGCCCACGTTGCAGTAAAATAAATAAATTGAAGATCTATTGTAAAATTTTTGTTTCGCTTATATCTACCCATATTGTATAAATTTAGATTAGGTACATATTTAAGTAAATAGTCAAAACCGCCATCTTGGATCCCGAAATAAATGTGGTAACATATATATCAATGTTGGCACCCCTCAAAACCATACCACCGCAATATTGATTATTCCAAAAGACTCGTAGCAAATGTCCGCCATTTTGCCTTAATGTAATTCGGTGTGAAAACACGACAGACAGACAGATTTAAAATATTAGTATGTAATTTAATTTAAGAATCAAGCGCGACACATCTATGAGATTAGTGAGATGATTAATGAAAGAAACAATGCGGTCGAATTTCGGCGTTTGTTATGCGTAAGTTTTTGTTTGTCACGAATTCTGCAGTTCACTATCCTTGACAGTCTTTAGAACTATGATTAAGAATATTTTAGCATAAACTACTAAGTATGATATTACCACAGATGCATAATACTTGTATGACATGCTTTAATACATATAATAAAATTGTTTGTCTGTGCTACAAACTAAGTAGAAATACTGACGTATCCGACGGACATCCCTAAAAATAACACAGAGTACCTACATTTTTTACATACCACTGAAATAAGAGTCCACACTCAAGGCTTGTGCATAGTTACGCCATCTGTTGTAAAATTAGAAAATCTTCATGTATTTTAGGTGCACTTTGGAAGGAATTATTTAAATTTTCTTGGTTTCAATTAAAATAGAATTAGTTAATAAGCTCATAATGCAATCAACATCAAAATCCAATATGTCACCTTTTTGAGCTCTATTATATAATACTAATGTGTAAAAAAATAATTGTGAGCCGTCACGGGAAACCTGGCAGATGTGAAACATCGAAATTATTTTGTAGAAGACAAGTATTGTGCACAAAAGTACAGGTTATGACAGGAACTAAATATGGCAAATTAAAAACAAAGTCCACGTGTTTGTATCCTAAATTTGGTAGTTTTTAATTTGTCTGTTGTCTATGCGTGCTCTTTGGTTTCATCTAAATGTTTCCGTATATTTAAAGGTACCTACTCCATGTCTAAATGAAAACTGGGTCTCTGCTGGGCAGAGATTGGCTACGATTCTTATCACATCACACAATTAAAATCAAGAATTTCACATTTACGATGTAATCGTTGGCTCTATAAACTCTATAATCGTGCGTACGTAGTACTATACTTAAAAATCTGTGATCGTGCGTGATGATTATTACGTGTTCGTGCCATCTATCATGTTTTGTACATACTAAATCTATGGTTCATGCCGTTCGTGGTGTGGTCCACAGAGTACATTTTATATAATCTGTCACAGTCTGTGCTTTCCTGAATAATTAAAAATTAAACTCTTTGGTCTGTGTAGTATCCCTTATTAGTTTGTGGTCTGTGCTCTTTGTGACTCAAAAATAAAAATATTTTTCTCTTTGCTTGCGTAGTGCCACAAACTAATAAGGGATACTACGTAGCTTAATTTGGTTTTGTCACTTTTGTCTTTAGTTTGATATTTGGTTGGTTTGAAATAGTTTGAATAAAGCTTTGTGGCGTTATTATCACAGAGTACATTTTATTGGTTAGTATCTCTCTCTACTTGTACTGTAGGTACTATGTGGTGGTGGTGGTATTCACAGATTACATTTTACATTTGGTATTGCAAAAGAAGCCTGAAATCTTAGATTTCGTTTTAATTTGCTACAACAAAGTAAGTCTAGTATCAACTTTATATGTAGATACCTACATATTTATGTATGCTAAAGGTACCATGTTGATGTATGTAGGTAGGTACCATAATATGTGCAACTAGGGTGCATACAAATATGGCCTAGGAATATTTCTTCATTGTGGAATTTTGTAGTACCTGTAAATAAATATATATTACATATTGACATAGTTTAATACATACTAGTTAAAATATATTTTTCAAACCTGTCTTTAAACGCTTTATTTATCATATAGCTTACTTCTTATTGATCAATATTGATTGAAATTTTATAACATTCATGTTTCATAATTACAGGCCCATTTGCAAAACCTTTACAATGGCATGGACTGGATACCAAAAGTTTTTGGCTCTAATGATGGTTGTAACAGGGTCAATCAATACACTGAGTACAAAGTGGGCTGATACAATAAAATCAAAAAACTCTGAAGGCGAAGTGACTCAATTTGAACACCCATTCTTACAGGTAAGTACATTCACAGTAAAGTATTTTAAATTCTACAGCAAGTTTTAGAAACTAGGATTTAAAATTGTTGATACATAAGTATTATATGCTGTTTGAAACAATTTATTTTTACATAATTTTATATTATGTAGAAAAAATGCTGTCAAAATTTACATCATTAAATAGAAAATTAATGATAAAATCTGTATTTATAGGCATCAGCCATGTTCCTAGGTGAGATGCTCTGCCTCATCACCTTTAAAATAATTTATTTCAAAACAAGAAACAGTGGCGGCCATGCCCTTACCCAGGGTAACCAGGACTTCAACCCATTCATACTAATGCCAGCAGCAATGTTTGACTTGGTGAGTATAAAAAAATCTTGAATAAAACAAGCTTACTGACACAACAATTTGTTTTCTTGTTATCAGAATAATAATACAGTCTAAATTGAATGCATAAAATGAGATCACAGGACAGCCATATCAGAGAGGGAAGAAAAAAGGGATATTAATGATAACCTACAAATATTTGTCATTATATGGGCCAAAGTCTTTACAGTAACTCGGTAACACAAAATAGTAGATCTTAACCAGCAATAACCAGCAAGCCAAATAACTATAATGTGTCATTGAATGAACACCACAGTACCACAGATTTAGTCCCAAGTCATTTTTTCACAAGATTAAAGTACTTGTATTCCAATTGAATGCTCTTGGAGCACAAATTAAAGGGGAAATGCCTGAGCTTAGGATAAGAGGAGACTGGTTTGGGTGCTAAGATTCAATCAATTGTACTTCTTCATGGGACCAGATATTTTTTAAAATTTATTTTTAATAGTACTAACTTTTACATAGTAGTAAATTGCTAATAGTATGCAAAAACCAGTATATAAAAAAAATATTAATGATTAGACTTGTTATATTTCTTGCTCATTAGATTAAAATTTTATAATAAGGTTTATAAATTTCAGATTGCTACGTCAATCATGTACATAGGTTTGACACTGACATATGCAAGCAGTTTCCAAATGTTCAGAGGATCTGTTATAATTTTTGTGGCAGTACTCTCAACAACCTTCCTGGAGAGAAATATTGTGAAAAGAGAATGGTTGGGTATTTGTAAGTATAGAATTTGGTAAATACTGTACTAGAGGAATTTGACACAATATGTGCATACTTCCAAAAAGCTTTCACAATTATTCACAGTTTTTGAATGCTTAATATTTTTTTTATATATTTCTGCTTTTTGGATGAGTTGTACATTTGTGTTGAATGAAATAAGAAAATAGTTATGAGCATAAAGTAATTTAAATTGGTTATTTTTAATGCAAATAAGAAATATAAATAAAATATTTTTAAAAATATGTGACAAAAACTGCTAACCACTATGAACCCACTGGTGGTACGGGTATTTTAAAGTCAAACAATACAATTGTACGAAGTGACTGTAGTATTTTGCTGACATACAAAAATAACTTTTAACTGAAACTGTATTATATACATTTTTCTGATTGATGAAAAATTTTGTGAAGTAGATCAATTGAGTAATGAAATGGTAAGGAAAAGTATAATTTGCGAGAAATAGTGGTTTCATCTGTCCTGGTTCACTTAATTGAACATAGTTATTTTAAAGACATGGAGAAGAATTTGGCAATTGACATTATTTCAAAATTTGTAACATGTGAAACCAAAAATACTCTGTTTTTTTTTTTTCACCCTAGTTCAAAAATAAATATTTCACATTTTTATATTACTTAGTTTAGGAGAATAATAATATAAACGAAAAAATGCATGGTGAGGTCATTGCTTCGGCAGAATGTATTAAATTATCTTTGCAACCATGTTTCAGGTTTTAAATTAATGTCAGTGCTTAATAGGTCGAATGGAATAGAGTTTGACAAGCAAGTGACAAATGAACCCCGCTGGGTGGGGTTCTTTTTTTTTAATAAAAATTATAAAAAGTCCAACCTGAACCTAACCTAATCTAACGTAATTTCGTGTCAGACAATGAATGGAAAGTCATATATAAACCTACTCGACATTCTCAAATGTGTAATCGAACGCACATATAATTTCATATCGTCATTTTTCAAACAAGGTTTGTTATACAAACAATTTAGCTATACAAAAAATTAAACTACCATAGTTAAACTTATCCTCCTTAGCAACTATGTATAACATTAGCAATCAATGGCTCTTACATCCTATTGGTAAAAAATAACATATTTTTTATGCTGCATTAATGCAAATTATATCAAATTCTTTTGATATCAACATGAAATTAGATAAATGAGGTTAACTCATGCATACGTGTACATGCATATCACAGCTGCACCCATGCTATGATATAAATTGAAAAATTGTAAACATACCAGCTATTAGTGTGACAAATCCCCCACCACATCCTATGCAGTCACACAGTTATGAACGTGCTAGATCAATCATTCAATTTGCACCCCCAATTTCAATTGTATAATTGTGTTGCAATGACCTGAAAACTGCATGATTTGTATTATCATCTCCCTCGTGCAGTTTTGATCTAAATAGCAAACGAGCATGCTGTTTAACCATCACATTACATGCAACTGTGACCTACGTTAAATAGAGTCAAACAGCGTCTGGGAGTATTTTTTTCAGTTAGTATAGGATATTAAAAAGAATATTGGAAACACTGTTAGTAGTTGTTAGTAAGTAATAGTCCAGTTAGTAAATATTAGTAAATTATTAAACTAATTCAATAGAAGACCATTGTAGTGTTGTTGTTTAATTAAGTATTTTATATAACAAAATATACAGTTTATTTTTTTATACTTATATAATGCCTTCTCATTAAGAGTAACCAGCAACCGGAAAGCCAGAAAAGGATTGAATGGCTATGGAATAGGTTGGTACCTATTCCACCTCCCAGGCATAATTATAATTACACAGATTCTAATTTTAGAAATATTGTCTTAGAACTAATTAGTCCACTAATAGGCCTGTAGCGTGGGTTTTTGGAGATTTTGGGATTGTCGCTTGATAATTTTATTTATAATTGTCTAAAAAAGTGATTATTACATCTTGTACATTGATGACTCCGTCTCGTAGTAGTGGCCCTGGCTGCCGACCCGCGGGTCTCGGGCTCGAATCCCGGTTGAAGCAGATATTTATTTGGCAGTTAAATATGTAGTTTACATGGATCCTATGCATGTTAAATTGTGTTGTTTTCTGGGTGTGTCCGCCATCTGCAACGCAGGCCTATTCTAGGCCTACCGCGGGAGGGCAGGCATTTATATTTATTTATTACACTCCCAGTGTAATAAATTAATAAATATCATGGACATTCTCGCACACGGCCATCTGACCGCAATTTAGGCGCGAGCCTGTGCCTGTTCTGTGGGTGTCAGAGACTGATATACATACCTACATATATACACTCCCAGTGTAATAAATGAATAAATATCATTTACATTCTCACACACGGCCATCTGACCCCAATTTTGGCGCGAGCCTGTCCTATGGGTGTCAGAGACTGATATACATACATATATATTTTTAAATACATACTTAAATAGATAATATTAACATCCAGACACAGAACAAACACAAATGTTCGTCACACGAATGTTTGTCCTGAGTGGGATTCGAACCCAAGACCCCTGGCGTAACAGGCAGAGTCACTACCGATTGCGCCAATTAACGGGCCCGTCAAAGGCACGGTTTATTATTATTTGTTTATTTACCTATGCTCGTATTTTGTAATGAACTTGTACTTTATACCAATCGCAATTTGAACAAATTCCATAAAAAATCTACTCAGATACCTACATTACAGTCACATATAAAATTGTGTTACTTATCACAAACATAATTCGCATAGCGTTGAATGAGTTCAGTTTGAGAACAATGAACTCAGACTGTTTGTATAGCTATCGATTCGTACACGTGTTAATGTTTTTAGTTTCCAAACGGTTGCTGCATTTGTCAACAAGCTAACAGTCGTTCCAAGTTTTGATTACAGGGTCGCTTGCGTGTGAATTGAATTGATAAGATACCAGTGCATGACGGATTCTCATCAACAACCTCATATCACGATACCGAAGTTCAATAATTAAATCACTGCAATGTACTTACGATGTCTTGTTATCTAGCAACTCTGCATACAAAACCAAACGCGCAGAATACAAAACCTCCTTTAACGTTTTCATATGCATCTAGTAGGTAGATTCCAGAAGTTATCAAGGAATCAAGACTTTAAATTATTTATACTGAATGAATATACAGCCTGATGGCTGAGCCCGGTAAATTCACATTATTTATCTACCGCTTCAAAAGGTTTACGCTACAAAAGGATCACGGTAACACTCTTTAGAAATTCGTACTCTATTTAAAACCCGGCTGAGGCAATCATTTATTGCCTAAACAAATATGTCTTCACAGTTGTACTTAACATGTGTTTTATGTATGTCCTCATATCCAGGGGGACGTGTGATGTGTGTGATGTTAATATTAACTTGAGTCGGCCGCTGCTTGCTTGTTCACATGTGGAATTAGATGTCACTGGAGTAAAAAAATCATGCAAATATCCAGTATAAATCGATGGCAATCTCCTTATTTTCTAGGATAACAAGCATCAAAAAAAGCAAAGAATTAGGCATCAAAATCGCGTGAACAGTATGGCGCAGTATGGAAAAATTGTTAGATTAGATACATAATTAATTTGCAAGTTGAATCTGCGTTGATTTCCACCACCATCACAACCTTTTCTTTGGCCTGCTGTCGGATCTCCTCTTGCTAAGTGCGTGTTGGACATCGCATGTCCTCGAGAATGTCATGGAGAGCACTTAGGCATGCATGTTTCCGCACGTTCTTTTCCAGCAGGTGGTATCTATACTTAATTTTTTATATCGCATAACATACAAAAGTCATTAGTACGTGCCGCTTAGATTAGCATCTAAACCCCCTCGATTGAGAGGTGAGTTCGATTACTACTGGGCTGTCACCGTTGGTTAGTGCGTTAGCTTAGCACTACATAAAGTACGTGCCGCTTAGATTAGCATCTAAACCCCCTCGATTGAGAGGTGAGTTCGATTACTACTGGGCTGTCACCGTTGGTTAGTGCGTTAGCTTAGCACTACATAAATCATTTTCAATGCTTCATAGAAGCGTCCATAGCCCAATGGTGAGCTAATCGTATGTGATAGACTAAGTTAAGTAATGTTAGTGTCGGTTTGTAGTGCCGCCAGTGGCAACATTTCATGGGCGCTTCCATGCTTCGGAGGTCAAGTTGAGTCATGCCTTGCGGCTTGAGAACACTCGACAGTGGGTTAGCCACACAAATCCGCATTGTGTGTGGGAGAGACCCGACTCGTGCCTAACAGTGGTACGCCTATGGGTTGATGTGACTATAGTTTGTACTGTATATACATATATTTGTTTGTATATGTTTGTGGATGGGTGACCGCTAGTGGCAAAATTTCAGGCAGGTAAAACCGTCGGTCCCGATTGTTTTCAATGCTGAAAACAGTCGTTAAGCTTTGTCGAAGACCTTCTGGTGGCTTGAGAACATTCGACACAGGGTTGACCACCCCTTACCCCTCCACCAATCCGTATTGGAGCAACGTGGTGGAATATGCTCTATACCTCCCGCAGCAGTGTGTGGGGGAGACCCGTGCCCAACAGTGGGACGTCTATGGGTCGCAGCGATATACCTATGTTAGTTTTCAATACATTCCAGTGTGCGTGATATTGGGCCTGCTGATCGTGGGCGGGACGGATGCCGTGTTCCCGGCGGGCGGGGAGAGCAAGGGCAAGAACAGCCTCATCACCGGCGACCTGCTCATCATACTCGCGCAGATCATCACCGCCAGTCAGATGGTGTACGAAGAGAAATACGTCGCTGGTACGTTGCCCCTCAAACACACCTGATTTTTAATTAACTTCGAAAATGTATTTATTTTTTATATACGTGTTCAGCGAAAACTCCATGAACCCATTTTGATGATTATTGTTGTATTTGGTAGAACATACGTACTTAGAAGATATTCCCATTTAAGTTACGTGGAAAAATTCTACCCCAAACAGTAGTAAACAAGCATAGGTAATTAGGGTAGCAATGTTTGTAATAGTTGTGTTAATTTCCCTGGCGTGCCCAAACGTCTGCATGGGTTTTGATGATTCCACTTTATGAATCTCATTTAATTTCCAGGTCTCAACATACCACCGTTGCAGGCGGTGGGTTGGGAGGGCGTTTTCGGGTTTTCGGTGTTGTCCGTGTTGTTATTCGTGTTCTACTGGATCCCCGCTCCGCCGCACTTCGGCCACAACCCCAGGGGAACCATAGAGGACGTGCTTGATGGACTCGTGCAGATTGGTAATAATATCTTTGTTGGACCTAATAATAATTATGCACTTGAATTACTGCCATTTAGCCAATGGAATACTGCGAACACACCACCGTTACTAGTCCCTTTTATGCGATTGGTCCGATGCGTATCTGGTCACTTAGCTCTAGCCATTTTGCCCTATTACTAGCCCCCACTATACATACGTTTTTTCGCAGTGAAAATCCACGGTGAACCTGCGTGCGTAGACACGGTCGTCAGTATTGTATGAATCCTATGGAGGTTTGATGTCATTGTTTTGCTATTACATTCAGGTTTAGCAAATAGCTTTACGTTAATTTAGAAAATTTCAATTGCAGGTAATAGTCCAGCGCTAATGTTCGCGATCATTGGAACGATAGTGTCCATTGCATTCTTCAATTTTGCCGGCATCAGCGTCACCAAAGAAATGTCAGCCACAACCAGAATGGTCTTAGACTCTGTAAGGTATGTTCAACCTATTGATTAGAACAGATTTAAAAGAGCAACAAGGGTATTGCGAATTCTCACTACGCATAAGTGTTGCATGTTGCATGTGTCCGTAACGACATATGCAGCGTCCTTTCCTACATTATTCTAGCTTGTTTAAGGTACTTCAGTTATTATGAAAGCAACAGAACGAAATGTATTATTAAGACATTAATTTCTTTAATACTTAGTAATTATTAATAGAACAATAAAAAATATTGGTTGCCTGTAAAGTCGGTATACGGGCGAAAGTTTTACGTGACAACGACTTTGAGTGGTAAAATAATTTTAATGTGAATATTCATTCGTATAGTAGTATCGTCTCGTATCGTATCGTCTCTCTCGCTCTTAGGCGGGCTAACCATGCCCGAGTGGAAGGGACGCGTGCCTCTCACTCGCTCTCATTGTGAGCGCATAACGTGACCGGAGCGTAACGCAGTTTCTTGAAGTGTCACCCGGCAAACCAATTTATAAGACGTTGTCACGTCAAAAATTCCGTTTTATCGTTCCAGAACGCTAGTGGTCTGGATGGTGTCGCTGGGCGTGAAGTGGCAAGCGTTCCACTGGCTGCACCTGGTCGGCTTCGCTGTGCTCATAGTGGGCATGTGCGCTTACAACGGCATTCTGCCGCGGTGGCGCTGCGGGCGCCAGGCCTCCGCCGACCCCGAGCAGGACCCCGTCATACACGTCACCGCCGACGGCGACAGCGCGGAATAAACAACGGTTTGTTACACGCTCCATTCCGGTTGTGTGTTTACACGCCATTAAAAAACACTAACACGTGCACTGTTGGACATAAAAGGTAAACCTTCATTGTTAGGTACTTCAAAGACGTTAATGTCTGTAACAAATACAGAGTATACTAAATTCTTCTTTATCATATGAAAACGCTAGTAAAGATATATTAATAACTAGCTGACCCGGCAAACGTTGTTTTGCCATATAAATAATTTTTACTGAATATTTTGGGAGAACTTAATGTAAGTGTGTGGACTACAACTACCACTACCAATACCACTACACCTACTACTACCACTACCCCTACCACTAACCCTACCCCTACCACTACCCCTACCACTACCCCTACCACTACTCCTACCACTACCCCTACCTCTACCACTACCCCTACCCCTACCATTACCAATACCACTACCCCTACCCCTACCCCTACCACTAACACTACACCTACCACTACCTCTACCACTACCACTACCACTACCTCTACCACTACCCCTACCCCTACCACTACCATTACCAATACCACTACCACTACCCCTACCACTACCCCTACCACTACCACTACCCCTACCACTACACCTACCACTAACACTACCCCTACCACTACTACTACCCCTACATCTACCCCTACCACTACCTATCACGCACCGGCGCCATCTACTTAAAATATTGGTTTGTAGTACATGCTATGTATCAGAGATGGCGCTGTATGTGAAAAAAGATTTTTCCCGCATTTCTGTTGAAATTTTTCCTGAATTTTCTTTGCTATAAACCTCACCGAGCCCGAGACCTTTCCAACGAATGCAAAACCGTGGAAATCGGTTCGTGCGTTCTGGAGTTATAGCGTCAGGAAGGAAAACCCGACTTATTTTTATATAGTAGATTACATAGCTGTCATTATACGTCAATTACATAGCTGTCATTTGCGTTTTGTTATTCCGAGTCAGATTCTTTTTTGTTATACCACGTTTATAGTGACTGACGTTTCATGTCAAGTCACACGGGAACGCTGTCGAACGGGATAAAAAGTATCCTATGTCCGTCTCCTGGCTCTAAGCTACCTCCCTACCAATTTTCAGCCAAATCTGTTCTGCCGTTCTTGAGTTATAAGTGGTGTAACTAACACGACTTTCTTTTATATATATAGATTAATGACTATAACCTTACGTTCAAAATATATACGCGATAAACGCTCGATCTGAATCTGAAAAGACAGAATGCCTGTGCGATGAGAATTATTTTTGCTTCAGCTATTATACCTTTAGTGATAAATAATTACTGGGAACCGATGACCGCTAGAAAGGCCAAGCTAATTAACTAAGAATCCGTGCCGGCTCAGTTAAATGCACTCAACAAAATGTTATGAGAAAACTAACCACCATCGGTTCCTTCCATACGGTTTTAACGAATGTGCTCTTTTTTATTTAACCGTTAAGTATAATCAAATAAACGTATTGTTCTATTTCTGCAGCAATTCCTGAGAATGCAAGATGGAATCGACTTACGTATTTTAACTGTAATATTAAGAGATTTGATCAGATTTATTATTACAAAATATCCCAAAGAAAATATTTTCGTTAAAATGAATGTATCCAATCAATGCTATTTCGATAGTATCGTACAAATGATTAATGAATTTAATGATGTATTCTAAGACCAAATGTGAAGCGGTAAGCGAACTTTGTGATATTGGTATTAGTATGTTGGATTAAGTATTAATTATTAAGCTCAACTAGTAGTAGTTGTAGTAGTAAGCAAATAGTTTTATTTTTGCAAAGCCACCTGCTACAATTATATTGTTTGATGGAAAATCTTCATGTTTTCAATAAATCATTGACTTTATTGACTAAAAGTAATTTTATTTAATATTGCTGGCGATCTGAATTCCAATATGATACTCAAAACATTCGGCGATCTGAATTCCAATATGATACTCAAAACATTCTATGTATCGAATTGTATTAAGGGAGCAAATGGATTTACTTACTATCGAGAAAGTATGTGAGATGTTGGTTAAAAACATCTTTTAAAAAATAAATTGTATGTAATGTTAAAGAGGGCTATTACAAAACCGCTTAAGCTATTAAGATTGACTGCGAACGTTTTATGATTGTTGTACTAACTTTGAAAAGACAAGGTTTTTAATGATTTATGGAAACAAATTGAAACATTTATTTAGAGAAATCATAACCAAACTTTCTTGATTACCTATATATTGTTTTAAATTAAAAAAATTATGGTTGTTTTATCGAAACCATTATCATACATCAAAACTCGAGTCAAACGCTCATATATCAGAAAAATTGTGATAGCCCTCTTAAATTTAATTGCGTTATGGTATTGACTTTCTTGTCGTTGTCGACATTTGACGTTGGGTAGTATCGTATCATTCGCGATGAAGAGAATACTATACATTTTCTACAAGAAATGCTTTCTTTATTTCAATATTGCAGCCGTTACGTGTTACGTGGTGGTTACTCAGTTTTGAAAAGTGTAATTAGTAGTCAAAAAACACAACTAATTTTTCTTGCAATATTGAATTATAATTTCAGTGCTTAAATTATTGTTATATTAAAATATTTCGTGGTATAAATCAGATATGCAGAACTTATTATTTATCTGGCTAACCCTGTCATCAAATCTGTATTTAATTAAATCTCGTGATAAATTAGAACCTACTAGACTTACCAAAACACAATTTGGATGAAATAATATTGTCAAGTCTTAGCTAATATAAATTACTGTCGTAAATTAATCAGGACAATTTTCTAAAATGTTATAATGTTTGATTTATTATTTTTATATAAACTGTAATCAATGTGCTATGTGATTTCATTTATAAGATGATGTATAATATATCTTTGAGACTACGTATTGTTTTTTATTGTCCTGTCAACTTACATTACTTTATTTTGTCATGCCATGTACAATGCTTTGACAAACACGATGAGATGAAAGAACAAGGAAAAAAAAGAACGATGAAATACTTGGTATATCTTCTTTCTCTATGGATGATTTGCTGGCGAAGATCACAAGTAATTTATTTAAAACTGAATACCACGCAGTAGCGAATATGTAGTGAAACTAAACGGACACTAATTAGGAATTTTAGCGAATTGTGCATATAATATATAAAATGATACGTGAAGATACGTGATACGCGAAGAGTACTAGGACTAGTCTTTAGTTTAACTGAATAACTTAGCAACTGCACGTTTATGTGTTAATCACTTAATTTTCGTAGATTAATCGTAGTACGGCATAGAGTACGGTACTAAGACAAACCACTTTTTATGATAAGAAGGAATGTTTTTAGAAGGCCTCTACGAAATCTTTATAGGTTCTGATAAGCATTCATATTGCGTATGTTTAAATTGCATTGGACACTAAATGTGAAACTTGAATCCCAAACTCCGCGGGGTCGACTCATGACTGGTGTAATATTAATATTCAAGTGATCACTCTTAATAATATAGGTACTCCGGAACAGAGAAAACAATACTATGCTTTTTGAGAAATCAATTCGATGGATTCGAGCAGCAGGGTGGCGCTTGGCAATACTATGAAAACTTTCAGCTAATCTAAATAGGCGGCATAGATGGCATTACCGCGCTGTTCCGAGCAAGTTCCGTTCCGAGTCCGACCGTTTCGTTGCGTGGTAGATGGAGCTCCTTATAATTACATTTATTATTTTATAACTAGGGATTCCCCCGTACAATTTATATTTTGGTAAATTTAAAGTATCAAATAAGAATCACTCGTTACTAACCAAAGATAGAATTTGTAAAATGATTTTTCAACACGCTAATCGTGCTAACTTTACGTAATTTCGAAATCTGAATAAATTATCTACGTTATTTTCGTAATACATTCATCATAATAAAATTATAGTAGTAGACAAATTACCATAATTATTAATAGAACAAGTATTATTGGTTTGATTTTAAGGCGACTTTCTAGTCGGCAGTACAGCTACTGAGAAAAGTTTTCTACGCATGACTTCCGCGGTCTTCTGGTCTCCCAGTGGATTCCCGCTGGTACAGCCACTATTGATTTTATTTGTATAACAACATGACTACTTCAGCTACATAACAGCTTATAAACCCATGCATGGTATTGTAAAAGTGACTTACTTCCAGCTCGCCTAAGTTTAAAAATGAGCGAATGGCACTCGAAACATAGTTCTTTTGGAAGAATGAATCTTCAAACTTAAGTTGAATACAGTTCACAGAAAGCACTGTATATACACAACGGGCTCTGTAGCGCATGCCTGTTGCTATCTCAACTTTGGTGAGATAGCAGCAGGGCAGGTGCCTCCCAATTTCAATGCAGTTAAATTTACTATTTGCCGTTACTGCGATATAAATTGACTCCTCAGAATTATGTTGTCCTAAAGATTTTGTATAGTCCTTGCGTATCTATCTAACCTTATTAACATTTCCGTGAAAAGTGTGTACTAAGGTACTTTTTTAAAAATACTGGCATATTCATAGCATTATTTAGTCGATTATGGTAAATGATAAATATAAGTCACTAAGGGCTATTATAACACGTGTTTATACGAGGTGCTTCGGGTTCTTCTCTGGATAACTAACGTAACGTGGTTGTTTCCTTTGCCGGGACCTCGCGGGCTCGGTCCGGCTGGAGGGTCTTCGAGTCTCTCGAACACGCGGTGCTGTTTTTCCATTATTAAAACCACATTTATGGATTTCAGCTAACAAGCTCGGCCAGGCTAGTGAGCAACAATTTTACTAGGTACCTACTCATACAAAATTGGTGCTATCGCCAATATGTGAAAGATGCTCGAAATTAATTGTACAAAAACGAGTATTTGGGTACCTACCTAAGTACAAATGACCTCATTTGCCATTCAGTTTCATTAGACTACAGGTAGTATTGCCAGACTTATTTATGAGCTTCTCTGTACAGTTCCTTCTGCGAGGTAATTTCTTAACTTATTGTTTTACAACCCGGTACTCGCATCCGTTACGCGCTCCTTTATCCTTCAAAAATTCAACAAAAAAAAATATGAACAAGAAAAATTCTATTAACTTTTTTTTTTTTTTTCTGCACTAACCAGTAGGTACATAGGTACCTATCTATTTCGACTAGCTAGATGAGGGCGCCGCGCGCCGTCACAAACTAAACTTGTAAGTACGCCGCGGACTGAAAACGGTTGAACCTGACTCGGGTGTAAATTGTAGGTATAACGAACGAAGTTTTACCTATCGCTAACCTACCTATGTAGGTAGGTATGTATATCATTTGAAGTAGTAGTTTAAGTAGTATATGCATACGAACGAAGTTTTACCCGATGCACTAGGTTAACAGAAATAAATAGAGGTGGTTTCATCTCACGAAGGCGGGTGTAGGCACTGTTGAAGTTACAATACGTGAACACGCGCATGTGTGCGAAGAACATTCATGAATGGTGTTAACTTAACATGGAAAGGATTTGTGTCATATTTAATATAATAACAAAATAATTGTATTGATATAATATACATATATCAAAAAACCAATTTCAGAACTAAAATGATAGAAATAATACAAGTTACAAATTCGTTTACTTGCTACTACATTACGTCTAAAAACGTCTCACTGTTGGACACGGGTCTCCCGCTCAGATACAGCTGCTGAGGTCTTGAGCATACTCTACCCTACCACTCTACACTAAGGCTTAACGATTGATTTTACCATTGAAAAGAATGACGTGACATGTGTCAGTGTCTTTCAGGAGCCGAAAGAATTGAATTCAAGAGGGCCAGCAGGTGAGATAGTTGAGCTATTAAGGATTTTTTTTCATTTACCAGATTTTCTATTTCCGAATGAGCACTTTGTACATGAACTGGCACACTGAAAGTTCTGCGCTCTTGGCCGCTCATAAATGTTTGAACTTTGAATCCTATATTTTTTGAAACATAAGTTTTTTTTTTAAATGGCGTTAGTAGCCAGAGTAGAATTAACGCAAAAATATTTAAGGCCGATGTTTTATTTTTATTTTTAAAGTTTACTGACTACACTGCACGTCTTAGTTGTAAATTTAGTATTGTCGAAAGAAAAAAAAGAAATCGTAATGGTGTTAGTTGGGAGGGATTTTCTCTTTGCCTTCGGCTTATATTTTTCGTGGTGTTGCTCTTATTATTTGTAGAGCAGCTTGTACTAGTTGAAGATTTCCATGTATCTAATCAACATGACACTAAATAGGCTTTATTTGACCAATGGGATATAAACATGAGTCTCAAATGAGTCTTCTTATTCAAGAAATAGCTCTAACATGGAGAAAAAATTATGAAGCTAAATAAGATATTATAATCAATCTTTTTGACATTCCTATCACAAGCCCCTGTGGCCTAATGGATAAGGCATCGGCCTCCTAAGCCGGGGATTGTGGGTTCGAGTCCCACCAGGGGTATAATTAGTATCGCTTGTTATATATTTTTAAAGGTTCTGTAATTAAATACTTACCTATAAAATGTATTTAGGCAAATTTGTTTTACCTTTTCAAAGAAAAATCAATCTGTATTTTATTTGTGTGGGTAAAAATATCATAAATTATGTTTACATAACATCTGTTTATTTTCTCCTTTCTTCCTTCATGATTTTTTATGATTGTAACGAAATAAACTTATTATTTTAATAGTCATGAATTGCTAATAAACCATTGTTTATAATTTTTATTGACTTGTTAGACAAAGCCGAAGTTCTGAAATCTAAACGAAAATAATTTAGAACTTTATTTTATTTATTACATAAAATACGTGCTTCAAAAGTGAGAAAACCTACTTATCTGAGAGAGATCCTTTGATGTTCTCAAAGGTGTGTGAAATCATCAAAACCAAATTGAATTGTTAACCGCACTATTGTGGAAAATCTCTAAGCACGTGCTCGTACATTTTTGTCTAATATTACCTAATTGGTATCTTGATTCCGCGCGAGAAGTCTATACGTTTTTTTTTAAATCTGGAGTCTGCGCTTTACTTCGTTTGCAAGCGTATTGATTTTGATAGAGTCTAGGTACCAGGACAACATGGTTTATAAGTATAGTGATTTCGGTAGAATGCAAGAACTTTAGTTATAAGTAGTTGTTTTATTATATCATGTTAAAAATGTTAATGAAAAGTGAAAGACCATTTTATTGCTACATATTACATTTAAAATCTAGTCAATATTGTAAATATTTACAAGTAATAAACAAGTTACACATTGCGAGACCAACGGCTATTACCACATATCTATACACAGGGTGCTTTGGGTACTTTCGGGAGCTTCTCTGAATTAAACGTAACGTGGTTGCTTCCTTTTGCCGCGGGCTTTGCAGACTTTGGAGGGTCTACGGATCTCTAGGCTGTCCTCTCTACCCATACTGTTCTCACGTGCCAGCGAACACGAGATGTGTTTCTTCTTGAAACAATAAAAATAGAATGCCGTTGGGCGCGCCGTTTGGCCTATATAAGTAGTTAACACTACGTACGTTCCGTCGCCTGTGGCCCCTAGATGGTCGGGGGGCACTGGCCTTATGAGTTCCCTAGGGAGCGGCTGCCCTTCAGGAGGACGCGCGTGAAGGGGTAATGCCGTGGAGGCTTCGGTGGGGGTCATTGTCGGCGCTGGCGAACATCCGCCTTGCCAGGCCCCCCACGAAGGTCTCCAGCGGCGGACCTTGAGGTCTCGCGCTATCACGTCGTTCCTGACGTAGCGCAGCTTGTAGATCCGCAGTGTAATCCTGGTGGGCAACTTAATTTACTAGCGGTGGGAATTTTATACCGGTCGGAGCACAGAACAGATCGCCCGTGCGGCGCCCCCCTGGCGGAGGACATTCTTTACCATGGGCTGCATCCGCAGTGAGCGATCGATATGACATCACAAGTATTTGACCAAAGTCTGCCTAGCTATATCCGTATCTACTACGCAACTTTAACGTAAGCGGCATTTTGACTTTTAGGGCAGCAATTAGCGTGACCGTCTTTCTGACATTGACGGCGATTCTCCACTTATCCAGCCAGTCAGGCAACAGGTCTAGGCCGCTGATTTCTGGATTTCAGCTAAGAACTTCGGCCTGGCAAGCAACCATTTTACTACGTACTCGTACATAATTGGTTTTATCGGCAATATTTTAAAGGTGCTCGATAGTCATTGTAGAAAAACCAATTTTTCACTTGAGCGGATGTAGCTCCTCAATGATAAGCTGTACAGCTCCTTCTGCGAAATAATTTCTTAACTTAATGTTTTACAACCCAGTAGGTACTCGAGTCGTAAATCTTTGAGTTCTTGATCTGTAGAGCGAAATGCGATGGTAAAATCTAGCCCGCAGTGAAAGAAACGAAATCGAAAATACAAAAAAAAAACATAAGTAGTAGATAGGATTTTTTGGAAGTCGGTTTAAAAATAGTAAAATGAGAAAAAAAAAATTGAACTGCCTTAACGATCTAATTACCTCGTCTGTCTAGTTTTCGCAACGTGACTTCAGAGGTTCTGTCGACCCCCGTCCCGAGGAATGTATTAAATATACATGTAAGTGTAGTTGATTTAAAATATTTTAAAACTTTACTGTCCCCTGTAGATAGTTAATTCTACATAATTATATAAATTATAAAGTGAAAACTTAGTATGTACCTCTTTTTTTAAATAATGCGCGGAAGATAATATACGTAATATACGAAATTACGAACATGAAGTGGAGAAACATTGAATTATTCTAATATGTATGAAAAATTTGCTAGCAGATAATAGCTTGGATAATGGCTTATTAATTAAAAATATATGTACTATAGTAGGTACATCCAAATAAACGGGAAGGTCTCCATTCTACTTTTGTGTCTTTTTTTATTTTGTGTTATGCGATTTTTCTGCAAATGACCCTGGGGTCCATAGTGGGACCACCTGTTAATAGCATGTAATCTCTAGTATAGAGTACTAAATCTATGATGTAACCTATGATTAGTTGATTAGTTTTGTATGTTACCATGACAAAAGATAACTTATTGATTAATGATAGATAGTTAATTTTGACATGGACATTTCTCAGATAAGGTACATGAAGTGATTTTTTTCAATGGTAAAAAACAATTGTTAAGCTTTACCGAAGATCTTCGGGTGACTCGACAGCATTTGACACTGGGTTGGCCACTAACCCTTGCACCAATCCGCATTGGATCAGCATAGCAGAGTATGCTTTAGAACTCCTGCAGCTGTATCAGAGCGGGAGACCCGTGCCCAACTGTAAGATGTCTACTACATCTTACAGTTGGGCATGTAGCTAGCTATAGCTAGCAAACAAATTTGCTGCTTGTATTATTAAAAAGTAAGACTTTTTAGTTCTGAAGTTGGTTTTTGATATTTTAAATATATTTGGGATGCAACCTGTTCAGACACGCTGGCCCCTTCCCATCTACATGGAACCAACAACAGAGCTGGTGCGGCTTGTGAAGCGGCTGAAAAAGCTAAAGCAGGCAAATACAGGGGTCTAGGCAACGAATATTATTTTGTCCCATTCGGTGTCGAGACCCTTGGTCCGTGGGGTCCTAGCGCTATAAGGCTTTTTTATGAAATAGCAAAAAGGTTATTCGACATCACAGGAGACCGAAGAGCTGGCAGCTACCTCGGACAAAGAATTAGCCTAGCTATTCAAAGGGGGAACGCTGCCAGTATTTTCGGAACCTGGCCTAAGGGGACTCCTTTTAATAATAATGTATTAGTTATTATTTTATGTTTTTTAAAGTTTTTATATTTTTTAAGGTGTTTTAGGTTAATTTATTTAATTACATTGTTACATTGATAATTAATAATACATAGGATACATATTAACATAATAGAACGATTTATTAACGACATTGCTATACTGTGACAGATAAGGTTTGACTGCTTCGTTACAATGTTTTATTATATCATCAAGTAATTAAATATGACATACATTAATGCTTTAATTTCAATATTTTTGCATGTCAACGATCTTTCCATGTTAAGTTAACACCCATGTTTTACGCACACATGCGCGTGTCCACGTATTGCAACTACAACAATACCTGCACTCGCCTTCGTGAATTGAACTAATCTCTTTCGAATTCTGTTATCTTAGTGCAACAGGTAAGGTTCGTAGTATGTACCTACGAAGTTTTATCTGTTGCACCTACGCATACATACGACGCCCTATCTCTCTCTATAGTGTGACTGTGATGTGTTTGCTATGTAAGAAGTGATTGTTACATGCGACGTGGTATGAACATTAAGCAATTTTATTGAGAGCATCGATTACAGACCGAGAAGCCTTGTCGAATAGGCAAGAAGACTCATCGAATAGAGGCAAGTGAAGTCAGTTAGACTAAGCACGCCTAGACACGCAAGTGTAGAGTAGCCCCAATGTAGAACACGCTGTAGACAGCTGTTTTATTTTTGCTCACTGTCTCCTTTACTACACTTTTTTTACCACCAAGAGGGATGGCTACAGCCACCCTCTCTTTCTAATTGCAATATACAATACGCATTATACGTCGCAGTGTGTACTGGATGCGCAGTAATTTTACCTCCCTCTCATTGCGCACATCTCCTCTTTCAATACATAGTTTAAAATTTCTCCTATAATTTATGCTATCTCAATACCTAGCTTTGAACTTTGGCTATACAACGTAGTAGTAGAGATAGAGCGGAGCGACTCTATACTATGGTTAGAGATGGGATTTCGGATTTCACTATATACGTGGCCGTGGCAGTTTAATATACAGTGGGATACTTTGTACCCGGAAAAAAAAATTGTCTTCAGAAATACTTGAATTTAAGGATAACGAAAAACATATAATCTGACGATTTCCACAAGTCGAAGTAACAAAAAATCGTCGATAAAGTTTAATGCGTGCTGCTGCGTGATGCCTATATTCCCCTCTCCGTGTTTCTATTCCTCTCTCACTTAATTCTCTATCTCGCTGCGACCCATAGACGTCCCACTGTTGGGCACGGGTCTCCTCTCAGAATGGGAGGGATTAGGCCTTAGTCCACCACGCTGGCCAAGTGCGGATTGGCAGACTTCACATACCTTCGAGAACGTTATGATGAACTCTCAGGCATGCAGGTTTCCTCACGATGTGTCCTTCACCGTTATAGCAAGTGACATTTTTAATTTCTTAAAACGCACATAACTTAGAAAAGTCATTGGTGCGTGCCACTGGGGTTTGAACCCGGACCGCTCGAGTGAGAGGCGAGTTCGATAGCCGCTGGGCTGTCACCGCTTTTCTTTGATTCTCTATCTATTATGCTTCATTTACGCTGGATTTCAATAACCTATCTACGGATAGATTTGGCTATCTGAGATAGAAATTGGACATATTATTTTGTATGGAACTTATGTCAAATTTCTATCTCCGGTACTCTCGTCTCTGACCTCGCCTCGTGCTTCGTCTCGTGTCTCGGCCCGCACCTCGCGTGATTGATGGTAAATGAGCTTCAATAATTGATGAGATTTATTCGGACGGTTATTAGGTCTATCTGTTGACACGAGTATAGACTTGGAAAAAGGTCTTTGTTTTCCTATATCTCAAAGGAGTTATCACTGTGCCATATAGATGGTTCCTTAAACAAGACTAATAAGTCAGTAATAATGCATGAGTTAGAGAAACAAGTCGAGGATATGGAGCGAAATACGATATTATAATCAATCTTTTTGACATTCCTATCACAAGCCCCTGTGGCCTAATGGATAAGGCATCGGCCTCCTAAGCCGGGGATTGTGGGTTCGAGTCCCACCAGGGGTATAATTAGTATCGCTTGTTATATATTTTTAAAGGTTCTGTAATTAAATACTTACCTATAAAATGTATTTAGGCAAATTTGTTTTACCTTTTCAAAGTAAAATCAATCTGTATTTTATTTGTGTGGGTAAAAATATCATAAATTATGTATATACATATTTAATATAATAATAATTATATATATAACATCAGTTTATTTTTTATGATTGTAACGAAATAAACTTATTATTTAATAGTCATGAATTGCTAATAAACCATTGTTTATAATTTTTACTGACTTGACAAAGCCGAAATTCTGAAATATAAACGAAAATAATTTAGAACTATAATTTATTTATTACCTACATAAAATACGTGCTTCAAAAGTGAGAAAACCTACTTATCTGAGAGAGATCCGTTGATGTTCTAAAAGGTGTGTGAAATCATCAAAACCAAATTGAATTGTTAACCGCACTATAGTGGAAAATCTCTTAGCACGTGCACGTACATTTTTGTCTAATATTAATTGGTATATTGATTTCGCGCGAGAAGTTTAAACTCTTTTTTTTTAAATCTGGAGTCTGCGCTTTACTTCGTTTGCAAGCGTATTGATTTTGATAGAGTCTAGGTACCAGGACAACATGGTTTATAAGTATAGTGATTTGATGCAACCTAAGTTCACACGTTCATCATTTATTTATATCGTCAGTTTCTCTGTTCCTCACAAGTCGAGGATATGGAGCAACCGCCATCCCAAATTGACCTTTGTAATTGTAGATGGTTTTTTTTAATACTTTTAAAGAAATGTCCCGTAGTTTTAGAGGCGCGTCAAAGAAGATATTACATTGGTTTTCAATAATGCTGCAAGTAGAGTTGCCATTGTAATTTATCGCTACTTCACACCCTCTATCAAAGATTATGAACATTTTCTTCGAGGTAGTGTAGACGACAGGGAATTCCACATTTCCGGTCCTCAACAAACAAGAACAGCAGATTTTACGTAAATTGTGAAAAATATAAAGTAGCTTCCTTAGCTATTGTCAGGTTTTTGATCGATCACTGTGCTGATCAGGAGATGGCAATGATTATCGATAGTAAGGTAATTTACATAATACTTGATTTGTGTTATGAATATTCTGTTACTGATAATAAAGTAAAACGCATCATTAAATTATGAGTTGTCATGCCCTGATCACGAAGAAGCGGATACGAAGATAGCATTTCTTGCTTGCCTACAAAATGAAGATTCTACTATTACTATCAGAACTTCTGATACTGATATAGTGGTCATCATTTTAGAGAATATGGAACACCTGCAAGCAAGAGTAGAAGTCTGCATGGATCTTGGAGTTGGCAATGCACGCTGATACATCGACATATCCGCTCTCTACAAAAAATTAGGCCCAAATGTTTCGAAGGCGCTTCCAGCTTTGCATGCGTTCACTGGTTGCGATTTTAATTGTACCAACATTGTACCGGCATTGTACCAACGAGGGAAAAAGAAACCTTTGCAATTTCTGATGAATTCAGAAATTTTTCAAAAAAGGTTTTCTGGATTTGGGATCAAAGGAGCATAATATGCTGAATTCTTTTAACATCATACAGTTTTTTACTTGCCACTTGTATGGGTTGAAAAAGTTAGACGATGTCAATCAAGCCAGAATTTTCATCTTCAATAAGACGTACAAGGTAAAAGACAAATCACAACCCTTCTCCTTGAGTGTCAAGAATTACGATACATGCAACTTGCCACCCTGTCAATTGGAATCACTCCAGCAAGTGTTACGCACAAGATTTATTGCATGCTTGTGGAGAAATGCCCATAATTCAAAAAATATTGATCTTTTACCAACGGACTATGGATGGAAAGTTGTCGACGGAAAGTACGAAATGATCTGGTTTGCAGGTGAATCAATTAATTAGAAAAAAATATTTTGAGCTTTTTTTTTCAATTAATTTATTATAAAATACGTATTCTACTTAAGAACATACTGATTTTTATTTGCATGCAACTTATTTCCTGAGATTTTCAATAAATTATGTTCAATGATTTAAAAAAAAAATATTTTTTTGTCAGATTAGGCGAATACTTATAGATAATCGTCAGATTATGAGACAGCACGTCAAGGACTTATGGATGAACCATATATATCTTAACCTGACGCGCTGGAGTATTTCAAAATGGCGATTTTTTTTGGACATTTTAATAATGAAGAGGGTTTTCTGAAATGTTCAACGTGAGATGGCAGCACTGTAGCGTCAGGTCACCCACCTGTCAAACTACATACATGAATTGTATTTTCAGATCAAAGCCTCCGACTCAGTCTCTACATCTATACTTTTAATGAGACTGCACAATATTGGGGTCAGGGGAAATGCACTCCAGTGGTTCCAGAGCTATCTCGAAGATAGAAAACAGTGTGTGAAGATCAATAATTTCTTCAGTGCTGAATTCCCTATTAAATTTGGTGTGCCACAGGGCAGCATACTTGGACCTTTGCTTTTTATAATTTATATGAATGACCTCAGCAGTATCAAGCTAGACAGCGCTGATATCCAACTATTTGCAGACGACACAGTATTGCTCTTCCATGGAACGTCCTGGAAAGAAGTCCAATGTCTCGCAGAAAATGGTATGCGAATGGTTACATCGTGGCTAGAAGACAGTCTGCTTACACTTAATGTAAGCAAAACCAAATTTATATGCTTCCATAAGACAGCTGTCACTTCTCCGAAGGATTTCAGTCTACATTTACATACCTTTCCATGTAAAAGATGCTCGTCAGAGTCAGTAGGCTGTAATTGCTCTAAGCTAATTAGGGTACCAGAAATAAAATACTTAGGAATCATCATTGATGAAAAGTTAAATTGGCAATCACACGTAGGTAACTTCGAAAGCTTCCCGTTTGAGAAAATTGATATATGTGTTCAAAGAACTAAGAACCGTCTCAGATCGTACTTTGATAATTCAAATGTACAAAGCACTAGCTGAGTGTATTGTAATGTATTGCATTTACTCTTGGGGTTCAACTGTTAAGACACATCTACTGAAGCTTGAGAGAGCTCAAAGAGCCCTATTGAAAGTGATGTTTTATCTACCTTTTCGACATCCCACACGTGAAGTATACGACAAAGCTGAAGTCCTCTCTGTACGCAAATTGTTCATTTATCATGTGATAAAAAGATTTCATAAAAATGAAGTGCCTTACATTTACCTACCTAACAAAAGAAGACAGAGTTTTCCAGTTCCCCGCGCAAGAAGTAAAGTAGCCACATACCACTATAATTGCCTAGCACCTATGTTATATAATAAGTATAAAGCGAGAAACATGTCAAATTTTAAAATAAAAGAACTAATTCTAGTTAATGGTTAAAATCTTTAAGTTATGACGAAGTAGAAAAGCTGATACAAAAACACTAATTATGTGAACATACATCTCATATTATTTACTGGATGGCAACAACAATACGCACCCACACCTATTCATACATCCACACACATATACACACGCGTACACACAGACACACACACACACACACGAATAGGGCAAGAGAGACTTATATTAGATAGTATTTTATATTTTTATTTTATTTTATTATTCTTCTTTTCTCTCTTTTATTTTTCTTTTCATAGAATACCAAAGCACTATTGATAATTCCATAAACAAACTAGATTTAGATTCTAGTACTAAATAAACACTCACGTAGGAAAGAGACTGGCTTCTAGTACTCAGCTCACGCTTCACTAGAAGTCAGGGCTCATTTTTTTTATGTAACATTTCTTTTTTACAATAAATCCATGTTATTTAAGTAAATTAAATATGTAAAATCTAGAGGCCCCAATAAATCAATCTTATTCTTATTCTAGATAATTTTATTGGTTTATTTTTAGAATCGTTACAAAAAGAGTATTGTTTTCTAAAATGCCACAGTGTTGTGAAGCGCCTATGTGTGCAAATAAAACTGGAGGGTATAAGTTCCCTATAGCTGACTAGTGGACGCCCGCAGCTTCGCTCGCGTGGAATTAGACATTCACTAACTTCAAAAACGGCAAGGTTTCATACTAACTTTGCACCCCCGTTTTACCCTCCTAGGGGGTGAATTTTCAAAAATCCTTTCTTAGTGCTCCCCTACGTTATAAAAGGAACTTCTGTGCAAAATTTCAAGTTTCTAACCCTTATAGTTTAGGCCCTGCTTTGATATGTCAGTCAGTCAGTCAGTCACTTTCTCCTTTTATATACATACTAGTGGACGCCCGCAGCTTCGCTCGCGTAGAATTAGACCCATTAACGACATCTACCCGTCTAACGACTTCAAAAACGGCAAAGTTTCATACTAACTTTGCACCCCCGTTTTACCCCCTTAGGGGGTGAATTTTCAAAAATCCTTTCTTAGTGCTCCCCTACGTTATAAAAGGAACCCCTGTGCAAAATTTCAGGTTTCTAGCCCTTATAGTTTAGGCCCTGCGTTGATATGTCAGTCAGTCAGTCAGTCAGTCACCTTCTTCTTTTATATATATAGATATAGATAAAAGCCGAATCAAATAGTGCCTTGTAGCCATTCGCAGAGATAAAAAAAAATAGCCTCGTTTGTAAAAGTCACTTCACGGCCGTCGATTACCAAGATTATCGTTCTTTCTTTATACCATAACTTTGTCTTGGTTTTCTTTGCAATTTCCTTCGCTGAGTCAGTAGTCATGAGTAGGTACCTGTTTGGTGCAAAGGATTAGGAAAGTATGTATGGTATGAATTAACCTAAACAAACATCTACAATCATAGGGATTGTGCAAATGCAATTAATATTGATGATTACATAATATTCCGTATGTAATCATCAATATTAATTGCATTTGCACAATAATGAAAAAAATATAGTAGCTACAACTTGCAACAGTACAGTCTTATTACAAGTCGTAGCTATTACTTATTATGTAGTAAATAAGTAGTATTCATCTGGAATAGGCTTACAGATATTTTATTAAGAATAAGTTGATGATGTAAAGGAAAAGGTAGTAATCATGGTCATGTACATCACATCTTACATGTTATGTTGCACTGTCCAAAATTCCACACAATCCAATTATTTTCTGTGACAGTGAACAGAAGTTAAATACTTTATTTCTAACTGCTGAAGCCCATTTATTTCCCAGACTGATAGAGGACTGTGGTCTTGGATACTTCTTTTCTTTTTTTTGCAAATATTGTGTTCTGATATTTCATATGATAAGTTCTCTGCTTTTTTCGGTGGAACATCAAGTTTATTTTTTTTAGGTGGATGCCATCCTTGTTTTTCTGCCCGTAATCAATATTAATAGCACATTAAATTCACAAATACGTAGAATTTACCGAAATGATGATACGTTCGGTCGAAATCAGTACTATCTGACAGCTGTTTGGACCTGACGCCTACGAAGCGCCATCGGGTGGCAGAAAAAGTATCGAAAACCCTCGCTGAATGAGAGCTTTTTTTAGGTTCACTTATCATACGTACGACCGCCCGCATCATGCAAATGATCAGATTAACATACGTACACTATTAAAAATACGTAGGACATTGATGCTATCAATATCTGACGCGCTCAAGTATGGCCATGCATCTTTTTTTTTACATATTTGAAAATCGATAGCCGCTACGAAAATGGATAGGTACATACATTATATAAAAAAAATGGTTGTCTGTAAAGTCGGTTTACGGACGATAGATTTACGTGATAACGTCATAATCATTATTTTATACAATACAAAAAAAAAATGTCTCACACACCCTGTATACAATGTTCATGTCTCACACACCCTGTATACAATTTTCATATCTCACACACCCTGTATACAATGTTCATGTCTCACACACCCTGTATACAATGTTCATGTCTCACACACCCTGTATACAATGTTCATGTCTCACACACCCTGTATACAATGTTGTACAATTGTTGTACAATCCGATTTAACTACACGTGACGTCAGATCAGGACACTTTATGACGTCAGATAACGACACCATGACGTCACACTTTTTCGGATGTGTTGGCGTTCATCGATTTAATAAACGTTATCCGGTCAAAAAATTTCTTCTTATTATCTAAGCTTTCAACCCAATAGGTCTCTGACGCTAGAGTAAATCCCCATTTAGCATCGTGGGCACACCTACTATTGAGTACATAGTGATTTTCATGATGGTGACGGTAAACTTTTGAACGTCAAACTTCTGTGGTGAATTAAAAAAAATACGTGCTAACTTGTTATGATTTCCAGTGAATAACATACTTTGTTGAAAAATATGTAATTTTTATTTTATCAAAATATCCATGTGAGAGAGAGTTATGAGAGGAGTCCTGTGCCCAACAGTGGGACTAAGAAAGGGTTGTTATGATGATGATGATGATCCATGTGAGATTTTAAAGTTTCACAGTAGGTAGGTATTTTAGGTGCTGAATTGGCGAAGTTATTTATCATTTTCAATGGTGGTCATATAAGAATTTACGAACGCTACAAAATCATACCTATCTCTGTACCTACCTAAGCTTAATTCGCTTTGGGAAGAAGCATCTTTTTCACCAACACCAATGTTATTGTGATTGGTCCGTGTTATGGTCGCTGCGACCCATAGACGACCATACTCCACCAACCGGGACCGACGGCTTACGTTCATAGTTGTATTTTTTTGTTACTTGTTTATAGTCTGAACTTTGGTGTTTTTATCAGGTCGATGTTATTTTATTTTATTTCGTAAATAATATAGAGATTTTCCAGTTACCTATTTCCAGAAATATCTTTGGGCATAATTATTTATTCTTACTATTTGACGTTCTAAATACGATATTTTAATATATACTAGCTGACCCGGCAAACGTTGTTTTGCCATATAAATAATTTTTAGTGAATATTTTGGGAGAACTCCATGTAAGTGTGTGGACTACAACTACCACTACCAATACCACTACCACTACTACTACCACTACCCCTACCACTACCCCTACCACTACCCCTACCACTACTCCTACCACTACCCCTACCCCTACCACTACCCCTACCACTACCATTACCACTACCACTACCCCTACCACTACCCCTACATCTACCACTACCCCTACCACTACCTATCACTCACCGGCGCCATATTGGTTTTTAGTACATGCTATGTATCAGAGATGGCGCTGTATGTGAAAAAATATTTTCCCGCTTTTCTGTTGAAATTTTTCCTGAATTTTCTTTGCTATAAACCTCACGGAGCCCGAGATCTTTCCAACGAATGCAAAACCGTGGAAATCGGTTCGTGCGTTCTGGAGTTATAGCGTCAGGAAGGAAAACCCGACTTATTTTTATATAGTAGATGACGGCACGTCATAGATCCTGCTGTGACAAACGTTAGAAAAGAGGGAAGAACGTGGGCGAATCGCTCCCTCTTAACGGAGCGTCGAAATGTGGTGGCAAGACGCCTCGCCCTCTAGAAGTTATGGTTTGTGAGAAAAAGAAAAAAAGAAGAAAAAGAGGCGGGAAGAAAAAGCGGGGCGCTTGCACCACAAAGTAGTTCCTAATATCTACTTTGTGCTTGCACCACGCACACGACGAATCGTTGATTCTAACGGAATAAAGTTATTTTGATTAATTATTATCTTATTATTACTAATAACAAAGTGAGTTTTAATAACAATATCAGTGTTAACGCGAAATTAGCATGGAAAATACTGATACAGGCCATCCTGAACCGACATATACATATATATATTTCTTGTGTACGCGTGCATGACAGTGAACTCCTCCTAAACAGCTGGATAGATGTTGATGAAATTTTTGGGTGTGTTCAAGGGGATTCGAGAATGGTTTAGATTCACAATTTGGTCCACTGGAAAATGTTTTTTAAACACTATTTTAGTATTTTTATTTTTAACCGTCGTTCATTCACGTGAAGCGTCGCGTCACTGACATTTCATACGGCAGAACAACGTTTGCGGGGTCAGCTAGTAAATATATGTTCTGGCAATCTGTATAATCCAGTTTTGTATACAATACTTTGAAGCAGATCGCCTGTTCTTTTTGAGCTTGTTATTCAAGACATTATAACTCAATGTTGTCAATGGTGATTTTTCAATCACATGAGTACTTAGGTACACCCTTTTTTATTAGGTTTACAGGGCTCGGTGAACTAATATAGCTTTGAGTTTATTTGGTTTTAAGTTCAGCTGGCGTACTCTTGAAAACAATAATATGAAATTGAAATATGAATATGGACGAGTTTCCTTCTGTTGAACACTATTTGATGCGACACCAGCGCACTATTGGAAGCGGCAGTATGAAGAACTAGATGATATCTTGTTCACAGTTCAGCCATTACAATCCTACTAAATGCACAAATGGTACTCTTGACGTCCTATTCCCACCAAAACTTCGATCTTTTTTCTAATAACAAGTCTTAAAACCAATAAAATTATGGAACTCGAGGAATTTAGCCAAACAAATTAATGCGTTTTACACATACCTATGTGAGATTACATATTTGTAAAACGCATTAATTTTGACTTTTTACTTGAAGAACAAAATACTGTTCACGCTGCGTGTTACACGACCATTTGATTGGCCAGTGTCTTTGAAAAAGTTAGGGATTAAGTCAACCAAGAAGTCGCATCCGATTGCACCATGACAATGCTTCCGAATAGGTAGAGCTAGTGACCAATCCCGCACATAATCCAGATCTTGCACCATTCAATTTCTTTATTTTCCCAATAAATTACGATTTTATGAGAGTTATGACATTTACGGGGCCGGAAAAGGCCGTGATAGCTTTGAACCAGCACGTGAAAAACATCACATCACCAATGGTCCATGATTTCAAAAATTTAATTTCATGTAAATTGTTTTATAAATTAATTAAGCAAAACATGTATGTAGTTGTAAATTTAATTCTTGTATTGTCTGTTTAAGTTCTTTATCTTCAGTTGCCTTAGGCAAGTTGGCTATCGGAGCTTAAAGATTGTTGGGAGCAATTTTTTCCTTGCCTTCGGCTTATATTTTCCGTGGTGTTGGTCTTATTATTTGTAGAGCAGCTTGGACTAGTTGAAGATTTCCATGTATCCAATCAACATGACACAAAATAGACTTTTTTTGACCATTGGCACTTAAACGTGAGTCAAAGTAATCTTCTTTTTCAGGAAATAGCTATAATATGCGCTCCGAAGTACCTAGTAATCATAATAAAACAAAAATTAATGAAGCAAAATACGATATTATAATCAATCTTTTTGACATTCCTATCACAAGCCCCTGTGGCCTAATGGATAAGGCATCGGCCTCCTAAGCCGGGGATTGTGGGTTCGAGTCCCACCAGGGGTACTAATCGGGTTGTGTATTTTTTGGACTTACCTGTAACATGTATTTATTGGCATTTTTTTTACCTTTTCAAAGTAAAAAAAAATCAATCTGTATTTTGTGTGGGTAAAAATATCATAAATGATGAGATTAACATCTGTTTATGTTTTATGATTGTAACGAACAACGAATTGAGCTTCTTTTAAAAGCTTTTATTTTACTTCACTCGTATGTATGTAGGTATCTATGTCCTGGAATGTTGCAATCAATATTTCACCCACTTCCACTGAAGCTATCGAGCTGAAATTTGGCACACATTTGGTTCCGATGACAATGTGCGTATAGTTATAAAAAGTTTTTTTTATCGTATATGTACTTATAATTTTTTTTTTTTAAATTATTAATAATTTATTATTAATAGTCATGAATTGCAAACAAACTAAAGAAATTAACCATTGTTTATAATTTTTATTAAATTACTTGTTTAGAGAAGGCCGAGGTTCTGAAATCTAAACGAAAATAATTTTTGAACATTATTTTATTTTTTACATAAATATTTGTGCTTCAAAAGTGAGAAAACCTACTTGTCTGAGAGAGATCCGTTTATGTTCTCAATAGTGTGTGGAATCATCAATACCAAATTGAATTGTTAACCGCACTATTGTGGAAAATCTCTTAGCACATGCAAGAAGTCTATAATATTTTTTTTTAAATCTGGAGTCTGCGCTTTACTTCGTTTGCAAGCGTATTGATTTTGATACAGTTTAGGTACCAGGACAACATGGTTTTATAAGGATAGTGATTTGATGCAACCTAAGTTCATACTTACCTTACCTACATCATTTAAGTCGTCGTCGTTAACGCGTAAAAAAATTAATGCGTTTTACACATATGTGAGATTACATATGTGTAAAACGCATTAATTTTGACTTTTTACTTGAAGAACAAAATACTGTTCACGCTGCGTGTTACACGACCATTTGATTG
This sequence comes from Carterocephalus palaemon, assembly GCA_944567765.1. Taxonomy (NCBI): domain Eukaryota; kingdom Metazoa; phylum Arthropoda; class Insecta; order Lepidoptera; family Hesperiidae; genus Carterocephalus; species Carterocephalus palaemon. Next base: position 6,829,664 of record OX155637.1, on the reverse strand, counting down.
GCCAGTGTCTTTGAAAAAGTTAGGGAAAGTCAACCAAGAAGTCGCATCCGATTGCACCATGACAATGCTTCCGAATAGGTAGAGCTAGTGACCAATCCCGCACATAATCCAGATCTTGCACCATTCAATTTCTCTATTTTCCCAATAAATTACGATTTTATGAGAGTTATGACATTTACGGGGCCGGAAAAGGCCGTGATAGCTTTGAACCAGCACGTGAAAAACATCACATCACCAATGGTCCATGATTTCAAAAATGATTTCAAAAATTTCATTTCATGTAAATCTATATATATAAAAGGAGAAGGTGACTGACTGACTGACTGACTGACTGACTGACTGACATATCAACGCAGGGCCTAAACCATAAGGGCTAGAAACTTGAAATTTTGCACAGGGGTTCCTTTTATAACGTAGGGGAGCACTAAGAAAGGATTTTTGAAAATTCACCCCCTAAGGGGGTAAAACGGGGGTGCAAAGTTAGTATGAAAATTTGCCGTTTTTGAAGTCGTTAGGCGGGTAGACGTCGTTAATGGGTCTAATTCTACGCGAGCGAAGCTGCGGGCGTCCACTAGTTGTTTTATAAATTAATTAAGCAAAACATGTATGTAGTTGTAAATTTAGTTCTTGTATTGTCTGTTTAAGTTCTTTATCTTCAGTTGCCTTAGGCAAGTTGGCTATCAGAGCTTAAAGATTGTTGAGAGCAATTTTTTCCTTGCCTTCGGCTTATATTTTCCGTGGTGTTGGTCTTATTATTTGTAGAGCAGCTTGGACTAGTTGAAGATTTCCATGTATCCAATCAACATGACACAAAATAGACTTTTTTTGACCAGTGGCACTTAAACGTGAGTTAAAGTAATCTTCTTTTTCAGGAAATAGCTATAATATGCGCTCCGAAGTACCTAGTAATCTTAATAAAACAAAAATTAATGAAGCAAAATACGATATTATAATCAATCTTTTTGACATTCCTATCACAAGCCCCTGTGGCCTAATGGATAAGGCATCGGCCTCCTAAGCCGGGGATTGTGGGTTCGAGTCCCACCAGGGGTACTAATCGGGTTGTGTATTTTTTGGACTTACCTGTAACATGTATTTATTGGCATTTTTTTTTACCTTTTCAAAGTAAAAAAAAATCAATCTGTATTTTGTGTGGGTAAAAATATCATAAATGATGAGATTAACATCTGTTTATGTTTTATGATTGTAACGAACAACGAATTGAGCTTCTTTTAAAAGCATTTTACTTCACTCGTATGTAGGTATCTATGTCCTGGAATGTTGCAATCAATATTTCACCCACTTCCACTGAAGCTATCGAGCTGAAATTTGGCACACATTTGGTTCCGATGACAATGTACGTATAGTTATAAAAAGTTTTTTTTATCGTATAGTTATAAAAAGCGTTATTTTATCGTATAGTTTTAAAAAAAAATTTTTTAAATTATTAATAATTTATTATTAATAGTCATGAATTGCAAACAAACTAAACAAATTAACCATTGTTTATAATTTTTATTAAATTACTTGTTTAGAGAAGGCCGAGGTTCTGAAATCTAAACGAAAATAATTTTTGAACATTATTTTATTTTTTACATAAATATTTGTGCTTCAAAAGTGAGAAAACCTACTTGTCTGAGAGAGATCCGTTTATGTTCTCAATAGTGTGTGGAATCATCAATACCAAATTGAATTGTTAACCGCACAATTGTGGAAAATCTCTTAGCACATGCAAGAAGTCTATAATAATTTTTTTTAAATCTGGAGTCTGCGCTTTACTTCGTTTGCAAGCGTATTGATTTTGATACAGTTTAGGTACCAGGACAACATGGTTTTATAAGGATAGTGATTTGATGCAACATAAGTTCATACTTACCTTACCTACATCATTTAAGTCGTCGTTTTCTCTGTTTTCCGTGGTCGGTTTAGTGAAAGAACTTTAAATATGTTAGGTAATCTAAAGTGAGACACCTTTTGTATTGCTAAATATTATTATTGTTTAATAATCAAGGGAATATTTTTAATAAAAATAATAAAAATAATGCATGAATCATTGATAACAGAACTAAAGGCATGAATCAGTTTCTAAAGTTATCAAAATAATCTTCAACGTCAAAAGTACTAGGTATAGTCATAGTATAAAGAGTCGCTCCGCTCTACACGGAGCGACTCTTTATTCTATGGTTTAGTAGTAGTAGTGTGGTAGTAGTCCGTAGTAACTCTCAATTTATCTCAATACCCGAAGTATTTTTGTAAGTTTGGTTAGAACAGAGTGACATAGTCAGTAAAAAGCCTATAGCCATGCGCAAAAAATGCTACCCTACCCTACTCACAAACAAAAATCGGTAAAAATAGTATAGGCCATACAATTTTCGATATACAAATACTAGGGTGCCATGAATAGCGAGAGCACAGCATTGGGGTGAACGCGAAGCTGAGAGGCAGGGACGGAGGGATGAAAAGAGCAGGTTGGTACCTAGTTACATTACAAATACTTAAGGGCTAGATACAGTTTCGTACCTACTTGAATAGGTAAGTACGAGTAGGTACTAAACTGCGCGCGCATCCAAACAGGAGGGTTATATTTTGACGTGACAACGTCTTATAAATTGGTTTGCCGGGTGACACTTCAAGAAACTGCGTTACGCTCCGCTCACGTTATGCGCTCACAATGAGAGCGAGTGAGAGGCACGCGTCCCTTCCACTCGGGCATGGTTAGCCCGCCTAAGAGCGAGAGAGACGATACGATACGAGACGATACTACTATACGAATGAATATTCACATTAAAATTATTTTACCACTCAAAGTCGTTGTCACGTAAAACTTTCGCCCGTATACCGACTTTACAGGCAACCAATATTTTTTTTGTTTGGATTACTTCGGATGCATCTTAATTCTAATGGTAAGTTCCATTTACTAACTATCCGTATATTAATATATAAAACTCATTGTTCTTACTGACTGACTGACTGAATGTGTCGCTGCTCTATCAAAGTTGTGTAGAATTTCATCATTTATATACATGAAAAGTAATATTCTAAGTATTACTTAAAAATAAACATAACATAACATCATGCTTGTATTTCCCGGAAAGGGTATCAAGGCTAATTTTCACCAGGTATGTTTAAGTGCCCCGTGAGAGGCGGTGCGCCTGTTTCATAGGATTGAGGAAAACCCACAAGCAGGCGTAACATACTTTTTATCCCAAAAATATGTTCATTATGGATGTTTTTAATGTTTGAAAATCTTTGAAAAATATCAAAGTTTTTCACAAAATCAAGATCCACCCGAACCTTAACCTTATCGCTTAAGTCGCGGGCAAAAGCTAGTTGTTCATATTAACAACATCAGCTGACTGGTCTAACCATCCTAGCAACAGAGTAGTAGCAGTAGATTTTCCGAACTAAATAAAACTACTTCACAGTAGATTAATGGAGGAGTTAGTGACCGATCCGTTTCAGACTTCGGTAATTTTAAGTCCTGCTTTATTCTTGGTGCTATACAACCAAGGCAGTAAAACATCTTATGCATCAAAATACTGAAACATTAATTTAATAAGACGAATTCTTCTTCTTCTTGCTTAGGAATTGAACTCAGGTACAGAAGTTAAACATCTACAGTATTAAGCAAACATAAATTGTAGGAATAAATCTGGGAGCTGTGTTCCAGAGGGGAGGTAGGGTACCTACCCTACTAACCGATGCACTTAATGTTTCAGTGTATAACTGCATCTGGGAACGTCGGCGTACCAGGCTGTTAGGAACAATAGAGATACTCGTACCTAGATGTTGCATTCGCCTGCATCTGTAATTAATGTTATGGTTCCTTAAAATACAGGTACTCTCTAATCTCTCTAGTTACTTTAGCTTTAGAATAACGAATGAAGAACCACAACCACACAGACACAAAGCTGCTAATAATATGTTCTACGAAACAGTAAAGTTATACTTTAAAAATACCATTAAATAAAACCAAACCAACCTCCAAAAAAATGTTACCCTGATGTCTCGGGGATGAGTTTATATACATAATATATTTACATAATATAAACAAAACTGCCCGAATCTCTAATTCCACGCGAACTAAGCTGCGGGGTTACACTAATTTGGAATTATTATTGTTGAAGAGTACATTCGTCTGAAGACACCCAGCACAAAGTTGAGTGAACTAGCCCAAATCTGCAGGCGGCCCCGCTTACGCGCCATCATAAGTAAAGCATTAGTTAATCAGAATAGTACCTACACTGATCAATTCCAAGAGTGCCACAAACTCTATAAAACCCCCATTCACCATGGCCCATTGACTATTAACAATTTGCTCGGATCATAATAAATCTTAATTCAATTTATAGTAACAGTAATTGTAAGATCATAGCAGACGGCAACAGCTTCACTCGCGTGGAATTTCACATCGCGGGATTTTCGGCAATATGTAGTTGATATCGTACTCAAGCTCTTTACCTAATACGCAATCTCGACCCAATGAAACCCGAGGGATCATTAAACGATTTGTAAGCTAAAGATATAACCACTCTGACTCTGACCTTACATCAGTGTTCCCCGATATTTATACTTAACTACCTATATATTGTTAAACGGTTTTATTTATTGTACATTATGTTTATCTATCCTATACATACGAGAATGTATGAATGAGAATCAATTTATAAATATTAAAATATAGAAGCGCTCTAGGTAATAGGTAATAACAACTATTGGGTTTTTCTAACATGAAATGTACCTACTGGACAGTAGCTCAAAGTCAAGATTTTTTCCGCGTATATGGCAATGGGCTCACCTATCACCTACCACTTCGAGGAGGAAGCGTGAAGTTTTTGCTTTAACAAGATCCGGAGGTGTGGCAGCGATTGAGGAAGGTGTAGGTATGTCTAGCAGTAACGTAACGTAGACCTCAGTAGCGAAGCGTAGTAAAAGTAGCATGCTTCAAGTCTCCGACATAGGTATCTAAGTATTAACATGTTCTAGATGGATAGAAGGATGGAGAATGCCGTTGGTTTTAAATAAATTCTATGTGTCCCTTCCGAACGGCGTTCTCAATCTATCTGTTGGAGAGAAATAGACCGCAACATGAAAAAGTGTTATGTACCTCGTAGTAAGTTGAAACCAAGAGCATCTTAGACATCGCTCGTCCTCTCTTCTCGTCGAGAAAAATCAGACATTGCTACCTACTCCTCTGGTGAAGTATCTGTTAATTGATTGACTGTATTCAACTAAGTTTAACCTTTTACCAACTTGGGAATAAACTTGATGGATGAAATTAATGCATACACCGAATTCTCTCGGTTTGCCAGTGAGGGTACTAGGAGCTCAGAAAATGAAGGAAACGTATTTCCAGTCATTCATAGCAGAGAGGGGTGAGGGGAGAGTTGTATGAAGTTAGTTTACTTATAAAACGCGCATGTCCCGTCCCGCCCCGCCCCGACAAGAGACAGAAACAACCCGCATAACGCGCATGTCCAAAGACATAATAATAGATTCTTCTATCCGTAAATGTGTTATCCCGTATGTTTATTTTACTCGTACACCCTTAAGGGTAACATTTTTCAAACTGAGTGCCATATTTATTTACATCTAGTGGACGGCCCGCAGCTTCGCTCGCGTGGAATTAGACATAAGTACCTAACAATAGTTTCGTTTACACATATTTAGCCTGTGTCACTCAGTGAAGATGCAGCATTCTAATGGTCTAAAGAATTTTTGAAATCGGTCCAGTAGTTTTTGTGTTAAAACATTACAATCAAATCTTTCCTCTTTTTTTATTATTGCTTCTAGTTCTGAAAATGACAATCGCTACGACCCATAGACGTCCCACTGCTGGGCACGGGTCTCCCCCACAAACACTTCTGCGGGAGGTCTAGAGCATACTCCACCACGCTGCTCCAATGCGGATTGGTGGAGTATTATAGTAAAATGACAATATACCTAATTAATTCATACAAACTTTCATCCCCCTTTTCAACCCTGTACAACACTTTTTTTCAAATAAAATGCCTATGTCCTTTCTCAGGCTCTAGATTATCTGTGTACCAAACTTCATTTAAATCGGCTCAGTAGTTTTGGGGTGAATGCGAGTCAGACAGACATACAGACAGTTACTTTCGCATTTATAATATTAGCATGCATAATATATCTGCTTAGATACAATATTTTTAATCTGTACTGAAATGCTAGTATTTTAATTACTATACCTAACAATACGAAGTATTTACTAAACGAGGTAGGAACAAAAGGCACCTTAATCATTAATTAGCATTGTATTGAGTACTTAATGTAGAAAAAAAGGCTTTTTTAAATGTTACTTACGCGTAAGGTGCACAAGAACGGTCCTAGATAAAAATACTATAAAAAACGAAAAAAAAGAAAATGTGGCATAGTTTCTTAATTACATATATGTATACGGTATATTCACTAAATTGCATGGTAGCATATGAAAATACTATTAATATTATAGCTTCGTGACGGAGCAGCGTGGTGAGTATGCTGTAGACCCGCCGATTTGTCTGTGGGGCAGACCCGTCTATGGATCAGACGTCCCTCTGCTGGGCAGCTTAGTTTGGCCCACAGATACCTATGTACATATATGATAACCTTACCTTTAGAAACTAACTAGGATACTTTACATTGCGGAAACAAAATTCCTTGGAAAATGTTTCCATGCTAACTAAGTGTTTCAGTGTCTTTATTTAATAACACTAATCGTTCATAGGATTAATATAAAATTCATCACACAAAGGTTAGACGTGTTCTGGGTGGATTACTGCTATAGTAGAGTGGTATAGATACTTTGTCCCGAAAATAAGGTATAAAACATCTCCAGGTTAATTTCCCTGGCACTGCAGCCGGATTAGTATTAATGCTACAACTTAGACGGTACCTATTCATTTTATATCACAAGTCAGTATTCTGACCGTACAGAGAAGGTAATTGAAATACTTATCAATTGTAAAAATAATCAAATGGATATTAAAATAACACTGATAATAAAATCGCTCACAACTTCCAATATATAATTTATTTCTAAAATTAACTTGAGATAAGTGGACTCATGCTAAAATTTTTTCTTTTTCCGTCTTGGGTTTCTCGCCATGTGCTAAAAGAAAAAAAATAAGTGTTAAGATACTGTGCCTTCTACATCGATTTGAACGATACTCGGTTTCGAAATGTTTTCCTGAAAGGAAACTATTCAGGAAAATATTGAAACATTTAAGTAGTACCTAAGTACTTCTTGAAGCGCTCGTGGGATCTAGACATTGCCAATCGATCGATAATTCGATGTTGTTAAGCAGTTGGATCATTGGACGGTTGACCAACGGGATGTCTCATTTTTCATTAATATAACACAGATAATATTGACTCACGCAGTTGGGTTCCGTTTACCCAATAGAAGTACTTGATGAATGTTTGGTCACGCTTGGCAGCCTCATCTCTTAGGTTGGACTTCAGCGACCTACGTAGCGTTCGCGCTGCTATATTTGAATAGTTAACATAACTGAAAAACAAGGATTCGTACATAGGTATACTTATATGTACAATACAATACAAAAATACTTTATTGTACACCGAAAAGAAAGACTCACAGGAATAAAAAACATCAAGATTAAACAATTGGCGGTCTTATAGCTTTGATGAGCATCATAAAATAAAATATATACATACACAAGAAGTAGGATCATGGTAAAAACAAGAGAAAATAAATGGAGATTGAGTTATGTATCTCAATCTCCATTTATTTCCCTTTAACTTGTGTTTAACACAAGAGAGAGAAATTTCAATGAAGGATTTATCCAAGGATGCGGTACCTATTTATTAATTTATTTTATACAACACAATTACATAATGTATGATTATATATTTAAAAAATGTTTTAAATGATCACATACAATAACATGGCATTGGAAGCAAGAGTTTAGTAGATACTAAAGTATTAGATAATACTATTATTATCCTCTTTTCTTAAACTTACTTTAAGCCTGCCATTCTCCATGTACTCATCTTTGAAGCAAATAATATTTATGATAAGTTATCGGTTAATTCGAGAAATCAGTTTTTTAGCCTCTTGTCACAGATTTATATATAGTATATTTAGGCTCCTGAATAAATTTATTGCTGCTTACGTCAAATCTGATGTGATAATTGACACTGATTAGTTAATTTTAAGGCATGAAAGTATTAAAGTGAAATATTCCTATAGATCCATGTTTTAAAGAGAATGTACTGTCCGTCCTCTATGGTAGTACCATAGAGGAATAACAAAGTAATCCGTGGTAGTAGGTACTGTACCTACCTGTCTGTCAAAGAAGTTGTAGTCTTTTGTTTGGTTTTATGCGAAGTATTGTGTGTAGGAACTCGTCTATAGAAGCTACTTCTATCCAAATTTCAATTCAATTGGAAATCATTGTCCAAAATTACAATATTGTATGATTTCAAAGACGAGGATTTTTTGCTGTAAATCAAGGTAATTTTATCGTGTAGAAAACATTGTACTCTTTTTAATAAAAAAATGAGCTTATAACTACGGACGGATAATTAAAACTTAAATAACTTTATTGTATAGAGGTGTAGGAGTTTAATATTTCAAAATATAGGTAGTTTAAATGGTAGGTAGTTTTAATGGTAGTATAAATGTACCTACTTAAAACTCCGAGCAATAAGACCTTTTTTGGATCAAATCTAGTAATATATAATTTAAATCTAAACCGAACGCCATCTAGGAGTCTTACATGTGACTTTATTAATAAATAACAAGGTAGGTACACTGTGAAAACAGATTAGGGAAAAGCTGCTCTATAATTCCGGAAAACTATAACTGCAAAGGTCTGCAAGATATCGCCGCATGTTTTTATTTAGTATGTTAGAAAGCGGTTTATTACAAGATATTAGTGTCACATAGGACGCAACATCTCCAGACATCCTCATATATTTTGGGAATTCGTACATTACAGTTCAGACGTTAGTTCAGACAGAATCCTGTAGATGGAAGTTGCTAGGTCTATTAATACGTAGGTACCTACTACATATATTTTATAGTACGTACCTACGTAATAATTCACCGCACACTCTATATTGCATAATATACCGTAGTTGGTACTGTAGTAGGTATTTATTTATATTATACTTAATTTAAATGACGCTTCTTGTCCTACGATTCCATTCTTGTCCTACGAACAACCTTTAAATATCTTTGCCATGGTAACATGCAGATTTTTCGGATAAAACTAGGTACCTACGGACTAAATATATGTATATAGGTATACGTTGTACCTACTACACTACTAAGTATCAACGAATTTTTCGGCTAGACACTTATGAACGCATTAACAAATACCTTAGTACCCAAATAAATCAATGATTCAATGTTCGTAATTGCGTGATGCATGCTACTAAAATGCCATCGCTCGTAGTGCACGAACACGACCAGAATCACGTAGCGCGACTTCTGAGAACCGGCCTACAAAACCCCGCGCCGTCCCCGCGGGCGTTCCTACTCATACGGATACCACATCGACCAAGGCCCAGCCTGTGTGCAACACACGTCATATGTTGTGCAAACCAACAGACACGTATACTTGAAATGCAATGACATTAATATTTACAAAAGGAAAATCTATTTCAAACTGTCGTTTGTTGGCGCCAGTGTCTCGTGACGTGATCAATGGAGGCGATGACCCGAAATCGTAAAATGAGATGTTAAATGAAGAACACAAATGGGTTAAATGGTTAATTGAAATAAAGCTAACATTATGTAGCGTTAAAAAAATTTATTTCAATTTTCATTGAATTCCACTAGGTCCTAATTTTCTCAGCCATTTCTTCATGTGTATGATGGTCGCAAGGTCGCAACCCATTGCAAATAAACATTAGTTTGTAGATTTACAGCACAATGTGTAACATTGTGTAATTTAATTAACTGGAATGGTAGCTATGTATGATAATTATTGATTTTTGAATTTGAATTTATTTCAAAATCTAAAATGTTCCGACACTGCGAAGCACTTAACTTATGACGTGTAGGTATTAAATCCAACCAAAAATGTATTCATACATACATTTTTGGTTGGATTTATTATGTCCTACCTACTCAACAGCATAATTCTCGTATCTAGTTACATTTTATTTGTTACTAAGACCAATATTCTAGTTATAGCTCAGTCTAGCTAGATCGAATCATTGCTTTAGAATACTTTAGATGAAGGCACCAAATTAAGACAAAAATTCGATAGTTGTTCAGCAAGTTAACTGAAGTCGGAAGAGTTCAGGTTAAAAACCTAAACTTTTTCGACAGTCCATAGTTATTATAACGGACCCAGATCCATATCAGTAAAGTACCAAGGTATTGATAAAAATATCTCTACATAATCAAAGATTAGAATTTTTTACCGCTATAATCTGGCTGTAACTGCCTGTTTTATTGAATTATTGAAGGCAGGCCGTAACATTGATAGTATAGTTCTTAGTTACAGGAAAATAAATAATAAATGGTACGTATCTGTAGAACAATTCCAACTGCTCTTATCCTCGGGTTCAGTATATCAGCGGGAATGATATCGTGAATCGTAGTCCTGTATCATTCTTCAGTAGCTAATCAAGTACAAACTGTCACGCTTGGAGTTAAGGTTTAAATTGTTAGGTTCTGGGTTTTTAATTCGGGCATGCGCGATGGCGTAGCTTCCAAAACAAACTGTTGAAGGTCACCTTGAATTTGGGAGTGCGGCCGGCTCCGTCCCGAGGCGTGTAGCACAGACGAAAACCAGCACCAACACTTGATACTACGTGACCAATTGCACGGATTTGCACCAAAAAATGTAAGTACAAAAAAAGTTTAAAATCCATCCTGAATAATATTGATACTGGTCTCTTTTTAGTGGAAAAATTTGTTATGAACTTTTAGCATTTTACACAAAGTTACTCGTTGATTTTTGAACTTTATAATTTTTAAATCTCGGATTTGTTTTAGTTAACAGCATATCTGTAACTAATCATGTTTAAAGCTTTTGTGATGAGGACTGCTGGTGATGAGGTTTTAACCTCCCACCGCCCTTTGGTCAACAGGTCAACGTGCTGTAAGGTGAACGTACTAAACCACAGTAGTATCTAGGTAATCAAAGTTAAGTAGTCATCTCTTGTACATTGTTATACCAATAATTTATGTTGATTCAAAATATATCTACTCGTATGTAGATTTAACTTTAAACGTTAAACATCATATATGAAAATGTTATGATGGTTGCTTCTAGTAAAGATTACACCACTGCCTTTCTAGCTGGAACACAAGACAATTATTTGGTACAGGCTGAATTTAGTAGTAGGTAATTTTAATAAAGAAAACTATCTAGCTGTATAAAAATATTTTCTCCCTATCGTGAAATGGATAGCGTTGCCAAATCTCATTAAAAATTGTTATTTTTAAACATGTACAAGATTACCCAATTTATAAAGTTAAAATAAACTTAAATTGAAATTTAGAAAAATAAAATAACAATATGATGTCGCTACAGCAATAGCCGTAAGATTAAGAAAAAATAATAACGTTCGTAGATCACACGAGTGCATAACTGGTTAGGTCGTGGGAATATTATATTAATATTAATATAGTTATGGCATTTTCTTTTTCCTTAACCTTTAAGTCACTTTAAATTATTTAAATAAACGATTGGTGAGAGGTGCAAAGCAGCTAGAACAATTGGGCTGCAATTGTCCTCATGATAAGGTCATATTGTTTTTGTCGTGTCACTGACAGTAACTGTAATTATGTACTATACAAATAACACAAAATGTTTTATTGTTATTTTTCCCCTGGCATGCCCCATTACCGGCGCCGCGCCGTCCGCGCAGCTGTTCATTATTATTAGGCTCAGTAACAACAGTATTAACTAACGCAGTCCACCGACATTCGAAATTTCGGTTTGACGCATCACACTACGAAACCAAGCTTTCTCTTGTGCCGATTGCATCCCGTCTAACATCCTCGTCCTTGTGTCCAACAGTGTCAGGTGGCCTGTGGCACTCATTCAACTCAGTCAGTTTGTTGCATTGTACGACAGAGAACGTGTTCGAAAATCTTATTTTGTGATTCAGTAATTTAATGTGTTGTGGTTGTTAAAGTTTATAATACAATGTCAGAAAATAACTTTAAGAACGGCAATGGCCTCTGCGAAAATTATCGTAAGCGTTCTTTCTTTTTTTTTCATACATGACTGTTTGTTTTAATATAGGTAATTACTTTTTGTTTTAATACTTAGGTACTATAATTACATTACTTACTTATAGGTACCCATACCTAGTATAGATTTTTTTCCCTTTTACTTAGGTTTCCAAAACTTAGTTTTTACCGTATATGTATTGTTTTATTTAAAACCGTATTTATAAAAACATTTATTTCAGATATTAACTTTTTGTTTTAATATATGTAGTTACTTTTTTGTTTTAATACTTACTATAGTTACATTAGGTACTTATATAGTATAGATTTTTTACCCTTTTGCTTCGGTTTCCAAAACTTATTTTTTACCGTATATTGTTTTATTTAAAATACCGTATTTTTAACTTTAAAAGTTTTCATTTATTTAATTTATTTCTATAAACCTTACATAATATACAATAACAGTAAAGCTATTGGTTGAAAGAGAGAGACAATAATTTTTTTGCGCGGGAAAACTTAAATTTAGCGTTTTAAATTTTCTTGTTTTGAATAAAAACATTTATTTCATTGAAAATACAAACTTGTAATGTAACAAAAAAATGTAATTGACAAAATTTTTAATTTTACGTATATACCGTTTCTTTATTTTTCACCACGAGATCGAAAACAAACGAAAAAATGCATTACGATGTAATTGCTAGGGCAGAATGTGTTATCCATGTTTAATTTAATGTATCAAATTGATGCATTGACTGACATAATAGCTATAGTCAATGAATTGATGTCTGTGATTAAAATGACAAATCACACAAAATATGTCATTCTACGAACTGTGTTAACCTATCTACGGATATGTTTGGCTATCGGAGATAGATATTTGACATAAGTTCCATATAAAATGTGTCAAATTTCTATCTCCGATAGCCAAATCTATCCGTAGATAGGTTATTGAAATCCAGCAAGACAAGCAAGTGATAACCAAAGAGTATTCAGCCACGTCACTGACGTCATTTGGCGTTTAAGACTTTTTTAAATGTTATGATTATTAAACCGTGCATTATTGATCGAAGATTAAACCTAAAAATTTAAGTGAGTACGTCATCTTTTTGAAAAATGAAAGAATACCGGCCAAGTGCGAGTCGAACTCGCGTACGAAGGGTTCTGTACCATTTTCTATAATGAATGAAAAGGTAAATTGCGGTTTATGATTTATGACGTATTAAAAATAACTACTTTCTAGATCTCGTTCAAATCAATTTGATTGCTAGTTTCTTTAAAGTTAATTTTTTAGTGTCTCAGAAATTTTTGTTTCTTTTTTTTATCGTTTTTTTATCGTTTGTAGCTAGAGCGCGCGAAAACGCGATTACAGCCGATAACGGCGTTTCATAAACGAGTATATAAAACAAATACAGATTAGCTATTAAAATTTTCTTTGTCAGACAAAATGGCGACAGTGGAGAAGCTGTTCCAGCCTGTGCAGCCGAAGACGGATGACACGGGCAACAAGGTGACGGTGGTGGGAGTGGGGCAGGTTGGCATGGCCGCCGTGTTCTCCATGCTGACGCAGGTGAGAGAGAGGATTTGTTAAACTTTTATGAACAAGCTGAACGGCCATCTGAAAGTTGCTAAATGTTCAGAGTGGCCTTACCTTTACGCCGTTCCTTTAGAGTCGTATACACAAGCCTTCAATTAAACCTTTTTTGAAGAACTTGCTTGTCATAGGCTAAGAAACCCGACCTCGGTGTTGCCACTGTTCAATGGCGACGGTGACCACTTGCTTCTGTAAGCTTGTTGGATACGTTACAACTCAAATTCGTGCTAATCACTTTATAATTTCAGTTCATAATTTTTGGCGTAATTCCAATATTCAATGTCGAAGAAAAGGACTGACTAAGGGGCATTGTTATCTTATAATTTGTTAAACTGATAAAAGCGAAGTATCTGCAACCATAGACCATTCGACATCGTAGGATATAGTATGTTTATACATTTATATAGCATTTCCCTTATTGAATTAAGAAAACAAGCCAGCAATGTTTATTCCGAGCTTGCACATCTGGCTTTTCAGGATTACATAATAAGTACGTATTTTATTCGTCACATACAGAATAATTCTGAAGAAATAATTGCGGATCGAGCTATCTTTAATGAGCATTTTAGGAACGGCAGGAATAAATGCTAAAATCATAGTGTATTCAAGTGGCAATTTTACTATTTAATGTAGCAAATTAAATAGTTACTTTGATTATTAATGGTAAAGCGTCAACACACAGTGGACAGCACAGAACAGATGTTCTGTGGTAGACAGTATTTCGTATAATAAACAGTGTACCTAGTACAAACAGTATGGATGTCTTTGAGTGCAGTGATAAAATAATACTCTACTAGATAAGATCACGATTACACTTCAGACCCCTAGCTTGTCTATCTTTGTGACACTATTATCCATTGCAGCTAATAGATTTAACAGGGATTCTCTGATAATATAATCCTGCCACGGATACGTTCGTTTGTAATCATTTCTAAACCATGTGCATTCATACAACAACTTTAACCAATATTTAGAACACTCAGGCATATCGGTTTCTACATTTAATCATGTTCAATCACGCATACTTCTGGAATAAAAAATAATTGAATCAACATACCCATTCATAAGAAATACTTCACGTGGCCAGCAATTGATTACTGCGCAATGTTATCCTTATTATTTATATATATATATTTATCATACAATTTCATACATTCAGGGCGTGACAAATAATATCGCCATGGTAGACGTGATGGAGGATAAGCTGAAGGGAGAAATGATGGACCTGCAGCACGGTTCCGCCTTCATGAGGAACGCCAAGATTCAAGCGAGTACAGGTACCTACACTACAGTTAGCCTTGTTCTTCGCCTTTTCCACACTTATTTATACCAGTCAGTTAAGTAAATATTGTTTGAATTCGGGCCGTATTAATAAACCAATCCCACCATCAGGTTCAAGATTAAGATTTTAAACCTTTGTTTCAAATCTGTAACGGGAAGTAAAATAACGTGGCTAAGCTTCAGTTGATTTTTGTTCGGTGCAGACTACTCCATCTCCGCGGGTTCCAAGATCTGTGTGGTGACGGCGGGCGTGCGCCAGCGCGAGGGCGAAAGCCGGCTCGACCTGGTGCAGCGCAACACTGACGTCCTCAAGATCATCATTCCAAAGGTATGTCTTCGATTTAAACAATGCTCGAACGAATGTTAGGGTTTAATGTTTACCGCTCGAAGTATATTACCCGTCTTAACCTGTCAGGAAAATGGAGCGGTTCTCACGCGATACAAAGGATTAGACGTGTTGTTGGTTATAGGTATCTTTGTAGTGTTAGTTACGACACTAATCTATACTAATATTATAAAGAGGAGACATTTGTTTCTAATGTTTTCGCACAAGAACTACTGGAGCAATTTCAAAAATTCTTTCACCATTAGAAAGCTGCATGACTGAGTGGCATAGGTTATACATATTACATTAAAAAAAAAGGTATCCCTAATAAAAATGCAAAAAAGTGTGTAAAAAAGGTAATTTTTTTACCCAAGGTGTAAAAAAAATTACCTAAAGTATTCTTTACATCCTCAGATTTTTATTCATCTGAGTTTACAACGCGTGCGCTGCGAAAACTGTTGATGATTGAATAAAATAATGTTGTACTACTTACAACTTCATTATTTAATTATTTACAAAAAGTGTCGCGACAGCATAATAATATGTCTGACTTAGTTATGCCACAATAAGTGTTCTTTTATTTTAAAAATTTAATTAGGATTGGCTGCTAGAAAAGGATGTTTATTTGTATCTTCCTATTAATCCTTATCAAAAGTTTTTTCTGTTTTTTTTCATGTTTCTAACCCTTATAGTTTAGGCCCTGCGTTGATATGTCAGTCAGTTAGTCAGTCAGTCAGTCAGTCAGCTTCTCGTTTAATATATATAGATTAAATGGGACTTAAAAGGAAATATGATTACAACTATTTACAAGGAATGCTTTTATGTAGGTATACATACATAGTTGTTTACGTGTTAATCTGTCACGATTTTCATGATAATTATTTAAAACCTAATTCGCGCTGACTAAGAATTATGACGTAACGAACAGCTAGATCGAAATAAAAGATATTTTATTATACCTGTGTTATTTGCGAGGGTTTCAGTAAAAAAAATAATACCTATGTAGGTAGTACAATCGAGTTGAGTACCTACGATGATCTCACGCTTTACGGTTGCGATTGCGCGCTGTTGCACCATTTCAATTTTACCTACAGCTACGGCTTTGGCTGAGTGTGACTATGCCCATGCTGTGCAAACATTTCATCATCCATAAAAATTGCGTCTAGCAAAATTTAGTTCCGCTTAAAATAAAAAGGGAAGTAAAACTTTGCTCCAGTAACATACGAACCTTATAAATTCCTCTACAGTGTCGGTACACTTAACTTTATTGGAATGTATTGTACCTAAATGTTTAACAATCATGAGAAAAAATTACAAGGAACAATTAAAATTTTGATTTTGATTTTTTTTGAAAAAAAAAATTGAAGGATAAAGTATTTTTTAATTACAGGCAAGAAATGCAGCTCCTTTACTTACCTATATATTACATACATAAATAATATTGAATTTTTAAATTTTTGCTACATTTTAACATTATATTTATGAACATGAAATTTTGCACAACATTTTTTAGAAAAACGATTTTACAACAATGTACCTACCTATGTCAAGAAGAACGGTACTTACTGCATGATTAGGTTCATATAAATAATATAGACTTCCACCTTATTAAGTGATTAATAAACATTTATATTGACAAAAGGTAATACTTCTTATGTAACTTACCTTACCTTACCGTCGTTTCGTCTTAATCTGAATGTGCATGTAACATGACCTAGCGCACCAGAAGAGCTCAAAGGAAACATGAAGTGAAGTTTAACTATTTCTCGCATCGCGAAAGTTTTGCGCTGAACGAAATCCAGAGGGGGATAGTTGCGCATGGGTTGTACGTAGCTTAATGCAGCTGGCGAAACAAGCAGCGCTTACGACTGACAACTCGCTCGCCCGCGCCAGATGATAGGTGATATTTTGATAGCGGGTGGGTTCTTGATTATATTCAAACACTTTTATTTTTATCACATTATTTTATTTTTATTTACAATATCCGGAACGTACATAGTTTACTTTAGAGCCGAAAAACAAAAAAGAGAGGACCTGGGACCATAGACCCAACATGCTTTTGGCACAGATAAATATTACATTAATTTTTAAAATAATATAACACCAGGCTTGAACATTCAAGGTCAGAGCTAGACTTTGATGCCGGTCTCTATACCTACCTAGTTATTAAAACTCATTGCGATGACGTGTTCTTGTAGCTGGTGAAATATAGCCCGGACGCGATCTTCATAATCGCAAGTAACCCGGTGGACATCCTGACGTACGTGACGTGGAAGATCAGCGGGCTGCCCAAGCACCGCGTCATCGGCTCCGGGACCAACCTGGACTCGGCGCGCTTCCGCTACCTGCTGTCGGAGAAGCTGGGCATCGCCACCACCTCCTGCCACGGCTACATCATTGGCGAGCACGGAGACAGTAGCGGTAGATTACCATTTTACCACCATCACAACACAACGTTCCCTCTGCCGGGCTCGGTTCTCTTCTCCGAATTGGAAGGGTTGGATTAGGTTGACCACGCTGGCCACATTTAGAATAGAATAGAATAGAATAAATCTTTATTTGCCATCATCACAATCACAAGAGAAGATAATAATAATAACACACTATGTACTTACTGAACTAACAACTTTTATTTATTTATTTATTTAATAATTATTAACTAATTTAATCAATTAGTGCCTTTAAATTTATGTAAGTACTTTTAAATTTTAACAGATAGGTAGGTACTACAGATTTACACTAACTTCTTCTTCATAAGAAATTACTAAACCTATTAAAGATATGTTTTGTCACTTTCTTTCGAATGAAAAAATAATATGTAGGTACATACAAAAATATTAACAACATCCTTTAAAAAAAAACTAGCTTATAATAACCAAACTGAAATTTAGATTATTTTTAAATTATGGTATACGGTCTTTGTTAAGTGTGCAAAGTTTCAAATTAATCCGAAGTTTTGAAGGGGGCGAAAATCACGTTCAAAGATTCCGTTACATACATACCTACGATACCTACATACCAAAATACGATTGTACTATTTCTGATTTCCTGTATTAAAATACGGTAAAAAGCTATTTACCCGTTTAATTTTCCTTGTATACTGGTTAATATTAGAATCTGATATTTTTACCTTATACCTGCTAATGACACTGAACAGACTAACACTAAACAAAATTGACCCCTAGTACATAGGTAGGGGGTCAATTTTGTCTGAACAGGATTGCTATTATTTTATGAATATTTTTACAAGCTTTTATTAAATTGCAAACTTAATCTGTAGTCAGTATCGATTACGTTTTTTTTAAATGTTAGGTACCTGAGGACATACGAGACCAATTCTGCTATCAAATCAAATCAAATCAAATCAAATCATCTTTATTTTGCAAGATAAGGTAATTAGGTAGATACAAAATAAGTTACAATTTGTCCTCTTATCCTAGCCCATAAGGCATGCAAAGTCATCTAAAGCTATATTACAGATAATAATTATAATTATTACATTCATTTTATTTTAAGAATACCCGAAATACACAATATTAAACTAATTTAATGGCAGGATGTCATTTTATGTTATCGCCCAGAAATTCTTTAATCGAATAAAATGCTATCAGGCCTAGTTACATAGAGGAACTCCTATTCTTCAACAGATATACGGCAGTATAATTTGATTTTGATTGCTATACCTACATTTAAGAGATTCTCAAGCCTCGTGTTGTTTAGATGATCACCAGTGATGGGATTATCATGTTTTATAAACTAAAGAGTTGAAGAATTTCGCGTTAAGCGAGTTGCAAGTATTTATGTCAATCAAAAAGCATTCGCTTTGTGAAATCTATTTATGTTGATCATCTAATTTTAAATCAAAGGTCTTTGACATCTCTTGCACTTTCCAGGTCGACCGATTTCATTAGGCGTCGGCTCCCTACATATTGGCGAATAAAATCCAATTTATGTGCAGACTAACACTGTGCAAAGTGACATACAATATAGCTTAAAGTGCCATTAGCAAAGCCAAGGCAAGGCAAAGTATAAAATTATCATATCATATCATATACCTACCAATTATTATTAAGTTTTTCTAAACATACATGTGTGTCGGCAGTGCCAGTATGGTCCGGAGTGAACATCGCGGGGGTCCGCTTGAGCGACCTCAACCCCAAGATCGGCTCCGACAGCGACCCCGAGAACTGGAAGCAGACTCACGAGAACGTGGTGCAGAGCGCGTACGAAGTGATCAAGCTGAAGGGCTACACGTCGTGGGCGATAGGGCTGTCGCTGTCCCAGCTCGCGCGCTCCATGCTGTCAAATGCTAACAGCGTGCACGCCGTCTCTACTTATCTCAAGGTATCTAATTATTTAATCGTATAAGAAATTAAATGTCACTTGCTATAACGGTGAAGGACACATCGTGAGGAAACCTGCATGCCTGTGTCTTCGAAGGCATGTGAAGTCTGCCAATCCGCACTTGGCCAGCGTGGACTAAGTCCTAACCCCTCCCATTCTTGTTTCCATACTTACGTAAGCTTACGGATCCTATTGAAGCTTAAATAAGTGGGGTTAGAAATATAGTTCAGCTTGCTCGTTAAACTCGATAAAATGATTCGTAATTCGATGAAATGAAATTTTTCAATTGGTGTGGTATAATTCGGGATATTTTCGGATAACTACAAAAATGACTCATTGATTGAATAGAAAAAAATTACCATTACAATAGGACAAATTCCAAGGTAGGGAGGTATAGACATCATTGTTTTTCTACGTAGGTGTCTGGTAGAAAACGCTGATGGGATGGATGGATACCTACTAAAACAATGTATATTTATGGAATTTACTACTAAAATAAAATCATTCCCTGTCACATCTAGTGACGGAGGAGATATAACGGATTATTTTACGTAATTTTAATGTCAGGGCGAGCACGGTATTGAGGAGGAGGTGTTCCTGTCGCTGCCTTGCGTGTTGGGCCGCGCCGGCGTCAACGACGTCATCCGGCAGCCGCTCACCGCCGGCGAGCTCAGCCGGCTGCGCGAGTCCGCGCGACTCATGGCCAAGGTTCAGGACGGCATCCAGTTCTAAGCATTATGCCAGTGTTACACTGGGTTGTTGTGTAACTCCAACCAATTATTGGCGTGGTTTCGGGTGGTCGACTGAAAGCAACGTCACGTGACCAATCATTTTTCCGGGCGGGATTTATTGAAAATAAATGATTTGTCTATAGCCCCGTCGTCATTGGTTTGAGTTAGAACTCAGCTCTTGCACCGCCGCGTATACATAAAGTTTGGAGCTTGTTATATATGTCGCAGGCATTTTGTATGATTCCGCCGTTTACATACGGCGTCGGCAGTTTATAAACGCTCGCTGTTATGTAAAATGCCGAAGGCAGAATGACAACTACATAACAGCGAGCGTTTATAAACTGCCGACGCCGTATGTAAACGGCGGAATCAAACAAAATGCCTGCGATATATATACCATACCAAGCACGTCGCCTATTATCAATATAGTTTGCTTAATGTCTACTATTCTAGCCTAGCATTTGGGGTGGTAAGGTTTTTCTCGTCTTTTTAGAGCAACATGTATTAGGATAATTTTAACGTGTACTCTTTGTATTAGGTTTTAAATACATTTTTTTCACATTTTATAGACGTCAACTATACACATTATATAGATAAAACATAATAATATATACCAACCCTTTATAATACCCATTAGGGTATCAAGCCCAATTTATACATTTGAAATAAAAGTCAGAGTTTAGTACCTACTCAAATATTCTACTATTATATATTGTATATTAAATGTATCAAAGTAATAATTGGCTTTAGTTCCGTGTACGCTTTTTAGATGTGGTGATTAGTGATACTAATTGTTCCTAGTTATATAAATATAATACAATATTGTTCTCATCTGCATATCGTTTGAGCCTCTTGCATCTGTGTAGCGCAAGCACATGAATTATCGTCAATCTTGATAGGCACCTGCTAACAATATTGTGTTAGTAGCAAATATACCCATTAATAGTCAACCTACAAAGTAATTATTAGTGGTAGTAAGATTCATCAGTTGTTAAATTGTGTTTTGGAGTAATTACAAAACAGAATAAACTGCAAGAATGTCACCACAGTTTAGATTAGAAACTGTTATACTAAGTACTTCTATTTTAATAAGAAATGTTTAAATATTATTATGATTAAAATAACATCTCGCTTGCTGTAATAAGTAAAAGTATTGTATCGAATATATTGTATTGTAGGAGAATAAACAATAGTTTTAGAACAAAATTATTTATTAAAACTAATCTAAATCTAAGTTAAAAGCATTTAAAGTTTCTTATGGTTATGAATATAAATTGTAATTTTTTTACACTTTTCAGTATTTCTCAAATTTTATAGACTTGTATTGCATGCATTTTAAAAATAAAATAAAAAATCTACAAATTTATTGGTTTGATTTTTTATTGAATCCTACAAGAACCAATGTACTGAATGAATAAGCAATACAATCAATGATGACAGTCTCAGGCTGTGAATCAAAATAAGAAAATAAAACTGCATGATTCATAAAATTATACTGAATTTATTATAATTCATAGTTACATCAGTACTAATACAACTTGATACTAGAAGACACTGGCAGGCAGCTACCGCCGCGACATTACATCTATAATAATACAGAGGCGATGAGACAAGGCGCGCTTATTTCTATTGCTTCAAAGGCACGGGCAATTTAACAGAATCATTCTTTATCACCTGTTTAAAATATTATCATAATATAAATATTTAGTTAAAATTGTTAGCATAGTAAGAATACAATATCAATTTAAATCTTGAATAAAATTGGTTCGATTAAATATAGAAGTAAACCGGCAAAAGGTCTACTCAAGTAGTTCAAATTACGCAAATTGTAATATTGAAAAAAAATTTATAACGCAATTCATTGTGCAATTTACCTTTCCAATTCATACCTGGACGAACTTTTCTACTTATTTATTTTTCAAACTTAAATCTATTTGCTCGACTGTTACAACTGAGATACAATTTTAAACATTCAACAATTGTACACATGCTTACATACAGACAGCATTAGGTCTCCCGAGAGGCCCTGCCTCGGCTCACGCGAGCTCTGCCGGGTTCTCAAGACTAACAAACTAACGGAATTAAGCACTAGTTACAAACGTGTCATTTAATTAAGAGCAAACGGATAAAATCTAGACTCACCTAACAATGGAAATAATAAATGTATGAATAATAGCATTGAAACATTCGCCTGACCAAAGTCACGTACACTACACGTACCCTCGTCAATCAGGCAACTATTTCAGGCATTGATTTACATTACACTTAAATCTGGGTTGATTAAACATGTAGGCTAAAGTTTTTCTAAAAAAGGAGTAAAATACCAACGGAACGTTTATTCAAGACACGTTACAAGGCATGTAAAGGCGGACTATTATATTATACTGATACAGAAGCGTTCTCAGCTCTCATAATCTTGAGCGTAATATTCAAGCAATTCATCACATTCTTAATTACGATAAAATATAATAAAATGTTGTTGCGAAGGCGTACCTATAGCTGATCACAATAGTATGATGAAAATTACTCATTCGTTTATATTTTATTTGATCTATCAATACAATCAATACATTAATGTAAAATTTGGTCACAAATTAGGATAAAACTATATACTCGCTAAAACTTAATACTATATACATTTCAATATAATAAAAATACGTTAAAATTAAGAATAAGCATGAAATTATTATTTTAGCATAAATCACAGACACTTGCCTTACAGTCGGCCACTCTAGTCATACAAATTTTACAAATTTTATTACAGAGGATATCAATATATATGTGTCGTCATTATAGTAGCCTAAAAGAAAATGGTGAGTATAATGAGTGACAACGACAGCGACGTATCTGATATATCAGATATTTCCTTTTACGTACGATGAATATTAATATCTTAACTGTAAATAACGGCGATACCGCAAGCGCCATCTGCGACTGTACACGAAGCGGCACCGCTTGGAGCGGGCTGCTTCCACGGCCATTCGACGGTGCTGTTGCTGCACTAAGGATACGCATTATCCGCGGTATCGGCTCCCAAACCGAATTGTTTGGGTTCCAACAATAAAACTAGCCTCGTCAGTGTAAACAACGACAGACGTCGCTCCACGCACGCAAACATTACAACGAAACCGAGAGGTGGGCACATTGACTATACATAATGGTAATGAAGTCTTTACTTTAAAAATATAACCTACAAATGAGTGAACGATTAAACTTCGATCTAAGTCACCTGGGCTGGCGCGTTTGTTCTTTAAGCGCTTAGATTACGGGTAAGCAGTGACTCGCGTAGTTTTCCAAATATTTTTCACACCGTTTTATTTCACTAATATCAATCAGTTCGTGAAGCTCGGCTTCCGATGTCATCATCATCATATCTGCTTAGTCCACGCGTTCAGAGCGCGTCATCAGTGCGACCCCCAGCAATTTTACTTGTGTCATTCAAAGATCATGTCACGTGGGTAGGTCGGTTGAAATGGTTTGTTGAATTATGGGCATGCATATGACTCATGCACGCGAACCGAGAGGGGGGTTCGGCTAGCGGCAGTCGGTTGAAAATAAAGAGAGAGTCCGAGAGTGAATGTTGCGATGTCGCAACATAATAATAGTAAACGGCGCATCGGGCATCAGCGGTGCACGTCAGGTGTCGGGCGGCGGGGGAGGCGGGGGCGGCGGGGGCGGCGGGGGAGGCGCGTCATCCGAGCGGTGGCAAGCTGGCGGGGGGCGGCGCGGCCGCGGGTCAGGTGTCGCTGGGCGAGCGCAGCGCGTGCAGCGCGTTGCTGTGCCCCGCCGGCCGCCGCCGGTCCAGGAACGTTTTCAGCTGAGTCGCCGACAGCGGGGTCGCCGGCGCCTGCGATACCAATTATGTTACATGAATTTCAATTCACTTTACAAATTAACAATAGCCTATGAATAGACATGATGACAGTATTAAATAATTATACTGTAAAAAAAATTTTTTTTTAAAAAGCTTTTATAACTTGACCTTGAAACCTAATCGTGGTCAAAGTTCATTACAAGACTTTACCACAAGTGCAAACACGACTATGATACGATATTCCATCATGAAGTTCCAGTTAATATCTTCCGGCTCCATCATCAGATCAGTTCGACAGTACCATATTATTGCATTGTCATCGGAACCTAATATGTGTGCCAAATTTCAGCTCGATAGCTTCAGTGGAAGTGGGTGAAATATTGATTGCAAGATTCCAGGACATACATACATGAATACATACGAGTGAAGTTAAATAAAAGCTTTTAAAAAATAAAGAATGAATGGCTTTAGCAAAACAAGTATGTTGAATGATTCCTAAAAATGGTCAAGTTTTAATAAAAATCATTGAGATTAATAAGATTTTTATCAAAATAAAAGTATAAAAACCAGCAATCAGCCATGTTAAATGAAACGCCAATCAGAGCGGATGATGTCACGGCTAAGTAAAAATTCGCCTGTCGCTTGGGCTTCCGTTGAATACAGCGTTACGTAGGCGTAACGTCAAGCGGACATGCATGACATGGCGTCTGCAGCGTGGCTTACGAGCATTTTCGGGCTAAATTCAAAGTAGATGGGAAAAACTGTAATAACTTGCGTTCAAACTCAATTTATTGCTGTAAAAATGTTTTTTTCGAAATATTACATGTGTACCTACATTACAAAAGGCAAATTAATAATCGGTCATCATGCCTATTGCTACACATTTAACAATGTTAGCGTTGGTGTTACCTCCTCGAACCAGCGGTCGGCGAGCGCGTCGGCGGGCGCGAGGCGGCGCGCGGGCGCGGGGTCGAGCAGCCCGCGGATCAGCCGCTGCGCGCGCTCGTCCACGCCGGCCCAGTGCTCCGCCGGGAAGCAGTAGTCGCACTTTATTATGTTCGCCGTCGTCTCCTCGATTGACTCGTCTAGGAACGGTGACAGCTGTGGATTAAAACATGTTTCAATATAATTTGGTGACAGTAACTTTGTAAGTATATGAGCTTAATTTTTATGACATTACATAAAACACATTCACTGTCCGTGTACACTAGTTCGCAGGCTATTGTTATTAGATTGTTATAATTTCGTGGACAGAGAATCGCGTCCACATTACAAAATAGCATACCTACTCAAGTGACATTAAGTGCTGTCTGATGCTATATTCGTGTGTACTGAGTTATAAAAAAAGTTTGGCATAGTTGCCACTCACCCCCGTGAGAAAGACGTAGAGGAAGACCCCGGCGGCCCAGGCGTCCCAGGCGGGTGCGGGCGGGCGGCCCAGCACGCACTCGGGCGGCGCGAACTCGAGCTGCGCGGGCGCCGGCGGCAGCACCAGGGAGCTGCCCTTCGCGCCTTCCACCTCCACCGCGTTCATCTCCACCGCCGACCCCAGGTCCACCAGCTTCAGTTGCGGCTGGGCGCCGCCCAACTCTATCAGGATGTTTTCCGGCTGGGAAACGTTTCGTTTTACACTATGGAATCTGCCCGTCTATCTATGTGCACGTTAAGCAAGAAATATACACAGCAATGTGAACCTAAAATTTACATTTCAAGCAAGTTAAAGTAAAAGGAACTTGTCACGGAGCATACCCGGACATCGAGATGCGCGACACCGTTGGAGTGCAGCCAGTGGAGCGCGGAGAGCAGGTGCTTGGTGTGATGCGCGACGGCGCGTTGAGTGTGCGCGTGCGGCGCGTGCGCGGCCCACTCGAGCAGCGCGCCGCCGCCCACCAGCTCCAGCACGAGCGTGTGCGCGCCCGCCCGCGGCACCTCCGCGAACAGCGCCAGCGCGCGCACCACGCCCGCGTGCGCGCCGCGCGACAGGATTCGGTACTCGCGCATCGCGTCCGCGCCGCGCCCCGCTACCACCTGAACCACCGCGCAAGCGCACTTCCATTAGTCATTTTGACGTACATAACTAATTAATTTTTGAAATATGTACTACCTCTTTCTGATAGACACTACTACTACTAACTAAATAACGCAAGTCAAATAAGCGTAAAAGTATAAACTATTAAATGTTAAATATGATCAAATTATTTAGAATTAAGATCAAACCTGTTTTAGAGCCACTCGTTGGCCGGTGCCGGTGTCGCGAGCGGCCAGCACCCGCGCGGTGCGGCCGCGGCCGATCTCCTCCTCGACGGCGTAGCGGCGCGCGAACTGCTCGCGCTGCCAGCCGCCGCCGCCGCCGCACGCCGCGGGCCCCGAGGCCGGGCCCGGCGCGCCGCTCCGGCCGCACACCAGCCGGAAGCTGTACTGGCCGGCGGGGAGCTCCTCGAGCGCGAGCGTGTTGGCCGCCGCGGGGGAGTCGGTGGCGCGCCGCCACTCGCCCTCGCCCACGCGGCAGTACTCGAGGTGGGCGGGCGCCGGCTCGTCCCACTGCACCACCAGGCCGCCGCCGGGGTGCGCGCGCACCGCGGGCACGCCGGGCGCGCCGCCGCCGCCGACGGTGAGCCGCGCGGAGCTCTGCACGCCGCCGAGCTCGTTGCTCACCAGGCAGCAGTAGACGCCGGCGTCGGAGGCGCGACACGCGTGCACGGTGAGCGTGGCGAGCCCGTCCGGCGCCAGCGCGATGGCGAAGCGGCCGCCGTGGCGCAGCGCGCGCGTCTCGGGGGCCGTCTTGCGCCAGGAGGCGGTGGCGCGCGTGACGAGCGCGCGGCACGAGAGCGTGGCGGTGGCGCCGGCCGCCACGGTCACGTCGGCCACGGGCTCGGCCAGCTCGGGCGGCCGCAGCTCGGTGACCGCGCCCTCGGCCGGCTCGCCCGCCGCCGCGCCGCCGCCGCGCCGCAGCTTCAGCCCCCACGCTCGCTTGGACAGGCCCTGCCGGCGACATCACGGTTCACTGCGCGTTCTCCCGCGCCATGCGCACGATTCCACTCAAGCGCGGCATGCATGCTCACCCGATACTCCTTTACACCCTTGATTCTCCGGCAGAATTATTACAATAAATAAATTAAACTTAATAGAGTCGTTGGCGGTTATTCCGTATCACTTAGCACATAATCCCAGACTTGCAAGTGAGTTAAACGAGTCCGCTATCACAGTCTATGTTAAAAATGCATTCCCGTGTATATCATACCTACAACAAAAGAAATAAAGAGAAGCATCAAAAAGAAGAAATCATGCAACATAGGATATAATATGCTTTGTATTAAGATGATAAAGCGCGGACGTATGGGGTTCTCTTCGAGAAATAGATATAAAAACGTTATTATCCACATATATTATGTATGAGTATTATTAAAAATGTCTAAGGTGCGTGTCACAATCACCAGAAATTAGCTTGCTTGAGGAAAGTACTCTCACGAGTGACTTATTTGATTATGCGCACTCACGATGATTGATACCTATCTTTGAATCAGTAATTCCAAGACATTATCAAAGTATTGGGCAAAGCAGATGTAATAAGCTCGTATGAAAATAATGGTGTTTCTAGTGCGCTATTACCCATATGTAATCGGAAGAGGGTAAGTGTTACTAGATTTACCTAAACTGCGAAAAACAGAGACAGAAAGACTTTCTTAAGACTAAATTTTTATTAAGGACATTCGCCAGGTCGACAGTAATTTAAAAATGTTAATACATATAATGAAAAAATTTAAAACAATCCCACTTTATCAGTGTGTTTTCTCAATATCTTTTTCAGAATTGTAAAAAATTCAAAAGACATGTTTTTTGTAGATTCCATAAACGAAAGACGAGGTCATGAGGACGCCTTCGATGATCCCTTATTTCCGTTAAACAATATTGAGTTAAAGCTAATAATAATAAATAATAACAATAAACTAAACGTACATGCATTACTCTAGAATCCCAAGCGTTATTGGTTGCGAATAATTTAAAATTTATTTAAAAATAAAATGTATAAATTAATTTAATACAATACAATACAATACTAATACAATACTAATACTAATTTAAGCATAAATACATACTCCCTCTTCCAAGATTCCTATGATTCCCCTTAAAAATGAAAAATAAAAAAAAATGATCAAATGAACCGGTCGGGAACATTTGTTACATTTTCTAACTGCACGACTGCTGAGATGACCGCCTTAAGATTTGTTCCGTGTATCATGCTCACCGGGCAGCAGTCGCAGTAGAAGCATAGGGCCAAGCAATTTACGGCAAGCATATGATTGTCTTAGGTGGACATGCAGGCGAATCAACCGAAGCAAGTGTTGGAGTGGCAGAGCGCGGCATTCAACGGAACCATAAGTCATGAATATGACATAGAAACACGTACGTGTCAGATTAAAACATGCGACAATACAATAATCCGAAGAGCAAGACTGGGTGGCTGTGATACAATGCCATTGCTGCAATATATTCAAACGCCCCGTTCAGTACAGACGAATAGGAGCGAGTACCTACGAATTATTAATATTAAAACTCTGAATAAGTACATCTGTTCTCATCTAGTGCGTAAACGAGACGCCGGCGTCTTTATTGCTAAACCCTGCCTCATTATGGTTAAACCCTGCCTGCTACTCGAGGCGGGCGTGCGGTTTCTACGTTTGAGAGACACATGAGCGTTTCTTCTTAATTTTTGTTTAGCATGTGTGACATCTCCTATGTCTATTATGCTTACACAGAAAACCTTTGAATGTACGGCGAATGAGCGAATGAGTAGCAAATAAGCGTTAATTTATATACAGAGCATCATGTTAGTAGTTCGGAAAAAGTATGTAGGTATTAACTTAAATTACCTAATAATATTGAACGTATATAAAGATTAGTACTGAATCTCTTAGTACTAATAACTTAATAAGTAGTGATATACTTACGTTTCTTTAAAATTATATTAGTGATATATCCAATTAGTATTTAAATATTTACTAGGCACGAAACATCCGTGCATCCTTACCATAGACAAATGATGGATGTCCTTTGTGTAACATGTTACCATGGTGGTAATGTTGTGTAGTTCTGTACCAAATTGTATTTATAATATTAAAGTCAAACCTTCAGATAAACCTATTTGTGTTGAGTGTAAGTTAACAACATATCGTTCTACAGCGTGGAATTTTTTAACCATATCCGAAGAAAAAATAATTTTAATGCTAGAAATTTTCCTTTCATATATTTCATGTTGGTTATGGAGATTCGATCCTTATGATAACCATGCCGATTTATGACATAAAAATACAGTGTCCTGTTATTTTGATGGATTTTAACAGGTTCTACTCCCGGGTTGGCAAGCGTATTTTTAAAAATATATATAAGTGCAGTTTGGCTCCTTTTTGAAAATAAAGGAATGATACCTTGGAGTATTAGCTATCCCCTGTGTTAAGAATTTATCCTCGAGGTCATCATAAAATCCACCCTGTATGTTCAATGTCATCAATACTACCATACGTTATTGCCATAAATATTGCTAAGACTTAAACACTTGTTTTTTATTTGTTTCTGAATTTTGATTTGGAGCGTATTAATGATGTAAAAACTCCCAACGAATCTCACGAAAAAAAAAGTTAAATGGTATTTTACACAGTATAAAATATGGAATGGAATCGTGTCAAAGGAAATAAATAATATGGTGTTAAAGAAAATTAAGTGGACCATTTTGCACTAAATGGTACTAATGGACATTTGATAAATTTTAAGACACTTCAAAAGCTTGGCATTCGCCGTATGTTTATCGTAATATCACCGGATACACAAACCCTTCTGTGGTTGATAATGAAAAGATATGATATATATATGAACTCGTCAAGGCACAGGAACTTCAGCAAGAACAACCTCACGTAGATCAGGGCTGGCATAAGGTTTGGCGTTTACCGGCAGTGGATGATCGTGAATGTAGGTAAATTAGTATGAGTGACGTAGGTTGCTATGAAGCAGGGTGGTGTACTGGTGTAGTGTGCGGCTTACATTGGCGTGCGGCGGCGAGGTGGGGCTGGGCGCGGGCGCGGGCTCGCGCATGGCGGCGGTGGGCAGGTTAATGGTGTTGGCCTTGGCGTGCGGGCGCGCGCGCCGCAGCTCGGGCGCCAGCCGCGCGCCCAGCGACGGCGGCACGCTCTCCGTCTTGCGCAGCCCGCACCACCCCTCGCCCGCGCTATCCTCGCCGAAACGGGAATTCAATATTAAAATCAAAATAAAAACATAAAATAACATGGGCGCACCAGCTCCCGACGATTGCCTACCCCTTTGCTTTTGTTTTTCCGGGCTGGTTTTAGTACTTCGGCGGTATACGAGAAATTGATTCAATTTTGTGTCAATTGGAAATTTAGTACCTGTGATTTATTTAAAGAAAAAAGCCAATTTTTTGTTCCTATTTTCACAATTATCTATAAAATAAAGCATAATTTCGTATGACATTAATGAGAACGTTAATGATTGACATGTAGTTTCTTGAAGAATATCTTTATTCAGCGTTGAATCTAATTATGTCCAAATGTTAGCCGCTTCAACTTTGCGTCGCAATGCTAGTATGTTAGTTAGCTCAAGCCGGGCCCAGTAAACATAATAGAAAAAAGAAAAGAAACAGAAAATAATAAGCATGCAGGAAATGCTAGAAGCAGTAAATCACAAGCTTGTTTTATTTCACATTTATTGGTTACTCATATAACATATAAGTAGTTCAAGTTACAGTGATCAGTAAAAGTTAGTATTACATATATATACAGAGAGAAGTTAAAATACAATAATTAAATATGTATATACATGATGTGACAGTTGTGAAAATATATTAGTCGTGTGTCAGAGCATTTTACATCTAGATAATAAATCCTAAATCTATTCAAGTGATATTAATGTAACACACGACGAGCGCTAAACATAAGATTACGAGATAAGTGTTATAAAGCTACCATATGGAATTATGTTAAGTTATGACAATAGAAGAATGTATAAATAATCTTACATTTCTTAAAGTTACGTTATCTTCTTACAATAGAAAGCAGAAAAACAGTTTGTTTGTATGTCGCATCACAAAACCCGCAACCCTTTTGATCTCTTAAACAAACATACAAACAAACGGTAAATTTTAGATTTTTTGTTAAATATTATATATATCCAATAATATCCAAATCAATGCAAAAAAGTCCATTACATTACAAGCATTTTATCACCGAGTTGTCATAGCCGGATGGAAGACATTACGACATCACCTTAAGAGTCGAGACACTAGTATGAATTTCAATACAGAGTGTATCATGCTGGAGAGTAGCGGGTGAGTTGGCTGCTGCGCCGGACGTCCGAGTGTCTTATTCGCGCGCCGATACCCTTGCACCTACTGATACCTCACGTTTACTGCCTCACTTAAGCGCTACAAAACATCGAAAGCCAAATTCAATATGCCCACTATTTATTCATTTCAAAATTTGCTAGATAACGCCCTGGGTATGATAAAATAACTTATTAGCTACATGAAACTCAACAATCTTAAAGAGAAACAGTTAATAAATAAACTTGGCCCCAGTGCTTAAAAAAAATAGTGTGAAAGTTAATCATATAAATTCGTACATAAATGGACGTAAATTCGATTTCAGAAAGGGGGTAAACTAACTAATGGAACAAAATTAAATATTACGTCTAGTACTAAACTACACTATCCTCTAGTTCTAGTTTTGTTTTTATTCAGATGGCCTGAATTTATGTCAATCTTATGAACATAATATTGCAACGTTTAAGTCTTCTATATATAAAAGCGAAAAACACTCACTTGCTGATTAATCAAAAACTTTACTTTTGAAGCTCTAGATGGAAGAGTCATAGTTTTTGGAAAGAAGACGTCCAATAAGAACGATATTTTTTAAATTCAACTAAGACGACCTAAGATACTGTTAAGTTAGTTCAAGTATGAACAGGGGATTCGAAGGACAGACCGGGTATGGCTATGTTCAGTATTGTGTGTGGTTGATGGATGCATAAATTGATACTAGGAAGATAAGAGTAGTCAAATACTTTCATAGCCACGGCAGGACTAAATTCGAAAAAAGAGAACTATTTTATAGATGTACCCCGCACGCATATACGGTAAAATGATTCGCCCGAATACCTATGTGTGGCTTATAAGCACGGGCAACCACAGAAGAATCGCCAGTGTCCCACAAGCCCTAACTCCTTTTTTGCCATATACTACTATAATGTAGTCCTTACTAAACCTCCTTCGATTATGTGGACTGAAAGAGACTACGGGAAGCTGTGGTATTCGAACAATACAGACTAGGTGTAATTACTATTGGAAATCTAAGTCTAGCAGTAACTGACTGATGGTTTGCTACTACTAAAATGGATAGGTTGACTAAAAGATAGATAATAATCGAGTTTCATAAAATATTTTTAACTCGTGCGTGTTCGCGGGTATCATATAGTATGAAACATATTCAGAAATTACTTTCAATATTAGAAATCTCTTCGTCATTGTATGTTACTAATTCCATGTAACTTAATCACATCATACCCACAAGTAAGTAATCAGAGATCGAAAAAGGCGTTAAAAGCAAATCTATTCTATTAGGCTTTCCTAAAATATTCCTCTCTTCCGTATATAAATATCTTTCCATACACACCTCTTCATCGATTCCATTTTAGCAACCGAGTCGACTTTGATGTATGTACGCAAAACCATTTTTTTACACATAATTAGCGTATTTCATGTGGTGATCGTATAATGTTAGTTGCCGGTCCCTAAATATAATAAAATTTGGATGATGTCTAACTGTTAGCTGTAATCTACTGTTTATTGAATTTAAAATAATATCATTGTGACAGATATGTATTAATTATGTATCATAAATATTGCGCTGATACCCGTTGATATATTAAATAAATATCAGGTTAGCTGCTGCTGCGACCTATAGACGTCCCACTGCTGGGCACTCGTCTCCCCCACAGACACTGCTGCGGGAGGTCTAGAGCATACTCCACCACTCCAGGTGTTAGCGCAAGTGATCAATGATCACGGATCATAAAGACACCATTGACTATTTATAGCCACGGGAGGGCATCCACTACAGGCAAATTTACCCTAGCAGCAGATAGGTATAAACGAGCGAAATATACTCGTATTTACGTTTAAGCTATATCTTATCGCTAGAATTATACCAACTTTTATTTCTAAAAGTGCCATGTAATAAGCGCATCTATTAACCCATCGTTACGCTACAGGTTTATACTTTAAATGCTAAATACATTTATCAATTCCAAATAGCTCCACCTAATACATGAACGACGTCGACTTAAGTACAAGTATAATCACGCATATCGGCAGTGACGTAATGGTGTTTTGCGAAACATCATGGCAGTACAATATTGCGACCTTGGTATTATTCTACAACGACTAAAACATGTAAACTTTGGTAACCTAATATAAGCTAACATATTGCTGTGGACGCGTCCTCGCTAGGGCAGAGACGGCAGCTCCTCACAGTTTGAAGCTAGGAAAAAAACGTCACAGTTAGTCAGTTTTAACCAAATGTCGAAGTGTTGGAAACAGTGTATCCATGTGTAATAGATAGGTGGAATTGTCAAAAATCAACTTTTCAAGATTATAAGTTATTGATGTAATTTTTGATCAAAATTATTGATTTTTTTATACTTATAAAAAGTAAATGAATACATATGTGTTCTTACAAATAAAAAAATAGTCGAACCTAGTCTACAAAGCTCACTTAAGTATCAAAGTTCACTTAAATACTATTAATAGTATTAATCCGCACAAATGCAATAAGTAGATACTTTACATTTTGTCACGACATTTATAATTCGAAATGCTATAAGTGTTAATTTCATATTCATTTACACCTAAAATAATTAAATGAATGTAATGTGATGTTTGAAATTATTCGAGTTTGAAATTTACATGCTCTTTTTAATTATTCCAAATGGTTCAATCTTTTGCTTCAATTGCAAATACCTCGCATCAGTCGCATCTTTAAAGCCATTCATAATTCACATAATAGCACACACAAACATTGACAAGCTGTATAGATTGATATTATAATGGATAGACTGATATACTACTACTG
Source organism: Carterocephalus palaemon (assembly GCA_944567765.1). Lineage (NCBI taxonomy): Eukaryota > Metazoa > Arthropoda > Insecta > Lepidoptera > Hesperiidae > Carterocephalus > Carterocephalus palaemon. Next base: position 6,795,282 of record OX155637.1, on the reverse strand, counting down.
ATATATTACTAATAACAAATAAAAAAATGTATATGTGATGTTAGTTAATGTATCTATTATATCTATGCGTCACTGCCTTCTTATTACTAAACATTATTAAAATATGTAGTACTGTAAGTGCAGGAGAGTCAGTAGTACGGGCACTCACGTGGCGGGGTCGCGGTTGGACCCGCGGTGCAGCTCGCGCAGGCAGGACGGTGGGCGGCGCGGAGGTAAGTGCAGGCGAGGCGTGGCAAAACTGCACTGTCAGTAGTACGGGCACTCACGTGGCGGGGTCGCGGTTGGACCCGCGGTGCAGCTCGCAAAGGCAGGACGGTGGGCGGCGCGGAGGTAAGTACAGGCGAGGCGTGGCAAAACTGCACTGTCAGTAGTACGGGCACTCACGTGGCGGGGTCGCGGTTGGACCCGCGGTGCAGCTCGCGCAGGCAGGACGTTGGGCGGCGCGGAGGTAAGTACAGGCGAGGCGTGGCAAAACTGCACTGTCAGTAGTACGGGCACTCACGTGGCGGGGTCGCGGTTGGACCCGCGGTGCAGCTCGCGCAGGCAGGACGGTGGGCGGCGCGGAGGTAAGTGCAGGCGAGGCGTGGCAAAACTGCACTGTCAGTAGTACGGGCACTCACGTGGCGGGGTCGCGGTTGGACCCGCGGTGCAGCTCGCAAAGGCAGGACGGTGGGCGGCGCGGAGGTAAGTACAGGCGAGGCGTGGCAAAACTGCACTGTCAGTAGTACGGGCACTCACGTGGCGGGGTCGCGGTTGGACCCGCGGTGCAGCTCGCGCAGGCAGGACGTTGGGCGGCGCGGAGGTAAGTACAGGCGAGGCGTGGCAAAACTGCACTGTCAGTAGTACGGGCACTCACGTGGCGGGGTCGCGGTTGGACCCGCGGTGCAGCTCGCGCAGGCAGGATGGTGGGCGGCGCGGAGGTAAGTGCAGGCGAGGCGTGGCAAAACTGCACTGTCAGTAGTACGGGCACTCACGTGGCGGGGTCGCGGTTGGACCCGCGGTGCAGCTCGCGCAGGCAGGATGGTGGGCGGCGCGGAGGTAAGTGCAGGCGAGGCGTGGCAAAACTGCACTGTCAGTAGTACGGGCACTCACGTGGCGGGGTCGCGGTTGGACCCGCGGTGCAGCTCGCGCAGGCAGGACGGTGGGCGGCGCGGAGGTAAGTGCAGGCGAGGCGTGGCAAAACTGCACTGTCAGTAGTACGGGCACTCACGTGGCGGGGTCGCGGTTGGACTCGCGGTGCAGCTCGCGCAGGTAGGCGCCGGGGTTCTCGAGCGCCGCACCAAACATGCGCTGCGACTGCAGGATGGTGGACAGCGTGGAGGTCCAGTGGTGGCGGCGCGCGTCGGGTGCGCGGCACAGGAACGCCAGTTTCGGCTTGGTGGGGTCCAGGGAGCGAATCACGAACGCGCCCGTGCCCTCCAACTCTTCGAGCTCCATCTTGTTCACCTGAAAGGTTGGTATGCGGTGACGTTATAAGAAATTATATAGATGGCGTTTACAGTACTCTCACAAAAGGATATTTTGATAGCTCATTATGACTGCTGTGTACACATCAACCGCGCCAGTCGTTACTTAAATCGGCAAGAGCCAATCTGCTACGAACGCTACTGGGCCATGAACGCTAGCTTTGAAATAAATCGGAATCAAGATCCGTTCCCCGCTCACCTGGATGTGCGCCTTATAGTTGTAGGTGGGGCTGGTGAATTGGTTCTTCTTGCCCACGGCCTCGCTGAAGATGACGCACTGCTGGAAGAGGAACACGTGCAGCTCCTTGCCCTTGTCGCCGCTGCTGTTCGCGTCCGACACCACCAGCGGCTCCTGTAGCAGCAGCTTGCCCTGCGCCGTTATGTTGCCCTGGTGACAAGCGAACGCCTTATTATTTTCTATATAAGTATCACAATGACACTTTGAGCTCCCATGATGGTTTCTATAAAATCGAAAACAAATTAATTTCGATTCGAACAAAATAGTAGCCGAGTGGCTCCGAAGATCCATCTTTAGTCAGAATTTTGGATGGATTTTCAAAAAGATTTGGCATCACCGCCGACAATCGCTAACCGCCAATACAAAAATAACAACTTACTGATATTACAACAAAAGGTTTTATGCACCTTTTTGTCATTGGCTGATGACAGGCAACTGATGACAGCTGATAAAAGTTCTTTGTTTACCTTTATTCCAGATCGAATACGAATAATTTATAGCAGTAATTGAATGTCCATGCTGTGCTTTTATTTCATACTAGTGAACGCCCGCAGCTTCGCTCACGTGGAATTAGACATAATAATAGATTCTTCTTAACGCGTTAACATTAGCTCCACAAATTTGTAATGAATCCGTTAATATGTTATCCCCTATGTTTATTTTACACAATTAAGGATAACATTTTTACAAACTTTGAATGCCCTATTTATTTTATCTAATCAACAGCTTAAAATATAAATTTTATGCTTCTAGTTCTGAAAATTACAATACTTTCATAAAAAAAAATTCATCCCCTTTTCAACCCTTTACAACACTATATTCCAATAAAACAGTAAGCTATGTCCTTTCTCAGGCTCTAGACTATCTGTGTACCAAATTTCATTTAAATCGGTTCAGTAGTTTTGGCGTGAAAGCGAGACAGACAGACAGACAGAGTTACTTTCGTATTTATAATATTAGTATGGATTATACGAAGACACGTCTTTTATAATTCGCAAGCGACACCTACCAATCATTAAGTATAGGTTCATACTTGATGACAAAGGGAAGAATAGAAATCGCATTGTAGTTTACCATAAAAACACTAAAATCATTGAAATGTCACACTTACAATAAATTACTGTTTCTCATAAAATAGTAGTGTTTTCAATCATTTTCTACCAACTCTAAATATTACAATTTGTTTGTATCTATGCAACGCGCATGGTCATCGTGGTGAACTATGGCCTTACGGGTGTAAGTGGTAATATGAAAAATAAATAAAAAGAGTAAACATTTACGTTTGAACAAGTACATATTATGTTATTACATTTACAAATTTCCATATCAAACAAACAAAAGACACAACATAACACGTTCGCTGGAAAAGCAGCATAGACACCTCTCAGAAAGTAATATTCAAAAGGTATCTAAGGCTAAGTGATGGTTATAGCAAGCGTTTATTTTTATCTGACCCAATCGCCTTCGTTGAATAAAACTTTTGGAAGTTTCACCCGCAAGTTTAAATCAAATTAAACTAAACCACACAATGACATTCGCAAGAGTAGAATATAGGTTATAAAGGAGACATTTCGATTATTATGGTATGTATTGGAATAAGAAATTAATTTTACTTCCACGCCAAATTGAGATGCTTAGATCATGTGAAATGCGCGCTGGCAGATGCTTCGCAGCTTGAAGAATCACCAAAACTACTTATAATTATTAAACTTATCTTAGTTAGAGTTAGAATCTCGCGGAAGCTATAAAGCTTGCTCAATTTTCGCGGTCCGCTTCGCGGGGCTAATGAGCGACATACGATGCCAGGCGGTCTTATTATAAGTTACAAACAGCCAAAACTTAATAAAGCCAACATTCATTCATAATAACTACAAAAATACAACTCGAACCTGTAATTGATCACATTCTAAGATAGTGCAGTGGCATTGCAATTTGAATTAGGGAATAACACCTAAAAAGATACAAATAAATCCGCACATGTGGGCAACATTTGTGTGTATGTGTGTGTGTGTGTGAAAGAGTGAGATAGAGTGAGATCTTACCGTGAATCCTTGCAGGCGGCCGACATCCATCATGTCGTTGGCATTCTTGGGAATGATCGAAGTGCAGAGCTCGGCGTCGCGCAGCGCGGCCACCACGGCGGCGGGCGCGCCCAGGCTCTCCGTGTAGCTCAGGATCTTCTTCGCCAGCAGGTGGTATTTCTGGATGCGCTGGATCGGTTTGATCAGTAGATCGCCGAGCTGAAACATTGTTCAATTGTATTTTGAATATATTTTGCTTTCGTATTTTTGTTTTCGATACAGTTACATTATTTAAAAAATCACTGTTTTCTTGTATTTTACAAGTTATATTCGAACCTGATGGATTAGAGTCGTTAGTATATTTCCAATTTACATCGGTATTTTAAAAAGTTCAATACTAATTGGTGTGAACATTTATCGTAGTGAAGTTTTTAATCAAAGTCAGATTTAGAATATTAGAAATACAATATCCACTTCATGGGTGTGTATAGTTAGCTTATAAAGAACAAAGGAATAATCAAAAAGCAGGTGAGCATTACAAAATGTATGAACGCACCTGTAGCTTGTGTCCGAGCTTGTGGCGGAGCTCCTGAAAGTAATGTTCGTGTTCAGACACGATGTACTCGGAGACGGGCTTGTTGCGGCAGTACGCCTCGTAGAGGAACATGCGCTTCTCGAGGAAGCGGCGGAACAGCGGGCCCAGCAGCTCCGGCTGCTCCACGCACGCCTGCAGCTCGCGCACGAACTTGCTGCACACACACATTGGCCCGTCAGCTCCGCGCCCGCAATAGGCCGGCAACGTTATCGACCTCCGATAACGTTGACGGACTGTAGGCGGAGTATAAAGATGCAACGATAACACGATGCCATAACTATTGCCCGTTAACTTGACTTGCTGACCAATCATATCATGCTCATCGTACCACGTCATTTGCGCGTTAACGGTGGCTAATGCACTTTCACTTCATTACCAATCACATTGCACCACCCCCATGTTACCAATCGCTACGCGCAAAGCTATGACAAATTTATAGATACGTTAATAAAGATAGGTATTTTGCTATGAGCGGTCCATTAAAATATTGTTAGTATGAACTATGTATATGAATAGTATAACAAAATAATTTAGTAAAAATAATCGCATGGCGGGCGATGCAGAGCTCAGCAATGCTGATAACATAAAAATCATATAAAAGTCAAGATAATAATAATATGCTACGATTTGAAGCGGATCCCAGATTTTAATTAAGATTAGGCAGGTATTTTTCGTCGTTTCGTTGCGACACTTACACGATCAATATTGGCCTTTGGTCTTCAAAATACAGACGGAGCACTGTTCCAATTTAGTTTCGTCTGAATTCTAAGGGAATCGAATATTGAAATCCATTACGAGCTCGGCTAAATACAATCCGACAAAACTCAACTCGATTGAAGATGTTTAAATTGTTTCCTAGTACAAATCTAGTGCGGAATGATGCCAAGTTACTCACTCTCGGTGCCATTCATAGATGGCTTCGATGTTCCCGAAGATCATGCGGTGGCGACGGTCGCGAAGACCGTCGGGGAGCGGCGGCTCGGCGCTGGGGTCCTGGGCGGAACGATAACACGATCATATTAAAGTTATTTATAGCAATGTAATTATCAAGAGCTGAACATATCTACCGCATTCGTAAATTGCACAGACTTGCAGCACTGCTATACTTTATAAAATAACCGAACTAAATACTCCTTACCAAGAAGAACTTCCAAGAAAGTTTTGCTGGATGGAAAGTTTGATAAACGACCACTAAGCGATGGACACTCGTTAAAGTATCTACAAATATAGCAATATTAAAAGCTTTTATTTAACTTCACTCGTAAGTATGTCCTGGAATCTTGCAATCAATATTTCACCCACTTCCACTGAAGCTATCGAGCTGAAATTTAGCACACATATTTGGTTCCGATGACAATGCATGAAAATAAAATAAAAGTTTTAAAAAGCTTTATTAAAAAAAATATTTTTAACGGTATAGTTTATGAAATCGAATTAGGATTAGGAAACTGGCATGCAGTTCAAAAAGTAAAACTGAGGATTGTTTTCAAAAGTTTCATTTAATATTTGATTACTTGATTGATTTTTTTTAGCTATGTTGAGAAAAGTACTTATTTTTTATCATCTGTTCTTACCAATATTATAAAGAGGAAACATTTTGTTTGTAAGGTTTTCACACAAAAACTACTGGACCGATTTCAAAAATTCTTTAACCATTAATAAGCGTCTTACTGCTGGGCACGGGTCTCCCCCGCAAACTATGCTTGCGGGAGGTCTAGAGCATACTCCGACACACTGCTCCAATGCGGATTGGTGGAGTGGCTCCGCTCTCTAGAGGGCTCGCGTTCAAATACCAGAAGTTCAACATGTACTTCTTGGTTGTGAGCGATTTCAAATATATCGTAATTAATGATGAAAGAAAACTGCGTGAGAAAGCAGCAACGCTGAGAGTTCCCGTTAACTTTGTTCCCGCAATAAACCCAACAATGTGCCTTAGAAAGGATTTAGTTAGATAAGACATCCATCCATAACTCACCGCCATATGTCGCATGTAGCCGTCGACAATGAGCCTCAAGTCGGAGACATACACCTCCTCGGTGTCGTAGAGCTCGCGCAGCACGTACTCGCGTTTGCGCAGCACGCCCTCCGTGTCGAGGCCGGGCGTGGGCGGCGGCTCCTCGTCGTCGCCGCCGCGCGACCCGCTCGCGCCGCCGTGCTGCTCCTACACCACACACACCATGCTGCAGCGGGGCCATTGAGCCCGTGGGGCTATTGCGTCAAACGCAACGTCAAGTACAAGTATCTAAAAGCCAGCTGAAGTGAAAACTTTAAGTCATTGTAACTAAACGTGTACAAAAACTATATATATCACCGCGGTATAAACACCCGCCCTGCTCATTAATTACGTCACTGTTTTCAACACTTATTTGTAACCAATTCCTCAGCAAGCCAGTTGCATTATTTTTCTTGCAAACTGAAGCTTTCGACCAAATGCTTGTAGGTACTTATTAGTCGCCAGATTATTATTGTCTTGTCGTAATTGCCCCAATGACTCAATACCAACGGTGTTTTAAAGTTTTGTTATTTGTTGCAGGTGTTTGATTATTTTCTGGTAGAAAACCTAACCTACTTTCGCTTATCGCAAAGCTTATCGCAATCATCGAATCAAACTGATAACTTATAGACAGCAGATCTGACGCGTCAAAATAATTTTTAAGATTAAGCGTCATGTACCTACTACGACTTTACGATATAAGTTTACAAAGGGCTAAGCGCCTGCGAAAAATAACAAAACTGTAGACAAACATGATTAACTTTACAAATCCCGAGTGACCAAACAACCGTCCACCACATTACATAAGCAAAGTTAACGCGGCGGTGCATACGGCCTGCTGTGCGGTCCTCTGCAGAGTGAAACCGATAAGCATCAAGTCTGGATGGCCAGAAACGTCTACATTTCACAGCATAATATTATTTATTTATTTATTTAGTCAGCAATTTGTTAATAGTTGATAGACTATGTCATGCCATCCGTGTTGAATAGGTTTCTTTCTGTCTATTCGGGTTGGCAAGATTATATAGGTACTTTTAGAGCGGCTGATAGTAAATCTACCAACACTGAGCCATACAATACATTTATTGATGAATGGATAATGTTAATCACTTTCATTTTAAGCTGACGTTTGTATACCTATATGTATATATATAGATACCTAACACACATTTATTTTCATCTTTTCATTTTGTACAAAGAATTCAAATATTCACTGCACTGCATCGCTTAATAATCTAAAGAAGCATGGGAATTGAATGAATACTAATAAAAGCGTATTAATATTAATAAATAAATTAAATAATATGAAATGACTACAGCATATAAACTGTATCATGGCAGTTGTTATAGTAGCCTGGTAAATGTGTTTGAAAAATCGTATACAGTTATTTTAATATGTTAATATTTTTTTGAATTCTAAAGACTGATTATCTACTATTGTTTACGTTGCTGGACTCCGAAAGTATGGGGACCCCTAGCCAGCAGTGCTGTAGTACAAAAATATACAGGTCAATTCTACTTCAAATTACCTTATCAAACCTTGATTATTATCAAAAATACATAGCGATAAGCCTAAAATGAAAACTACAAAAAGCAAACAGCAGTAACCTCGGATCACTCTTATGGTAGGTAGTTGATAAGTTAACACACTACGAATCAGGAATTTGCATGCAGGCTGAAAAATATAACTATTCAAGCTTAAATTGTGATAGGAGCGTTGATGGATTCGACAGCAGGAGCCCATAGACTTACGGGAACGAGTAATACAAGCAACAACTTCTCAAAATTCAAACACCCTTGCGGTTATTCAACTGACCCTGAGTTTTACAGCAAGTAAAACTTTTTGCAAATACGATAAAATCACACCAATTAAATCTCGTCGCTCGCTCTCCACTTGACGAACGACAATAGGCGGCGATGATCAAATTTATTTAAACTCACGCAAATTTAAATTACCGTTGATGCGACGATGTGATGACGTCATAGCATGCGTCGCGATGAGTACGCGTGCATGCCGCGCAAGTGCTCGATGATGCGATATTTAGCGTGGGTGGTAAACAGATCTAAATGTGAATGCGTTCACACTTGGCAAAGAAATATGGGCCAAAGATCATCCACTTCCGCTATGTGAACCATTCGGCGTGGCCAATTCGTAACGACCGTACTACTGCCGAGCATCAAACGGAGAGCGACGCGTCACACGAGAATATAAAATCCATGCACACTACATGCATTGTCTTGAGCCGAACCATTTTCTCTTTAACGATCTGTTCTATCTCCGCAATGTCAGCCGGTCCACCATTAGAGTCCATGGAATCCATAGCCAATGAATTCTGAAAATGTCACCAACATATCACCCTTCAGTTTTCAAAAGCGCACCCTCAGAGGTTAGTAATTGACAAAGGAGCGTGAAAATTATTTATATTATGAATGGTCTAAAAGGGAACAATGACACGTAATATATGAAGAAATTATAGTAGAATTAATAGTGGAAGGAGATGAGGCATTATGGCTGAGGACTCACACTGGCGGGGGTAGAGGCGGCCGCGGCGGGCGGCGCCGCCGGCTGCAGCACTGGCGGGTCCTGCGCAACATACAAAATACATACATGCATGAGGTAATCATTCTAAAATTATAGTCATTAATTATACAGAAAGTACGGTGTCGATTTAGATCTTCTTCCTGGCCTCGGTTCACAAGATCTATTACCTGAGAAGAATTAAGAAAATAAGAACCAAGTTGTATTCATAGTATTACGCCAGATTGCTAGACTTGACACGCTTCCAGAAATGTTGTGGGGAATTATTCCATGCTGCAGGAAGTTTTACGATGTTTCCTACAATTTCATTTTCATTGGTATGAGATTTTGGAGTCAGACCTCTAGCTTTACGACTACGGAGTAAATCACAATAATGCCTATACTATATACCGCACGTCTACTTCCACGCTTATTCTAAATATTTCATTGATGGGCTATAAATACAAGAAACATCTGACATTTAAATTTCCTATCGTATACTCGTACATGGTGCTTTGGTCCATGGTGCCCACATTTAGTGCACCGAAGAAGCAAGCGTTGACGGGGTCAGGAACAAGGTCATAGCTATAGTAATAAATGTTTTATTTTCAGACTTCACATCAACGCCCGAGTTACGCTTTGCGAATTAATAGATACACTTAGGAGATAGATGTTTTTACAAGGACGTAGCTGAAGTTGTTCCTGAACTAAATCCATAATTTTTAAATATGTATTATATTCTAATTTAAATGTGCATGTTAATTATAATATAAATAAATAAATAATTTAATTAAGACATAAAATTGACCATAAAAAAAATGAAATGACACAGTGTGACACAGTGGAAGTAAAAGTAAAAAAGATTCGATGGCTAAATTACATAGCGTGACTTCCTGGTTACGATCACGTTCGCATTCCGACTAGGTATATTGCAGAGAAATATTGCGCAGACAGTAAACAAGCGTTGTCGGAGCAAAATATTTAAAAAAAATATTGAGAATTTCCATTGCGATGACACCCTAAGGGATTAGTTTCTATCTGGAGATCTAGATAGAAAATTGTGCCTGTGTTTGTGCCGTTGTAGAATACCTGCTCAAAGCCTCATGATGAAGCAAGTAATTAGCCAGTATTATCGGTTTATCATTATCTAGACCTGAATAATACGTGATCGAACCAAATTCTTATTGAGGGATTGAAAGTCGCGTTTCTGCTAAGAGTCATACACATACTCAACCAACCTTCTGTTTTGTTCCTTATCCCATACCGAGGCGAGGGTATGTTTTAACATCGTAATTATTAAAACATATTCCTTGGTAGATATTCTCTGTTAGTTTTAAGACGAGTCATAAAACAAGTCTTTCCGAAAAGTCCCAAATAGAGATTTGAGACTTTTCGGGAAGAGTCACAAACCGAAGTAAATAGGATTGCTTGGTAATCAATAAAGTTGATAATTAATCGTACGTCGTCGTTACGATATTGTTGAGTTGTGCTGATGTGTAATACCAAATGCAACGTTGTAATGAGGAAGGGTGCTTAGCATGTGTAGGGTAATCTTGCGGTTGAATGGCGGGCGGGTGACGTCGCGACGGGCGCCGCTGGAGCGTGCATAACGAGCGCGCGTCACCTACGTCATCGGCCGAGCCGCGCTGAGCCCTCCGCCGCCACACACAATAATGATAACAGCCCACGGCGTTGATACATCTTAATACATCGGCATTTGGCTCGAGGGGTCCGCACGTCCGGGCCAAATCACGCCACATCAAATATCACCAGAGACGCACTTGATGCGCACGCACTCGACAGGCCTTATTACAAAGATTAGAAAGAAACATCGAGAAGGCGCCTGTATGCCTGTTATTCATTCTGATTTTAAAATTACACAAGAGTCAATTAGTACCTACCTAGGTACCAATACAAGAGTTAGCTTTGGATAGGCAATAAATAAAGTGGGTAACATATTAAACACTAAAGTATTTGATGATATACGTAGTTGGAATTCAATAAATTTGGATTAAATCAGTTTAATGATGAGATGTATTCATATTAGGTACTGGTTTATTCTGTAAGCTTCTTAATAATTCAAACATAATCAGATTTAAGCTTTTCAAAGCTATCCATACAAATTCAAAGCAAGTATAAATTACATCTGCCTTCAAAGCAATGCAATATGTAATTAAGTTCTGGACAGCGGAGAGTCTCAGCGCCCAAAAAGATCAACACGCGGCTCATTCGAATTTGATGAATATATTGCAGTTTTAAAGTTATCTTTATAAATTACTTTCTGTCAAAGATATGATGAATATTTCATACAAGATACATAATATAACGACCATCCAAGAACTGTGATAAAGGACAGCGAAGGCAAAGATCAATAATTATGTAAGTGGTACTTCTACAGTCCATACGAAGATTGGCGAAGAACTTAGGCTTTCATGTCAAGAATACCCATGTAGTTAAACTAACGTAGAAGAGTGCGAAATGCACGACTTGTATCAATATTGTCACACTGTCAATAAATTATTTATACAGATGGTACGACCAGATTGAGGTTCTCCCGGAAAGCCAAAATAGGCATGTCTTAATATTTTGTCAATAAATATATAACTTATTACAAATAAAAATATATAGTATAATATTGTTGACAAATAAAGAGAGGGATACGGACAATAGACAAACAAAGAAACTAGAGGAAACGCGCGAAATTACAATTCAAGTGGTACGGATAACTCGTTAGAAAAGTCACGGGTGAATTTAAAAAAAAAAAGACAGCATGAAATTCGTAGACGCTTTGGTTTTGGCGATCATCGTATGCGAATGAGATTCAAAAGTACGCTCCCTAGTCAAAGCTTTGCAATTAACTCAGGTTTACAAAAAAACCCTAATTTCAACCCCAATTTTTAATTTCATACAAAATTGACTTGTGAAAATCATAGTAGGAAACGAATTGACCTGAAATAGTAGTAGTTGAGTAGTTTGGGTCAGAAGTTTTTAAATAATATTTTTTAAGAAGGTAAGGCCTGTGGTAAGTTTTATAAACCGGTTGTACAGATCCAAAAAGGAGAGAAAGAGATGGAAATAGAGCGAGGAAGACAAGTTACACTCACCGCGATGGGCTTCATGGGCGGCGGCAGCTCAACGTCAGGTGCCTCGTCCTCGGCCTCGTCGGCGCCGCCATGGCTGCACTCGCCATCCTCCACGCGCCCGTTGTCCACGCCATACGGCAGCTGCCGACAAACAAACTGGTCACATTCTCCCTTCCAACTAAAAGTGGAACTTTAAAAATCGCAATACTCCCGAACAACGTTGATTCGTGATAACGCACAAATTTGATTAGATTAAGTGTACCACCATAAGTGTACCACTTTTATAGCGCCATAAGGCACCTCACCAAGAATAGTTTATCTATAGCAAGCTTCGAATGAATAAAACTAAATCGTGTCCGACAAAACCTCTTACCTATTAATTAACCTAAAGGGAGTGAGAGAGGAGGGGAGTATGTTTGAGGTAAAGTTTTAAACCGATGCACTAAAGGTTTCCCGACATTTTTTGCCACCCATTTAATTAAAAATGTATTGATACTCGTAGCTTACAAAGGGGCTCTGTGTCGCGGTCGGCGGAGGCTGGGGAGGCACCCGGCACGCAAAAGTTAGTACCTAACTCGAACAGTCGCTACCAAACATTGATAAGCAAATAATTATATCGGGAAATGGAAACTCTACGGCGGGCAGGACTTGACTTGAGTTGAGAAAAAGTAAAAATTACTCCCGGCAAAGCTTCGGTGCGCTACATTTCTTACTCTAGTGCAATAACCAACATAAAAGAGTATGCGACTGTATTTTCTATTTGTACATATAAAGTAATATTTCGCACAAATAAAAATATTTATGGATCTGAATATTTCAATACCTCTCGATAAAGCCAAACTTGACATTTCGTGTTCAGTCGTCTCGATTATTTCGAGTAGGTAGGTAAAGATAAACTGTGTAGGTATAACAGTTATCTTTAGGGTTAGGTACTCAAAGGGTGACAAACGGTGCTTTTGCTATTTGTCTGCCTGTCTGTCACATGATGCATGTTTATCATGAACATAAAATTTTACAAAAATGTTTGAAAAATTACCACGGAAAGGGGTGCAGCTCATACTTAAGTAACCTTAAAGTATCGCTCTTTGATACGGCCACCTACGTGTGCTAGTACCGTCGCCCTTGACCAGTTTCCTCATTAAAACGCATTGTAATTTTCCCGTAGCAAAAATGAGGAGCATCTATCTGCGCTAACTAGTCAATGAGGCTTGTCGGCGGCATCGAAGAGTTTGGTTTTGACGTCAGCCTCTAGTGTCAACTTCGGCAGTTCTGCAAACACAGACCGATGTCGGCGGCTGGCGTCGTCCAATTTGCTGTCCGTGTATAAGAGCTCTTGGCGTCTATATTCTACGATATTGTGCTCTTAGCCCCGACGTCACTAAACGGATCGCACTATTTGTAAGAGAAATCATAGAAGTTAACATTTTTTGCTTTCAGTGTTGGGCTCCTCTCGAAATGGCAGGGATTAAGCCTACAGTTAGTCCACTTTCAGACTAGAGTTTTATACGAGATATAAATTCGTACCTATTTCGAAGCGTGTGTAGGCGCGCTCTTTGCCACACTCGCGTTCGTACGAGAGTTGACGCGCTTATAAGCTCGAATAGGCCCGAGCCAAAATGTCTTCGTCGCATCTTGCTTCCGACACTGGTTCAAGCGTACGCCGCGGAAAAAGCGCGTATGGTGAAACAAACGCATACGCGCAAAAAATACGCTCTTAGGGTTAAGGGAAATCCAGTTGAAATGACATAATTATGTAAAAATGTACCTTAAGCTTCTTCTCAGACGGGATTTTCTTGAGCGGCGCCGGCTTATCGGCGGCGGCAGGGGACTGCGCCCCGCTCGGCGTCTTCTCAGCCTTGCCCTGCGACTGCTTGCGCAGCCCGAGCCAGCGCCGTCTGCACAAGCACATTTTACTTCTTCAAAACACATAAACAGGCTTTACTGAGTGACCATTTGAATTTAAAAGAAAAGTGTGTATAAGTGATAAATAACAATAATAATGAATCTGCAAGTGACATAATATACTAAATAAAGATCGAAGTAGCACATGTATAAATTGTCTAAGTTCCAAATACTTAGGTAGTTTAAAACCAACACAATTTCACAAGCACTCAGCCATAGGATATATATTCAGGTAATTATTAACCCTTTGTTGTATATTTTTGTTTTGCATGTTTCATCGTCTTCATTACAAACTGAAAACTGTACGCGGCTTCGCTTGCGTGGATTAAAAATTGCGGTATTTTTGTTACTGCTTGCTACTTCCATAAATACGTTACATTTAACTACACACTCACAGTGACACGCAATGTGGCTTAAAACTTCTTGTTTCTGTATTATTATACTAATGATAGAACGATAAGCTGATATGTGTGCCAAGTTATATCATAAATATTCAAATCCATTTAAGGTTAAACGGAAACGTTATTGAGAGGAATGTAGTATGTACCCAACTCTATAGGTCGATTAAATTTTCTACCATCAGAAAGGTAACATAAGATCGAAGGTGTCCGGTTTCTCGTCCATAAGTCCCGGCATCAAACCACGACTCCGGAAACGGAGAACGTACCGGCCACCTCGATAGTTGTCTATACTAATATTATAAAGAGGAAACATGTGTTTGTAATGTTTTCAAACAAAAACTACTGGACCGATTTCAAAAATTCTCCATTAGAAAGCTGCATCTTCACGGAGTGACATAGGCTATATAATATTAGGTGTAAACAAAACTATCGTTATGTCTAATACCACGCGGGCGAAGCTGTGGGCGTCCACTATTAGTTGATAACTTGATGAAGACGGCGGGAAACTACTGGTCAGAGGATAAAGAAGGCCTATGATCAGTATTGGAGTTCGCAAGGCTTATTAATAGAAGGATTAATTGGAAATAAAACAATAATCCTTCAATTGGTAATAAAACAATAATCCTTTAACTGGTACAAAGCCGCGGGCAACAGCTGACTACCTACAACATTTAATATGCCAAATTATTTCGTCTCACTATTGATAGTGTAATACGATTTGAGGCTTAAAGCCCCTGCATTCCATGTTCAGTTCAAAGAGCAAATCTTACATGTGCTCGCAAGCCGATTAGCGCTTGGCTTTTGTGTCCTAGTTTAATACCCAGTATTTCAGTTAGAACGCCCGGATAGTGATATACCATGTAGAGTACATATTGCACTAAATAATAATAATATATTTCAAATAAATAGTGAGGAATACGAGTAGATATTAAATGTACAAAAATAACTAGCTCCGTTCTTTTAGAATTTTTATTTATTAATATTATATTTCCAGCGGCTCAGAATATTACTACCTAATAGATCTTTTAGCATGTCGTCAACATTTTCCTCCCTAGTGCAGTCCAACAGATCTCATCCTTTGGCAATAGTGTAACGCGTGTCACCGGTCTAGTAATATTAACAACCGATTTAGTTTTAGGCCTACAAAAAAGTACGACAATCCATTCTGAATGAGTGATACGAGGCTCGAGTACTAATACTGTGCTAATACATAATATGTTTGTTTGTTACGAATGAAAATATTTGTGGCATTACCTACTCCTTTGGATAATTCCGATGCTTTTACTTAACTTTAATGCAATAAACCTATTGAAAACACTACTTAGTTAATTACGCATCTTAAAGGAAGATTGTTTTATTCATAGCACTAAATAGAAAATTACTTGTTCCATTCCTATTACTCGTAGCAGCAGCCCAACTGAAATACAGATCAAGGCAGAATGTACCTTTACCAATTGAGTGTAATAAATCACCATGACCCGCTGAAACATTTCTATTAATAACGATTTAGGCATACTCAGGCATTCCCTGGACGAAGCTCGCCGACCACGAATGACGTGCACTGACTACAGTTACATGAATGTAATTAAATCTGCAAACCGCATCTCTGAGATTAGTTCGTCGTTCTCCACCACATTAACGGGTACTTACGTTCATCGCACACGCTCCTAACTGATATGACCCAAGTATCAGCAGACAACATATATGTACAAATGTTGTAATCTTTAAGAAGGTAGGTATTTACGACGCACGGTCGCAACAACTTGACCGCGTAAAATCGATTAATTCATGCCGACGACATGAAAGCTGCAAAAGTCAAGCTCATTGTCAGATAGTCCAATTAGATGTAAGTACCCTTACATATTCATTCAGTTTAATAATAGTCTTTATCGTCAATTATAGTTATGAAACAAATATAATGTAAGTACTTACCTACGTAGTAAATTTCGTAAAGTTGACGAACATTTTCACTGACTAAAAATCTTAGAAGAACCGTCGGTGCTTACTCTTTTTCTGGACAGGCCATGCCAATGCCATAACTGTAGTAAATAACCGTCGTTGGATTGATTTCTTCGGTGTCATTTATAATAAATAATAATAAATAAATTTCATGGACATTCTCACACACGGCCACCTGACTCCAAACTAGGCGCATAAATACATATAGATATAGTTAAATAGATAATATTAACATCCAGACGGGCCCTACCTACCTATATACCTACTACGCATCTGAGAGCAGCTTCGAATAGGTTCATCATCAATTCACTTGTTTTATAGCAGGTGACGATTAGGTAAATGGTTATAAAACAAATAACACAGAAAAGCCAGTGCAACTGGTATTTCAGTCCGAGGCCGCAATTTTAGCAACTGCTTTTTGAGACTTGAGCTTATCACGACTTCTATTATTAGTTACTAATAATAATCAATAGTATCGAACAACTACAATTTAATATCAATACTGAGCAGCTAATATGTAATTCTGTTAACATAAAAGTTTAATTTAACTACCACTGCTTATCCGTGACGGGAAGGATATGGTGGGACTGATGAAAATGTAACCAAGTACCTATTACCAGTCACAACTTTCTATTCAACAGCACACTTCAGAACTTTAATGTCCTTCTAATTTCAAACGAATGCGTGTAGGTACATTACATTTCAATTTTGTGCACCATTAGCTCACAAATAAAACTACTTATAAGTCCGCGGCACGGTAGGAAATGCTAGGAACTTTGAGAGAACTCTATCAAAGTGCATAGCGAAGAAGCGGCAGTACGAATAAGATAATTACAAGTTTGCTCAGCGGCTTTTAAATACTTAACCAATAAAGTTCGGAAGTATTTATGCAAATATAGATTTTTAAATGGATATAAGATAGTAAACGAGCTTGCAGCACCATCCAACCGCTGCCGCCCATGACAACTGTGACTGTCTTTGAACTAGACTCTAAAAAGCTTTAATTTAACTTGCAATGTTTGTTAGTTAGTATGTTTAGTTCAAATATTGTGTGCTAAATTTGGACCACTTTGACTTTAAATTTAATATTGTATGCAAAAAAAAATTATGTAACAAATGATGGAAAGATTTAATTCAGAACTTATTTATTTTTCGCAATACGGTACGACGCTAAATAGGGCGAATTGAGTTCCGAATGCAAACGATGTTAGCAGTGATTTTGTAACTAAAACTAAACGAAACCAAAAAATTCCCAATAGTAGGTACCGAAAAGACTACAAGCCTCAGTCCCGGTTCTGAGAAAAAATCCGGTATCAGGCATTCTCGGTACTTTCAATCACGGGATTACGTACGGCGGGTACGGCTTATTTGTTTTGCATTCATATAAATAGATATATAATTTCGTAATACATAGGGAACTTCTCCGTGGCCCATTGACCAGCTCTGGCGCCCTTAGAACCCTGAGTGCATAAGTTCGATAAAGATCTAATAAAATTTTTTAAATTTTGTTTTTAAACATTATTTTTAATAAAAAAAATTTTTGTTTTACAGTCAGAACGTCTGTAAAACTGACATTTGAAATATTTTGTTTCTGTACCCAAAGTTTGAAAAACTAATCGTAATAATATGCCAGATATATAAAATAAATAAACCCCCTTTGGTACCCAACTTTTTTTTATTTGTAATAAATATAAATTTTAATTAGAAGGTGTTTTTGTTACGGAAGCCTAAAAATCAGTACACATACCTTGACAGATATATCCGAAAATGAAAATAATAATGTAACTGTTGTAATAACTGTTTGATTTAAAAAGAAAACGTGGCGGAGTGTGTACAGTTTGCGTTTGCTATTTCATACATACGGAAGAAATTGTAGCCCTTCTAGTTTAAGTACGGTGGAGTATAAAATTAGCAGTTTTATCTAATTGAAGGAAGGACAAACTACCGTGTACGCTCGATAACGCCACATGCCAAAACATGAATATCTAGAAACCGGCCGGAAAAAATTTAAACTGACTTTTACATTTCAACAGTTTCATTCAATGTTACGATGGATAACTTTTATTTATTTATTTGCATTTATGTACACACAGGAGAACAATAGCAGGAAATACAAATGTTTATGCTCTACTGGGAGAACAAATATGTAGTATTTTAGAGAAAAAACAAACATATTTCTACTCGACCGTGTTAAATTAGTTCTTTTGATATAAAAAGCGAGCTTTATTTTCACACTGTATTTCCCCGCTAAACAGAAGTATTTTAGGAATAACTGTCAGTTTTCAGTCATTTGATATATTATATATACTTAATGTATTTAATTGACACATGTAATTAGCATTAGAGCGGTCTATCGTGTCCGATCAAATTACACAATATCTTGTCTTACTTCAAAAGAGTTGCACAAATAAACTAAAATGATGAATGAAAAAAAATAGTATATTATTTTTATCACTATAATGCAACGTCTTATGACAAAATCATAAAAGTGATGATTCTCAAGCAGTTTCTTAATCTTGATGTGTTTATGATTTGATCAAGGAAACTTAAAATATTGAATATTAATGTATATAATGGTGATAGCGTATCGATTACGTAACACTATTTAGATACATACATACAAAATAGGGTGTGCTTTAACGATATATATTTTTATGGGCAAAAATTGATATTTATGAATTTAATTCAATGAACTCAATAGATTCCTTACAAAGCGAGAAGTCAAATAGCTACTAACGTGCTCCACACTGTGTGCATAGAATATGTGTATTGTTTAGAGCTGATAATAAACGATGACTTTGTACGTATAAAAATAGCATTGTCGCACCGGATACGAGTAATTATTCAACAGCTCATTAAAATAATAATAGACACGTTCCACAAGACATCACTGCAAACTGTACAGGATATATACTAAAGATTAAATAGAAACGACGGCGTTAATCGTCGCCTGGATTAAAACTGATCTTCACAATTCCATATTTTAAAAAACTTACTTTACGTACACCACTTGATTCCACATAGTTTAAATCGCTCCCCAAACGACACATCACATTAAAACGCACAATTACACAATCGTCTTGACGTATTACCCGTAAGCAACTGCAAACAGAACGTGGTGCACAAATATTGTTATCAAAAGCCGGTCACCGGAGGTGCTGATGATCGCGGCGGGCGACAACAAGCGCCCTTCATCGACGAATTAACCACGGGGATTTTGCGATCTGATGGAAGGTAGAGGATCGGCCCACGCCTCATGATGGCCCGAGCCGAAGGGCGACGCGGCAACGGGCAACGGGCACCGGGCGCGGGCAGCGGGCACGGGCAGCGCGCGACCGAGCCCTCGCCCTCGGCGCGATTGTACATCAATTACAACCTCGCACCGCCGTCACCGGGCCGCTCGCCAAATCAGTAATGCAACCGTTCACTTTCCGAATGACGCACTCGATCGCACCCCGTGATGAGTGCACGCAGTACCGGCTCATTTAAATAAATGGGGTGATTAAAGGAACCGTCGCATTATCAATACATTTATTGAATAAAGTGTTGTTAAGGGGAGTGCGGTGACAATGAGAGCGATTAGATAACAACCACTGTAAGGAACTGATAAGCGAGGCAGCGCCGCGCCGTTCTTACTAGCTGCAGATTGATATCATAATATTCACATAGTGAATTGATTGATCGCAGCATACTTGTACCATATACAAAATTACATTCAGATAACATATACAGAAGAGAAGCCAAACTTTAAGCTTGGACATGCTCACTCTACACGAAAATCCTTATTTCTGTAGATAATAAGAAAGAAGACCGAGATCGTCGTCCCTAGGAAAGTGTAAGCGCCAACAAGACATTTCTAATAGGAACAACATTGGTTTTAAAACAATAACCTAACAAATAAAATAACGAAAAAAGTACGAAATCAATACAACTGCAAATAGAACATAATATAATGAATTACGATCATAACAATATACTAGTGGACTCCAGCATCTTCGCTCGCGTGGAATTAGACATAACAACAGTCGTTTACTTACACCTAGTAATATAATATAGCCTATGTCACTCAGTGAAGATGCAGTTTTCTAATGGTGAAAGAATTTTTGAAATCGGTTAAGTAGTTTTTGTGTGAAAACATTACAAACAAATCTTTCCTTTTTTATAATATTAGTACATAATATATTAAAGTTAATGTTAGGTGCAAAGCATACATAAGATCTATTTTTTATCTTTACTCCAATGGTATATACTCTTGCATTTTATACAATATTAGTTTCAAACAGAACGAAAACTAGAACCTCATTATGTGGCAGCAGCAACACGCACGGTAGACCAGAGCTCTGATGTTTCGTTCGTCGTACATTTCAAAACTACACGTACGCCTAACCACAATTTCACTAAACTACAAGACTGAGACTATCATCAAATGAATTAGATAACATACCAGCGAACCAGAAAGATAAATGACTAATGGGAAATGTCAACGAATCAGGTGCTATTGATAGAATGAGATAAGACTATTGTTTCAGCGAGATTCTACGGTTGAAATATTCATAAACAAGAATGCTATTCTATGGATATTCCTAAGTTCTGCTCCTTATGCTGCCAAAAAGATAAGATAGCTCGACTTGTGGTCTTAAGCTACATTCACAACATTGTCTTATGGCATCATATCTTACTGTGACTGACATTGAAACTGACTTTAATTTACAAAAACGTGCCTTAAGATGTATATAAGAGAATATCTGCGAAAGCTGTTTATAGTTTATAAATATTTTAACTGTAGTATGTAAATATATTTATAATAAAAATATTACATTGGATGGCTGTGGTAGGTACTGCACATATGTATATGAAAATTGGTTAATTACGTCTGCTAATTAATAATGTTGTAAGCGGTACTCACCCACTGAACCCGCGACGCTGTTTTCCAGGACTCGCAGCGCTCACGGCGGGATCCGAGGACGAATCTGTGAATTAAATATTCAGTTAGTCCATCAAATCTATATTTATACTATATACTATACCTATATGCAAATTGAATGGTGTTCGTTATCTCGCTGAAACTCGCAAACTACCAAACCGATTTGAATATTTTGTAGTTTGTTTTGTTCGTTTATTTTTTATGGAAAGGTTTAAAAATAACAAATAATAGACATGTTTAGAAATAGGGGAAGAAGTAGAGATGGCGTTCTTGGCATAAATTTTTTATAATAGTGCCAAAGTAATGAAAAATGGAAAAGGGTCAGTGGGAAAAATAAATTCGCATAGACCGCAAAATTTGTAGCTATTAAATTATTTATTAATCACTTTTATTAAACTAATCCTATTTATTAAACTAATCCTCTTTGGTAATTTCAGTTGCAGGGTGCTTTTTCATCTGGCACCTTCATATTCATTTAGTCAAACATTTTACCGAGCCGAGGACTCGATGAATTGAAAGTTTCTTATTTCAACGAGGATTTTAGATGGTAAACACTGAATAGAATGAAGGTAACATGATATCTACCTCGTTTTTAAAAGCTTTTATTTAACTTCACTCGTATGTATTCATTCATGTAGGTAAGTCCTGGAATCTTGCAATCAATATTTCACCCACTTCCACTGAAGCTATCGAGCTGAAATTTGGCACACATATTAGGTTCCGATGACAATGCATGAAAATAAAAAAAAAGTATTAAAAAGCTTTTTAAAAAAAGAAAAATTTTTAACGGTATATTATTACTTGATAAATCAATCATTACAGCTGGTTACGAAGTTCACCGGATCATCTAGTTATTGCAATATAATTTTTAAATCTACTCATTGAAATTGTAATTATTACATTTAACTTAAGTCTATAACTATAGGTTTACGTTGGATATAAAAAAATCGGCTTTACGGCATCGCTCGACTGAGAGACTCATCGGCTCGGAGTAGATTACGGCCATAAAGCCACGAGCGGTTAATTGGGTCCTTGTCTAGCCCTTTGTTTTACTTTTAGTTTTCGTTTGAATTCAATTTAAATCTCTATTATATTGCTACGAAGTAGTAAACCAGCATTTCACCTGTTATGTTTAGGTCCCATGTGGTAGATGATCGTGACTGGTGACTTCTACCGGGCATTTCAGGTTAGTAGAAATAGTTGTTGCCCGACTCGGAGATCGAACTGCGTTTGACTGGGTACTTCTAGCTTACCAAACGCCCTTGCGACCACTATATCAATAGACCAACAGGACAATATTTGTTTTAATCAATTGTTTCCTAAAGGTTTACAAAATAGGTTTAGGATAGATAATAAGAAAAGAAACGTTATTTTAAGAGTATATAATGTATGTCTCAGATGTGCATGAATAATGTCAGAGCCTTCTAAGAGGGACACGAAGAGGTAAAAATTTAACACGAGATCTAGAACAAGAGAAGTTTTCACCATTAATGACATAAAGTAAACTCGTTTTACTTCAAAGACGTTGTGCTTACGCAGCTTAAACACCTACAGAAATATTGTTAATTAGAACACACTGCGGTGCGTGTCTCGACGCAATGAGCAGCATGTACTATTAGCCGCCAATGTCAGATACTAAATATCAAGACGACAGGACAAGGCAGGCAAGACTAGGTCATCGCAAAACAAAACGCGTTTCATCAAACTGGCTTCATTAATTTTGGTGTTGTGTGGCGTGAATAAAATTGATGATAATATTTTAGTTGGTAACGAAGGGTTTGATAGACAATTAGGTGAACATGAATTTTTGGTACTAAACCAGGATAAGAGAAGTCTAATAGAGATAAATTTTAAGTCTGTCTCTGATTTCTCAAACAGCCTAATTATAGCCTCATTGATATGCACAAAAATTAGACGTCTGACTGACTGCGAGTTGCGACTCATCCTTAAATACTGTAGATATTCGGACTAACGCTTTGCCCGCCAATCGATACTTTAAAAGCAGTCGTAGGATTATCGATCGAGATATGACTCGTCGACTGGCAAATGGTTCTAAAATAGAGCTCCAGAAGAATGAAAATACGTGTCTATTGAAGGCCAAATTATCCCCTGAACATTTTATTCACTGTTCTGCTTAAGAATATAATAATTTCTCGTGCATTATATGTATCTAGATATTATTATATTTCCTATATAAATCTATGCAAACTAATTATAAAATACCAATTAGTTAAGTTAGGACGGGGTCCCTTGACTTACTCAATCCAGTCAACAGATATCGCCATCGTTTGGAGTTAACAGATATTTGTGAATGTCAAATAATAGACAAAATAATTTGCAATAAAATAATATTGCGGCTATAAATTAAGATGTAAGCTATCCTATCTTTCAAGTTGGATCAAACTGCACACGGTGTGCAAATTTAATTTAAAATCGGTTAAGTAGTTTAGGCGTCCATTAGACACCAACAACGTGACACGTATATTATATATATTAAGATATCTATTAAAATCGGTAAAGTCGGTTAAGTACCTACCTAGTTTAGGAGTCCATCGCGGACAAACAACGTGACACGTGATTTATATATATATATATTAAGATTTTTGACCAAACCTAATTTTATAGTTTTAAATTAAATGAAGAATATTATTAAAAACTTAGATTTATAACCAATCTTACCTAAACGGTGAAAGCCACATACATCATTTTGTGCAAGAAATCCTTGTATGAATAGGTCCATAATTTTATAGAATAACTAATATTTACTTAATGTTTTCATTGATTTGGTTTAATAGCGTAAGCCAGCAGCTAAATCTCATATTTTATAAAAATATATTATACGTTTTTTCAATAAAAAATGTTGGTACAATTGGGACAATTACCATACCTATACCTAAATAATTTTAATATACATAGATGCACGAGAGCATAATGCAATACATAGTTCAGTAGCTACCTTCTGATATGACGGGTAAGATCAATGGAACGCTATTAGGTCTTCAGATTTTAGAACATTACGAGTATTAATCTATTGAAAAGGCGAGCTATCAATTTTCCATTTAAGAATTTAACATAGTTGCAAATTGTTGCCGTCGTTTGTTAACCGTACCTACATGGATGATTGCAATGAGTGAACTGAAGAGTTCACTATACTAGGGTGAATCATCATGTTCTTAGAAGCGCATATATAATAAAAGATATTTGGGAGTTGTTCGATATTCGTTCTAAAGAGTGTCAATCACACAATATTTATCTCAATTGTCACTTGATTTCATCAGTTCGTTAGCACGTAATAAATTGTTTTATTCAGCGAGTTGCTAAATTGTGGAAAAAGTGTACAGAAATATGGTGAAAAAATATATCTTCCTGAAAAAAATTCCAGAAAAAATTCTTTTTGGGACATTCAGCAAAGATTAAGGGAATATTTTTTACCCTATTGTATAGTTTCGTACTGAGTGGCTGAATTTAAAACTGGTAAATTATACTTCACTTCATTCACTTCTTTCTTCACAATAATTCTCCTGCTCATGGATCGGAAGTTGCGCTCAACGAAATTCACTGTGCTGGCTCCAATTACTTTAACCACTATATTCTCCGGACTTAGCTCCCAGTGGAAGTATTCGCGGAACGAAATTTCACAATGATGCCGCGGTTTTGTGGCTGGCAGTAGAGGACTTTTTCGAGAGACGAGAAAATTCTAAATGTATTGCATCAGAGGGGTATGTAGAAAAATAAAATATTGTTGTTTAATTAAAAATTTTCCTCGTATACCTTTTTTCATTCATTCAGTGCCTTCATTTTACTGCTTCAAGAAGGGCATAAATAACGTTATTTGTAGGTTCACCTTCTGTCTCGAAGCCGTCGCGGCCCGTGGGATAAACAAGATGCAAGATATCGGCGCTTCTAGCGTCGGTAAAAGCGTAACGATTTATCCGATTCTATATTCTATTTGTAACAGATTGGGACGAACGTGCGAAACCGCTTGGCGTCTCGCCCAATTGTTATTTTCTCACAACTCCACAATATGGATTGTGGTTATTGCAAAAGAATAACATTTGAGTTGGATTGTCCCAATCATTGCAATGTTGCTACAGGCGACACCCCATTTCCCATCGACATGCTTATATATTTGTTTATAAACACATATTACGGCAGTAAAACTTTAACACGAGGGAAGTTTAAAAAAATAAACGGGTTTATTTAATACATTAGATTTTCGCCAGATGTACAATAAATTAGATATAAAATAATTATACCGTTAAATTTTTTTTTTAAAAAAAGCTTTTTAAACCTTTTTTTTATTTTCATGCATTGTCATCGGAATATTATTGTGTGCCAAATTTCAGCTCGATAGCTTCAGTGGAAGTGGGTGAAATATTGATTGCAAAATTCCAGGACATACATACTTACATGAATGAATAAATATATGCGAGTGAATACGAGTGGTGCTACATATCGATGTAGTTTGAGTTGTTTTGACGGACATTAAAAATGACCATCGTTGCCGCTACCGCGAAAGACGCACCGTGATAGAGGCGCTCGGCAAATGCAAGCGGGCGCAAGCTCCATGAAAACGTTTTGTAATTTTTTTTCTAACAATTTAGCGTATTTATAACAAGTTTACAAATAAGATTCTTTTAGATAATTTCGTATTAAATGCCGGAGTGTGGACTGTGAGAGTGATTGTGATGATTACGCTGACCTTGTCCATCGGTTCGCGTTGAGGATAAAGACACTCGTATAAAAGTTTAACAATTGTGTACAAGATAGTGTTTTTTATAACACTATAAAAATGGATTACGAGTATAACAAACCAGAGCTACACAATGTTTTCAAATATATGACAGCTCCGATGAGAAGTGCTATGTTTTATAATTTGTTTTTATTTTATAATGTGTTTGGGTTCGGTCAAACTTGTCTTTACCGCGCCGCAGCGCCGCGCCGCGCCGTTATGCGGGCGGGAGTAATGAAATATTTACCGACCAATTTGGTGGAACGTTAGGCGACGAGTGACATGTATGATTTTGTTTACTTGTGCATGCTGGCTTGTGGGGATGCTTACTTACAATGTTTGTTAGTAAATAAATCTGATATATATAATCAGGCAAGTTGTGTACCTACTTCCTTTGCATTTGCGAATTGCTTTACATTTGCGAATATTGAAGAATAGTGGGTATCTGGCCGCAAAGATAGTATTACTTCGCCACAATCAGATTACAAGAGCTTTTGGTAAAACAGTGTAGTAACATACATTTTGAAATAGCCTATTTAAGAACATTATAAACATTATGCAAGCAATACAGAACTCGATAATACCATAACATTTATAAACGCAATACAAAAACCATTAAGTATAGCATTTCTGCGGTTAAGAAGTTCAAATTCATCATCCACGCTTTAACCATATGCAGTTAATAAACATAGCATAAGCTAATTAAAAGTTGTAAAAAGTCAATCGTGTCAAGCATTTAAATGACAGGGCGATCCGAGCACACGAGACACGAGATGGGCTAACCCAGTGGCCGAGTGCCGGCGGCGCGGCGCCCGCAGCCCCCAGCGTACAGATGTACAGCTATATTTAAACAGCGGCGTCTACTACGTTCATCCGAAGCAATGTTAAGGTTGAATTCCGAATCGGTTGCGTCACTATCACGACCCATGCATGGATGAAAACCTGGGCTATATACTGGATATACAAGGACTAGTCAATCGTACGTATGTTCTTATAACATTTAAAATGTATTCTGATTCTAAAAGTATAGATCCCTTAAGATTTGAATTCTGATAACATTTTAATGTGTTACCTCACTCGTGAATAGAAAAAACGTAGTCCCATCCCATCACTATATGAAAAGCTGAAAGAGACGATTGAAAATTCCTGGCCTCTATCCGTAGTGTGCCTACCGGCGAGGGCGCCGCGAGGTGCATTGCGAACCGAGGTGAAAAATAATGGATGTACTCGTATATTCTGTCCTGTCTGTATTGTTTGAAGATGAATTAATTCACTATACGAAAACAAATGTAAAATGCCTAGATAGACTCACTTATTTTTGAAGGTGATAACGTTTTATAAATCGATGAACTCCTCTACACATACGAAAAAAAGTGTGACGTCACCTCCCATACCGCCAAGTGTTACGCCAAGCGAATTCATTCAATTTTAGTCTATAACCCATAGCTATAGAGCTAGTTTACTAGAACATACTGAGATATTAAATTATTTTAAACGGTACAGTTGATTCAGAAAAGCGCCATCGGTTTTAGTTTTGTGAATCAATGTTACAATTTCTAATAATTTCTTATGACAATATTATCTCGTAAAATTATCGTAAACCGACTTTACAGACAACCATTAGTTTTTTTTTATTTATTCGACGAATTGGATGAAGTTCGTGTATGAATTTTACTACAAGGTCCATAACTGAGAAGTTTTTTTCCGAGAAGAAAACTTCTAGGTATAACTTCTCCAGATAAAAATGTAGATACATAAACGTAGATTGCATCTCCTTTTTGCTACAAGATGATATTCAAAGCCACACTATGAGCATGCCGTTTAAGTATGTACCTACCTATCTCAGTTGTAACGATATTTGAATCCGGAGGTTATTTTTAAAGTTCACATCGGAGGACCACATATACTCTTATTACAGCGGCCAATTACAGACGACACTTAAAAACTTGTTTTGTGGAAACTACTACATGAGTTGATTACGCACAATAATACTGAAAATTGTGGTTGATAATAAATTTAGGCCAAATTTAATCTTGTAGCGATACAACGAAAGATACAATAAAAACATAATAAATGTCTACGGGCAATCAGGCTAAAGTAATTTAAAAATTAATTTAAATTAATGTAAGGCCGCCTATCAACGTCATCAAGTCATCATATATTAATTTTAAAGTCAAGTTTAAGTTCCAACTGTCGCATAAGTTCGTTTCCAAGCCAACTTCATCTTGAGATATAAACGCACACGAGTTATAATTTCACAGACAGACAGGTATTCAGAACTGTTTCACAATCGAGTCACGAAAATAGCGTCACATAAAAATATAATGTCCATGTCATTATACTCGAAGATATTAAAGTATTATAAAAGCTGAATTATCATAGGTGGCGTCAGCCGGCCCGACCGGCCAAACCCCTCTTGCCATATATAATTTGTAAATCATAAAGCTTGCGCAAGCGCAAGCCGCCGCAGTGTGCTACATATTAGCTGGGCACCGGCAACATTATTATTGCAAGAAAAAGTAAAGTGATGTGCTTGTCATTAGCGCCACGCAGCACCTGTTTAAGGATCCCGGAGGCCTACACAATCTCTGGGGAACCGCCGGAAGCCACCGAAGGGTTTTAGACAGTGATATCCCGCACACCCCATTTCATGTTCACGATATCCTACCTCTAAAAACTACGAGTACCTCACGGAAAATAAAAAAGGACAACATACGTGCAAGATTTTTATTAGAGTTATGCAAGCTGTCCAATGCATAGGCTACTTAACCATATAACTGAAATGTAGGCCTGTTTATGTCTGTTATACAAAAAAGGTGCTTTATAAAAGGTATTTTACGTTTTGGTCTTTGGTTATTGAGTTGTCCTTGAAAAAATTATAAAAATATACTTGAAGATATTTAAGTTTTTTAATAAGTACCTACGTACTGTTCAATTATGCCATAAAGTTTGATAATAATTATATTAACTACCTCATGTAAACAGCGATAAAAATGTAACGATTAATAATATTTTTCGTGGCTATGAATCTAACCACAGCCGTTTGTTGACAAACGACAACGATAATAATTATACATGTTACGAATTTTAATTGCTTGCTTGCTTGCTTGCTTGCTTGAAAAGAACTACATCATAAGCTTTGATATTAAAATCACATTAACATAGTCATAGATAACGTAATAATATAATAGATATGGTTGACAATGTATCGAGTCTCAGTCCAGTAGAAATTATCTTTTAAGTAGGTTTTAAGTAAAGTTCCAATTTTCATTATAAAATGCCAAAAAAGTTCTTTCGGCTGCCACCTTTAACATCTGTACTTTTGATGGTCCACAAAGATTCTTAAATGTACCTATGTGATATGAGTAGGAACGTTAATTGGTGGGTATTATTAATAAGGACTGTTACAGTTAGCAAATTTAGATGTGAAACAAGTCTTATTTTTTAATTTAGTTTTAGGTTAGCATGCATTAAGAATCGGTGGAGAGCGGTATTTCAGCTTGAATATTTGCAGTTGCTATTGGATTGAAAGGAATTCTGATAATGGACCAACGCCGTCGGGAAAGCGGAAGCATGCCAAAGCGCACCAAAGGTAGAAAACCGTGAATTTTAGTCGGCAGGAGTCCCACATAATTCCTTGTGGCACATACCACTGACAGTACCTAGTACATATCCATATCCTACATTAAAAAAAGTGTGTGCGTGAAACCTTTACGCGCGATTGAAGTAAAACTTATCAGGTACTTGATTTTTATAAGTTACTAGTGGACGCCCGCAGCTGCGCTCGCGTAAAATAAGACCCATTAACGACGTCTGCCCGCGTTCAGTCAATCAGTCAGTCGGTCGGTCGGTCGGTCGGTCGGTCGGTCGGTCGGTCGGTCAAGTCGGTCAAGTCAGTGAGTCGGTCAAGTCGGTCAAGTCAGTCAGTCAGTCAGTCAACCACCTAGCTATTCAAAACAAGCAGCAAGCGCACCGTATACAGGTTCTACCACCTAGATATTCAAAACAAGCAGCAAGCGCACCGTATACAGGTTCTACCACCTAGCTATTAAAAACAACAGCAATCGCACCGTATACAGGTTCTACCACCAACGCGCGATAAGGAACTTCGTTCCAAAAGTAAAGTAAAGTAAAAAGTACTCGTTTGATTAAAATAAATTATTAATTTAATAAGAAAATAACCGGAACATCCGTCAGAATAAAAAATCTGAGTTACTCCCTAGTCGCGCCTAAAGAAGTTTTACTTTAAATAAGTCCAGTAAGTAATTCGACACAGCATTGAGGCATTTGAGACAGAAAATAAGCGGTTAACAATTACTTAACAATGCACCTTAAAAGTTTATCAGGAAAGGTTTTAGAAATTACAATTCTACTGGCGTTAGGGGTTTAAGCACAGAATACATAATAGCATGGTTTAAGTGAAATTTCTTCGTACAAAGTCAATTTCATTAAAATGAGTTTTCATTAGATGAAATTAAAAATTATAGCAAAGAAATCTGTTACTTAGGTTTTCTTATGATAAAGACTGAAATAAGGTACCTATAAAAGTATATGTAAAACAAACTATTATACCTTTAGTATCCGTAAGTTTTTTATTTTAAAATTTACATTTTCACCAAATCGGTATTGAGTATTTGCTGCGAAAATAAACGCATTTTTAATGTTTCTTGTCGCGAGACTGAGAAGAACCTATATTATAGCCAAAATTTGCGAACGTAGGACCTTTAATTAAACACTCTTTGAAAACGTCATCAGCATTTTAAAAAGTTATCGAACATATCTAAAAATACTATGTAATGTGATATTCAAAAATTAAACATATAATTGTTAAGAGTTCGGAAGAGCGCTGTTGTACCAGGAGTCACTCACCATGGCGCTTGTCCATTGACACTAGAATCACCATATAGGAGCATTAGCGCGACGCAAGCCCGGTCGTGGCGTGCTTGACAGCGCCGCGGGACCACTGGACGGACATTATTGTGCAAGACCCGTGCGAGTTCCTATTCAATTTCAAATATGGTAGCGGCCTCGCACGCACATCCCATTGGTTACCGCGTGCGGCCGAATCGATCGCAAATCGAATTAATTGTCACCTACTGTCAACGGCGTCAATCCCAGTGGAATCCATTTAATCTATTTATTTCGAGATCGGTCCAGTGACCTATACGGCACATATTTCTCGACCGTGGAGACATGTTAACTTTACTTGTTCTTTATTTTGTACCCGTAATAAAGATAACAAAAGCATTAAACATTCACTCCATTATAATAATGCAGAAATACCACAAGTTCTTTATGGCAATAGTCTATTTAATTTCTAGAATCGTATCAACCAATTTACGAGTAACTGTAACATTCGGCCGATCTTGGGTCTCCAGCCGCGATGTTATGATGGAGATCTTGATAGTAATGTATTACTTAGTTATATATTACTTATATTACACTATTGACAGTAACCAACTACGGATTCGGTAACATTATCTGAAGGCCTGCAGGTTATGTGAGCACTGCTAGGTACTCATGGGGCAACAAGTTAGGTCATAAGACAATCAAAACGCAGCGAAATAAAGCTTATGAAGTACCTATTCCCAATTAAAATATAAAAGCAATCTAATAACAATTTTTTTTTTAGAAAGAAATCTGTTGTGCATTCTTGGAAATTTGCGCATTCAATACAAATATTTGCAGTGAGAGGACTGTCCTGTCCATGAATATGACTGAAGAAATAAAAGATGATGCTGTTGAGTATACGAGTACATACGTAGTGACTAAAACAATCAA
This sequence comes from Carterocephalus palaemon, assembly GCA_944567765.1. Classification (NCBI taxonomy): domain Eukaryota; kingdom Metazoa; phylum Arthropoda; class Insecta; order Lepidoptera; family Hesperiidae; genus Carterocephalus; species Carterocephalus palaemon. The sequence goes on along the minus strand of OX155637.1, from coordinate 6,763,669 downwards.
GGCAAGTGTTGAGCATAAGTATTTTAGTTACATCAAATGTAGTTATTAAGACGTGATTGAAGTGTAGTTGTACTACGGCACCCCGCGGAGAGCGAGTGTGACTCTTGCATCTGGTTTGTGTTACAAAATGGCGATTTATAATTTTTACAGCAACCCCTATGATATGGGTATCAAATGAAAGAGCTCAATGATCAGAATGCAATAAGTAAAGTAACGTCATTCGCCATAATTCAAAATGGCGGATATTACAAAAACTGGCGATTTATCATTTTTACAGCAACCCCTATGATATGGGTATCAAATGAAAAAGCTCAATGAGCAGAATGCAATAGGTAATGTCATTCTAAATTCAAAATGGCGGACGTTACAAAATGGCGATTTATAATTTTTACAGCAACCCCTATGATATGGGTATCAAATAAAAGAGCTCAATGAGCAAAATGCAATTAAGTAAAGTAACGTCATTCTAAATTCAAAATGGCGATTTATAATTTTTACAGCAACCCCTATGATATGGGTATCAAATGAAAGAGCTCGATAACACAATAAGTAAATAAAGAAATGTCATTCTAAATTCAATATAGCGGACGTTGCAAAATGGCGATTTGCCAAACACCCAATGTTAAGGTGAGTACGTGCCAAGGGCTGAATGGTGTGCGGAAGATGTCATGCCGCTAACGTACAATCTCAGGACACCGGGGACCCTCCTGTTGTAACTACCCTTACCTCTCTACACGGACCTCTAGGGAGGTGGACTACTCTTTGTCCGATACTCGTGGGACAAACGTCCCAAGTGCCAAACACCCAATGTTAAATATCGTATTTCTTCTAAGATCTTAGAAGACTAAAAAGTAGAAAATAATATTATAAAGTAAAAATATTTTTTAATAAAAAGCTTTTATTAAACAATAAAAATGTACTAAAAAGTAAAAAATAAGTTTTTGCTAAAATCGACTTGGACTGAAAATAACTGAGGTATAAAATTTGGATTTTAAAGGTACGTAGGTATTTCTTCACGGTATTTCTATATTCATATTACTATAAATAAAAGCTTGGGCGCTTATTTGATGTTAAAACTATAAAAAGCCGTAGCATAACGAAGTAAAAAAACTTCGTGTTATGTGGAACAAAGCAACATGAAGTGGAATGAAGTGGAATGAGGCTGACGGAGAAAATATGATATAATGCTAGAAAATTCTGAAATTCTAATTACGCCCAAGCTTTTATTTATAGTGATATGAATCTAGAAATACCGTTTAGAAATACCTACGTACCTTTAAAACCCAAAATGTATAGCTCAGCTATTTTCAGTCTAAGTCAATTTTAGCAAAAACTTATTTTTTACTTTTTAGTACATTTTTATTGATTAATAAAAGCTTTTTATTAAAAATATTTTATACTTTATAATTTACCCTACTCTAGTCCAACGTGTTGTCGCTTGCCTTTAGTCATTATATCATATGGATCATGACGATGATGGCGCATTTAATAGATAATAATAAAATGAATGCATTAATTAGTTCAACTTAAAATTGAATTGCATTGGAATTGATGAACTGACATGTGAGTATTCGTACTTAGCATGCCTCCTAACACGTCTTACAGGAGTAGTTAAGTATTTAGTTCGCAACCGCGATACTCAAATTTCATAGTGGATTGCTTGAGCAATACGAGTACCTATACGCACAAAGTAGATACTATACGGGCAGGAGTTGGCCTAGCAATCTAGCAACAAGTAGCGAACTCTACACGACCTACGCCACCACCTCGCTACAATCTCCTTACCTAAACGCAATCACAAGCGACTCACAGTGTTGAAAAACTAAAAATAACACATAATAGACTAACAACATTGCAAAAGCGAATCGCATCACGTGATTATGAAGCTGCTGCCTTCACTATAAGCAATTATGTGAGATGAGAAAAGTGTAGTACATTTTTTATTTTCTTACCATTAGTGCTAATACATGAATAAACCAAAACTGTTTTAATGTGAATAATATGACCATAATATTGTATGTATTTTTCAGTCGCTGATTATATGTTAATCCAGTTAGCCATTAATTAATTATATGTTAAAAGGAACCATAAATTTATAATCACAGCCTACGAGTAGCGAGCACTATTATTTTCATAAAATTTCATGTTACGACAACAACGCCACTAACGGCTACTGTCAGTTGGTGTTCTTTCAAAGGAGTAGGTACCAAGTATTAATTGGTAAAAGTATTAGGACTATTGGTGAGAATCTCGTAAGTCCTTGTTAGTGAAATGATTTATAGACCATTTGTTTACCATACCATTTGAATAACGGTGTTGTATGTAATGTGGTGTATGTAACAAACTATACGGACAAAAATGGGTGTGGCAGGGGAGAACCACTAAGACAGTTTCTGTTTCAAGTACCTACTCCCTGACAACTATGTAACAACAGTTATAAAAATGTATAAAAGGAAGTAAAGTTTTTTTATTTTTATAAATTTAGTTTTTGCACAAGACGAGACATATGTGCCTGTTCAAGTCCATGTTTATTGATTATTAGTTTTCAGCATGCATTACCCGTTGAGCCGAGAGGAGCAACTTTGAAGCTAAAGCAATGCAGCGATAATATCAGCAAAAAGGGATATCAAAGTGAATAAAATGTTGGCAAGGATGATGTACACGGATATTACAGTGCGCGGTGGCTATCGAGAGTGGTGAGCTGTATAACGAAACGGGAATGCTTGTTTGTTTACTCTCTGTCCGAGATCATTTAAAATGGCAAAGCAAACAATCGCACGTTCTTATAACAAATATTTAGACGGAAAGTTTTGGCCTACTTATTCAGTAACGGTCTTGTGATTTGGAAAGATCAAAGGTCATTGTGAAAAATTTTCAAGCTTCACATACTCCGATAGTTTTGTTATGTAGTGGTCGTTGCGATTTAGATACTTAATTAACTTTTAAATATTAGGAAGCCGGCAAAGGGTGCCCAACGCTTTGACAAACCTGTATCTCCGTTCGATCCTTTTTTGTGAGCGGCCTCATTATTGTCCCCTTTCTTTCCGTTGCTGTTGTACCAGAAGAAAAACATGTAAGTGCAAAGTTTAGTAAGTTTCGGGGGCTCCGCCGGAGCGGAGGTTGCTAAGGTCACCACACCGTCGATGTCGGTCACCAATCCAGAGGCTGCGCTGCCGGCCATCGCGTTTCAGATAGTTTCGACGACAGAATCGCGGGCCGTAGGCAGGTGCAACGAGTTGCAGGAAGACGCGTGCTTCCGGACCGGAAGTCAGGCGAGCTGTGAGCGCATCCGTCCTCGGGGAAGGGCCATTTCCGGGTGGGAGGCGTTCCCGGTGCATGGGGGTGCGTGAGTGCAGGCGGAGGAGGCGCGAGGAAGCGCGGAGTGCGCCGGTAGCGGGCGGGCGCACGCGTTCCGACCGCCCGCCCGACTGAACGAGCACGCCCACGGCGGCCGCGGCGTGCGGCGCGTCCGCACTCCTACGCACTGCCACCGTTCACTATATCTTTTACAATGATGATACCTTTACCTCCATCAGATACTTAATTGTACATAATAATGAATCTCAGTTTCCACTAGATACTTTTGAAGTCATATAGATAACTAGTGGACGCCCGCAGCTTCGCTCGCGTGGCGTGGTAACATTTTTACAAACTTTGAATGCCATAATTATTTATATCTAATCAACAGCCTAAAATATAAATTTAATACTTCTAGTTCTGAAAATGAAAATACTTTCATACAACCTTTTATCCCGCTTTTCAACCCTTTATTCCAATTAAAAAGTAGCCTATGTCCTTTCTCAGACTCTAAACTATCTGTGTAACAAATTTCATTTAAATCGGTAGTTTTGGCGTGAAAGCGAGACAGACAGACAGAGTTACTTTCGCATTTATAATATTAGTATGGAAGTATGGATTAGTCATCCCTATACAGTTTTACAACCGTACGCGCACGTTTACTTATATGACATCATTAAATTTATAAAAGGTTGATGGGTCCAGATAACTAATCATAAGAAGATAATTCATCATCCTCATATTGTAAAAACGTTACTGCTTTCGTTGTATTGGCGTTATTTTAAATTATTGATAATAATCTTTTAGGTCATTAATTCCCACCACCACGTAATTGAAATAAATGTTCAATTTAGGTTGAATAAATGTTCAATAACCGAACCTTCATCATAACCTTGTTAGAATTTACATTATATTTCCACCGTCGGATTAGAACCACATGACGACACTCTACCTTACATATTGAAAACCACTTGAAAACACAAACATGCCGTAAGGGAATCTTAATTAAAAGTTGTATGAAATTAACATTCCGAACATCGCTATCGTCCACATCGCTACAATGAAGTAGATAGGTACTAGAATATTTTATTCATAAATCTTTTAAGCACAATCACTACAACAACGGTAAACTATTTTTATTTTGTATATTAACCCCCATATAATTAATAATCCTGTCATAGATGTCATGTGTTTTGACACATTTTTGTTCAAATTTTGATTTGAGTTCTAAGAAATAATATTCAAAACTTAAATAGCTCGAGGCGGGCAAAAGCTATTTCTACTAATTTGGAATATGTTTGTGCCCGGTGTTTAGCAATAGGCTCACATGGGACCTAAACATAGCTGGTGAAAAGTGGATTTACTACAACACATTTTTGCCTGCGTAACAATACAATTGTAATGTTATGTTATGATTAAATTTAATAAATGTCTACTCCCAGCTTTAAACATCAAGTTAAAGCACAACTCATATTAAAAGGTTATTACACGGTTGATGAATATATAAATAATGAAGGAAAATGAATGATAGAATGAATTAATTAATTAAATATTCACTTATGTAATCTAATATTTGTGTGACTATCCAAATATCCAATAATATCCAGTAATTTAAATTCAAATTACTAATAAAAATAACCTCAAGACTAACCAAAAATAATAAATAAGGACAATGATAATTTACAAATGACAACAATGTTAATTTATTGTTGCTTACAAAGTTAATCAGTGATATATCTCCGTGCCGCTTTTCACGCGCGTTGAGCGACAAATATGTATTTTTAGGGTTCCGTACCCAGTTAGTACAAGGGCTCCGCTGTCCGTCTGTCATCAGGCTGTATTTCATGAACCGTGATAGACAGTTAAAATTTTCACACATGATATATTTCTGTTGCCGCTATAACAAACAAAAAAAGTGCGTGCGTACAAAGTACACATGTCAGAAGTGAAACTTCTTTGGCTAAATATTCAAATATACACAAAAAAAGAATAAATATAAATATTCATTTGAAAGTCTTGTTGTTTTATTACAAAACTTAAGTTATGTTAGTCTTTATCAGCCTTATTACAAAACGTGGTCTAATTTTAGGTCAGGTCTAAACCCCATTTAGATCATGCTCTAAACACAATTCTTATTACAAAACGTGACTTAACGCTAAACGATGGTCTATCTATGGTCAAAAAGATAAACCTGCGAGACCCCTAGTTTAGCGAGGTTATCGTCGTTTATATTTTGTTAATAGCGAAAAATGGAATTTAACATGTTTGAGTCCATAGATTTAGCAGATATTGAGGATACTTTATTAAATAAGCATCACCGAGCGATCCAACAGAGGTAATGTAAACCGTACTAAAGTAAATCCATAACGAATTAAGTGATGAAGATTTCAAATCTAAATATATATTTTCTAAGAGGTTTGCTATGAAAATAATGGATTTGGTGAGATTAGACTTGACTCTCGATCCTCGGGGAGGCTCACTGTCCCCTGATGAAATACAAGTGATGTGTGCAATACGATGCTATGCTCGCCACGAAGTAAGTACCTTTAATAAAATCTTAGAATTATAGTCTTAGTACATTATAATAAAAATAAATAAATAAAACTACTAAACATTATTAATAATGTAGTAATGTACGGTATCTTATGTGAGTCTTCCCTTTTCGATCGTGGGCAGTACAGTGGTACTTTGAATATATACTTCTTTCCTGCTATTTTTTCACATATTAACATTGTTTGTGGTAAATAAAGTTTATTAATATTATTGTTATTATTATAGATACAAGATGATGCAGCTGATTTGCATGGGGTTTCTCAGCCATATGTAAGCAAAGTGTGGTCAAAGGCAGCAGGAGCACTTGCAAAGATATCTCACAGATATATTAAAATGCCTTGGTACCTTGGATAAACAAGAAGAAACAATGAGAAAGTTTAGGAGTATTGCAAACTTCCCCAAAGTTATTGGTGCAATAGACTGCACACAAAAAAGACTGATGGTGGACAGTTATATATTAACAGAAAAGGATTTCCTTCTATCAATGTGCAGGTATGTTTAATTTGTTATCAGTAATAATGAGTTAGAAAGTTAACTGTCTATTTACTGTCAGTAAGAAAATACAAATTACATACAATATAATAACATCCTGTATGGTATACGTATATAAATAGTGCTAAACAATCCATAAAATTAATAGCGCTAATATCTTTGATGCAGGTGATTTGTGATGCGAACCTAAAAATCATGGACATTGTAACAAGGTGGCATGGCAGTGTTCATGATTCCAGAATATTCCGGGAAAGCCGGATTAAACAGAGATTTGAGTCTGGTGCATTCTCAGGCATCTTATTGGGGGACCCTATCCCTGCACTCCATATCTGTTTACACCAGTTTTAAATCCTAGAACACCTCAAGAGCAAAGATACATTAGAGCCCATATCCGTACCCGTAATACAGTCGAGAGATGTTTTGGTTTATTGAAACAAAGGTACCGCTGTTTACTAAGGGGTATGTCTTGTGACATAGAAACTGCAAAAAAAACTATAGTTGCATGCGCAGTTCTACACAATATTGCCATTGAGATGCAGGAAGACCTATTTCCTGATGAGCCTGAGAGCAATCAGCCAAGTTCCTCCGGTGAAATAGCTTTGCCAGTTGTAGCGAATACAATCCGTGGCAATATAAGGAGAAGAGAATTTATACAAGCCCATTTTTAGATATTTAGAATTTATTTTATAGTATACATTGTTTTTGTTACTGTTATTCTTTTCAAGTTATTCTGAGTACCTGAAAAAATAATAATGACTAGTGGACGCCCGCAGCTTCGCTCGCGTGGAATTAGACGTAACATAACCTAAATACAAAATTTCATTGAAATAATGTAGGTATATACAAAAACAATTTATACCTACTAACTTTGCACCCCCCTTTTACCCCCCTAGAGATGATTTTCGAAACTCAATAAAAAACCTTCATAGGTACTGAATTTCATTCGAATAACATCAAAAACGGCAAAGTTTCATACTAACTTTGCATCCCCGTTTTACCCCCTTAGGGGATGAATTTTCAAAAATCCTTTCTAAGTGCTCCCCTACGTTATAAAAGGAACCCCTGTGCAAAATTTCAAGTTTCTAACCCTTATAGTTTAGGCCCTGCGTTGATATGTCAGTCAGTCAGTCAGTCAGTCAGTCAGTCAGTCAGTCAATAGATAATGCTACGGGAATCGCTGGTTTTTATGTTTCTTTATTTAGTAAACTATAGATCCAATTCACATGCACCAATAACATGATCCAAGAACAAAATTAATCTTCATAAAAATTTGCTGATGATGAAGTAACTCATCGTTTGATCGTAAGGATTAATATTAATGCATAATAAAACCGCTCGTAAATCTCTACTTGATTTTCGATAGTTTTCTTCAATAGATAGCTATCGTAGAATTTTATTTAGATTGATTCGAGATCTATATTTTTGTAGGACATTGTAATAACCTACAATGACTACGCACGCGGTTTAAGGATTCCGACTTGCATAACAACTATTAATATTTAGGGACAGCTGAGAATTTAGGCCTAATTTTAGATAGCTTAAACTATTCATCATGAGAGTAGCTATCTAGTTCAAAAATATTTATTTTAATCGGCGTTAGTCCACAAGTACATACCTATAGGCATCATAAATAGGGCTATTGCTAAACTAGCTCACGGGAAATAAAATTGCAGCAATTTAAACAGGGGAGCGCGACGCGTCGCCGGACGCGCGGACCGCCGGACACGGCGCGGCGCGATACAGGACGCGCGGCTGCCGCGGGGCCTGACCGGCCGCCGCACAATATGAAATACCAATGTCACTTGTATGTGGCAGGTAAACTAGATTATTGACACGACTTTTATATGGGATATTTTGACTTCCTAATGCACCATCAGGTAAACAAGATACTTGCATCAGGTAAACAAGTACCTACCTATGAAACAAAGATTTTAAAGTTTACATACAAACCTGTCTAAGCGCTCTTTATTTGACAAACAGCTTAATACCCTGAAAGACCATCCGAATCTCATCCTCATCATAAAAGAACATATTATGAGGAGGTGCCGCGCCGATTAACTGCCTTGAAATCTTTGAAAAACCTTACAACGGAGCTTCCACTGACCATGTAGTACCACTGCGAGTTCGACGCAATTACATTTCTCTGATGGTCCTTTTACGATAAATAAGTACCCGTGAAATATTTATGAACTAGTGGACGCTCGCAGCTTCGCTCGCGTAGAATTAGACCCATTAACGACGTCTGCCCGCGTTCGGGTTGCCCACTTGACTTCAAAAACGGCAAAGTTTCATACTAACTTTGCACCCCCGTTTTACCCCCTTAGGGGGTGAATAGACTAACTAACTAGAGCTGTCAAAGGCATTCTACGAACTTTCGTAATCACCCCCCAAAACGGCGAAGTAGCGCTTTATTATGAGTAGATGCATCATAATCCTCTTAAGAGTTAGTCGGGGCCGGTAGACTAGCGAAATCGGGCATTGAACCCAGAAACAAACCAAAAAGTAATAGTGTAACACGAAACATGATCCCGTAAGAGTTAAAAAAAAATTTGACCGTAATCTGGAAAAATATAACTAAAGAGCCTTTAAAATTCTATTGCTAGTATTGTGATGAGCAGTAGGTATATGAGTATATGAAACTAGTTGCTTTTAAGATTGAAGTGAGCTTACGACCCGGATGACGTATATTAAAAACCCCATTCGATCTTAACCCCGCAGCGCATTTATTTAAGCCGCCTTTAAAACATGATAGCAGTTGAGTCAGTCGAGAGGTCCAAACAAATGCAACATGCATACTGAAAATTTATTTAAAATTACATATTTAGATTAATGACTCAAAAATATATATTTAAAACTAGTGGACGCCCGCAGCTTCGCTCGCGTTACACATTCACTAACTTCAAAAACGGCAAAGCTTCATACTAACTTTGCACCCCCCCTTGTTTTACCCCCTTAGGGGATGAATTTTCAAATTTTTCTCGCCGTAAAAACCATCCTTGAACTTCAACGAACATTTTAAAAAAAGAATTGGCCAAATTGGTCCAGGCGTTGTTGAGTTATGCGCTTACCAACACATTTTGCGATTCATTTTTATAATATAAGATAACAATATCTTTTAAAAATACTAAATATTCATATATAAGAAAAACTCTCGAGTCCACACCTGTATGCCGAATAATTCATCAACTTAATACAATAGGGTCAATATTAAGATATTCCCAATAAATAAGGAGGTTCCCTTGGGTTACGGGATGGAAGTTTTAACCACTTAATGGTAGTTTTTATCCCGGTGATATTTCTATGAATAACGTTCGAAGGAGTTCTATCGGTAGTGTCTTGGAACTAGGTGTAGGTAAATTAAAGTATTGTTATGTCTAATCCCACGCGAGTAAGGTTCTGGGAATCTTTTAGTTTCATAATAACGCTAATGAATACCTCTACCTGAAGACGATTCCTTTTCTACATTAATACTCATATAAAATGAATGAGAGAACTTCTTTGGTTTTCAAAACAACACTAACTTGTTGATAAGCTTGCCAGTAGTAATAAAACAGGAAAATGTAAAGTTGAAAAAACACGGTACGGTGGCGTCACTGTAAGTGAATAACAACAACAAATGCAATGTGGAGAGGAGCCAGAACGTACTATAACAAGTGTAACTTGTCATAATGTGGTAATATAATGGCTATTTCAAGTACATATTGTTTTGTAATTTTATAGTTAAAATAATTGACAGTCTAAAACTTTTAACTTTATGGACGTGAAGGTGATCCTTCACCTTATGTAGTCTTCTACATAACGGCAATCCTCGTACGAAATCAACCAACTCGATAACTTAATGTTGCTGGCTTACAGTGTGTACCGGACCCTGTAGTCATTATACGAGTAGAAACATAACTGCGTCACGAGATACTTCTTCATTGCACTTGAATCTTTACTTCCTTCATGAGTATCGTTCCTTTTCTGCACGTTGTAGTCGTAATCTAATGTGCAAGATATACTTTCTTTACTGCACTTATCACCACTTAAGTACTTCACGTTCTTATCTGGTTCACTATTCGTCGTCGTTAACGTAAACCTGCGTGGCGGTTTCGACTAGTGGTATTTTATACTTAACCAAAGTTCCACAAATGTTCAGCATACTACCCATAATGTATTGCTTATCTAACGAATTTGGAAAATTAAGTATAATTCACGATTCTCAAAATGTGACATTTAAATTTCCAATGCAAGATTTCATAGTGTTATTTAAGGACCGAGAAACTTCTACACACTAGACGCACGAGAAAATCATCCTTTTTTACTCTTATAATCAAAGATTGTCTAGTCACTAGTCAATCGGTCACACACACAAAATCAAAGCATTATGTACCACAGAATACTTAAGGTATATCATTACCACTACCTTACACGAACAATACAATTGTACAAAAAAATTAAATAATTAAATCTTCGTCAACTATATGTATAATTTACCTGTATATCTTATTAAAAAAACTAATTTATAACTATGGACCAAAAAGGAAACATAGCCAAAGTTTAAGGAATAAATATAAAATTACATTAACTATATTATTTGAAGGAGCACATATTATTATGACCTCACCTTTAAAGCGTACTCGATCTTTTATGTACTTCTATCTTTTACGATGTCCCAGAGGACCAAAAATTATATTGTAAATTAAGCCTTTATATCTCATTTAATAAAAAAAACTATATGTATAACATTGTATCTAAAGATCCGTGTCGTTGCTCCCTAATTGTTATTAAACAGATATAGATTTTATTAGTTCGGTAGGTAGTCGTGTCAGATTAAAAATGCATTCGGTCAAAAAGCAAATTACTAGATCATTATTTTTGTGTACAGCTACTCCTAAACCTTCAAAAGTACAATATTGTTTTTTAAGTCACCCAAATGTTGAGATAGGAAATTGAATTTCTTTAAGTCAAACCATTCCTATACGAGCGGAGTGAAGCCAGTAAGTTCTTGAAATGATTATAATATACTAGCTGACCCCGCAAACGTTGTTCTGCCATATGAAAGGTCAAAGTGACGCGATACTTCATGTAAAATACTGTTTATACCATAGATTTATTATGTTTATACAATCAACAACACATTTATTTGGATAAAGATTAATATTATTACGTTGATACAACTCTTAACAAATGCATTAATTTCGACCAAATTTGATTACCATAAAAACGGTTAACTCACTAGGAGTTAATCTTAAAAGATAGACATATACTGTCATGGACATTTTTTAAGATCATTTCAAGTGGAATAATTCTTTCATACATATATTTTTGGTATCTTGAACCGTTTTCGCAGCGCACGCAACGGATGCCCTCAAGGATGAATAATTTTCCCCGTTTTTTTCAAATTTTCCATTATTTCTTCGCTCCTAATAGTTGCAGCGTGATGTTATATAGCCTAAAGCCTTCCTCGATAAATGGTCTATTCAACACAAAAAGAATTTTTCAATTCGAACCAGTTAGCGCGTTCAAACAAACAAACAAACAAACAAACTCTTCAGCTTTATAATATTAGTATAGATTATTATATACATAAACAATTATAACGCTTTTCTTGCAAACGACAAGCCGCTAAGTACCGAATTAGAGCAGTGTATACAACCACCGCAGTAACATTTCTTTATTTGCTATGCGACGTTGTCTCTTAAAAGGGTGGCGTATTTTGTTGAAACTGATTTCATGTTATGTAGGTTTATTACCGATTAAATTTTTTAAGGCTTAGAATATCTAGTTAATCCAGGAACAATTTAACTCCTAGAACCATATGCTATACTTGCCAAATAAACATCTGCCCCAGTCGAGGATCGAAACCCGTGACCAGAGATAGGTACATTGATAAGCGCGCGAAGTTGTTACTAAATAGGGTAGACCATATTTCAACGTCCTTGGGGTAGACATAAAAGTAATTAGAGAAAGAGTACAATAATAACATAAAAAAAGCCTATCTATGATATTCACTCGCCAAATCTCACCGTCGTCAGCTGGATCACATGCGTCATTAGAGCATTAAGTAGTTATGGGACTATCTCGTCCCCTTGGGTGGAACCGGCATCTGCTGACCCAGTATCTGCATCTCTGTCTATACAATACAATACAATAGGTACTCCTTACCTGACTGGTAAATCCAAATTTTAGTTCATTCACATCATCAATGTAGATGTTTCTTACGTGAAACATTCGTCTGAACCGTTATTTATTTATTGGTATTTATTACCAATTCAAATAACCACAGCGACAGCGGGACGCCATAGTGCCAAAATAAAAACAAACAAAATCGACCGACTCAATATCAAGTAAAGTATCGTTGTATAAATATTCAAAAATCATTGTAAAGTACATACTTTTTGTCACTTTACATATTAAATAACAGTTTAGGGTATATAAAGATTTAAAGTTGGTTAACTGCCTAACTATATAAATTTTTTGCAGACGGGTTTTTTGTTTTCTTTTTTACAATAATAAGAAGCAACTTATTCATTATATCATCTCGGTGATACCAGCAAGTTCTAACCAATTGTTTAAAATTAATTTTAACTTGGTTGGTAATCCACATATTTTAAATTTAAAAAATGTGGATTACGTACGATACAGCGTTGTTTTGCTTTCACTTCAAGGAATAATGATTTAATAGAACACTAATAGCTAATACACTAATGTAGTTTTTAATCCTTATTCCATGTAATTGTTCCTGTATGTCTTGGTGTACAATAAAGAGTTAATCTATCTATCACTTTGATACTTTGCGTTTTCTCTGTGTATTGTGTGGTGTTAGTGGACTGTTATCAAAATGTTTGTAATAAATTTGTTCGTTTTATCAACTCAAGCAACGTTCTCTCCCTAGTGCGGCAGCGCTCAAGAAATATTAAAATATTAAATATTAAATATGAAAAATACTGTAAACGATATTACGACACATATTTCTAAGGCAGTGAAAAATAAGTCGAACGCAACAGCTTGTTAAACATACTAACGTGTTAATATTCCAGTTATGAACATGGTTTTATGTAGAGTTTAATTACCGTAGTTAGAGAGGTGCTGTGACAAGACGAGAGTGACGTGGAACCGTTACAAGAAGGGTGATGCTGAGTGGTACTTGAATATTAATTATAAATTCTAAGCCAATTCAATGCCCATTCAATATCAAATGCCTATTAGTAATTGACCGAAGGCTTATACAACCCGACTTATACTACTTTTATGATACTTGACCGCATTAAATCTATGTAATCGTATTATGAAAAAACACCTAAGAAACACATTTAATTTAAATTAACCTTTATTATTTACGCAAATTTAAATGTCGGATGTGTGTCAAGTATTCGTTCTGCAAAGTGACTCTGTGCAATGATTGAAACTAAATAACATGAAACATTTCAAAAAATGTATATTCCATCATTAATTTCTTTTGCAGTGATTTGAGAATTCCGTTTGTTTTAAAAACTTAAACAATAAGGCCAAGGTTAAAGAAAGAAGTGTTGGCGACTACTGTTTCCTTCAATAGAATCCTTCCTTCAATAGTTTCTTTAATAGAATAATAATAAATAAATAAATAATCCAAAAAAAATAACATGTAAGGTACTTAAGTTCCTATTTATGGCATTTAATAATATTATTTGTTCCTATTATCTAACTTTATTTGATTGGAAGGAACAATATTGTTAAGAAAAGGCACGTAAAGTCCAACTTGTGGAGTAGGTTTAGAGCCTACTCGTTAAGAGAGTAAAGATTTGCTCAGTAGGCCGTTGATTTGTTCATAATAATGCAGGAAAATGACAAGCCTACTATCTAAACCTGCTCGTTGGCAAATAGCAGTTGAACAGAGTGGGCCGTTGACACACCGAAGACGACTCTGAAAGGTTGTCTATGTCAAACAAAACTCACCTAACGGCTCGTCGCAGGGTTGGCTGAGCGGGCGGCGCGAGGGCGACGTCTTCTGCTGCGGTGCGGGCGGCTGCGGCTGCGGCTTGAGCACGTGCGCGGGCACCAGGCCCTCCTGCGGCGGCTCGCCCGGCACGCGCACCAGCCACCAGTCGGCGCGCGCCGAGCACGCCTCCAACACCTCCACTTGCTGACCCTTCGACACGGACAGCTCGCCGGCGCCCGCCGCGCTGTGCTCGCACACCACCCAGCTCATCTCGGGCCCCGCCTGCAAAACACCGACTCGTTACCACTTACTCGTTACTTTCGACCGCTTGCTAATCATATCGGTTCCTACTAGGAACTAGGACTAGGAACTTCCTAGTCATTGACTAAATAAATATCATAAATTAAATTTTTCATATATACACATAATTCATAATTAATGTTTGCTGTAGGAGTTATCAAGTTAATGAATAAATAAATAGCTTTTGCGCGAGATAATTTTTATTTCATAATTTTCCACAACTTCGTCTAAAGTTGAGTTTGTCTGAGTTGAGTTTCTCACAAAAGATAAAGCACTCTTTGCCAAAGGACAAATTATACAAAGTATTTATAACAATATTTACGTGCTGTATAACCTAAATATGTATACCATTGACACATATTAAATTTGTTTGCTTATTCACACATTACATTCTGGTTACACTTCTTTAGAGGCGACCATCTTCAATTCTTCAAGTCGTTAAGGGTAGCCAACAAATGTGTGACTTACTTGGAACGAGACTCTTACTAATTATGTTTAATATTTAATCTACTTGCTTGTATTTACTCTGGGAATATTGTCTTATTGAAATGCACTGGTTTTGGACACTATTTATTGTAATAACTTCACAATACAATTCTGGACTATTAGTAACACCAATTAACAAGACCAACAATCTCTAACAGTGCGCAGTCTTCATACCCAATAACGACCAATTAATTTTCTAATTAATTCCCTTAGCTAACTGGAATAACCATCCCAGTCCCTATTTGAGTCTTTTTCAAAGTCAGTCAGCAAGCTTGTTTGCTATCTTATATCCGTAAAAAAAAGTGTGACCCACTTGTTTGCAATTTTTGTAGCTTGGTTCAAGATAAGATAATTTGAACATATTCTAAGGTTTAATCCCTATTACTGAGAATACGACAGTAGCAATGTTATTTGCATAAATATGAATAATAATAACGACGAGCCGGGAAATGATGATTCTCAAAATTATAATATTATCACGGGTTGTGCAGTCATCGAAAGAACTGAAAAGTGCACGTGATGGTTCAGTTGGATGGATTAGTTTGCGGTGAGAGAACGTACCTAAATAATTTTAATGCGTAAAAAATCATCTGTATCATGTAAAAGGATGTGACCCTACTGTGTCACATCCTTCATACCGGCAATATATCGATGATCATCAATGCATTATTACCAGCAATGTCAATATTGCTAATCCACAAGCAAGAGTCGTCAAACAGCCTAATCTGTTTGCTGTAACAAACTATCTCGCGCAGCAGGATCGATGGCGAGTATGAGCTGGTAGATAAGCGAATTTGCCAATATAAGATAAGATAGTGACCATCAAACGTATGTGTGATACAATTTAAACTATTTCCCCACTTATAACATCTTTAACCAGTCATAATATTAAAATATCAAAAAACTAGTTAGTTTATAATAGTTTGCTAAACAACATATCCGTAGGTGACCCACTGTTGGGCATGAGTAACTCCTATAGCCATAGCTGAATTACAAACCATCGTATGCGTTGTTTCAAAGTAGATTAAAACTAACTTTATTTATAATCTTAATTAGTAGGTACTAGTGGACACCCACATTTTGGTTCGCGTGAAATAAAAACCTTCCGTTTATTAGTTGGTAGTTTGCCACCTCCTCAAAGCCATTACTCAGGAAATGGAATCATTTGAATCATAGGAATCATTTTACCGCATGGAATTTATTTTCTGGTTCATACGATAACTTCTATATCGATCAATGGCTTTAAACGTGGTGCGTGGGTAATCATAACTTAATTTGTCATTTTCAAATTTGAAGGGAAGTGAGAATACAGTAATAACTCCGAATTAGAAATTATACTAACATGCCATTTGGCTGCACCTTCCGTTTTAATTAAGGGAAATGAAGAAATAAATAAATCTGGGACCACGTCCTGCAAAAGATCAGCCATCTGTCAGCATTCTTTTTTTTTTTCAAATTCAAATTGCATCATATTTAATTAAATCAATTTTGGTTTTTATTTATCACTTCATCCTTTATCCCACGAAATTAAAGATTTTCAGGGATTTAATGTACAATTGGAGCTAGTTTCAACAAAATCGAGTTTGTAGTTTTTAAGTCCATCGCGCACACATACAGAAACTCAATTTCAGTTCAGACAATATTTTTCTTGGAATTGGTTTTGATTATTAATCATCTTCCCCTAAAGTTATCCGAAAGTTATTTTTAGACTAAATCAATGTTCAATGTTAATTGTGTCCGTAACATTAATTTATGAATTCGAACTAACAAACCGGAACAATTAGTGGGGTTCTTCGGTGGTTCCGAGGAAATTCCTTTCATGATCAGTGGATCAATGAGAAAACAATGAAAGCCTGAATAGAACTTATCCTCCCGCAATGAATAATGTATAGGTAGCGTCCATAGCCCAATTGCTCGCGTCGATCAAATGTGATCGAAAGAGTGAAGCAACGACGGGCGCGGTCGGTTTGTGGATGGGTGACCGCTAGAGACAATAAAATTAATATTTCATGGGCGCTACCGTACTTCGGAGTACCGTCGTCGAGAACCGTGGTGGAGCATGCTCTATACCTCCCGCAGCTGTGTCTATCTATGGGGAAGACCCGTGCCCAGCAGTATAATGTAACATTTATTAAAAACGGTGACAGCCCAGTGGCTTTCGAACTCGCTTCTCACTCGAGCGGTCCGGGTTCAAACCCAAGCGGCACGCACCAATGACTTTACAAAGTTATGTGCGATTTAATAAATTACATGTCACTTGCAATAACGGTGAAGGACACATCGTGAGGAAACCTGCTGAGGATTTCTGAGAGTTCATCATAATGTTCTCGAAGGCATGTGAAGTCTGCCAATCCGCACTTGGCTAGCGTGGCGGACTCGGGTCTAACCCGATAGAAGACCCGTGCCCAACAATAAGAGAAAGAAAGGCTAGTGGTGGGACATTTTGAATTGACTCTATATTTATTTATTTTATTCATTTATATCTTCTATATAATAAAAATGAATCGCAAAATGTGTTGGTAAGCGCATAACTCAACAACGCCTGGACCAATTTGGCCAATTCTTTTTTTAAAATGTTCGTTGAAGTTCAAGGATGGTTTTTACGGCGAGAAAAATTTGAAAATTCATCCCCTAAGGGGGTAAAACGGGGGTGCAAAGTTAGTATGAAGCTTTGCCGTTTTTGAAGTTAGTGAATGTGTAACGCGAGCGAAGCTGCGGGCGTCCGCTAGTATACAATAAAATGAGACGGTTAGCAATATACAAAAAAAATTACTTTCTTTTAGGGTTCATGTTTTGTAATGAATAAAAAACAAAATCCATAAAATGCTATTTGAATTCGGTAAACACAAGAAAAATTGTATATCTCTTTAGAGGTGTCAATAAAGTTGAATAAATAAAAATAAATAAATACGTGCAACTATACAATGTGACTGTTTAACGTTAAAGCACATGTAAAATTTTCTGACACCTACCTAGCTACTATACCTACCTATACAACTCATAATAAGAACATAAATTCCATGATAAAGACGTAGAAGTATTTTATTTCATAACAGCGGCGACGGCGAACAAAGTTAATGATGTAGTAACTTGTACCACTACAAAAACAAAGGTGAGCGAGAAAAAGCCCGTTAGAGAGCTTTTGATATTAAATAACACATTTTTCCTTAGTTTATTAAGTTTATGAAGAAAACCATACCAAACTTACTAAAGAGAATGTGAATCTGTCTATCTACTAGTTAGGACTAAGAAATGGGAGTCGAGTCACTGATTGGTAATTTAATAAATTTCGTTATTTAAATTACCAATCAGTGACTCGACTCCCATTTCTTAGTCGTAACTAGATAGATAGACAGAAAGAAAAGGCACACATAGTCTAGATACTCGTATAACCTATATTTTTTCAAAGAACGCTGAAAAGACTTTTATTAGCCAAGCTTAGTTCATCATAGAGAGCGTCGTTGAGTTTTCATGAAATTGCGGCCAAAAAGAAAAAAATCAAGCGCCTACCTACAATCTATTGGAATATTCATGTTCACGTATTGTATTTGGTTTACAGAACAACAAAAAAATTGTTTCAGCCGTATTGCTATAAAGATGTAGATAATCGATTATTAAGCAATGGATGTTTGATGTGCAATAAGATATGTTTTAAGTTGAACGTTATTAAAGTTTTAGATACAATATTTCTCTTTAATCGTAGTTGAGATGGCATATCCGTGTTTACACTCTAATTAATAAAATACGATATTAGCCCTGCTTTCTGACAAATAATCTAGGATCATCAAATCATCAATAAAAGTGTTGATAGTATTACAAATAAGAACTAAGCACTTCGCTGATGAAATCGTCAGACCCTGAGTAGTGGAATGACCTACAGGGAATATTTTACACAGACATGATCGATTGCTCGTGTCTCACCTTACATTTGCATATTGAGTGTATTACAATAGGTGTGGGTACTTTCTTCCGCCTTTCTTCTTCAAGTTTTTGATCACTTCGTTAAGTTTTAAGTCAGTGTTTTCATATTAGTACTAGTGGACGCCCAGCAGCTTCGCTCGCATGGAATTAGACAATAATAGTTGTTTCGTTTACATCTAGTAATATTATATGTATAGCCAGTCTCTCAGTGAAGATGCAGCTTTCTAGTGGTGAAAGAATTTTTTAAATCGGTCTAGCAGTTTTTGTGTGCAAAAATTACAAGCAAAAATGTTTCCACTTTATAATCTTAGTTAGATAAAAACCTTAGATAATCAAAATACTCATAGGCGTCATACGGTTTGAATAAAGTTAAATGAATTTATTTACTTCGAAAGCGAAGCTTAAACTCGAAGCGAAATTTGGCAGTAGCGGTCACTTATCCACATAACGATCGTGCTAGTTGTTGCTTCGATCACCTAAGATCGACGTAAGCCATCGGACTATGAGCGCTTCAAACATAATCAAAACGTTTCTAATATTTCTGTCTGCATGTTACGAATCTAATTAACCATTCTATGTATGTATGTATGGGTGTTTTATTGAATGCAGATCGTCACGATCACTGTGGCCTAGTTACCCAATTTTTGCATAGTGACCAGATAGGTTATAAAATCAGAAGGGAGTATTCGCGTATGTTAGAGCGAGAAAGATAGATAGGGCACTTTAGCTTGTGAGAGTCCTAGTTCCTCCACCAATCCGCATTGGAGCAGCATAGTGGAGTATGCTCTAGACCTCCCGCATCAGTGTATGTGGGGGAGACCCGTGCCCAGCAGTGGGACGTCTATGGGTCCCAGCGGATAGTCCTAGTTAACCCGATTTGTTACTCCTAATCCTGATAAATCAACATATGTATTAACATTATGGCTTCTAATGTAATGCCTGGATGTTATTCGTTTCAAAGAAAAATTCTTAGCAGTTACATCGGTGTATTTTAGAGATATTTTTCCTAATCAGTCGATTTTTCACTTTTATATTATTATAGATAGATTACTCGCATATTCATTTAGCTTTTTTATGTTAAGAGAAAGAAATCATACTTATAATCATACTAGAAAAAACTCGTTTAATTGTTCTTTTTTAACGAGCTCTTTTGCTCCAGCTTGTCTTTCCGTTCGAGTGAACATGCAACGCGCGCGACTGCACAGCTGCATAAAATAGTGATATCATTTCAAGCGTTCACTTTTTAGACGATTACACAAATTCAGTCTGTCTATATTGATGCTTCAGTATCGTAAAAAATATTTACTCTAATATACAGTAGGTATTTTGTTGTGTTTTTTGTTCGTGTTTCTTGTTTTGTAAAAACTTTCTCATTCCTAGTATTCCTTTAGGCCGTATTTTAAAAGCTTTTAATTAACTTCACTCGTATGTATTCATTCATGTATGTCCTGGAATCTTGCAAACAATATTTCTCCCACTTCCACTAAAGCTATCGAGCTGAAATTTGGCACACACATTTAAGTTTGTTCGTTAGCACGAAGTGTCAAGCTGGGTCGTAATATCGGCATCTTATAATAAAGTTTCGCACATTCCATGATCTTCATGGTACGAGTACGTAGTTCGCCAAATTATATAACTGAATACATCTATCAGTTTTTGGAACGAATTCCTTTTAGTATCGTACCAGTAAAAAATAAAATCTTTAAAATATTTAATCCGTGCTAATATTATAAATGCGAAAGTAATAAAATTGTCTGTCTCGTTTTCACGCCAAAACTACTGAAATACATACACCCATAATTTTAGATAGTATAAAAATATGGAAAAAAGATGCAGATCTGTTATAGGCGTGCGCAAAGTGAAGGCTCAAAATGTCTTCACAAGTACATAGTAACTCTTTACAAGGAGTAACAACTAGTTTTTTGGAAGTTCAAGCGAACGAAACGGAACCTTTCCTCCTCTTTCGCGGCGCTGTCAGCGCTCCTGCGTGAGGGAATTCGGATGTAAGGATGGTGTTTCTATCCGGGCAATTGCTCCAGGGGTGAACCCCGTCGATGATATCCGCTGTAGAGCGTGGGAGAACAAGTTCAAGCCTTACGTGCTCAGAAACGTCAGCCTTGAACACTATCACGCCTAAACTTTTGAATGGCCAACGACAAAATATCAGCAGCAAAAGCTTACGAAAAATTGAAGTATGTGGACAAATAAGATGAGACGTGCACGCCACATATTAGCGGAGAATCCATTTAATGATAATTAAGCACCCGCTTAATTATCATGGCCGATGGAACGATAAACGACAAAACTTATCAGAGTAAAAAACTAATTTAGCTTAGCTTTCTTTACCTAGCGTCGGCTTTAGCAACTATGAAAGCCGACTGAAAATGCCCGAGGGAAATAACCATTCGTCCTTTTCTTAATGTTCTTCAATGGGTATACCTACTACGAGTAGGTACCTACTTCAGTTTTTACAGTATGGCGAATAAGGGAAATTTGGTTTTGTGATTTGCATACCAGGTATATAAATATTGTGTATGTAATTTTTTCAACATTACATTTCTGTTATGATCTAGGTGATTTTTTTGAAAATGCTTTCTATAATAATAAATCTTTTGCTTAAATATTTTATAATTTAAATTCAATTTAGGATTTTACTAATTCTTTGTATTGATTTTGCAATGCAACGGAATATTATTGTCGGATCTTGTAGCTGTTAAAAGAAGAAATAAAACCATAGGTATTCCAAAATAAACCGTCCTACAGCAGTGAAAGTTTGAGTGTAAGCAGGTTACATAGCTGCTAAAATGTAATTATTCAAAGTATGACATTGTGAAGTAAGAACTCCAGAAATTAAGATAAACATAACTGACCAATAGAAAAATTAAAATCAAAAGGCGATCGACGCACTGAATGTTGCACAAATGCACATTATGCAAGTGAAAGATGCGGGAATAAATGTTTGGAAGGAGGGGGAATGTTTGACATGGGAGATGTGCAACTGCGCAACTCATCGACGACGTTGGCGCGAAGTTTTCACCTGACGCTGACGGCTGCCTTTAAGAAGCCGCGCATGGAAGGAGCCCGGCGTGTCAATGGTGTGTTGCCGGGAGAGCGCAGCGTGAGGCGCGCTCAGCGAGCTCTGCCTGAACCACGGGAGAGATATTTTGCGTCGACTCTTGTGTTGTTTTGGTAGCGCGTCGGCGGCGGGCGCGGGCGGGTGCGGCGGCGGGGTGGTGGCCATCGCGCCGGCACGTGTCGGTCGCGGGCGCGAGCGGGAGCGGCGATCACGCCCGCCTCGACCGATGCGGCGCACGGCGCTGTCGCCACTGCTGCGCCGCGCCGCCCGCCGCGAACGCTCGCTAGCGTACACCCGCGCCTTCACACTACGCAGCCTCCTCTCCACCGTATCGAACTACGAGTATGCTTCCCGAATACATTCCACGGAGACTCTTGTCGAAGGGCTCGGGTAATCCGTTCGCGATGTCCGTTAAGTACCTAATAGGTACTATTGCCGCGCAAAACCGCCAACGAAAACATTCAAAGTTTTCGAGGTCTTTCACAAATTTATCTTACTTATATTGCAGTTGGCATGTTACGTACATTAACATTATTTTTAATTGATGGTATCGTGTAATTCTGAATTTTTAATTTCATAGAAAATGAACCATTTCATTTAAATAGGTTAAATTGGGTGGAATTAAAGTGTCTATGTATAGGTATCGTATATTATTTATAAGTGTTAATACAGTAAAATATTGTAAAATAAGTTAAGATTAAGCCCATAAAATTATTTTATATTCTTGTAATTTACAAGATTAACTTATATTCAATCAGTACAGGACCTACACTCAATGATTCTACGCGTTTGACGGGTGGCGCGTTGGTGAGTGACCCTGACTGCTGAACTGCAGATCCTGGGTTCGTATCCCGGCCGGGGCAGATATTTATTTCGCAAATAAATATTTATACTTGGGTCATGGATGTTAAATTATGCTGTTTTATGTGTGTGTCGCAACACAGGCAGCTAGGCCTACCGCGGGGCTGTGAGTGTGAAACTTTTTCTCCTATAAGTAAATATATAGTATAAATAGTCTATTACGAGTATAGTTTAGTCTGCATTTAATTTATGTTTATTTAATTATTGAAATGTGCGGTATGTGTGCACTAATATTTTATACTTATTTTAAACATTTTATGTATTCATTATAAATAACGAGCAGCCCGTTATCTTGTTATGTGTAAACGATTTTGGTTATTATTTTATAAATAGCTTTGCTCGCCGCTCGCTTGCGTAAAATCGTTCATCCGTACAGAATGTTAGTATAGTCTCTACTATAGGTACTCATTAAAAAAGTCTAAGAAACATGTATCATTATAAAAATTCTATGAATTATATTAATCAATTATTATATCTATTTTTACCACAGGTAGGTAGGGAATGTAACCTTTTTGTTCCAGATAACATACGGGTTGATAGTAAAACTTTTTTATTATACTTTGTTGTTTAAAAGCGAATGAATTTGTTCGAATTAAAGCGGTTTTTGAGATTTTTGTCTAATCAGTAGCTTATTTAACAAAGTTCGTGTGTTCAAGTGTCTCTGAGTAGGGTGGGAAAACCATTGTAATGTCTAATTCCACGAGAGCGAAGCTTCGCGCGGCGGTTTTATAAGAATTCACAGGAAGTGAAATCCAGGTTGCTTTATTTTACAGAAAATAGTGGCACGGGGCGTGCGCTCAAAGCGCATGTAAAGTTATTAGCCTAGCGTAAAAAATGTTTTCAACAAGTAATAATACAGGCACGCTCGCTGGCGTGGACGAAGCGAACGTACGAAATGACGCTACGTATTCGTGCGCGCCGTGATTAATTAGTGGCAGGATGGCCAATGGAAACTGAAACTTGAGCGTTGTTACTGCAAACATATCGTAAGCACCATTTGCGAGCTGCGAGCTCATTAACTGAGAGTACCTACACCTTACTAGCTTCTAAAGTTACATTAGAAGCTAACCCACTCACGCACGCTAAAGTTGTTTTTGTCAAGAGAGTAAGTTTTAATACACTAGAGAAACGCTTTTAATACACTAGAGAATTGCAATTTATACCGCAGACAGAAAAAACAAGCAGTGATCAACGTCGTAGCTCGACGTTGATCACTGATGATTGTATGCGTTAGTAATTTATCATGTACGCGTGTCAATTATTTTACGTTCATTACATATTTAATATAATATATATATGAAACGCTTTGGCTTTGGTGGTTGGGGTTAGAATTTCTAAGAATCCTTACTAAGAAGAAACTTGAAAATTAATCGAGTCAGCTGTTTGAAATAAGCGCTGAGTAAAGAAAGTTATTCTTTTATTCAACACAAATTGATCGAAGGTCTCGATTGTTTAGGGTTTCAACCCAAAGGGTGAAAACGGAAGAGACTAAAAAGGAAAGGAAAGAAAGACTTGGAAATTTTCACAAAACTGTGTATTACTGTGGCTACTACTGGTGTGCTATCTCCAAAAATAATAAAAATAAAATAAAAAAGGACCCCTTGTGAGTCCACATAAATCATAAATATCGACAAATAACAAAAAAACAACAACAAAAACAACTTTATGGGTGACCGCTAGTGGCAAAAAATTTCATGGACGCTACCGTGCTTCGGAGGGCACGTAAAGCCGTCGGTCCCGGTTGTTTTCAATGTTGGATACAGTCGTTAAGACGCTGTAGACCCGCCGAGACCGCGTTTGCTAGTTTTTTGAATCCATGGGAAACATAAAAAACAGTGATTTAAAATTCTAAAAATAATATATGTCTTATTTAAGAATCTGTCGAACATCCAGTCGGGTTCAGTAACACAATTAGATTAACTTTACTCGATATAAAAAAATCCCAAAGTTACCCCTTTTTCTAATGTTTAATCTATCTTATCAGCTACAAAACAAACGTTTAATTTTTATTTTTATATGAATGAAAAGATAGTAAGATTGTCTAGATCGAGTCGTAGATTTTATCTAGATAAAATGATTAAAATAATTACTATGTTGAAATATCTATCAAATGCGCGAGAAATCCAAGCAGCCCAATCGCGAGTCATACTTCAGTCGCGCGTCGGCGCTCTTAGACGGTGGACCTGTGTCAGTTTTTTCCGCGCAATCATATATTTAATCCGTCAAATGCAGCTCATAGCTCATGTCAATAAAATGCCACAGTAAAAGTAAAACAGTAGTTGGTAGGTGGTAGAGCCTATAGGGAACCAAATAGGTTTTATATGAAAACTAATTGGTTCCATATAGAGTTCGCCCGGGGCAGTACCACCGCCCGCCACGGTACCTAGTACCATTTCTGCCGTGTAATAATTGTTTTTAAAGCAATTATGGTCCGGTTGGAAAGGTGTGGTTTCCGGTTACACTTCTTTAGAGGCGACCATCTTAGTCCTCAAGGGTACAGTCACAGTTGTCATGGGCGGCAGTGGAAGGGTGGTGCTGCAAGCTCGTTTGCTATCCTGTATCCATTAAAAAAAATTTGTGTGTACTTATGTACACGCGTTAGAATTTATACTTCTTTGTATAACCTTTGCAAGAACAACCTGCACTGTCGATGTCTTATTTCAATCACCATGATATTGACGTTGTCACAAGAAGAACAACTGAAAATAAATAATTTTCGAGGTGGAAACTAGGCTATACCTAAAAGGTATTTGTAGTGTATGCGATCTATATATAATCTGTTAAACATGACGTTGTCTCGAGCACACGAGAGTGACGTAAACAGTCACGTATTAGCCACGGGCAGAACGGACGTTTACTGCGCACTGGTGTGGTAACGAGCCAATTAACGTACCCTTTATGACAAGGGTGACACGGAGCACTACATATGGCGACGAGAATAAAAGGTTAGTGGTAAATTAAAAATATTAAAAATATTTTTTCGAAATACGGAGAGAGGAAAGTTGAATAAGTATGTAGGTACATAAATAAAATTGGATGGTCTAAGAACTTTATGCATTGGATGTTTGTTACTTTATGATTGATTGTTAAATTACTGATGGATCAACATAAAATAAATATACATACCTCTGTCCATAAGGATCCCGATTACCTAATCATCGTGTCGCGGCATTGCTGTGCGGGAGGCAGGTATCGCGGCAGATTATTGTAAACAAATTATTACAGTTTTTATTATTCATAAAATTGAGTTCGAATTCCTAGTTGTTCTAGTCAGTACTTCAAATATATCGCGACGAACAATATACACTTCGCCTCATTTGAAGTGGGACATTGTGCGCGCTCATTAAAAAAAAAATAGGCTACTCTTACAAACTCATGTATGATTCGCGTCCTACTCATCACTATAACGCATCGCACTCAGTGAACACTTAGAATTATGTATCGTGTAGGTATGTAAGTTACATATCGGCGGCAGGGTGAAATTAGGTGGTCGAGACGTTAAGTTCTATAAACTATTTAATTTTCTTCAATAGAAAATTACATTTTAACTTATTACTAAACTAAATCTAGAGTGGTGAGAGACCCGTCCAATGTTAGGCACGGAATGTCTTGTTCGTGGGACCGCTGCGCGACCAATCGAATTGTCCGTACGTAACATGTATGTAACCGCCATTGTTTTCCAATACATTACAACTATTTACCGTAAACTGTGTGGTGGTTTTATATTGTTTTGAGTAATATTATACCGGAACAACAGCGGCAACACTAGTTATGCTATTATTTATTCGAGGCTATGACTTTAGTAATCAATAATTTTAATGAATTACAACTAAAGTTGGTAATTTAATAAGCCATAACGGTACTAAGTATTGACCTAGATAGGTTGATTTCTTGTATTTAATTATTTATTAGAGTTAAGGCATCCTAACAACATTTCACAGATTATTATACGAATTACATTAAATGGTGTTGTGTGCCAGAGTGAAAATGTCACTTACAAGGAAGCACAACTTACACAGAGAACATGCATATTATATTATAAAAATAAAAAATAAAATAGCCCTTTATTTCCATGGAAAATAATACAAGCACAATAATTACAATTTTCGTTACACAAATTTCACAAATACCTATGAATTTCAAAAAGAGTAGGTAGGCTCTTTGTTGTATTACCTGTGTTGTATTTCATTCCAATACATAATAAAAAATACGCTTTATAAATAGATTGAATTTACAGCATTTTTTATGTAAGTTACTACAAAAAACTCGTTGCCTTTGGCCAAGGCATATTATATTAAGTTATATTATTATTATATAAGTTTCAAGTAGACAAGATGATATAGGCTCTTATTTCAGTGATAACAAAATCATAAATAAATAAATTGTATCATAAACTCATAACCAGGTACTTACACCTACCTGAAGGATTGTTCTTAAAGGGATAAAACGTATGGATTTTAATCTGTACTGTGTGAAATGGATTGCCTACCTGAAGGATTGCTCATATGGGTGTAAAACGAAAAGATTTTAATCTGTATTGTGGACATGTGTGACATGTAACATGGATACAGATACTCTTCGGGGATCATCGAGATAAAGGGTACCTACATATCCTATGTTTCTATTAATTAATTCGACTGCAAACATTTGTTGCTAATATGAAGCAATTCATCAATTCTATTCATCCTTTAAGTAATATATCTGAGACTACGCTGCGCGGGGCCACCCACACCGCTTTATTTTATAAATGCATTATTTTCCTTAGACGGACATTTTAAATTCGTTATTGGTATGTTTTGAATGGAATTTCCGATTTTAACAATTTGTATTTTACAGGTATTGAAACGGTCTTTAATAAAATATCATTTAATGCGATAAGGACTGATACAGAGGTATGAATAATGTGGTTTGATTATATTGAGCAAATTATATCAACTTTTAAAATGTAAAAAAGTTGTTATAGTGGCATAACTACAGTAGTTAGATATATGGTATCGCGACACTTTTGTAAATAATGAGGTGTCTGCAAAGTACATTATTTAATTTTTATTCTATCATCAATAGTTTTCGCAGATAGCAAGAATATGTTAGGTAGTACGAACCTATAAATCGTGCGTGATCGTGTGTAACTGGTAGTACGAACCTACATGAAATTGTGAATCGTGCGTGATCGTGTGTAACTGGTAGTACGAACCTACATGAAATTGTGAATCGTGCGTGATCGTGTGTAACTGGTAGTACGAACCTACATGAAATTGTGAATCGTGCGTGATCGTGTGTAACTGGTAGTACGAACCTACATGAAATTGTAAATCGTGCGTGATCGTGTGTTTAGGTAGTGCGAACCTACATGAAATTGAAAATCGTACGTGATCGTGTGTTTAGGTCGTGCGAACCTACATTAAATTGAAAATCGTACGTGATCGTGTGTTTAGGTCGTGCGAACCTACATTAAATTGAAAATCGTACGTGATCGTGTGTTTAGGTCGTGCGAACCTACATTAAATTGAAAATCGTACGTGATCGTGTGTTTAGGTCGTGCGAACCTACATTAAATTGAAAATCGTACGTGATCGTGTGTTTAGGTCGTGCGAACCTACATTAAATTGAAAATCGTACGTGATCGTGTGTTTAGGTAGTGCGAACCTACATTAAATTGAAAATCGTACGTGATCGTGTGTTTAGGTAGTGCGAACCTACATTAAATTGAAAATCGTACGTGATCGTGTGTTTAGGTAGTGCGAACCTACATTAAATTGAAAATCGTACGTGATCGTGTGTTTAGGTAGTGCGAACCTACATTAAATTGAAAATCGTACGTGATTGCGTATAAGGAAGTAAATGCATTATGATACTAGTTGACTGTATGTAGATGTGGGGATGAATCAATAATATACTGTAAACTTGTAGTTACCAAGATTTAGTACTCGTAAGCCTAGATCGGATATAGCACTTGTAATGGGAATACCCGTGTCTGCACAAGATGCATCGTCGGACGGGCGCATTTGATGCGTCGTGTTACAGGTGCGCTAGGCGGTCGCGGTGCTACGGTGACAGCTGCAACAGCGAGTGGTTACAAATGATTGGATAATGCCTACCTACTAAAGAAAAGTGGTGTAACCAATGCTCCTGAAGAAGTCCAAGGTGCAGCCGAGGACGGCGCACGATCTACCCTCACTAAGCGGTCAACTACCCGACCGTGCCTATAAAAAGACAAACGCAGCCAACGAAGGGTATGGTTGCTCAGCCGTCGAAGGGAAAGGTTGTCGGTACCTATGCTATGTGTCGGTAACTACGCTGCTTTGCTGTAAGTACGTTCCATATTTTAAGTAGCACAATTTGATGCTACAATTAAAGGTAGTCCCTCACTCTTACCACTGGGTGGTATGCAAATGTCATAGTAGGTAAATTAATGGGTCACTTAGATTATGCTGTCACAATACAAAGTCTAATACACATTCCGTAAGCATTGCTTTGGAGGCCTGCATTTTGGGAAAGGCCTATGTCCGTATCAATTAATGTCTATTTTATACTGATATTTTTCTTTACTCAATACCTTTTTGTGACTTATGTATTGGGATAGGGCCATTGTAATGGTGATAGAAAACGGCACGCCGAGTATCCAATACTTTTTGAAGGATGGATGTAGTACTAAGGAATGTACTTACTCGTCGTCAGATAGGTACCTAGCTCATTTATTTCTAGTTGTTTCATGAATCTACGAGATCTACATATGGATTTTTAGAGCGATACTTTATTAAATAATAAATAAATAAAAATCATGGACCCTAAACTGGGTACTTACCTGTGCAATGGGTGTCGGAGTCTCATATGCATGTATGGACGTTTTGGAAACATACTTAAATGTATAGTATCGACATCCGGATGGTGTAACATGCCAGTTTACAAGATCGAATACAATCTTAGGCTTTGTGAAAACACAACTTGAAACCTAGTACTTCCTATTGACTGCAGTTGCGACTATACGAGGTAGTATATGATATCCGTTGATGACTAATCCAAAAAACAGTACTCATTATATTACAAGAGGTAAATACGCCACCAACGCACCAAACGCGGCGCGTGTCGTGTTTATGTCTGACATGAAGCGACTTGCTGGCGGTTGCTGGCTGGACTGTTACTGACGATCTGATCAACTGGTATAATACTTAATAGATTGGCAATGCGAAAGAAAAATAACATAGATAGTCATATGTTAGAGCGGAAAAGATAAGCGAGACCATTTGCGTACACGCTATCAGCCTGTATAAGCCCAACGTCAGTTGTACACGAAAAAAATTTTGCTTATTTTTCTAAATCTTACGTTTGAAAGCATACATTGGGTGTTAATTAGACAAATAATTATGGTTACGTATACAGTACCAGAAGGTAACTCATATAAGAAAGAAAATACATAGAAGTATGCATTTCATATGTAAGTAAGATTGAAATATTTAATTCTCCAATTGCAATGTTTGAGAACTTTGAAAAAAAAAAAAAATTTAAATTAACAAATGAATGGGTGGTGCTGCGGGCTCGTTTGCTATCTTAATGTTCTCGATTAATAAATTTATAATAAGGAAGGGATGTAGTGTATGCGATCTATATATAATCTGTTAAACATGACGTTGTCTCGAGCACACGAGAGTGACGTAAACAGTCACGTATTAGCCACGGGCAGAACGGACGTTTACTGCGCACTGGTGTGGTAACGAGCCAATTAACGTACCCTTTATGACAAGGGTGACACGGAGCACTACAGTATTTAATACATTGAAAGTTTTATTATAACGCATTAACTATCTAGTTAAATAAAGTTTATTTAAATATCACAAAAAATCACCGGAATGAGCCCGCAGACTTTGACAAATGAAAGTGTACACTGTCAAACCATTTTTTGACAATGTTGACTATAGCTAAATTTTTTACACTTTATTACTTCAATTCTTAATTTATTATATAGTTGACGTTTTGATTTCTTTTTTTTATCTTTCTTCTTTCCAATATAGAGCATTCTCACGTATTCATATTTTTCAATCACAGCTTTCAGAAAACTTACTCTGTGGTTAAATATGGCTGGTTACTCTAGAGAATGTTGATGGATTTCTTTAAAAATATTAATGTTTATGAAACCTAACAACATCTCCAGGAATTCTAGAATAAATTAATTGTATTATACTAAAAATCCAAATCAAACTAAACATATTTAAATCTATACATATATAAAAGAAAGTCGTGTTAGTTACACTATTTATAACTGAAAACGGCTGAACCGATTTGGCTGAAAATTTGTGGGGAGGTAGCTTAGAACCAGGATACTTTTTATCACGTTCCGTTTGATTTTTTTTTATGTCAGTTGAAAATTTGACAATTTGAATTTTTGAAGTCGACAGGTGTGTTTGTTTCGAGTTTCTATAGGCTAATAATTGAGCCGATATTATCATTAACAATACCATACTGCGACCAAGACGGTCAAATCTTTACTGACAAAGACGCAATGCAAATAGGATTCGAAACATTGCGAATCAAAGGACTGAAGAAGAACAACAAATTGTTCTTGAAGAGCGCTTGTTGTAGTATGGCTCAACAAGTTCTCAATCACAGTGGATTAAGTTTCCACAATGTGCCCAAGAAGTAAACTCTATTAAAAGAAGGTGAGAAATGGCATTCTGCTTAGCAAGATACCTTGTTACGACGCAATTATTGGACAATGTAACGTCAATTCTAATTTCAAACGCAATTGTATTCAAGAGTATGAAACCAAATAACACTCAAGATGTGATTGGAATCACATTGATGTTGGACAATAATTGATGTTGTTTTCAAGAGAAAGAGTCCTGATCTGGCACCGTATGACTTATTTTGTTTCGTATAGTAAATTTCCTATTTAATCCTATCCTATATTATATTTCTCTAAAATAAAAATCTGCTGAAAGGGATACAGTTTTTATCGCTGGAAGACGCGCTAACAGCGTTCGAGAAGGCAGTGGAAGGGGTGTCTGCGGCGACTGGAAAAAATGTTTCGAAAATTGGTTCAGACCCATGAAACTTTGTAAAGAGGATGGTGGAGGGTTCTTTGAAAAGATTTAATTAAAATATTTTATCCATAGAAGTTAGTTTTTTAGTTTCTCTAAACTTTCTTTGTGTTCCACGTACATAAATAAATAAATATTTATGAACAATCCCACCACGTTAACCTAGTCCCGTGGTAAGCTCGTAAGAACTTGTAATACGGGTATCAGATAACGGAAATAAATGTAAGAAATTTTATATTACAGAAACAAATGTCTTGTCCAAGGCGGGATTCGAACCCGGGAACCCTTCCTTGGGTGTCGGCCGTCAAACATACAATATAATAAAATAAAGGTATAGAATATTAAGATTAAGAATATTAGATATTATAAAATTGTACCATTTGAAGTAAATACACTTTTTTACAAATAAATATTTTTGCATTTGTATTATCTTTCCTTCTGTTAGAATACTGTAGTCATATTGATATCACTGTACTGTGACATCTGTGCTACGGCCGCCTGCCGAACTTTTGGCGTGTAACACATTGACAGCTCCCCGCGGATTGCCCCGCACCTCACCCCCTCAAATCGGCTCGAACGCCGGAATATAGGGCCTTAAGCCTTGTCGAAGACCTTCGGGTGGCTTGAGAACATTCGACACTGGGTTGGCCACTAACCCCTCCACCAATCCGCATTGGAGCAGCGTGGTGGAGTATGCTCTAGACCTCCCGCAGCTGCGTCTGTGGGGGAGACCCGTGCCCAGCAGTTGGACGTCTATGGGTCGCAGCGGAATAAAAAAAACTCAATAAATGTATTTCCAACGGGTCTTATGCCATGCAAGAAACTAAATATAAAGTACATATAGATAATATCTATTACATATTATGTAGACTATAAGCATTTTCTTGAGCTTCGCGCTGTACAGTGTGTGTTTTAATTTGGCTTGTCTTGGCAGTCTCGGTACATTGATACCACCACGCAAGGTCGTAGATTGCTATATTATTTAGTGGAAAAATAAAAGAGGCATACAAAATCGAATGTGAATACAAAATTTTCTATGCTTTTTAACCTTTGAAGTGTTTCTTCTTTTAATTCCAAGCTAGGAGTATAGAATTAGCTATGCTATAGCTATAGCTGATGTTTACATAAAAATGCATTGTCATCTCATCCGAACTAGTGTATAATTTGATCTCCGTAGTATTAGCGGAGGTGGTTCAAATTCAACTTGCAAGATTTGTCAACACATACTAATACAGTTTAGATCTTGGATCTTGATCGCTTTTTACTCGTAATGTCATCGCAAAATACCTTGTTAAAATCTTACCTTATCTGAGTCGGTGGTGTTCCCGCTGCCGAACGACGCTAGCGAATTACGATCGAGATTTTCATTGGTTTCATCTATAGACGTGCAGTCCAAGTCTCTGTAAACAAGGTATATCTTCAGCATCACTTAAGAAGAAAGAAAGCTAACTTAACATGAAGACCTTTTTATGGATTTGACCAACTTAACACTATACTATATTTAACTTAACACTATATTTTGACAGACGGTATAACATTGTAACAGTGTTCCTAGAAAATAATGAGGGTCCCTTGGGATACGGGATGGAAGTATTTTTGAATATATCTTATAGGTCAATAAAATTGCTTCTTAATTGCAACAAATGTTGATTTAATAAAAACATAGGATATGCAGGTACTTTTTATCCCAGTTATTTCTCTAGAAATGAAGTTCGAAAGACAAAATTTGATCGGTAGTCTGTGAATAGAGTAGCAACTAGGTGTAAACTATTGTTTTGTTTAATTACAGGCAAATGAAGGTGCGGATGCGTCCACTATTAAAATATATAGACATAGACATAAGTATTTTTTTTATATGCGGTCATTTATTAATTTTTGTAAATTTACCTGCTGGACCTCTGTGAACTGTTAGGGTGCACGCGAGCAGGGCTCCGTGGCGGTTGTTGCAGTGCAGCACTGAAGTACGTTTCCTATATTGAATAAACAAATATACTTATAAACTTAATTATTTATTTCACTTATTTATATTTTAAAATCTATATAATAAAAATGAATCGCAAAATGTGTTGGTAAGCGTATAACTCAACAACGCCTGGACCAATTTGGCCAATTCTTTTTTTAAAATGTTCGTTGAAGTTCAAGGATGGTTTTTACGGCGAGAAAAATTTGAAAATTCATCCCTAAGTGGGTAAAACGGGGGTGCAAAGTTAGTATGAAGCTTTGCCGTTTTTGAAGTTAGTGAATGTGTAACGCGAGCGAAGCTGCGGGCGTCCACTAGTATTATATAGAAATGCTAGTCGGGCTGTCGTTTAGCGCATCAGTTTATTGCAACATCTCAGGTCTAACTAAAACGTAGGTAGTACATTACCTGTATGACTTCCCGGAGCCGGCGCACCCAGGTCTGCTTGACGTCCAGCGAGGGCGCCTTGAGCACTATCCGGCAGTCGCTGGCCATGGGCTCGCGGCCCGTCCACACGGAGAACTTGCATTCGTCGCCTTCGATGTGCTCCGTCACGCCCAGCTCCGACGTCTGAGCGATCACAATCACAACATATTTACACTTGATTTGCTTGAATTGGTAGAGCCTATATACGGTTTAATTAGAAGCCTATACAGGTTCAAGATTGAGATTTGAGATTTTTCAAAAATTCCAATGAATTTTGATATACAATACCTATGTATTCAAAATTTCTGACCAAAACAACCTTTGTTTTGGTCAGAAATTTTGAACCTTCAAAGGAGACCAAAATTATATATTTTAATTTTTTGGCAATTTTATTCCGTACCAGAGAGCAGGTTAGAAAGGCGTAAATGTAGGTTACACACTCATGGCAGAGGGGGCCATCTTAGTTCTTATTGATAGCAAAACTCAATGCTACAACACACTCTCACACTCTCACACTGTGTATGTGTGTATGTGTATTTATGACTGTTCAAAAGAAACTTATACGCCAAAGCTCAGGAAGTTTAAACGCGACACCGAATCAGATAACATTATTGCAATATGGAACTACATATTTAAAAAATATCAAGAAATAGGTTGTCATAATCAAATAATGTACGATCTAATTAGTGGCAATTACTTTAATATGGGTCAATATATTTAGCGGCAAAGAACAGGCAGTTATCCTATTGAAAATTAAAATCGTATTAAATACAAAATTTTACCGCCTTCGTGGCATTCATTCATAAGTAAAAATAAACAAGAGTTCGATTAATGTTTAGTATTGTGTTTATTGACAGAAACACTTATAGATACCTACGAGTAGCCCAGTATTATTCTACAATGTACGTAAGTGGGGAAGGTACTCACCATGAATTTAGTCTTGTATATGTATTTCGCTTTGCCATGCGAGTCCTTTACTTCTTTCGCTAGAAGGAGATGCAGATCGAAGAGGAATACTCTTCGTTCGCGGCCTTTCTTGATAATCTGGCGCAGGTCCCACACGTGGAAGGAGTCTTGCAGCACCACCTCGCCGAGGCTGTCTGTACGCACGTCGCAGCCCTCGAGCAACGACAGGTGCATCGCATCGTTCGCCTTCTTCGGAACCGACAGCATGACCTCCAGTCCGTCCTGCACACATGGTTTGTTTCAACTTTTTGTACATGCTGCGTTACATAATTTAACAGTAAACTACTCAGTAACATAAAGGTACAAGGTCGAACTGAACATAGGTACATAAATGAACATACTGCGTGACTAATGCACTGCTGCAATGCAATGCTGATATGCTTCGGGTGCAATAGTATTTAGTGTAAAATCAAAACCCTCAAGTCTAAGTTAATGTATTGTCTAAGCTTTATAGATAATATAATAGTATAATATGGCAAATTTATAAATCGACGTACATACAATTAAACAATAGCATTTATTAAGTTACCGAAGTTAACTTGTTTGCTAGCTTCTGACCATTACATTACCGACAATGACCTGGTTCAATATCAACTTGAAATCAAAGTGCCGTGATAAAAAAAGAAAAAAATTTTTGTGGGAATAAACATTTTTGGGGATTTTTTATAAACATGTTGGAATTGTTTTTATATATGATTTTATAAACATGTTTGTTGTACGATGGGTTTATACAAATATTTTTAAAACTTTTGAATCCAGCGTCTTATAGTCAATGAATGTCAAAAATAATTACTAAGTGTACGAGATAAACAAATGCATTGCTGTTTTAAGTCTGTATTGGCTTTATTTTAGTTGCAATGAATTATTTTGTTTCGAATTTTCGAAAAAAATATTATATATTTTGGACATTCTCACACACGGCCATCTGACCCCAAGTATTGATAATGCTTACGACGTTAGGACATAATCGTAGGATAGATAAATATTGTTTAAAAAAAGATTTGTAATAATACATACATTGCGCTTCACATCCTTAACTTTAAGCGGTCCAACTCGGTTCGTTTTTGCATTAACCATATATTTGAACATAATCACAATAGTATAACATAGAGGATTCATACCACGCCACAAAAATAAACTAACAGTAGATCAAACATAGAACATGGAATATCCCAGTCATAGTGAGTTCCCAACTAATACAGCACTTGGGCAGTCGGGCTCACTAATGAATCATGAGGAAAACGTTGGTGTAAAGCTATTGTTAATTACGAACGACACTGAACTAGTTTGTTTAATCTCTAATATATCCAACGTCCAGTGTATTTAAGTCGTAATGAAAAATAAACATCTTCGAGCCGATAGAGCGTAATGGCTTAACGCCATTAGAAAGCAAAAGACGTCGTTAGCGGTGTTAGATAAAATCCTAGCTTATGACTAAAAGAAAGATATGAGTACAGGGCGCTTATTCGCGTACACTATAAAATAAAGCTTGTAGGACAGCCACACTGAAACACAGTTCCGACATGTTTATTTACGTTTATTACCAAGTACATATTCATTGTAATCTATTCTTGCAATGTTAACAAAATATTTATTTATTTAATTTTCATGTCACCTTAGAGGCTAACATAGGGCCAACATAATGCCTATTGGCATTTTCTACCGGCCAACCCTAGGTGGATATAGAAAATTTGATGGTGGCAGGTAAAAACTAATTGAAAAGAATAACTACGAATAGGTATCCCTATATATATAGACAAATATACATACATACTAATATTTAATACAAAAAATTAAATATATTCTGTGTATCGTCAGATTTAACCATAATTTTCGTAATATACTTAATAGAGGTCTTCCGACGTAAATAACATACTAGTAATAATTGTGTCAGACAGTTCCGCAGTTAAATAGAAACGTGATGACTAATGCACCTGTGTAGTAACGTAGTTATACTAGAACATCAACATTAACATTCATTATAATTTAGCCTAATGATTTCGTTAACAATTCCATGGATTCATTGTAACAATTATTCGATCCAGGTAACACAATTAATCGATAATACATTTATTCGATCCGGGTAATGCGGGAATATTGCACGAAGTCGTACGAGGCGGCTACTATCTGGGACGTTTACGGTCCTTGGATATTCCAGCAGATGTGCCATGCGCCACAGAGTTAGAAACTTGTCCGGGGCTGAGATTGCAGTGCTCAAACGACATGCACTCGTTGGATGGCGGGTGTAATGGAAGGAGTAAGGTCGAGCGTCACCGGGAAGTTAGTGTGATTCTGCCGAGTTTCAAAACCTAGCTTGGAACAAAGTGAAACTAAATAGCGCCTCACTTCATAGAGCTAGATTATCGATTATCGCAACAGATTTTATAGTAAGAAATTAAATTTGAAATTGACAGACATTTCACTATGAAATTTCGTAAGATGTGTATATTGTGATCCGTAATGAAATATTGTGATTTGAATATTTCACAGAGATTATTGTTGGTTTATTTTACCTACATAAGAGAGAATAAAATAATTTAAATTATCAAACTGTTAATAAAACTGAAAGAAAGTATCTTTTTAGGTCTTTTTAAGAACGCGATAAATTTTTCCACGAAGGTTCTTGAGTTTTCCACTTGAATAGAATGCGGAGAACGGACATTATATGAGTACGTCATCAAATTTTCTAACAGAACTCACCTGAAAAGCGTATTGAAATATGTCGTGAGCACAACTTTTTTTTACGTCATTTAAATATACATATTAAAAATATAATTAATTAATTTTTATGACGCTCATAAAGACTTGTATTCGTTGTCAAACTGAAATTGTTCATTGTACATGTCTTTATCTTATCTTCTAATCACTAGACGTAAATAAGTTCTAGTGCGATAAAGTGTTACTCAACAGGTGATACTGGGACGAAAACACCGACTCGAGACTAAAAGAATGACGAACTTTATAGCACTACCATACTTTGTTTCAATTCTGAAGAAACATCGGTGTAATAACCACAGCAGAAATCTGTAAGTTAAGTTCTTACTGTGTTCCAGTGTAAGCAAAATTAACTAGATGAGTGAATATATCTTGCCACTGGAATTATTACGATATGTTGGATTTACGGTAAGAAATTATATCAGAAGCGATTTGTTTTGTAATTTAAATATTTATTCAGTTTATTCAAAAGTAATTATAAATATTACAAGAAGATTTCTATTGCATTTATATTATTCACAATCTGTACTTATCTACCAGCCGTTCTACAGATTTATGCATTACAGATGGTATGTACCATTCC
Source organism: Carterocephalus palaemon (assembly GCA_944567765.1). Lineage (NCBI taxonomy): Eukaryota > Metazoa > Arthropoda > Insecta > Lepidoptera > Hesperiidae > Carterocephalus > Carterocephalus palaemon. The sequence goes on along the minus strand of OX155637.1, from coordinate 6,725,098 downwards.
AACATGGAAATAAATGGGTTTTAATTTCACTATCAGCCAATTTTTAATAGACATGAGACAGTGTGACTGCTGAAATATTATGCGGACGTATCAGACGTTTCAGATTTGATATGGTTGTCCCACAAGAGCCTAGGCCTAGGTAGACGCTTACCTTAATTTCACCTTGCCCCTCTGCACAGCAGGCTTGGAGGTCCTTTAACAGCAGTTGATATTTGGTGATCCTCTGTACAGGCTTGATCAGATACGCGGCCAGCGGATGTTCTAATTTCTTTTTACGCTGAACCCTGCACAAAACATTTCATATTGTACGACGTGCGTATCTATACTAATTTTATGAAGCTGAAGTGTTTGTTGTATAGTCTATTTATCGAGGAAGGCTCTAGGCTTACCTAGATACCTGGAAGATAGGCTACCAATAGGAGCTGAGTATAAAAAAAACGAAGAAAAATAGGGTGTAAACACCTGGTCTACGCCTACCGCTTCGGGGGAAAATATAGCTTCACGATTGAGTATCTGAATCGTGAAGCTATATGATGTTATCTTATGTGAAGCGCGGGACGAGCGGTTTGTCAGCCGTAAGCGCTGGTTGGTTAGCCAGCAGTATTACGTCGCCCATCCGAGTTAACTTTCGTGCCGACAGCTGTGTCAAAACAAATTCCAGTAAATCGGAACTTACCTCTCGAAGTAATCGCCGGCGTGTTGAACGACCGCGGCGTTACTGTCGGGCTTGTTGCGGCAGTACGACACGTACATGTCGAACTCGCGCGCCCACGTCACGAAGCAATGGCCGACGTCCTCGGGCATCGTCTCGTACTTGTCCAGCTCGCGGAGGAACACGCGCTCGTGGAAGCGGTGGATCTCCTCGATGTTGCCGAATATCAACTCCTCCTGACAAATTACGTGTAAATCAATATTAACTGTCTCATTGGTCTAGTGGACGCAAGAGCGATGCCCACGGTTCGATTCCCGAGTCGGGCAAGTCCCAGTAGAAGTTCTCAGTTTGTGCTTGTGGCAGTAGGTTCGGTTTACCATGTTTACTGAGACTGACTAGGAGACCACTGACAGACAACCATTTTGTTGTGCCGGGGTTTAAAAAACAACTGGTAAATTGGGTGTCGTGATACAAGTGTGATGATAACTTCATGTTTATGTATGATAACGTTATGTTATAAGGTTAAATTATGCTTTCACAGACGCGTGTGTGAGTCGAGAATACGGATCTACTCCGATATCTACAAATCAGATATCTTTGCGACCAGAGAACGTATGCCCTTTGTCTCTAACGAACCATAACTTCTTCAAACTCACGACGAAAAAAGATTATTCAGCTGTTTGTAGCGTTGGACAGTTGTATTAAGGAGAGCGTGACATACTTAAAATCAGCAGTGGCGGGTTTGTCGTGTCATAAGCTAAGCAGCTAAGTGCGTCCCTCTTTGTATAAACAATTGTCTTTGTTACCTATATTTTTTTTTTGGTATTATAAAAATTAAAAAAGACAAACCTTTCCTTGCAGCGCTTGTGGTACGGAGCCAGGGTCTGTGCGCATCTCGCGTAGATAGCAGATGATACAGGTTTCAAGATCTTTCACGTATGCACGTTCCGTTTGTAGCAGTTCTGCCATAATGAACCTGTACAGTAATTAAAAATTGAATAGTGGTGTTATATTAAAAATAAATCAATCAATATTGCACAAAATTGTGTATTACTAGGATCCTTCGCGTTAAAAATAGGTAACTCCGACAAAAGATAAGTTAAGCGAACGTTGCTTGAAGGGGGACGTCGTCATCGTCATCGTTGTAATGAGTGAAAATTTCCTTCATAACCTGGTACCTATCTCTGTCACTATTTTTTTTTGTCATCAACAAAGTTACCAGTTACCAGGTCACCAAATAGATATAAATGAAGTGCACGTACTCCTTGCGGCGCGCGCTGCGGCGCTTGTCGTCGCCGGGCGCGGCGGGCGCGGGCTCGGCGCGCGCGTCGCTGTCTACCGACTGCGTGGACGCGAGCGACGGCGCCACGCCGGAGTCGCTTTCCGCTTCGCTCTCGCCGCCCTCCATCGAACCGCTGAACTCCGCATATCTGCGAGGGATGCCACTACTGTTTACCAAAAACATTTAAAATGTTGCAAATGATATAAACACCCCCACCAATATCAGTGCAGGCTGTTTAGTATTTGTAAAAATTGAGAATTGGGACTGTCGAGTAGAGACAAACAAGTATACAGTCATTACTAAGTTATTTAAGTGGATTGGCCGTTGTGGATCTAAAGTGGTCATCTCTTATTTTGTTAAATCGAGTTTGGACCGGAAGTAGTTTCACCCACAACCGATATTTCAACTATCAATGACTTCATTTGGGCGAGTACGACTAATTAAAGTACCAAGCATTTACTAGTACCTGGCATCGACGGCAGCGACCCACTCCTTGATCTGCACCGCGTGCGGATGCCCCTTCTCGACGAGCCCGTCGGCCAGCTGGGCCAGCAGGCGCACGCGCTCGCGGCTCTCGCGCGCGACGCCCGCCGCAGCGGCCGCTGCTGCCGCGCCGCACCTCTCCTGCGTCTCGCGGATCCAATCGACGGCCGCGCGCGCCGACCGCTCGAACAGAGCGAACTGCTGGCACTGCTCGAGCCGCTTCTTGCGGACCGTCCAGTGCTCCAGTACCTGAACCGACGGAAAATTTCCTTTAGGTACTTCTCTTGTCTCAATATTATACCGACGACAAGGAATTAAACGACATATACCGGTTGCGTTATACACATGAAAAAATTCTCGATCATCACACCGTGTAACAAAAGTCCGTGAAACACGCTTCGACCGAACGGTGGCTAAGTTGTGACACTAATGCCGGTAATCAGTGCGGACAGAACGACACGCGAGGCCGTTGCAGCGGTGCGATACCATCGTGGACAGTCCAACAACAGAGGCATTGTTTCTACGTCCATTTATTCCGTATTCATCGCCGGTGCCACTGACACTGAACCATCGTACCACGCATCACAACACACGACCAACAACAATCGCCCTTACGCCATCCTAATTATACAAACTCAATTCATAGCTTACTGCAACGTACTATCAATAATAACAAGTAAAATATGCGTTACAAAAATATTTTTCCATGTTAGTGCCCGATTTGTCGCTAAAAGTGTAAACAAATAAACAACGCGTGCGATTTCTATCATGTTTCACGTATGCTTGTGCCAATGGTAAACAATGAATTATAGACCACTATTAATATAAATTATGTCAGATATTATCTATAGAACCAGAACCGTTTTATAACTATTTCTGTATAAACCCGGAAAACAATAAACTAGTAATATTTTTTATTAATAGACACACTAGTACTAGTACTATTGTAAAGTAAAACCGCGATATGGAAAATATTATAGTATTTAGTAACGGATCTTTTAGAACATTGTTCCATTAATATCCATAGTTTTAAATATCAAAGGCCATATTGAAACAAGACATTCGTTTTGTCAGGGACGAATCGCCAAAAGACATCTGTATGCGTTGACGTAGTCACCGATTTCTCAATACGCGAGTATGAAATGAAGTGTATCGGTTCCAGCGTAGAATTAGGTACGGTTACCGCGGCGTGCTATCAACTAACAATTAACAAAATAAAATGTTAGCTAACCGTGAAACACTGTAGATATTTTGAAAGAAAACAGCCAAGTTCGTTCAAATTCGTTTAAATTAATCAATATAATTATCATCCGAGTAATACGTACCTTGTTTTCTTGAGCTAGCAGGGTGTCGAGTATGGCGCGTGTTTGTTCGTGATGCGCCTTGCTCGCGGCGGCGGTCTGCCCGTGAACCTGGGCAGAGCGCGCCGCGTATTTGAGGAACGTTTCGGCAGTTCTGCGTGCGAGTGTACACGCTTTCAAAAATGCTTCCTTCTGCTCTCCATGTTTTACTATTAGTGCGGCCACCTGGAATAGAAAATGAAAGTTAAAATAAAAAAATGGACATGTATTGCCCTGGTATTGTTACTGAATGGCCCACATAACCCATAGACGTCCCACTGCTAAGCACGGGCCTCCCCCACAGACAAATTTGCTGCGGGAAGTCTTAACTTCTCTAGAGCATACTTCACCACGCTGCTCCAATGCGGATTGGTGGAGGGTTTAGTGGCCAGTGTCGAATGGTCTCAAGCCGCCCGCAGGCCATCGGCAAGACTTAGCGATTGTTTTCACCATTGAAAGCAACCGGGACCGACGGATTAACGTGCTCTCCCCAGCATGGTAACACCCATGAATTTTTTTCCATTAGCGGTCACCCCTCCATAAACCGACCGCGCCCCTCGTTGCTCAACTCTGTCAATCACATTGAATTCACGTAAGCGTTGTACTATGGATGCAGCTACACAGCGGAAACAAAATAACATACCAACATCAAGGCTTCTTTTCTCCGAAAGGATAGCTCAATGTATGTAATACACCTACATTTAGTTATGTGGTCCCACATAATAGGTGAGCCAGGTGCGTTTCAGTGCTCAAATATCCAAACTCTGAGCAAATACTATCGAAATAACACTTCGCTCTAGCTGTGCAGTCACGCTGGCGACTAGACCAAAGAGCAATGATAGAATTATGAAAGGTTTTTTTAAGTACGAACAAAGTCCAACATAACGAACCTGCGCAGCCTTGTCCAAGTTCTGCGAGAGCTGTAACTCGTCGGCAGCGGGCGCGGCGGCCGAGCCGCACCAGTCCTCGTCGCGGCGGTACTCGCGCTCGAGCGAGTCCAGCACCGAGCACACCTGCTCCGCCGTCTTGTAGAAGTTGAGCGACGCCGTCACCAGCTTGTGCCGCTCCTCCGCGCACGTCACCAGCCGCTGCCACCGCTCCGTCACCTCTTCCGAGATCTCTCTGCAATGTTATCACCACAATGTTACATGCCGCTTATACCTAGTTACATTTATTTATTTATTTTTAGCATAGTGTAGATGGTGTAACATAATATATAGATATATGCATAAAGTCCAAGTAGTAAAGATTGGAAATACCGTGAGTGATCCAAAAATCTTAACTTATGGCGTTCCGCAAGGTTCGATTTTAGGTCCTATTCTATTTTTACTTTATATAAATAGTATTCACCAGATTAGCCTCAAGGGAGATGTCACATTATATGCTGATGACACATGTCTGTTCTACTTTGGGCATTCTATTGGTGCTATTATAAACGATGCACAAACTGACCTCGACTTATTAAATATATGGTGCCAGCAAAATATACTTACAATAAATACGGTAAAAACTAAATATATTATATTTGCAGCAAAAAATAAAAAAATTGATAACTATGTTCCACTTAAAATAAATAATCAATTAATCGAAAAAACAAATCAAGAAACATACTTAGGACTTATATTAGATAGCAAACTGACGTGGCTGCCTCATATTCAAAAAATTAAAAAAAAACTCATATCATTAACAGGAGCACTGAGAAGCATTGTGCGTTGCCTACCCCAGCAAGTCCGATACTTAATATACAACTCGTTGGTAAAACCTCATATCGATTACTTAATTGAAGTATGGGGTACTGCCTCAAAAACAAATTTAAATTCATTACAAACTGCACAAAATAAATTACTTAAAACATTATTTAACTATGACTATAGCCTACCAACACAAATCCTTTACAAAAATACTAAAGTGATGAATATTACTCAAACCTATATATACTTTAACTGCATACTTATACGAAAAATATTAAATAAACACATACATACTAATATTTCACTAACAAAATCTAAAAAAACGCATAAAATGAAACTACGGAGAGAAAAAGACCTAGAATTGCACCCAGCTCGAACAAATTATGCTAAACGAAGTATCATGAATGAAGGATCAAGAATATATAACAGATTACCAAAAGATCTAAAACAATTAAAATCCATATTTAGTTTTAAAAAACATCTAAAACATTACTTACTAAACAACCCAAACATGACATTGATTTAAGCCACTTCCAGTCACATTCTTTACTTGATCTGTGTAATGTTGTTTGATTATCGACAAAATGCAAATCATATGTAGGTAGATTTAACTTTTAGGGACCGAGTATGGAATGAACACTTTTTTGTTGTACCTTCAAATTGTTTAATATTTTGATTTTGGCTTAAGTGTAAGAATGGTGTTTATAAACTTTGTGCAATGTTCCCAGTTTTGTAAACTATTAGAAAATTATTATTAAGTATTCTCATGTAAGTGAATGTAATTCTTATGGGAATAAATATATCTCAAACCTCAAAGTCAATATCGTGTGACAAATTACAAAACATGTCGCCTATAACTAAATCACAGATGATTTGTTTCCATTGAAAGAACTTCGAAGTAAATCCTACTATTTGTTGTTAACTGTGTTCAGACTGAAACACGTAAACTTGGCACCACAAAATAATATGTCTTATATATATATTCAAAGAATATGTCGATTTATGTCAAGTGCAATGAAATACGCGTTACTGAGGGGAAGCCTTTACTCGATCTAAACTGTTTACAGAAATATACAAACAGGCAAAAATGTGCGACAATAATTTATTCGAAGACCCGAGGATTTAACCTAAGACCTCTCTTGCGCTATAACGACTATACCGACGAGACATTAACTGCAAATTAGACGTTATTATTACCTTATCGTATGCGGCTCGTAATGGTTAGCGGCCCGCAACGCATCCGCGCGGTACTTGACCTGCACGGCGCTCGCGTGCGTCTTCTCCACGGCCACCTGGAACTGGTCGTGTTCCCGCTTCAGCTGCTCGGCCTCCGACAGAGTGCCGGGGATCGAGAACGACGCAGCCAGCATCGCCTCGCCGTTACGTATCCAGCTTACCACCTGAGCGGCGTCCTTCTGGAATTGGCCTGCAGAACAACATGACAAATTGTTTATGTATGTTTAATGAATATAAAATAGCAATCGAGCTTGCAGCACCACCCATCCGCTGCAGGCCATGACAACTGTGACTGACTATGAACAAGAGTTAAGGGACAGGGAATTATTCTCTCCACAGCCAATAAATAAACAAAATTCATGGTATCTTAGTTTACAATGCAAGAAAATAAGTCACAGTAGTCGTAACGTTGAAGAAAAACATAGCGGGGACATACCTGAGAGTACACTACAATATTCTCGAAGGCATGTGAAATAGTGAATAGCCCTTCCACCTTAACCGAACAGTAGGACATAGGGTTGTGGTGGTTATCGAAAAACAATGGTATTGAAAGTTAATGTGACTTAGATTACAGTTATATAAAACTCACCTAATTGAACGCACTGTTCGAACCGAGCTCTTCTTTCTTCGGCCAACTCTTCGAGGTCCAATTGTCTGTCGTGAAGAAACTCCAATAGGAGTTGCACCCGCGCCTGCGCATCCAGAGGCGCCGATTCGGATCCGTCATTACTTGTCGCCATTACGTCTGATGCTTCAGCTATCGCCGCCGCTAAATCCTGCCCTTGCTGTACCACCTGAAACCAACATGTTTGGTATTATTTGATGACACAGTTATTCTTTAGTTATTTATGTAATTTTCCATGGAAAAAAGAACACTATTAGCTTTATTAAATTTTCAGTACAAATGCATTGTGCTATTGTTTCATATTTTACGTTCTGTGGTTATGGTTGATCATGTATTTTAAGCCCAATGGCTCGCGTCGATTTTTCGTGATCGACTAAGCAAAGCAACGACGGGCGCGGTCGGTTTATGGATCGGTAACGTCTAGTGACAACGTGGGCACTACCGTGCTTCAGAGGGCCAATTCTGCCTTCGGGTTGTTCTCAATGGTAAAAACAATCGTTGAGTCTTGTAGAAAACCTTCGGGTGGCAGGAGCGCATTAAACACTGGGTTGGCTGTAAACCCCCTCACCAACCCGCGTTCGAGCAGCGTGGTGGTATATTCTGGAGAGCCGCGCCCAACAGTGGAACGTCCATTGATTGCAGCATGTATGTCAAAGGCGCAGGCCTACCGCGGAGGTGTGAGCGTGCGTTGTTACCTGGAAGGTGGCGTGCTGCATCCTCGCGACGCTCTCGTTGTGCGCGACGAGCGCCTGCTCCGCCTGCTGCGGGTCCCGCGGAGGCTCCGTGCGCTGCAGCTCGTCGCCCCACAACTCCAGCCGCGACGACACCTGCCACCGACAATCGAACCGTTACACTTAAGTTAATGGTATAACATAGGTATGTATGTACACAGATTGTAGACAGATTGTTCTTTTCTCTACAATCAACAAATTATCTAAATCTGAATCTGTCTATTTAAAACGCCACCAATAATCTCATTGTTGTTGGTTCGGTCAAAACCATACGTATCTATTTTTCTTGGTTTCATTAGATAATCATAAATGCAAAATAAGCAATCACCACCGCCCCAACCTTTTCTTTGCACCCACTGTTGGGCACGGGTCTCCTCCCAGAATGTGAGGGATTAGGCAATAATAATAATAACCAATAAATCAAAATTATTACCAAAATGTCGATACATAGTGAACCAGTTGAAATTCCGAGGACGAATTTTATAGGAATCGACGATAGGAAAATACAAACAGAAAAAAGGCTGCAGCAAATTATCAAGTACCTACTAAGTACCAAAAACTGCGAACACCTTGCATAACCACTCATGGATTAAATACGCGTGGTGGCGCCTTTTTAAGAAGGTGCAGTGGACCAATCAAATCCAGCAGTGCACAACGATTAATAGACAGATGAATACGAGTAAATATGGAAATTCAATTTAAACTCTTACCGATACTACGACCCGTGAGGCTAGGATTCTGAATATAAACAGCATCTAAGCATCAGTCATCAGATGAAAACGATGACGCCAGGCTTTGATAGCATGTAGAACTCTCAAATTTTATTGGATCAATAAACAGGTGTCATATTGCTATTTGTGATCCGTATCAGTAAGGTTGATCGACATAGCTCATAATATCAAGAAGAGATATTCGCTTGTTCAGCGATTTTTAATTTATTTATTAGACGTATAAGATTCGATATAAATATTTCAACTCAAATGACCACTGAAGAAAAAACCAATGAAGAACGATATAAACTGCATGTGTTCAATGACCTTGGTAATTTTAATCAAACTTTATCCGGCAACACATGAAGTCATGGATGACCATGAGTTGGGAATTCTATTGTGCGATACCATTGCAGCATGATACGGCACGCCATGATATAACATTGTTGGCATCCGTTCAAGCTTTCTTCTAACCATCGATTAATATTTCATTATTTGATATCGATGTCTATGTTCTGTGTCTAAGTAAAAATAACGTAGTTACGAGTACCTGTGAAACAATGCTGTGTATTACGTTCTTAACAAAAACTATAATTCAAAAATTGATTGTATGTCTGTCTATCTGAATGACTGTCTGTCTACCCCTATGACCACGATGGACACAAAACTACCGAGTCTAATGGATGCTGAACATTTTTAAATTTACCACTATATGATAAAAACATATGATATATGTATTGTACTCTGTACACATTACCCTCTCTATTCTCCTTTCTTTCTCTTCTACCCAAAGGTAGTCTGGAAGAAATCGCTACTGGAGCGATAAGAGAGCCTTTGGGGCACCACCTTTAGTCTTTTTTTAAGGTTTTTTATTCTTGTGGTGTACAATAAAGCATATTTGTATTTGTAAAAACTTCTTTAAAGTTGCATCAGAGTGAAACAAGCTATGCACCCAAAACCGTACGCACCTCCAAAGCATCCCTTTCAAAGTGTCTAAGTTGAAGCGTGAGCTCGAGCCTCCGCTCGCGGTCCGACCAGAGCTCCTCTAGCGCGCCGCGGGTGCCGCGCAACCGCTCCATAGTAGTCTCCACGGCAGACGTGCTCGCTGCGTCCGAATCGCCAGAGGATCTACAAAACAATTAAAATGCTTCAATGTTTGTTTACTAGGCTCGTCGATTACCTTAGTACGAATAGGTACATCCTTATTAACGTAAAGTCCAATACAACTACAGACGTGGTCCATATGAATTCATATGGTCTTTGTTTACACTGAAAACAACAGTGGTGACCTTATAGATAACGAAGGATTAATTAAGGTGATTAGCTCCACGAGAATGAGATGCGTTTGTCGTTATGCATTTAAACAATGATTATTCATGTCGTCATTGAGTGGCGCTGTGCGCAGTGGCGGCACGGTGGCTGAGCAATTACCGTTGCCGAATATTAATTGCACCCAATTAGCCGCGGGAAGCTATACATAATATTTTATGTAAATCACGTACGTCACTCAGGCCTGTCAACATATAAGTGATAGGAATATATACGAACCTCCATCGTAAACACTGCACTGGCGACTTGTGCCTGTGGGAGCGTCGGTGATATTTGAGCATTTTACAACAAAATGTTCATTTCACCGAGTGCGACGCTGTTTCGTTCACTTCGATGTCGTTAATCACGCACTGTCGCCCGGGAATTCTAATCGCCAGTAGTTAAACAACAGTTTTATTTTGAGCACGTAAGGAGTTTATTAAGGTGGTCAATTGCGTACAGTAGAGGCAGTGATTAAAACTCGACAGTGACCTACAATGCTCGGCGCCTACTGTTATGTTACGGTCGGTTAGTAAAACTCTTACGCCAATTTTCCCTCGTAACATACGTAGGTACTTATTTTATTTACTATTAACTCATCGTGCTATAACTGAATTAATTGTTTTGACAGGGGCGAGATTATTGACAGAGAATCGGGCATTGTAAATTGCATGTTTGTTTAGTTTGCATGCAACTAGCAGACGATACAGTTTTGATTAGAGCAAGTATACAATACTTTCCATTCGATAGACATCATTATCCAATGAATGTACGTAAGATTATATGGCAGAAATCATGTGACACAATCACATACAATAGACATAAATTTGTTGAAGGTATACCGATTGACGGATTAGATGTTATTTTATTCGGTTCGAAAGCAACCAAAATGAATTGGCGCAGTCTAAATCCACTATATAGGACCTACTAAATATAGTACGTAACATTATAATGTACTATTAGTAACGTATTGGTAGTACATAATAATGTAGGTACATGGCATAATAAACAAGGTCTGCATTGTTTCTACAATTTTATGATTTATTTTTAATATAACATTTACTTTTAAAAACTTGCAGTATAGCGATCTACCATACATATAAGTGCAGTAAAATAAACACCATGCCAGCATTTGCCTTTGAGAAGCCAGCCCTATGATAGTACTTGTTAAAGTATCAAGTCAAGAGCACATCTCTCGGGATCGATGCGGTTGGATAATAAGAATGTGGCGTCAGTTTCTCCTGTCGCCAGAGCGCGGAATTCCTCACGCGTCGGCGGCCAATCGGAACCGAAAGATACACATCGTACATAGAGAATGTATTGGCCCGGTGGCTGTGCCAATACATTCGCATATCATCAAACTTTTAATTTGATACACTGACAAGGATACCAGCTTCAAACAATCTCAATCAATTGTAAAATCAATCGGCTTTGACTTTTGAATACATGCGCAAATGATTTGAGTGTGTAAGCATAGGCCCAAGAAATAATCTAGCTGCAATATCTACTAATTACTTAGGCATACGTCGCGTAAATGCCCTTAATAGTTGAAAAGTTTCTGCAATTAAAGGACACCGAGGATATGGGTAAATTAAGTAAATAATGTCCGGTGGCAACGACTCGGCGACGTATTGCTTTCACATTTTAGTGTAGATAAACCTTCATTCACCCATTACGTTGTATACTAAAGCGTCGTAAGTACCAAATCACAATATGGATAGTTCAAAGTTTATCGCATCACGCTCGTAAAATTCCGCTCCAGGCTTGCGTGGTCAAAGAATGCACAGTGGCAGAAAAGAGCGTAGCTGTCCAACAATTAGGGCTCAGTGGTAGTTTTATGGGCGTTAAAACGCATGTATCGGCGGACGTTTTATATCCGGTTTTATGGTCGTACAGTAAGGATTTAAAGCTATCACTAGGCGCCTTCCTCCTTGCGGGCTGCAGGAGTGAAGGGAATCACGACGCGAGTGCGACACAGTGACGCCCGTATGCCTCGCTACTTGTGGCCGTTGAGGCGTCTTATTAATTTCTATTAACTTCTAATTGTGGCCAACATGAGAGAGTGAGAGATAATGTTGTCATGTCAATCAAATTATCAGTATGACTAATAAATCAGTTGGAAAGTCTACAATCCAATAGGATATAGTGCAAAAAAAACTCCCGTAAGAATGATTAACGATGTATATCGGTGGAGAGCGCAGAATCAAATACAGCGACAGCGAGTATTCACGCAAAATATTTGCGTGGAAATTTATTAAATATTATGAGTGCGAATGTGCCACGGCACGGCATGCGACGGCATTGTCTGGGCGGCTGCGGTGCGCACGTCGTACCAGCTTATTAAACACATACCAAATCCGTACTCGTGCTACATTGTCTATTACGTCAAGAAAATTATCAAATTTCAATTTGAATATACATATTAAAGATGATAAAAAAAATCATATTGTCATGAACACCTTGGTCCTGTAGTTGCTATTAGTAAATACTGGTAGTTGTACGCCTATTGATGTTAGGAATGTTTAGTTTAGTCCAGTAATTATTTTCTTTTAAGTTATGTGTTTTTGTTTAACGACCAGCAGGGCAGCAGTTCAGCTCCCTCTATTAGATTCTAAAAGTTCTTGAATAGGATAATAAAATAGAATAATCAACATTATTTTATATCATGTTATTATATTAGATAAAACCACAAATTGTACATAGTACCTAGTGAAAGTAAATGTTGTCTTAAAAATATTAATTATGTACATAAGTGAACCATGTCATAATTAATATGTTGGTATAGGTACCCATTTAAGTTGTTTATGTGGTTAGTTTGTGATGTATTTTTTGTATTGTATTTTAAGTGCGATCTAGACTATCATTTATATTAGGTGCATAACAAGTCCCTTTTAATTAATTACTTATGCTTAAAATGTGTAAGAATGTGTGCTCATTTCTTATTTATGCGTACGTATATACAGTACAAAATACATATCCGGTTATTACAGTTCATAGTATCACCTACGATATAATGACGTATAATTGTAACGTTACTTTTTCGTGTGGTCTGATAAATGACAACAAACAAGATTCATAAGTCTCGTTCAAAGTCGGTCACAAATGCGTTGCTAGCCTTGAGGACTAAGATGTTAAACGCATATCACACCTTTTCAAAAGGAATACAATTTTATCCAATGAAACTCAAGATTCTCAAACAAAATATGCATTGTTTTTATCAATCACAATAGATAGTAGAGCCAAGCTTTCTCTGCTAAGTACCAGCAAATACGATAATTACCGGCTAGACAATAGTTCCGCGCCGCTGTGACCTGTTAATGTTTTGTTATTGTAAGCATATTGAACACAGGCAATGGGAACCAGGAACACGTGGGAAAAGAACACGCCCGCTTTTGCCCCTGACTTACGTTTGTCTACATTAGAATCTTACGTAATATTTTCTTAAGAAATTACAGCGATATCCTTAACATCTTTAACATCGTCCTCGTCGTGCTAAGACCTACCTTAGACTGAGATTTTCGCTAAATAAAAGGAGGTAAGCACGAAAATCACAGCGCAAATTTGACTTCTAAAATAAAAACAGGAGAATAAGTTGAGATTATTATTAATCTGTGTATGCAGAGCACCATTCTATAAATTCTCCCACGAATTATCGTATAACATATAAATTTGTCTGATTAAGTTAAACCTATAGATATCGTGAAACAAACATTTTTTTTTAAATTTATAAACGCTTACATTATATTGAGAGGTCGAAGTTCAACGATCCTACGTTAAAATTTTAATATTCTCAATGAACTGAATTTTACAAGTTGCTAATAAGAAAGCATACGGTGAGCGATTAAAAAGTAAAACGAGGAGCTGAGCGGGTCCCTTCTGCCGTCGAGGGTCCTTCTACGGGCAAGGTACAAGCCATTGAATAATAATTACTCGCTCTGAGCTTTTGAGGGTTCTAAGCTGGCTCTCGGAATACTGCTTTAAGAGCCCCCGAGACTGGTATCCTCCCGCTACTCTTAATTTTTTTGCAAAATTGGTAATATATCATCATATTCACATATAAATATTATTTTGTTGATTGCTACATGCATATTTTTAAAAGCACAAATAAAGATTGTTAATGATTACCTCAGTCATTCAATAGGCCGTGGGAAAAATAATGTATACCTACTTTTATAAACGTAGTAATTTTAAATGTGCAATCGATTGAAGCGTATTGCGCGCACGACAGGGGCCATATTGAATTAACAAATGTAATATCTCACTCGGATATGTACGAAAAACGGCATACCGTCTACGAATTTCATGTTGTCACTATTTTTGAAATTCACTCGCGTGACTTATCTAATTTTGCCCGGCGATCGAATGTGTGTAATTGAATTCATTCGAAGTGTTTAAGTTTAATTTTATATTTTCGTAAATATACAATTAACTTGTTATGAAATTCGCATACGAAAATCTAGTCTATTCGGTGAAATTGGAAATAAAAAATAGGAATCCAGGTGGTGTTGTAATTTTTTTAGGTTAAATATGGAGACAATTTCACGAGACGAGGCTGGGTGCGTGTAAGCAGGATTAGTGGAATCACAACAGCGGCCGCGGTGGGGACGCGAGGGTCCGGCGCAGAGGCGCGCGGGCGTCGCGGCCGGCGGCGGCGATAACCGTCCGTCCTTAACCGTAGAATCGGGCCGGAAACGACGATTGTGAGACAATTTAAATCGCTCCCCGCTACCAATCGCCTATTGTTACCGACTTCCCGACGATCACAGACTGAATATTAGACGTTAGCATTAAAATTTAAACAGACAAGGTCCTCTTAACGATAGCTTTGATAAAGAGATTACTTTAAACCCAGTATCCCAGTATACCAAACTGTCAATTATTTTATCTATTCGATGTCGTCGTCATGGCGCCAGCCTTCAAATTTTTAACCGACTTCCAAAAAAATTTGTGTGGGAGATACATACTCCTTTCGAGTGAGTATATCCTCGCCTGTATGTTTTTTGTTGAATTTGATTATTACAAATATATAAAATCGTATGAAATGATAACCAATCGACGACTAATCAGGAAACCTTAGATACTAAAAACTACTTAGTATTTAGCAACCGATTTCTTCGCCAAAAATGAATAGATTTTGTTGGATCTTTTTCTGTTTAGGAGAACACAAAAGGTAATCCCGTATAAATTTAAAAAACCTCCACCCCTAAAATTACAAGCATTATAATATCAATCTACGTGTTCTTTGCCATGTAGTAGCTGCAGTGCTTGTGAATGGATTGAAATGATTTTTTTTTTAAATTGAAAGGAATCATCAGACAATAGGTCCTCTAGAATTAAAAAAGAAAAAACACTCATAACGCCGTGTGTTTTACTTCTTCTCCACGCGTGTGTTTTTGAATGGATTTTGATTATTCTTATTTCAAACGTCCTATCAACGAGTAGGTCTTCTATAAATTTAAAGATGTAACCTCAAAGTGTATTTCTCACTCTCTAAGTTTTTTTTTAGTTGAACGTCCGTATTGGAGCAGCGTGGTGGAATATGTTATAGACCTCAGCTGTGGCTGTGACAGAACTGTGCCGAACAGTGGGAAGCCTATAGGTTAAAGAGTAGTAGCTAGACGTAGTAGGTCATTTATTATTTAATTCTGAACTGAAATTTCTTTATATTTTTAATATTGTTAAATTACTAGAGCAAAGAATGCAAAAGGATTCCAGCTATTTATTTTCACACAAATATAATAATAACACCTCCGGTAGTGATTAATCAATCATACCTCGCAACCTAACACTTTCACATTTATATTATTAATAGAATACATACTTTAATTAATGGCAATAATAATTAAATAGGTTTGAATTTATTTTATAAATAAATACGATTCATATACAGTCTTTGTTTGGTTATATTTAAGTAAAAGTTCAATAAACAATTTAGAAAAAAAGCAATAGCTTTTATATAAAGCTGTATTTCCTTCCACAACCTAAGGTTGGGGCAATCTGAGGCAAATCTATAGTTGATCAGAGAAATGTTACGTCTACTATAGAAAAGTTGGCAGATTGTTTATTTCGAACAATAGAACAGCAGGGAGCGATGCGGAATATTGGCAGCAAGGGTGCAATCACTTGTTTTCATAAGACTCTCCCTACGGAGTATCGCTAAAGTACAAAGTGGAGAGCATTTTGCTGTACAAATATTGACCAAGCGGACAGACTCAATAAAGGAGACATCGTAGACTTACTGGCGACTATTACAAAAAAGAATAGAAAGACTGATATTGCGTCTGGTATAACTTCTATTTTAAAAATAAAAACAAGCAAGCAAGCAATATAAAACACATTGATGATATCATATGTACCTAACTCGTAAGTCAGAAAAATCTGTGGAGTAGTTTGTGAATAAGGTGGGGACAAATCCTAAGTCAGCTTAATAGATATCTGGTGTTTTAGTTTTATGCTGTCATTTCTCTAATCCGTTATTCCTTAGGACATCTAATCGATATAAATAATTTCAATGCACCGTCATATGTATCTTGTGACCACTTATTCTAATTTTGCACTCCTCTGTGAGGCACTTTACAATCAGTGTCCAATAAGAATGCATCCGGATTAGTATCCTTCTTGTATCATACTATAACCACAGCACTCCCTCCTTTTCACTGTTGAGACGGGGAAGTTGAAGCGAACGTATCGAATTGGCCATTATGAGAATCCGATCACATTAAATTGATCAGAGATCGCAGATAGTTGCCCGGTCCTTGAAAACCCACGCTCGCATTCCAATCAAACGACAAGTGCTAATTTGCCTATTACATGGTGTGTATATAAATTGATGATAAGTCAATGAAAAAAATCAAAATCAATCAGAAGTGAACCGAGGTTGTAAGATAAGAAACCTCAAATATTTCTATTGTTGTTGTCCAAAGACAATTCGCACAACAACAACAAAATCCTACAAGCTAAAAAATTTTACAAAATATAAAAGCGACGTGAATATGTATATATTATCATAATACCGATTACGAGTATGTCAATAACAGCCCAGCTGCACCCGAGCCATTTTCACTAGCGAGATGCAATTACTGTACACAGCAAAACCAACCACTTTGTTGTACGAGTGCACTAGACATCAATCCTACTGGAATACAAAAATAAGTACTGTCGAAATTAATTTCATTCAACAATGAACAAGTTATCAAGTCAGTCTAGACCTCGACTGTTTGTATTATTTATAAAACAAGCTCTTTCGCGCAGGTTCATCCGCGTATTTCTAAATAATTGCAGATTACGTACCCACCTTTTATGGCTTACGTTCGAACGGACAACGTACCAACAAATTAGCATTTTTTTTTATTAGACCCTCGTATATATAAGAGAACTACGACTAGTAGGTACTTCTAACTCTACTTATTCATAATTTGTATTTTAAATGATTGATGATGAATAATGACTCATTAATAATGAGTTCATTAAGAAACTGTAGTGTAGTCAGTTTAACTTTGAATAAAATACTGTAAAAAGAAAAAAATTAAACATGGCTTTCCTATAACGTAATCGGAAGAAGGTAAGTTCGGAAGAAAGATGATGTGATCTTAGTAAATAAACATTTTATAGATTTCTCCCTTGCATAACAACTCTCGGAAATGATTTTCCCTGAATAATATAGGTTCTACTATGCCTGCAATACCTTCGATGTGCCTCATTTTTAAAGTGCAAGTGGAAGTTGATATTGATAAATTGTGTTAGTCAATCAAGTAACAATTAATGAAGTTTTACGTTTTGTTGAAGCAAACTAAATAAATGTATTTGTTTAGCATAATATCGTATCTTAGAATATGTCATTAGAATAACTATAATCGCAGCCCACACAGGCTTCGCAAAGGTAGAGTTTATCGCAGTGTTTTCAGTTAAAATTTCGGCAAACCATTTTACTGATAAAAACAAAAAAAGTATTTAAAATACTTTAAGTAATCCTACTACCTATTTTCACGCAACTAGTTAGAATCAAATATCTGATACCGTTTTCAGCTTCCCAGGTCTAAGGCTGGTTGAGCACAGTGAGCCACTTTTCTTCTTATACATTGATTCTGTGATATGTAACGTACCTAGATAAATCTGGACATGGACTAAGTTCATATCATCGGTCGGCCCGTCGGCAGAGTTCTATGCGGTCGGCTTATTTGACCGAGCAATCCCCCGTTGCAATATCAAGTACCTACGTAGTCGTACCAAGCGTGTTCGAGGTGCCACCGAGCGGAAATCCAATCATGGTACACACACAGATATTCATACGTTCGTGAATAAAGGGGTCCGTGCCCTATTCTATAATCTACTTATTCGTAGAGCCTATCGATTAAAAAAATATAATCCGATAAATCTGTAGTCGAATTTTCAGAAAGAATGATGTATATCAATATTATCTATGTCAATATTATCTATTTAAGTATGTATTTAAAAAATATCTATGTATGTATATCAGTCTCTGACACCCATAACACAGGCTCGCGCCTACTTTGGGGTCAGATGGCCGTGTGTGAGAATGTCCAAGATATTTATTTATTATTTATTTATTTATATCGCAGTTTAATTATTTTAACACAGATAATAAATTACTGATTTAACTGCAAATCAGTGTCATAACTACAAAACAGAGCACAAAACATATTTCATCAGACTGTTTAAGTTTTATAACATCTCGTAAAAGGATTATCAAACGCAAGACCTCTCATACGATGCCCAATGCATCCTAAAACAATTACCGCAAATTGTGATTACTATAATTTAGAAAATCTATAATAAATAACGCGATATTAAATCAAAATATTAATAATATTGAGGATCAGCCTGGACCTAAAGTGGGTTCAGAATATGACGACATGGTATTGATGTACTAAAAATAAATATTTCTCCACAAAAAACAAACCAAATTTTACCATAAGTAAGTATTATTTTTTGTGACTAAATCTCTATATTTTTTTTCCATCAGATTTTGACGTGAGATACATCAAAATCATTTTTTTATTCCGTCTTCACATTGGTGATGAGTTAGTAAACAAGAAAATATAAAGCACTTTAGTTCCAGGCAGACCATTATGATAGACTCCGATTGGCGCGAAAGCGCTATACGAACGCGAAGTGGTGCCGGGTGTCACGGAGTACACGTCACTCCGCGCTCTTACGCGACCGCGTACTGGGAGGCGCGCGCGCTCTACACCGGCTCAGTACATTCGTGTATCAAACTGTAGAAAATCATGCCACTTGATGGATCGTGTAGACGCATTGATATGATAGGTTAGTTAAATTTTAAAATTTGAGCAGGAAAAACATATTTTATGTCCGCGAAAAATTTTAACAACGTAAAATGATGATTAAAGGAGATCCTCCAATGAAAACCAAGACCTATTAATCAGATTTAGCTCGATAATCGGAAACGTATGACAGGTTTTTTATATAGAAAACCTGATTTACTTGTTATATTACACCCCTCTGACTACCCTTAAGCGGAAAAACAAGCCTAGATAATTGTGTACATGTAAATTTAATTATATGCTTACGTGCATGAAAAACTCTTTTGAAATAATCTCAATTCAATCTCATCTCAATTTTCAGCCATAAAAATTAAATAATTCGGGACTAACTTGCTAACAAGGTAACTTGGAACAAAACTTATATCTTATTTGATTGGTGTTGTTGGGAACAAGGACTACTCGCGTCACGTACATTGTGTAACGCCCACAGTGCGGATGCTAGCGAGGTAAAGAGCCGGGAAAATTAGTAATATGACAGATAACATGCACATCCTTTAGGCGGGAAAACAGGGATGGATCGTTTGGATCGACCTAGAAATTATATAACTTCCTCTTTTGAATTTATTGTAGTATTTTGTGATACCTACTTCCATCAATTAAGTTGTCAAGTATAATAAGCACACTGCATGCTGCAAATAACTATCTACTAAACAAACATTTGTTAATATTTTAGGACCTATTCATTCATAAAGAATACAATTAGATGTTCTGTTAAACACAGCTGGAATCTATCGGATAATAGAAAAAATATTACGTATTAAGTCGCCCAATAACACATCGAAAAATATAATATGTACTTGAAAACTCGGTAGATAAGTTGCATTCTCAAATATAACTACATATTTGTAACTATCAATGTACAAAAAAAAAGATTCTTAGTTGTGAATAATACCTAATTAATGATTTACTTGCGTGTGTTTATTTGGCTAGAAAGAATATATTAAATACTGATCAACAATTACCATTTCCACTTCTCCCTGTGTTCCGTGGTCTTAAAAGTGCGAGTGTCACTAAAGACATGATAGATTATAATAACATTTTAGGATATACAACGATTTAATGTTACTTAACAACCATTCTCGCTAATTTTCCGTTTTTTTTTAAATCATGCAACTTGTTATCTGATATTCAACGTGAAACATTATTTTCATATACCAATGCATATTTTTAATATCATAATAATTAAAACTAACTATGTAAATATACTATATAATTTTAATATATC
The DNA here is from genome assembly GCA_944567765.1 of Carterocephalus palaemon. NCBI lineage: Eukaryota > Metazoa > Arthropoda > Insecta > Lepidoptera > Hesperiidae > Carterocephalus > Carterocephalus palaemon. Next base: position 6,704,510 of record OX155637.1, on the reverse strand, counting down.
AATTAAAATGCTGCATTCGAAATATTATCTAGCTATTAGAAATTTCTATAATATTTATTGAATGAACGTACTCAATCAAACGAAAGCCCGCGAACAGTGTTCGTCAGGACTCAGGATAATAAAGGAGGAAATTAGCACTACCAGTATGTACTGTCAAGCCCAGTTACTAGGGTTGCCATTCATGCGTAATTAGCAATTTGTCAGTGTCTCAAAATGGTTTAACTCATGTATAGTTGATTCCATTATTTTAATGATGGATCTCATAATATTCCATAATAAATAATACATAAGGGCCAATTCTGAGAGGAGACCCGTGCCCAACAGTGGGACAAAGAAAGGGTTGTAATGATGATACATAAGGGATTGTCTTAAATGACATTACTGTACTAAATGTTATTGTAAACGAATATTTTTATACACAACTCATTCAAAATAGAAATAAATACATTGAATTATAGCGAATCACAATTAAATGCTATGCTATAAGTGTCAACAGGTAATGTTTGCAGCAATAAATGCATAAGTGCAAACCCTAATCTATATAGGTATCTATTATGCCTATAATAACATGAAATATAAACGCTTTTGTGCGCACCCCCCTGTATTCAAAACAAACTTGAGTACTGTTTTTCAAGTACTCCAACCGCCCACGGTATAGAGCTATTGAATTCTTTATTTATTACCCAAGCGGAGAAAGAAGGGACTGTAATATTTCAATTACATAAGGACAACATTAAAATGTTTTTAAAACGTAGATCTGCAGTACAAAAGTAGTACCTGGATATGAATGGAATAATACCAAAATTATTATAACTGCAATAACAGAGCCAGAGTTATACCACGATATTTACAATGTAAAAAATCAAATCGATTTCATTTAAAGGTTGACACGTCAAGATCAATTACATGGTAGAAGTACCTGATGAAAAACAAAATAAATAAAATAAATAATTCAACATGGTATGAAAAATGCTACGGAACTCCACCCACCCATATAATCATCATCCTTACGTCATAGACTTCAACAAAAATACTGCATATTGTGGCCATAACAGTCGATATCTGTTAGCATAAGAAACTTGGGAATTGGCTTCAAACACAGGTAAACGTTAAAACCAAACACACACAAGGAGAGTCGTGCAGGTAACGACGGGCGAGCATCCACGTAAACATTTGTTTACGTGACAAACATATGTAACATATTTATAACTTTAATTTAACTCGCAGTTGGCAGTCTACCAATATTCAGGCCATTTAGGCCAGGTCATACTTAATATTGAAGGTCGATTTCGTAGCTTAGCTGCAATCCATATTTTATTACATGTCCCACAAGTACGAATCATAGAAGTTAGGTCAAGACAGAGGCTTCTGTAAATCTTCTAATTTTTAGATTTGTTTTTTATAGTAGGTATTTCCGCAAAGTTTTTGTTAAACTTAAGTAGTATAGGGTACCCCATCTGATAGTGTTAATAGCTATCACATTTACATAAAATATCATTGATTGATGACATTTTCGTAGTTCAACCCTATAAAATAATAGTGGCTGAGTCAAGTCTAACTGAACTAAAAAAAACAATTTATGCGAGCGACGTCGCTTATAAAATCGGTTTTTACTTCATACCTGAAATAGACTGTAGTATTCACTAATAGACATTGTTGAATTATAGCTATAAGTATTCCTGCGACTTAAAAGGGGTTAGAGGATCCTAGTCATCCTATAGGAACTCGGCGCCTATGTGGTCGGCGCCACTTTTCCTGTTACGGTAAACTAGTTAGACGAGGACTGAATCATTTTGTAATACGAAGGCAATTATGTATGTCCTTATTAATAAAATTGACCATTACTTGCTATAAACGGACCAATATTGGGTAAATACTCCAATAGTAAGAACAAGACCAAGAACGATATAAGTAGTGAATCAGAAGTATAAAGCGTGTCACACACTACGCAGATGCGGTAAGATATCTGTATCTGAGCGCATATCTGTCCATATCGCTCTCTATACTAAACTCAAGGAGCAACACACACTACGCAGATCACTTATATTTTACCGTCAAGCATCTGTCGGCACCGACATATATCAACAGATGGGCAGATAACATCTGCCGATGCAACAGATTTTATACAGGTTGTTTTGCACTGAGGCGGCGCGGTATGCCGTGAGGCGGACGGGGGGAAACTGACATGTGTCGACATGTCGGTTCAAGTACCTACTGTACTTTGATATATACCTACTGAAATGTCGGTTGCTAGTTGGTTTGGTATTCGTTCAGGAGACATGGAGCGTCTAATTCTCTAATTGATTGATTAAATTCACCTCGATAATTTTTCAGTTTTATATGCCTTTCCACCCAAATTTTTCGCCTTTTAGTACATTGTAACGCAACACGGGCATCAAATTCAAAATCATAATCCTCTTCTGAGGAGCTGTCTAATAAATCAAAAAGCAATAAACGCGAACTCATTGCCATATTAATGGCATTTGTATCAGAATTCATCATACTGTATAATATGATCCGCACCAAAAAAAAGTGTAGCCAGTTTGAAGGATTCCGCGTGAATGTGTCATTTCGTATATTATCGTATCTGCGTAGTGTGTGATACTTTCAGATAAGATAAGTTTTTATACGCAGATAAAATATTATCGTATCTGCGTAATGTGTGACACGCTTAATAAGTAGCTGGAGGAATTTATATGCATTGAAGCTAGTCTGCGATAAAGGCTTCGCTTTCGCTTTGCGCTAACGTTATGTAGACGAGAGCGCTGTCGCCGTTTGCTATTATCAAAGATGATTGCATTCGCGACACAACTCGAGGTTTCATGTGAAAAGCTTAATCGGGATCATTAAGAAGCCAGGGATTTTGACAATATTTATTATTTTGCTAGGTTCCGTTATTGGACTATAAGCCGCACTGCTGAATCTTGGTATTTTTATGGCACTTGTATATACAGTTAACCGAAGTAAAGTTTGAGTTCAAAAACAATGATGTATAAACTTTTAATTATTAGAATTGACGGGGTTTGATATATATTGTATAACAGGTCCATATCGAAAATAATGGTCTAAAGAAGTGTTTCCCAACGTGGGGCCCACGCCCCACTGGGGTGCAATTTGATAGTTAAGGGGGGCAATTTAAAAATGGACTCGACACGACTTAACCCTTTCTATCAATGAAATGCTAGATATCGGTAACAAATTTAACAAAAAAGGCAAATTCTTACAAAATGCTGTAAATAATTATTACGTATTATCTCGTTTGACGATACCAAAATATCAACTGGGTAATTAGAGTCGTCAAGTAAACTTCGTCGGGGATTCACGAGGTTAAAAATGATGTATGGGGGCATAAAATTTTTAGTAATGTTAAAGTGGGGCATGGTCTAAAAAAGGTTGGGAAACACTGGTCTAAATACTTCTAAAGGGGCTTAGGAGGCCGAATGAAGTATAAGGAAACAAGAGAATGAAGAGGAAGTGAGAATCAAGTAAGAAGCTGCGTGAGACCGCTAATATTCCAGAACAGAAGCGGTAAATATTATGTCAAGCATATAATGGTCGGCGCAGCCAGCGAAAGGGCAAGTTTTTCTAGCGTTGAGTAAGTTGCCGAGTGCTCGACGATTCCCGCTGAGTTCTCCGACCTTATAAGGGATATGACTGGGTATTTTTATACCAGGCCTAGTTAGACCGCTAAGCGAAAAGGATACGCATAGCAAGCCGGTAAATTGCATAAGGAAATATGGTTTTCTTTATGTTGTAATTTTTTGATTATGTTGTGAATTTCGATATTTTAAGTGCCTATCATAAATATACTAACTAATGCATCGTCATGATAATATATACATAATATATTTTATGTCAACATCTTGAAAAATTGTTAATTTATATTTCGATTGCCATCAGCTGCAACTGTTCACTTAACGGCTCACTGCAGAGAGAGGTTCACAGAAATCACAAAGAACAAAATGCTACAGGTCGGATTAAATAATTGGAAATGGAAGTCATTGGTTTTTTATCAGGTTTATTGTCTTTTTGTTAACTATCTTTCCCCATCTATTCGAACTGCTAGGCTGTTCGTCTTAAAAGGACTCGATTTTAAAAATGAAGCCATAGCCTATTTCCATATTAATTAGCATTTTATATTAACTTCCACATGTTGCTGCGCAGTTTGACGACAATCCCTAATCAAGTAATAATGTCGACACGCCATTTGAGTTTATATACCGTTAAGGCTTGCGACGTCCGGTAGTAAAGACCAGTAACGATAGCCATTCACGCGTAAAATCGTAACGTGTAATTAATAAAAGTCAAACTGCGTCAATATTTGCGGACGAATAATACTTTGTTAGAGTCACATCGCGTGTAATTGGTACATTTTCACTGTAAGGAGTAACGCTCGAATGTATGCTATGGACGTAGAAATTGGGTCGCATACCGTTGTACAACGTCCCGTGGGCTCAGCGATGACATCCATTTCATTATATGCATTTTTAATAATAACATACAGACCGTGAATAAATAATTTCCTTGATGAATTGCAGCGCTACGATGATAGCTTTCATTTATTATGAAACCAACCTGTCCGAAAATAGCCGCACTCGCTGCGATCTTTACGATATTACCTTGACAGCATCAACTCAAATACTCGTGGGATCGAATATATTATGTAGACTAATAATTGATTTATTTATGCCATTATATTACATGTTTAGAAAATGCGGGGTCACCTGGAAAGAAAGGACAAATTTGCAGATAGGAAGCTCTGCCTACTATTCTGTAGCTCTGCGTGCTGAATAGGGCTCGATGTTATTTCACGCCCAAGCACTGAATTCTATTAAGTCCCGAGTGCAGCAGCACCTGGAATACTACTCCCATCTATGATCAGTTGCACCAGCTTAGCCCTCAGACAGACAGACCTTTCCTCCTCTCACGCGGCGCTGCAGGCGCTCCTGCGCTGAGGGAATTCGGAGTTAGGGGAGGGAGCAATTGCGTCTATTTGGGCAATTGCTGAATTATTGTTTATTGTTTACCCACCATCCAAATAATTCCGATGTAACAGTAATAATCTATACCTACTAATATTATAAAGAGGAAACATTTGTTTGTAATGTTTTCACACAAAAATTCTTTCACCATTACAAAGTTGTATGTTCACTGAGTGACATAGGCTATATAATATTACTAGGTGTAAACGAAACTATTGATGTCTAATTCGAAGCTTCGGGCGTCCACTAGTAAATAAATAAAATAATATATAAACTGCGGATCCCATTTTGGAAAATTTCTAGGTATCGATTTGGCATGTTTACGGAAGAGAAAATGTAGGTATAAAGTTTTGAAATCTATAGAACATTGCACACAGACACATAGCAACATCAAAATAAAAAGCAATCAAACAGAGTGGACAGTCCCTCGTAGCAAAAACCCTTTAGCAGGTTTATTTGAATTTAAACATCATTCACCCGCCCTCGAATTAAGCCGGCGAGTTGAATAAACAAAGTGGGTTGCAAGCGTTTTTGAAGAACATTACATAACTATTCATTCCATCGAAACATTTGCTTTGAAAATGACCAAGGCCTGCGTCATGAGCGTAAAGTAAATCTATATATATAAAAGAAAGTCGTGTTAGTTACACCATTTATAACTCAAGAATGGCCGAACCGATTTGGCTGAAAATTTGTCGGGAGGTACCTTAGAACCGGGGGACTGCTATAGGATACTTTTTACACCGTTCCGTTTTATTTTATTTTTTAGTGACAGTTGATACTTTGACAATTTGGAATTTTTGAAGTCGACCAGTTGATGTGTTTGTTTTACAGAGTACATTTTAAATGTTTGTTTCGAGTTTCTATTAGCTTATTGTGTCGATATTATCATTAACAATACCATGCCGCGACCAAGACAATCAATCCTTTTCCGACAAAGCCGTAATCCACCTAGGATTCGAAACATTGCGAATCAAAGGGCACGTGAAGAGCGCCGCGTTAGTATGGCGACTTCGTGCTTCTCAATCACAAGAGCAAAACGAGGCAGCCACTGAAACGGCTAGGTTGGCAATGCGAAATCGTGGATCAAAGCTCAGAGATCAAGAACTAGATAATTTTAGAAGAACAAGAAGAAATTTATCAAGTACTGATTTGAATCGAGCAGCGTTTCAATACGATTTCAGAACTGATTACTGTCCGCCACCTGAACCATTACATTCATTGTTCCTTGGCGAAACACCAGAATCACGACATTTTCTAGCAAACATTCGAAAATATAATAGTTGTTTCCAAATGACCTGATTTGGGGTAGTCATTATGGAAGAACGAGGATTTAATCCGACATTAAAGGTATGTATTAATTTATTTAATTTTTGTACTTACAAAGAATAAAGTAGAACATTAACATACTATAATTATTACTATGTTATGTATGCGAATTATAAAAAAAATATTTATAAATCAGTAATACTGACTTTGCTTTTGATTTTGTAGATACAAGGACAGACAGATTTACCATTGAATCGGATCATTACAACCTCTCGAAGATGCACAAAATATTTTTTTACAATTATACTGCATGGGCAACATGATCGACGTCAAGAGATTCAGCAATGAAAAGAGCAATTAAACAAGATCTGCAGCAAATACTTCATGAACTTCATGCGTTGGTCAGGTTGTTCAAGAGTGCTTTGGAGCGCATGACAAATGAGGACTACAAAGTGGTGATCAGAGCGGATAAACAACCATTTGGAAAACACGAACGCACATTTAACGCTCCAGATTAAGTCAAATTAATAATTTATTAACATTAATTTAAGATCATCTGCATTATTTGATCTAGCGCATGAAAATAAAACGAGAAATGTCGTCTATCACTAATATATAAATAAATGGTCAATAAAGAATCATTAAAATAATTAATTTGTTTTATTTATATTATGTACCTACTAGCTAATAAAAATAAAATCAAAAATATACTCATTTATTTCCTGCGCGGAACAAAGTTCGCGGGGTTAGCTAGTAAAAAATATAAATTTAAGAGCATCCTTGTTAAAGTCATATTTTCTAAATTTAAGCAAGGAACCGGCCATCAAAAAACTATGAGAAGTTTCCTGACAAAAAATTAAGCATTGATAACTCGAATTTTTCAGAATTAATTCACGTTCCATGCTACTGTGACACAAATTGTAATAGCGGCACAGGCAGTTCAGTTTCTGATAAATTACGTCAAAATCGTTGAAGTATATAATATTGATTTTTATAAATATTTTTAACCGTCTTTAAAAAAGAACAAGGTTATGTTATTATTATTTTAAAGAGGATGGTGTCCAATAAATTAAAATAAAATCTTATCACTATCAACATGGAATACATACATACATAAATCACGCTTGTATTTCTCCGAAGGGTAGGCAGAGATGGGTAATACAACCCAGAATAAGAATATATATAAAACGGCCAAGTGCGAGTCCGAATCGCACACAAACGGTTCCGTAGCACCAAGCTATTTTAAAGGTTACTTGTATGAAGACCCCCTTAATTTTTTTCAATTTTTTATAATTTCTTGTGATAGTGGCCTCAGTAATACGCATTAAGGTGTCTACCTATTTCCGTTTAGAGATAGGGCACAGTAACAAAAAGACAGCCGATGCATATTAATTAAGTTCCGTTTGTCATCCTTTGGATACGAAACCAATGAAACCAACTTCAATCCTACATAAAAAGAATTAGAATAATTTACGTAGTATCTTGTAAGTAGTTATTGTTGTTCCTCCACAGCGATGCACAGTACAAAGCCAGCAATAGCGTGCGGCCTCCGTGCTGTTGCAATATTGAAATTGTTTCTCACACCGTTTACACGGACGCTCGGCTCAGTCAACGTGTGTGTGTGTGTGTGTGTGTGTGTCAATGTGCGACGTACCTGAGGTCCTGCAGCAGCGCCTCCCCCTGCGCGATGGTGGCAGCACACGCCTCAAGGCTGGCGGCGCGGTGCTGCGCGCACTGCTCGAGCGCGCGCCGCGCCGCCTCCGGGCTGTCGTCCGACGCGCACACGCCGCCGCCGCTGCGCAACGTCTCCAGCCATTGCAGCAACTGTGCGAAACATACGTGCGAAAAAATTAAACGTATATCATGTACAATTTGTAGCGAATGTTGCGATTGAAAATTTCCAAAGTTCAATATTATAACCAAAAATAACCAAATTGGAATTTCTTTTGAGTAACTGAAAGGCTGTGACTATACACTGAGTAAGTTTTTTCCTACTGTCATATGATTAAGTAAAACTTCTTAGCAATAACTTCATCCGGTTTAGATAACAGCCGTAAAGGTATATGAAATTTCATTATTTTGCAGGTTAATTATCTTTATAGTCGTTTGCTATTATCCATTAAAAAATTGTTTTATTCCGTACCTCCTTCTCATGCGTGTACAAGAGGACGGCCAGGTCCAGCCGGCGGCGGCGGCGGTCGACGCGCGCGGCGAACGCGGCCACGTGCGCCTCCAGCTCGCGCGCCACGCCCAGCACCTCCTCCGGGTCGCACTCGCCGGACCGCGCCAGCTCCTCCGCCGCCGCGAGCAACTTCTCCGCGTTCGTGTACGTATTCTAAAAATATCGAGCATAATAGAAACAACTACGCAACACCGAATACGATCTACCTTTACAAAATTAAAATGTTTAGTATCAAAAACAAGTAGAAATAAGCTTACTTGTGCCACATTTTCAAAATGCTCATGAGATTTCTGGTAAACTCTAGCTTTATGTAGATTCCTTCCTATTCCTGTATTTTTCTGTAAAAACACTTCGCCATGATTCGCCAGCCAATCCAGCACCTGAAAAATAATAAGTGGTTACATATGGCATAAACAAATTATTTATAAATACTCATCGTACAGATTAGTGATGTAATGAATAATCGCATTCACATTAAAAAGAAGTAGTGCGCATATCTAATTCGACATGGATGGATATGTATGAAGTGATGATATAATAACTGATTCATGATTGATTCAATTAATATTAAAATAATATCTCGTCTTCTGTTTTTGTTAGAATACTTCTAGCCACCGGACTGAGTTTCGTAGCGATTTTGGATGTATAAACCACATTTACACAATGAGGCAGATTACTTATACAGAAGCCATAAGAGGTTTGACTGGCGCTGGCATTGACTCCAATGAAGCTCGGTCTGTTCTGGAGTATCTTTAACAGTGCTTAGCCGATAGCTGTTATGTCGAAGTGCTTCACAGCACCGCATCTATGCCCATCCGTAGACATCAAAAACGACCAAACAAGAGATGGGTCATTGTACAGGGGTGTTAGAATAGTATTCTCTACCAAAAACTTATCACGACTGCACTGAAAGATGTCTTTAAGCTATTGTTTTGGAATAAATAGTTGACTGACATCCATCTTGCGCCGATTTGCAGAAAACATTGTCATGTCGTTAAAAAACTTCGACAAAGAAGCCGCTACGTTAGGGAAACTTTGGTCAAATATTCTCGGCTGCGAAGAAGTGTGTAAAAAAAGTGTACGCATTGTCCTTTACGGCAGGTTGTGTCTGTTTAGTGTTTTACTATCATTTTTGAGTTGTTTCTCCTTTCAACAACATTGGGAACTTGACAAAATAAATTAATAATATATTCTCTTCTGTGTGCAACCAAAACTAAAACATACAACCTTCACGGCCCTCATGTACCGCGAAATGTTTCAAGGATCAGGGTGTTCTTGTGTTCATACGAATACTAAAGAGAAAATTAAGGTACTTTCTTAATTTTATATTCCAACTTTCCGTTTACGGACGAGCGTACTCTATCAAAAGAGAAGTATTTATGGCTTCACGTCCCAGACTTTTTTTGTATTCTATATTATAAAAATTAATCGCAAAATGTGTTGGTAAGCGCATAACTCAACAACGCCTGGACCAATTTGGCCAATTCTTTTTTTTAAATGTTCGTTGAAGTTCAAGGATGGTTTTTACGGCAGAAAAATTTGAAAATTCATCCCCTAAGGAGGTAAAACGGGGGTGCAAAGTTAGTATGAAGCTATGCCGTTTTTGAAGTTAGTGAATGTGTAACGCGAGCGAAGCTGCGGGCGTCCACTAGTTGAGAATATAAATGACTTAACCGACCTGTCTGCAGTCCTCCTTATATAGCAGCAGCGCGAGCCGCTGGTGCAGCTTGAGCCGCGCCTGGTGGTAGCGCGCCTCGAGCGCCCGGTGGTGGCCGAGGATCTGGTGGATCACCGCCAGCACGTGGTTCGCGCCCGAGCTGTAGTCCGCGGCGGGGTCGCCGCCGCTGCTGCCCGCCGAGCTCACCGTGCCGTCGCTCTGCACAACAGTTCATTAATGGCTACTTTAAATACAATGCAAATGGTAGTAAGTGCCAGCCTAGGGTGGGACTTACTACCGCTGAAAGCCTAGTTGCTATCGAACTCGGGCAGCAGCGCATGGATGGTGCTTGTTCGTTAGCTATTTTTTATCCAATAAATAAACTCGCTTTTTACTCGAGGGAGTCTGGGTTCAAATCCAAATGGCAGGCACTTACTTCTCTGAGATATGTGCGTTTTTAAAAGCTTTTATTTAACTTCAATCGTATGTATGTATGTATGTATGTCCTGGAATCTTGCAATCAATATTTCATCCACTTCCACTAAATCTATCGAGCTGAAATTTGGCACACATACATATTTGGTTCATTTTTGGTATGGTTATGACAATGATGGAAAGTAAATTAAAAAATAATAATTATATAAAAAATATTTACCATGTCAGCCGGGTCAGTTTGGTGGCAAACTTGAACTAAGTGGTCAAGTTGATACAGCAGCTTTTTACTTGTGGAATGTACCTGTCAAGTAAATCACCAGTATTACTTTTAGTATAACCATACTTATAGAAACCTTAGTAATTAAGTTTATGATGAATAACATATTCATTTCTAAATAATGTCACTAGTTTTAAGTGATTAAATTATTAAATTAAATAATGAAATGATCATTGTTTTATTGGGACGATTTCCTTAATAACTCAAAAAAATACCGAAGTCGAATCATGTACATACAATGAGGTCACACAACCCATTTGTTATCACCATTTTTTATCAAACCCTAGTCTAGCGCTGAAAGAATTCGGAGAGGATAGCTGCAAAGTCAAAGTCAAATAATTTATTTCGATTGAGGTGATTACAAAAGAGATATACATAATGCTATTCTAAACTTATCAATTTAAAGCAACAAAACTATTATTTACGCATTATCTGCGCATGGAATATTAGTGAACGGGACATAATACGTCGGGTGAACCAATTAGCGCTAAGACTGGCAGCCCGCTCGCTCCGCGCCAGACGATTACTTAATTTACTGCGACTTATGCGCATTCAAGGTCAGCGCTAGACTTCGACGCCGGTTCCTATACCTCTGTATAAGCCTGACACATGTGCTCGTAGAGCTGCCGGTGCCGCTGCGCGTGCTGCTCGAGCGCGCGCGGGTCGCCGCACGGCGCGCCGCCCTGCCCGGTGGCCAGCTGCAGCGCCACCGCGCACTGCGACCCCCACCCGCCCACCGCCGACGCGTACGCCTCCGCCTTGTGGTGGAACACCACCGACAGCGAGAGCACCGCCGACCGCTCCTCTAATCCTGGGATGGTTTACATTTACAATGCACTTATTTACTTACATACGAGCCCATTTAATTTTATTACACGCTCGTACATGATGGTAATTTCACTAGATTGTTTATTCGTACGTTAGTTACGGGTATAATGATGTCTACGTTTTTTAATGGGTATAAGATATCAAAAGCGTACTAAGCAACACCCATCCTCTGCCGGCCAAGACAAATGTGACAGGCGCAGAGGTATTAACATGAACTTTAGCTGGTTAGTTCATTAATAGGTTCGGTGGGAGATGCGTAGAGTTCCTATGCGGTTGCAAAATTGGTCGTCAATTTTACGGCAGTGTCGACCAAAATCACAGCAATTGGTTCCACGAGTTCATAAGCAATAAATAGGTGATACCTGCAGAGAGCTGCTTGTACGCCCGCTCGAGGCGGTGCGCGAGCGCTGTGATCTGCGCCTCAGCGTAGTGCCGCTTGTCGGCGAGGCGCCGCGCTGCCGTGGTGACGCGCGCGACGCTTGGACGACCGCCGCCCGTGCACGCCGCGGCGAACCTGACGCACATCACGTACTCACGTATTAAGATGTGCCAAGAGCGTAAATACAATAAAATATTTTAAATATATTTGGCTCTGGATTAGTTCACGGATTAGCTGCGACCCATTGACGTCCCACTGCTGGGCACAGGTCTCCCCCACAGACACTTCTGCGGGAGGTCTAGAGCATACTCCACCACGCTGCTCCAATGCGGATTGGTGGAGGGGTTAGTGGCCAACCCAGTGTCGAATGTTCTCAAGCCACCCGAAGGTCTTCGACAAGGCTTAACGACTGTTTGCAGCATTGAAAACAACCGGGACCGACGGCTTTACGTGCCCTCCTAGGCACGGTAGCGTCCATGAAATTTTGCCACTAGCGGTCACCCATCCACAAACCGACCGCGCCCGTCGTTGCTTAACATCTCGATCACATTGATTCGATGCGAGCCATTGGGCTATGGATGCTACAAGTTCACGGATTGCCCTCAGCAATCTAGGGTGCGCCGCGAAGGCTTCACTGACGGTGGCCGCATTTATCCCCAAGGCGACCAAGGGCGCTTCCACGGGGGAAAGGGGGCACGATTCGCGGTCTGGGATTGGATTAAAGCAGGCCAGGATTTTTTAATTCAATAAGACTCCGCTTCTGACACAAGCCCCTTATTTCATCGTCTGGGATTAAAAGTGCCAATACTATAATTAAATTAATCAAGTGTCTGAAAACAAATTACCGGAAGGACAAAATTATCGATATAATCAACGAATTATTCTGTAAGAATTGCGTCGGTTAATCCCTTCAAGAGATATTTATTAAAGCTTTCACGTTGAACATTTTTTTTAAATATACATATATACCAACCATACCCATACTATATTACCCAATATTTAAATTTTATAGACTTACCGAGCGTGTTCTTCCTGTAGGCGCTTCGCTGCGGCACAGGACCGGCCAATCTCGACGTAGGTCGACAGAAATGCTGTGCGATGATTAACGATCCATTCCAGCATCTAAAAACCATAAATGAAAAAATTCATGCTTTGAAAACATTAACAATACCTAAAGAAAATAAACTACCTACTAACATTTTACCAACGAGAGAAAACTCAAACAACGAGAGAAAAACTATAGTGTAGTGTTAGTTTGAGTTTTACACTACGAGTTTGGATATATTGATGTGAAACATCTTTAGGCGGAGGGCAAACCAAATTTTTGGCGTGGCGAGCGTGGCGAGCGAATATGGAATATATGGGTTTGGAAGGTTTTAGTGACCCAATCGAATCATCCAGGGCTCTAGGCGCCAAATAATAGTCATCTATATCTAATAGACTCTAGCCATCTGTAGTCTACCTTCTCGCAGTCTTGTTCGAAGAGGCGAAGCTGGAAACACTGATCGAGCTGCATCTTCTTGTGTTGCCAAAGCTTGTGCGCATGCGCATGTGCGGAGCGCACGGCGGAGAGCTGCGCGCGCACGGCGCCAGGCGAGCCGCAGTGGAAGGCCGCCTCGCCACCGCTGCCGCTCGCCTCCGAGCAGGCAGCCTCTGCCGCTTCTAGCCTTTGAAGAACGCGCTCGCCTGCCAAATAAAAAGGCCCAGTTGGTGGAAGTTAGCAGGTTCCTCAGTCTGCGTAGTTCTATATTAACCCATACATATTCATAAAGTCATTTATTATTATAAAGAGCTAGAGCTAGTGTTTGTAAGATTGTAAGTTGAGCGTACCTAATTCCAGGCTACCGATTCTAGGCTACTTTTTTACGTGGATAAAGTCGCGGGAAATAGCTAGTGCATTCTACCTGTGGTTATAATGACGTTTAAATGTAACAGTAACAAATAAATAATTTAAGTAATACGGTATGTAAAAATATCAAAATAGCCTAGATTGGTACTGAATGGAAAACTTCATACCGTGATGCGATGAATATCCTAAACAATCAAAACACATGTCGATGCACTAACACACTTTCAGTATATTATGAAACCTCTGACGTAGGTGTCCAGTCTAAATCTTTCGTAGACCGCCATCGAGGAGACCATTTCGGAAATCGAAGAAGTTTTCTTAAATAATACATATGCAACCAGAATTAAATGCACTATAACGCTGCACAATATATATCAACGACGATATACGTTATACAGAGGTCCGACTTACAGTGCTGAAGCCACTGTTTTGATGCCTCACTACCGGTTTTAAACCACTCAGCCGTGGTAAGTCACGTCATGATACGCGAATATTAAGTGGTTATTCTTCGCATTCAACTACAAAATGTTTTGAGTGCTCATTTCAACTGGACGAATTGATAACGCGCCGCGCGCAGTAAATAAAGTCTAATCACATTCGCTAGTCAAATATATTTTATGCATACTTTACATTGTAGCGTCTTTAAGCGTGAAGAGGTCTCGAACCAATAGGAAAAAAACGAGAAAGCCGATATGCAATGATTAAATCTATTAAACTACACAATCATTTACGAAATAGTATCATGAAATACTGGCAAAAACTCTATCCTCGGATTTCTCTTCCCGCTAGAAACAAACAATCGAACTGAAGTAAGTTAGCCGTGTACAAGTGTTTATTTATTTGCAAGATATAATGCATGAAATTAAACATTGTGAAAGTTTGTACCTAAAATACAAACGATAAAAAAAATGTTTGGCTTCTTGGCACCTCAGCTGCTCACGTGAACAAGAAGTTACTCACCATGCGTTTCCAGCTCGTCTCAGGTACCTTGACGAGATACTTGTTGATCTCCACAAACGAGTAGATGACGCGCCGGGTACCCGTTACGTTATGCGCGATTTCCGCACGCGTCTACCATTGCAATTAGATCAATAGGTACATCCTCCATCTCAGCAATATACAAGTAACATAATAACCTTGCGCCTCCAGCTCGTCCACGGGCACTTTTGCCAGCCGCTTATTGATGTCTGCGTGCGTGTCGATGGCGCGCCGCGCACCCGTTACATCATCCGCGAAGTCCGCACGTGCTACGTCCTCTTGTAAGTCATCAAGTCGATCCAGCAACTCTCCCGCTTGCCACATCAACTCCTCTAAAGCCTGAACAATTTTCACAAATTGCTTGTACAATTTAATATTATGATATTATAGCCCACCAAGCCAATATTATTGTTATTTAGGAAAGGCTAAGCAGTATAAAAAATTCCATAGTATAAAAAGATTTTGAATTGCATTTGACAATAACATCTACATTTTGAGTATGTAATACAAAACATTTAAAATTCACACTATCTATACAAACCAGTTAGGGATTACTTTACTCATAATTTTATTTTCATATTACAAACTAGAAAACATCTACAACTACACAATTTCTAGTAGATATACTTACTAATCTCAGATCTATCCATTGTGCATGATCATATTGTAGTGTACCATCTAAGTCGGGTGTCAGTTGAGTGCAATCTATCACTTTAGGCAGTGCTTCTAAGCTAATCATTGTTGTCTGAAACAAAGTATTACAAGTATAGCACGTAGTTTAAACTATTTGTATTATAAACACATGTTGTTACAATGTAAATTGAAGTATCTTAAATACATATCGAGGTTAGGCTAATAGTAAGAGGTCAATAAGATTATGGTAGTAAATATTTACATAAAATTACTATTGAATCTATTTTTTGTTCCTATATATATATTTATTTATTCGTATTTAATGATATTCTAAATAATTGATAAAAAATATTACTATACATTATGTAAATGTTTGCATGAATTATGTTTTATAAGAATTACCTCAAACTTGTACTTATGTGCTCCTATAGTTGTGCGTTGCTTTTGCCAAAAATTATCAGGCTTAACTACAAGTGCCTGATGGACGGATGAAGAGAAGTGTTCTTGTAGAACTTTCAAAATGGGTTTTATCGCGGCCCATGCAGAGCCTCGCATATCAATCAAAATCGTGAAGCTAGCTGCTCTAACTGAATCACTGAAAATAAAGAAAAACATTGATTTAACAGTTATTTGATTAATTTTAATAATGTAAATGTAAATACATACAAAATTAATTTTAGTATGATAATCCGCATTCAAAGAATCGTATCCAGGACACACAGAGTAAATAATGATTTACATATAAATCAGTAGTATAGATAACTAGTAATTACTTTATTCGTCCAAAGGTAAAGTCTCAGCCCGCATATATTTATTTGATAGGATATTTGTACTCGCATCTGGGAATGTGTAACCATGTTTTCTTTTTGTGCGCATTCATAATTAACGTTTGTTTTTATTAGTATAATAAGTATTTGAATCTACTACTAATATTATAAAGAGGTAATGTTTCTAAATTTGTCAATCAATAGGAGTTAATCTCAAACTACTGGATCAATTATCAAAATTCTCTGACTAATAGAAAGCTGTATTATTACCGGATGCTACGAGTATAGGCAATTTTTTACGCAAATAAGGTCACGGATACTAGCACATCTGTACATATAATAAGAAACTAGAGTCCGCGTCTTTACATTGCATAAAACTTTTCAAAAAATTCTAAAAATATATATTGTCTCTTTGTCGGCCCTATGTGCGTGATGAAATCAAAAACTTTCGTACAAACATCGAATCCCAAAGATAGATCTTTTTTACTATTAAACCCGAAAAGTAAAGAGGTTCTCATCGAACACAAGATGAAAATGTGAATGGCATATTGATAGATAGATAAATAAATTTATTTTTATCACATTTCAGCATCAGTACAACAGTTACAGTTTTACACATAACATTATATAAATTGGTCATCTTGGTTTTGTGTCAGCTTGGTTACAATTATTGACTCAAATTAAAGACCTGTATGCTGGCGTGACAAAAAAAAGATATTGAATAGAAGTTTGTGTCAAAATTGCTTAAATTTCAATACAATTGCTTCATATTTGCTACAAAAGTTCACAGTTCAATTAATAAAAAAGTAGAATACTAGCTGCTAATAACCCACAACACTTCTAAAACAAAAACAATTAACAGTCTAACATTTGACTGGAAACCAACATCGGAAACGAAAATTGAAACTGTTCATAAGAAAGATTAAATGTTGCCGTTTAAGCTTGAATGGAAAGATGGGCTATTGTGCATCATGTTCGCGGGGAGGATGCCCGTAATTACTCGCTTTGTGTTCGGTTTCCAGTGAAGTTGTTAGCCTGCTATTCAAATAACGCGGCATACAACTTTTCATTTATCACTAGATGAATTCGATGGCGAACTTATTCGACTTGTGTAGTCTTGTAGCATTAAGAGAACCTTATAGTCGTAAAAGACGAAAAATGCTGAAGCAGAATATTTGCTGCAGTTCATTATTTATGAGTTGGCTAGAAAGCTAGAAGAATTCATCCTGACAAAGTTATTGGCCTAGCGTCTCTAGTCTAGCCTTATAAGCTATAACTACCACTATATAGTAAAGGCCCGCCGATTCGCTCGCGTGGTATTACACATAACAATAGTTTCGTTTACACCTAGTTACCACCCGACAAAGACACTACCGATCGAATTCTGTCCTTCGAACTTCCTTCCTGGGGAAATCACCGGGATAATACATATCCCATTGTTTTATTTCATTTTTGAAGTTATACTTCTTTTGGCGCGCTAGGGAATAATTATGAGAGTAAATTTTGGAATCTGTATCAATTATATCATCCCCTGATAGTTTTATTTTTTTAAGATTTATTCAATGTACAGACACGGACTCGATAGATTTATTATTATGTATAGATAATTCGATTTATTAAAGGCCATTTCTTACAGACGTCGCGATTCTCAGAGGTATTAAACCTTATTACAACTATAGAGAATCACATTGTGTGGCGGGCCGGTATCGATTTGATGCGAGGGCACAAACTATTTTGGAGAAGACTCTATTTTAAGACTTATAGAATTTTAACGAAAACCGTGTTTGCTCAAGTAGCAACGACACTCATAAATATTCAACATATCGTGTTAGCCGGTGACAATTTCATATTGCAAATTTAGTGACATTAAATTGCAAGACACACAGAACTGGTGCGGACACGCGCGTCGTCTTTACACACAACGCGGGCTAAGTTCGTGGGCATGCCAAGTTAGCAACAATGGATTCAAGAGGACATGGACAAAGATAATTTATATATATTTTGAAAAGAAGAGCATGTAAAATAAAAAGAATCTGCGTTCATTAAATGAAAACCAAAAATAAACTATAATATGGAGAACATTATCGCCGGTGTAGAACATTAGAAATGTACGAGGATCGCTTGTACAAGTATTAAGACAACTACACACTACTACACATTCAATATTATTTTCAATGAGATCCATGACAAAATCTAACTATGTTCAAAATAACATCAAAATAACTTCGGATTGTGTTTATACAGTTTATAATAATATAATTTGTCATATTATCTACAATTACACATTTATTTCATAAATTATTGTTATATATTTAGTCTCCGGTCCCAATTAAACATACTTTGTATGTATTTATATATACTGATGGATACTTTGGTATTATACTGAAATATTGCAATAGCTTAGTAAAAATAATTACTTGAACCTAAAGAATAAGAAGCTGCCTCCAGCAATTTTTCGGCTATGAGATTATGTAGGTTTTGATAACAATAAAAGCTGACTATACCCCATGAAATATGGCCACTACACACTCACAGCCGTGGTAGGCCTAGGCTGTGTTGCGGATCTGCCCGTACACAGAAAACAAGCATAATACGCAACTCTAGCCGATTTATTAGCGAATTAACTATCTACTCCGCCCGGGATTGGAACCCGGGCCGCACCACCGCGCCACGGACTTGCCATAGAGCTGTGAAACGTAATATTTATTGATTTTCTACACATAATGAAGTGTTTTATGTTTCTTAACATAATTATAAATAATTACATAAGTAATTAAAATACCTCGGTATACTGATAAGATAGTGGAGAAGGCGCCTATAGTCATCTGGGGCGACCCGATCGCGCCTCGAATTGGCAGGGAACCATATGATGGGCCCCCCGCGCCGGTCGCGGCCACCGGTGAGGGCCGCCACCCGCTCTTGGAGGAGCGGCAGCACGTCGAGAGCGCGCGCACCGACCTCCATCTCTGACCCCGATCAGGGATACGCCCGGTAGAGCCTGAACACCAAACAATTTGGTTACAATACAAAACTTAATAAGACTTATTTATATGAACACACTGGGGGCTCTTCTAGAAAAATAGTGTATTCTAAATTGAACTATGAAGTTATGAAGCCTATACCAACATTGGGTATACAAATAGGAGGTTCAATGCTAGGATAAAATGATATTAAAGATGAATTTACATCTGATTATAAATTTCTAGGGCTTATTTACACACCAATCATATTGGAAAAGTGGAGCAAAAAAGATTAAAAATGCTTTTCTCTGAGCGATATATCTTTCAATATAAATAGGAATAATGAACATAGACATAATTAGTAGGTGGTGAGTGGTTGATATTATATTTTAAGTTGGAACGCTTTTAAGATATTAACTGTCTATACTAAAATAGTGTTTAAAAAACATTTTTCAGTGAACCAAATTGTGAATCTAAACCGTTCTCGAATCCCCTTGAACACATACAAAAAATGTCATCAAAATCTATCCAGCCATTTAGGAGAAGTTCACTGTCATACACACATACACAAGAAATATATATATTAAGATAGAATAAATCCAAACCATGTTCAAACTAACATGTAAAAAACAACATGCCGTCGTATTCAGGTAAGCAACTATTCAATATGTTGTGTATCAAACTAATGCAAAACCAAGTATGTGTAGTGTTTTCTTTTATATTCCATCAATTCATCCATTCATCCATCAGACTTTCGATAACACCGTTGGACATAGGCCCCCTCAATCTGTGTTGTGGTTTTTGTATCCAGTGGTTACCTGCTGATTTCTTCAGGTCATCACCATTTAGTTGGAGGGTGGCCTGTGCTACGTTTTGGCCGAGTCTTGGTCTCCACTCCAGGACCTTTCTTAACCATTGGTTGTCAGTCTTGCGAGCGATGTGGCCAGCCCATTGCCATTTCAAATTGCTAACTCTCTGAGCTACGTCAGTAACTTTCGTTAGTCTATGAATTTCATAATTACGAATTACATAATTTCATAATTCGAAATACAGAGCTCGCTGAGCGTATTTAGAGCTTATGAATGAGGCCGACAGTAAAGGACCACATCTCATATTTATATGTCATCATTGGTAATATATTATACAGTTCAAACGCAGTTCAGTTCATCTTCTTCCATGCAATCTTAAGATACTCCTGGCTTGTCAATGTATAGTGTAACTTATTTTCTTATTAATGTCATTACTATCAATGGATGGTTTATAAGAGAAAGGCATCGGTAATATCCTATTAAGCCGCAATAGTCTCAATGAGCAATTAGATGGCTAGATGATTTAAAAAAACATTAAGAAAGTTCATTGCTATCAGATCTATATTATTGGAAGTTTTCAATCTTGATGGAAAATTAAAGCAATAAAATTTATCATAAACGTTTTACTTTTAGTATACCTCTTGGGAGTGCAAAGAAACCTAAGTGAATTAACACAGGCCTCAGGTTTTGATGATGAACCCAAAATTAAGTTCACATCAGGTCACCTCAGATTTAGATATGCTTATTGTTTATATGCTTTAAGTTAATAATTTTTTTAACAATGATCCAGTAACAAGTTTAATTTTACCAAGAAGAACAAGACAGAAACTCTTGAAGACTCTTGCTCTTCTAGACAAAGAACTCTGCTCCTCACTCACTAGCTTACAGACCACTATAATGCAGTTATTATTTATTGTACCTAAAGTATTACACACAGAGGTTTGTTCATGAGTCATTGAACAAGATTTCTATTGTAATTTTGACATCTTAACAAAAAGGTTACAGGCACCAAATAATTACAGAGTACCCTTAAATGGAAGTATTTTGAAAGATTATGTCACATTCACAATCATATTATTATTATTTAGCCTTGCAAGTAAAAAATTTACTTAACATATCATAAACTAATAAACATTGGACATAAATAAATTAAAATATTATTAGGAAGTTAGTTAAACTTATATAGATCCTAGTTAGGTAAACCAAGTAAATATAGAATAACATTGTAATAAATAATGAAGGGGTGAGTAATAAGAGACAGACACTTTTTTGACATGCACTCTAATAACAACCACATCAATATTAGATTAGCACTTAAATAACGTGATGAATACTTTACATGCTCAGAGGATCATAAAACAAAACAGTAAATTAATGGGTCTAACATAATAATGTAGTTACATACAAACTAATTAAATGTGTGGTCAAAACCAGTGAGAATTTTCGCAGAGGGGAACCCACAGCCGTTTGCATGTACATTGATTGAATGGACTATATGATCAATTCTTCATAAAGCGTAAGACAAGACCAACGCCAAGTAGGGAACACTGGGGTGTATGCAGGACAGTAACAAAATTATGGATATTTGATAGAAACGAATACTGTATCATCATATATCTATAATCTAACAAATAAATTATATCGCAACGTTAGTGTTTCAACAATCTCCGATTACAAATTATTTTAGATCTCTACATGTCACAACAAATAACCTCAGACAGCCATCAATTCAAACTAACCGTGGTGACTCAAAGATGCTTATTAGTCAGGTATAAAAAGTTCGGCACGCATTATTGTCACTGTTGTTAAATTCACCAAAACATTTGTAAAAAATATATTCATTTGTGGCCTAAAACCTCAATAAAAACACACAATCTAGTCATTGCAATGACACACTGAGTGAGGGTGCTGAAGAACACCATGTACGTATACCAACCAACCAACCACAATGGCGCGCCAGGGATGTCCGTTCGTTCAAAAAACCGGTAAAAGCTACACTAATCACTGCAACAACCCGTAACTACCAGAGACTAGGTAGAGAAATAAGTTTGTATAATTTTACTTTAATCTATGCCCGTAGTTGACCAATGAAATCACACTATTTTGATCTGTCTTCTTTTTTGACGTGTTAACGTCAAATTATGAACATCTGTAAAGTCGGTTTACGGACGATAGATTTACGTGATAACGTCTTAATCATTATTTTATACAATACAAAAAAGGAGAATTGACGTCTGTAGTTTAAACTTCAAAGTATTCTATAGTACAGATAACTAATCACAGACAACAGACAAGTCTATATATTTATTTTGACAGTTCCCTATTTCGGAGCCATGGAACCGCCAATGTTGTCGTGTGTAAAATTAATTTATTGAAAATAATTTCTCTGCAGAGAACCGCTCATTTAATATTTCTTTAAATATTTTTCTGTGAATCAGTATATTTTTCTCTTTTTATGCTAGAATGTACAAAAGTTGGAACGGAGAACGGGACACTTTTTCATATGCGCTGTCGATGTTCATCAATTTATAAGACGTTATCACGTCAAAAACCAATGGTATATTCAAACAGCATAGGTATTGGAATCGTTTATTGTGACGTTCGTGAACAGTTGCAAACCACGGGAAACAAGTATACAGCGGTGTGATTCCATAACTTTTATGAAATAGAATGGTTCACTGCCATAAAAATTCACTAGAAATTAGTCAAGGTAGAACGGCGGACTAGGCGAAAACGCCGTGCCGAGATCTTGTTTTAAGTTGTTTTAGACTACAAGATATATCGTAAGTTCAGTCAATGCGCCTCGATACATGGTACGGTACGCCTGGAAAAATGCCTTAAGGTGTTGTTTCAAAATGTTCAAACTATAGTATAGTGTCAGTGTCAGTGATTATAAGAGGCATATCATTTCATGGTTTAATACTTTTTATTAACACAAAAATCACAATAATATCAATATTATTTGCAGTCGATAGATATGATTGCAACTAAAACATCTCCTCGTGTGTCACCTCACTAATTACTATAATGTGAAGTCACTTGTTATGCGGAACGTGGGGGCTGACAAGAAATGTGACACGCTGTGTTTGTATCTATAATCACAGAGTACATTTTATATAACTGATAATCTTGATTAATTTCTGTGTGCTCTACGCTTGGATTTTAATAACATCACAAAAATGAATTTGTTTAAATCCTGTGCTATTGACCACAGACAGCATCAAATTTATACGATTTTCAACACAGACAAGGCTGATTTTAATCAGATTCTCTAACTACTGAACTGATTTAGATGAAATTTGGTACACAGATATTCTAGAGCCTGAGGATGGACATAGGCTACTTTTTAATCTATTATTATGTCTAATTCCACGCGAGCGAAGCTGCGGGCGTCCACTAGTTTATTATATGTACATTAATATGACTTGTACAATAACATCCCGAGATTCTGTTTTATCTTACGGCGAACGAAACCTTTCCTCCTCTTTCGCGGCGCTGTGAGCGCTCCTGCGTGAGGGAATTCGGATTTAAGGATGGTCCTTCTATCCGGGCAATTGCTCCAGGGGTGAACCCCATCGGTGACCTCCCCGCTGTTGAGCGTGACGGCATATGAGTGGTAAATGGCTGTGTGAAAAATGATTAATACCTTTCAGTCAGTTTGAATATTTTTAGTGTGTCACCAATTTTTATTTGATTTTGTCTTGGGATTTTGTCAATATTCAAATTTTCCTATTTCACAATTCTCGCTCTACGCTGCTCTAAGTAATTTATTGTATTCCGTTTGCGAGATCCGGTTGAGAACTTGAGATACGGTTTGTCGTTTTACAATAGAATGTATGTATGAAAAACCATTTACGTAGTATCTCTACCTAGTCTGTGGAACCTATCTCTAGCTAGTTTGTGGTGGAACCGTTGCTGTTGAACGATTATTGATTTTCTGACATTTTTTGTAAGGTGGCTCGCTAATTTGAAACTCATTTGAAGTCAGTTGATTTAAATGAATTCCAAAAGTGAAAAACATTTCAAGATGCTGTTGCTTCTGCAGGTATTATAGTGTGTTATAGTGGTGCAATGTACTGTTTCGTTTAGGTCTTTTATGATAAGATTTAAGTGGTAACAAAAAAATCAATGAGATTTACAAGATCAATAATCACGACATTCCTTACGATATTTTATTAAATTGTTTTCTGTATAATTAAATACACTTACCTGTTTCCAAATATTTTGCTGTTGCGTTTAATTGCCTAAGAAATTAAATAAGCAGAATGATTTTACCTAGATCCGAGAAATTGCAAAATTTGTTTTTCATGGAAACAGTATGTAAGGAAATTTGAAATAGAACGGTATTTTTGTAACCATACATTTATAATCTTTAACTTTTTTGAGAATTACAAATAATTTGCGATATGTTCTTGCGAACGCACTGCTGCAGCGCTGTAAAAGCTTTGCGTGCGACTATTTTGTATATATAATTTTCATTTTACAATAGACCCTTCATGCTGGCTTTACAGGAATAAAATATTATTAAAATGGCTATGAAACCACTGATGCCAGATCTAAAATGTATGGACCCAGAAAATTATCGAAAGTACTTCCGTGCATTATGTTGGAGCAGTCTCAGGTAAGTAAAGTAAATTAATTCTCACGCCCTTACACTAGGGGATATCATTATTGATTTGAGTACACAGATAAATATTATTTCCATTTTAATTACAGTAGGACTAAGATAACTTAATTATATATAATTTCAGGAAATCCGACAACAGACCTCCAAGAAAGCTGGGTAGAAAGGAGAAGTTAAGGAGACTCAAATCACTCAATGTTCTAGCTGTGTGCTATGTTCCAAAACTTCTGGGAAATCCATCTCAGTTTGCAGTGTATGCAACTGTCCGGAAATCTATTTTAACTCGTTGGAGACATGTCAATGGATATTCAAATGACTTTTCCGATGAAAGTGATACTGAAGATTACTCTCCACAGCCTTCAGTTCATAAGGTTCCTAAGGTAAGTCTCTTGAAATAATGTTAGCCAAATTACATTGTTCTTATTATTTTAAGCATTAGCATATTGTTGTCTTATTATATATATTTCTTGTGTACGTGTATGACAGTGAACTCTTCCTAAACAGCTGGATAGATGTTGATGAAATTTTTTGTGTGTTCAAGGGGATTCGAAAATGACATTCACAATTTGAGCCACTGGAAAATGATTTTTAAAGACTTTTTTAGTATTTCACTTTGACGTTTCATATGGCAGAACAACGTTTGCAGGGTCAGCTAGTATTTTATATATTGTGATTTCTATGTTGTAGATCACAGGAATTGGGTTACGTGCGGTATTCACACTCATATCCCAAGCCCGATTTACTGATTCACACTTTTGTGAACATGCACTTAGAGCACTACTTGACGTTCTCCAAGGCCACCCCCCTGAGGAGTTGGCACAGGAGCCTCCAGAGGTGATGAATATTTTGAGACAATATTCATAGATTAACTGATACTGTTGAATGAGATAATAAAAATTACCTTTTATTATTAGATTATTTCAAGTCTACAATCAATGCTAGTAGAGATAGCGGCTGGAAATGGACCAAGCGGAAGAATGGAGTTGCCATCTACTCTCACAGCTATCAGTAGTTCTTGTCTTATGGCTTTGTCTGTGGCAAGGGGAGAAGCAGAGCTTATACTTACTTCAGTTGCCTCTCTGATTATGGCTGTTCCTGCACTTTCAGAACAAAATGTTAAGGTCTGTGTTGATTGTTTTCGTTTTATATTAATTCCAAGTGGTAAACTATACATTTATAGTATTTATTTTTTGAATACCATCTATTATTTCAGATACCTTACAATTTGACTACTCTTCAACGTAGTGTTCAATCAGTAATACTGGGTCCTCCTTCTCGGAATCAGTGGCTACATTATGGAGTGCCACATCAGTCACTAGCTACTAGTTTTCCAGTGGATCTTCCTCCGCAAGTAACAGCAGGCTCTGCCGACCTGGTGGTACGCTCACTAGCTTCAGATGGTTGTTTTCTTTATGTGTATACATCAAGAGGACTCCTGAAGATTGGATCAGGATATGGCAGTTCTATCAAACAACATGTCTATCTTTATAAACCTGATTTCTTTGCAAGTGATCGACATGGATGGCTGGGTTATTGTAAGGTAAGGTGATCTTATTGAGTGAAGTAAGAAATATAGTAATTATTTATTTTTTATTGATTTGATTTGTTATGTTTTAGAACAAGTTGTATGTAAGGATTGGTAGGAAGAAACCAGAAGTGTATGAAGTTGATAAAGAGACATTAGAAGTTAAAACAATGGTACGGCTGGACCCTGGAGGACAAATTTCTGCTGATCATAAATCTGCAGTGTTCACAGATGGCAAGCGTCTTGGATTGGTCATGTTAACAAACATTGTAAGGCAAAATAACATTAATTTCAGTTTAATTTAATAACTGGCTATTATTCCTGATAAAAATATTGTATTTCTTTAACAGGATATCTTGACTATAAAAATGTATGATGTGGACACGCCCAATGATCGCCCTGAAAATGGAATACATACAGTTACTTCTCGAAAAGAATTGAATGTTCACCTTTTACGACGACGTACCTTGGCTTTGGGAAAAGCACCTTTTGAAGATGGCTTATCACGGAGAGCAATAGATTTGGATGCACCAATGGCTATGCAATTTGATGACACTGATGACGATCCACTTTTAGGTATTTCTGCGGGCCAAGACTTTGGGCTTTTAACTACTGGTGCTGGCAAAGTAAGTTTCATACCTAGTCTTGTGAACTTCTCGACTATAGATTAAACATTTTAATACATCTAGAAAACTCGGTGAACTTTGTACCATCCATCATCCTTTTTGGGTCCATTGCTGGATATAGGCCTCCCTCAATCGTTCCCACTTCAACTATATATATAATATATATATATATATATATGTATACATATATATATATATATATATATTGTTTAACTGTATTTTGAAGCCTAAAATTAATCTATTTTCTTTTATATATCTAATATATAAAATTTCTGTGTCACAATGTTTGTTGCAGTACTCCTCCGAAACGGCTTTACCGATTTTTACCAAATTTTATATGCGTATTCAGTAGGTCTGAGAATAGACTAACATCTATTTTTCATCCCCTTAAATGTTAAGGGTAGTCCATCCCAAATTTTTTTTTTTTAATTTTTAGATAAATTTTTATTTTTGTATTTTTTTATGATACAACATTAGAATATACATACAACCCTGAATTTTCAACCCTCTACGATCAACTAAAAATTATTTATATGGCAAAACAACGTTTGCCGGGTCAGCTGGTTATTATATAAAAAACATTGCTTTCCTGCCTATTAACGAACTAACCCACTTCACCACTGTATTCATCTTCCTATGTATATGGACATACATTCACCGCGTCTTCTTGGCATTTTTATTTAATGAATTTGTAAACCTAGTTGGTGACAGCCCAGTTGGCTATCGAACTCGCCTCTCACTCGAGCGGTCCGGGTTCAAACCCCAGCGGCAGGCACCAATGACTTCTAAGTTATGTGCGATTTAAGAAATTAAATGTCACTTGCTGTAACGGTGAAGGATACATCGTGAGCATGCCTGAGAGTTCTCCTGATGTTCTCGAAGGCATGTGAAGTCTGCCAATCCGCACTTGGCCAGCGTGGCGGACTATGGCCTAATCCCTCCCGTTCTGAGAGGAGACCCGTGCCCAACAGCGAGACAAAGAAAGGGTTGTGATGATGATGAAACCTAGTTGGAAATAGCAAACTCAATCTTTTTGATTAAATAAATATAATGACAAAAGACATGAAAATAAATAATTGCGAAGTGCACCCGGTGCCCCTAATTCACCAAAGAGGATTAGTATGAATGGTTAACAAATACGAGTATGTAATTCAATCGCTTACAATTTTCACCACTGACTAATCCACCAACATAATCACTATTATAAACATTGTACGCCATTAAAAATAATGCAAAGTGCTCATGGATAAAATGAGAGTTGTAAAGTGGCTTAATATTTTTTAGATTATATTGAGGATTTTCTCTACTGTTTTTTAAACTATCGCTAAAACAAAACAATTCACAAATATTGAAATCGGTTTGGTAGTTTAAGAGTTAGTGAACCATTAACAATGATCCATTTTTATATATAGGATAGAGTATAGATAATTGTAATTTTTCCATAGGTTTACTACACGGGAAAAGGTACCAGTCTGGGATATAAGATGACATCCTCTCATACTGGTAGATGGACCTTAATGAAAGAAACTCTTTTTAATAGGCATGACCCAAATAATCCTAAGAAGAGCAAAGTAATTCAGGTAAAATTTTAATCAAAAGTGTTCTGTGTAAAATACTATTAATCCGATTCAGTCAGATTTATAATCTTTAGGGCCTGTGGCCCCTTAGCTTTATTGCGATATATCAAAGTTAAAATTATCTGGGAACAATTTATTATTTCTGTAGTTTTCCCGTTATTGCTTAAATATACATACCAGTAGATGATGATTGATTGTCTATGTTATAAATGATGCAGATTAATTTTCTTATCACTGTTTATAACCTACGATAAGGTTATTATAGGCTATAAGGTAACTATATCCAAGTGGGAGGGATGTATCTTTATTTTTCCATAAGAAAAATGAATACAATACTCATTTAAATTAGGTTATAGCATATTTCAAGTACAATTTATTATTGATGTATGCAATTATTTTTACAATGTGAATCGATGTCAGGTGGCAGTGGGTCACGAGGGTGTGCACGCAATTCTCGTGCTCGACAACGGCACGGCGCTGTTCACGGGCGTGGCGCGGCGCGGCGAAGACGGCGACACCAACAAACATCGCCGCTCTCCCAAGCCCACCAGGCCACGGAAGATACTGAAGGTATCCATCCAGGGCTCTACTGGTCACCCCTTTGCCTTGAAATTGTAGTAGGTACCCATGTACTCGCCCAATCATATGGCAGCTTGAGCTACTAGCTTTTTGGGCGGGGGTAATGTTTAATGGCACCGTGTCTTCTTGCACGTGAGCTTTATAATAACTTTTGATTTGTCCGTTTGTAACGATGATCGTTTGACGACAGGCCGACGGGCATTACATAGTGTACGCCGCCTGCAACTACGGGTCGACGGCGCTCGTGACGCGGCAGGGGCTTGTTCTGATGTTCGGCAAGGACACGCAGCACTGCGACGCCAACGGGATCGTCACAGGCCTGCGCCAAGAGAGAATTATACAGGTCAGCGTCAACTTTCTTACAGCTATCGTATAACTAATAACGCTATCTATCTAAGCAACTACATTGATAGTCTAGCACTGCCCCATTGGTTCAGTTGTTGCAAATGTGACTGCTAATCTGAGTTCATGGGGTTGGCTAAAGTAGGTATTATTGGTTTTTTCAAACATAAAATTCTCAGTCAGTCAGTAGCTCGGAGTTTGGATTTGTGCCCGGTCTATGGCAATAGACTCACCATCTCTTACAATTTACTCTGGAAACCAGGCTGACATTCATATTCACATTCATTTTACCGATTATCCTTTTGAATCTGTACTGACCACTGGTTCAATCTATCGATTAGGGACAGTTACTTAAGATTAATCTGACACAGTTTTCTCACAGTTTTATTAATGTACGGATTGATATTGAAAATAATGATTTTTATCTACATACTCGTAACTTGTAAACAGTTCATAATGGTCCTTATCCATTAGCTGCGATTTTACGCTATTTTACAGATTGCTTTGGGTAAAGCACATGCAGTGGCACTAACCAACTTTGGACAAGTGTATACATTTGGAATCAATAATAAAGGGCAGTGTGGGCGAGAGTTCGGATATACTAAAGAGCGTAAGTAATTCTGATTTTTATCTTAATTTTATTTGCAACAACTGACTAAAAGATTTCACACTTGAACTCATATATTTGACTTAACTTTTCTCTGAAGTTAATATTGTTTGTCATACAGGTTCGTATCCGCCCAGTAAACGGCCGCGGATGTTTCGTGACGATTTGGAGCTATGCGCAGTCCACACGTGGTTTCTGGACTTTTGTCGCGTCTGCACCATTTGCAAGGAGTGCACGGGCTTCTTCAGTGCTTGCCACTGCGTGCGACAGCCCGACCGAATACCTGGAGAGTAAGTCTTTTTATACAACGCTATAATTATTACTTGTATAATTTTTATTAAGGTTAAGATAAAAAGAAATAACACACTGACTCACACACCAGCGGTTTTAGTTTTAGTTGTTAAAATAATGAAATAACAGTCATTTGTATTGAGTTAATTACATTGGTATCCAAATAATGTAACAAGTTATTAGATAACATAATAAGGTACATATAAGTTAAATTAAAAATTAATGTAAAGTAGTTAGTAAAAAGAGTGTGAGATGCTTATTTTATTTCATGATTTAGAAATTCTTGAACAATATAGAAATTCCTATCCAGTATATTAATTTATTCTTAAAATGTTTTGTAGGTATTGCTAACTTTAAAGCACATTATACAGGCGTTGTTGTGAATAAGTATTGTGGGTTCGTTAGATTTTATTTACATTATTTCAAATATACATAACCAGAACTCGCGATCCGGTAGTCAAGGTCACCCACCACGGCCCCACCGTGCCACCGTGCCACCGTGTTGTCCTATTAATGTCGATGGTGTTCGCTAGGCGGTGCGGGTGCGGCGAGGGCGACACGGGGTGCACGGTTTGCGGCGTGTGCCGGCGCTGTGCAGAACTGTACGCGCCGCAGCCGCCCGAGCGCGGCGACTCCGACGAGGAACCACCCGACGCTTCTGGAAACGGTAAAGCTTGTATAAATAGGTTGAGAAGCGTGGTCGCGCGACAGAGCCAAACTTTTTTTTTTTTTCAAATTTAAATGAGAAGAGCATACCAGCGATGGAGCTGCTCCAGTGTAGATTGGTGGATTGTGGTTGGTCGTGACCACTGACTTTTAAGATTATTTCTTAGGTCAGCTTTCCGACTCGGACATTACTTATCGTGCCGGGTCTTATTTTACGTTAATGACCGGGAATGACGTCTTAACATGCACTGTGAAGCATGGACCCATAAGGTCTCAGTGGGAGAGAGCTCATTGTGGGCCAAAGCTGTCAGGTCTAGAGCATACTCCACCACTCTGCTCCAATGAGGATTGATTTACTTGTAATTTTTTTTAATATTGTTTAGATCTCCGTTCAGTATAGCAGAATAGCACAAATGCTACAATAGCACAAATGAAGCGTCCAAATCCCAATGGCTCGTGCCGATTCAATGTGATCGACAGAGTTAAGCAACTACGGGCGTGGTCGGTTTGTGACCGATAGTGGCACCTGACGCTTTGGGTTACAGCTTAGCTATATAGCAGTGAGTAATGTGAGGTTAATTAATCGCTACGAAACAACAGAAGGCGCGAGTTGCCAATACGAAGGGCACTCGTCCGGCTCGGACTCGGAGAAGGACTCTAGTATCAAGCTGAGCTGCCTGCCGCCCGCGCGCATCGCGGTCCCCGGCGGCCACCGCATCGTGGCCGTCGCGTGCGGCCTTCACCACACCGTGCTGCTCGTTGAAGGCGGTAACTAAAGCTTTCTATACATGCTACATGGATCGGCATCAAAGTCTAGCTCTGACCTTGAATACACATAAGCCTAAATTAAAGTGTCATCCGGCGCCGGGCGTGCGAGTAGTCAATCTTAACAGCTGATTGAATCGCCAGCCGTATTATGTCCGCCGCACTGATACCCCATTCTCAGCTGTCCCGATTTCGTTCCGAGCTAAACTTTCGTGCCGTGAACAGTACCTTATTCCTTCATTAAAATGCTCCTCCATCTGGTCGATCGGGCATGCCTTAATGCTAGTAGGGCACTGCTAAGCAAGGATCTCTCCGGCAGCCACAGCTGAAACAGGCTTAGGCATACACCACGTTCATCCGATACGGATTGGTGGAGGGCTTATTGTTTTCAGGGTTGAATGTTTTCATGCAACCTGAAGGTCTTTGACGCTTAGTCAAACTTAGCTCTTAAGATGCCTATTACAAAACAGCGGAGTAAATATACACTTTCATATGATTATAATAGTTGTAAGATTTAGATAGTTCGTTTTCTCTTCTAGAATAACTAGGAAAGGGATTTTAGATAAGTTATTCATATTATTTGGAATACTTATTCTCCCGAAGCAAGTTCTGACTTAGTTCTTATAATTTATTTTGTTTGTTGTATTCATATTTATAAATAAGTATTTTTTGAATATGTATATTATTTTTTGTTTTATTAGTTTCTTATATTTAATTTAAAAAATTTTTTGTTTTGTTTATTTAATTTACTTTTCTCGCTAAGGCGATTGCACTTATCTGGCTTGCCCTAAGGTCGACTGTTAGATAGTGGTTTTAGCAATAAGTCCTCCTTAAGCACTTGTGGCATTGTTCCGCAGGAGAAGTTCTAACGTTCGGGTCGAACCAATACGGCGCGTTGGGCGCGGGCGACGTGTCCGTGCACCACAGAATCGTACGCGTGCGCGTGCCGCGCGTCATCTCCGTGACGGCTGGCAGCAACCACACGGCCGTGCTCACGCGTGAGGGCGAGGTCTACACCTTTGGCGCTTACCAGGTTAGTTATATTTTTGTTCCAGAACAAAGTGGCATTGGCACATTACATTGGCAAACTTAGATACATAATAAAACGTGTTTGCAGAATATCGTTGCGATCGGTTGCGGTCGGTTGCGATCACTCGTCAGTGTCATCATTCACCTCAATTTTCTACAACTGCTTATGAGATCCGTCAGTGTACTGACTTGAGTATTATAGTTATTTAGTATGTTTGCAACAATTTGTTGAACTTACAGAAAGGAGGGCTCGGGCGTCCGCGCATGGACGAGCCGCGCACCGAGCGCGGGCCCATTTGGTTCGCGACGCCAGACCGCGTACCTCGCATCGGCCCGCGCTACGCCAACAAGGCTGTGTGGGTTTCCGCCTCAGGCGACCAGACCTTCGTGCAGGTCTCGCAGACCCTCATCAAGACTGACACCATCTTCAGTGCTACTATCACCGCTAATTGCAACACTATCAGTGAGTGCTCTTTCAAATTGGTATTGTTTTTTATGGAACGCCTTATTCATGAAATTTAAGATTGAAAAAGATATAAAGAGGTATAATTTGAAGCCATGGAGAAACCCATGTCATACTAATCAAACTTCTCATGAAAGCTAATTATACAGTTTTTCCTTTAACAGTTATACTTCCCAACCGTCCGGAGCACACGTTCAAGTGCATAACAATAAACAAGCTCGACGGCACATGCAACGCTTGGACCGGAGTCGAGCAAGTGGACTTCGTGAATACCCTAGCTTGTCTCGATCCGCTCTACGATGTGCTGTGGTGCTACCAGCCGGGCATGCGACTTATGAAATGCTACAACATCCTCGCGTTCGACTCCCACAAGCTGCAAAAATGTTGCTTCAACGACCCAGACTCGTATGCGCCCGAAACAGACTTCGACTATCCAAATTACGGTACAATGAGACGTTTGGAGGACTTCAAGAACTTGGAGAACTTTGAATTCGTGTGCAACAGCGACCAGAAGCCAGCGGACAATATGGCTCTCTCAAACATGTCAGTACTGAACCAGGAACTTGCCATTCCGTCGGCGCACGGCTGCTCCGTGACTAGGATGCACGCAGCGTTACACCTTCTAGGATGCTTGGACTCCCTTACCTATGCTCACGATGCTAAGTAAGTACATGGAGCAATATTAAATATTTATGAAAAAAAGAACTAACTTTAAGAGCAAATTCTTCGTGTTACAAATAATTTAATTTTAATTTACTCTTTCCAGGTTGGCAACAGTTGAATGTAAACGAGAAAATTCATCATCACCAGTACTTCCCTCAATTGAAGATTATCTCACCGTCAACCGATTCGAAAGCCACGGCGGAGGATGGGGATACTCTGGACATTCGGTGGAAGCCATCCGCTTCATGTGTGACAATGATATACTGCTCGGTGAGTTTACATTCGTACTAAGATCTAAATGTAGTTTTCGAGAGAGTGATTTGAATAAAAATGTGGTTGTAGGTGGTATCGGCCTGTTTGGTGGAAGAGGTGACTACGCAGCGAGAATAAAACTGTTCGACATCGGTCCCGAAGGCGGCGACCAGGAGGGCGACGGGGACCTACTGGCGGAGTCCGACGAAATCACTTACGAGTGCCCGCCTCGCGACAGATTTCCAATACTATTTGACAATCCTATTCCATTAGCGGTAAGTCAATCTTTTGTTTAGTGGTCATAATACATTTTATTTTGTAAACTATTATTTTTCTAATAACCCCTTAAGTGTAATCTCTGAGTTAATAAATTGCATCTCATGTCCTAAATAGGCTAGTCGCTGGTACGTCGCTTGGGCTTGCATCAATGGCCCCTCATCCGACTGTGGCTCCTCCGGGCAAGCCATGGTCATTAACGACGAAGTCGGCTTCCACTTCAAAACATCTAAGAAGTCAAACAACGGAACCGACGTCAACGCGGGCCAGATACCTTGCTTGCTGTACAACGTTATCAGCTCCGACCAGTCGGTGCCCATTAGGAACCTGGACTTTGGTGAACCAATCATCATTCTCTCCAAAAATTTGTCCCGGAAGGTCACAGTGCACTGCTTCAGATCTCTCATCAATCTGTTGCAATGGAGCTGGGATATTTTCAAAGGAATCATGCTCGACACGAACGGTCAAGTTCCGATCAACTATCAAAAGCTGACCACAATGAAGCACCAGAAGCGGCTGGTGTATGTGATCCGCGCCTGTATTCGACTTGTGAAGTCGTACACAAATGAGATATACCCAAAGAACAACCGCCGCCGCAACTCGCACGATTACATACCGTACTTGGACATCATTGGCGAAGCGCGCAACTTCATCCAAGCGATAATGGCCGACCCGACTCCCAGCTGCTCAATGCTGCCGCGCAAGCCGGGCAGAACCAAGAGCCACAGGATATGCTACGTGCAGTTCGCACTGGAAATGACCAATTCGATCCTAAACGAATCCCACGAGACAGTAGTGGCCTGCTTCCACGCGTTCTTCCCGAATCCGGCGTTGAAATGGAATTATCTGTGCTCCCTGCTCTACCATGTTAAGGTAGTTTAAATGTATTTGTTTGTTTTTATAATAAAAACCTTATCGAAAAATTTTAATGGTGCGCTAGCAAAGTCGCAACATCCAGTAATGTTTTGAAACTTTTTCTATAACTTCTTGATTTAAGCAACTTAATCGGCGCGTAAACCCCTGATTAGATAAATGGTACTCGGTATGTATTTGTATTAATTTATAGGATGGAGTGGTGCCGCCATCGCAAGTGAGGGCGTTGACAGCAACTTGCGCTGCGATGTGCGACTCGCGCAGTCTGTGCGAGGTGCTGCAGTACATCGTGCCAGTCACTCAGAACTCAATGCAGAACGAGAGGCAACGCCCCGAAAGCCGAGTGAGCAATACATACCAATTGTCTATCCTGTAAAGATGTGACGGATTTAGATGTGATATTAATGAATAGCATTATAATAAACTTATCATCCATCATGTCTCAATATCAATACTTTATATTATTTTGTTAAAGGTTATGAAGGATATCCCTTCCAAATCTGCGACTGTCCCTCGATCTTCGCACAGTCAGAAACCACCGCCAATCCCCCCTCGATCCAACCGGGATAATAATAAGGTAATGCATTTGACAACTAAAACAAATTAGTCAAGTGGTTGCAAGCGCGGCTGCTGAGCAAGAGGTCCTGGGATTGATACCCCTCGTTGGAAATGATGATGAAAGTATGACTGTTTTTGCATCATGAAATTCCTACTGTCGTGATATATGCCCGGTGTATGGCAATTGACTCACAAGTTATTACAAGAATAGAGACAAGTGCTACTACACATAAGTCTGCCTACCCCTTCAGGACATTATAATCATCTAATGTTATGTTATTTAATATATAACTGTCATATATTTTACGCAATCACTTAAATTTCATTTATTTATTGTTTATTAGAGCGGTAACCAATAGCACTAATCACAAAACGATTATTAAAAGGTTTGCTGCATTAGAATTTTTTTAATGTAGAAAAAGTGTGATCTGTCTTCAATAACTACTACGTTACTAATAGTTACGTACTAATAGTTACGTTTAGTAACAAACGTAACTTGTAAATATTTGCAGTCCTTCATATAAGCATATTTGACTGACAGCCCCCGGAGGTTCCCGAGGAGCGATCGAGTTACGATGACTGGCACCTGATGGACGTGGTGCCGCGGCTGCTGGACGTGGTGCTGATCCCCATCAGGCGGCAGATGATGACGCGGCAGTGCGGCCAGCCGCACGACCACGGCGAGGCCAGGCAGCGCGAGCAGCTCGCAGAGTATTGCTGCAAGTTCGCCGCGCGACTGGTCGGAGATCTAACATACAACGCCTCCAACGTAAGTTTTTTAACTGAAGAGCCTATAGGGAACCAAAGTTTTATGTGAAACCTATTTGGTTCCATAAAGGATCGGTATCGGATGACGCCACGCGCGGTACCTAGTACCATTTGTACCGAGTAATAATTATTTTTATTATTACCGGCGGTAGATAAAAAATGTTATGACGTTCATTAAGCGTATACAAAATACCATATAATGAAAATAAATGAATCTGAATCTTTAAAGCAATTGTGGTCCGGTTGAAATGGTGTGGTTTCCGGTAACACTTTGGAGGCAATCATCTTAGCTGTCGTATGATGAAGTCGCGTTTCATACACAAAGTGCAAGCTGCAACACTTTTGGGAATTAAGGTGGATGATCCGTGGTGGGAAATTTAAATAAAAATATTATATTTTGTTGTTTTCAATTGTTTGACGTATGATTGACATATATATAAGATGTAGTCTGTACAGATAAACGTGGTAGTTATCAGTGTTCATCTGTTCAAATTGCGTCTGTGTTTATCAGGAGGACATGGGGTCGAATACGGTACGATATCTGATAACGCCCTCGCGGTTCATGCGAGTGAATCAGAGCCGCGTATGGAACACCGGCAACGGCACGCCGGACGCTATCTGCTTCTCCGTCGACCGCACCGGCATCGTGCTCGTCGGTGCCTGCATCTATGGCGGCTCGGGCAGCTACGACTACACGATTGAGCTGTTGCACGACGTACGGGTTAGTTTATTCTTAGATCTTTCGAGTTTGTATTTCGGTTAACGAAAACTAGTCCTGAATTCGATGACGTCACAGTGGCGTGCTTGTACAGTGTACCAAAATAGTTTACGTCTCTTGTTCTCTTCGTTGCTTATTGTACAAACAAGGGTGACGTGGAGCGGCCGGGGCTTCGCATTTCACGCGAGTCTCATGTTATTGTGTACGTGTTGTATTCTTTTGTTACGTTAAAGCAGTTTTGATTCTACAGAAGTTTTGAAAACAGAAAATTCAGATACATATGTTATTTGTTTCTTATCTATTGATTAGCTGGTGGTCATCTTGGACCAAAGGCAAATTGTCCAGCTCTTTTAATAGTCATTTAAAAATTCTACATATTTAAAAATGGTTGAAGTTTTTGTTCATCGTAAATTTTTGGCTTCATTACGAATACGTCCCTTTATTAGTTTCTTTGTGAAATAAACTTCTAAAATAATTCTAATATTCTAAAGACAACTTTTTAGTGCATGCATTTGCATAGGTATTTATATATGTATTACATTTTGCTTCAGCTTAAGGCTCCTGCCGACGAATCGAACCCTTCCCACTGCTGGGTGAGCGTGGAAACCGTGCACGGTACCTTCACTGGCACAGATCTTCAACATGATATGGTGCAAGTTAAATTCGAGAGGCCTATACCCTTAAAGGTAACGGATTTTAATTTTGGTTTTGGAACTCTTATTGGTTAGATCTAGATTAATAGTAAAAATAAATAAAACTATAGTACAGACAGCAATAAAGGGTTGATATAATTGACAATCCTCAATATGTCGCAAACACGACTGCTGGGCTGGAGGATGCTGGATTCAATTTCCGGGTTGTTAAAAATGTTGGGTTTTAAACGTGAAATTCTTAGTCGCTCTCTATTTATAATATGGAATCTGGTGAAAATAAGTTTACCACACACCTTTGCCTAACCCTTCGAGTAATACAGACATGTTGTTATTGTATGATATAATGGAACATTCCAGGAGGAATTGCGCTACGCGCTCCGGCTGTGCAATCAGGGCGCGCGCACCGCGAGTGGTGACTGCGGCGTGCCTTGGGTGAACGGGCCCGACGGGACCACCTTCAACTTCACCTCGTGCTCGCTCAGCTTCAACGGGACCTCGCTCGCCCGCGGCCAGATACCCTGCCTTATATATCAGGGGTACGTTGATTTGTAAATAAATCAATCAGTTATGATTAATATTAAATAAAAGTAATTTTGTACGAAGTTTAATATGGGCATGGTGTTATCCATACTATAATATTATAAATGCGAAAGTAACTCTGTCTGTCTGTCTGTCTTGCTTTCACGCCAAAACTACTGAACCGATTTAAATTTGGTACTTACACAGATAGTCTAGAGCCTGAGAAAGGACATAGGCTACTTTTTAATTGGTAAAAAACATTGTATTGGGTTGAAAAGGGGGATGAAATGTTGTATGAAAGTATTTCAGAACTAGAAGCATAAAATTTATATTTTAGGTTGTTGATTAGTAAATAAATATGGCATTAAAAGTTTATATAAATGTTACCTTTAAGGGTGTAAAATAAACATAGGGGATAACACATTTAAGGATTAATTACAAATTTGTGGAGCTAATGTTAACGCGTTAAGAAGATTCATTATTATGTGGAATGCTATTGTAGAACATCGAAATCGCTTACGGGCAGCGAGAGCGGCGACAGGCTGTACTCGATCTACCGCGGCATCGCCCTGCGAGTGGCGCGCGAGGTGATGTCGCGCGGCGCGGAGCTGTTCGGCGCGCTGCGGACCGAGCTCACGGCCGAGGAGCTGCGGCGCAACGCGGCGGCGCTGCAGCAGTCGCCCGTCGTGCACACCCTGCTGCCGTACACGCTCGCCAACCTCGACGAGCTCGACGATTCCGTGGTGATTCATCTATATATATATATATAAAAGGAGAAGGTGACTGACTGACTGACTGACTGACTGACTGACTGACTGACATATCAACGCAGGGCCAAAACTATTAGGGTTAGAAACTTGAAATTTTGCAAAGGGGTTCCTTTTATAACGTAGGGGAGCACTAAGAAAGGATTTTTGAAAATTCATCCCCCAAGGGGGTAAAACGGGGGTGCAAAGTTAGTATGAAACTTTGCCGTTTTTGAAGTCAAGTGGGCAACCCGAACGCGGGCAGACGTCATAGTATAAAGAGTCGCTCCGGTAGTCGTCGTTAATGGCGCCAGCGAAGCTGCGGGCGTCCACTAGTTCTTATATACATTGGCTTTAGAAAGCCCGTACGTACTGAACCTCATACTGGCCTTTTTTACTTTTTACTTATGTGAGAGAGCAGCACCACCCATCTGCTGAAGCCCAGGTCAACTGTGACTGACTCTGAACAAGTCTCTAATAGGGATTAGGGTGGTAAGGACCAATTAGCAGAGAGAGTTAAGAAGAACATTGCTTGGTCAGTTTATTAGTGAGTACGAGGAATGGGGCATGGACTGTTAGGGATAGTTGGTCCTATTAGATGGTGTTAGTAATAGTCCAGTTGGTAATTGTTAGTAAGAGTGTTGTTCCAAGTCAATCACCGTGCATGCTTTGTATCAAAGGTTGCTGATTAGATTAATAATTTAGACCTCCTCGTGTTTACGAGCGTTTCTTTTTACGCTAAAAGCTGTTAAGCCTGCGCGTTCACACTAGCAGATTTTTTGCGTAATCTTACACTGATCCGCGCTATGCTATGATGCTTGGGGCGATGGGACAAGACTATTTCGCGAGGAGATTCTAGTATGTTGTGCCGCGCGTAGATACGTCAAATAAACCTACTTACCGCAGCTTAGTTGAGAGCAGTGTGATAACCGTCTTTGTTGCCTGTCGATGTGTACAGAGCTCGGTGCAGATCCTGGACATGATCCACCAGCTGCTGCCGCACGTGGCCGCCATGAACCTGCTCATGCCACCCGCGGAGGAGCTGCCCGGCCAGACCACCTCGCACTACTACACGTGGGTGGAGAGCGAGCACCCCTACAAGCAGGCGGTCGTCTCCAACATGAGGTGAGCATGCCCCACGCAGATTCTACGTTTGATGTGTGACGTACGTCCGTAACATTTATCTTTGCCACTTGTCTTACGAAGACAATGGAGACGCTGCAGTATTCGAATTAGCGAAAAACATTATAATTAACATATAAAAATTAACACTCAACCATTTATCTGCAGAGTACTGTTCCCCTCGCAAGTGTCGTGGATAGTTCTCGAGATGGACCCGAGGAGCCTCACGGCTCAACCGGAAGACAGCCTCACCATATACGCGGTGGCTGGTGCCCCCAAGCATAAGTGTCACTGCACCACTGAAATCCGCATTGCTGACCCACCCTTCCGAAAGGTATACAAGGTAGAAATAACTCATTCAACATACATTCATTACAAAGTTTTAATTCCAAGCTCGACAGTAGATTACTTCAGGTAAATTATTAAAAATACTTCAAATACATGCCAATAAATGTATATTAATACTTAGAAATAAGTAAATACCCTTCCCCTGCCGTAAAAAGCTTGCGTCGTTCACCTTCATTCATGCTTCCATTTTAGATTAAGACACACATAAATAATATAAAACTCACTTGGTTGTATTTTATAGTGACCCGATATCACACTTAATCAAAGTACGACTGAAGGCGGACAAGTATATTTTGTTTATGTTCAGTCCAAAATGCGATGTTTGTTATATTTATTTTTGTCGCTTTTGCGATCCCTTATTCCATGTAAACTTGTTGTTATCAATCGACTGATGTAATTAGTTATGCCATCAATGTAATCAATTAATGTTGTATGTCGAATCGAGTCTGCTGCGACTATAGATAAATAAAATCTGTCAAGTGCGAGTCTGATTCGCACGCTAGGGTACCGAATCACCGAACGATATTAAACCTAATTAATTTTAGATAATATTAATAAAAAACCAATTGAAAAAGAAACTTCAATCTTAGTCATGGTTATGAACTACTACCCTCAACTACCTTAACCCACATAAAATAACATGTTCGGTGAGATGTACGCAGTTGGGCTAATTAGTAAATTTACATCGAAAAATGAGCTTACTTTTTCGATGTATAATATATTTTTATTTTTTGGTGTGATACTACGAACTACTTAAAACGCTATCTGTGAATTTCCGCGCATATTCGTTCAAGGGATAGACGGACACGTGAGGCAGAATAATAGGGTTCCGTTTTTCACCCAAAGGGTACGATCCCTAAAAACCAAAAATAAGTCAATACCAATTTTGTAATGGCAAAAACAAATTTTACCAAACTAAAATCATTAAGTAACTCAGTCCACTGTCTTGGCTGGATATGGCTTTCCTGATTGAATATGATTACGACCACCGCCAAAACCAAAATCCTGTCCTTATAACAACGCATAGTTAAAATAATTCGCAAAATAAATTGTCAATTTATAAATAAAGTTACATAAAAACTTAAATTAAAAGGATATTTTTCTGTAAAGTCACAGCAGATACGTGTCCTGTAAACACTTGGACTCAGAATGTATTCATTTTGTTTTATTTATGTGCAGACCCTTCTTGTCATGCATGTGTACAAATGTTATGATTTTAATAACATGCCCGGCTTAAGCGATGTCGTGCTGGATGTAAATGCAGATTAAGTAATATTGTACTAGATTCGACATTCTTTTTGAGACCACAACCACTTCTTATAATTCTCAATTAGATTAGCTAAGTTTTAGATAAATATTTCTTATTCATTTTTTGATATCGACGAAATTTGT
Source organism: Carterocephalus palaemon (assembly GCA_944567765.1). Classification (NCBI taxonomy): domain Eukaryota; kingdom Metazoa; phylum Arthropoda; class Insecta; order Lepidoptera; family Hesperiidae; genus Carterocephalus; species Carterocephalus palaemon. The sequence goes on along the minus strand of OX155637.1, from coordinate 6,662,523 downwards.
CCTCCTAATTACGTTAAATTTTGTGACATTATATAAGTCTATGAAGACATTATCACATCAGCTTTGTTAGTTACTTAGTTAAGCGCGCAGTGTCGCATCTGGTGGTATATTTCATTTTTCCTAACTCGATATAAAATTTCAATCATTATTTGGACTTATTGGAAAGAAGGCTCTTTGGCAGGTTTAATTTACGGTGTAATTTACTGTAGATGGCACTTTTGTTGATCAACCATTCGTTCTCCAATCAACCTACAATTATGTTGGTGGTTTCAAGTTAGGAAAAATGCTCTATACTATGAGTACACTATTACTTAGTCTACGGTGTAGGTGGGCACGGCGGGGTGTTCACACATCGGGCGCCGTGTGGCGGCAGGCCATTGGATAGTGCACGAATGCCACGCGCGCCTCGAGCTGTGTCGCGTCTTGAGAATTGCCGACTTTTGTGTTGCCAAGTTTTGTCACTTTCAGATGTTGACAACACAAAAATTGCACAGGTTTACGTATGATTCTCCACGAGGTGTTATGTAAAAGCTCGTGAAGACAACGCCCCGCCGGCGTCCCGGCCACGCTCGCTGTGTGAACACACCTTTAACTGAAGTTCGTTTCGTGTAGCGTCTGGTGCAGTTGACTTCGGAGACGGGCGAAGCGGAGGAACTCGAAGATGCTAACTCGGACGCGCCATGCACGCACTACAACTGCACGTACGTGAGCGTCACGCCACGCCTCTCAAATGTGTAAGTTTTCTTTTAAAGATGTCATAGCAGTCGAGACTGCTGCTGAAACGCATAACCGAGCCGATAGCGTCTTCATATTGCTCGGGAGAAAACTAAGCACAAATTATTTATTAACTCAACTTATTATAATTAGAAAGAAAGAATGAAAGAAAAGCTTTTATTTCGTATTTTCTGACGCAATAAGACAGCCTTTTGCAAAACTTCTTTTTTTTCTGTTTTTTTTTTTCTGGTGCAATAAATTATATTGTATTGTATTGTTAATTATGAACGCTGATACGAAACCTAAAAAAGATAGTAATTGTGAATATTATATTATAAAAAAACCGAGAGTGAAACCAATGTGGATCGGTGGAGGGCTTAGTGGCCAACCCAGTGTCGAATGTTTTCAAGCCACCTGAAGGTCTTCGACAAGGCTTAACGATTCTTTTCACGATTGAAAACAACCATGAGTGCCTTATCTGCTTGTAAACATATTGATCTTAGTTGATTTAAATCTAATTTTGATTTGTTCAGGATGATGAGCGCTCTTATTAGTAAAAAAATAAATAAAGCAATGTGTGTAAGTGTGAAATTAGAATATGAATGTGGTGGCAAATGTTATTATTCACGTCTTTGTTACAGTCATAACGCGTGGCCCAAGCAAGCCTTGTTAGTGCCCGGCAACGAGGTCATCTTCTCTCTGGAGACTGCCTCGGACTACTTGAATGAATACAATAAGCCCAACAAGTGAGTGATGTCAATTTCGCTGAAATAAGTATAAAGAGTTTATTACGAAATAAAAATTACGAAGGGAAGGAAACTGAACAGAATAAACAATAGAGTCATTGGTCTATTGTTCGCATAATATTGGCGAGTCCCGGGCTGGGCAAATAATAATTGGTTTCTCAACTTGAAATTCCCAGTAAAGTGTGGAGTAGTGCTCCATGTTCTAAGGGAGAGAGCTCTGCGTTATTTCTCTTGAGCAAAAATATAATCGGCTCTAATGAAGTTGATCACAATTGCTTTATAAACAAATTATTACACGGTTGAAATTGTACTTGCCACTTCTACTACCAAATCCTGGTTATTATTTTAAGGAGGTAACACATTTTACGTTAAAGTTAAAAACGTTTAACGTTTAAAGGTTAAAACATTATTAGTAAAGAAAATTTGCATGCCGTTTGTAGTTAAACTAAGAATGAATTTATGAAATTACTAATTGTTATGACCTCGTATTGTGTCTTACTTGTTTAAAGAATTGTTAGTAAATTCTATTCTCACTGGTAGGCCAATGTTTGCGATGTTGATAATGACAATGTTTGTAAAGACGATATTGAAACGCGCAATATGACGTGCAGCGAGGAGAGCCGCTTCGGCTTCCGGTGCCTGTGCGTGGGATACGAAGACGCGCCGTTCACCGCGCAGAAGCAGGGGCTCGCGGCGCTGGAGATGGAGCTGGTGTACGCGGGCGCGGCCTGCGCGGCGCGCCTGCTCGCGCCGAACCTCGAAATACCGCCGCTGCAGTTCTGTAAGCACTGTCTCTCCTCTCTCTCTCTCTCTCTCGCACGCTCTCTTTCTTTAATTATTCTCACTTAACATAGTCTCCTACAGGACTTCCCCAAGGTATAGTAGGATTAACTAACTTGACACCTACTAATACTTATTATACGTATAAAAACGTATAAAACCTACGTATAAAAAACAAATACGGTTAGGTTTGGTTCGCTGCGACCCATAGACGTCCCACTGCTGGGCACGGGTCTCCCCCACAGACGCAGCTCCGGGAGGTCTAGAGTACTACTCTACCACGCTGCTCCAATGCGGATTGGTGGAGGGGTTATTGGCCAACCCAGTGTCGAATATTCTCAAGCCACCCGAAGGTCTTCGACAAGGTTTAACGACTGTTTCCAACATTGAAAACAACCGGGACCGACGGCTTTACGTGCCCTCCGAAGCACGGTAGGTAGGTTAGGTTTTTTTTTATAGTATAGTCAGACAAACAGACATACGGGCCACCTGATGGTAAGTGGTCACCGTTATAACACCGTTAGGTTACAAAGAATTTAAGATTAAGGGGTTACGTCGCATTTTTTTTCTTCATTTCTATATCTCACGTACTCCAGGAAGTTGAGGAACTTTTTATTGATAACTAGTGGACGCCCGCAGATTCGCTCGCGTGGAATTATACATGACAATAGTTTCATTTACACCTAGTAATATTATATACTTAGCATATTATGTCAGTCAGTGAAGATGCAGCTTTCTAATGGTGATATAATTTTTGAAATCGGTCTAGTAGTTTTTGTGGGAAAACATTACAAACACATCTTTCCTCTTTAAAATATTAGTACATATAGATAAAAAGGGTCAATCAATGTTAATAATATACATACCTGCATGTGATATCTTGATTATTTTACCCAGTAGCTTAGTACGTTTGTTAAAATATAAGATTGATATGGTTTATTTGTTTCGAAACAGGATTTCCTGCCTTGATTTTTGCTCCAAAATTGAATATATGTACAGTTTTGTGTTGGGTGTGCCAGTGATCGTGACCGGCATGCGTAGACGCAGGTGTCGAAAGATTATATTGAGCGACAAACGAACTGAATCACTCATCCTGAATGTAAACTGATTGTTCTTTGCGTTTCCGTTGTATTGTTTCACACGAGCGTGTGGCGGTTGTGTAACTTGTTTTAGTAAACAATATAGTGTTTTCGTTTATAGCGGACTATGGATAAAGTATGTAGTTAATTAGTTATGAAAGATACTATTTGAGGATCGACTTTCATCATGATGCTTGTGATCTGGACTTAGGCCGAAATTAATTTTCATGAATAGTCGTAACAGATTTTACAAACTATGCAAAATTATGAAGTATAGATATTAAGATATTTTCTTTCATATAGTTTCAGTGCATGTGAGTTAAAAATGTAAAGATTATCAGGAGGAAAAGTGTAGATGACAACTTTTTAACAAGATTTTTATGTATAAATTCTTTACAGTATTCTGTGCTCGTCAACCGAATACCGTCTCAATCAGGCATCACTGAAAATCAGCGTTGCGACTTCATCGTCGCAGCATATGCTGAGTGATGACCTTTTTAGGACAGGGATATGCGGCATTTCTTAACAATTATTTTACTATTATTTTCGTTTATATTTTTTTTTTGTAAGTTTTGATTGCTGTATATTTACAGTTTTAAATAAAGTTTTCTGTTCTATTCTATTCTATATAAATAACAAACGAACTGCATACCTCCACCCATCCTCAATCGTACATGACAACTGTTACAGTGTATACTATACTATACAATGTAATAATGTTCTCTATGGTATGTAAGTAGCGTCCATATTCAACGACGGGCGCGGTCAGTTTGTGGATGGGTGATGAAATTTCATGGACGCTACCGTGCTTCGGAGGGCACGTAAAGCCGTCGGTCCCGGTTGTTTTCAATGATGGAAACAGTCGTTAAGCCTTGTTGAAGACCATTAACCCCTCCACCAATCCGCATTGGAGCAACATGGTGGAGTATGCTGTAGACCTCCCGCAGAAGTGTCTGTGGGGGAGACCCTTGCCCTGGGCAGCAGGCTTGCAGTGGGACGTCTATGGGTCGCAGCGATGTTATGTAAAGTCTGCAAATCCGTAATCCATACTAATATTATAAATGCGAAAGTAACTCTGACTGTCTGTCTGTGTCGTTTTCACGCCAAAACTACTGAACCGATTTAAATGAAATTTGGTACACAGATAGTCTAGGTCTAGAGCCTGAGGAAGGACATAGGCTACTTTTTAATCTATTATTATCTCTAAATCCACGCGAGCGAAGCTGCGGGCGTCCACTAGTTGTGTATATATCCACCAATCGCACCTAAACGAAGACTTTATTATTGTGGTCCAGCTACGATAATGGAGTTGCAAATGAGCGCGGCGGGCGGCGGCGGCGCGGAGGCGGAGCCCAGCGAGGAGAGCGACGCGCTGTTGCTGGCGCGCGGGCTCGAGCTCTCCTCGCCGCCCACCGTGCACCACGTGCTCGACGGCCTGCCCCTCATGCGGTGAGCTCACACTATTCCCATCATAATCTAATCATAACGAATTAATAATCCTTTTATATACATTAAGTAAAACTAACGAATCATTAAATAAATCTTGAAAAAAAAAACTATCAGGGGATGATAATTTATCGATACTGATTCCGAAAATATATTTTGTCTGTCTGTCTGTCTGGCCCTATGTGCGTGATGTGATCAAAAACTACCGAACTGATTGAAATGAAACTTTTTTTTTATGGATATAAGATAACAATCGAGCTTGCAGTATCTCGAGCTCATCTGCTGCCGCCCATGTGCGTGCGCCATGCCCACAACTGTGACTGACTGTTAGTCCAGTCAAAAATCGTTTGATAAATTTCAAAGTAGTAGCAAAGGTTTATTTATTTAAATTAATAGAAGACATATTTCTCTGTTTATGTGAATTTTGCAATATTAAGAAAAAATTTTAAGTAATTAAATAACTAGATAATTTTAATAATAATTTTTCAAGTGGCGTTCCTGGGCAAACTTTTGATGTTTAATTTTTTCCTGGATTTATGGCAAAGGATATATCAATGTGTGTTAAAAAAAATAGGAGGAAATTCAAATTTCAGTGAAGTCAAGTAATTATTTATTAAATTTCATTAGATTTGCTTAATATTTGACAGGCCCGTTGGCGCAATCGGTAGTGACCCTGTCTGTTGCGCCAAAGGTCGTGGGTTCGAATCCCACTCAGGACAAATATTCGTGTGACGAACACTTGTATTTGTTCTGTGTCTGGATGTCAATATTATCTATTTAAGTATGTATTTAAAAATATCTATGTATGTATATCAGTCTCTGACACCCATAACACAGGCTCGCGCCTACTTTGGGGTCAGATGGCCGTGTGTGAAAATGTCCAAGATATTTATTATTTATTTATTTATTATTATTTATTTATTTGCAATAAACTTTTAAAGTTGAATAAATAAAAATATAGAATATTTAGGAACTATTTATCTCGTCGATTTCTACAGAAATGAAGTTCGAAGGACAGAATTCGATCGGTAGTGTCATTGAGGAGGGTGGCATCTAGGTGTAAACGAAATTATTTTTATATGTAAATACACGCGAGCGAAGCTGCGGGCATCCACTATAATAGCTAAAAAGTGTTTTGTCACCTATTAAATTCTTCATTGAGTTTGAACTAAGACAAAACTCTTTATAGCTAAAATAGATTAATTAATTTGTTAATAATAATATTTATTGCCTAACGTGTATTTATTGCACATTTTGAGGGCTTAGACATATTACAGGGTGTATCCGTGAAAGGGAGTTGCAATGGATTAATAACATGTATCTTTAATGTTTCATTGAGTGCAAAATTAGAATTAAGATTAGGTTAGATTTTTAATCTAAATAAAATAAAGCCTAATAGCCCTGCTAGTACTTGCAATTCACGAGCGCGATCGGCCCTAAGATATGGTTGAGATTATACATTAGAGATATATATTCATACGTGCGTTAGATAAGTGACTTTTGACTAACTTCAAAGCAAAATCCCATTTAGCTACTCAATATGCGACCTACGAACGAAAAAGAAGGAAGTTCAATTGTAATTTTTTTACAAGTAAGTACCATGAACCTTTTATCCTTACAATTGCAATGTTCTGGAAAGAATATAGACATTTTTACACTAATGGATAGGATAAAATATTCTCCTTTTTGATATTAATGTCCAGAATGCAGAAGCAGTCAGTAAAAATACGTAAATTCCCGTAATTTTCTTACTTAGCTGTTTCTATAGGAACTATAGATAAAATCGGTAACGATATTGAACTAACCATACATCGCTAACTGATGATAAACAATATGCCTGGTACCTTTATTTTTTAATATATTTTTAAATATTTGAATTTTGTCAATACGCAACTAACTAATAATATCATGTTTCAGATTTCCATAAAATATGGAGACGAAAAATACGAAGAAGAATGGCAAATTTGTAGCTAGTACTTCAATGGCAATCACATTTTATACTCTGTAATGTGTAAAAATAAATTCGTTATATGTAGTTTAGTAGTTTTATTTTTGTATAACATAACATTACATAATAAAAGGTATTCTGTTTAGTGCTTTAAATCGGGATCTGACAGGCTTTACTTTGTGGCTGTTAGTCCGCCCCATTAGGCATGCACACAACCAAGTGAGGACCGCGCTCATGAATTGCAAGAAATATACACGCTCGTCCTGCTCCTGATGGGTGAAGGGTTGCTGCTCTCTACGCCGTGGCTGAAATTTGATTTCCCACTCGCTACGATCTGGGTTCAAATCTAAGTGGCACGCATCGGTCACTTTTCTATGAATGTTTTAAGCAATCAAATATCACCTCTAACAGCGAGGAATAGGTACGTCGTAATGTTCTCGATATGAAGCGTATGAAGTCTGCTGATGTGCACTTGGTCAGCGTCTATTGAAAGGTTTCGATGATGATGATGATGTTAGTTGCTTATGACCGACACGGTGAGCTGTACATCACCGCGCTTCAACCACCGAACAACGTCTATCCGTCATACTGATGCCGTCATTAGAGGATGGCATATTAGTATTCCGTGTTGCGTCATTTAAGAGTGACGTTATAAACATGATCCTTGAGGTAAGTTTATTAATAAGGCCATAGATTTAGATGATTTGATGATGTTTAGATGACCTAACAGCGTTGGTGGTACTACGGTTGAAGACGCAAAACAAATAAAATTGTAACATGAAACTATTCTCGAGTTTAACCAAATCACGAAAAGAGAATAATATCATCCATCCATGATGCAATCCTTCAATTTTATTTAGTATATTTATAAGATGCTATTCAAATTGCAAAAGGCGAATAGAAAGTTTAAAATTGCTAGCATACCGCAATTAAGCTCAGCTTAATTAACTATTTTAAGCCATTTTATCGCACGTATTTTCTCTATACTCTGATTCTGAAATACTGAACAAGACTCATTTAAGGATTCACACTACTTCGGTAAGTATCTACAACAATTGTTTATGTAGTTGTAGCTGTCGATAAAATTTAACTATACATACATAATATAAGTCTTGTGATGGTGGTATGTCAATTATTTAGTATAGGTGGAGGTTTGTACATTACAGAAAACAGGTACAACATTGACTCACAAGTTTAAAGAAAAACAGGGATGTCGCACAAAAAATTGGTTCGTCTATGTTTATATGTAAAATATATGACAAGGTAGGTAAGTATGTTATTTAGGTAAGTATTGTATTTTTCAGCAGGATAAAACCAAGTAAAACCAATTAACTCTCTTTGTAACGATAGTAGGTGTACTCTTGCTGTTATGGCACTCGATTCTTATATAGCTTGTAGTCTACCTATACGAGTACATTCTTAGTAGTAGCAATCCATCCAAAAGTTGGACATCGGACACTGTTGGACATCGGCTTCCATTACCAACTACACAACTACATTACCAACTACACAACAACAATCAAACGGCTTCCAGTAGTCTTCGTCAATTCATCAATTCACGTACCTAATTGAAGGCCGCTTAGTAGGTACCTACACCAAGATAGGCGTTGGGGCCCGTGACACACTGGTGACCACCATCAGTTCGCCCGAATGATTCTTCTCAAGTTGCCCGTGTCCGTAGACGAAAGTTAGATTGCCATCTAAGTCCGATGTGTCGGATTATGTATTCAGACTTATGTGAATTGTATTAACTAGGCATTGACGGAAAATAATCGGTTTTAATAGTTTGTTCAATAATATCAATGTGTAAATGTAGTAGAATAATTTATAATAAACAACATTACGCAATATGTCTCGTAGGTATAAGTGTATCCACGCGAGCGAAGCTAAAGGCTTCCACAAGTTTAACATAGGTACTATGTACTCGTATGATTATGTTCGTTTGGCCATTGGGCTTTATTTGCCAGATTAACATGGCAACACTCAAAACAGTCGTCACCCTTCAATCAGACAACAATGTCAACATATATATGTGAAAAGTATCAATTATTTATAAAAAAAATTAAAAACAAGAAATTCTGCATAGCAAGTATGACAAATCGCACAATAGCATAAGCAAGCTAATAAGCTTATTTTTGTGTTCGCTAGCACATGTAAATGGATAAACTGAGATGATATCATTGCCAATGTCAATAATACGATAAGAAATAATATGATGTCATTGATTAGTTATATGTACCTAGACGAAGATAAATTATGCTACAGCTCTTGGTAATGAAATTAAAGTTACTTTGTTTAAAATAAGAAAATCATATTAAAATTTATTTATGTCGCTGGAGCATCGCATTCTTATGTATTTATTTTCCATTCACATTTGTTTGGCGTAGTAAATTTAAAAATAATTTTATCTATATTAATTTTATAATGTATTACATTATATTTTAAATAAAACTATACATAATAATTTAAGGGATAAACAAATATTTTTGCTGTATCATCCTCAGTAATACTGATAAACTTAAAACTTAAGTTGGCACAAATGCGACTGACACTACAATGAGGTAGAGCACTAACCTAAATATTAACGTCGCTCGTGGAATGTTTGATTAGTTTATCTCGCCGGACATCTGACCTACGAGCGAGGACTCCACCAAGTTTTGTCAATGGTAAGGAAGTTGCAGAGATCAATATGTTTCGCAGCTTCTCAATTCATAAATCAGTGGTCAGAAGTTCGGCTCTTTCTACCACTATGTGAAACTCGGTCTCTCGGTAGGTTTTTCCATCCGGTAAAACAATTTGCAGCTTCTTTTTCTTTTCATTTTCTCGCCTTATTATGAAGTATATTCCAATTGCTACACAGATTATCGCTGCAATAATGCCTACTACAACAAAAATCCAAAAGTTTTGTTTAAAGGAACCACATCTGCTGTCAACAAATGTTGGCAGAGATACATAATGCTCTTCTAGCGTGTACCAACACGATATTATACCGCCTTGTTCGTTGAGTACTTCGCGCCATTCGTCGGCCAGTTCGCAGCTGCATGTCGTGTTAAGATTGAGTCCATCCACACGTAACGTCAACCCCGTCCGATTAAACATCAACGATGATGGGGTAATGTTAGTAACTGTGTTGTTATCGATTAAGAACTCCTGTCTTCCCATTGCTGATGTAACTTCCGTGTCAACAGAAAATCCAAAAAAAGCTCCTTTACTAACCGAAGTCACAGTATTATTTCTAAAGGTGATTGGGCCTCTTGTCACGATATGGAACCCGTCTCCTTCGATAGTCTCCATATTATTATTTTCTATTAAAACTCTCTTTGGTGAATTGACAAGAAATGTCAAACTAGATAAATATTTAACGGTAACTCCCTCCATTCTAAACAAATTAGTCACTTCTACATCCGACAAAAACCTGCTTGGCAAGGTTTTCATGACGCCACCTCGCATTAAGAAATTTACGGTCGTAAACTTCTTGAAGGCTTGTATTTCTACTCTATCAAATACATTGTTCGTGAGTTCTATATTCTTAACCCCAGTGAGACTGGAGAAGGCAAACGGTTTAAGCATATTTATTCTGCTATCACTTATAATTATATCGTTGACACGTCCTTGAATTGCATGTGACGCGATTTCATTTACAATGCTCTTGTCTATCACAATTCTTATACCGGGATTCATATCGCTGTCCCGATAAAAAGGAGACCATGCAATCGCACGCTCATTGATGACTACGTGGCTAACGTTTCTTATTTCTATTGCCCGTAAATGAAGAAGGCTTCTCACTGAGTCTTGAAGGAAGTGAACACGCGCACAACTGTCTATTATAATGGCTGTGGCGGTTGAGGGAATCCTGTATGCTCCATCAGGTCGAAGTGTCACCTCCTACGGAAAAAAAGTGCGTCACATAACATTTCAGAAGGTTGAGGGCAAACTATTCTCCTAACCAGTATCCTTATTGTAACTTTTTTAACAAATATTAGCAAGTTATATATGTTAAAATACTAATTAAATAAACAATCACTTGTATTGCAGTTTAAATTATGTCTAGCAAAGAGATTTTCAATACCGCGTCTAAGCATCTGCCTTACAATGGAGAATAGTGTTGACTTTAATAAAAATCTCTAAATTATTGAATCACCTCAACATCTGGGGTGCAGCTGCATAAAACTCTTGTAAAGGAATCGCACCGGCACGCCTCATCCTCGCAGATGGTGGGCGTGATACCCTGTGCCCAGCCGCGCGCTGTCAGCACCACCAATACGTGCCACCACGTTGGCCAACGCATGACCTGCTGCTTGCCGTTTTACGTTACCATCTCATACGGCTACTCCATCTGGAATCATTTAAACGTGAACGTTATGATGTACACAAACTAAAAACTAAGAATGGGTGAATATAAACCAACAGTTGAATATCGACATTTTTATCAACCTTGGTACGCACGTCAGTCATGGTTTTGTGGTCAGTAGTTCTTCACACCATTATTAAATAACTAGCTTCCCCGTGGCTTCGCCCGTTTCATATCGTTTTAGGTGAAGAACTACCGCTATCAACGGCAATATACACTAAAGATCCACCACCACTAATCAAAATCTAGATTCACTTGCAGTCCGGCCGATCATAATCCGAGATAGGAATCTATTAAAAATTTATCGATAGTTAATCGATAGATTAAAAATCGAATGATTATTTTATGGTTTTAATTTCACGGATATCCTATGTCATTCAAATCACTTCGATACATAATTCAATTGAGAAGGAGAAGAACGACAATTCAATACATAAACAAAAAAATGATTAATAATTGAATGATTACTGTAATAATCATTCAATGTTTGTTTTTGCACATTTCCACGGGACCCATGCAATTTTCCTTTGTCACTCTCCTGGTCCTATACCTTTGCAAAAAATCTCGTCGATCCATCATTTCGTCGAGGCATACGATGGATGAATGATTGTTACTCAATTACTCGTACATAAGCAAAGTCAATGCAAAGTAATGTCAATATGCTCACGTATGTCTCATCCTGAAGACTCATGATGACTTAAGAAGATTGAGAAGAATAAAGATCAAAGATTTCAAAAGTAGGTTATGAAATATTGTATTGATTTAGTTAATTGTCCTTGAATCTAATAACAAGAAAAAAATGCACTGATAAAAATAATGAAATGTATTTACCAGTTTTTGCGAGGTTAAATATTTCTGGGCAGGTATTTTTTGGTAATATTTAAATTATTTTATCAAACTATTAACACTGATATGAAACGGGTCTTTAATGTAACAATAAAAATTCTAATTGATTTTTCAAAGACTAGTGTGCACGAACGTCGCAGGCGTTTATCAATGTGAGTCAGCTCCGTAGTGCTCTATAGTCGGTTATCGAGGCGCGTTATCAGATAGCCGCCTAGGTGCTGGCCGGCTCACGTAGTGCCGCAGTAGTGCGCCGAGCATACGAGCGCGTGTGAATTTAGCAAGGCTATCGGAATACATAGATAGCGTTTCCAGATACTGACCATGCTGATGGCCTCCAATATTGTATCTTATTAATTAGAGTGTTTTATTAAAAAATTTCCATTTCATTTAATTTCAAAGCAATGTTGGTTGGCATCTTCGTTTTGAACAAGGAGTAAATGTTTCATTTGTGTAATGAAATGTCTGAATGTTAAATATGAAAGTATCGAGAATACATTATCATATGACTAACCTCAAGCCCTCAACGTATATACTAGTCAAGCCAAGCCTACGTACCTAAATGTGTGTTTTGGTTTTCACCACACGTAAAATTTCTTTTGAGCGTAAAACCTAGTCGATGTCGATGTATTTAATTTCGATTCAAGCCTCAAAGGATTGAACTCTGACACTAGCTGTATTGAAGCTGTCGCAAAACTACTAGAAGTGAAATCTGCAGAACCTTAAAACTGTAAGCTTTTTAACAATTTTAATTAAGACTCCTGAAAAACTCTATATTGATTTATGTTTTTTTGTCGGCTAAAAACATTCCAAGATAACTACAGCACCAATTTTTATTTGGTATTACATCCAGATCTACCACAGTAAAATAATCGAGTTTCGGTGGACAGTTGTAGTCTATATTATTATTTCAATTGATGGACTACGTGATTACCAATCTAAGTTTTCATTGTTATTGTTACAGTGTTAAATTAATATCAGAAAATATCACACGCTACATTTCACCTGAGTTATAGTGTGGTGGTCAAAGCTGTCTTTACAAACTCGGCTGGCCCACGGCTGTGGGTCTTACTAACAGTAGGTATATAAAGTGAAGAAAAAGTAAGACTCGTTTTAGGCGCTGTTTTAGGATAGTAAATAGGTAATGTTTTTTTGTTTTTAAAACCACATCAGCAATTAATATACAAACACTTACTTTACATAAAATCGGCCATTATACGAATCGTACCTACATCGATGCGTCATGCATCAAATCCAGATCTCAAGAAGATCGGTGATTCACGCAAATACGTACCTACCTACATAACGAACCTGTTCGAAAGTACAGAATTGGATATTTGCCCATGCCAGGGTTAGTAAATTCTCAATGGACGTGCATTCCCGAAAAGCTATTATTGTATAAAATAATTAAAAGTCTGTAATTTTTAAAGTTAAAACTTTACGAGTATAAATTTGCACATTCTTTTCAGAACATATTATGACTTCAGAGGTATACTACTGCTGATGGAAACTTAAAAATCGTGTTTTAATGTAGATCACATTTGTACCATCGCATATATTATTATCTGAATGAATATTAAATTGTTATTTGCGAACGATAGTTGACCCATCAGATCACGGTAGAGCGATATTTTGTGCAAACAAGAATGTGTATCAATAAGAGAAGCATATAATTTAGTGAAGGAAAGTATCTGTCGCGTCTGTTCGATATGCTAATTACAACATGTCTCGAGCTATTTTTGAGTTTTAAAGATGCTTTTGGGATTAATGCTTGCATTGCGAGAGACCGCAGTAGTCGTGGAATTCGTGTTATGATTTATTTTTATCGTCTACACGTGAATGGAACTTAGGAAATTATCTTTAGATCCGAGATACAAGTATGTCCGTAAGATACGTCCAATTCGTTTATGCAACAATTTATTATATTGAGATATTATCTTGGATTTTAATTATTTACAAATTAACGTTCTATTCGTATTATGTACTGTTACTACTACTTTTAGATATCTGTGATAAATGTGAGTAGGCAGCAGCGTTGCCAGACGTCCCGATTTTGGCGGGACGTCCCGATTTTTACATCAAAATTAAATGTCCCTCGCGGGACAGGCTCAGTCCCGCTTTTCGGCGATAAATCGACCGTGCTGTGGAAGCGTGGGCAGTTACTCATACAGTTTAATCTGCAGCTATCCTGTGAAGAGTTCTTCGTCTTGATTGAAGAGAAAAAGGAAACTTTAAAAGACTTTAAATCTTCACAGAATTATCATGAATAAGTAATTCTTATAAATAATCATTCTCTTAATGAAAGTTGCAATTTGTAACACTCACTCCCCAGACTATTGTTTGAAACGCCATATTTTTCTCATAAACTTTTTTGATTTTGATTTCTGTTTTTTTTTTTTTATTTAAAAGACGAATAAGACTCTACTATTAACGATAGTAATAACTATTAACTTCAAAACTCAATCATCATCACAGACGTAGAAATACTTTAAAGTTGGTTAAAATCGGGTGTTTTTCTTTGGGGCCACCAGTATGACTTTGGCGGTCAATATCTTGGAAACCTGACACTTTACAAGATTTTGTCAATCTAAAATTTATGTTTATATTGATGAGAACTTTCGATTTTTGGAGGTTTAATTAATGGGCGTCATTTTTAAAAATTAAAAAAAAGAGTCGGTGGGCCAGGCTTCATACAAAAATCTTCAAAGCCCTTTAATAAATATAAATTGAATATAGCACACGTTAGAAATCTATTTGCCGAGCCGATACTACATTGTTTTGTTTTAATTGGATAACTTAATCTCCGAGCACCTTTGAAATTCACTATAGAAGAGATTAAGTAGCGCTGTTATCGCGCTGAGTCAACAAGTTATTTAGGTTTATACCTACTACCTACGTTGTTAAAACAGTGAATATTGTATTTTACATATGAGGTTGCATTGATATTGCAAATCTAGAGCACAATACGTCCTGCACAGCTCGATAAGCTATTGGAATAGGTAGTAGGTATTAGCATAACGCGGAAAGTGCACACGGAGGCACGAACCTCAGAACGCGAGTTTCGCGAGTGCTATTCGCAATTATTTGTAATGCTAGAACAGATCTTATTTCAGCATTGTTTTACACGCAAGCCGGCACGTTACATGGGACCGGCACGTTACCGTGCATGTTTATGATTATGTTTGAAACCAAATGTCGATGAACAACAATCATGTGAAGTTGAGGCTTTTGAATATTGTATTTGATGAATAAACCAAAAAGACTAAGTTTCAACTAGCAATCTGTTTTTTTGAAATTGATAGAATAACATGATACAAAGACAAATCTCTCTTTCTCAGATGTTTTTTTGCTTTTTTTGAATGTGCCGTTAATTATTTATGATCTTACTACTGATCATCATATTTAATTAGGAATTACGTCTTTTAATGACAAGCTATTATCAAAACATTACCCCTACTCTCTTACATTATTGTTTACTTAATTTATTTGAGCAATACCTACTGTAATTCATACTTATCATACTGAGAGTTTTCATATTCTTAGCTTTATCCGGCTCTCGTCATGTTTTAATCATGCCGAGATAAGATAGATTTCCTGCGGACTAATGTGTATTACGCGGTAGTTATTGTAGTTACGCATTTGATCATTCGACCTCAGAGATAACTAGTTGTGATTATTGAATTAACCTTTTCTCGCAGCTTCCCGGCAGAGCGGGGCGACTCACTCAATTTTATTGTTCCCGAGAGAGAGTGGTGTTATTTGTCAATTTTGACTATTAGCTAAAACTTTTTTGTAATGTCGTTCGTCTAGCTAGTGGGTGTACAACACACCTCTGCCTTCCCATTCAGGGAAATACAAGCGTGATGTTGTTTTGTTTGTTTGAATAAGTGTATGTATAATATTCATTCATTCATCTATAACGTATATTCGGGAAATTAATACTGGTATATACTTACCTAAAAGTAATTATGAAACGTCTCATAAATAATAGCTAAAGATTATAAACATTAAAGAGAGACTTCTTTGAAATTGTACACGTTGTTTAATGTTTACACTAACCTTCATTCAGTTCCTAAAACTAAGCTCGAAAGGTACGTTGGTCGTCTCGCGTTACCGTACGAACGAGTCTCTCTTTGCACTGTAACAGCACTTATGGGGGGACGCCGCCGTGCCGCCGCGCCCCCGTGCGGGACAACCTGTGACCACAATTACGGCTCTTATTGCACAGACCTCGCCATTGTAATCTCTAATAACTGCAAGGTAGCGTTGAGTCCGCGCAACATTAAGATGTTTGTCGTCGCTAGATAGCTGCGTTGGCGTGTAGTACAAACGCGAACGCACCTAGTCGTGAACACGATTGCGGTGTGATATAAAAAATGAGTACCTATCGTAGTTTACCTAATCAGATGTAGGTACCAGATTATATGTGCTCCCACGATGGAAGTTGTATACCGGAAGTTGATTTGGAATATTTTTTTTATTAGGTACAAATACAATAAATACAAACTAACAATAGGTAGGTACTTATGTAAAAAAAAAAAAAAAACAAATACAATACAAATGAACAACAAAATATAAAATAAATTATTTATGTGGGGTGGAGGATAAATATCTGGATATTTCATTTTATATTTCTAACAGTTCTATGTCTTATATATGTATATATATATTTATATTATTTTAAATATATATTTTTCCGGCATAATATCAGATTTTGAATGTTTTATTACATTCAAATTCTGATATTATATATCTAGTAATATGTAGATATACTTAAAATGTCTATATCTATATCTATTACCGGATAACTCAGCTTTACACGATAATATTTTCACAGTTAATGATGATGATGATACCTACAACCTAACCAATTGCTAAGCTTGTAGACTTGTTTACGTACTTATCGTGTATATTTTGTTTCCAAAAGACTGGACAACGAACGTATTTAAGAAACGTAGGTAAAATATATAGGTAATGAGTCTCGGTGATCATACTCGTACCGTACATACTACGTAATGTTTAAATTAACAATCTGTTATACATATTTTCAAGTGGTGCGTGTTTTGCAGCAAACTTTGATCGCATGCCAAGTCAATGGGCGCGATACTGACGCTTAGTATTAGGTAATGTCATAAAATAGGAAATATTAATACTGACCTCACGAGCGAACGGATCCTTGGAGTAAACATGGAAAATATTAAACACACCAAAACACACTTAACTGAATACAGTAATCGAACATCGGCATGTACACCATAGTTAGTTGTCGTTTTAGAACGATGTATCTTATTTTTGGTATTAAATCGCATTTGCCGGTATCACGATGAGAAGCGCGCGCTCGGACAACAATGCATGCGTCGGGTCGGTTCCCGCGCATGCGACTGAACTGAGCACAGTGAGCACTGACTGACTGGACTGACTGAGCTCAGCCAGCGAGCGAGTAGTTGGGTACAGACAGGCTGGCTGAGTATTAAGCGCCTGCGCAGTGGCTACCGGCGCGGCAGCGTGAGGTGCGCCAGCGCCTTCCGCGCGGCCTTCGAACGCAACACTCAAGTTTTAGGCGAATGGCAACTGACTCGACTCTACATCGGGCCAACCAACGGTGTAAAATATGTACATATTTACCAAAAATATTACTATCGCGCTGAGATCCGCTTAACGGCCTTGGCGTGCAATAGAGAGAACTGCAGCTCGAACTGATTTTACCTACGTAAAATTGAGTAACTCGTCCTTTCGTAGTCCCCTGTTTCCTCTTCGAAATTTAGACCGATTTAATTTTTCCTTAGTTTTTAATAAAGAGTAAGGTAATAAAATTGGTCCATTTTGAAGATTTAAAAGATTTTTTCTCTTCTATTCTAATTAAATAATGGAAAAAATCAAAACGTAGTCATAACAGAAGTATGAATGTATCGTATGATAATTTTATTTTTGTTGTCTGTTTTATTCATTATCCTATGACTACGTTTGTTTGGACACTGAACCCTAAGTAGAGTTTGCCGAGTGCCACAGCAACGCGACGCCACTCGTATTTATGCCCAGTAATATTTTCTGATAATTCAAATTATACTGTTAAGTATACTGTTTTACTATTATTCTTATTTTTTTCTAGTAGGTACCTAGAAAAAAAATGTGTAAAAGGTCTGCGTACACCTGTACACAAAGGTCCACCCTTCTTCGAATAAAATTTTACTCGGGTCTGTGATTACTTCCGTGTTTCAGTTTTTTTAAACCCAAAATGTCTTCCTATAACCTGGAGTGTACCTATCCGCGTTTTTTTTCATCCCTTTGGTGTTGTGGTTTTGTCGACGTTTTTGAAATATATATAGGTGTATAGAGAGAGTAGATAGATACCCCAGATTGTGGAGTCACAAGTAGGTACTATGTATATTTCTTGTGAAATGTAGTTTATGTGCTCTGGATAACCGCAGGGTTAACTCTGTCTTTTATAAAAAGAGTTGCAGATGAAACCCGCTCGCCGCATCTTATCTGCTCCTAGATAAGGATAAGCCCCATTCATTCATCAAGCCAGTAAGGGATTGTAAGAGGAGTCCATAAAGTTTAATAAAAAAAAGAATGTGGACTTTTGTCCCAAATGCCGTATAGTAAGTTAATTAATATAATAATAATAATAAAGTAAGGCTCTGACCCTTACCGAAACAAAATAATGCGTCGAAAGTATCTAATGTTGGCGTATTTAAATGTGTAGAATAAGCATAAAATAATATTTACTAGCTCAATCGCAACGCTCAAAAGAGTCAAAGGAATTGAAATAAGTTACTGTATGAGGTATGATGTACACCCCGACTTTTACTACTCCAGAGTAGAGTATCCTTTAAGAGCTAACGGTTGGCATTGCTTTCGTCCAACAGTGATTTAGTCCACGTAACCATTCTATTCATACATCAAGTGATAACGTTCTTATTTGAATGGCTGATTTACCTGTTTATGTATAGGGTCGTTGCGACCCATTGACGTCCCACTGCTGGGCACGGGTCTCCCCCACAGACGCGCTGCGGGAGGTCTAGAGCATACTCCACCACGCTGCTCCAATGCGGATTGGTGGAGGGGTTAGTGGCCAACCCAGTGTCGAATGTTCTCAAGCCACCCGAAGGTCTTCGACAAGGCTTAACGACTGTTTTCACCATTGAAAACAACCGGGACCGACGGTTTTACGTGCCCTCCGAAGCACGGTAGCGTCTATGAAAAAATTTTTGCCACTAGCGGTCACCCATCCACAAACCGACCGCGCCCGTCGTTGCTTAACTCTTTCGATCACATTGAATCGACCCGAGCCATTGGGCTATACAAGGTAGAAACTAGAAATTCGTTCAGGAATTAGTTTACAGGGTATAATAAAGAGCGCATTCCAGGCTTCCGATATGTTTACATAAGATTTCGGATGCAAATGTTTATTTTACTATTCTGTAACTCAAGCCGAAAGGTATTGATTGAACCTGGGCATCTGTGAAATTCATTAGCACCAAGTACTGTTTTAATTACTTTAATGTAAACTCGTGCATTAAATTATATATTGTTAATACCTATTCGAATTCAGTGTATTAAAAAAATAAGAAACGGTATTTTTACTTCTGCGTTTATAAACAAAATACCTTACCCATAAAAAATTTACTAACCTACATAACATAATGTATGTGAGGCCATTAGGGACAGTAAATGTATAGTAGGTAATCTACGACTGTGCACTCACAGCCCATGGATGGAGCCAAAAAAATACATTAAAGAAGTTTTTGAATGGATCTTACTACTTTTACATATCTATGGATGGATATCATTTCATCAATGTACCATAGTCACAGAAGCCAAATTTGACCTTTTGGGATTCAACTTTTTTATCAATTGTTGTGATAGCTGGTATAGTTAAACATATTCTGTGACAATTTCTGGTTTTTACCTATTTTGGTTCAAAAGGTAGAGCCTGAGCGGAGAGCGGCTTATAGGGTTCCGTTTTTCACCCTTTGGGTACGGTACCCTAAAAGGATATCATTTAGAATGTGATAAGATCCATACAATTGACACAATAATGCAGGAGGCAGGATAAATATTCTTATTCTTATTTTAAGAATTAATTTTTATTTGAAAGGATCTATCACATAATAGATTTTCTATAAATTTGATGAAATAATTCCACTCCTAAGAGTACTAAAATGCATAAGGCTAGCAAAACCATGTGTTTCTGTGTTCATTGCAGCGGCGGCGTTTATTGATGGATTATAATGATTCTTTTTTTGATTAGAAAGGTCCAAGCCGGTTCCACCGATCCTATCCTCGTATCCTGTATCAAGCTCCGTATCTTGTTGTAAACGCATTTTGTTTATTGCGTATCAATGTATCGTATCTTGGTATTGCGTAGCGGTATCTCCTTTGATGCACGGACAAAAACCGATATGGGCCGACCCACAATGGGTTCACAACTAGATAGGGATTTAACATAGAGATATTAACTATCAATTCTTCGGGCCTATTGCCCTGTAGAAGTATTTGTATATGGATTTTGATGTTCTTTTATTGAACTATGTATTATGAAAAGTAATACCTACACAGTATTTCCCCTATAAATTCGAACCCTTTAGAAAAATAATTATATTTCATAAATGTTTTTGCGTTTTTAGTCACTCTGGTCACTCATGAAATAGGTAAAATAAGTTTCTGTTGGAGTTCAATGTAAGTGTTATCACAAGTAACGTTGAAAAATACTATTAAGTCAAGTAAGTATATACGAGACATCAGAAAATCATCAAGCAAGGTGGTAGAAAGGGTAAAGAAAATTTGTATTAATTCCTATGGGTGATATACCTCTTTCGTATAGGTACCTTCTCAAAGTTATTCAGCGTCCAGCGGGCTATGGAGAGGTCTTTCGGAATGTTATAACCTGAACGTTCGTAAAATGGACAGTTCGCTAAAGAACCTTCGTTACTCGGATTGTGGACTATTTATTTTATAGATTTAGACCTAATTAAGAGTAAGTGGTGGTATATCAGATTCAGTTCAAGGGTAAACGGACTTTACCCATGAACACACTGCATTAAGAGTTTTAAATTAAATTTAAACACATCGAATTATGTATGTAACTATATTAAGTATGATAATACGAGTATTTAGTAATTTATTAAAAACACTAGTCACTTTTTTTATTTTTATGGATACAATATAGCAAACGAGCTTGCAGCACCACCCATCCGCTGCCCATGACAACTGTGACTGACTTTAAACAAGACTCAATTAGGGACTGGGATGGTTAGTCCAATTAGTTGAGAGAGTTAATTAGTACATTAGTTGGTCAGTTCGTTAGTAGACCGTATGAGGACTGGGGACTGTTAGTGATAGTTAGTCCTGTTAGTTGGTGTTAGACCATAATAAAGACCATAATTGCTCTAAAAACAATTACTACACGGCAGAAATGGTAATAGGTACCGTGGCGGGCGGTGGTACTGCCCCGGGCGAACTCTATATGGAACCAATTAGGTTTCATATAAAACCTATTTGGTTCCCTATAGGCTCTACCACCTAGTAAAATTGTAACTTGTCCACTTATCGTAACTGGTCCAAAATATGGCCTATACTTATCTCTTTGTGAAATAAGAATCTGATTATCTATGAATCTGATTATTGTATATAATTTTTTTTTCATCCATCATTTACTATTTGGCATACATTTCAGCTCCTGCTTGAGCGTGCAATGCAAAACTGACAATTTCTATTTAACGTATTAATTTTGAAACAAAGTAAACTAAAATTATTATTTATTCATATTTTACACTTCTTCTTCTTCTTCTTATTTGCTCATTGCAAAGGCAATGCTAAGCTAAGCTAAGGCTCAATGCAATTTTATCTTCTAAATTTTACATATCGATAAGTGTTAATTTATTTTTCCCGTAGTGGTCCTTAATTTGTTGCCTAACATAATTAATGAATAGTTCTTCTTTATTCAACAAATAAAATCCTGATTCGATATTTCCAAAATTGTAGGCTTAATAAAACAAATATTTGCAGAATTAAAATTTATTTAATTCCGTCTAATTTAATCAACATCTACAACATATACTCATACATCATCATTGTAGATCTTCGAACATTTCATTCAAATGAGATATCGTTTAAAAGTATACGAGATACTAAGAAATTGATTTTCAATACTTAAGAACTTGGTGCGTCAAGCGTCAGAACATTCTTCTCATTAATCCTAGAATATATATCTCAAATGGAATATCAATAAACATCTAGAAAACATGAATATCTTTTTCAACTTACTATGACATCTATACCAGGAATATATAATTAGTTAAATTTGACCTAAGTTCTCTTCGACCTCAGTTGGTAAATATTGATGCCTAAAAAACCATTTTTAATCATCAATATTTCACTAAATTCTTATTTATACAACTCAAATATTTCGATAAAATATATGCTATGCGTGTTCACGAGAAAGCCAATGTGTCTTTTACTACCTTATAAATAATCAAAATAAAATAGGATCCGAAACTCATCATCACTAACCTTTGGACGTTTTTTCTGAATAGGCTTATGAAAACAATACGGCACTGCCTTTTAATGACTATTTAATAAAATGCAAACATTATCCATGTCTTTTGTTTATGTGTAAAATAAGAAGGTAACTGCTATTTGGTTTATATAAGTTCGATCTTTTAGGCTTATACTACAATTATTATATCTAACATCAATACATTAATATTTGATTGTTGTGCAAGTAAAGGCTAAGTGTTGTCAAATAATTAAATAGATTATAATTTAATTAACGTCTTAAATAAAGTGGCACATCTTTTTTGTGGATCTTAACAGTATTGTCAGACTTAAACTTATATACAATTAACATAAAACGTGTCTGGCATGACACAATCACTCATATTTTATAACTATGTTAAAAATAAAATAAACAAAATTAATATCACAGCAAAAGAAACGATAAAGCGAGCTTTTCATGGGAGCAGTTCGCTTTAGTGAGCGCCTTAAGTTGTTACGCAAGGATCAAGAGAACAGAGGAACTCCTGGACGTTAGTTACCGGCTGGGTCGGAGCATAACATGGAAAGGAAGTGCGCGACAGCGAGTTTAATAAACTATGCTCCGAAACCAGCATTTGATTTCAACCAATCCGAACTGAGGAACCTTCGCCTGAGTCTGTGGATGCAGGTTTCTGGGGCAAAGGCCGATTAAACATCTTGCCAGTGGGGCTGTTATTATTGCTAGTAGACATTTTTTCCCGTACAGCCCTTAAATAGGGTCCCCGGGGCATCATGCCTTGTTCAGCAACAACGTCAGGAATAGCACCCAATTTTGAGTTCTTTTCCTTATCATAGTTTACAATTTCTGCATAAAGATGCACAGCAAAGTCCTTGGGTTCAAAATACTCATGGGCTAAAGCTGTACGACGGTGGTACGGTGACAGTGGCAACAAGTTTTCAAGCGATGGTGTCTTAGTTCCAATACTCTTCATTTGTTTCTTATTCTTTCCAACACGCGGTGCCGTATTCTGAAATGGTAGCTCGTAAATATTTTCTACAGCATTCGCTTCTAGATTTTTGCCATTGTAATTATCTTCGAATTTTATAAGATCGTACAAGTGTTCTATTAGCTCACGAGCTTCCACGTAGTTTTCAGGGTCTTCAAGCTTCACCTTCAAGTTCTCCAATAAATCTCGAGTCAATTCCTCAGGTAATGTCTGCGTTATTTTATCGGCCATGGCAATGAATTGGGTATCATTTATTCGATGGTCGGAGGGAATTGTATCTTGAGTACCATTTGTTGTTTGTGGTTCATTTAGGCGTTGGTGCTCTGAATATTCTACAACCGCGAGCTGTGACGTAGATCTTGTATTGGCAGTGTTATTTCTTCCGCATAGGCTCATCTTGTCGCATAAAGCCGCACAGGAAGCATTTGATGAGATAATAGCATTTTTCAGTTTGAAGCAGTGTCCTCGACGTCTCATCCACCTTATAAAACTTATTATCATAGCAATGATTAAACACCCTACTGCAGTTACAATAACGATACCAATAACTTTCTTATCACGGTTTCTTAAACCAGTTTCTTTTATTTCTGGTTTCTTATGTGGGAATCGAGGGTTTTTTATTTCTGTGTAAACAGCTCCTGCTTTCTTACTAAGAATTTCTTCGCATTCTATTTCAGATTTTGTTGTACATACCTTCTTTGTAAATGTTTCGAAACGTATATTCTTTTCTGGAACGTTAAAGCAAATAGCAAAGAAGTAATCGACTGTGCAAAAACTTTGATCTGCGAAAGGTTCTGCGGACGAAACACCGAGAGCTTTCGCGATCCAGGAGGTAATGTTGCAGTGGCACGAATGACCGTAATAGTTTAATTTATAAAGGACATTAAAAGGATATTTCGCGTAAGCTGGTCCTATAAATCCAAGGCTTCCGGGATAAACAGTTTCAATCTCGTTTTCTGAAAAAACTAATTCGTATACTGATCCACCAGGGGCTGATATAGCATTTGGTGATAGCACATCAAATTTATTTCCTCGCATGTAAATTTTATTCCACGATGACAAAACGAATCCTTTTTCCATAAATACGTGGAACTCGCTCTCTAGTATAGTCACAGCAACAACCGTAGCGTTAATTGCTCCCTTGTGTATGATGTCAAACCTGGAAATGAATGAATTATTTGAGTATGATAATGATGGCAAAATGCTATCAGATTAGATTAAAAGGTTACATGTAGAGGTTTACTTACTTGGAACCAGTAATATTCATCTTTTCAACTGCTGAACGTATAGCCTCTGCAGCTAGCTCATGGAAATTAGATCCATAGAAGTATAAGCTGTTAATGAGGGATTGCTGCGCGAAAGCCTCTGCTTCTATATATTGAATGGAACAGTTTAACGCCATCACAGTATTGTAAGTGTTCGCTGAAAAGGCTCCTTGACGAATGGTGCCGATCTCTACATTTTTCATGATAATAGAGGCTGCAGAAGATCCGAATGTTCGCGTGGGAAGTTCAGGCGCATACACATGGTTAATGTGGATCTGAAACATGCAAATACGAAACAGTAAAAATTAAGTGTTCTAATAAAAAGAGATGCATAAAAAATATCATGTTGTAATATTTCATTCTTCTTAGAAGAAATTCCAATTTTAATAAATTCGCAAAAATAAACATGAATATATTTTGCTTTGCTCTTCATAAAATAATATTAAAACACACAACATTTTCAATATCCGCATGAACGCATCGCAAGCTAGTAAATATGTTAGAGAAAGTGCTTACCGACATTCCAGGTCCATGTTCACCTACGTTTCCTGCTGAAGGGTCCAAAGTAAAGGACCCGTCACTAAGTTGAAGTTTCTTTACATTAGTGATGTTTATCATCAGGAGCCACGACAATGCTTCTCCTTTGAGGGTTACTGTATCACAATTTTTTATATCGATTGATAGTGGCCCTGAAATAAAAAAAAAAGTCAACTGTCAACATCCATCAACAATCAAATAGCTTAAAACTGAAATTGAAATTTGAAAATGGCTATATTTTCAAAATATATTTAATTTTGCCACTCTCATTGACAATCGTGTTTTTGTAACACGCCTCACTCGTCTCATGAGTCATTATTCTGTAAAACACGAATACCGAATCGGGGAAACGTATATTTTTAGACGACTGTCCACAAGACTAACGTCCCGCCATCACCTCCTATTGGTTTTAAATGTTGTTTAACGCTGGATTTCAATAACCTATCTACGGATAGATTTGGCTATCGTAGATAGAAATTTGAAACATTTTATATGGAACTTATGTCGAATAACGTGATTGACTGAATCACAGATGATTAAACGAACGTCAATACTTTAGACGTCAACGTCAATGTACCTATATTTTATAAAATATTAAGTAGTGCGAGAATCGAGAAAGTAGTAAAGAAACAGGTTCCGTGCGGGGCACCGTCTGCGTTAGGTCATTTAACTTTTATCGATGAATATACTAATAATAATAATGTTTACTTGATATTATAAAACCTAATCTGCTACTAAAAATGTATATGTGAAAATCTAATGTTTGATGCTATAATGTTTGGTAATGACGATTTATTTAATATCTGATAATATTTGATTGTTTGTGCAAATAGTAAGCGCACAATTACAGACGAGTCATATATGCAAACGACAATACAGAAATAGTTAATGTGACTTCCATATTCTGAATTAAAGAATTAAAGCGAGATCGTACCATCAATTTGCACAAAGATTTAAAAAAAATTCAGAGCTCAAATGCTTAGATTACACTATCCGCTATAGAATATTATGTGACTGTCAATCTTAAAATGAAACATCAATGACAATAAACGTAAACTTTTACCAAGGATTTAACTTACTCTCGAGTAACAGGATGGTGCACTGTACTAAAACGAGCCAATTTCTTCAACTACAATTAGTATGTCATGGCACAGGCGGAAGCTAAAGTAGCTTTGGCCCGTTTTAACATTTATCTATGGAATATAAAGTTTTTGTTTTTGTTCGTATTAATGGATTTTTAAAGGAACAATCTTGTAATTATTATCAAATCAATGACGCTAGTTTGTCAAAAAGACACGTTCAGAAATTTATTGTTTTAACATTTGCTTTCAATTATTTTACATATATTCGCGGGGCTTAAAAATTCTTTGAATCCGTAAAATATTCCTAAGGACCAACAAATTATTTTGAAAATACATTCCACTCTTCCTAATTTTTTAAATTTTTTTAAAATCCTGTTTTGATTCTGTGAACTACATAATTATATACATAACTGAAAATTACATTTAACATAACTATAGTGATTTTACGTTTAACAACGTTCTAAGCTAAACACATGCGAATTGGAAAGTTTTTGGAGATGTCATTTTCTTGCACACACATACCTAATTAAATAATTATAATGTTGTATTGAAATTGTGGGAAATCGCATTTTTTTAAAACAGGAGAACCCATCTATTGGAGAGCGTAGTGTTCTCCAATATATGAGTTCTTATTTTATTGTCATTCATCTGCGAACCAACATGCGTCACTGCACAGCACAGACTTGGTGCACATGTTGGTTTAATTTGACTTATATCGCGATTATAACCAAAACTGTAACAAACGAATCCAGTTATAGCTATAATAGAGAAGTAGTACATTACAAAATCGATTAACAAAACGGAAAGAGAAGCAGTGGAGGAACTGCATAAAAAATTTCGCTCAAGCATATTAATAAATGAAATAACATTCGCAGCCAGCTATTATAGTGGAAATAAATCAGTATACTTTATACTGTACTCGTATTAACATTCGAATAGCAAAATGATTATAAACACATAAAGAAAAAAAGCACTGTAAACTCGCTTTGCATTACTTGTAAAATTGGTCTTTTCTTTAGATACATATCGAACATGAAGATATTGTTTATCAAAGGCTCATGAAATTAAAAATAACATTACTTTAAAATCTTACGACTGCTTACGTTGATTTGTTAGAGTGTGATCTAGTGTGATTGACGAACGTTGCGGACTGAAAAGTGCGGAATATTAGAAATGTAGATCGTAGTGTTACTTTTTATGCTAGTGAGGCTTTTCGATTACGTCTACACTATCACTTAACTTGACAAGCCGCAATAATACCCAGTCTCTATCTAAGAATTGTAACGATAACTCAAATTCAAAATTTGATATTAATAGAGATTGATTAGATATTTAGGAATATATACAGGGAAGCTATATTAACAAAACAGCCGCAACTCAATTCATCGAACGTCGTCTACAAGACGTATCACTTTAATTTTCCATTATTATTATAAACGTCTGTCGCCCAGAAATGTATGATGGTAGCCGTCGTTAATCAGTCAAAATTTATTTGATTATCTGTCAGTTCACATGACAACAATAAAACAAATGACTTAGCAACAGATTATTTATACAAAAAATATGAAGAACAAGTAGCATTTAAAAAAAAAAATACGAGTGTGACCACACGACTGAAGTAAAACATCTTTAGCTCCGTCTATCTATATGTAAGAATATATTTTTATATCTGTATAATAATAATATGTTATGTGAATGTGTATGTATAATATATCATAATCCACATCATAACTATTTCTTTGTACCACTGTCGGGCACAGGTCTCCTCTCAGAATGGGAGGGGTTAGGCCTTAGTCCACCACACTGGCCAAGTGCGGATTGGCAGACTTCACATGCCTTCGAGAACATTATGATGAACTCTCAGGCATGCAGGTTTTCTCACGATGTGTACCGTTATAGAAGGTGACATTTAATAAAACACTATATATATATATTATTTTATTACATACATTTATTAATTTCAGTAATTAAATAATTAAAAAATCATTAATTCTAGTAATTAAAAAACATAACTTCAAAATGTTTCATTAATATACCTTAAAAAAAATTCCCCATTATCTGTGAGTCTTTCAGCAGTAGCAATAATAAAAGCATACTTGTAATGTATTATAGGTAATTTTTCATTCTAGTCCGTGGAATATTAAATCAAATACTTTCCTTAACGGTTTGATTTAATTCATGATCGATAAATCAACTACCCACCGATTTAGTACTATAGCATCATAAACATACCGATCTATAGTGGTTTTTAAATTCTAAATTCAATTAAAAAGGCTTTTTTCTCATGACTACCTTGCGTTCTCGCGTTATAATTTTTAGTCAAAACTTATCAATCTCTGTAACTACATAACTACATATTCTAGGAAGATTGGATGGTTCCGGCGAGTATCGTTTAAACAAGTATATAAATTTCGCTTTTATTATATTAAGACAATATAAGATGATTAGATAAGTGAAAGTCCTTACCTTTTATTTTGCTAAAGGCCTTCTCTTCAATGGTCAATTCATCACATGTATCAATTTCGATGTAGAGGCTTATGGTAGCGAGTCCTACCGCAGTGGATTTCCGCAGCGTGATAGCCTTATTGCGATGGAAGAATAGTTGTCGCACATCAGTAAGCCCACTCAGGGAATGAGTGCTTAGCAGCAGGGCATCGCCTCCAGTGATGACCACATCACTCGTGGCTGGTGGTAGATCGTTAGCGCGAATATTCAAGCGCTGAAACAAAATATTATTATGTAAGTCAGTGCCTTCAATAACGCCATTAGAAGTTTCAATTGTTGTTATAACAATTCTTATAAACCACTTCATAAAACCATTTATTTAATTTTAATAATTCCGGATTGTTTTTCTATTAGTCATTAGCTACGATAAAACAAACGTTTGTGCTTTTCTATGTGTTATTGGCCTGTGGTTATTATTCACAAATGACTAATCTTATTAAACTCCCTGGCTGATTTTCGTTTAACAAGTTTATTAGAAATTCAACAACTTTGATAAGCAGTGTAGTGAAGGAAAGACAAAGGATATCCGCTATATTCGACTCAAAATTGACACAAATTAAAATATGTATTGAAATCCTAATAAATAAATTAATATTAACTTTTCCGTTGTACCATAATACTCATAGTGGATTTCAAGACAAGTGTACCAGATCATGATGAACTATGTAAGTAGGTATTTAGAGTTTCGTGTCTGTTCTACTGAGGTCAGTATGTTTAGGAGTTCTGAGTTTGTAGAGCAAATCCTAGACAACCTCTGTTACGTCGAATGGTGTACACTTCGTTGTAATTTCGTCCTTTCTATGTGTGTTGCCATGATCGAGCGAGAGTAGCGTCCATAGCCCAATGGCTCGCTTCGATTCAATGTGATCGAAAGTGTTAAGTAAAGACGGGCGCGGTCGGTTTGTGGATGGGTGACCGCTAGTGGCAAAATTTCATGGACGCTACCGTGCTTCGGAGGGCACGTAAAGCCGTCGGTCCCGGTTGTTTTCAATGGTCTGTTTCCACCATTGAAAACAAGCTCGTTAAGCCTTGTCGAAGACCTTCGGGTGGCTTGAAAACATTCGACACTGGGTTGGCCACTAACCCCTCCACCAATCCGCATTGGAGCAGCGTGGTAGAGTATGCTCTAGACCTCCCGCAGAAGTGTTTGTGGGGGAGACCCGTGCCCAGCAGTGGGACGTCTATGGGTCGCAGCGAGCAGCGAGCGAGCGATCCATGTCTTGTTAGTTCGTAGTTCCTTGAAAGCTTTTTTCGAACTGCCTGACTGGGTTAGGTGTTTCTCGACAGTGTCCGATCTGTATTTAGTATAGTCATAATTTATGCGCTTGCTTACTAGTTATAACGCTGAGAGTTCATTTTTCATGGATCTAGTTTTATTTTTAGTATTTCAGTATGGAGAGTATTGCTAATGGAGAGCAGACCCTCTCCATTAGCGCTGGTTTTTATTTGTATTTTTAACAGGTATTCGAGCTTTCTGGAGGCTTTGAGTGATAGTTTTTAATATTTTGTCGTGATAGGTTTGGACTGAAATATTTTCTAAAAGCTTTTAATAAAATAAACATACTAGCTCAATGCATTTTTTTATTTCTCTATTTATTTTGTCTTAAAAACAATGCGCACGTGACTGTCATATTACGAGCACTTACGAGTATGTGATCACGTTGATGCACGGGCGTCGAAGTCCTTTCATAATAGACCTGGCAAGAGTATGCATTAATATTTGTCCAGTTTGCGTTTGTCGATAACGCAGGTCCTTATGTAGTGTGCTCTCTCGCCTGTTTTATGTTATCTACCCGTACCCGTTAGCATTCATGTTCAAGTGAGCAGTGCCTCAGATGGGCAGCGTAGTAGCGTGACTCACTGTGGTCATTATCACAAAGACTTTTGTTTGGTATGTTTGACGGCAAGAGTTTGAGATAAAATAATAATTCAAGCCAAGTACTTTAGAGCACTTCTAATTATTGTTAAATAATTGTTTTGTTTTTCGTAGAAATACACAAATATATAAAAAAATTACGATATGAAATGAAATGACAAGAATGCCTAGCTCATTTCGACATAGCAATTCAAAGTACATATAAGAAAATTGTTTTTTCTACAACAACTGTTTTAAAATTCATTATTTTCTGCATGCAGCAAAAAGTTTTCAAGCCCCGTGTGGCGTACTTTCTGAGTCAGAATCAGGTTGGAGCAGTTTTGTTTCGTAATTACTCGTACTTGTTGACTTGCGTTGCCATTTAAAGTGTTACAACAGATGACTGAGCCTTCACAACATCAGAGTCCTGCAAGCATCCCCTTTTACCTACAATAATTAAATAATTTGAAAAGTTTATAAATTCATAAGTCAATAAATTCATGTCATGTCAATATCCTTTTGGCCTCCAAATTTGCTTAAATAAATAGTGTTAAATCTTTGACTTCAGAACATAGTAAAGTAAAGGTTGGTTACGAATAGGTGTTTTGCAAAACATTTATACGACGTGAACTCAAACAATGGATGGGTGCGATCTCCATGGTATCAATTGAATTTCAAAGTATTGTGTACGATCATTATTGTATCCTGTATGTATGTATGTATGTATGATATTACCACATTACCTGCCAGAGTTAAATAACATAACATGACATCGTGATCAAAGATTGCATTTATGTATTTTCGATCATGATTTTGCTGGGTTTGTACTTTGGATTTTTTTACGGTTTAAATTGCATCTTTTCCGAACATTATTTTTCATATTATATTGAAGAACATAATAGTATTATAATATAATTTAAATGTTGAAACCACGAATTTTACTTCATTCCGTAGGTACATGGCCTACAAAGACGCAAGCATGACGCAATTTTTCAGGGATTCTATTTTTAATATCACCGATAGGACTTTAGATATTCGTCTGCGAATTTCATACTTACGTGCCGTAAACTTACCAGAAGGAAAATTGAAACTTAAACACTGAAAATGAAATCTCTTACACACATCTATCGCCGGGCGAAATTAGAAATCGTGTGGATCCATTCGACAATAAATCGCGCGAGTGAATTTCATAAATAAAGAAAGCATGAAATTCTATTTATTAGAAAATCTTTTTCGCTAATAGCGAAAATAGAGAACATTCTATTTATTTTCTAAATTAAATTTTAAGTAATACATCGCGACAAGCTTAAATCGTGTAGAATAATTATTTAAGTTTATGTACACAAACACTACGTAAGGTTCTGCTTATTTCTAATTCTAATTAGTCTCCCAGCAGACCCAAGAGTGGAGAGACTGTAAGGAGGGTGATCCAAGACTCTGACTGGTGTGGTGTCCAGGAAGTCCCTCGCTTTGAGCGTTGAGTACGCGGGCGCGTTGTCATGGTGAAGTAGTACCCCGAGGAGTCCGGTGTTCGGTCGCTTGTTAATAATTGCAGACAAAACTTCTGGCAAGCATTTTGTGGTATTAGTGGCCATTCGGCGTTGATGCTGCTTTGGTCTCGTAATGGAATTGAAACTAGATATCACGTCAAAGTGAAGAAACTAGCAATCAAAATTTTCCCTGCGCTTCTCGATCGCTTCACTTTCGTAGGCGTTGGTTCGCTTTGAAACAGCCAAACTGTCGACTCGTATTGGTAAATACAGGATTCGTCAACTGTCACGATATCGTAAACGCGCCGAGACGAGCCTGCTTCTAATTTTTATTTTCACGGCACCACACATGGGGGCCTGCTTCTGAGCTTCGGTGAGGTTGTGCGGCACCCAGCGCGAAACTATACTCCTCACGCGAAGGATGCTCGTGTAGAATCTTTTGAACGCTTCCCGAACCAATCTGCAGTGTATGCTGCATCTCTTCGTATGTAATTCGCCTGTTTTTTGAATTAAAATTTTTACAGGTAGCTAGCACACTTTTTTCCATGACAGCCGTCGTAGGACGACCACTCCTTTGTTCATCGCCCAAAGTGAGGCGACCGCGCTGGAACACGCTATTCCAGCAACGGTTAATGATTTTGAAGGTCCTTTCATCCATAAAAGCCATTTGAAGTCGGTTAAATGACTCATCAGGTTTTAGGCCACATTTAAAATCGTACCAAATCATCGCACGAAAATGTTCTCGATGCTGATCCATTTTTAAATGAGACACGATAATTTAATTTTGCTCTCGAAAATATGTGGAGGGAAAATAGAATATCGAACAGTGGTATTTTCGAAATATGTAATAACAAGTGGCCAGTGCCTTATACAAAAATCTTTTATTCGCAAAACTTTCGGAGTGGCCTGGTATTATGTAGTGCGCCGTGAAATTACGAATGTTACGAATGGAATGAGTTTGTTTAAAAATAGGATCCGTGGACTATTGGGATTTAACTTTTATATTACGAGATGGTTTGCTTGGAGAACTATCTTGAACTTTACATTATAAATCTTTTAATTGGCAATCCATATATATATCGAATAGGAATATCGAAGGTAAAGTCCATTTTAACTCCTTATCTCAGTGGAGTTCTTGATCCACTATTTAAAGATGGATATTCATTAACGTGATTCAGACGGAACGTACTATCGGACCTGAATTCCAAATGGGATACTTCTGTTCCGTGTGAGGACCTCCTAAAAATGTTAGATTTTATAACAATATTTTAGAGATGGTGCCAACACAACCCTTTCTTTGTCCCACTGTTGGGATCTCCTCTCGTAAGGGGAGGGGTTAGGCTTTAATCGACTACGCTGGCCAAGTGCGGATTGGCAGACTTCACATCGCTTCGAGAACGTTATGGAGAACTCTCAGGCATGCAGGTTTCCTCACGATATTTCCTTCACCGTTGCAGCAGGTGACATTTAATATCTTAAATCGCACATAATTTGGAAAAGTCATTAGCGCCTGCCGCTTGGATTTGAAACCGGACCGCTCGAGTGAGAGGCGAGTTCGATTGTCACTGGGCTTAGACATGGTGGTATGGCAATAATTGTTTAATTTATAATATTATTTAAAAAAACAAAACTCAAATATTTACCCATAAATATAGAATTATAAAATTTATTGGTATTTCTTAAACATAAATATACTTTTGTAAATTACTACACAAGTAACAATATATTCAGTTTTTTTTTTATAATATAGACAGACAAACAGACATACGGGCCACCTGATGGTAAGTGGTAAGTCTTGTTGATTATGCCTCTAGTGATGTATGGAAATGTTTATATCGAGCGCGAACGTGGCAGAGGGAACGCTCATAGCAGGAAGCGATCTCTCATTACGTTTTTTTATGGTTTGTTCGTTGCTCCCGGATCGCTGCTCTCTCGATGCGCGTCGTCGACGACTTACTTATATTAGAGATTATTTAGTAAAAATGTTGCATCGGTTATCGTTATCGATTCGATTAAAATTAAATCCTCTTTCATCAATGAGAAAAATGTCCTCGTATAATATTAAATAATTTTAGTTTGTCTGGGCAAATTGCAGTAGTAGGTACTCATTGCATGTAAACTTTAATCCAGTTTCCTATAAACATCTCAGATAATCA
Organism: Carterocephalus palaemon; assembly: GCA_944567765.1. NCBI lineage: Eukaryota > Metazoa > Arthropoda > Insecta > Lepidoptera > Hesperiidae > Carterocephalus > Carterocephalus palaemon. The sequence continues at coordinate 6,628,240 of OX155637.1, read as the reverse complement.
ATGCCTGATTGTACCAAATTTCATCGCAATCGAATGAACAGTAAGGCAGCGCATGATGTACGCGCAGACAAACATTATTTTTATATAATCGTTGCGTGATTTTTACTGTTAACTAGGTAACATAATTTTATTCTAATACAATAAAAACTGTAGCCTTATTCGGACCAACGTATGTGAAGCAATTAAATGACATGTGAGTTTATTCCACATGATCGCATGGAAAGGATTTTACCATGTTTAAAACGTTGGGCAAAGTCGAGAGAACCTGCCGTTAGACGTATCTTATTATATCCCGTTCTTCGGAGTGTCCATATCCCGTCTCATTCCATCGTCCGCGGATTCCCTTTACAAAGTAACAGGTACTCCTAGTTTTTGTATATACCATTATTCATGTATAATGCGCTCGTAATTACATAGATGCCACTAAGTAGGTAATTTAAATTCATAAAACTATTTACTGTATGTTGTTACTTGTACGTGTATTTAGTGTAAGGAAAGATATTGTGATTGATCTTAATAATTAGTATATTGTATAAATATCATACGCATTCATACGCAGATGTTTCAAGAATAAACAATAGCTCCACTGGGGACACTATAGGTCCAATATGGACACATGTCGACATATACCTATGTATGTACTTCCGGTTTTATATGCTACGAGGACACCACTGGCTGGCCACATTGTTTTGCTTAATTGCAAAGTTGTTTTGTCAATTAACATTTTGTTGAGTTATCCTAACGGTTCGTTTATATAATTTTAATGTGATGCATCTTCGTCATAGTTCACATTGCTATGGTGCGTAAAACGCATCATTATTGTGTCGGTCAACGAGGTTAAGAGTGAGCAGGACGGATGTATTTTGAATCCTATGCGTATGAGTGCGTCATCTGAGCGCGGCTAAGTAAATAAGTACTAAATTGTTGTTTCTCTTGTCGCGTTCACTATCGAGGTCTTCGATATGCTACTGATATTATGAATACCAAGATTTGATGCATGTTATATAATTATGTGTTATTTTATGTTTGAATGATTGTTGAATTTGTTATGATTGTGATTTGATTTATGCCGTGTGTTTTAAGATGTTTTACGATGTAGGTAGGAAAGCTCTAAAGTAGGTGCCACCTACTTTAGAGCTTTCTTCTTTTAACTAGCACATTAAGCCTCAAACGGCTACTAACATAGATAATATAACATGTTATTATTTATTATACTATTTATAAATAATAATAATAAAATTTGCCAGTGATTAACGCCACAGTTCCACTCTTGTAGAAGGTTAACTGCCTCTATGTAATTTTCGAATGGAAACATTTGATAAATGGTCATAAAAATGTAATTTTTGAACCGGTGATATAAGAGGATACGTACATTAGAGAACTTGTCACGACTAACTAAAATCATTTAGCTATTTTATTATTCAAATTATTTTGTCAATTAGGTATGCAAATTGAAAACTATAACATCTTCTTGTAAACATGAAGGTAAAGTAAACTTGCGATTCGATTGGCGAACGACGCGACGCCGACTTAGGTCGGCGTCGTTTACATTCCATCCGAAGCTAATTCCATAATGCAATAATGTATACGGACTAGTCAAATTTGCGAATGCGCTGGCGTGGCCGCAAATAACCTGCCCCGTATTCACACACGCGTTCGGCTATACCTCGTGTGCGTTGTACTATTCTAACCAATAATTTGTGAATGAGACGGAAGTAGGCCGTAAAAAATTTGGCACGAAAAATATATTACTGTTCGGGATTTTTAGTGAATAGGTTTTAATTTTTTAGTGGGTAAATAATAATGGTTGGTTGTTAGACAATACAACTTAGTGATTTTAGTGATGGGTTTTGTTAGCACCAATAGATAAATTAAAATCTTTCGGATAACGTTATCTATAAGTTCTTGAAAGCAATGTTTTATCAGAACTTGAGTATCTAAAATATTTTTTACATGATATCATACGCGAGCTACATAATTTTTACGCATTTTTCTGCGCTAAGTTCTTAAAATAATATATTCGCTTTTTTGTTTAAATATATCATCCATCCATCCATCAGCCTTTCAGAGTCCACTGCTGGACATAGGCCTCCCTTAATCGGTGCCACTCCTCCCGATCCTGTGCCTTCTGAGTCCAGCGAATATATGTTAAATATATGTTAATGTAAAATTTAATTTTATTGTGTCCTATCATACTTCATGAAAGTAAAATGCATTTACCATTTGTTCACTAGAAAATTAATAGTAAAGTATATTGTTTTTTTAGTAAAGTATAAAAAAAAGTTTTTTTTCAAACAATGGCCCATTTTACCCATAGTTTTAGTTAGGGTTTTCATATCATTTTTCACCCTCGCCAAAATTAGCGGTGGTCAATAGGGCTGCCATTACAATTATGAATTCCTTCCCCGCATTTAGAGTTTTCCCTTTTTTATTACAGCAAAATTGTGTAAGAATGTCTTGTGGCATTTTTTTGAAAAAAAAAAAAAACAAATAAGAATCTATTTATGGACTTTAATCATTGTTACAATACCAATTCAAGAAGTTTGCAATAACACTTTTGATTATGAGTAAAATGTAATACCGCCGACCGCAACCTTTTCTTTGTCCCACTACTGGGCACGGGAATGGGACTTAAATATGTATAGACAGTTAAATATCATGAGCTCATTGCTCAGTTAGTAACTGCTATCTGCCAGTGTTACTTGAATTTAATTTTTAGCGTATCTTGCCGTTGACCGTTGGTATTCGACAAGAAACGGTCTATAATAATTGTTTTGTCAAAATTGAATTATACAAGTCTCGTGCAACCCAGTTACGTTACTTACTGTTACGACAATCATATTTAAATATTATTGTCATAAGGGTGGATTAAATAAAAGCAACCTGCTTTTAATCCACCGTAACTATTCGTAAAATTAAATGTTTATAAGGTAGGTGTTCTGAAACCTTAATTTTGATTACACCAACTACACGGTGCTAAAAATGGTGTAGGCATTTGTTCATGTTACGTGTTGAGTGTGCTTTATAGTCACTTGTACCGCACTACACGTGAACGTTTAGTAATTAGATGAGGCGCTTGTGTCTGCTGAGAATTGAGTGGTGAGTGCAGAACACATGCGGGCGGAGGAGGGCCACTTGTTGCTCTCGTTTCCGAAGATGTCGCAGCCCGACAACAAAGTTCGCTCGCTTCGCGTACGCTCACGAGAGTCATAAAAACGTGGAGCTCTCGACCCTGTGTTATCTATCTATAAAAAATATGTATACATACAGGGTCGACTGCAGGTAGAACGAGTTCTGTTTACAATTTTTTTGTCTAATTGTAAATACACATTTTCAATAAACGAGTGAGAGATATATGAAGTGTAATACGCTTCGAAATACGTAAACGAAGAGTTTGAAATAAATAAAATTTTAAATGTATTTTATCCGCTCTCAATTATCTACCTAGAGTGTTTTAAATAACTTCAATATATACTTAACGTTTTTATATTAAATTTTCGACCACTCGGCAACTTCATGTAAATTTTGATTTGAAGAATTAACTTTTGTTTTATTTCATCCATCCATCCATCCAACAGCCTATTAGCCTATTACTGAAGCGAAATTAGCTTTACTTAGCAACAACTCCTTCAATAAACCTAGAATTAATCGACTTCATGCCAGGGGTAATCATGTCAATTCGTCATAATTCACATAACATATTTGTTTGTTTCTTTGGTTTGTTTGTACCACTGGACGTTTATTCTCTTATGGAGCATTTTTGCGTAGTTCATACGACTATTTATTTTTAATTTAAACAAAAGTTTCTTCCATTTGAAATAAATTACTCGATATTACTTATTTATAATAGACTAGTGGATGCCCAGCAGCTTCGCTCGCGTGGAATTAGAATTCACTAACTTCAAAAACGGCAAAGTTTCATACTAACTTTGCACCCCCGATTTACCCCTTAGGGGATGAATTTTCGAAAACCTTTTCTTACGTTATAAAAGGAACCCCTGTGCAAAATTTCAAGTTTCTAACCCTTATAGTTTAGGCCCTGCGTTGATATATCAGTCAGTCAGTCAGCTTCTCCTTTGATATACATATAGATAAATGTAAGATAAGTAAATACATATTTAAGTATATCTCAATGTAAGACGAGCGGGATGCGTGAAAAATGCACTGGCACATGACAATGTGATAGCGATGGTTGTTGCTTGTTTTGTATAAACATTTATTTTTATTTAAACTATATTTTATACTTTTTTATATATTTTTATCAATTTCAACTATAACTCACTATAACTAATTAAATTCTTAATTGTTATTTTCATAAACCTTATCGAATAACCATCTTGTAGAGTTCCCCGCCGTAATATTTTCCCTTGTTGTAAGTTTATACTGATATTTGTTCATTTCATGTTCGACAAGTAACAGCGCGGCAGCAATGGCCGAGTTAAGTTCCCAAATATTTATAATAATTATTGTCGTTACTGGTTGCATTAACGCAAATATCTAAAATAAATAAATAAGTTCTTTTTAACGATAATGGTTTGCTTAGAATATTAATTATGACACTTTTAAGTCCGTTCAAAAATTATATTTAACTGATTTTGATTGTACTTTTGATAAGCATCACCTAACTATACAAAATATATCCTTAATATAGTTTATATTGTCTTTTAAAACAGATGTTTTTTTAAGAAGCACATTCATAAAGACCAATAACTAATGCGTAAATTAGGGATTCAAGTGGTGGCTTGTGTGGCTTATTCCAAGCAACTTGTGCGATAGTAATCTGAACGGATGCTTCTCTACTTGGTGGTACCTACACTAGTATCCTTTTAGAGCCGCATGCCGACTCTCGGTCGTTTTGGCCGTCACAGCTCAATATTATAATCTTCGCAATTCACACTACTGTAATTATGTGTTCTATAAATATAGTGGATATAAAAGCTCAATAACGTGAAACGATTTTGAGTCACTGTGGCCCGAATAGCCGAACACTTTGTCTGCGAGCAATGGAATACCCACCTGATTAAGTGGCACCGTACAGTTGACCGTGATCCATGAGGGGTGAGCACCCGGTGTGCAGTTGCAACTTGCGAAGCTGCAAATGTCATCTTCATTCTCCGAACGAGCCAAACAACCAATCACTAACAGCACGAGTAGAGCAAGTGAGACCCTCATGGTGTCGCGCTCGGGCGCGATCAACCGCGCGTGCCAACCGTCATCCGACGACTGGCGTGGCGAGCCGAGAGTGCCGAGACCGAGAGCTAGCGACTCTGGCGAGAGTAGAGCCGGCTCCGTAGATGACTGCCGCTCGGCAATTGTACTAACGTTGCTGCGCGCTCCTGTTTCACCGACTAGTGATGGCTATTACGGCGTACGCATTAATTTATCGATATCGACAACTTCATTTAATTATCACTAACTGTTGCCCACAGCCTCGATGGCGTAGCGAAGCTTCTTTTTTTTATAATTAATAAGTATGAACATAATTAGATCCTAATTTTTATAATTTTATTTGATTAATTAATAAAACACGTAAATTAGGTATATGCCTGACGTATGTACCTAAACTATGTGCGTTCTTTTAAGGGGAACTTTTACGTCCGCAAATGTACGTAGATTAACAATGAATGCGAACAAGCGCGTATTAGACATACGGGATCTGTAGCTGCTCACGTCAAAAATGCCAACCTGTAATGGCTTTTTGTTTGATTTTATTATGAATATATAAATTGAATTCACGGTTTAACGACTAAAATGTCTAATGGGGACCCAAATAGGAAGACGGTAACTGAAGAGTTATATTTCATGTTTCCATTACTTCACATGATTCGTAAATTTACATTTACTACCTGTTATACGTAACTAACAACTTCATCTATATTATTTTCAATGGAATTAGTTCAAAATCTTTGTTGCTCACACACGCAAAAATTACACCTAAACGGATTTGGATAAATCTTGGCACATAGGTAGATGATAGAGACCCTAATACTGATATTTTTCCCATTATTAAACTTAATCTACAAACAATTTTCCTAGCAATTTCTTTCACATTTTCTGCCATCAGACTGAAATCGCAAAAGTTGTCTACTTAAAAGTACTTGTACCAAAATAAGTCCGCCATGACTAAATAGAAACATTGCGTATTAAAAACGTATAACCTCGCTAGATCTCCTGTACACCTCCGTTCAACTATACGATGCGGCACAAGACTTCTCGCAAATCCGGCTTCTTGGTTTTGAAAATTAAATTATTGAATAATTATAACAATTCATACGAGTATACCTACATTAACCATGACATAAATTTTCACACGACTGGGTATCTTTTGATAAGATACTGATATATGTAGAGATAGGATATAATTTGACAGTTTAATGCTACTAAACAGATGATATAACGATATTAAAATATCCAATTTTAAATTAAATAAGTATAATAAGATTAAATTCGTTTGCTAACTACACTACAACCCTTAGGCGTACCACTGTTGGGCACAGGAGTCTCCCACAGCCACAGACGCCAGGTCTAGAACATAATACGTAATATTTTACAGCTAACCGGCAACATTGCAAACATATTTCATATCAACATGTAAGTCAGACTTCAACTTTTTAGTGTCCCTTTTTTATTTACACCCTTATTTTGAATTTTAAGTGCTTTATGAGTATTTTTTTTATTATTACTTAGAGGAGCTACTTTGAATACTGTGTGATAGGCCCTTTAATACAAAAAAATCAAAAATATTGGGCCATCTCTGAAGTATTTTCTATTAAATACAACAAAAATCATCAAAATCTTTTGCTGTCTGAGAAATCGCGTAACATAAGTACCTACATAAAGTATGATTTGACACCGCAGAAATATAAATTTTACACTGAAATTATATAATATTGACAATTTCTTCTACTCTTATAATTTACTAGTGGACGCCCGCAGCTTCGCTCGCGTGGTATTAGACATTCATTAACTTCAAAAACTCCAAAGTTTCATACTAACGTTGCACCCCCGTTTTACCCCCTTAGGGGTTGAATTTTCAAAAATCCTTTCTTAGTGCTCCCCTACGTTATAAAAGGAACCCCTGTGCAAAATTTCAAGTTTCTAACCTTTATAGTTTAGGCCCTGCGTTGATATGTCAGTCAGTCAGTCAGTCAGTCAGTCAGTCAGTCAGCTTCTCCTTTTATATATATAGATATAACTTATTAAAATTTTTGATTAATTTACTCTACTAACGGCGACGTACAGAACGAAAATAACTGTTACAAGATACAAGATAGTAAAATGCTTTTAAAACTTTAGCAACCACAAAATATGCCTATTATTTCTAAACAAGCTTGATACTCGTCGTTTATAGTATGATAATGATTTTTATAACATTAATTATTTGTTCGAGTATAATACGAGTTAATTCTCATTTAATCTGATACGCAAATACACAGTTTGTGCGATTCGCGGTAGGCTCGTATCATTCGCAATTGGTCCAATTCTTAAATAATACAATTCACACAGTCGTAGTTTTTCCAGCCAGAATTGTGTGTAATTTTTATACAAGGATGAATAAGGTTTCGTCGGTTAATTTTTTATATACCTAATGATGCGGTCCAGCTAACCAATGCTTTCCGTAACTTTACGTATTACAAATCCCGCGCGAGCTTATACGAGTATTAGATAAGCTGATATAAGATAATCGCTGTAAAATATTTGAGTCGATATATTTACATGAAATAGCTAAATTGTATTGCGTTTCTATATTTAAAACATAAAATTTTTGGAAAACCATTTTTGGATTCCAGATAAAATATTCATTAAAACAGCAACTACAGCGGAAGTTACTATTAAATTTGGTCTAATTTTGCTTGCCTACGATGTTCCGACGGCTTAATCAAATTGTCATGGCATTTACTACGCAGTAAATAATGCATCCTGGCTATTGTTCTATTAAATTGATTTGTTACTGTATCATCTTATTGGTGCAGAATGCGGCAAGATTTTATTTTCTTGTATTCAGCAGTAGGTATTTAACATTGACAAACATAACCTATTATTATAAAACGAACATAAACTTGATTGCACATCAATGTTATGCTACTTTATACTAGAATAGTGGACGCCCGCAGCTTCGCTCGCGTAGAATTAGACCCATTAACGACGTCTACCCGTCTAACGACTTCAAAAACGGCAAAGATTCATACTAACTTTGCACCCCCGTTTTACCCCCTTAGGGGGTGAATTTTCAAAAATCCTTTCTTAGTGCTCCCCTACGTTATAAAAGGAACCCCTGTGCAAAATTTCAAGTTTCTAGCCCTTATAGTTTAGGCCCTGCGTTGATATGTCAGTCAGTCAGTCAGTCAGTCAGTCAGTCAGTCAGTCAGTCAGTCACCTTCTCCTTTTATATATATAGATATGTATACAAAAAAGAGTTTTGTGAACCGATATTAAAGTAGTTGTTTGAAAACTATTTAAAAACCGGCTTTTCTAAATATACTCACAAATTAGGTAAATATTTACCTGATTGATTGGCCCATTTGGGAATTTGACATAAAATTTGGATAAATAATTCATGTCTTGAGTCGTCGAAAGTTAGTTCTTATCTTCGTAATTTCTGAGTATTTCTTGTATTTTCAGAGTTTTATTGATTTGCCTCCTCATCCTGTTCTAAGCCGAATTGTATTATAATAGTTGCAATATTAAAAGAACAAAATTAATCTGATTCTGCTTGTTTAATATTTTTAAATTTCCCCTGATTCCATGTTGAATTGTACAGGAGGTATTTGTATCACACAAGCTATAAAAGTATTTTGTATTAAATGTAATATTGAGTGAATTTCTGGGGTATTAATTTTCCTACATGGAAATTTGATTTATTAGAAAGTAAGCAGATGCACTGAACTGCTTCTGCAAGCCCTGTTGGGAGTGTGCATACACGAAACTTTCTCGTATATTTTCAATCAAGGCAGCTTAGAAGGTATTTTATACGGGTATGTATGATCGAACGGTGAAATTACACGCCTCTAAACCTCCGCTTTTCAATTTCCTTTGAGTTTCTTAGACTACCGTCAACGATTTGACTCTTGTGACCTAAATTTAGCCACTGCACGTTTAAGAACTTATTACGTGTCGTTTACATACTTTATTAGTAAAGTAACAACTTTGACATGATTTTAAGGTTGCGATGTTATAACCTAGCCGTACTACTAAATTTATGGTAGGTAAGTAACTATAGATATTTCTAGATGGCAGTGGTTTAGGTATGGACGGTTACTACATACGACATACTTACACCGTTTTTTTTTTTCAAAAGTCTGTCTATGAATGATGAAGCAGGAATATCTATTTCAGATTATATCGAGAGTCAGACTCAAATATCGACCAAATTAATTTTACCACGATAAACGACGACCGACGACTAAGATAATTAGTGCTACAGCTCGTCAAATATCTTTAAAAACAATAGAATTTTAAGAAACAAGTCTTTATTTAAATACAACTAGCTGACCCGGCAAACGTTGTTTTGCCATATAAATAATTTTTACTGAATATTTTGGGAGAACTTCATGTAAGTGTGTGGACTACAACTACCACTACCACTACTCCTACCACTACCAATACCACTACCCCTACCCCTACCTATCACGCACCGGCGCCATCTACTTAAAATATTGGTTTGTAGTACATGCTATTTATCAGAGATGGCGCTGTATGTGAAAAAATATTTTCCCGCTTTTCTGTTGAAATTTTTCCTGAATTTTCTTTGCTATAAACCTCACGGAGCCCGAGACCTTTCCAACGAATGCAAAACCGTGGAAATCGGTTCGTGCGTTCTGGAGTTATAGCGTCAGGAAGGAAAACCCGACTTATTTTTATATAGTAGATAAAAAGAAGAAAATAAGGTCTGAACTAAGTCTTATAGGTAGGATACTTTCTTTGTTACATATAAATAAATTTTTTAAGACATAAAAGATGGTCGCTATCTATTGCTTGTAACTAAATTTACTCAGATCTCGATCAGACTGATGTCGATTATATTCATAGTAGAAGCCAACCTGTATTCTGACGTGGAATTAATGTCAGAAAAAGTCTACATTCATTCGGCCCATTACGATGAAAATCTGCAAAAGTGATTTTGTGAATTTAATATAAACAATTTTAAAATTTTTATACTCCCTTTAATATTTAAGGCTCGGTAAGAAATTGTGGCAATCGCAGTCAAAAATAGGACACTCCCACCACCATCACAACCGAGAGGTTGGTGTCTCGGTTATTTGTGCCTAATCGTGGGAGAGCGCACCGCTGGACAGCATTGAGGTGAATGAAAGTCCAGTGCGAGTTTTTCTCTTATAGGGATTACCCGATATGGACACAGGCGATGCGGGTTCTTCTCCTGTAGGAAGAGAAGAACCCTATTGCCTGTGTTCATCTCGGGAAATCACGCTAAAATTAGGGTGGCCCAGTTGCTGGTCTCGTAGCATCAGGCTATTCAGTTTTTCCTGTCCTCGCCTATCCATATGTCGCCTCATGGTGAAGTCCCGCAACCAGCGGAAGTTTACTTCGAAAGCAACAAGGTCACAGTAGTAGAGCGGGCCAGGGCTCTCAACAGAGATGGGAATCTCTCAAGCATATCTCGTCTTTTTACAAATAGGACAGTGCGTAACCAGTGCGTTGTCAACAGATCGGCGTCGACGGAGCGCAAGTTTCTATCGGACTTCGTGGCGGGTGCGGAGAGCACGGCCGGCGGGCGGCTGGCGTGCTGGCTGTCGCCCGCACCGCGCGTCGTGCCCACCAACTGTGAAATGAAGCCACCCACCTGCCCCATCCGCCCGGCCACCAAAGTCTCGCTGCCGGTCATCGTCAAGGACCAGTACGGGGACACTGTCACCTCGCCCGCCCTCAAGGTTGAGGTGAGAATCAATGTTTCATAAGAGACAAATATAGAGTTCTGTAGAATCAATCGGCAGCTGATCTGTTGTTGTAAAAAATATACAGAGGAGAAGAGATTTCATTTCAATTATATATAATACTGATCACGTACCTACTCGTTCATCTCACATTACACGTTTATGTCGGCAAGTACGAGTATATCTTAAAAATGAAGTATACCTATCTTAAAAATGCATTTTCATGTGTGACCTAGGTGCCGCATTCTGTAAGTATATAATATGAATTACTTCTACCGCTTCAACCTAAGACACAAGAAATTATTTGTATGGTACACACTAATCGTTGCAGCAACGACTCAAACTGATTAAGCTGTTTGTTACATTCAAGTACTAGTTACGAGTATATCGTCTTGCATACCTTGAGTGTGCCTAGAGCCGACATAGGTACGTAACCAATTAACTCGAAGGTATATTACGCACACACAATCTAGGAGACGCAGTTGTGTCCATTTAACATCCCGTTTTCATCTTCACATTGAGGAGAGAGGCATCTATAGCGCTGGATTTCATTAACCTATCTATGGATAGATGATGTGTCGAATTTTTATCTCCGATAGCCAAATCTATCCGTAGATAGGTTATTGAAATCCAGCGTAAGTTAAGCAATTTTCGATCCGTTGTTTCATTTTGTATGATAACAAATGTGCAAATCGTTTCCTAAAAGTGATGATTGATGAAAATGGTAATTATACAGATGGAAAGAATTCGGTATCGCGGCCTTCTCGTTGTGCGAATATGCTTAGCGTTGTACTGATTATTTGTTAAATTAATCTATCACGCTCAAGCATGACGCGCCGGATGTTACCGATGCTTTTATTCAATTAACCCCAGTCGATGCAGGCGCGGACTTCGTTCCGCTATAAGCGTGGACATACGCCCTCCGGCGCACATTCATTTTATTTTATATGACCACCGTCCATTTCACTGTGCAAGTGAAGGTCGCCACACTTACATTGAAAATATGCTTGCGCGTGGCTGATAGAAACCTCACAATCTTATAGAATGGTTGCAATGTCAACCACTAAACTTACAATCAATGTTCATTTGATTCGTTATACAATTGTCTGCCTGACATTCACTTTGCATGTATTCATTCTTCTTCTATTTTTCATAAAAGGATAACAAAAGAGCACTAGTAGTTTTAAAACCTACATTGTAAGCTAATTTTACTATCTCCTTTTGATATACATATTATATAAACATACATATACATACATACATTATAGATGAAGCTAAAGAAGTTTTTCTTCAGTTGTGTGGTATAAAGCACACTTGGTTTTTTTTTAATATCATATCTATATATAAAAGGAGAAGCTGACTGACTGACTGTCTGACTGACATATAAACGCAGGGCCTAAACTATAAGGGTTAGAAACTTGAAATTTTGCACAGGGGTTCCTTTTATAACGTAGGGGAGCACTAAGAAAGGATTTTTGAAAATTCACCGCCTAAGGGGGTAAAACGGGGGTGCAAAGTTAGTATGAAACTTTGTCGTTTTTGAAGTCAAGTGGGCAGCCCGAACGCGGGCAGACGTCGTTAATGGGTCTAATTCTACGCGAGCGAAGCTGCGGGCGTTCACTAGTACGTTGAGGTCCAAGTACGTTACCCAGACCTAGATATATTCTCATGTACAGAAAGAAAATTTTTAGAGACAGCAGATTTTCCTTAGAGGTTACTCTTTAAAAAGCATCATATAAAAAGATTAATGCTGTATTGCTTAAAATTTCTTCGTAATAAAGCCATTATTTCTGGTAAAAAGCAAGCAACCGTTTGCAATGTACGAGCAGAAAAATGTGTTAATTTACGACATCACATTAGGAACCTGTAAAATTATCAGTGTTTCTCTACTATATTATGTATGTTATATTATATTATTATTATATATACATATAAACATTCCTCTTGAATCACTCTATCTATTGAAAAAAAATCCACATCAAAATCCGTTGCGTAGTTTTAAAGATTTGAGCATACAGACAGGCATACATACATACATACATACATAGACAGCCAGCGGAAAGCAACTTTGTTTTATAATATGTAGTGAGATTTAGGTAGTTGATATGTACCTATCTTTGATTATCTGTCATGTTATGTCAATGACTTTAAAATGAGAGATACCAACAACATGAAAATCTAATAACGAAAAATTTAATTTTAATTTGTATATATTTATTAAACTTTAGTGTGGTGAAGGTGCCCTGTGTGTTTTGGCAGGTGGTGGTACAACGGTTGGAGGACCACAGACAAAGCCGCGTGGCGGCGGCTGACGGGCGCGCCAGCGTACCCGACGTCCCGTACAACCCCGTCGTCCGCGAAACGATGACCTTCAAAGCCATCACAATGATGAAGGTTAGTTAGATATAGCTGTTTCAAATTATTTACCGCCTACGCTTCTTCCTCGTGAACACGTGCTTCGCCTGCACAATGTATATATCTATGTGTCTCCATTGAAATCTATGATTCAATTGAGTACCGATTGCTATACAAACACGGTTAATTATTTTATCGGCTGGTTAACTTAATTAGCTTCATGCTTGCATCTGCCTCTTGTATGTATCGTAGGCGTGCGTCGGCAAATTGAGACCGAGCACGATGATGCTAGAGTTACCTACAAATTATTCTTGTGGTATGAGGTTAGGAAATCGATAAGTATATCATTAAGTATTAAAATTGGAGAGAAAAAGCTATACTTTTTATAGTGTAATTTATCCATCCCTTGACTACTACTTCTGTAGTAAAGTTCTGCACAGAAAACGATTTAACGCTGGTAAAGCACTGCCATAATTATGGAGTACCTACTTCATACAAGAAAGATTAGGTGCCTGTAATTATTATAAAATATTGTGTATAAAGTACATCAATTAAATCATTTAAAATTTATGCCACATCTAAAATTAGAACAGATGTACCTTCCGTCTATGGATGACGCTTTTGTAATTAAATGGGAACTTCAATAACGTTCAATTATCTAGTTCTTATTTAAATTTTAATAGCTAACCAGCTTTTGTTCATGTATAGTTTTAAATTCGAACAAAGTATCCTCTAAGCTCGAATTAGTGCTGTTTATTATTCAACATTTCGATTTGACATAAATATATTGTGGTCGTAACTGGGTAACAACATTTTCATGAATAACCTATACATATATTAAAACATGATAACCAAGTACGGCTTTATTTTGCCACCTTTCCTAAATTTAAAATTATTTAGGGAGAGGTACCTACTCGTAGGTAGGCCTACTGACAAATAATCAACAATTTACATAAACTTATCTACTAAAACAAAAATGTATTTAAAACGTCATATTCGTATCACATATTTACGAACTTCTTTGTCAGTTGTAATGTATTCTGTGTTGGAGAACATTATTAATAATTTTTAACTAAGGAATGCTTTTATCTCTGGTGATGGAAGGTTTATTCAGATTTTTTTAATAATTTATATATCACAGTATATATCTATCAGTAGATACTTTATAAGTATTAGGATATAATTATGTAGTAATTATATGAATTGTCATAAAGGCGACTGTGATACTTTTTTTTATTAAGTTTTATTTAATTTTGATACATGCGCATAAAATACTATAATAATTCCAGCAGTAATAAAAAATCCCATTAAACCATTAAAACCTGTTAAATATTTCCAATTACTTTGAAAACAATGAGTCGGACTCGCACACCTGTACGATTACATGGGCTGAATTTACAATTTATATTTTGGTCAATAACGACCGAAAAAACCAAAACAATTAATAGATAATTTCGCCATCTATGTCAAGGTAAAAAAAATTATAGTTAGATTTAGATACACTAAATCATATAGATAGGTAAAATAATATCGTTTACGATGGAAATAAGTGTTGTAAAGGGTTGAAATGGGGGATGAAAGGTTGTATGAAAGTATTATCATTTTCAGAACTAGAAGCATAAAAGTTATATTTTAACCTGTTGATTAGATATAAATAAATATGGCGTTCAAAGTTTGCAAAAATGTTACCCTTAAAGGTGTAAAATAAACATAGGGGATAACACATTTACGAATTCATAACAAATTTGTGGAGCTAAAGTTAACGGGTTAAGAAGAATCTAATATTATGTCTAATTCCACGCGAGCGAAGCTTCTAGGCGTCCACTAATATTGTATAAAAATTGTAACGAAATAAATAACACGTGCGAAATGAATATCTAATTAGAACTTGTTTGGACTGCTTGTGTCGCGAAATTTATTTATTTATTTTTATTTAAAGACTTTATTGATACCTTACAAAAGTAAAATACACAAAGGGCGAGCTTAATCCCTAGTGGCATTCTCCACCAGCTAACCCTGGGCGGTGTAGAAAGGTGTGGTAGGTGTAAATATAAATAAATTTAAATATAGATAAGTAATCTTTGGAACTACCAGTCACTACGTAGAAAGATTGTGAAGTTGTTTGGGGGTTTCACTGAAACCTTAGAATGCTGAATAATTACATATCTTAGTATATAAAAGGGTTCTTAATATCCCTTTAATATTCCTTTTAATATAATATAACTTCAACGGGCAGATTTTTTCCGGTTATTTCCTTGAAGAGGACAATAACTATACTAATCGAAACTTCGTGGAGTACAATGAAAGATTTGCGTTACTAGTTTTTAATAAAAAAAAATACTACATGTAAACTATATAATAATATTTGCTTTTTTTTGATGTTACAATTACAATGGAGAATTCCATTGTATTTAAAACACATTTTCATTCGGTTAAACCATTTTTGAAAACATGAGAATCATTGGGTTAAGAGCATGTTTTTCATGTCCTGGTTGAAAGCTATCGCGGCCTCTTCGGACCCCATAAATGACCATACCTCTCATTAAATCTTTAAAAACTTTAAAGAAAATTAAAGAAATCTAATGGTGCTGGTCTGGACTATGTGCAGAAAGGGTCAATAGCTCTACCTATTCAGAAGGCAAAAATGACTTTGTCTTATCGTAGTCGAAGTTATCACTGCATGCATAAAAAAAAGAAATAAAATACAAATAATCGAACATAGAAGAGGTTCTATGTTTGATTATTTGTATTTTATTTCTTTCTTCTCTCCTTTTTTCGATATCGGTTAATGATATTACTTTACCTTATTCCACCGTTAAAAACGATTGCTTGAATGACAGATCGATTTTGACTGGCACTCGCAAGCAAGGCACATTTTAATCATTTTTGCCAGTAAGTATTTCTTTGATTTTGACTGTAATTTTATACGTGACTTAAAGTCAAGCTTAATACGAACATATTAACAGCTAGCTTGCGATGTAGCACATAATGTATCTGTGGCAAAACATTTGTTCATCTTCACAGGCTTACCAAAACTTTTCATTCGAGGAACTCCGTTTTGCGAGCGGCGTGTGGGGCGGCGCGAGTGCGACGGCGGGTGCGCTGTCGGCGAGCGGGCGCGTGCCCGCTGAGCGCATCTGCGTGCAGCCGCAGGCGGACGGCACATACGTGGCCACTTGGACGCCGCGGGCACCCGGACTCTACGAATTTCGATGCTCGCTCGACAATGTTTCTTCCAAACAGGTATGCATGAGTACGCTTTAGAGTACGCTACTGTTGTTGTTGTTTTGTTTGTTGAGAAAATATTTTCACAATATAAACACAGTTCTTACGTAAGTATATATATAACATCCTTTTAGGACTTTTTTACTCACGTGTGTTGCCTAACGTTGTAGACCTAATTTCATTCACGCATCTCTATAGTTACTCTCTGTACCTTATAATGTTTGTTAGTTTGTCCGTATTTCCACGCCTTGATAACGAATCCTGGCGATACAGACTACTTGTTTTTCCTGAAAAATGCACGGTTTCTTTAGGATGATTTTCATTCTGAGAAAAGACCGTGCTGCACATGATGGATTTCGTTAAAATAGTATAATTTTGTCTAACAGGAACTGACCATCGACGTGGTAGAAAGCCCTTCGGAAGAGCAAGGCAACCGCACCGCGGGCATGGTGGCGCCGGTGGTGCCGTCGCGGCTCAAGAGCTTCGCAGCGCAGGAGTCGGCCGGGCTGCGCGTGCGCGCCAGCCCCAGCCTGCAGGCCGAGGAGATCGGCCGCGTGCCGCCCGGGGCCAACATCGCCTTCGTTGAGGAAGTATGGTTTAAACATCAGAGCCTTCAGATTCAGATTCATGATCACCTTGGACAAGTACTGACAGACTTCACAGGCCATCGAGAACTTTATTCTTAAAACAGATAACAGATAACAGATAACAGAAAACCATTGGTTTTACAATAATCAATGTGCATGATGCAGACGCCGTCACAGCTTCAATTATAGGTTGAAGAATTAGCAACTGTGCTGTCATAGCTTCATAACATTACTGATACGTGTCAAAAATTAAACCGTAACCATCAATTATATTGTCCGATACTTAAAACTACTATTTATTGCTGTGTTAGAATTGCTCTAGAAATAGCAAGCGTGACTGCGAAGCTAGAGGGCCTGGGTTCGATCCTCAGGTCGGACAAACAGTTTTCTTAACCTAAAATTGCTAGGATAGTTAGATTGCTAGTTGAGTGGAGTCTCTTTTTATAGCCGATGTATTATTTCATGGGACCTACCTCATACATATTTACATTAAAATACATATTTACGTATAAAACTAAATAAACTTGCAGGTGGTGAACAAAGACGGCACGTGGGTGCGCCTGAGCCCCGAGTCGATCATGGCGTTCACCAGTGGCGCCCCCATCGCTTGGTGCATGCAGTACCATCGACCGTACGATCGCACCCTCTTGTGCAACGTAGAACCTTCACCCACGGTACGTCATCATCTATACTAATATTATAAAGCTGAAGAGTTTGTTTGTTTGTTTGTTTGTTTGTTTGTTTGAACGCGCTAATCTCAGGAACTACTGGTTCGAATTGAAAAATTCTTTTTGTGTTGAATAGACCATTTATCGAGGAAGGCTTTAGGCTATATAACATCACGCTGCAACTATTAGGAGCGAAGAAATAATGGAAAATGTGAAAAAAACGGGGAAAATTATTCATCCTTGAGGGCTTCCGTTGCGTGCGCTGCGAAAACGGTTCAAGATACCAAAAATATATGTATGAAAGAATTATTCCTCTTGAAATTCCTCCTTATTCCTTTTAAGATTAACTCACTAGAACCTTTTTTATGGTAATCAAATTTGGTCGAAATTAATGCATTTGTTAAGAGTTGTATCAACGTAATAATATTAATTTTTAATAATTTCCTACTTTTATTGAACGCTTTCGATTATAAGTAATGGTAATGGTAGTTGTAGTGGTAGTGGAAGTGGTGGTAGTAATCCACACATTTACAATAAGTTCTCCCAAAATATTCACTAAAAATTATCTTTAAGGCAAAACAACGTTTGCTGGGTCAGCTAGTATTACATATATTAGCTTCTAGAGCCACCCGAAGCATCAGTACGAAGTAAAATGTATGCCGTGTAGTAATCATTTTTTTAGCAACGAAGCTATTACTATAATTCTACGGTTATAAAAATGTGGCTTCAGATTACACTTTTCTTAAGCCACAACCCATGGCCGACTAACGATACTCTTATGATGACATGAAACGATACTCTTGAGATGACCCTAGACTGTTATGTTTGTTCGAGGTTGTTGTATTCAATATAGTTATCTTTTCCAGGAAGAGAATGCGAGTGCCGTAAGCGGTTTCGGTGATGCATTATGTACTGAGCCGCCATCTTGGAATACCAAAGAAGAAGATGACGGGCCGTTCGGTTCAGGTGGTGAGTTGTTTCACGCTTTTTCATTTTGCTACGTTCATTTAACACACATAATGTTCATATATTATTATTGATATGTACTATATATAACTAACGTGAAATTATTACAGACTTGAGTCTTGATGAGAGAAGATTTCCCTTTGCCCTTCGAAACGATGCTGAGGAGGTATGTCAATATGTTTAGATAATTTTCTGTAGATTTTCACAATGTATTCTCCATTACCTTACAGGGAATAATTACTTTGTAAGGTTAATAAGATGTTAATTTAGAAGATAATCATTATTAAGATTTTGAATTCTATTGCATGGTTAATAAAGACATTATAGAATTATTATCGCACACAGTTAATTACTTGCTTAATAAACACCTGGTGTTACAACAAGGTTTTTCTTTCTTAAATTAGATGAATACTCAATATGTTTTCTCTAAACAACGTTTTCAGAGAACCTTGTTATTGCAATACCAGGTTATGGAGGGAGGTGTTATTAACATTCATTAAAACGATACCCTTAGCAAAAACTAAAAGTAGACTGCAGTGCGGTAGACAAAACAATTTATTGAGACTTTACAGATGTCAATGACGCACGCACTAGTGGATGCCCGCAGCTTCGCCTGCGTGTAATCAGATACAACTAATTAGTTTTGATTGTAGCGTGAAGTTATATAGCTTTTCTCGATAAATGGACTATACAACACTAAATATTTTTTTCAATTTGAACCAGTTCCAGAGATTAGCGAGTTTAATCAACCAAACAAACTCTTCAGCTTTATAATATTAGTATAGATTATGTTTGCAATGTAAACAAATTTTGATGGAAAATGTAATTAGCAGGGCGATAGCAGCTCCTCGAGCCCTTTCATGTTCGGACTTGAGCCGAGCAAGCGCGTCCGCCTCGCGCGCTTCGAGTCTGCCTCGGTCCCCACACCTCGGTAACAATACTTACCATCCTTACCTACTTACAGCTGTCACCATTCCACCGCCCCCACCACTAAACTTTATTTTTGCCACTGTTGGGCTCCAGACTTCTCTTGGAATGAGAGAGGGTTGATCATAGTCCACTTCGCTGGCGAAGTGTGGACTGACAGACTTCACGTACCTGGGAGAATACAATCAAGAACTCTTAAGGCGTGCAGGTTTCCTCGGTAATGGAAGGATCTTGTTCTTCACCGTACCGCAGGTGACATTTAAAATCTTAAATCGCGGGACGTACCAATGTTACTTTTGGACCGTACCGCTTGGTTTTAAACCCATACGCCCTAAAATGAGTGGCGAGTTTCATAGCCACTGGGCTGTACCAGCTGAGCTTTCACCCTTACACAAGGATAAACTATACGTTATCTATGATAGGTAGTGATCTTTATTCAAGAAGTTTACAATGAAGCTTATAATCTTTATTACTTGATCTCTCATTAGAAACTAACAGCTTGCTATCAGTACTCACAGCTTTCACCCTACTTACAGCTTACAATATTTAATACTTGAGACGAAGTGAAACTATCAATGATTCAAAATTAAAGTTGTAGATTAGTTCGTTAAGTCTTCGGATTGATTTTATAATTGGACTTCTGTCGTCATACTGAATTATTAGAAGTAAAGTTTCTACCTTATTGTTATGTCAACGTGACATTATATCTGTATACGTGGGTGTCGGCAGGCGGTTCCCGCGCCGCAGCAACGGCAACGCCGACGATTGGTGGTCACCGGTGCGCTACCGCTCCAGCGACAACCTACGCGACGTCAGCTCCATGCCGGAGGTAATTATTTTTTCATTTCCTTCACTAAAAGTTGTATCATCTGTATCATCTGTACCACTTCGTAGTTGCTCTAAAATTACTCTATGCATAAGTAGTGGTAGTGGTCTGCCACTACCATTTCTTGCCCTAATGCACGTGTATACTCACCGCATGGGATTTCCGCTAGGCCACCACTTCGCCATCCAAATTGCATGCACAGTCTAAAAAGTTCCTGCGTGCCGAATGGATTTGAACCCAAACCGATATAGGTTTCTATCGAGTGGCAAGTTCGATACCAACTGGACTTTTACCGCTTATTAAAAATGCATCATTATATTGATATTCAATCAAGTTAATCGGCGTATACTTAAATTGTTTTGTTGATACTCATTGTCATCAAACAAATTCATTCAATTTTCATTATTTCAATTCAGACATTTAACCTGAAAGTGCTGAGAGATTAGCGCGTGCCCATGTGGACGGCGACTAGTAGGGCAACGTACATAGCTGTATAGATATCCTTTCAGGGCGAGCTGACGGAGGACGAGCTGGCGCTGGGCGGGCGGCTGGCGCAAGGCACGCAGACGTCGCCCGATGCGGACGACTCCTCCCCCATCCCGCACTTCCACATCGGCCCTCCAAGGGTATTTACCATTTTCTACTAGTAACTTGGCTGCTAAAGTCAAAGTCAACAGCTGGCAAAAAAATATATATTTGTATTGCACATTGTATAGTAGAAATTTTATTAAATGACTGCTTTGGTTAGTTAAAGACGACGAGCCTGCCTACCTGTAGCAGCAGCAGGAAATCGAGTGATTATTCGATATAACTCACAAAGCAATATTTTGGTAATCAGGAGGGCAAAGAATTGAGTCGCGCGGGACGCGAGCGCAGCCGCAATCGATTCCGGCGCTCGAGCTCGCCGCCACCGCTGCCCGCGCGCGCCGCCGCCGCCGCGCCGCGCAAGCACGCCCTCTCGCCCGCGCAGAGCGAGTGCCTACGGGCAGTCTTCGCCTCCATGCTTCGACACGAGGGTAACTTACATTTGGTTCACTTCACTGGCACAAAAGCGAAAAAAAGATTGGAAACAAAAAGCAACTTTGAGCTCTATTTAGAGGACAACAAAAATTGTATACATATATGTAATTAAATATAATAACGTGTACCTCACAGGTACGTAATTTTTATCATTTTAAGATTTACAATAAGGTTGAATTTGATAAATACGGTACTTCACTTAATGACATTTTGATTCAGTCGTGCGTATTTTACTAGTGTATCCCTACGTAGAATATACATGTCAATAAGACTACAGATTTCAATGTCTAGGATGGTGGTAAATCAATGGCACAAAACTATGTTTCCACCTAAATTTAAACAAAGTATTAAATTGATTTTAAATATTGCATAGGGATAGTCCCCGACGCCATAGCGTGCGCAGCGTTCCTCAAGTTCCACCCGCACCTGCCCAAGTCGGGCGCGCCCGTGGTGACGCGCGGCGCGCACGACGTCGCGCCGCCGCGCCCGCAGCGACATTCCGTCGAAGTCTCTAATGCTGGTATGATTTCTTTCACAACATAGCCAAATAAACAGTCATCCGGATTGCCCTAATGGCAAGTATTCATTGTCGACGCCATCGACACTTGCGATACTGGGACACTTTGAATATTTTAATAAAATATTTATTGCTATCCGAGTCGTGACCGCCCAGTGGCTAACGAACTCGCATCTCATTCGAGCGGTCCGGGTTCAAACCCCAGCGGCACGCACCAATATCTTTTCTAAGTTATGCGCGATTTCAGAAATTAATGTCACTTGATATAACGGTGAAGGGACACATCGTGAGGAATCTTGCATGCCTTAGAGTTCTTCATAATGTTCTCGAAGGCATGTGAAGTCTGCCAATTCGCACTTAGCGAGCGTGGTGGACTAAGGCCTAATCTCTCCCTTTTTGAGAGGAGGCCCGTGTCCAACAGCTCCACAAAGAAAGGGTTGTGAAGATGATGATGATAATCTGAGTCGAATTTCTCAACCCCTCCTCGATAATCGTTAACTGTGAAGAACCAAGTGCAATAATTTAATAAATTGATTTCTGCGTATCAGTTAAAACTACACTCCGTGGAGTTCTTATTAGCACAACGTGGAATCATTAATTGATCGGAGCTGCTAATAAAGCACCAGGGTTTTTTTGTGCTAGACGAACCTTTTATTTATTTTATTTATTTATTTATTTATTTATTTATTCTCATATTCACAGCATTAAATACAATTATATGTTACTTAATTAATATTACTGCAACTTAAGCCAGTTCGAATATGCTATTATATTACTATTTATTTAATTACAAAGGAAAAAAAGGGTAGTTAAAATGGTATTCGGTTTTAGTCTATTGTAGTAATAAATGTATCTCTCTCAGAGGGTGTGTGTGTGTGTGTATGAGTGAGTGAGTGAGTGAGTGAATGAGTGGGTATGTGTGTGTGATGAATGCCATAGTCAGTAAGCCTTTTAATGTAGGATTATATGTAGCTTATAAGAACATAATAATATATATTATATTATACAAATATTATTGATATATACACTACATATTATACATATTATATCTAAAACAAAAATAATAAAGCTTAATGAGGTCAAGTAATTTAATTTATAGTCATGTTTAATTTAATTTAACTTAACCCTACGTAATTTTACTCAAGTGTTTGCAAACTTTTATTTTAAATGTACGTTTAGATGTACAAAATGGATCTATACTGCTGAAGTATTTATTATACGCTCTAGGAAGTCTAGTTGTAACGCTATTGCCTGAATAATTAGTTCGATGGCTAGGTACATGAAAGAGTTTCTTATGTCTGGTTATTGACGGTATTTGTAAATTAAGTACTTTGCTGGTAAGAATCGGGCAATCAATACTACTAGAGATAATGTCGTGCAGTAAAGCCATATCTAGAAGGTTGCGACGGTTTTTCAGCGTCATAATGCCATGTTTTTGACACGATGTGATGTAATCCTCGTAATGTGATTTATTACGATAGTCTAGGTGTCTCACGAATTTCTTCTGAATTTTTTCAATTGCGTGATCGTAAGTTATGTACTGAGGATTCCAAACAGAGCTACAGTACTCCAACGAGCTCCTCACGTATGCGAAGTATAAAACTTTTAGACAGTCTACGTTCGTAAAGTCTCTCGTGACTCTTAGTATAAAACCTAGATTTTTGTATGCTTTGTCAACTATATGTTCAATATGTTTTGAAAAACAAAGTTTGCTGTCTAAGATCACTCCCAAATCTTTAACATTGTCCACTTTGTTTATTGGCACGTTATTTATACTGTAATTAAAATTTATTTTATTTGTTTTACGACTAAAGGTTATATGCATACATTTAGTGACGTTGACATCAATGCGATTCAATTTGTAGTAGGCCGTTAATCTATCCAAATCCTGTTGTAGTTTGTGAGAATCATTCAGATTGCGAACGTTAAAATAAACTTTTTTATCATCAGCGAATAACAAGAAATTAGCATAATGGAAACAAGAATGTATGTCGTAAAGGTAAGCCGAATAAAATAGTGGTCCTAAAATAGAACCCTGTGGAACACCAGAAGATATAGTTTTGAAGTGTGAGCGAGCTCCACCGATCACCACTGCCTGTCGTCGGTTCCACAAATATGATTCCACCCATCTCAATAAATCTCCATGTATACCTAATACTTGGAGCTTTTGCAACAGGATGATGTGATCTACACGGTCAAAGGCTTTCTCAAAGTCAGTGTAGATCACGTCGACTTGTGAACCAGTCTCCATGCCGTTTAGAACATCACTAATAAATACGGATAGATTAGTGGTTGTTGAACGCCCCTTAGCAAACCCGTGTTGTTGTTCTGGTATATTCTGATGAATAAGTGGATAGAGTATCTGATACACAACCCTTTCCAGGCATTTACTTAGTACATTAAGTATGGATATTGGTCTATAGTTTTCAACAGGTGATTTTGAGCCTTTTTTGTGTAGCGGTACTATGTGGGCTTGTTTCCACAAAGTTGGAAAAAGGCCTTCACTAACAGATCTGTTAAAAATCATAGTAACGGGCTTATAAAGATATTTTGCACATTGAACGATAAAGTAGGGCGGTAGTTGATCGCTACCTGCACCTTTATTAACGTTAAGCCCTTGAAGAAGTTTAAGCACACGTTCCTCGGCAACCACTATTGAATGAATTACTTTAGGACATACTACGGAAGAGTTTGAATTATTAGGGGGATAATTATTAGCCTTTTGTATAAACATCTGCTGAAAGAAATTGCTAAAGGCATCTAGAATCTCTTGTGAGTTACAAAGCTTATTATTACAGTAAGACATTTGACTAGGATAACCGGTACACGACTTGCGTTTGGCTTTTACATAGCTCCATAAGAGCTTTGGATTAGATTTAATAGCGTTTTGAGAGCGCAACAAATAGCTCTGATAGCAAATGGCTTCAACCCGTTTGAACCTAGACCTAAGATAACGGAATTCTTCATAATCTAAGGGGTTTGCATACTTTTTCCAGTGTGAGTGTACCTTGTTCATTTCCTTGTTTATATTTATAAGGGCTTTCGTGAACCAAACTGGATATTGTTGGGCACCATCTACGATAACTTGTGGAACAAATTTTTCTTTAATGTTGTT
Organism: Carterocephalus palaemon; assembly: GCA_944567765.1. Lineage (NCBI taxonomy): Eukaryota > Metazoa > Arthropoda > Insecta > Lepidoptera > Hesperiidae > Carterocephalus > Carterocephalus palaemon. Next base: position 6,603,142 of record OX155637.1, on the reverse strand, counting down.
GACTTTTTCATAGAATTTTTCTACTGCTGAATCGATAGTTCCCGAAAGCAATATCGACCAGTCTACGTCTGATAACTCTTTATTTATATGAGGATAATTAGCTTTTCTGTAAAGGAATTTTTTGTAGGTACATTTATGTAAAGGTGAAATTGTCAAATCCGGGGCCTCCATATATAAAGTTACATGATGACAATCTTCTTCAACTACTGAAACACTACTTTTGTGCAATGTAATAAAAAAATTACTAAATATGAGGTCAAGAGTGTTACCTGAAACGTTTTTTAACGAGTTATACTGCTGCAAACCATAGAAATTGCATTGATTAACTAAATTTAGTGCGGCATTTTGTAATTCCACGCTTCCTTTTCTTAAGTATGTCGGTTCCGACAAGCTCCATTGTAAATTAAATAAATTAAAATCACCCACAATCATAAAATAATCATTAGGTACAATAGAAACAACGTCATTAATCCATTCGCTAAATAAATTAATTCGATAAACCTGTCGGTCGCCAGGCGGAATATAGACCACCCCGATATGCAGATCTTTATCAGTGTTTATTGATCGTCCCTCTATCGTTATCCAGAGACATTCGACGTCTGACTTCTGTTGCCAGTCGGGCCGTGCGCGTGCGCATAACCGCTCGGAACACAAGGCCATAACACCGCCTCCGTGTGAGCCGCGGTCCCTACGAAATATATTATAATTGCTACTTACTAATTCAGAGTTTAAAATGCTGTCATTTAACCAAGTTTCTGTAATCAGAATTATGTCATAATTCAGTGCAAGTACATTACTGCTAAACTCAAGTGTTTTAGACCTTAAGCCACGCACATTTTGATATAAAAAGCTGAGTTTTGTACTATCCATAATGATTTGTTGGGGTTACTCTTGCATAGAAATTGCATAATATAATAGACCTCCGGTATAGCTTGATAGAAATATAATATACTGTAATATCATAAAATAAGGTTATAGTACTACGGTACATATGAAAAAATACGATAACATAATTAATATGAAGTGGGTTGAAGTAAAGTTTATATTGAGGAGCAGTTTTGACCGAGTTTTGTTTACAGTGGCTTGTTAAGATGCTAAGTATGACCGTACAATGTGCATTCAGTATGATGTGTGTAATAGTATGTAATGATTTTAGGTAAGTACTCATGAGGTGGTTCACAAAACTCTTAAGTAAGTTTGTCTCAACGTAGGAAAAAATAATAATAATATGTAGTGTAGTGTATAGTGTAGTGTATAGTGTAAAATAGGATGGATAAGAGTGTTTGGTTTTTATTAGGCTTAGTGAGTGTTTTAATCTGATAAAATGGGTAGCAACAGAGCGTAACAAACTGTGTAATTGTTTTAAAATATAACTTGAGGTAGCGTTTTGAGTGGTTATTATAAGCTTAAATTTATATTGATGCATATGTCTCATTTTAACTTTAAAAGATCCTCTTCCTTGGATATCAGAATGTGCGGCGATGTATCGTTTTTTCTTATATAGATTCGGCAGTTTTTTGTCCACAGGTAACGGTACTGAAGTTCTTTAGTTTTTAATTTGCATTTATTTAACAACTGTTTATTTCCGATAGTCAGGTGTTCGTTAACAAAAACTTTGCTGTCGCCGTTCACTCCGATATCCTTACATGTCAGGCCTCGCCTTTTTCTTAGATGGGCTAAAAATAAGTCCTTGGTGCTTCGTTCGCGGAAGCGGGCTATGATCACGCGGGGCACCCCGTTGACTGGCCGCTTGGCCCTCACTCGGTGAGCAAACTCGATATCCTCGGCGCGCAGGCTCAGCTCAGCGGCTCCAGCCACCTTCATCACTATGCTTGGGAGTGATTCACCGTTCCTTTCGGGGATACCCACAATTTCCACGTTTTGAAGCTTAGACCATTGCTCTTGCCTGGCCGATGCGTCTTCCATTTTAGAAACCTTTTTTTCTAGGTGCTTTACTGTTTCCTTAAGCAAGTTGTTTTCTGACTGCAGTGACTTAAATGTTGCAGTTTGGCTACTCATGTTGTTTTTAATAACATCGCACTGCTCAGTCACCACTTTAGTAGAATCTTCTAAGGATTGAACTCTTTGCTCATAGTTGTTTGCACTAACTTCTATTTCATGGAACCTTTTTTGTAGGTTTTGAAAATCTTCCTTCATTTTAAGTAGATTTTGAACCTCATTGTTTATTTCCGTGCAACGAACAGTTAAGGCATCCACAGAGCACTGTAAACTTTTCACCGAGGTATTAATGGTTTTTAAATCGGCAATATCAGCTTGAATAGCCTGTATATTCGTCGTAAGTAACTGCAATGACGCCATTTGTATAGACAGTCGTTTAATTTCAAGGCCAATGCTGTCCAGGTTTACAGGTGTGGGTGATTTTGACGCAGGTGTCTTGCAGGAGGGGCATTTCCAGGTGTTTTTTCTGTCCCCTAGTTTCCGGTACCCAACTTCGGTAATGCCGGCACACGGAAAATCGAAGTGTCCATGACAGATAGAACATTGAACTCCATCCCTAAATTCAGCATCGCAACGAACACAACGTAACATCGCGACTAATTTTATATATTTTATTGTTACGATAACTAAAACTATTGACAGTTTATACCGATAATTGTTCACTTTGCACTTGATATCGCACTATAAAAACATGGCGGCACTATTGAGTTCATCGAGTTGCAAAAACAGTACCCAATATACTTTTAATACTGCACTAACTACTAGGATAACACTTGTACGTTATAATCGTTAATTAATGTATCCAAGAGAGTAAATAAGACACTTGTTTACGTATTTATTTAAATAGTTGCGAATTTCGATCCAACAATTCGCGCGTCACCGACCGGGCAATCTACCCTCATTTTTTAATCGATAAATCAATATATCTGCTCCTTAGGTTCGTATCTGCATATCAACCCGTCCACGTTAGAGTCGCTAACGCGCTCTGGCAGCAAGGCGAGCGCAAACCGCACGCGTCGCGCCGACATCGACGCAGCAATCCGCGAGGACGAACCACACTCATCGCATACCGAACCAGGTACCAGTGCTTCTTGTATCTTCACCTATGGAATATCCATCATTAGTCTGTCAGTTTCCAAAGTTTCCACCGCTGGAGACACATTTGAGATGTAGCAAGTTCGCTAAGGCTTTTACGTCGTGAAATCCACGGCACGTTCGCCGAACACGACGCTCTTGACGCGAAGTTCTCAAAGGCAGACGCCGACTGTTAATCAACCAAAGTGATCCATACTAACGACGCGATGAATTAGCTGATAATTTCACGGTGAAAATCGCAGTACAAAGTAAATAAGAAAAGAAGAAGAAAAGACAACACTGCAGTCCTTCTGGACTATTGATTAACGGACCAGTAGTGATATTTTTCTAAACCACGACACCACACGGGCAAGGTCTTCAGAGCTTTGTTTATTTATATGCTATAATGCAAGTTCTTACAGAAACATTATTACAAATATTATAGGATAAATTATTTTTGATGTGCAGGGGCGTCGGGCGCGCCGTCGTCGGTGGTGAACGTCCTGCCGCCCGCACTGCGCGCGCTTGTCGCGCTCTGGGACGCCCTCTGCGACTCTGACCAGTTGGCGCCGGCCACTGATAAGTACGCTTGTATTTGTATGATACTAAATAAAATTAATAAATATATTCATTCAATGATGAAATCAATAATGATACATAACAATTTTTAACAAAAAAAAATTTTACTCCTCGTGGTACCTATGCAATACCCGACAAATATATTTCTGTAAATTTTAACATTTAAAAAAAAATTTTTACAAACTGCCCCTCAGTTGAGCAGTGTACCCCCTTCCCCTTTTAAACGTTTGATTAATGTGAAACTGCACACTTATCAAGGATCGATGACACTGCAATAATTTAAGTAGTTTGTCCCATTATCCTGACCAAGATTTGCAGGCGTAACGATTTTCGATTATTTACAAAAGCGTGGTTTTTTAGTATTATTTTAATTAAAAATTATTAATAGGTTCAGGAAGGACGCAGAGGCAAATGAAAACGAGGAAGTTAAACCTATAAGTGGAGTTCGTAGGAGAAAGGATTCCAAATACTGGCCCACTGCAAAGACTCCATATTCAGGTGAGAATTAGTAGTTAATTTTAAAATATATTTAATCTATAATATCATCATCATTTATTTGGTTCCGTTAAAGTTAATAAAATAGAAAAATATTTGTAGATTGTAATAAATTATTACCTGTGCAAGATATTATTCCTATTAAATTCCGAAACATGGTCGACTGTCATATATTCTTAGCCGATCCATAAAAGATTTTAAATGTAGATCTAGCCGCCATCCATTCGATCAGTCAAGTGCTGTAAGGTTGGTCATCTTTAATATTTACTTATAGTGAATTGTACGTCTTTATCCTATGTAGGTCTACGTTTGAATTTCTCGGCGGTCACGACATTTTTATGACAGCAATAACACATTCTTGTATTTTTTATTTGTTATCAATAGTGTCGGCATATGTGTACATATATAAACGTGTGTGTGTGTGTGTGTGTGCGTCCGCAGTCCGGTGCGAGCTGTGCGGCGGCGCGAGCGTGGCGCCCCCGCTCGCGGGGCACATGAAGCAGGCGCACCCCGGCTGCCGCGCCGCCACGTCGCGCGGCTACGACCGGGCCGGCGTGTACCGCGAGGCCGACCCGCCCCCCGACCCGCCCGCCGCCGCCTGCGGCCAGCTCGCCCAAGGTGATCCCTCACATCACTCATCATACTCGTATCCAATTGTTTGTGCACTGTTTAGTACTATGGCTTTGATTTCACTAGTACGTATAAAAACAAGTCTATAAAATTCAACCATTTTCTACCTTAGACTAAAGTGCAGTTCAGATCTCATTGCGCTTAATAACCTACTGCTATATTCACCTATATGTCGCGTCTCTTTCTATCGCGTATCGCTTACCTTGCCTGACGAAAGATATAAAAATAATTTGCACGTATTGTAGGTAACTGGCTAAAACGCCGGCCAGACTGTTGTAAAAAAGCTCTCCACATTGGTCTCCACCGGTGGTTTACAACAGTGTTTGTAAACACTTACTTACAACAAATTTCGTTTGACTTTCAAGAAGCTCTGTTTCGATAATTATAACGAAACAGATAGCAAATATCATAAAATCCGCACGCATTAGCCGCACCGCCGCATGTACTTGCAATTTCGATACCTACACGCAAAGTGACATACGCCTAGTTTTACTAATAACTGGCTACAGGGCTTGTTACACTTTTAATTTGTGCTTTATTAATTTATTGAAAATTTAATTTGTATATAATATTTTTGATTTGCGCAACGCTAAATTCGATTTGTTTTTTCACTTCCATCGCTTTAGACTTGATTGGTGTGAAAATTCGAGCTACGTTATCAGCGTACCAACTGTGGTACATTTACTGCGAGAAGTGCCGCGAGAGGTCGCTCAAGTCGATGTCGTCGGCGAAGCACAAGACGGTGACCATCATCGAGGCGCCGGAGCGCGAGGACGGCGCCGACGCAGAAGTCGACCACTTGGTGATTAGAGACAACGCGCTATTCCTACTGGATCTGTCGCCGCTCAACCACTCAGGTATGCTCTTTCACTATTCTCACCAAGCTTAAAACTAATATCCCCTTCTCTGGAGTCTGGACCACACACTAACTCCTCTGAGAATATGTTATTCTTTACAGTACTGTATACCAGTACCTTTATACATACCTATTCGATGTTTATCCATTCATCCATCCATTAATCAAATTAATAAATAAAATTCAATATTAGATACGCATTAATAAAATAAAAATAATCTAAGACTTTACTAACAAATATAATACCTATACTTTAATAACAAATATAGTACCACCTACGTACATTGAACGAAGTTTTATTTTTTGCTTAACCATAGCAATGTGAGTAAATCGGTATATGTGCATGCACTGCTTATTTAATCATGCAATTTAACTTGTATGAAAAAAAAAATATTGATTGATATCCGGGAGTTTTGGTCTAGATTATTTTCTCATAAAAATCATCATTAAATCATATAGTTAAACAGAATATATAAGACACACAGAGTAATAAAAAAAAATTACATGAGCCTATGAATACAAATTGTAGGACTGATTTTCCGTGAGTCCTACGGATCAATTTGGACATAAGGTGGCAAGAAAATGAAAAAAAAAAAAAATATCTGTGATGTTCTTTCACTCACTTTTGTAAAAATAAATAAATGAATAAATTAACGGTGTGTTAAGATATCAAAAACCAATAAGTGACGGTGTGCAGAGTCAATGAACCTGTCGCCGTACCAAGAGTCGGCGGGGCGCAGTCCGCCCACACCGCCGGGCAGCGTCTGGCAGCCGGCGCCGCCGTTCCACGTGCTGCCCGCGCTGGGCGCCGCCCCGCGGGCCGCCGCCACGCCCGCCGAGCCCGCGCGCTACCACTCGCTCGGCCGCCCGCCGCCGCCCGTACCTCAGGTATTACATTTATCTCGACTAGATTATACCCTAACGTAATATAACACTATTACTACTGTTCACTAATAATAAAGCTTTAGCCTAAAAACCTACCAAATTTATCAGATAATGTTTGAGAAAAATTCCATACAAACATTTATCTTGTATTCCAGGAGAGCCTCTATACTTTTCGGGGTGAATGGTAAAAAACATCCATCTCAGGGTTTCACTGCATGTTTTTACTAAGTTTCATTAAAATTGTTTCAGTAGTTTCTATTTCTATCGTGCAGAAAGGGACAGACAGAAACTAAATTTCGGAATCTGTATTAAGCACTTATTATTCAAGATTTATTCAATATACAGACGTGGACTCGTCAGACTTTTAGTAGGTATATGTATATATTGAAAATGTTTGTAAAACGCTTTAATATTGTCATCAGACTGAAGACGTAGCGGGCCCGTCGCGCGTGCACCGCTCCGTTTCGATGGGGCAGGCCGGACGCGACCTCGTCTCGGCCGCGCTGCTGCCGCTCGCCAAATGGGAGCCCGACCCCACTGATACTCTGCCCGGTCTGTACTAATGTTCACCGACACTCCAACCTTCCACAGTTCACTCACACTGCCACCTAAGAGACAATGGACGCAAACTGAACATTCTGACATAGTGGTCGAATATGGTTGCCACACTTCACCGAAATTTACCTACTTTACTGAAAGTTTTTTCAATTCTAGGCGCTGCCGGATCATCCCTGCTCGCCCAACCGAGCTCCGCCCTCCAGAAGCTGGTGACGTGCGGGGAATGGACAAGCGAAGGCTGCACTCTGTCGGCGTTCGAACCCCCGACCCTTGACATCGAGGCTTTGATGCGCAGTCCCGTCATGGCTTTCGTACTTGCAAGGAAGGACCTTCATGGGTATCGCCAGAAGATGGACGCCGCCGTTCGCGTCAATACCGTCAGACAGTACGGATTTGAGGTAAGACTTTAATAGTGATATAATTCTCACTCACAGAATATTACGTAACTTAATTTTTTGCTGGTAGCACTGGTATTTCTGATTTTTTTTATATATATCAGTGCTAATTGACGGTAGATGTCAAATAATTTGAAAACAAAATAAATGTTCCATATAATGTTTAATATGATACTGTTTTTGTATGAACTTGATATATTTTAAATTCGAAGGCGCTGAACTGGCTGCTGCGGTCGGCGACCCAGCCGACGAGTGTGCACGACGTGATGTGGTGGTTCTGCAACACTCTCGACAAGTATTCGCGCATCATGCCGCCGCCCGCGACCGACGACGACAATAAAGAGGTATCTTTCTCTCTCTCTCTTTATCTCTCTACCTCTATATATCTGTCTCACTTACTTTATCTTATAGATTTGCATTAGGCGTGGAAATGATTGCTACTTTTAATTCATTTTCATTTCATGAAATTATTAATTTTTTTCATATGAATTCACATGCTACTTTTCATTGCCAATGATTTTTTTTCATAATGCCACACTTGCTACTTGCTACCGTTTGCTACTAAAAATGAAGAATGAATTATGATCAATGGCGCTGCTATACACCTACCACCTACTAAATAACTTAAAACCAAAATCTAAACACTAATCTAATCTATATTTATTTACACTAAATAACTTTTAATCGAAATGAAAAAACAAACACGTATCGCACATAAAGAAAGTCGCACGACAACTAACTGACGATAAATGAAATTTAATTTCATATTCTCATTCATTTCGTGAAAAATCATATGAATTTGCGATCTGCTAAAAATCATCGCAAACAAGTTAATACTTTAGGGAACTAAGCATAAAGTTTATTTTTAAATACTCGCCTACGCTAAACAAGGTATTTCAATACCTACCAACCAATTCGTCCTTCCTCGTCTTTCTCTCTCTCTCTCTCTCTCTGACGTGCGTCGTGTCTCGTGCGTCTTCGGTGAAATACGATTATATCCGAATGATGAGCGGTGTGCGCGAATCATAGCGCTGCGATTTATGGGCAAGTAGCAGAAAAGTAGCAGAGCTATTTTTAGCAGACTTCATCAAGGCCGGTAGCAGGTGCGACGTATGAAAATGAATTTCATATGAATTTTCACATGCTACTTGTTTAGGCGCAAACTCGGTTTGTTTAGGGCATTAGTTCGGCGTCGCGATAACAGATGGCGCTGTCAGGTTGTCTGAATCGCGGTATCGACTTTATCGCGTACGTTAGGCTAGCAAACCGGGCTTGCGTCTTAAGCGTGGCTCAAACCTTGGCAATAAGGTTCAATTTAGTGGAAAAAATTGTAGATATATGTCTTGAGCTCATAAATAAATATAACTATTGATCCCTGGACTTGGTTATTTTTTGGACCCTTAATCATTTGGTCCTTCGAGCCGGATGCGGGAGTATCGCTTGAGCCAGGCTGAGTGACTGCAAGGGCTGTGCGCCGACACAGTGGTGGATTGCCACTGATGGTGCCTAGGAGCTGTTCCTTGGACAAGGAGCAGTGAAGAAGAGGACCGGAGGCCGACTCTACGCGCAGGTCACAAGGTTGTGATTTGCATGGCAGCAGGGAGATTGGACCGGTCTGGAGGAGGAGCACAGCCAGGAGCAGGGTGGAATTGGAACTTGGAGGATACAGTCGTAAGCAACAAAGTGAAGTGATTGTGACGTAAACTGTAAGTACATTTTGATTGCTAATGTGTCAGTGTCAAAATTAAAGTGAAGTTTGGACTTGTAAAATTTTCAAGATTTATTTCGGGACTTGTAAAAATTTCAAGAATTATCTGGGACTTAGAATTTTCAAGCGTTAATTTGGACTTGTAAAAATTTCAAGATTTATTTCGGACTTGTAAAATTCTCAAGAATTATCTGGAACTTAGGAATTTCAAGAGTAAATTTGGACTTGTAATAATTTTAAGAAGTAGTTTAGACTTAGAATAATTCGTGAAAAAGTGAACCGACGGGGAACCTATGTCCGATTTCACATAGAATTTAAGCAATATAAAACACTTAGAAAATTTTTGGAAATAATTAACTTAGAAAAATTTTGCCTTTATTTGTTTGTTTATGATTTGTTTACAAAGGTATAATTGTTTGGTCGAAATTTAATTTTCTATTTTGGTCTTTGTTGTTTAAATTATTTAAGTCAGGATGGAGCTTCTTAATATACAAAATGATGTTATTAAAACCATAACTAAGGCGAGAGTTAATTATAAAAAGACACCAAAGGAAAGGTTTTCCTTGCCATACGTTGAAACGCGACTAGAGATTTTAGAAAGTCAATGGAAACGCTTTAACGAGACGCATTCTAAAATACTGATCAGCGAAGAAGATGAAAAAGAATTGGAGGAATATTTATCTTCTGACAAATATGAAACTGTAGAAGAACTTTATATAGACTATAGGTGTGAGCTTAAGTCGGCATTATTAACGTTACAAACAACGCTTAAGTTACAGCAATCCGAACAGAATGCAGTTGCTACTCCATGTAGTAGCAACGTAATTAATTTACCTAAAATAAGTATACCAAATTTTAGTGGCAATTATTCGGAATGGATCACCTTCCGTGATTTATTCGTATCTTTAGTACATAACAATGATAGTTTGGATGATGTTCAAAAATTATTTTATTTAAAAACACATTTGGTTGGTGAAGCAGAACAGTTATTGCGGCATATTGCCATAACTGAAACAAATTATAAGGTTTGCTGGACTCAGTTGGAGGAGCGGTACAATAATAAAAGGTACCTGGCTAACAATGTTTTAAAACGGTTATTTAATCAAGGGGCTTTAATTTCGGAATCATCTGGTGGCATTAAAGATTTACTTGATACAACGAATGAATGTTTAGCTGCTTTAAAAAATATGAATATAAACGTCAGTACCTGGGATATTATTATTATTTATTTAGTGGGTACAAAATTAGACCCTGAGTCCAGAAAACTATGGGAGGTTAAGGTTAGTGAAAATTTTGGCGAATTACCTACCTATAACCAATTTAAAGAATTCTTAGAAACTAGGTTCCGCTCTATAGAGTTTTTAGATAAAAAAGCGTTTAAGCCCACTACCAGTCGTAATGTAAAGTCACTTCATGTATCGAATACTCAATGTGGTTATTGTAATGGTGGTCATAAAATTTTGAATTGTTATAAATTCTTGAAAATGAATGTCGAAGCACGACGTAACTTTGTCCAAACCCAGCGTTTATGTTTTAAGTGCCTCGGTGGTAAGCACTTAGCTTCAGCATGTCGACAGCCTACTCAATGCAAGATTTGTAAAAAGGGTCATCATCATTCGTTACTGCATCCCCAAAATGAATTACAGTCCACTGATACGGTTGGAAATAATGAGGAAACGTCGGATGGGAATGTTGTACATGGTGAATCAATAGTTAATTGTTTTTCAAATATACCAAGCCAAGTGTTGTTGGCTACAGCCTTGGTGAAGGTTAAGGCAAGGTCAGGTGCGCTCATGACCTTAAGGTCTTTGTTAGACCAAGGCTCGCAAGCTTCGTTTATAACCGAAGCTGCGGTGCAATTACTCGGGCTCAAGAGGTTTGCGAGTAAGGGATGGATCTCCGGTTTAGGGAGTGATCAGACTGGATCATTTAAGGCCAAGTCTGTCGTATATTTAAAAATGAAATCACTTCATAATCCAGAATTTGTGATAAAGGTCAAGGCTCATGTATTAAATAAGATAACTACAATCCTCCCGGAGAGGCAGGTTGTAGCTCAGTATGGTTTTGAGTTGTCGGAACAGAACTTAGCAGATCCCACTTTCAATATACCCAATAAAATAGATATTTTATTGGGCGCCGAGGTATATGGCCAGATATTGATGGATGGCATTATTAAAGGTCCACCTGGGTCTCCAGTAGCCCAGAAAACCCAATTGGGTTGGATTTTATCTGGTCCAATATATCCCCAAGGCAGGGATAACTCAAATCAAGGAAATATCGTTAATATGCACACTCATTACGATGAGAACGAGTTACTTCGTAAGTTTTGGGAGTTGGAGTCCGAAATCCCTGAAAGACATCTCACTCCGGAGGAGTCACGATGTGAGGAGTTGTATACGGCTACGACTCAGCGAGAGCCTTCAGGTAGATACATTGTAAAACTTCCGTTTCGGGATGATGATCCAACGTGCAAATATGGTAACTCTCGGGATATAGCTATTAAACGATTTATTTATTTGGAAAAGAAACTCTTGGGAAATACTAGGTTAAAGGTTGAGTATTCTAAGGTGATTCAAGAATATTTGGATCTTGGTCACATGGAACCTGTACCAGAAGCTGAGCGAAGCAAACCGGATGCAGTGTACCTGCCACACCACGCCGTTGTCAGGGAGGATAAGACAACGAGCAAGGTTCGTGTAGTTTTTGACGCTTCCTGCTCTGGAACAAATGTAGTATCATTAAATAATAATCTCATGGTCGGCCCGACTATCCAGTCGGACTTGAGAACAATCATTTTTCGTTGGCGTTTGCATCCTATATGTTTAATTTCAGATATTGTGAAAATGTATCGTCAAGTACGAGTATTTAAGGAGGATTCAGACTTCCAACGTATTGTTTGGCGTAATCCTGATAACGCACAATCTGAGTTACAGGATTTTAGGTTACTCACCGTGACGTTCGGTACGTCATCGGCTCCATATCTTGCTGTACGTACCTTGCAGCAACTGGCTCGCGATGAAGGAAAGAATTATCCATCGGCATCTGAAAGAGTTTTAGAAGATTTCTATATGGACGACCTTATGACAGGATGTCAAACCGTCGAAGAAGGAAAGAGAATTTATGAAGAGATGAATGAATTGTTGGAAAAGGGTGGATTTCAGTTGCAGAAGTGGAGCAGTAACAGGGAAGAGTTATTGGAAACATTTCGAAAAGGGAAGGAAGAAGGGGAAGGAAACCTGAAAATAAAGATAGATGAAGTAATGAAAATACTAGGACTTACCTGGAACCGCCAATCCGATGTCTTCGAATACTCCGTTCACCTGCCGCCGCTGACCTATCCTGTAACTAAAAGAAAGGTTATATCAGATATAGCACGTCTCTTTGATCCTCTTGGATGGATCGCTCCAACCATAATTGTTGCGAAAATATTCATACAAAAACTGTGGCTTTCGGGAATTAAATGGGATGATGAACTTCCACCACAGTTGTTGGATGAATGGGTTTCATACAGGGAAGATTTAGAGTTACTTACCGGTTTTCGCATTCCAAGATGGGTGAATACAAGTCAGGATGATAAGGTTGTTGAACTTCATGGTTTCTGTGATGCCTCCAATGATGCGTACGCTGCTGTGGTCTACATAAGGGTGATTGATGTGTACGGACAGATACACGTTAATCTGGTTACAGCAAAGACTAAGGTAGCACCTATTAAACAAGTATCCGTTCAACGGCTTGAACTTTGTGGAGCTGTTCTGCTGGCTAAGTTAATACATGAAGCTTCACTTACCTTAAAAATCGCGAAGTCAAATCTTTATGCGTGGACAGACTCATCGGTGGTACTGGCGTGGCTCAGTAGTCACCCAAGCAGATGGAAGACTTTTATTGCCAATCGGGTTTCTGAAATCCTAAACGTGTTGGATAGTGATCAATGGCATCACGTTCAGTCAAAGGACAATCCTGCAGATTGTGCTTCGAGAGGAGCGAGGCCATTGGAGTATCCAAAGGATGAAATGTGGACTAGAGGTCCATACTGGTTGCTGAAAGAAAAAATAGAATTTAGTACAAATAGGATATTAGATACATGCTTAGAAGAAAAAGCAAAAAAGGTATATCATATAGCGGTAGAGGATAAATTTGATTTATGGGATAGATTTTCATCGTTAAACAAACTGGTTAGAGTTGTTGCGTTTTGCAGAAGATTTTTAAATTTGAGAAAGAATAGCAAATTTAAGCACACGAAAGGGATGTTAGCAAAGGAAATGTTTGAAGCTTTAAATGTTTGTATTCGGCAATGTCAAACCATGCACTTTCAAGAAGATTTGGAAAATTTGGCTAAAATGGGAAGAGTTAACAAAAAGAGTAAACTTACCTCACTTAATCCATTTTTGGATAATGCAGGGCTTCTACGGGTCGGTGGCAGATTACAGTTGTCAGAAATCAGTGGAAACATGAAGCATCCGCTATTGATACCTCGGAAATCATCTTTGACACAACTTCTGATAGCAGATGCTCATGATCGGACACTGCACGGAGGTCCGCAATTGATGATCAACTACTTGCGTACAATGTATTGGATAGTCGACGTTAAGAATTTAGCGAGGTTTTTCGTGCGTAATTGTGTCATTTGCATTCGTCATGCACCTCATACTACTCACCAATTGATGGGTCAGCTACCAACTTCAAGGGTAACAGCTTGCCGACCTTTTCTTCGGACAGGTGTGGACTATGCAGGCCCCATTAGCATGCGAACATCCAAGGGGAGAGGTCATCGCTCCTACAAGGGCTACATATGCCTCTTCATTTGCATGGTCACTCGAGCTGTCCATTTAGAAGCGGTAACAGATTTGACAGCTCAAGGTTATTTAGCGGCTTTTAAACGTTTCGTGGCCAGAAGAGGACATTGCGCAGAGCTGTGGAGTGATAACGGCACTAATTTCGTGGGGGCTGCAAGGGAACTTCGGTTTTTGTTCCTTCAAGAAAGGTCAGGCATAGCGGCAGAAGTTGCCGAAGCTTTAGCATTAAGCGGTACTAGTTGGCACTTTATACCTCCGCGTGCTCCGAACTTCGGAGGACTGTGGGAGGCGGGGATAAGGTCAACAAAACATCATTTGAGACGAGTAGTAGGAAATGCAACACTGACATTTGAAGAAATGGCGACAGTATTGGCTCAAATTGAGGCTTGTCTCAACTCGAGACCGATTTCACAAGTCTGTGATAACCCTGATGAGCCTATGCCCTTGACTCCGGGCCATTTTTTAATTGGAGAGCCACTAGTTCTTGTTCCTGACTCCAACTATGAGCAGAAGAACATAAGTAGTCTTCGGCGGTGGCAATTGACTCAAAGAATGATACAACATTTCTGGCGACGGTGGTCCGCTGAATATCTTACGCATTTTCATCATCGTTACAAATGGGCACATCATACTCCGGAGCCTAATATCGGTAACGTGGTTTTGGTTAAGGAAGACGATCTTCCACCAGCCAGATGGTTGTATGGAATTATCATAAAAAAGCATCCGGGATTGGACAACGTTACGCGCGTAGTAACACTAAAATGTAAGGGGAATTCGATTATAAAACGGCCAACTTCAAAAATTATAATTTTACCTGTTAATTAAGTGTATTGTATTCATGTTGTAATGGTCTAGTGGTGGTGGGTAGAATAAGGTTGTATTGTTGTTGTCTTTAGGTAAATTTGTGTGTCTTGGAATAGAAATATGGCCATTCTGGCCATGGTGGGCGGGATGTTTAGGCGCAAACTCGGTTTGTTTAGGGCATTAGTTCGGCGTCGCGATAACAGATGGCGCTGTCAGGTTGTCTGAATCGCGGTATCGACTTTATCGCGTACGTTAGGCTAGCAAACCGGGCTTGCGTCTTAAGCGTGGCTCAAACCTTGGCAATAAGGTTCAATTTAGTGGAAAAAATTGTAGATATATGTCTTGAGCTCATAAATAAATATAACTATTGATCCCTGGACTTGGTTATTTTTTGGACCCTTAATCACTACTTGTGAATCATGCCATGCTTAATTTGCATGTATATCCTATGATGGTATACGTCCATAGTAGTCGTAACCAAGACTGCTAAGCCAGAGGTTCTGGGTCCTTAGATCCCCGGGTCGGGAAACAATTATTGGGTTTTTCTAACTTGAAATGCCCGGTAGCAGCTCGGAGTCTTGATTTGTGCCCGGTGTATGGATCACCATCCATGTAATCATGGAACCTAAACATAACTGGTGTATATACATCCTCATTGTTG
This sequence comes from Carterocephalus palaemon, assembly GCA_944567765.1. Classification (NCBI taxonomy): domain Eukaryota; kingdom Metazoa; phylum Arthropoda; class Insecta; order Lepidoptera; family Hesperiidae; genus Carterocephalus; species Carterocephalus palaemon. Next base: position 6,587,745 of record OX155637.1, on the reverse strand, counting down.
TAATCAGTTTAGTACCATGCTTTTCTTTTTTTTATGGATACAGGATAGCAAACGAGCCACCCATACGCTGCCACCCATGACAACTGTGACTGACTTTGAACAAGACTCAATTAGGGACTGGGATGGTTAGTCCAATTAGTTGAGAAAGTTAATTACAACATTAGTTGGCCAGTTCATTAGTAGGTATGAGGACTAGGGACTGTTAGTGATAGTTAGCCCTGTTAGTTGGTGTTAGTAATAGTCCAGTTAGTACTTGTTAGTAGGAGTCTCGTTCTAAGTCAGTCACAGATGTGTTGCTACCCTTGAAGACTAAGATGGTCGCCTCTAAAGAAGTGTAACCGGAATCCACACCTTTCCAACCGGACCACAATTGCTTTAAAAACAATTATTACACGGCAGAAATGGTACTAGGTATCGTGGCGGGCGGTGGTACTGCCCCGGGCGAACTCTATATGGAACCAATTAGCTTTCATATAAAACCTATTTGGTTCCCTATAGGCTCTACCACCTACACTCTATTAACTTTAGAAATATCTCACTCATCATATGTCGCTTTCACTGGTCAAGCAGAATTCGGTGAACGAAGTGAACCCGCGGATCCTGCAAACGCCCTCCGCGTCGGCGATCTGCCCGGGCGGCAAGGCGGCCCGCGGGTCGCGCGCGGCCTTCCACGCGTTCCTCGGCTCGGTGAGCGCGCTGGCGCCCGCGCTCGCGCCCGCCAGCGCCGCCGGCCTGCAGGCCGTGCGCTGCTGGGCGCTGCACTACTCGCCGCACGACCGCGCCTTCCTGCACAGGTGAACGCTGCCTACTTTGTCTTGGGATGGCATTTAGAAAGGACCTCAACCTGTCTCATTTCTTTTTCCTCCAATCGATGACAATGGTGACAAGAAAAACGCCATCGGAATGTGATAATCACAGTAAAAAATTTTAATATACATATTATTAGATGTATTATGGGTTACAAAATATTTTCTGCTATGTATAATAAGTTTCATGTCTTTGACTTGTCTCGACCTGACTAAAATATGAATTGTATGAATGTGGCGTCCACACAGCGGACAAAACATTATAAAGTTAAACATGACTCATGGCGTGGGTTTCCTAAGACACAGTTCTTCTTTTACTTGTATTTAATACTTCAATCAAAGCGAGCTAAAATTACTAACGAGCTTACAGTCTTTTAGAAAACATCCCAGGGCCTAGTACTTGTTATTAACATTGCCAAATAATAACTATAACATTGTAACATTGTAAGTTTTATAAAATCTTATTGCCTTCCCGAACCCTTTTAAAATGCATTCCGTGAACTGTTAACGCTGCATGGAAGTAGATCACAAGTGTTCAGCGTGATTAGCAAGATATTATCGCACGGTGAAGACGGCGCATACGAGGAAGGCTTGCTCGGCGCGCTGCACGAGAGCTATCACAGCTACAACATTAAGGTATTACACAACTAACTCGTGGTTTAAAAAAAAATTTATAGGTTAAAAAAAGATCGTGTTAGTGTCCCAGTTACTATTGTTATTGTTTCCACAGCAGCAGAACTTTGTGTGGACTTGTCCGGACGTGACGGGATGGTGCGACGTGGCGGTGTCGTCGCGCCAGGGCATGGCCGGCGCGCTCACCGACGGCAGTACCGAGACCTTTTGGGAGTCTGGTGACGAGGATCGCAATAAGGTAACACTAAACCCTATACCACATTCGAGAAAATCTCTATGATACTAAGGGCAAAAAGCCTTCCTACCGCAGGGTTAAGGAGACTCGTCCTTAACGCTCCGGGAGAACCGTAATTTTTTAAATAATAAATAAACAATAATGTATTGTAATGATTTTTTTTTTCTTAAGGCGAAGTGGATCCAGATATCATACCCCGGCGGCTCCGTGGAGGAGCGCCCGCACGTCGTGTGCGTTCACATCGATAATACAAGAGATACAGTTGTAAATATTTTTTACTTCTACTTTCTACTAAAGAAAACAAAACACTATAGCTAAAATAAGGGTTTAGGATATGTATTTTTTTTATGATACACTTGAGTGATACTAATCATTTATCGAGACTAATTTCTGGTGGTTCTAACTCCTTATCAGTACTATTATTATCGGACAAAACAGTAAATGCAGCACTATACATCCAGACACAGAACAAATACAAGTGTTCATCACATGAATGTTTATCCTGAGTGGGATTCGAACCCACGACCCCTGGCGTAACAGGCAGGGTCACTACCGATTGGCCTGCGGGCCCCGTCGATGATGACTTCCTGTAAAATACCAGTGATTTAATTTATAATTATATACAATTATGATTATTTTACATTTCAGAACAAAACACTGCTGATATCGTTCCTATTCAGCGGCGGAACAAGCGAACTATTCCACATGCAAGACTTAGAGGTTGATACAAAATCAGCGACCTGGCTTTGTTACACACTGCCAAGTAAGTCATTTTCAAATAAACTTAATTTCTTCAAAGTCTAGCAATGCAATTCTTTCTTTTTTGCGCGATCACCCATGCCTTCATTCTGATAAAGATTTTAAGTTTATCTAATATTCATTTTAATCCTTTTAATTTTCAATCTAATAATCCTTTTAATCCCTTAATTTGTCCTGAATGTCCTCCAGAAAAGGATGATACGGCAGTGTCTTTATTGGTTATTGCTTGACTTAGTAACGGGACGATAGACGTATATTTAGAATCCCTATTTAATTTTACACTTATTATTACGTTTCTGGTAACTTACCACAATTCTAATTGGAAATTAATGTAGATTAAAAATCTATGCACATAAACTAACTATATAACTATAACTACATTTAATGTTGTATGATCAAATAAGCCAGACGTAATAAAATTTTATGTTACTATTTTACCATCTTTATAAACCACGTTTGTTGAAAACAATAAATGATTAAAATGATGAATCTCATCATTATTCTAAGGCTATTTATGACCCATTTAAAAATTAGGGATCCCAGTTTTAACCATGCCAAAGTAATAGAGGGCGTTTTAAAGGGTAGCATCATATAGAACTCAGCGTCACTCCCATGTTGTCTGGTTATCTTTACAAGGTATCCCACTCGTAAAACAAATTTAAAAAAAAAATAAGAGTACGATGTTATTTTTCAGGGATGGCGAGCACTGTAGTGCGCGTGCGCTGCGAAATGCGCGGCCCCGAGGCGGCGGTGCGCGTGCGGCAGGTGCGCGTGCTGAGCGCGCCCGCGCCCGCGCCGCCGCCCGCCGCCACACCGCCGCTGTACACGCTCGTCGAGCGCGACACGCTAAGGGTCTTCCGCCTCCTCACCTCGCAGGTATAATGGGTTTTCCAACTATGGTGAGGAGAAGAGTTGTTGTATGTTACTGTATATTCTCGCCTATACTTATGTTACATCAGTTCTTGACGTCAGTCGCCTATTTTAATACGCCTCGCTTAACACGTGTCTTAACATGGGTCTCCTCTCTTACCGGAACTGGTTATTCTGAAAGGACAGCCGAGCCCAACAGTGGGTCACCGGACCTTCCATCCATGCCTCCACTCCATGTCTTGAGGGTCGAAATTTGGGAAATGACGTATAGTGTAGGGAGTGCATTTCATTGACATCGATGCACAAGTGTGGGTAAGTAAATGTGATCGGTAATGCGCAGGTGTTCGGCAAGCTGCTCGAGTGGGAGGAGTGCAGCAGCGAGACTGGTGAAGCGAGCGCCGCGGGCGCCGCAGCCGACGACAGTGACCTGCGCGAGCACGTGGTCGGCATCCTGTTCGCCGGCCACAAGCTCACCTCGCTACAATGTCAGGTAACCGATCTTACTCACTAACAGTTTTCCTTAAACACTCCCTCGCACACGATGTGCTTCAGTCACAGGACACACGCGAAAACAATACAATTTTAACGTAAGTAGATTATATTGATTTGCTTTTTCTTCTATCTTTGATCAAGTTGAATGGTAACCTAAATATGCATTTGATTTTGTACTGTGTCAGAAATTAAAGAATCTGAATCTAAATCTGATCATTCGAACTCGATCTGTATGTACCTACCAAAAAAGGCAATATTAGTATTTCAATAAATAATGCACTCTGATTTTTGTTGCTGGCAACTGTTTAGGTAGATCTATATAACGTGCTTTATTTTGACAAATTCATTTTATGTAAATTTCACTAATTGTATTTAGATTAAGTTTAAATTTTGCATGCCCTATGGGTTAGGATAAGAGGATTAAAATAACCTGCTTTTAAATACCTACTGTACCTTATCCTGCGAATAAATAACTTTGACTTTGACTTTAACTTTTGTATCAAACCAACGTTCGACAATCTATGTCGGTGTGGCCGCAGGTTATGTCGCACATCGTGATCGCGATCGGGTGCGAGGCGGCGCGCGTGCGCGACGACTGGGAGACGGCGCTGCTGTGCGCCGAGAGCGCCGCGCGCGCCAGCCCGGAGGACGCGCCGCGCGCCTCTCACCACCTGCAGGACAACTACTGCTTCGAGATGCTCTCCATGGTTTGATATTGTTATACTATCCATCCAATTGAAGTCCACTGGCAAATACTAATATGTTTTACATATCACTTTGACAATATCAAATTCTGCAATTTCCGCACCTCATATTTTCCCGGGCATCTATTTATGACATTGCGGGTACTGGACACGCCTCTCACTCAAGGTGGTCTGAGTTCTAATCCAAACGACACGCACCTATGACTTCTAAGTTATGTGCAATTTAAGAAATTAAATTTCGCTTGGTATAACTGTGAAGGATTATATTATTATAGTTAGGAAACCTGTATGCCTAAGAGTATCCCAATAAGTTCTCAACTTTTTGGGACCTTACCCGGAGAGGAGTCTCATATCCAACATTTTGAACATAGAATGGGTTGTTGTTGTGGAGGATTTACAGCAACTGTGTGTGTGCGCAGCTGCTGGCGCTGAGCGGCAGCGCGGCGGGGCGGGCGCACCTCGCGCAGCGCACCGAGCTGCTGCCGGACCTGCTGGCGCTGCTGCACACCGGCAGCGATCGCGTACAGCGACAGGTAACAACTCCTTCGCTGGACAATGTCCGAGCTACTACTTAAATTTTGAAACAGTCACACGATTATTGAACTTGAAGTGAAGGTGGAGGTGAGAGCAGGCAAGATGTTTTGTCAGTTAACTAAATAGGCACATACAAAGTAATCACAACAATATTTTTGAAGTGAAACTTCTTTTGGCGCATGAGGGTAAAATTTTTACGGATGAAGCGGATATGACGCATTATTGTGTCACGGATCTGACGCAATAATGCGTCACGCAGCATGCAGTGAGATAGAGCGAACGTCGCACAGTACAAATCAAATCCAAAGCTCTACCACAGACTAAATACGAGTAAAATACAGATACAAAATCCAAAACCAACGATATACGACAGACTAAATAAGACAAAATACAGATAAAAGATCGCTAAACGGAATCGTCATTTAGATATACCGTGCGGTGCGAAGCGAACATAAAACAAGTAAGTATATGGCAAATGAAAATTAAATTGAAATTAAAACTTATAAAGACTAACATAACTTATGTTTTGTAATAAAGCAACAAGACTTTCAAATGAATATTTATATTTATTCTTTTTTTGTGTATATTTGAATGTTTAGCCAAAGAAGTTTCACTTTTGACATGTGTACTTTGTACGCACGCACTTTTTTTTCTATAATTTGTATCTTATCTATTGTACGTGTAAAATATTTGCCTCCACTTAATGGATTAGACAAAACACGATTATTTTTATATATAGATAGAAAACACAGCATAGAAAGATGCAGGACAATACGTCGTCATACCAATCTAAACTTTAGTAACTAACAAAATGTTTGGTTTCAGGTTATATCTTTGCTTCGCCGAATCATTATAGAAATTCCACCGCAAAAGATGCTAGCTGCCTTAAATATTGGAAATGATATCGAGACGAGGTATGTTCTATTTTCATATATTATATTGTGTGTAATTAAGTTAAGAATTAGTTTTAGCGCCATCTATTGACGGTGTGTCAGACAACTTTCTAATAAACGTTTAAAGCATTCCAAGTTATTATGAGATATACCATGCCTTATGGCATTTTCTACTAGTCAAACCCAGATATCGCTTCAATTTAAAAAAAAATGAATAAAATGTTATCTGAATATAGAAAACTTTGTGTAATAAGTTAGAATCTTTTCAATAATAATAATCAATATTCAGCGTGATTAAAATTTAATGTTTTTGGTGATTAGGGTGACGCTGCTGGACCACCTGGTGTGCTACCTGGGCAAGGCGGTGACGGTGCAGGTGAAGGTGAAGGGCGCGGGGGGCGCCACCAGCGCCGGCTCCATCACCATGGGCGGCAGCGTCACGCCCGCGCCGCCCGCCGCCTGGTTCATGCGCGGCGAGACCCCCAAGCAGCACTCCCATCTCGTCTCCAAGCTGTTGCTCGATATGGCCGAGGTACCGTGTACATTTTTAAGAGGGAAATCGATAGCTTTACGTATCCAACTATATGCACTGTTTATACATTTCGGCCCAAGGCTTTATTTTACTTTTCATCATCTCAAAATCGTTATCCAATGTCTACAAAGTAACACTTTTGTGTTATTAGAAATAATACCAAATTCTAGCTGTCAAACGGCACGATAAGAGTAGCATTTTTGCGTTTATTAGGATTGTAACTATCCAATAGTGCGCTGGTTCAATAGTGTTCAAGAGTAGCAAACTTGTATTATAATCGTAATAAGATTATAATCGCATAATAATGTTTTGAAGAATAGGCCACATTAAAAAACTACTGGGACCGAACTATTCTGACCGACAAAACCGTTCATCATGATTGCCCAGACATTACATTTCATGACAAACATAATAAAATAGTATATTTAATAGATCTCGCAATCCCAAATACTCATAATAAGCTTTTCATAAAATTGAAAGCGCAATGGAAAGTTAAAACCGTTAGAAGAGTGCATATTGTCTTGTTTACAACAGGAGTCATACCGCGTACACTTCATGATAGCCTTAAAATAATAAACATACATCCCATATACATACGCTCTACTGCAGAAAGTTGTTGTAATTAATACGTGCTGAATAGGCAGTTTTTTTTTACTTTTGGTCACTGTGAGTCAGCGGCATATTGCTGAGTGCAGGCCTTTATGATACGTAACTCCACAATGCAGGTTGTAACAATATAATATATTTGTGATATTTTTACACACATATAATATGTATATATATTCCATTATAAGAGATACTGCTTCTACGAACTTACATTGTATGCAATTTACGCGTTTGCTATATCATCCGTTGATATAATTTCTGTTATCCAATCTATAACATGACTAAGCGGACATGCTGCACCGATATGATATCCCTTACGAGAATGTGCATGTCTTATAGTTTTCCTCGTAGGATAACATTCGAGTTTTGAACCCAAAGTGTTGATCGCTACAACTCCTGAAGCATGAATCGCGGGTCCGCCGGAATCGCCCGGACAGAGGGCAACACGGCCGCGACGAACACAGCGCGGAGCAAAGCACATGCGATGATAGTCATTCAATCCAGCGCATTCCTTCACCATAACTTGTATAACTTGGGGAATAAGCGGCAAATGTTTTATATCACGTTTAATATTTCCATTACCCACTAGAAGGACACTATGACCAATGAGTGCAGTGTAATCAATAGCACTTAATTTTGCATAATTGGAGAGAACCACAGGCTCCGTATTTAGTATACCGATGTCATTTGATACTTTATTATAACCAGGGTGCATAGCCCCTTCTAGAACGTTGCTGTACGCTAATTCAGAGTTATATTTGGGATAATACCCGATCACCGCACTGCTTTTATACAAATCCAGTAGTTGTTCCATGCTTGCTACACAGTGTGCAGCTGTTAACATCCATATAGATGTCAGTGCTATACATGAACATAAGAAATGTCTCTGTACTATTTCATTTGGTAGCGAGGACATTGACTTTTTATATTCCATTATTAATGACACTACGTAAGGAAACATATCTTTGGTTGTATTTCTTCCACCCGTAATTCGCAAGAAATCATTATTCGTTTTAATATTATGCACAGAACATAGAAGTAATAAAGAAGTGTATCTTAATGGCATATTACAGTTTATTGAAATGTTTGGATCGGTCAGAATCATTAAAATAAATAACAATGTGAAATAACTACAATGTTATTTTAAATATATTTTATGTATGTATATAATATACAACACGGTCATTTGACCGCAAGCTAGGCAGAACCTGTACTAGGTGCATTTTTGATCGAAGATTATGGGTGACAGAAACTGGTATACTTACATCCATACTTCCATACTTCCATACTCGATACTAATATTATAAATGTGAAAGTGTATTTGTTTGTTTGTCCGGCTTTCATGTCGCAACGAAGCTATTATATGGTATGGTTTTTGTGTGTGGAGAGAGAGAGGAGGGTGGAGAGTGACGTAGGCTACTTTTTACCGCGGTTAAACATCCCCATGGGAAGATATGGATGTTTTGTTATTTGCTAGATATTTAGTTCCGGATGTTGTTAATATATGGCGTTAATAAAATTCATTTGCAAGTTCTGAATCACGCTAACAAATGATACATGTAAATTAATAAAGTATAGGCAACTAATAAATTGAATTGAATTTTGAATTCGCGCTGGATAAATTGTTGTTTTGGTTTAAAATTAATATGGTAAAGGACATACGCTTTGCTTGTGGTTGTACAAACAGGTTCGGAGTACGTAGTCCTCTACAACAGCTGAGAATGTTCACCGCTGAGGTTTTATTAGTAGAAAATCCTTCAAACGCATGAAAAATATTTAGATATTTTTCATGCTCAACACACTAAATTCATACATTAAAAAGCGTAAAACAACATGTCAAATTCACCGTCGAATTTTTTTTTAAATTACTAAAAGCATCGCCACAACCCAACAAATATACTATGTGGTGTAGTATCTAGCATATAGCAACTAGTATAAATATAGCAACACCCAAGAACCCATTTCTTCTTCAGCAGCACTTCTTCTGCAGTCATATTCCTGTGTATTTTTTTTGCTATAATTATGAAAATTTTGCATCCGATCTGATAGGTTACGTAATCAAGTGGATGTCGACTGGCTGAAAGTCGCTGTTGGTTCGTACCAAAACGTTCACTTATCACTCGAAAATAGCGCCCTAATGGCTCCGCTCACATAATCCAGTCCTCCCTATGGGTACATTTGATGTTCTGTGTATCTTTCTTACATTTGATAGCATCTAAGGCACGTGAGCATGAAAATAAATATTACAATACCTACTTATATTCAAAATTCAGAATCAAACCTTACTGTGTCCAGTAAGTTTAGATAACTTCTAAAAACGTAGTCTTTCTGGAAACTTTTTATCTGTGACTTCGGGCGCGGTGAGGGCAAAATTTAATAGGCGCTTCCATGCCTCGGTGTGTAACCTCGGTGAAAAACGTTCCTTTAATTTTAAATTAGAAATGTTTGTTGTAAATTTAAAATGGTTTGGTTGAGGTTTAAAAAAATACAGTCACTCTTTCATACGATATGTCAAGGGAACCTCTTTATTTTCCGGGAGTTAAAGTAGCCTAAATGTAAATCCAGAGTATGAGTAATAACTTTGTCTAATTCCATTTAAATCGAAATAATATTCGAAATATTTCTAGTTTGTCAAAGCTAAACTGCATGAATTAAACTTCCCTTTCGATTATACTCGATATCCAGTCTATAAAAGGGCTCACTGGAACTGAAAATCCAATATGAAATCCCTTATCGAAACGAGGCATTAAAAGCGGTACCCCAGGGGACAAACCGCAATCTGCGTATAGTGCGAATGAGTTGACTGCTATTATTCCTGAGGGATGGATTGTGGGTCCGCCGGAGTCCCCCGGGCAAACTGACCGCTCGGCGTGGGCTTTCGAACACCGTGGAGCAAAGCATATCTGGGGATAAATATCCCATACCAATACGTCCCTGCAATCCTTCACTACCACTTCCAAAACTTGAGGTACAGTAGAAGTCTCTATAAAATTACTGTTGACCATTCCGTATCCCACTAAAAACACTTCTTGACCAATCAATGAAGAGTAATCTAAGGGACTCAGCTTTGCATAATGTATCACAATTACTGGATGTGTGTATAGCAAACCAATGTCATTTTTTGATTTCGAATCGTAACTGGGGTGCGCAGTCGTTCGCAGAATTTCACTGAAGGCAAGCTCCGATTTTGGTGAAGGATTGTACTCAATAAACGCTTTTGTTAATCCGCTAGCATCAAATAATAAAGCAGTTTCTATTTCTGTGACGCAATGTGCAGCAGTCAGTGTCCATCTAGACGTTAGAACGATACTAGAGCATATTCTTTTTTTCGATTGCGTTGAACTCGACATTGACAAAGTCACTACGTATGGAAATTCATTTTCGGTTGCATTCCTTCCTCCAATTATTCGCAATAGGTTTTTTTTTGTTTTAATAGTTTGCACGAAAAATATGAGTAACAGTAAAAAAAACTTCATATTATGTCAGTAGTAAAATATAAAGGTTATAAAATTATAGGCGCGCTTTTATTGTAATGATTTTTCTTGCTCAATAGTCTGATAACAATACACCATGGCTCAGAATTAAATAAATCGGTATTTACATTTTCTTTTTAAAATAAGGATGTTATGAAGCCTCGACTCCGATCTTGATTAGTCGAAACTTCCGATTATTATTACAGCTAATACTCCGACTTCAGCATAGCAAAGAGCTACCGGCGGCCACGGTCAACCTTTACAAACAGGTTCATACATATTGGCTAAAGCGAATTGCAAATAGAACGCACTCAAAAATGGCATAATTCGGCTCTCGCTTGAACTGTTAACTTAATTTAATTTTGAAAAAAATATATATATCCAATGTCAGATTTTGATTAGGTACATTAAAATTTTCCGGTAGACTAGACAAACTGAGTACTATTTTATATTTTATAACTAAATTAAAAGTGTCAGTTGAAAATCTTTCTCTAATATGTTAACAATGAAAAGAATTAATTTTTCAAGTATCACGCGTGGTAAATATAAGGCCAATCTGCCCATTGTCCTGTATTTACCTCTAGATTCGGCTGGATTGTGATTGTTGACAGATTGCTATAGCTATTTTAAATCGAAATAATTATATGACTTTCAGAAAGCTAATCTGCACTTGGGACAGTGAATCGAAATGCGTAGTTGTACACTCTTTATTTTACATAAAACGATTTAGTTACATTTAATTATACCCACTAAATAGTATCAGCAACATCTCTTTTGATTACATTCGATATCCAGTCTATAAAAGGACTCACTGGAATTGCCAATCCAATATTAAATCCCCTATCATAACGAGTCATTAAAGACAATTCGCGGTTGAAAATACCACAATCTGCATGTACTGCGAATGAGTTGACCGCTATTATTCCTGAGGGATGGATAACGGGTCCGCCGGAGTCCCCGGGGCAAAGTGACCGCTCTACGTGGGCTACCGAACACCGCGGAGCGAAGCACATCTGGGGATAAATATTCAATACTGATTCGTCCGAGCATTCCTTCACTATCGCTTCCAAAATTTGAGGAACAGTAGAAGTCTCAACGTCATAATTTTTGAACATTCCGTATCCCACTAAAAATACTTCTTGACCTGTCAATGTAGAGTAATCGAGGGGGCTCAGCTTTGCATAATATGACACAATTATTGGTTGTGTGTATAGCAAGCCAATGTCATTTTTTGATTCCGAAACGTAACTGGGGTGCGCAGTTGTTCGCAGAATTTCGCTGGAAGCAAGCTCTGATTTCGGTGAAGGGTTGTACTCGATGAACGCTTTTGAAAATCGGGCAGGATCGAAGGATAAAGCCAGTTCTATCCCTGTGACACAATGACCAGCAGTCAGTGTCCATCTAGATGTTAGAACGATACTAGAACATATTTCTTTTTTCGTTTGCGTTGCACTCAACATTGACAAACTCACTACGAATGGAAACTCATTTTCGGTTGCATTTCTTCCCCCGATTATTCGCAACGCACTTTTTTTTGTTTTAATACCGTGCACGGAACATATGAGTAACAGTACAAAAATCTTCATATTTTATTAGTAATAAAATATACAGTTTCTTATATTATAGGCTGTTATTGTTATGATTTTCCTTGCTCAATAGTTTGATAACAATAAATCGTGGCTCAGAATTAAAGAAATACAATATTTCCTTATTAATTTTAATAAACTCTAGAGGATACTCATTATTTTTCGGGAATGCCTACAATGTTTGCACAAAACATAAGTATTAAGTTGGTCAAAATCCGTCAACAGGTTTTCATGTTATGTCTAAACAATAAAAAAATTAAATTGTGTGGTTTTATGAAACCACGGTAAAGGTGAAACGTTTTTTCACATTATAGACATTTAACTAAAAATCTTAGGAACAATATTCCATTATGGGTATAAAAATCGCTGCATTTTATACTTGTAAAATTGGAATGATAATAGGAAATAATAAAAGTAGACTAAGTCTCCAACTAATATTTTTATTGAACTCTGTGTCTCATAATTACTTCACTTTAGTTAGAAATTTCATCCCACTTTTTAACCCTTTATGGATTAAATGAATATACTATAACGCTGAATTTGTATTGGAGAAGTACAGAGAAGAAAGATAAGAGTACACATTTATGTGTCATTTGTCTTTACTCCAGGACAAAAACACCCATTGAAGCCTCTTCCCAGAAACGCCTCTTGAAAAATTAAAATTACCTACGGTTATTTCATTATGTTTTTCTATAGCTAACAAATTCCAAAAAACATGTTCCATATATATTTCATCCGGAACAGTCCCATCGCCCAATGATAATGGTTTTTAAACCAATTGTGGGCTGTTTGGAAAGGTGTGGTGTGTGTGTGTGTGTGTGTGTGTGGTGTGTGTGTCCAGTTGCACTTCTTTAGAGACTTCGACTTGGAACGAGACTCTTACCAACAAGCACCACTTGGATACCTTTGATACAACTGGACTTACCATCCCAGCCTCTATTTGTCACTTGTTCAAAGTAAGTCACAGTTGTCATGGGCAGCAACGGATGAGTGGTGCTGCAAGCTCGTTCGCTATCTTATACCCATAAAAAAATCTACTAATCTCACTCATAGTTTGGTATATTAGCTTTAACGATTGAATCTCTTAAAGTAAACATTAAATGAATAAGTGTAATGATAAATGTATTTCAGGACAAGATGACGCCCGCATGGGGCGCAGAGACGCGCGCGTCGCTGGCGCAGTACGTGGCGGCGGTCGCGCAGACACCGGACGGCGACCGCCAGCCCGCGCGCTGCCTGTCCGCGCCCACCGTCTGGATGGCGCTCGCGGCCCTCTGCGTCTGCGAGCAATCGCACATCGACTTGTGAGTATTTTGAGTGAACTATTACAAAACACGCCACAAAAAAGAATTGATCTTGTCAATTCTTTTTGTTTTCTTTTTTTGGTGGGTAGATAACACATATTATAATACATTTGGTTATTCGCTTTCATCATTTCATTCTTATATTCGACTTATCTATTACAGAATAAATAGTGAAAGTGAGGCTCGCAAATGTAAAATTGAGGCGACTACATCGTCCGCGAGTACATCGGGGACGGGTTCGGTACGCGGCACCTGCGCCTCAGAGGCTCCCGCGCTTCCCGCCGGGGTCGCGGGGCCGTCCCGAGCGAGCATCGCGTTTGAGTCCCAGCCCGGCCCATCCGCCGCCTATCCTACCGAGGCACCCAGCTCGTCTCGACCTATCAAGCGCAAGCCTTATAGAACCATCACCCTAGCCGAGGTGGTCGTTGAAAAGCCGGCTCCCAAGACGCCATCCACCGCGCAGATTGACGGCGCAAGTGCTACGGGAGCCAACGAAGCGCCCGAGAGCGAGGCGCCTGTGACGGCGCGACGCATGTGCGCGAACCACGACGACGGCTCCACGGTCGCAGTCATCGACTGCCGCACATGCGGCCCTCTGTGCACCGAATGTGACCGGTTCCTGCATCTAAGTCGCGTCTCTAAGAGCCATCAAAGACGGGTACGTTCCTTAACAATTTAATCACAATTATCATGGTCTTTCCACATTTTATCATTAATTGGCTCATTACAGGCATTTATTCCATTATATAACTTCAACTTTATAGTTGGTATTTTTATAATATTTGATTAATTGACATAATTACATACAAGCGCATGATTGAAAGTTTGTTCGTCACAAGCAAAATGAAAGTGTAGTGAAGCTGGTGGAATACGGCCACCGGTACAGATTACATGTTGTACGTTTGCACATAGATCTGCAAGGAGGAGGAGAGCGCGATCCGCGTGGACATCCACGAGGGCTGCGGGCGCGCGAAGCTGTTCTGGCTGCTGCTGCTGGTGGACCGGCGCACGCTGAAGGCGCTGGCCGAGTTCCGCGGGCTGGAGGGCGGCGTGTGCGAGCACAGCGGGCCGGCGCGCGCGCCGCTCGCGGGCATCTGCCGGTACTGTGGCCTGCGCGGCACCTCCGGCCTGCTCGCCATCGGGAACGTCTGCGCTGACCATCAGTGTCAGGTATTCATAGCACGGAAAGGGTAAAAACATGATCTGTAATTGCCTATATGTTGCCTGAATACAGGCGTAAAAAATTTACCAAATGACTTCAAAGTAGTATTATTATTATTAAAAAAAAAAGTTGAAATGGCTCCTTGAGGGTCAGGATATTAGTATAATTGATTTAATTTTTGATTCTTGACTTGATAAACGATGGATGAATTATATTATTGAAAGGAGGTAACATTGCATTACGCTAAAAGTTTAAATGTTAATCGTTTAAAACATAAATAACTAAGAAAATTTGTATGCCTTCTTACTTTACCTGAAAAAGGCAGGGTTAAGCTCTCATTTTATTATTATGTGCCTTTCTTGTGCAAATAAAAAATATTCTATTATTTTATTTTGAGCTGTTATATCCCATCTGTTATATAGTTGCTATAGTCCTACCATTAATCTTAACAAAGTTGATTTAAGAACAGTAGGTATCGATATTTAAACATTATAGTCATTTTATTAAATAAAACATTTGGGTGTTAAAAAAGCCTATATCGAAATGAACCTTTTTTATTCTGATAAACATGAAACTTATATATTATATGGGTTTTATTTAGGCAATTGTTTTTTGCAATTGCGGTATAGTTTACGATTAGACTAAAATTAAATATTGTCGTCATCGTAGTCAAAGCGTTTTTGTACTGTTTGACTTAAACCCAGACTTGAGTCTTTCAAAGTTAATCACGGTTGTCATGGGCGGCTGCGGATGACATGCTCATTTGCGTATACAATATAAATTAAACTAAAAATGAGAGGCCATGGGCAATAGTTTATGAACGACTGTAGTTCATCTATCACGATCCTGAAAAATAAAAATATTCTTATTATATTTATATTTACAAATTTATTGACTCCTCTTAAAGAGATATACAATGGGACTGCCTTATGATCTTTTCTATCGCTCAAACCCTGGTTGAATGAGCATAAGTGGATCTTTTTATCTATCTAGAATCTAGATAGATACAATTTGCATACATACAAATATTTTTATACATATTATTAAAAACATAATACTGAATACAATACATATAATACTGAATACAATACATATAAATGACATAAAGCAAATGTTGTGTGCCAGGAGCACGGTCGCGAGTCGTGCACGCGCGTGCTGAGCTGCGGCCACGGGTGCGGCGGCGTGCGCGGCGAGCGCACGTGCCTGCCGTGCCTGTTCGGTTGCGGCGGCGGCGACGCGCTGCGCCAGGACGCCGACGACATGTGCATGATCTGCTTCACCGACCCGCTGCAGGCCGCGCCCGCCATACAGGTACCACTACTACCTACAACCCATACCACCGTGTGGACCACGCCACGAGACCCGTGGCTTGAGTCGCTGGATGAGCTTGTGATCCGGTTGGCGCGTGTTATGTTAAACCGCGCCGACAATGGGCCACATCCTTACCTAAGGGGGTTAGCGCCGAAGTACGCGCACGATGACTGCTGCGGCAAGTCTAGGGCACATAGAGCATACCGTTCCATTCCCATCCATTGGGCTATAGGCCCCACCTCATCGTTTGTTTGTACTGACTTTCGTCCTACGGTGACAGCAGCGGTGACGGACCAGTGGCTGTCGAACTCGTACAGTTTATGTTCGATTTAAGAAAATAAATGTCACCTGCCTGCAATGGAGAAATAGCCTGATTATCGTTAGGAAACCTACATGCCTGTGAGTTCTTCATAATGTTTTTGAAAGCATGTGAAGTCTGCCATACCATTCCCATAAGAGACCCGAACATGACTCATGTTACGATCAGTTAGCTCCGCAACTGAGTTATTATATATTTTATTACTATTATTATTAGTTTATTCAATATTTTTGTTATTCATCACCCTTCTATAACACAAACTATATTTAACAAAATAAAACATTGCTTATGATACTTGATAGCGATGTTAGATAATTTAATATTATTTAATGTTCGTTTACATGAAGTGGGCCGTTATATAATTACTGTTGTTATATTATTTCAGCTGAAATGTGGTCACGTTTTTCATCTACACTGTTGCAAGAAAGTGATCCTCAACAAATGGAATGGGCCTCGCATTACATTCTCGTTCTCACAATGTCCCATTTGTAAGGTAAGGATTGTTGTATGTGAACTACTAATATACAAATGCATTTATTTAATGTATAAATGATAGGTGTAAATTATTAAATACATAAATAATACGTTGCTACCCTTGTGGACTAAGATGGTCGTCTCTAGAGAAGCGTAACTGGAAACCACACCTTTCCAACCGGACCACAATTGCTTTAAATTTTTTTGTTTTTTAAAGAAACATGTTCTATGTAGGCTCTACCTTTTTAAATGTATTATTTACTATTATTGGGTGGATACATTGCAGGAGGACATGAACCACTGGACGCTGGAGGAGCTGCTGGCACCCATCAAGCGGCTGAAGGAGGAGGTGCGGCGCAAGGCGCTCATGCGGCTCGAGTACGAGGGGCTGGCGGACGGCGCCGCGCGCGGCCGCGCCCAGCAGGACCCCGCCACCTACGCCATGGAGCGCTACGCCTATTACGTGTGCCACAAGTGCGGCAAGGTACTTATATATTTATTTCATTTTTATTATTGATTTACTCGTATATACTTATTTATTTTATAAAATACATCAAGAGTATGACCAAATGAGCGTAATTTGTGAGTCGCAAGATTTTCGTACTATTGAAATTGACTACTCAGATTGCGATGTGCCCTGCACTTTATGCGTTCATAAACAGAACTTACTTTAAGTATAACTTAAATCTTCTGGCGAAACAGTGGTGAGGATTAAACATGTCTAAACTAGAGTGTAGACTCTCGTTTAGCTTTATTATTTACATGTAAATGGGTAGTAATAATATTTGTTGACACTGTGAGCACTGCGGTTAATGTCGTCCGCCGCTAATGTCGTCGCGATGTAATCCACGTCGCCAGGCTTACTTCGGCGGGCTGGCGCGCTGCGAGGCGGAGTCGAACGGCGCGTGGGAGCCGTCGGAGCTGGTGTGCGGCGCGTGCAGCGACGTGGCGGGCGCGCGCACCTGCCCCAAGCACGGCGCGGACTTCCTCGAGTACAAGTGCCGCTACTGCTGCTCGGTACGCACCGTAATATTACAAGCTTTTATTTAAATTCACTCGTATGTATCTATGTATGTATGTCCTGGAATCTTGCATTCAATATTTCACCCACTTCCACTGAAGCTATCGAACTGGAATTTGGCACACATATTTGGTTCCGATGACAATGCACGAAAATAAAATAAAAATTTTAAAAAGCTTTTTTAAAAATAAAAAAATTTTATTACTGTGAAACTTGGCACGGAAGTGTAGCTCCGAACGAAATTCGAAGTGACACAGCGCAAACGAACCATAATTTTTTTTTCTATATTAAACTAACAGTGTCATGAAATTATGTTCCGAGTTACTTTAGCCTGAAAAATTAAAGTTTCTCAATTTTTCTCTAGTTTATAAAATAAAGGAAAAAAAACTGGATGATTTTAATTTTTATGAGGCAATCTTGGGCAAACCACGGGTGTTGTTGTCCTGGACTTAAAACGAATGATACATTAATGTGTGTTCTACAATACGAATTGCTCGTTATTTTATATTCTATCCACAAAGGGTTAAAAAATGGGAGAGAAGTTCTAACTAAAGTGAAGTCAATTAATTATTATTGTGTAGACATAACATAAAATCCTGTGGACGGATTTTGACCAACTGAATACGTATATTTTGTATTAACATTTCGGCTTTCCCGAAAAATATAAATCCCAATATACTTAGAATTGGGATACAGGATAAAAGTTTGTAGAGATAGAATTTCAGAATGTTTGCAATATGTTGGCAACAAATTCACGACCTACGGCAACGGAAATATGTGCGTAATTCTCAGAACCATCGTGTACATTTTCTTGTACAACGTAACGCTTAAACGAATTCAAAGGTATTTTATTATTAATTCAGGTGGCGGTGTTTTTCTGTTTCGGCACCTCGCACTTCTGTAACGCGTGCCACGACGACTTCCAGCGGGTGACCAGCATCCCGCGCCACCTGCTGCCGCAGTGCCCCGCCGGTGAGCTACGTCTCTATCTCATATGCATTCTTCCATTTATACAATATTCTTTCATGTTTTATACTTAATTACGTGAAATAATTTCTAAATATAATCACCGTTGTATGTATACGTTAATCAATTGTCTTGAATGAGACATATTTTTGTATCTCAATCAAAGTGCAGTAATGAGGACGGGGCATAACCAGAGCAACAGATTTGACGCCAATCTTGTGCGCATGCGTAACACTACCAAGCTACAAGCCATAGACACAGCTGCAGGAGACCTCCTGCATCTACACTGAGTGACATAGGCTATATAATATTACTAGGTGTAGACGAAACTATTGTTATCTCTAATTTCACGCGAATGAGAAGCTGCGGGCGTCCACTAGTATATAATAAGTATATAGAATGGGCAGTGCTGCCTTCTAGTTTGCATAAATTAATATATTGAAATGTTTTATCAGGTCCCAAAGCGGAGCAACTGCCGGGCTCGTCGGAGGAGTGTCCGCTGCACGTGCAGCACCCGCCCACCGGCGAGGAGTTCGCGCTCGGCTGCGGCGTCTGCCGCAACGCGCATTCCTTCTAGGCGCTTCCGACGGCGCACGACCGTACCCGAAGCCACCCGACGACGCGAACACCACGACAAGCCTTTTTTTTTTTTTGTTTTACGAGTGGGAAACCTTGAAAAGGTACCCGGACGTCGTGGGAGCGACGCCGGGTGCCTGCTGCGCAGAAACATCCGCCAGTCCGACACCTCTGATGCCGGGGCGCTGCGAGACCAAACATTTATGCAAGTCCCTTACGTGGTGCGATACCAAGTGATACCTGGTTTTGTAAAATAAGGCAGACGGTATTTTATTTTACCTGGATATACTTACCACTATAAACTACGAAACGGTCAGCAAAAGGACATCAAGAACTTGACCAATATGCTCTTAAATTACCATTAAAAGATCTACGTTACTTAAAATTATCGTATGCGTTTAGATGAAGATACTATTTATTGATTATTATACGCATGACAATTATTTACGTCGTTTATTTATTACGTAAATAATTGACAAGCTAATGAAGTTACAGTGACGCTTTCGCCTAAACAGTTTTAATGACTTACCTCAAATGTTTTATAGTCCGTTCAACGAAACGAGATTCCAGACGTAAACAACGCCGAGCATTGACTCGTAGTGACGACGGAACAAACAAAATATATTCTATCTCTTTCTATCTTGTTTGTTTTCTATCTTCCGCACGGCTCACGGCAATAATGCTGAAGGTCAAACGAGGCTATTGATGAGTTTGAAAACATTTGGACGGACTTTTTACTTTGTAGTTATTTATTATTTTTTAGTTGTTATAGTATATTTAACACTAATACAGTGGGATAATAGATAAACTTTTGTTTACATATGAAAAGATCAGATTACAACCACTTAAGAAAAGATGGCGTCACCCACTTCAAACATTTTATAGAAAATATTGGTTTCGTCGGTTTATATGTTTTACCTACCCAGAGAAAGGAAATTTAATACAGATTCCATATAAATAAACACCAAATGTCCGGGCGTATTTATACGCCCAGAGTTTGCATAGGATTCCTATGAAAAAAAAGGCGTATAAATACGCCCTGGACATTTTGACACTTATTTTTTTAGGCGTATAAATACGCCCGGACATTTGAGTGGTTAAGTAGTAGGTAATTATCAAAATATAAATTTATTTTACATTTTAAAAATTAGAGTAAGTAAAAAAAGTTACAAAACCCTGCATTAGCGAATGGCCTTGCAGTCGGTTTGTTTACGTCTGGAATCTCGTTTCGTTGAACGGACTATAGACTAGTTGGACAGACCTCATAATAACACTGGTTGGTCACCAATTAAACTGAATTGCCCGCAGAAGTTGTTCGTACCATAATAAAGTTAATCAACCTGGGCCACGTTGAGAATGATCATAGATTTCTCAATTATTCACTGACAAATCTATGAAAGCTAGATTTTGAAATTCGTATCTAAGAGATAATAATTAAATAAAAGAACTACAAAACTGGAATTGACCTATGAGAATAATATTTTCAGAAATTATACTATAAACACGCGTACGAGGGATTATTTATCAGAGCTTACCATTTTATTATCTAACATAACATAAATGTCACGATCTGAGGAGTTCGTAATTATTTTAATAATATTCACGTTATTACTGAAAATTCCTATTTTAAATAATAGAATTTTAAATCAATTCGAGCTACTATTTTAATTCAGTACGATGTCAACTTCATATTTTGAATGAATGTAAGATGTTCTTAATTAACGGGAGGGTTAGATAGCGCGATAAACGTAACTCGTAAACAAATTGTAAATTTGTGTATTGTAAGTATAGACGTTATAGTCGAGAGGTCGGGTGTTGATTTCAAATTAAAACAAGTGGCTCTGATTTGCCCCAGCTGTTTGTCGAGCGACTGACTGTCTGATCTGTGCGTGTTAGACTCATACCTCTTATAATACAAATCAGTACGTTGATACTTGTTATAGACATTGCTGAATTGAGGCGAATTGATTTTCACCATTTCGACACTTAACGCTGTGTGAGTGTCATGTAAGTGTGAGTATGTCGGAACTAACGCTTGTGATGAAACCATCGACCCCTTATAAAATAGGCACAGCTTAGGTTAGTGTCAAGTTGAGTTCACATTATAATATCTTATTTTATTAACTGTCTGTTTTGCGTTCTTTTGTTATACATACCCGTGGTACTAGACTGTTGTAGTAAAGAGGTATTTAAGTGCCATTTTAACCGACAGCTTCATTAAATAAAATTGCAAAATAAACTTAAGTTGTATTATGTGGAGGGGGTAGTAAATTGTTTGGTGCGGTCCTTCATTTTCGCAAGAGAAGTTTTATAGAGTATGTAAATCTCGAGCTCTACTTGCTAAGTGAGCGAGCCTGACGAACTCGCTACTGTACAGTAAACGTTTGGCTGCTGCATGATTCGCGTTTCGAATCATATCGCATGCAAAAATCATATGTTTCAATTGCAGGCATGGAAAATTCACATCGTCTAAAATTAATCTCAACACTTATTTTGATAACCTTATATGAACCTTCTTTGCGTATTTGAATTTTTTTTTTTTTTTAATATTTTACTCTTTTGACAGATCAAACAGATAATGTTAAAATAAATTTGGTATATTAAGATATTCTTTCCATTGCAAGTTAACTCAAGTTCTATATTCACTGTCGGTTACTAATATTGATGTCTAAGAATATATTGTGTGTATTATGTGTATTAGCAGTCGCAGAAAATTAGATTACAACATTTTACGTACCTATAATAATATGGAGCATAGTTCGTATATTACGAAGGGTAATAATATTTTCTCTTTTTCTATTTCTTTATATGGAAGTCAAATATATTATTTACACTTACTCCATTTTTATAGCTGTCTTATTTTGTACACAAATTTGGTAATCTGTTTAATTTTATTAAAAATAATATTTTTTAACAAAACAGTTAGTTATTCGTAACCGGAAATTAGTTTAACATAATATGAATACTTATTCTTAAATCTTTTAAAATTTGTGTCGACCTTAATTTTTAAATTACAAATTATCGGTCTTATTCATAAAAATACCCTTTACATATTTAAAACGTTTATTAAATTGGACAGTTTAAAAAATCCGGTGTTTATTAGTATCAATATATTTAATCTCTCTGTGTCAATCAATGGATATTCGTACTACTAATAATAATAATAAGATAAATGTTTTTTCGATATTCAATACTATGGATGTTGTGATATAATTCGTTACTACATAATGTGCTTACCTGCCTAGGTCACAATAACTGTCGCATACCTATTTAGAGTTTAGTTGCAGTACTGAAATATTATTTTGATACTTAATATCAGTTTACGTATATCCAATTAATAAACGGGGTGTGTAATTCAATACCATTACAGGCATACTATTTGATTAAACCACTGAACTGATTTCACACGCTACTGATTAATACTCTTCGTTTGTTTCTGGAGGTTGCAATTTTATAAAGGTCCATTCATGTTTTATTTTAATGCTTAATTTACAATTTATATAATTATATTTTTATTTCATATCAATTTCAATATTGTACGTACCGGTCAGTTCCCGACGAGATAACTAAGCCAGAACTTCTTAGATATTTCATACAAATCTTTGTATTGTTATGTAGCTTGAGCTGACCTCTCTTTCAGCGAAAGGAAACTACCTTTTACATTTTAGATAAAGTTAATTACAATGAACTTGTTTAATTATTTTAAAATAAATTAAATGAAACGTCACGTCCCTATTAACTATATTTGTATAATAAGTAAAAGCCTTTTAAAGGCCAGTTACATTTAACCCGTTTTGGCTGCGAGGTAAATCTGTGTATGTTGATGTTGCCATTACATTCATATTGTTATTTCTTTATTTTATTTTGATGATTTAAGATTTACTGTTTTCAAATTAATAGATCTTTATTTGTTATTAACATGGCATTATCAAAATTATCATTCTTAAACAGACTAACACTTTTTAAATACTTAAAAGTTTTATCAGTTATGGAGTGTAGTGAATGGTAAAATTAGGCGAACGGTGTATTTTCACATTGTTAAATAATATGTACCTCTGTCCTTTCCGCTTTTTATGGCGATGAATTTTATTGTGTTTCTAACTATCTGTCCAGCCACTTGGACGCGCTTGTTATTCTGCGTAGATCCAACTATTGACTGATCGTGTAGATGAGTAATTTTTAAGATTTAGAATAGGTAGTTAAACATTTTAATCATTCGTGTTATATGTCCATCGTTCCGCTTTAGCTGTTCTCAGGTTAAGTCACCGCCCGCTGACTCAGAAAGTTAAATGTTTCATCCATTCACGTTTAATGCATATTTTAATATAGTATTTTGTTTTGATGTCTATAGTTCTTGAGCATACATTTTAATTACATGATTACGTTGGAAATAACAAAGTGGCATGTAAAAACTACCGTCACGTAATGCGTATACGAAATTAATGCTATGAATGTTTCACATTATTGCCAAGAAATTATACACAATGACAAGCTGTAGAATTTTGCATTATTTGTAAATTAGTTAATATGATGTGTAATTATTAGCTTTAATTTTTTATTTATGTAATTGATTAATTTAATATAAGGGAAGCGTTATTTCATTGTAAACGTAAGTTTTATTGTAATTATTTATTAATTTATACACGATTCACCCTTCACAGTTGAGGTCATTATTATAACATTGATGATCTTGTTTGTGGTTTGTGGTATTGAAGAAAGATTTCTTAATATTGTCACTTACAAAAACGTTCCATATTAGTTTAAACAAGAGCATTACTTATTAAAACATGGCACTGTTCTACATTTAAGTTTCAACCAAATTAGTAGATGATATCTATTAAATATATGGAGTTCGATAGCTTGTGTTGTGGTAATTATCCCACTAATGCTTTATGTTTAGGATATTGTGTCTTTAGGTACCAACTTTGAAAAACAGACAAATTTAAAATATGTTAGGTACCTGCATGATTTAAAAAATAGCCCAATGTATCTCTGTAATAAACAAGACAACATCGAATAGTTCCTTTCTGCACATTATCTATCAATGTTTTACATGCTCAAGATGTTTTTTTTTGTATTTCTAAAAGTTTAAAATTGCAAATTCATTGACATTCCAAGCTATTCAAAACACACCCATTGTGTAATGCTGTGTAATGCCAGAATTATTACTATTGGATGCACAATTAGATATCTCTCCATTGAATCAAAATTGTAATTGTAAGCATATCGAAGGCTCCAAATTTTACTGACTGAATGTTAAGGTAAAGGTAGAATGGAAATTAAATTTTAAGTAAATATATTAATTCTTAAACCACCGGTATAAAAAGATTGATTTACAATAAACAATAGTGCTACAAAAGTAACTTTCATTGGTTCTCTGGTCTCTGTTTCTCAAAAATAAGATTTCCACAATACCTTAAACCATAACCGATAACTCAATTTTCGTAACGTACTTGTTTGTATGTTTTGTTTTCACAGCGAGTTTTTGTAAACCGTGAAAGTCTACGTTATTAGGAGCCTTCGGTATTTAATATGTGTAAGAAATTTTAAAATAAAATGTATAAAACGGTTTAGTTGTTTTTTTTATTGATCGTAATTTCCCATCATTTTACAGCCTCGATCAAAAATAATTGTTTATGTAGAATTTAATACTGATAAATTTTGAAAACAGAATAGCAACTTCACACGAGCTATATCCAATGTGTACTACACCTTGCCCATAAAGCTCTATTTGCTCTGAGGAGGAGGTTAATCTAAGGTGCCCTGTATGAATGTTATAAATATGTACTCAATTCTACCTATTACGTAGTTACAAAAAGCTATATGTATCTAATGGGTGGCAGCAGATCGACAGTACTGCGTGCTCCTTTGCTAGATATATGAAAGATCGCAAATGTTATTTAATTAGTTAATATATATTTATGTTCCTTAAAAAAACCTGATTTTAAGGTAGGCACTTTCTGCCCCGGGCATAACGAATAGGTACTAATTATATTCTACCATCTGCCAAAATTTTTCTTGTGTTCTATAGACACTAGAAAAAATATTTGAAGGGCTCGTGGTCTCGTGGCTTAAGACGTTATCAACCGATAGATAATATTAATCCAGTGTCATGCGTGAAGAATATAGGTTGGTACCGTGGATGGAGGGCACGTTGATCCAACGATCCCGGTTGTTATCGTAAGATAACGATCTATAAACCTTGTCACAGGCCTTCGGTTTCGAAAAACATCAGACAACCTGATTGGCCACTATCCCCTCCATCGACCCGCACTGGAGCAAAGCTGGAGTAGACCAAGTTCTTTTTTTTTGTGAAAAATATCCTTGCATTAGACCGCTTTGGTAACATAGTCACTATAAAATATTAGCAATATAACTAATGCTTACTACAAATTATAATATACTCGTAGGTACCTCAACGCTGTAGGTGAATGTCTCAGAACATTACAAAGCATTACATACCTACTAACAACGTTTGCAAATTTGTTTCAAAGAAACGCTGTGACACACAAGATTGAGCAAGTTGCTTGAGTACGATTTTATTATCTGTATAAGTAAATAAACACAAAACGAGCCACTTGAAAAGTGCTGATAACTGTGCTCCAAAAGATCTTTATTATCTCGCAACTGTGAGTGACTGTGGCGTGCACTCCAGGGGCATTTCCACGTTGCTATAGTAGCGTGCAGATCAGTGTACTAAATTATAACATGGTGGGTGGGTTGACTAAACTTGCTAAGTTTTAATGCGAATATTTACTGTAGTGACCCATAATGTTCGATTCCTACAAGTATAAGTTGAAGGTACGTATGCGATTTGTTGCTCATAATGTAAAAGCATTTTTAAATCTTTCATATTTACTATCGAAGTAGTAGTGGTGCAGTGCTAGTAACTTGGTAAAATTAAATTGATCCCACCGTTTTTCCATTCCTTTTGCCCTTTTTCGACATTTCTTAACAGCGCCTAGTAAAAAAATTTAGCTTTATTAGATTAACACTTAAAACTGTAGGTATAAGGTACCTAAACGCCTCTTGCTAGGAATGTTTCGGGTTTAAATACTTATTTAAGCTACCTAGGTTTAACAGTTATTAGCTAACAGTTGTAGCGTCCAAAGCCCAATGGCTCGCTCCGATTGTATGTGATCGCCTGAGTAAGCAAACGAGTGCGGTCGGTTTGGTGATGGATACCGCTAGTGGCAACATTTCATGGGTACCGTGCTTCGGAGGGCACGTAATGCCGTCGTTCCTGGTTGTCTTCAATAACTAGTCCTTCAGGTGACTTGAGAATATTCGACACTGGATTGGCCACTAACCTCTTTATTGGAGCAGCGTGGTTAAATATGCTCACGCAGCTGTGTCTGCGGGAGAGACCCGTGCCCAGCAATGGGACGTCAATAAGTTGTAGCAAGAGGTTAACAGTTAAATATATTGCTAAAAATAAATGAATAGTGGGATATTGTGGAGACTAACACTTTTGTAATTCATACAACCGAGAAGATAAATGAGTCGACCTGTCTGACGACAGAGTTTTTAAAATATCTAAATTGTTGAAAACCTGTTGAATGATCAGCTAAAATATACCGTGATCTTTTCAGACTTGGTTAAACTGGCAATCCATAAGAGCACACATATGCACAGCAGCGATAGCTCTGAGCTTCAACTGTACCTGGCGCGTGCCCAGAGATGGATTCCGCCATGGAAGGGTCGTTTATGGTCTCGCTTTCTCATTCATGATGCTATTGGTGGCCCTGCCTACAGCTCTCTTGCAGCTGTCAGTTGGACAGCTAAGCCAGCAAGATGCAGTGGGTATATGGAGAGCAGTGCCTTTTTTCAGAGGCAAGTATAAGCTAATTATTGTGCCGGAAACATAATAATATACCTAATTTCAAAAATCTATCAGTGAACCTCAACCAAAAACTGAATTTTATGAATTTAAATATCAAAATGGAAGATCAGAACAAAATGGCCTATTTATTATGCGCTCGCACGAGAAACAAAATTGGGTTATTACTAGTTATACAACTATTTCCAAAATCTTATACATACGAGTACCTACACGACACAACTGACAGCAGTGCATTTGAACTACAATCTGTATTCTATAAAGAATAAGCATTTTCGTAATAATTGTGCAACGTTCTAGGAATTCTTTATTGCTCTACATCTATTTAACTTCACCACATATTACGGAAAAAATCTCAGCAAAGGGAAAATAAGTTTATCCATTTACTAAATAATCCTCATTTTTGTCGCCAACGATGAGCTCGTTGATATTCAACATTTTCATTTAATCAAGCAATTTGTTTCACCTCATAACACGGGATGTGGTCTGAAGCCTCAAGATAGACACGAAAGTACTTAGTAGTTACCATCCACGGAGTTCTGTATCGCTTTACCTTTCTTTAAGTATGAGGCCTCTTATTTTAATTTAATCTGAAACATAACCTATTTCATTGAATATTTTCAGGTGTCGGCTATTTGCGACTGTTGGTATCATTCTTAGCTTCTGTATATACAGTCACATATGTTGCGATTACAGCAACAAGTTTTTTCTACTCTTTAAATAATAGTAATCCAATTCCTTTCTGGGATTGCTGGGATATACATAAACAGGTATCGATTTAGGATTACTTATTTTTGCATTGCTGTTTCGGTAAAATAAAATAAATTTAAGTACCTCTGTATTAATAAGAATTTATTACAGGACAACAACGACTCGTATACTTACAACACTTCGATCTGTACTAAGTAAGTTGGTAGAGTAAAAATCATTTCGAATTTTGCGATAACATTGTAAGAGATTGCTTAATTTATGATATGTTCATGAGATTTGTTAGTCGTTAAACTATTCTCCTGATCGGTATTTAGAATTTGTGGGTTGGGTAGTTGGTACCCACCTACCTAAATGCAATAACGTTGCGAATTACTAAAATTTGTTTTACCGCACACAATAAAATCTTAATTAAAATCAGGAGCTATGTCACATATAAATATATAGATAAACCAAAATTTTATAACATCTCACTATGAGCTCTATTTTTGTGACTTAATCGACTTAATTGTGACTTAATGGATCCTGCGCGATTGTGACAACTTAACTGATAATTTGCTTGTTTGTTATGATAATGCGATTAATATCATAGGCATACAACATTTTGTTTTCAGCGTGTCCCTTCTGGCGCCCGTCCGCGACCAACCTGAACACTACGTGGCAATGGCTCTACTCTCGTTGCTGCTCTGGGTGCTGATGCCTATTATGTAGGTTATTTTACTTACTGTTTGGTATCTTTATTCCTCTTTGGATTAAAATAGAGTGTCGCCTCTGACTTCCTAGTTAATCTATCGTATTGGTTATGAATCGTTTGGGTTAAAATTATATAACCCAGGTTCTTATTATAGGTCTCGTACTAGGTAAGTTAGTTTGTAATAAATAATTACAAGTTTAATCATTACATTAGCTTTATTTTTAACACTGTAAATCAATTTCTTTTTATTTTGAAATTCTAATTATTTGTCTATTTCATATTTCAGCCTCTACAGTCCAGTAAAATACATGAAAAAAATGTTTTATGGAATGGTTCCCGTAGTCTTGATCCTAGCGATAGTGATTCCCTCTAACATCGGTAACAAAGACGATATATCGCTTATTTATGACAAGACCGACTGGAGTCATTTTACCAAGCCATATCTTTGGCACAGTTCACTCATACAGGCGCTTTGGTCCTCACAGATCGCCGGAGGTTATCTTATATCGGTTGGAGATACTGTATATTCCTGTACGGATGTAGTTTGGTAAGACATACTTATCTACCTACCTTTATAAGAACAATGAGTGCAAGATAGAACTGTTTTGTGCTACCATCTAATATATAAAATTCTCGTGTCACAGTTTTCGTTGGCATACTCCTCCGAAACGGCTTGACCGATTTTGATGAAATTTTTTGTGCTTATCCGGTATCTATGAGAATCGGCCAACATCTATTTTTCATCCCCCTAAATGTTAGGGGTAGTCCCCTAAATTTTTATTTTTATTTTTTAGACAAAATTTTTAATTTCAATTTTTTTATGATACAACATACAAAAATACATACAATCCTCAATTTTCACCCTTCTACGATCAACCCTTATTTTTCCATCGCGACTTTTATTTGCGAGGAGGTGTGCGGTAACACAATCAAACTCGATGATTTCTGACTTGCAACTGTTTTATTTTAATTCCTTAGTTTACTTAACCTAATACACACACATTCATACGTACACACAACTACATTTAATTTAGCTATCTCCTTACACCTTACACCACCAATGGTGAGGTGAAAAAAAAAATAGATTTTCAAATATATATTTTTTTTTTTTTTTTGTTTTACATAATAGTAATTATGTAGGTTTCACATACAGCTTAGTTCTATTCTTATGTACTAATATTATTTTACCATTAATTTCTATTTCTAAATTAGGAGACAGATCTCTTATAACTTTATATGGGCCCAAATAAACATTATCTAACTTATTTCCTATTTCATTCTTAATTAATACATAATCACTAGGTTTATATATTATAGGATTAATTTTTGCGTCATATTTAATTTTTCTATTTACTTTACTTGTTATTAAATTTTTTCTAGCGTCTTTTTGAGACGACTGAATACGATATTTCAATTCACAAGGGTAGCTGTCGTAATTATACAATGGTTCCACCATGTCACCTAATAAATTACTAGGAAGAGAACATTTCCTACCATATACTAGTTCAAATGGCGTAAATTTTGTCTCAGAGTGAACCGACGTATTAAACGAAAAGCTCCAAAAAGGTAACCATGAACTCCACGTACCTGGACGGTTTTCAGACTGAATGCGAAGAAAAGCAGCAAGGTGCTTGTGAGTGTTCTCCAGCGATCCGATGCTCTGGTGATGATATGCGGTGGAGTTTAATTGATCTATATTTAATAGCTTACATACTTCCTGGAATGTTGTTGACAGGAACTCGGTGCCTTTGTCTGTAGCTATCTGGCGAGGTACTTCATACCTAAGGATAAAGTTATTAACGAAGGATCTCGCTACTTCGTCACTTTTCTTGGAAACCAGAGGATACGCTTCCACATATTTACTAAGCTCACATTGTAATGTCAAAACGTATGAGTAATTGTCATTGTCCCTTTCCAGAGGTCCTACAAGGTCAAGAAAAACTTTTTCAAAGGCATAATTCGCTGTAGTTGTAATAACCATAGGCTCTTTGATGGGGATGGAATATTTATATTTTTGACATTTCTCACATTTTCTAACAAATTGCCTGATATCATTTTCCATACCCGGCCAAAAATAATATTTTTTAACGTTATTGTACATCCTTCTCATGCCCGCGTGGCCACTGGTGGGCAAGAGATGGAAGTCATTTAGAATAACTCTTATTTGATCTTTATTATTTATTCTCTTTACATCCTTTAATACACAAAAACTTAGTTTTGACGTACATTTAGGATTTTTAATTGCTTTTAATAGTTTCTCTATAAATATATTATTATCTTTATTTTTCAATATATAAATTTCTTTTATTTTTTCGTCGACGTTTATGATTTTACAAAACTTTTCTAGTTCTTTCACAAATTCGCTTGGCGAGATATGCGATAAAGAGTCTAGATTTTTAAAGTAAATTATCTTTTTATTCGATACATAGAGAAATCTTTCATTTTCACAGTCTATTACTTGCATATTTCTATAACGTAATAAGTCATTTTTATTTATCATTTGTAACTCAATGGATTCAGTTGGTTTACTATATGTTTCCACGATTTTCGGGTGTACAGGCCGATCATCCTGCGAAACAATAGGTTCCGATGAATTCAAAGTAGTTAATTTTTTACGTTTCGAACGAGTCATGATGGTTATTGACTCGTTCATTTCTTTTAAATCGTCTAATGTAACGCGAATACGTGACATGGCATCCGCAGGCGCATTATCTGATCCTTTTACATATTCTACACTAAAGTTGTATTCCTCGAGCAATAATCTAAATTTAATTAAACGACTTGAAGGGTCTTTCATGGTAAATAAGTAAATAAGGGGTTTGTGGTCGGTTCTGATAATAAAACTACGTCCGTATAAGTATGGTCGAAAATGTTTTATCGCCCACACTATAGCAAGAAGCTCTTTTTCAATAGTTGCATAGTTTTTCTCCGATTTATTTAAGCTCCTACTTGCAAACGCAACAGGTCTGTTATCTCCGTTACTCAAGACTGCTCCTAATGAGTAGCCTGATGCATCAGTTTGAAGAATGAATTGATTATTTTCGGAAAAATTTGGATATTGTAGTACAGGGGGGGAACTTATACGTTCCTTTAATAATTCAAAAGATTTTTGACAATTTGTGTCCCAAACAAAAGGTACATTTTTACGAGATAAATAATTCAAAGGATAGGCAATTTTTGCAAAGTTGCAAATAAATTTTCGGTAATAATTAGCAAATGCAACAAATCTTTTTATTTCATCCGAATTTTTAGGTACTGGGTAATTTTTTATAGCAACAATTTTTTCAGGGTCAGGTAACACACCTTCGCTCGACACGACATGTCCTAAATAAAGCATTTCTTTTTTCAAAAATTCGCATTTTTCAGGATTTAATTTGAGGTTAACTTTTCTTAATCTTGTAAATACTTCCATTAGATTTTTATTGTGATTTTCAAGGTTGCGACCAAAAACAATTAAATCGTCTAAATAAATTAAACATTTTTCGTATGTCAGTCCTGACATAGCAATATTCATTAGCCTAGAAAAAGCGTTCGGGCTTGTTTTCAACCCCATAGGCATTCGCTTCATCTGATACTGGCCTGAACAAAAGGCAGTATACTTTCTACTATCGGGGTCAAGGTCACACTGATAGTAGCCATTTTTCATGTCCAAATGACTGAAATAAATACAACCTGAGAGAGAATCTAGAATTTCAGTTATGTTAGGTAGAGGATATTTATCCTCATAAATACAGTTATTTAATTTACGATAGTCGACAACTATTCGCCATTTTCTTTCATTCGAAATACTACTTTTCTTAGGCACAAGTAAGATCGGGCTCGACCATTCACTTGTACACTTCTCTATAATGTCTTCGTCTAACATTTGTTGTAACTGTTTTTGAATTTCATTTTTTTGAGAGTGTGGCAATCTATATGGTTTGGTGTATATAGGGTTAACATTAGGTTTCAAGGAAATACTGTGTGTATAAATGTCAGTCGTAGTCAGTTTGTCACCTGGTAAATAAAAAATATCAGAAAATTTAGCACATAAATTTTGAATAGTGCGGCTTTCCTCGCTACTAAGGGTTTGTAGACGTAACCTTGAAAATAAAGCCTTTACACGGTTTTGATCTAACGAATCACATCTATCGAAAGTGCATATATGATATTCACTAACTTTATGTAAAATTAATGAGAGCTTATCAAGGGTGATGTCATTTTCCGTAGTATTTAAAATTTTAATTGGCATTTTACCATAACGGGGTCGAACTAAAGTACTTGCTACAAAAATTCCTTCTTCTATCTGAGTAGCACATACTAAATAATCCTCGATTAGATCAGTGCACACAAAGTGCAAGGTTTCTGATCTGGCGGGAATAAAAAATGATTGTTTATTTACTAGTAAGGGCAAGGTCACTTTTACATTTTTATTAGAAAATAATGTTAACGTATTGTTCTGAAAATTCAATGTAGCTTTATAGGTAGAAAGAAATTTTCTCCCAAGAATTCCATCATATTTACATGGCAAATCATTAAAAATGTAAAACTTATGACTAAAGTTTTGACCACCTTCGAAAATATTTAAATAAACATAACCGATCGCTTTCAGTTTTCCTCCAATCCCATTGATGACTAAGCTACTTTTATGTATGGGAACTTGCAACGCTAATGCGACGCGCAACTTCAAGGCTGAAATTGACGCGCCGGTGTCAACTAACCAGGAATGTTGTTTGTTATCCACGTGTAAGTTTATCGAGCAAGTATTATCGCTGGTAAAAATGACATTATTATTCACGAAAAAACTGGTTCGGAATTTCAGAATTTTGTTCTTCAGATTTATGTACTGTTTCGTTTATGACGTGAACGTCTTGACGATTCGGGTAACGGTTCCTTAAGTTTCCACGAAAAGTATTTGACGTACCTCGAAATCCTCGAAAATACCTGGTACCGATCGCTTGGTACTGGCCTCGGCTGGTACTCGGTGCTCCACGGTATGCTCCATGTCCTCGAGGTCGAAAAGTCCGCTGACCCCGGTCGTAGTGAGATGTCGGGTGCATACTCGGTCGAGTAAATGAAGCTCGTCCTCGGCTACTGAAATTGTATAATTTTTTACGATGATTATACGTAAATATGTCAGCTGAGCTCGGCGAAGACGTTATCTCTTCGTCCATTGCTCCTTGGATAGCATCTTTCAGTGATTCATAGTTCCGGGCTGCGATTATGGTACTAATCCGACGATTACGTAACCCATCCGAAAATCGTTTTACAGCTTGGTTTTCATTTAATTTTCTCAAAATTTTGAAAGTATCAGGATTTCCTTCAGACTGCTCAATTGTTAGATTTACAAACATCTCGGCTAATTTCTTACCGTATTCGTCGGTAGGGTTGTCACCTTGGCGAATGCTCTGCATCTGGAACTGGATTGCAGCGGCAGACTTTTTGGGTAACAGCTCCTTTTTCATGTCCTGTAAAAGTTCCTTAACAGAGGGATATGATGTTAGCAGCTTCAGTTTGGCCATCTGAGACAGCCGACTCTTTAAAACAAAAGAAATTAGATTAGCTTTTTCTTCGGACTTTAAAATAGAATCGTAATATTCTATATTATCGATGAGCTGCTTAGTGGTTGCCTCCTCGTCGTCCATACGGGGCAGGAGGGTGAGGGCAACTTTTAAATCAAAACTTTCCATGGTTGCACTCTTTAACTCAATCTCGCTATCTGAACTCGTATAAGATTTTAAACAAAAATTTTCTATTAATGAATAAATTTCTTTAATACTATCGCAATATGACTGAATATCGAGTAACGCTTTACCACTAATCTCTTTCCTATCTATTTGTTCTTTTAATATATTTGTAATTGACAAAAATTCAGCATAATATAAGGACGCCTCTTCTAATTTCTTATTTAAAATTTCTGACGTTCTCCTACTGTAACTTAGTTTATATAAATTTTCTTTAATATATTTAAGTTTAAAATAAACATTTCTTAATTCACTAGTCATATCATGAGTAACATAACACAAAGAAAATATTCAAGTTACACAATTTTATAGATTAATCATAATCATGCATTATTATTATTGTCACATAATATTAAGTAAATTATTTAAAGTTACGTTACATAACTATATATTAGTTTCACGCTTTAAAAAAAAAGAAAGTTTATAGTTTTTATGTTACTCGCGCACACGGAAACACTTACTTTAAATCGCATTTTATTATTTAGCACTGCATTTGATACATATCATACACTCGCGAGTTGTAGGGGGGGAGGGGCTCGAGCGTGCTCCAGGATCCGGTGTTCTCGGCTCGGGGTTCGGCTTACGCTTCAGCGTCATGGTCAGCTCCCGGTCCACGGCGGGCGCAGCAGCTTCTGGGCGGCGGCAGGCCAGGCATGCGTCCGTTGCTGCGGCTTAGTGATCTTCTTAATGAGTACCGCACGATGATGTCATTTGTCCATGAATTGTGACATTTTTTGTAAAGTCTGTATATAGCATACAAACCGCCAAGAGCCAATATTGTACACATTACGATCAGCACAATGCTCATATTAGACAAATGTCCATTCAAAATATCCACGGATGCCGTATTCACACCATTTTGGGTCACAATAATGTCTTCCTTCTCTATTTTTGAGTTGCACATTTTGATTTTTGATTATTTAAGTGTAAATTATTGGTTAGGTACTTTTTTATGTTTCCCACGGCAAAACGCGGCAAGCGCACACGCGGTCAGCGCATTTGACACCATCCTGGCAGGGTCGCCATGCGAGGAGGTGTGCGGTAACACAATCAAACTCGATGATTTCTGACTTGCAACTGTTTTATTTTAATTCCTTAGTTTACTTAACCTAATACACACACATTCATACGTACACACAACTACATTTAATTTAGCTATCTCCTTACACCTTACATATTTTTAATAAGGAATGATTGGCAAAACAACGTTTGCCGGGTCAGCTAGTTGTTTTATATAATGAAACAGAAAATACGCTTAGAAATTTCTGAATGATTCCACGTAAATTTTAAGACTTGGGATGTGCGTTAAGCCGTCGCTACCGGTTTTCATAGTTCGATTGTCGCTAAGCCTATGGGATGCAATGGCGTTAAAATTTCCTTCACTCAGGTTGGTCTCTTATTTCTCCAAAAACCTCTCTGACGCAGCTTGGTAGGGATGCGCTAGATCTCGTAAACTGAGAGGAGAGAACTAACAAGGTCACTAATCAGTTGCAGTTGACGCAAAACTGTTCATTACATATATTAATACTTACCTATTTTTCTAGGACCACAGTGATACTAGTGGGTGCAAACACACTAGCCGGTTGGTTTGGATTGCTCTTTTGGTTCGGGGTGGGCGGAAGCGTTGAAAAGGATACGTCTATTCTGGCAGTTTTGTCGCAAACATACAAACTCATTGAAGAAAAACAATTGAGCGCAATATGGGCATCGGTCATATTTGCAATGTTATTTTCTTCTGGAATTATTACTGTGGTAAGCTTTTTCGTTTAATCAATACATACATAAAATTAAAAACAACCTCATTTGTTTTCAGTGGAATGAATAAAAAGAATAAAAATAATCGATAGGTAGGGTCTTTCTCTTCGGTTAATTATCCTTGAATGAAATTCGAAGGGTAGAGTTAAATCGTGAGGTGTTCCGTACTCGGCAGCTACGAAAATATGTTTCTAATCTAATGTCTTATTCCTTCCTTAGCATATTAAAAAACCTGGAATGATGGTCTTATAATAATGTTGGATCGTCATAAAATTTTATATTAAATTATATAAAAATCAAAATTATAATACACACACATAAACTCTATTTGGGTCAGGTTACTAAAAAAATAAAAATTTAACACGACTTTATTTTACATACTTATAACAATAGTTTCGTTTACGCCTAGTAATATTATATAGCCTATGTCACTCAGTGAAGATGCAGCTTTCTAATGGTGAAAGAATTTTTGAAATCGGTCCAGTTGTTTTGGCAGCGCACGCCAGAATAGCTCGCAGATGGTAGATTTTTTCCTACTTACCTACATGACACTTATCGTCATATTTTGGACAATTCACACAATATCTTTATAAATTTTAGCCTGTGTGTTATTCTGATGTATAAGCTATATTATTGTAAAGTTTCATTAAAATCCATTCAGTACTTTTTACGTGAAAAAGTAACACACATCCGTCCATACATACATACATACTTACAAACTTTCCCCTTTATAATATTAGTAGGATAGGATTAGTAAGGATTATACCTTATCAACAGCCTAAAATTTAAGTTTTATACTTCTAGTACTGAAAATGACAATACTTTCATACAACCTTTCATCTCCCTTTTCAACCCATTACAACACTTTTTTCCAATTAAAAAGTGTCTAAGTAACTATGTCCTTTGTCAGGCTCTAGACTGTGTACCAAATTTCATTTAAATCGGTTCAGTAGTTTTGGCGTGAAAGCGAAACAGACAGACAGACAGACAGACAGACACTTCAAAACCAAACGTCCAATTTTAATCATTCAAAGACCAAATATTATCTACATAAACTGATGTAGCGTCCATAGCCCAATGGCTTGCCTCGATTCAATGTGATCGAAAGTGTTAAGCAACGACGGGCGCGGTCGGTTTGTGGATGGGTGACCGCTAGTGGCAAAAATTTCATGGGCGCTACCGTGCTTCGGAGGGCACGTAAAGCCGTCGGTCCCGGTTGTTTTCAATGCTGAAAACAGTCGTTAAGCCTTGTCGAAGACCTTCGGGTGGCTTGAGAACATTCGACACTAGGTTGGCCACTAACCCCTCCACCAATCCGCATTGGAGCAGCGTGGTGGAGTATGCTCTAGACCTCCCGCAGAAATGTCTGTGGGGGAGACCCGTGCCCAGCAGTGGGACGTCTATGGGTCGCAGCGAAACTGTAAATGTAGTCCAAAAAAAATTCAAGATAAAAAAATGGTTGTTGTGCCTCACTCGACATAGATAAGTATAGTGTGTCGCGGACTTTTTTATAGATATTTATAAGATCTACAATTAATTAGAACATTTTATGGTTCTATCTTTTATAGTTTAGGCAGCGTACGCAAAATAAGTAACTTTTCTGGTTGATTTTTTACACCTTGTGTCCGAAAAACCCAAATATCTTACGGAACCCTATTTTTTCCAAAATAAAATTTAGCCTATGTCACCCGGGGATAGTGTAGCTTTCCAACAGTGAAAGAATTTTTCAAATCGGTTCAGTAGTTTTGAAGCCTATTCGATGCAAACAAACAAACAAACAATCAAATCTTTCCTCTTTATAATATTAGTATAGATAAACAGCTTTTTCACCTGCAATTAGGTTTAAGGAAGCTGACTAAACCTTCCCTTAGTAAGCTTCCTTAAATATAGACTTGTATAATAGTTCTGCATAATGTTCTCGTATTCGTGCGAAGTCTGTCAATACGCACTTGGATAGCGTGATGGACTTTCATCTAACCTTTCTCAATCTTGCAGGAGATTGATGCAGTGGACCAGTGATTTGAAGTCACGAAGGGGATCCATTATGTTTAGTTTCACATCCCAGCGACATTTCCAAGTTATGTGCATTTTAGGCCGAAAATGTCACCTGCTGCGTGCGATAGTACCTACGCGAATAAACCTGCTATCCCGAGAGTTTTCCGTAATGTTTTCATGGGCATGTCAAGTCTGAGAATGCGCGTTTGTGAGGACAGGAGCAACAATAGAGGTGGCCTGTTGGACTCATTCTTTGTTCGGTGGGTCAATGAACAACATTTGTTGGACCGTTTTCGTTCTGCTATACAGTAGGATTGAGTGTGGAAAGCGTTGTGATAATGATTACGATCCAGGTATCGCTGATGTACCCGGTATACGAGCGCTTGAAGCGGCTGGGCGGACAGCGGTGGCGCTGGATGGCTGCGGGCACGGCGGCGGCAGGCGCGGCCGCGGCGCTGGCGGCGCTGGCGGGCGGTGCGGCCGCGCTGCAGGCGCTGGATGACGTCACCGTACCTCTGCTCGCCTGCCTCGCTACGCTCCTTGAAATCGGTCCTTTCATCTTCATATATGGTAATGCACTAACACGGCGTATTTATCTGGCCTTGAAGCCTGTGTGTAGGTGCGAGATGGTCTCTGCAATTCCAGTGTGTCAATAGTTCCAAACAGTTTTTATTCAGGCGCTGAGTGCTCTTATATAATTAATTTAATAATAGTAATTATTAACCAAACGGATGTCTTCCAAGTTCCGAGAGCGCTGCAGCCGGTTCGCTGCAGTTACCGAAAATGTTAATGTACTTAATCACGACCCCACTGTCTTCATTTTATTCTAGGCTGGCGGGTGTTGATTGAGGACATAGAGTTTTTAGTGGGGCGAGGCATCAGCAAGTACTGGGTGTGGGGCTGGTGCGCTGGGGGCGCGGTCGCCCTGGCGTCGTACGCGTGGTGGGTGGTCGCCTGCTTGCTGGAGGCGCGCTGGACGGAGCCCCCGTGGGAGCCCGCTGCGCTCACCGCCGCGGCCGCCGCAGCCCTGCTTTTGCTTCTCATCTGCGCCGCTGTATCAGTCTCACGGCAGGTCCAATACGACGTGATCGGGGTAAGAACGGCTTAGCTGGCGAATTCACATACGTTGAATTACGAACGGTTTCCTTCCTGGGTATGCATTTAAATTATCTTCCGTACTTCCGAATGACCTGCGAGACCTCGACTGTCTTAGATAACTAAAGTAATGACGCTGACCATTTTCCTGGCACGTACCGACCGAAATGGCAATTTCTTTGAGGAAATATTTTTTGTAACTTTGTTTTTTCGCAGAAGTTGAAAGCATCGTTCAGACCTTCGCGGCACTGGGGTCCGCGTGACCCCATTACACAGTACCACTGGCTGGCGCGGCGGGAAGACCCCGACCGCTGGCAGCCATGCACGCAGTACAGACGGCAGCTGGGACAGTTCTCAGGAAACTCTAGCTTTTTGAACATAAACACTTATTCGAGTTATAACAAGGAGAAGCTGGCAGATGGCAAGCGACGATCTAACTCCGATGATTGGCTCTTCGCATACAGAAAGCAATGCCTGGCTAAAATGTACCAAGAACACAACTTGGGCAGTAGAAAGCGATCAAAATCCTTGGACTGGGCCGTCATATCGATGGTCAGTAAGATACATAATGGTCACAAGAGACAAATTGACTCGGAAAGCGAAGTTACTTCGGTGGCTACAGAG
Source organism: Carterocephalus palaemon (assembly GCA_944567765.1). Lineage (NCBI taxonomy): Eukaryota > Metazoa > Arthropoda > Insecta > Lepidoptera > Hesperiidae > Carterocephalus > Carterocephalus palaemon. The sequence goes on along the minus strand of OX155637.1, from coordinate 6,548,055 downwards.
CCTTATAGTGATAATTATGTAAAACATTTGTAAGAACTTTCGAGATAGGACCTATCTCTAGTCAGTCTTTATATTTGTAATAAGTAAATCAGTTGTATTTTCGGGCTCGTCTTGCCGGCCGTCTCGTGTCTAGGATTGATAGGTTGATAATTTAAGTACTTTTAAGATGAATAAGTGGAACAAGTGGAGTAACAATTAACTCAATAAAATATAATTTATGAGTAGTAGTTGTATATGCGCGACAAATATTCTCCAAAGCCACGATAAAGTTAATTTATTGAAAATAAAGTGATCGTGTTTTACTATATATGTATATCGATTTTCTCTTAATGATGTTATACGTTTGGGGCTAATCACAGACCAGAAAAAACTGTAGGTTAACTAACTAGACCAACTAATACCTGTAGTATGGACTGCCATTTTGCATAGAGCAGGAAGTGATTCAGAGTTAGGTGAGGTTGGTCTACGTGACTTAAGTTCATGTTTGTTGACCTTCCTTTTGGAAAATGACTCCATGCCACCTTATATGGGTTGTCCATCCTTTGTTAACAGAAGACTGCCCAATAATGTATTCCCGGCACACGCGCCGGGCGACACAGTAAACACTGAGCTGATGAATGTGGTGAAAAATAATTGCTCATTAACACTTTTTATGTACAAATTATACTTTGTTGTATGCCGGGCGGCGGCCCGCTGCATAACCAATCCGACATTTGCGTCTGAGGTCTTCTATACCTATATATGCAGTAAATTGTATAGAACAAAAGTGTTTTAATAAAAACAATGACAGCACCTAACTATAATTTCACTCAACAATGTGACAGATTAATGTAACCACAGAACTGACATTTTATATTCGACACTGGATTTTCGGGGATATTGTCAAGTATATCGTAAAAATACATCATATACAACTTATTATCATATGAATACTATAATATTTTAAAAAAAAAAACGAATGCGTCAACAGAAAAATAATATTCTCAAACTTACTTAGGTAGGTACTAAAAGAACTGAAAAGTTGAAAAATAAAACTTTTTTTTAAATTGGAATATATATGGTTGACAGTTACCTATTCACGAAATAGAAATCATCGTTAATGTATATGATGCCACGACTGTGTTTGTGAACACTGTCAACTATGACCACAGTTTTATACAATTTTTGAATTCATAATATGGTGCCAAAAATCAGCCACGTCAACTTTCGTACTTATACATACTTTTGATATACCCAGTGTCCCTTTCACAAATGAGACGAATAATATAATGACGACTCTAAAGCTAAAATCTATCAAGCCGTTTCGGCGTGCCGAAGAAATATACATACCTACGTACTACTAGTACCTATGACTCGAAAATCATAACCCTCCTACTGGCGCATTCGGGTCAAAAATTATGGCTTTTTATTGTTATTTTCGATTTTCGTTAGTCAAACGCGGCGAACATTATTTTGATGGTATAATGTAGCTAGCTTGAGTTTATCAAAAAAGGCCCACAAACTATAATTTCTCTTCTCAAACAATACATAAAAAATTGTGATTAAAATTAATGTTATGTAGACCCAAGCCGGGAACAAGTATGCTGTGTCAGGCATAAATTAATGTTGTTATTAATTGAATAAAGATGTTGTTTAATCGATTACCTGAAATAAATTTGATAAATAGCCGTAACCAGGAACCGATTCACTTCATTGAACCAAGACATTGGGGTAGAAAAACTGAAAGAAATAAACTATTTTACTAAATAATAAAAAAAATGCTTTACAATTTTGATAGTCATTGAATACAATTCTATGAAAATAATACCTGATAACAGTCTATAGTTATAGGTTCGGGTAAAGCTAAGACAGTTAATTTGATATTTAGGATATCAAATTAACACCTACCTACATCAGTTCTGCAAAATACTTCTTTATGAAGATACATTTGTCCACAAATGAAATGTACATTCATTAATGTAACACACTATAGAATAAATATTTTTATCTTTACATGCCTTTAATAAAACTCTAATGGGCGTTGGAGTTGTGATTATGACTGTACGTACATTGAATAAATTCAAAGAAATTGGAGTTCAGTTATTAGGCTAACTCCAATTTATTTAAAGAATTCTTTAGGGGGCATAAAAAAATAGAGTTGATATCGAGATGAGGTTTTCCGGTAATTTCCTTGAGGAGGACAGCAACTATAAACAGAATATCAGTAATGGGCAAGCGGAGCTTAGACCAGTTATAAGTAAAGGTTCTGGTGGATGATGAAATGTAGGGTTATGAAAGAATGACCTCCACGTATGTTCCCCAATCCTTCCAATAATCCAAAGATAAAACTATCCGCGCGGAAATATAAGCAAAAACGCATCTTCCGCTGTACCCACATCAGAGAAGCCTTACCTACGAGTACATTAGAGTTTCAACTGGACTAGGGACAAGTAAAAATATCTATACGCACGCCCACTTGAAGGATTGTTTTGCAGTAGAGGCATGCAGCACCAGAGCAGATGCAAGGACCAGAAGCCAATGTGCTCCGAGTCCAAGTCCCACCTACGGCAGCCCCGTGCGTCGCGCATCGGCCGGCGTGGCGCAACACGCAACCATTAGTGTTTGTAACTGCGCGCGAAGCAGATCGCTTGGCGGTTACGGTCGTGCGCGAAGTGCAGAGCGGACGTGATAAAGAGAACCGGTGATGTCCAGAGACAGTCCCCGGCTGAGCAGGCTGGGCGTGCTGGCCCCGGCGGCGCTGTCGGCGTGCATGGACGCCTCGGTGCTCGCGGTGCCCGCGGCCGGCGCCATCGTGTCCACTGTGCTCAAGGAACTAAGCAAAGCTTTCATGCTGAAAAAGTAAGTGCATCTAACTTGTACGGAAAAAATGCACGGTGACATGTGACATGTAATAGAAATTGCAGCACAGCCCGATTAATGGATCACGTTTACACAGGGCAGGCCAAAAATTGCATTTGCTCTACTTGCCGTTGTACGTTGTAATGAGCTGTAATTATTTGCTATATCTACTATGAACATTTATTAATATCATAACGTTTCAGCATTGCAATTTGCAACGCCAGTCTTGTGTATCTTTACCAGGAAACACTTATTGATATTTTGAGATGTTTTTAAATCATCATCTTTAAAGTTAAGATCGAATATTGAATATTACACGCTGATATTGGATCAATAGAGGTAAAAGTACGCTGAAAAATTGCAGAACTAGATAGCTATTTGTTTAAACTTTTTCGGGGATCAGTCGTAAATTTTGCAAAACATGTTGTTGATTGATAAATAGACAAAGCTCATTGTTTGTTTACAAAGATGATACCTTACCACCTTAATAGAAACCTACGCAGTAGGCGTAGGTGTATACATAGTGGAATTACATGCAATTTCTCAGATCATATGATCGAGTATGAGATAGAGAGATTATGTTAATATTGGTACCTTAAATTACCAAATATAATAATATACGCTCCTAATTACGTCGTTAACCCTCCTATAGAAATCAGTAATGTTATAACTTATAACTTACAAATAAGCAAAACAATCACGATAAGTATACGAAGGGTGTGTATGAATGTGATTTTGATATTTATCACAAGAATATGTAAATAACAGCAACAGCAAAAGTTCTCAACTTGGTAGTCGAGTTCTCAGTCGAGGCAATAAATCGACAAAATAATGTCGGACAAGGGCAGTGCCTATATAGCTAAAAGAAGCTGATTATAATGAAACAAACATGTTTAATATTCCCTTTTACCTGTTAAAAATATTTTGATGATCTGAAATGAGCATGTGTTAAAATTTAATTGTTTATATTTAAAACTAGTGGACGCCCGCAGCTTCGCTCGCGTTACACATTCACTAACTTCAAAAACGGCAAAGCTTCATACTAACTTTGCACCCCCGTTTTACCCCCTTAGGGGATGAATTTTCAATTTTCATTTTTTCTCGCCGTAAAAACCATCCTTGAACTTCAACGAACATTTAAAAAAAAGAATTGGCCAAATTGGTCCAGGCGTTGTTGAGTTATGCGCTTACCAACACATTTTGCGATTCATTTTTATTATATAGATAACTTACTCCTTTCCTCTCCCGCTGACAGATTCTCAGTCTTTCTCTGATTCTCGTATTTTTTTTTAACTTAATGTGAAATTCTTGAATGTGTTGAATGTTTTACATTTCCTTTAATAAAATAAGAAGAACCATAATAAGAAGCAAAACAAACGCAAACTGGGAAAAGTGGCATAATTAAAAAATAATAATCAAAAAAATATCTTAGGTCTTACAAATAAAAATAAGTAAAATGCACAAAAAAACATACGTATGTCTTTATTAGTTTCTGATATGAATGGGGATTTTGTGATAAAGAGGCGATATCTTTGTTATCACTGTGTCAACTTTAATTTTAAAGACTTTGATTTCATTTAAACTAACTAACAAGAGTTTGAGAAAACTTTGTACCCTGTAATCGACAGCTAAGCAGCGTGGGAGCTTGTTTGTTGATACGAGTATTTTGTCAATCTATTAAAAGTAGTTTAGCCTCGAGGTGATTGTCAATATTTCGACTATTGTTTTTGATTACTCGGTTACTTGGTTACTTGGTTTGGTTATTGAGTATATAACCTACCCATATAAACTGTTGAGCATCTAAGTAGGTAGTTAAATGCTGACATACATCAGCAAAAAACTTAGGGAACCTTTACCTTACATACTTATTTTACCAGCATATTAAAATGAAACTGCTGGATTCAAAGAGCGCAGGATCGAGAGTAGTAGCAATAGTTGCATGGATTGGGGAAGGTCTATGTATTATTGTTACCAACAGAAAAAAAATTGTAAACTGGGCAATAATTAGCAAAGCCAGGCAGAAGCTGGGAAAAGTATCTAGTGTACCTAATCTTCCGTTCAGACACCTACTCAGAGTCATTAAGTATGCCTGTTCAAATAGATTCATAGCTAATATGCTTACTAACTGATTCCCTTGATACGTTTACGTTTATCTACTTCGTTAGCTCATATGTCGCCGATATTCTGGCAGTATTGTTAGGTTACGTTACGAAAACATTGAAGAGAACCGTCCGGAGCACAGCGAGTCTCGACGACCTCGCTGTGATTCAATATTACATTCTGAATTCAATATTACATTCTGAAATTGTTTATAAAATTGAATTTTTGTCTTCTCTTCCTATTCCCATATTTATTGTGAGCCCAATGCACTGGTTTTACCTGCCTAATTTAGAAATATTTACCGTTAACATATTTACGCCTTTGTTTAAAATAAGAAAATTCTTAAATAGGCGTTAAATTGCACAAAATAATGAAAAAGATGACGTAACAAGGCATGGCATCATAAAAAGTGATTCTATCAAAAATTTTGAACCTATGGCGAAACGCCGCGATTACCCAAGTTTTGCTTCCTAATCCGGTCGTGAAGTGGGCACTGGAGCTCTATTTTGAATCGCTTGTCTCGAGTTCTCACCGAGTTCTCGACGACTGCATTTCGTTCGATAGAAACAATTCAGCTTCCTTCCGTATTACGATAATTCCGTACGTTCGTTTGCAACATCAGATTATTGTATTAGTTTCATTAGTGTAATTAAATAATACGGAATCGATTGATAAGAAAAAAATATTGTAAATCTTGAAATAATTGTCTCACCAAATATAGATTCTGTAGAATTCTTGGCTGTAGGGCTGTAATAGCTCAAGTCATGATGGCGTGCGATCCTTAAAAATCATACCAGCTCTAGTTTTGAATTGCTCGACAGCTAATATGTATTTAGTCTACCTCTCGGCAAGACAGTCATGTGTTTAATACCACTTGTTGTATTCTAGTGACACAAGAATATAGAAATGACCCTGCGATCGAGATATGAGTCGTAATTTTTACTCGTCCGTTAGCGACCGATTCAAAAATAGAGCCCCTTGGTATGGGCACTGGTGGGCCGCGCGGCCCTCGCGACGTCAGTGTGCAGTCAAGGTCGCTTACAGTCGTGAGGTATGAGCGGTCACGCTTGAGGTCTGTCCCAAATCACTTCCACGACATCCGATCTATTGACTGATTCACTTATAGCCTATCTGTATCTACTTCCCGATATCGAGGTAATCTTTGGGTATCATGCCGTAACGTTCTTTTATGGCAACCTACCTATTCGTTTTAGGTCGTAGTGTGTTAAATAGTGCTTATAGTCTAAGATCCCGCTATACAACGACCTTCACCGAGATGTTTATTTAATAAAACGTATTTTATATTCAATTTAATATGTCAATAAATATAGTACATATGGGTTGGCTAACTAATTTCAGTCCAGGATATGATTAATAAATAATTTAAAAAAAAATTTTTTTTAAACATTTCACTGGTTTGATTATTAGACAAATTCTATACCAATCGAAAGTATGAAGCCCACAGATTATGCAAACGTTAGGTTGGCTATTCTTTTCCGGTCACAACTCTCGAGTAGCCAGGTATAAACAGGTAAATCGATCGATATCGCATTTTGCACCGGTCTGATTATTGAATTAAAATTAAATGAAATTGAAGATTATTCCATTATGAACACGGTGGTATAGGGTTGACTGCGAAAAATCAGTCCCGAATTCCAGTTGGTGCAAAATGCGATATCGATCGATTTACCTGTTTATACCTGGCTACTCGAGAGTTGTGACCGGAAAAGAATAGCCAACCTAACGTTTGCATAATCTGTGGGCTTCATACTTTCGATTGGTATAGAATTTGTCTAATAATCAAACCGGTGAAATGTTTAAAAAAATTTTTTTTTTAAATTATTAATTAATCATATCCTGGACTGAAATTAGTTAGCCAACCCGTATGTACTATATTTATTGACATATTAAATTTAATATAAAATACGTTTTATTAAATAAACATCTCGGTGAAGGTCGTTGTATAGCGGGATCCTCTACTATTATGAATTTTAGCAAAAGGAATAGTAGGTTTATGCCTATAATTGCCCGTCAAAATAAGGCGTACGAAATTAGGGTCGGCACCTACTGTAAACATTTTAAGATTTTAATTCTTGGTCGAGTGGTTGACTTAAAAACATAAACGGATGTTATTAATTTTTTTTTAATTGATATTAAATGCGTTGACGCTGCAATGCAATGATCAGCGGAACTAAATTTGTAGTAAACGAGAAGGGTATCGGTTCGTGGATCTACGCAACTTAACGTTTTAAGGTGGTATCGTACGAGTAGGATTGTGGTGGTTAAGATTTAGAGCAGATTGTCATGCAAGGTCATTCGAGACGTGACAACAATTGATAAATATAATAATATGCTCCAAACTAAGATCCAACAGTAGCGCTGTTCTTGATAATAAGTAGCTACGCATTGTATACAAACATATAAATACACATTAAAGACTTCAGTCAAGCCACGTCTAGCTATAATATTATAATTTACTCTGTAGTAAGACTTGTACACCTGTTAAATCCGATGTGTCATTATTGCTGAGGTGAAAGCAATAATGACACATACTCAATACATGTAAAAGTTGTGTCTAACGAACGACCATTATTTCCCTGCTTTTCCTATTTACTTACATATGAAGTGCTGCGCATTATTTGATGTTGTGGAAGAATCTTGTAGTTCTCCGATAAAGGAAGCAACGCTGTCTTCTTGATTGATGTTATTTGGTTTTTTGATAAGGCAATACCCTCTGCTTTGAATGTCCAGACGGAACAGCCATGAAAGACAGATCATCTAATTAATTATCGCGCATGAGTAGGCGTAGGTACATGTGTAGGTACTAATATACATTATGTACAAACTGATTTAGGCACAATGTTAGTAAGTAACCACTTCAGAATAATAACTCAAACCACACACTGACAAATACAAATTACTCTGATGTATTTTGTTTTGATTCAAATGATGCGTTGTCTACTCTATAGACTGTGTTAGTAAACGTAATGTTAAGTTTAAAAAAAGTAAAGTATGAAATTTGACAAGGTAGGTACGAGTAAAACCAGAATCAGGATCTTGTCAAGTTTGACCGCAGAGCCTTTGAAGTTTTTCTCCATTCAGTGAAACCAGAAATACAAACTCGTAGTTATAAAATAGGACAAAAAAAAGTAACTTTCAGCCATAGGCGTCCAACTGCTGGGCACTTGTCTTCCTCCAGAGACAAATCTGCGAGAGGCCTAGAGCATACTCCACCACGCTGCTCCAAAGCGGATTGGTGTAGAGTAACGTAAAGTCTAATATAATGATAAGGTAAGGTAAGTAAGTACCTCACCTACTCTGTGGTAGATTAACTATAAGCAGCAGGATAAGTAGTGAGTTCGAATTGTTCCCGAGATTCTTAGCGTCACACGAAGAAAATTATCACAAGACAATCAGTTCTCGTCTTCTCATAGATACGTAGTATTCGTAATGTCATTGATGAATAATTCAGCGCGAGATCGCTAATTTGCAGTTATACCACTCATTGTTCTGTATCGGGCGCATGGATGGTAAGTTGGATTATTCATTGGGTAGGTTCATTAAATTTAAATGTACGTCGGTACTTAATGAGCTCCTTATTTTTAACATGAAAAATACGTTGAAGGTTTATTTATTTAGTATAGATATTTCCAACTCGTATATGTATAAACGCTCTTTATCACGTCGCAATGTCGTTGATAAGTTTAGACTATAAACTGTCATTTTAAGAACAATTAAATCTTGTAATTTCCGTAACATTATTAATATTATTAACTACTTAAGCAAAAAACGGTACTATATTTTTTATACGATCAAATAAAAGTATCATAAGCCGATTTTGTAGAGAGAAACGTTCAGAACGAAATGCATTTTTTGTTTTTAATTACTATTTGATAAAAAAGTACTATAATGTAGGTACTCTAATATCCAGACGAAGAATGAATGAACATTTTGGGAAAATCCACCAGTAAATTGTAAATTTTCGATAATATTTTTGTTGAAGAACTCAATTTATAAATATCATCTTTTGAGGCAATACTTTTCAGGCAATGAGGCAATACGCATTGTAGGTAACGGTTATCGTAAGATTAAAAATTAGATTATATCTAGAGTTGCTTGCTAATCAATTCATTCTTTATACATCCAAATAACTTGTATGTATGTAATGTAATGTAAATTCATTCTGCATTCTTGTATAACTAATAAAATGCATTAGTTAGAACCAAACAGCAATCCGTCTATTATGCATCTTTGTTGCCGTTTGATCTACATGCGGGTGTTTTTCACACAACAATTACTGATTACATAGAATTTTATAGCTCTTTGTTTTTACCTTTGCTACTTTGCCATTTAACGACACGACATACCTACCCACACAACGGATCTCACTCTTTCGATCACTATTTAACCCAGTGTAAATACGAGTAACTAAGGATATAATACAAATAAAATTATCAAACTGAAACTAAACAATAACGATATTTAAATAATAAAATCTATTAAATTAACTTTTGTCATTTATTACGGAACACATCTATGAAGATTTTAGCAATGTGTAAATGTATCTACCTGTGTATAACAGGTATATAATACAAGAAAAATAAATGCAAGCTCGCATCTATTAGAAACAGTGCTTATCTTTACATTTACTAAAAATGTAAAGTTAAGTTTAAAAAAAAGTAAAGTTGCAAACCACATTTAATAATAAAATATAAATAAATAAACAACTTAGAAATACCGAAATAAACCCTAGCAAATGTATGCAGTATCCGAATCGTTTTTTTCTATTTTCTACTTATTAATAATACAAGAACATTGTGCATGCCTCTTGAAATGTAGGTATATACTATCATTGGCTGCATGTCAAAATGTATACTATTTTGCGCTCTATAATACTAACAGTTAAATTTTCTTTTCAATATACTCGTAACAGTACCCACTGACCGAACACAAATTACCTACTGATTTTGACCTCAGCAGAACTCTTACAGCGGCTAAGTGCGACAAATACGTTACTCGTATGCGTAATAGGTACGTAACCTGCCAGCCTGCTACTTATAACGGACATAAGGCATAACGGTGCACGTTCTCCGTAATATTGAATATTATTTCTGTAATTGGAGAAATTACATTATTACTTGTTATCAAGAACCATTCTCAGGAATTTATGTCTCAGTCATGCTGATTATTGGCGTTTAATTTTGTAGTCTCGAGATAGCGAGAACTAACGAGAGGTAAGTGTAGCGTAGTTGTAAATGTGTAGAATAACCTTAGTACAAACGCTCTTGGAAATTTGTATGTGCTATACTTACTAATAATAAACCTGATCAAATTCAAACGGCCTAGAGGTACTCGTATTATCATGTCTAATCCCACGAACAAAGCTGCGGGCGTCTACTAGTAGTAAAATAAAGTCGGTTTTAGTAACATTAAGTAGGTAAGTAGGCTATATTTTACGTTTTTATAGGGATAACATTTCAAATTTCAATTAAATAATATTTCTTTTTGGCTTCGTACTTCAGGTCCGCTGTTGAAGAGTGTTCAACTTTTTTCATTAATTCATAAATATTTACTCAAGCGACCGCAGTCACCTCCAGTCCAAAGAAAAATAGAATGTATATTCATTGTATTACGCCTTATTATTTAAGGCATGCGCATATTGTAAAGTACTCACCCATGCTCCTCATCGACCGATGTACCTATTGGTACTTAATTTATTGTATACCGACGACATTGACAGTCTGTGAGACAAACTTTTTTTGCCAAACTAATTTGGCCAAGAGGAATTGTAGTCCTCGTGACCAAATTCTTACTTTTGTAATGTAAACAAATTTCTAGTAGGTACGTAGTCTAGGTACGTACCATATTAAAAATATTATAAATGCGAAAGTAACTCTGTCTATCTGTCTGTCTGTCTGTTTCGCTTTCACGCCAAAACTACTGAACCGATTTAAATGAAATTTGGTATACAGATAGTCTAGAGCCTGAGAAAGGACATAGGCTACTTTTTAGTAGGAAAAAATTGTTGTAAAGGTGTGAAAAGGGGGATGAAAGGTTGTATGAAAGTATTGTATTATGTCTAAATTCAACGCGAGCGAAGCTGAACTAATCTAAACAGTGAACTTGTAATGCTTAGAGCTTGTTTCCACTAGTAAAATATCGATACAATATGTATCTACGAGAATCAACAAGTATCGAATCCTATAGTACCTAATAGTCATACGTCATCAAGCGGAGAACGTACGTAATCACGTGGAAAAACAAAAACTCATTCATTTTCTTACGTAGGAAATTTTATTGCGACAGGTAAATGTACGGGTACAAGGTGTTATATAACATGTTACCTCAATCTTTAAATTGTTCTTATTTTAATTAAAAGCATTTATTTAACTTCACTCGTATGCATGCATGTATGTATATCCTGGGATCTTGCAATCAACATTTCGACTTTAGTATTTTTGTATGAACATTAAAAAAATATTTTAACCGTCGTTCATTAACATGAAGTGTCGCGTCACTTTGACATTTCATATGGCAAAACAACGTTTGCGGGGTCAGCTAGTAATTATATAATAACCTACACATAGAAAGGAAACAATGTTTTTTTGTAGTAGGTGAGAGAAAAGATGAAGGGAATCTCTCTCTCCTGACCTGGTACATACCGGTTCCGAGAACTCATCCTCGCCAAGCTACCGAGTGTCATTAGCAGTCCCCTAGATCGCCTCTTGGGAAAACCGACATCATTTTATTATAGCTTGCAACGGAAATTGCCTGCGCCTGCGCCTAAGCCTGTTTTACAACGATACTTTCCTTCTTGGTATGACAAATATCTGGATAAGTGCAGAGGCCTTTTGGAACAATCATTTGAGCCAACGATACCTTATTTATAGGTATCAATTTAAGTCTCGCCCTTTCAATAATCATTTGTACCTTGTCGTTGTTAATAGTAACATTAACATCATCAGTTATTCACGTAGGAAAATTTTCAAGTAACTTTGTTCCTTCGCTGCGACCCATAGACGTCCCACTGCTGGGCACGGGTCTCCCCCACAGACGCATCTGCGGGAGGTCTAGAGCATACTCCACCACGCTGCTCCAATGCGGATTGGTGGAGGGGTTAGTGTTCAACCCAGTGTCGAATGTTCTCAAGCCACCCGAAGGTCTTCGACAAGGCTTAACGACTGTTTCCAACATTGAAAACAACCGGGACCGACGGCTTTACGTGCCCTCCGAAGCACGGTAGCGTCCATGAAATTTTGCCACTAGCGGTCACCCATCCACAAACCGACCGCGCCCGTCGTTGCTTAACTCATTCGATCACATTGAATCGACCTGAGCCATTGAGCTATGGACGCTACAACTTTGTTATTGATATCAATATGTAAAAGTTATGTAAATCACCAACTTTTAGTCTGCCAATTAGCATTTGCCCAGAGTGGCCCCGATAGTGCGCCAATAGGGTAGCCCATTGATTCAACTTCTCATATTAATGATTATAATCGTTCAGTATCCGTGGTATATTATATTATATATTATATTATACGCGTTATATAGTATACACGTTAGTCCTCTCCCCCTTAATCCACCTTTTTAGATAACTAACTAAACTATAAAATTTGTAGGGGGTACAAATCATATAAAAAATCTTACCTCATGCAAAGCATTATAATTGACTCTACGGAGCAACAATTCAAATCGGAATTCAATACAAACGCGATTTGAACTAGCTAGCGTAATTAGCATAAAATTAAGGCAAGTCTCCTTCTTACATAAGTTATTGTGAGATATTACGAAAATGTAGTTTAATGAAACTATCAGACCTAAATAAAATGAACTATTAATAGATTTTTGAAGCAGATCGATTGAAGGGTTTTGTTTCAATCATACTTTATAATAGAAGGCATTTTAAACGCGAGCTATGGTAGAGTATAGTAGCAGTAGCATAGCTAGCTGTTCGGTGACGCCGTAAAGGTCTTCATGACCATAAAAGTCCACGAAAAAAAAGTTTGGAGTGAAAGAGTGAAGAAAGAGTCAAGAGGTCATATGAAATTAATATTTAACACGCCAACTGTTGGATGCAGGTGGGTCACACTTGATGGACATTCATCATCTTAGAAAGCTAACATAAAACTCTCAAAGAGAAGTAAACGCTTATAAGCTACTAGTGGACGCCCGCAGCTTCGCTCGCGTGGAACATTGGAACATTCACTAACTACAAAAACGGCAAAGTTTCATACTAACTTTGCACCCCCGTTTTACCCCCTTAGGGGTTGAATTTTCGAAAATCCTTTCTTAGTTATCCTTTCTCCCCTACGTTATAAATGGAACCCCTGTGCAAAATTTCAAGTTTTTAACCCTTATAGTTTAGGTCCTGCGTTGATATGTCAGGCAGTCAGTCAGTCAGTAGTCAGTTAAAAATATAGAAGAAGATTCTAATAAAAGGTATAGAGATTTTTACCCACTGACATGAATTGTTTCAGGTGGTTCCACGGCGTGATGTCGGCAAAGGAGGCGGAACATCTGATCATGGAGAAGGGGCGCAATGGGTCGTTCCTGGTGCGCGAGTCGCAGGCGCACCCGGGGGAGTACGTGCTGTCCGTGCGCGTGCGCGGCCGGGTCAGCCACGTTATGATTCGGCGCCAGGTAAGTCCAAAAATATTGTAGTCACTATCACTATGCAAAATCTTTAGGTCAGTCCATGCATGCAGGGTCTTTGAACGCCGTATGCGTTGCGAATTGCGTTTTTGTTACATAAACAAGGTTTAAAATGGTTCTTGGAGTTAACAAGTAGGTACAGCTTGTACGACCTGCAATTTTAGTGACATGCACCGTATAGTACGGAGTACCTAAGTATTTATTTGTTTCTTCTGTAATTGAAGGTAATTATTAATTCTATGAAAATGAGTAACTTTTTGACACAATTCGAGAATCAGTGCGGTCACTGATTCTCTGATTATATTTTATACGGGGGTCTCGGTCAGCAATAAACTCAAGTAAAGAATAGAAGTGGAGTAGATAATCGACTCAATTATAAATATGATACGGAATTAGAATGAAGACAATGAATTTATAAATGTTACTATTAATTTGAACCAAGAATAAACCGATACAAAATAAATTTACTAAAATAATAAAGAAAGAATAATATCTAAAGGAACAAGAAAGGAGTAAACAATCAAGAACGTAGAAGCATTGAGATGTATGATAAAAGTAAACTAATAAACAACAAAGAAAAACCATGCGTGAAACTAAATAAATTTAAAATGAATTAATGAATAAGTGAAGTGAAATCCAAATGAAGTTTAGTAAATAATACTACAGAGTGCTGAAAAATTTACGTCTAAAAAAGCGCTCTCACTATTTTTGTTACAATTAATAAAGCAAGAATGAGAAGTACTGATCGGGTGGATTAGGAATCAATTTTTGAAATTATTAATAGATCACACGTCGTATAATAACTACAATCATTTTTAAATGTTGAGTTGTAGCATGTTCCGTTATAGCACGCAATTAGTCAGATAGAATTGGAATGGGTTAGGTTTGATGATGATTATAACCGATGTATTTTTGTATTACCAGAAGAAATCTATACCTAATATTGTAGTAATTCATGCTAAGCACTAAAAATATATTCATATTTTTATTTGTTTACCTATATATTTCGTGGTAATCCATAGGAAACTACTAGTACTAAAACTTATAGTAAAATAAGTATACGGAAAATATACAGAACTTTACTTGGAAAAAATAACCTAATACAAACTACATAGCATAGCAAGAACTTACATACTTACTTAATTTTAAAGTTAACAAGTAGCCTACGCCGCAATACATTTTTTACCGCGATGTCCGTTTCTGCCGGCCAAACTAAGTATGGTTGGGCATCATTAATCCTCATCTTACACAACTGACCGTAACGAATAAAAACCTAATCTACCTATTCGACGCCTCGGGTGGACATATGTGTTTTTGCCGAGTCAAAGACTTTGTGACGTGCCACCCACATGAAGATTTAACTCGACAAAAAATCCAACTCATTGTTCATCGTTCATCACTCCGTGACAAAAAAATAATATATCAATATATAAAACTAGAAACATTTTCATTGTTGTTTGGAATATTAATATGCAGCTTAAATGAATTACTATTACAATAAGAAAGGATAGAAACCTGCATACGATTTTACCTAGCGTTAGAATTGCGCTTAATTGCATCAGACTAAAGAGTCATTAGTCTAGATCTCATTATCATAGCTTCTCCTGAACATGTCTCGGCACATGAGCAGCTCTCAGTTCCTGCTGGTGGGTATTTCACGGCACGACTTCTATATTCTCTCATCCTTATGTACTACAAAATTAAAATACATAAGCATATTGTTGCGACCCTCGAAGTTTCCCAAGCTCTGAAATGATGCTTCAAATATCTAATGAGCATCCTAGTTTAAAGATGTTAAAGTATTTTTTACTGTGCTTACACTGTATAGTGTCCATCCCGCTCCCTGGATTACTCCAGCTGTCCGGGAGGCAATGAGATGGAAAAAACGAGCATTTAATAAATTCAAGAGAGACCGCTCTAAAAAACTAATATTTATCAATACTCTTGTTGTGCCCCTAATGGCGATGTGTGCTACCCCTAAAAGACGTAACTTAAAAATAAACTGGAACGTCTATTTATTAGCTGAATCCGTTTCATCTACGGCCTAAAAAAAATTGGACCATATCTCTCAATTCCGCCTACTTCGGTCGAGTGAAAATTACAGTTTAAATATTCCACATTACAAAGGTTTTATCTTAAATTAATTTACAGTGCATTACTGTGGAGCTTCTTCCTAGTCCCCCGTTACTACAAAAATTCCGAAATATTATACATGGAGATTAAATTCCGTGTAAGAATAATTTCGACGAAGAATTACAATGCAATAACAAAATGTGTAATTTAGTATTTTTTGTACAAGTTCAAGCGTGTTTGGAGCTCCACGTAATTATTGGTTCGCATCCTCCTCATCTTCATCCTCTTGGTTGGTGGTTATGTTCGTACCCTTGTTTTATTTTTAAATCACATTTCAACATCTGATGACTAAAATAATTAGGTAGTATGTTACGTCTGATGTCCAGTTTACTTTTCTAATGAATCGTAGGTGGATAACCGGATAACTCCATAATAACTAAAATTTACAATTTCAATTTAAATAATTGCATTAATTGCGGTTTAATAAAAAAAAAAAGAAATGTACGGGTATTTCTTGATTATGCAAACTTCCTAGTCACAGTATATTTATGAGTTTTTGTCTTCAGTGTCAAATTATACATAACGTAAGGCAACACGAGTCAAGATGTGCAAGAAAAAAATTATTAAATACCTCATTTCTTTACTAATTACTATGTTGGTTACCGACAGCATTCAGCATTATTGGTTGTAAAAATTAAAAAATATATTTAATGATTCAATTTTACTCTTTCTGTAATATATCTAATTTAATAATGTGTAAGTAATTAAGTTGCTCTTCTGCTACTAGCTTACTAACTAACGTCTTATTGATTTCATACTTCATAGTCTTCATACTAAGTATGTCAGACTAGACAATAGATATAATACTAGTATAGAGTAATGATACATCTATGGACTAGACAGACAGAAATATTCATGACATTTGTCACAGAAGTCATGCCAATACTGGGACATCCGTTTGTAAGGAAATTTTTGTTATTCTTGTTAAAAAAAAGTTTGTTATTCTTGCGAAAATGTTTATGTAAAACCTAATTCAGTGTCATTACATTGAAGCAGTCTCAAAGTGGAGCGTGTTTGTTTCCATATGGGCTATAACACCGCGACGCGACGTAAGGACTTGCGTGGGCCGCGTCAATGACTCGGCCCAACTTCAGTTAGGGAGCCTTCGAACACGGACCGGAAACCTATCATCATAATAAACTCAGAATACGCTTGTTTCACTTCTGTGAATCGATTCACTAGACCTATATTTAAATACTTCTTCGGAAGATGACTATTTATTTTATTGCTATTGCCCTCGACTTCGCCCGCGTTAAACATATGAACTATGGCACTCGGTCATTTAGCTGCATGAATCTTGTGGCCTTTCCATTACTGGCAGTAACAATCCCACAATTAATCAGACTGACAGCTGCTGTATAAAGCTGTGAGCTCAAAGGCGTCTTAACTTATTTCGACATTTTGAACAATTAATTATCATATTTCTAATTTACACAAGACCTTAACAAATTATATACTAAATCTTTCTCATGAATCACTCTGTCTATTGGTGAAAAATGCATGAAAATCCGTTCTGTAGTGTTTGAGTTGATCGCGTATAGACGGACAGACGTAGCGGGAGACTTTGTTTCATAATATGTTTTGATAGTTTGGTGGTTCGGTTCAGTGTACTCAAGTGAATGATGATTTCTCTACCTCGCTTATTATAGCTTTTAACGCTTTCACACTTGAAGATGATAAAATTTTTGCTGAACACCATTGCTATTAGATACTTGCGAAGTATCCAAGGCTGCGAATGAACAAATCAAACAACATTACAACCGATTTACAGATAGTTCATTGTCTTTTGCTTGTTAATTTAATATATCCACAGTTTTGTATTAGTACCGGACCGGCTAATGTTGTAATAATTATGTGTACAGAAAATGGAGATAAAAGCCCGTATAACAAGTTTCGATTTTGTTTATGAATAGGTAGATAGTTTTATACCTAGACAGAACAACTTACATAAGCTGTGATTGAGTAGTCAATCAATCGTTAGTTACGAGTAATTGTAATTTATGAGCCTACAATGATGTAGTATCAAGATTATAATGATGAGTATCATGGAACTAATAAAATTATTAGACACTAGTGTAGAGTCGCAAAATTAGTTCTTAAAGACTAACATTACTGCCTGCCATGGATTTTATGCTTAGTAGCATCATAATAATTTAATTGTCTATGTATTGTATTTAGGTCTGGTCAATTTGAAGGAAGCCTTGCTAATTTTACAGGAATATATCGAACCCATATATATCATACCCCGAACGAATATACCCCATATATAGAACCCACATAACGTCACGCCTCTATTTCCCCAAAGGTGTAAGCGATTTATCTAGTAGGTAGGTATAGCCACTTTTCACCATTTATGTTCAGATCCCGTGTAATAATAGATGGCGAGTGAGCCTATTCCATACGCCGGGCACAAATCCAGACTCCAAGCTACTACTGGGAATTTAAAATAACAAGATCCCAATTATACTTTGCACGACCCGGGGATCGATTCTAGGACCTTTAGCTTAGAAGTCACGCGTACGACCACAAACCAAGCTGTTACAAAGGAATTACAGGAATTTCCTATATAAAGCGGGTTTCATTAAAATGATTGTAAATTACGTGACGATCGAGTAGGTACACAAATGACCATCCATGGACTGGGCAAGCTTATTCGTACCTACCTACATGATTCATTTAGTTGACTTTTCGTATTCTCAGAACTACAGAACTCCTTATATATTCAGAGGTTCATGATTCATACTATCTAATATGCAAGTGCACAAATCATCAGAAATAACATCAGCATAAAATTATATAACGAAATCAATAAGGTTTAAAATTTTCATATTAGGTAGAGGATTCTCGCAGTTTCACACGTGGATATAGTCAATGCAGCTGATTGGTTTGTTTTTGCATCATAAGATAGGTTCCTTTCCTGCTGTTTCCCACGGAAATTTCCATATTTTTGGATACCTATGTTCATCCATAGCATGAGTAACATTACTTTACCAAGTTACAATTAAGTTCTTCTACGGGTTATTACGTGATGCCCGAACATATTTACAAAAACACAGTTCTCTCCCTGAATCTATTAAATAATAACCAAAGTACAGGAATAGTTCCTCTTCAGTTTTATTATATATTATTTATTTGGTACATACATATTTCACACACACTGAGTCACAATTGACAGTATTTATTACGAGTATATATAATTATAATGCATTCTTCTGAATGACTGCGAATGACTTTGATAGATGTTTCATACTGTAAAATCAGTCGTTGTAATCTAATAATCAAATACTTCCAACTCACCAGTAACGTATAATGACAAAAATAAATTGCAGTTATTACTGTTCATTACGTTAACAATGTGGTTACTTCTATACTGTACACTTTATTCAATTACCCGCAGCATTCAATAGACATCCATCCAGGTTTTTCCTTAGCAAGGGACATTGAAAACAATTCAAGATGCGGATTAGTAATAGGGATACTTATTGCATTTTTATTGTAAACTAGTGGACGCCCGCAGCTTCGCTCGCGTTACACATTCACTAACTTCAAAAACGGCAAAGCTTCATACTAACTTTGCACCCCCGTTTTACCCCTTAGGGGATGAATTTTCAAAATTAGAATTTCGCCGTAAGAACCATCCTTGAACTTCAACGAACATTTAAAAAAAAGAATTGGCCAAATTGGTCCAGGCGTTGTTGAGTTATGCGCTTACCAACACATTTTGCGATTCATTTTTATATATTAGAAGATGGATTAGTAATGATATTCTGAGTGAGTTACTATAGTATGGTATTACTTAACTTATTTGCAATAAGACACGTTATTTTTGCATATGACAGCATTGGACTGGATTGACCTGTATTTACCTAGTTGCGGTAGGCAGGGGTATATACCTTTCACCATTTATTTTGTGTTTAAACTAGTTTCGCTGCGACCCATAGACGTCCCACTGCTGGGCACAGGTCTCTCCCACAGACGCAGCTGCGGGAGGTTTAGAGCATACTCCACCACGCTACTCCTATGTGGATTGGTGGAGGGGTTAGTGGCCAACACAGTGTCGAATGTTCTTAAGCCACCCGAAGGTCTTCGACAAGGCTTAACGATTGTTTCCACCATTGAAAACAACCGGGACCGATGGCTTAACGGGCCCTCCGAAGCACGGTAGCGTCCATGAAATTTTGCCACTAGCGGTCACCCATCCACAAACCGACCGCGCCCGTCGTTGCTTAACTCTTTCGATCACATTGAATTGATGCGAGCCATTGGGCTATGGACGCTACAATAAAGATATAGTTTACAAATAAAGAAGGTAAATATTGATATTATAGCTAATTATTTTACCCATTACAGCTTTAACGAGAATAAACGCATTAAGGAAGAACTAAACCAAAGAATGCGTTAACTCGTAATTAGGAACCACTCTATTTTGGAGAGAAAACTTTTTAATCGGAAGTGGATAGCTAAAACAGACTTAAGGGTACCCTCCCTTAACCACTCTATTTTGGAGGGAAAACTTTTTAATAGAAGTGGATATTAACGGAGCTAAAACAGACTTAAGGGTAACCTCCCTTAACCACTCTATTTTGGAGGGAAAACATTTTAATAGAAGTGGATATTAACGGAGCTAAAATAGACTTAAGGGTACCCTCCCTTACCACTCTATTTTGGAGGGAAAACTTTTTAATAGGAAGCGGATATAATCAGAGCTAAAACAGACTTTATGGTACTCTACCTTATTGTTTGGGCTTCCTCGAATATCTCTATCAGGAGGCATCTGGCTTTACGATGCACTCTGTGCGAACTTTTTGGGTGTAGGCAAGTCTGGTGTCTGTCCTGATCATGTCATGGTCATACTGTACATCTTTCTGTTCAAATTAATTTGAATTTTAAAAGAGTACCGAGAGTTTTTTCCGCCGGCTTTTTTCTCTCTCGGCCTACACTAAGGGATAGGATAAGAATATTGTAAATTCTTCCTAAAGCCGATGACCAGATAGATAATCTATCGTGACTAAGAGCTTAGCTTAGTGGTAGGTAATAATTGTAAATTAGCCTTAAGGCAGGTTAGGCACCTGTGTAGGATTAGCTATTCATTAAATGATCAAAAGCTGATTCTTTGCCTTTTAATGATCAGTTTAGAATAGCATTATACTTGTATCTCTTTTCTTTAAGTAGTTTGTAGTTACCTAGGCTTTCGTTAAGCGTGTCTAATCACCTCATAGCGAAATAAATTATTTGACTTTGACTTTGACTTATATGAAGTTGTAAATAAGAAGAGGAATCATAAATTGTGGTCATTTTATTATTTTATTAAAAATACAATTAATTTTACATATAAGTACACAACACGTTACATATAATTAAAAAACTGGTGTTGTATAGATAATTAAAGCAATTTTTAATTAATAGGTTTATTGAAATGAGTTTATTAAATTCGAAAGTGTGTCACGGGTGTGAGTATGGTCGGCCTTAACTATAGAAGTGGCGTCAACCTTCGTCGAGACAATCGTAGTAGGCTAATGACCAACAAATAATTGAAGCAAACCTGTAGCTGCCCTAGAAAATGTATACCATAAATTTTTTATCATCATTAATCATTCGAAAATATAACATCGGAGCACTTACACTACTATACACGACCAGGCCGCTACGAGTATTTATACTGCTCTGTCGAATTTTTTTTTAAACCAAAATGCACCGCATTCGGTTGCACTTATCTTATTATTATAAATTTTCATCCGGTTTAACTCTCAAAAACTTTCATTGTGCGAGTGATCAACCGTGTCCTATGACTGTCGCTATGCCCTTCGCATTCGACACCCGTCCGAGGAAGATGTTAATCGCAAAAGTACCTCGTGAAAATAAATCCCTTTATGAACTTAAGAATTCCTTTAAAGGTACCTATGTGAATTGAGACTATTCCTTAACATCCAGCGGAGACAAGACACACAATTGTGGGTCCATCCGTCCATTTATAGAATATTCCGTTTACTTTGTGCTGCAGCTCTATACCATTAACTGTTATGCAGCATCATATCCTATCGAGTACGCAAATAGCTGATGAAATGCATCTGAAGTACCAGGAGATCATAAATTTGTAGCGGTTAGTGCAAGCAGTGCAAGTGCTAGCTCAGAGGCGTTTCCACGTGACAAAAGGCGGAGCAGGGCCAGGGCAGTGCATCCCACTGCAGTGATCAGTACACACGTATGATGATACCACACAAGCAGGACGTAAATTGAATGATTAGCTAGATACTAGAACGATATATCTATGATTCCACTGGCATTCTTGTATTCCTACAACAATTTGATCAATCAGTGTAAAGGTAACCAAGATCCAAGATCTTTATTCATAACAATGGTTATTTAATTTGGCGGTACCCGCGTTTGTATACTTAGTTTACTACTTAATGATCTTCCTATATTGTTATACAATAATTTTACTATTTTTAATATCGTTAACATGGATTACTTATATTAATTTTACTGTCACTACACAAACCAATAATGACATCTCTAATTAACATGCCACACATATCACGCATTAACTTTTAGTTTCACAAGCTATTGAGATAAGCCAAAAGGATTTTGACAAAGGTAGAAAAATATATAATATCAAGAACTAAGGTCTTTCTGTGGGACCTCCCTACAAGTACAATTTACCTCAAATTACGTATCGGCGGAGCTACATGTGCTACAAGGCCACAGCAACCTAGCTACAACATCCCCTGCATCACAATTGGTTAGTGCATTGGTTACTAGGAAAATATAACTCTAAATGATGCATACAAGGTTAGCTTTACTCGTATCTATAGGTGCATCTCCATCAACATTACTCCACGAGTGGCACAACTGCGTATGCAATGTGGATCGTCATCGATGTAATTTGCAGTAGTAGGCATATTTTAAAGTAGTAGGATATAGCTACTAGATATCCTACCACCAAAGATTTTATTAATCGATTTAATAGGTATTATGTGTTTTATAAAAGTAGATATTATGTTATATGAACTCTGAAAACGATACAATAATTCGATGTACCGTTTGACGAAACACTGTCACTTAATTCTGTGAAGGAAGTGTCTAAATTATTTCAAGTGTTTTCTGTATGTGTCCGCCTAAGAAATTGGAGCTTCAATTTCATTGGTGTCCACGCCTGCAACAGCGGCCTAGGTGGTGTGAGCGTTCATTTACTGAGCGATCTTTCACTATACAAAAGTAGTGTAGTACTAACAAACCACGTGGCCAATGCACGTACCGAGTTGCATTCATTCAGATAGCGACAACATCGCCTTGCAACATTGTATGCATCGCTCACCAGGAATGTATGAATTGAAAGAGGTTGCAATAATGTGCATAATGTGCAACGGCTCGTTTTTAACATGGATGTGTTTCTACAATATATATTTAATTTAATATAAGTTTTCATAACAATATTTAAATTAAATATATTAAAATCTCGACCCAGATACCATGGGATCTATAAATATTACTTAAAAAACAATCTTTAAATCCATAATAGGTAATTAGCCAGCCAGTCTGTGGGCTCATAAGACTCTGTCGCCGTAATCAAAATTAAATATCATAAATATATATATCAAAGCTCTAATTGACTTATATTTTCTGATATTTCATCCACCCATCCATTTATCAGCCTTTTGAGGTCAACTGCTGGACATAGGCCTCCCCTAAATAACACCACTCCGACCGGTCCTGTGCCTTCCCGGCCCACCTTCCATGGAATCAAACTCATACCGTCCGGTCTCTTGCCATCGTCTCTTGCAATACCAGTCGGCTCAAGTATACTTGGCACGTTGACGGTGGCAAGGGACCGGCGTATGATATCGTTGAGTGCGGCATGTCTCGAGAAGCGGCCTGAACTTTTTTGGCATAACAGTCCGTGAAATAATTATAGGAGTAATGGTTAGGTTGGTATGATGATGCGCAAATTCCGTAAAATGACGTGAGTGCACCTCGTAAGTGCAACTTCAGTGCAACGAGTCACCAGAACATCATAACTTCATAGTTATAAATATTTTGCAGACGTTTATGTACATGAAATTGAAGAGTTTGCAAACTTACTTTTCAGGTCGAATATCTCACAAAAGTAGTGTAGTACTAACAAACCACGTGGCCAATGCACGTACCGAGTTGCATTCATTCAGATAGCGACAACATCGCCTTGCAACATTGTATGCATCGCTCACCAGGAATGTATGAATTGAAAGAGGTTGCAATAATGTGCATAATGTGCAACGGCTCGTTTTTAACATGGATGTGTTTCTACAATATATATTTAATTTAATATAAGTTTTCATAACAATATTTAAATTAAATATATTAAAATCTCGACCCAGATACCATGGGATCTATAAATATTACTTAAAAAACAATCTTTAAATCCATAATAGGTAATTAGCCAGCCAGTCTGTGGGCTCATAAGACTCTGTCGCCGTAATCAAAATTAAATATCATAAATATATATATCAAAGCTCTAATTGACTTATATTTTCTGATATTTCATCCACCCATCCATTTATCAGCCTTTTGAGGTCAACTGCTGGACATAGGCCTCCCCTAAATAACACCACTCCGACCGGTCCTGTGCCTTCCCGGCCCACCTTCCATGGAATCAAACTCATACCGTCCGGTCTCTTGCCATCGTCTCTTGCAATACCAGTCGGCTCAAGTATACTTGGCACGTTGACGGTGGCAAGGGACCGGCGTATGATATCGTTGAGTGCGGCATGTCTCGAGAAGCGGCCTGAACTTTTTTGGCATAACAGTCCGTGAAATAATTATAGGAGTAATGGTTAGGTTGGTATGATGATGCGCAAATTCCGTAAAATGACGTGAGTGCACCTCGTAAGTGCAACTTCAGTGCAACGAGTCACCAGAACATCATAACTTCATAGTTATAAATATTTTGCAGACGTTTATGTACATGAAATTGAAGAGTTTGCAAACTTACTTTTCAGGTCGAATATCTCGAATTCGTTTTTGAATGGACTTTTGATCCTATTTTTTAATTTACTTCCATTTATTTCTAACAAACACGGAATATCAGCCTGATTTATGACTGAATGATTGTCGTTTTTTAAAAATAACAAACGATTTACAACCCAGTAGTAGTAGTTAGCTTGAAAGATTCCAGAATAAGTAAAGGTTCTGCAACTAAGATGCAGGGTGGTCAGCAAGTACTCTTAGTGCTCCAGGAAGTCCGTACAGGCAATATATATGTCTCTCACTCATTGCCAGATGGGCGGGTCCTAAACCCCATACACTCATAGATAGATACGTAGCTGCTACCTTGAAATGACAGAGATAGGTGAAGCAACCAGGTGTTGCATCACTATCTTACCTATTACCGTTTCACTCTTCCATCCATTGATTTATTGAAAACATAGGCGACTACATATTATGTAGTCGCCTATGTTTGTAACCAAGGATGACTGAAACTGAAGTCGATACATACAGCAGATTCCGTCAAGAACCATTCGTTGTGCGACCTGCGACAGTTGCGACTTAGAACCAAATAGATAAGATCTCGTATCTAGTAAGAAAATTAGTAACCAGAAATAGACAAATGTATATTTTTCTTTATGATTATTTTGAATCATGTCGAACGCCTGTTGACCATTTTGGACTTTACAGAGCTTCACCGAAAAGGAATTATCTTAGAAAAAAAGCTGGCGATCTAAATGCTGCATATCTGCATAAATCATTATCTAGTTATTCAATAGTGATAGATTGTGTCTGTCTATCTTTCTGTCTGCCTGTCTGTCTTGTCCCTGTGTGCGCGATGAATCAGAAACTACCGAACTGATTTTAATGAAACTTACCAGTACAGACATACACTACATCCCTGAGACAGAACAAATAAATTGTTCATTCCGAAAAGTAAAGAGGTTCTCCTGAAATAAAGCATTAAAGTTTTTTCCCAAACATTATTTGATAAGTTTGATGTATTTAAAAGAGTATTTACATATATATTAGACATAGCTATTCAAATTAATAATATTTTTTTCGAATTACTGTAGTTTTTTTATATATATTTTTTGGGTTTAATATTGTAACATTTTCCGGAAAATAATGATAAGGGATGGAAGTTTGTTGGAATATTAAATTTCATTAGAATTGCTTCTTATTGCAAATTATCATGTAAAAAGTGTTAACAGATAAATGAGTAAAAATATAAGATATGTATGTATAATAAATGTACATTTTATCCCGGTGATTTTGATGTGTGGGTAAACGAAACGAACTATTGTTATGTCTAATTCCACGCAAGCGAAGCTGCGGCGTCCACTAGTTGCTCAATAATAATCAAGTCAGTAAAATTAAATGTAACTTTTGCTAGTTATTTACCCATTTATGTTCAACCGTTATTTTGTTCATTCCGTTGAAAGGAAGAGGAATAAATAAACAAACCAACAAACACACTTTCCCATTTATACATATACTGCTTGTGTAATCATAGGAAAAAAATATGCCTACGAGTATACCAAGCCGAAACCGCAAGCCGCCAACTTAATGTGTAGCCGACTTTAAAACGCGAGTCTTTCATCAACAATGTACATCCTCCCTAAGAGGTCACCTACCTGTAAAATTGACTGCATCGTAATACTAGGACATCAGAAAATACTAGGAAATCGATTGAACACTAGACCGAGTGAGAGAAAACACGTTCAGAGGGCCAGAGGGCGGAGTGTGGTGAAATGTCAGTGTAAATCAGTCAATACATGCGCTCTCCGCGCCATTATAGGTGCATTTGCTGATAGTGTCATTGAGTGATTGTTGCAACAAAGTAGCGAAATCTTACTGGGATTGTGAAGTTTAAAGTCAAGTATAATATTATCAAGTCTGTGCGCGGTCCTGCTAGTTTGAACTAACGTACTTATGCTATTTTAACAATTGTTCGGGGGTGGACAGTGCAGTGAGAAAAATCGATACATGATCCTGGACACAATGCTGAAGGATTAAACTACATTTAGAACAACCATTACTCATTAATTCATTCTCGATAAACATATACATATAAAATGCCTCCGTATTTAAGGAAGTACCTAAAGTATGAGGGGGGAATGATAAATGGAGTAAGAGTCATCATCGCTACCAAGTTAAAACCGAAGCGCCGCACCCCGAGAGTTTTCTGGCACCGTTGCAAGTGCAAAATATGTCAGATCAAAATGATCAGGTCGAAACGGTCGAAGAAGGTAACGAACATTATTATCTACAGCAGGTGCCGGAGGCATATATTTTACCGTATGTTGTGTAGATTTGATGCTCCGCATCATACCGATGGCTGTCGACGCAGACCAAACCACGAATTACTATATTGAGTCAGAACAACGAGTTCTAAGTTTTGAAGTTGAATGTGTGTGTTCACCATTTTACTTTCGTTTGGCTTCAAGCATTCACTGATCCTAATTGAGGTTCTCGAGTTCGATTTCTAAATGTGTGTGCTTTAATAATGTAGGCTTTACGGCGGCGTGATCTGTCTATTGCATTGCCTCACTATGTACCTATTTTTACCCGACTGCGCGATGCAAAGAAGAGTATTGTGTTTTATCTATATTATGCTCCTCTGTGGTGTTCTGCAAATAAAATAACAGCGTAAGCGATTTTGATGATTCTTACGTTAAACGCGTTAAACCATTGTATCTTAACCATGTGAGTGTCACTAAAGACATGACAGTAACCAAGATAGAGCGACACCTTGACGCCATATTGTCAAAATGAAAACAAACATTGATAAAATTTAGTAGGTAATTGTAATTATTGTATTTATGTAATTGAGTATGGATTTGATTGACATGTTTGTAATTGAACTATTTTTTTTTAGACATTGAAATTTACTACATTGACATTTAATACTTATGGACATCGAGACAGATTTATTAGATATTGACTTTTTATAATTTTTTATTTTTATTTTTTTAATCTTAAATTATTATTATTAGTTTCTATAATTGGGTTCAATGTTTAGCTGCACTAACGAATTAGGGAAGCCTGTGATGTTGTGTTAAGCTTGGAAATAAAAAAAAAAAAAAAAAAAACAACGTGATATATTAATTAGAGTATCGTTGAATAGGTTTTTATAATTTTAAAAAACAGTTAATTGTAACAGTTAAGTTATATAAAACGATTTCGATTGATTTTAGAGATTTCGACGATTGTTTTTTTGATGGTATAATAGAATTTAAGAATTCCTATTTGTTATTCCGCCTTCCTGTAAGGTACATTCTTGCAATTAATATTATTATTATTATTATTATGTACATTGGTTAATAACCATTCTCGCAAATTTCCTGCCTTTAAGTATCATTTGTTTTTTCTGTAGGGCTTTTTGTTTTTCTTGTTTTAATCATGCAAATTGTGTACTATTTATCTGTAAACTACCGATAACATTGTAAATAGTTAATAATATGTATTTACTTAAAATAAATAGTAAATATAAAAGTTTAAGCAGTAATCCAAAGATCTTCTTTAACATTTTTGTTCTAATAATACCTATAAGAAATATTTTGGAAAAATATGTTGACTCAGCAATTGGAATATTGTAAAATCATGTTAATACAGCTTATTAAATATTAATGTAATATGTTATCTGCAAATCTTTAGTAATTAGGGGATTCACTTAAGGAACATTTGTATTTTCTAATTTGTTACTAAAATTTGTACTATTATTCTGTGCTAAAATAAATAGGTAATGATTTAAATCGAACCAAATCAAATGTATTGAAGATTGTTTACATGTTTAAAATAAGTTATTAAATATTAGGTACATATGTATTTGATTATTTACAAAATTATATAGCATTGACAAAAATAAGAAAAAAATATATCGATATCGATAAATTGCAGCTTTCTTGTAAACAAGAGGTATAGGAAGAGCTAAGCTGCACTCAGAAATACTTATATATCCGTATCTATAGATGTAGAAGTAGAGACATAATATAGGCTCTGGGTTCTTTGGCCAGCCAGAGAAAATGTTTGGAAGTTAATTTTTTTTTCAGTGTCTGTTTATACGCCTACAGAATCTCAAGCGTGGAAGATTCGTTAACATTCGTTTATAGTTTTTATCCTTATCAAGGAAGTTATTGGACTCGTATTTTCTGTATTTTTAAAAGCTTTTATTTAACTTCACTCGTATGTATCCAAATATATGTCCTGGAATCTTGCAATCAATATTTCACCCACTTCCACTGAAGCTAACGAGCTGCACACATATTTGGTTTCGATGACAATGCACGAAAATAAAAATAAAGTTATAAAAATCTTTTTTTTAAAAACGAATTTTTAACTGTATAATTTCATTTGAAATCTGTCATCTGGAAATAACAACTTGATAGATCTTTTATGTCTTGTTTATCTATCTTTTCTTATTCTTTCGTGTTGGCCATTAAATTAAGATTTAACGAATTACGAATTTTGTGTAGGTACAATAGTACCTATGTCTATCATTATTCTTACCCATTTTTATGTAAATCTATATGCTGACTGTCTATTAAACGTATCTAATCAAGCATACTTGTTTTTTATTTAGATCACATAATGAATTTTATTTTTTAAATTGAATATAATTGATTTGTCACGGGACGCCTGGCCGATATTATATTATTATTATTACAGATATATTCAAAAAAGTACAGATTATGACATATTCACTCGCCACGCTCGCCACGCTCGGCACGCTCGCCACGCCAAAAATTTGGTTTGCCCTCCGCCTAAAGATGTTTCACATCAAAAAAATATTCACTGTACAAAGTTTATCTTCAGTTTAATCCCATGAGCAATGCTCTGAGGTTACAATAAACAAAGTTACTGAGGAAGTAATCTTGATTAGGATGGAAATAAAATTGGAAATAGCCAACAACCGAGCAACAACAATATAATGGTGTATTAAATGTGGAAGTTGATATGGATGAAAGGTGCCTTGCAAAAGACGCATCCTGCACGGATTTAGAGGCCCCTTTCGAAATCAATATCATACGAGGAAAGAAAATGGTAAAAAAGGTGAAAATGGAAAAAAAAGTATATGCAGTAATTTGTGTTTTTTAATATCTATGCCTATGGTAGGACCTATTTCTTAACAATTGTTCTTGTATTGGTAGTCAAGCAGAACAAGTCAAATACCACCAATGTGTTAATTTAGACATTGTACACTTTCATGAGGCTTTGTTAAGTGACACAGTAACTTTAATTAACAGTGTATAATATAAATAGATTACGGCGACGAAATATTCAAAACCTTTGAATGAACCAAAATTAAAGTTCATCAAAGAACGGCCGTAATAATAATCTACGTAATTCACTACATGAAACGCTTGTTGTAACTTCGTTTATGGAAGAATGGAGGAGACATAGATATAAGAAAATTAAAAAGTAAGAGTAATAAATCATACTTATATCACATTAATCATTATCTGATTGTATTTTATTATTTAACCCATTAAGTAAGAGTTTGAGTAAAGAAGACAAAGCATCCATAGCTTATTGGCTTGCGTCGATTCAATGTGATCGACAGAGTTAAGCAACGACGAGCGCGATCGGTTTGTGGATGGGTGACCACTAGTGGCAAAATTTCATGCTTCGGAGGGCATGTTAACCCGTCGGTCCCGGCTCTTGACCTCCCGCAGATTTGTCTGTGGGGAAGACCCGTGCCCAGCAATGGGACGTCTATGGCTTGCAGCTTAAAGAAGACAAAACTCACATACTTAGCTAAAAATATAAATCCGCAATTTTATTACCGTAGCAAAACTGCATTTAACGTTTGTACGAGTAGCTGTGCAACATTGTATTCCACGGTTACCAGGGTCGCATAAATCTGAGATATACGCTGTCTGATACTAAAGTTGCATTAACACTGAAATAAATAAAATAATAGAGCGAAATAAATTTCATTTTGATTTTCGTTTTCGTTTTCGTTTTCGTTTTCGTTTTCGTTTTCGTTTTCGTTTTCGTTTTCGTTTTCGTTTTCGTTTTCGTTTTCGTTTTCGTTTTCGTTTTCGTTTTCGTTTTCGTTTTCGTTTTCGTTTTCGTTTTCGTTTTCGTTTTCGTTTTCGTTTTCGTTTTCGTTTTCGTTTTCGTTTTCGTTTTCGTTTTCGTTTTCGTTTTCGTTTTCGTTTTCGTTTTCGTTTTCGTTTTCGTTTTCGTTTTCGTTTTCGTTTTCGTTTTCGTTTTCGTTTTCGTTTTCGTTTTCGTTTTCGTTTTCGTTTTCGTTATCATTTTCATTTTAAATTAAGATTGATAAAGCGATTTTTATATCCTTATTGGAATAATTATTCCTAAAATGTTTATTTAAATGTCTAGAATGTTAAAATAACTATACTGTAAAAAAATTTTTTTTTTTAAATCTTTTATAACTTGACCTTGAAACCTAATCGTGGTCAAAGTTCATTACAAGACTTTACCACAAGTGCAAACACGACTATGATACGATATTCCATCATGAAGTTCCAGTTAATATCTTCCGGCTCCATCATCAGATCAGTTTGACAGTACCATATTATTGCATTGTCATCGGAACCTAATATGTGTGCCAAATGTCAGCTCGATAGCTTCAGTGGAAGTGGGTGAAATATTGATTGCAAGATTCCAGGAATGAATACATACGAGTGAAGTTAAGTAAAAGCTTTTAATAGGTAATAAGTTTCACTT
Organism: Carterocephalus palaemon; assembly: GCA_944567765.1. Lineage (NCBI taxonomy): Eukaryota > Metazoa > Arthropoda > Insecta > Lepidoptera > Hesperiidae > Carterocephalus > Carterocephalus palaemon. Next base: position 6,516,669 of record OX155637.1, on the reverse strand, counting down.
TTACCGTGGTTTCATAAAACTACACTATTTAAATTTTTTTCGAACTTGCCATTCTCCATTAATCTTTTAAACTGTGTTCCTGCACCACAATATCTAAGCTGATTCTTAGGTCAAAAAAAAATTAATTTATTTTAACTTTTTTTTAACATTACAAATTATGCACTTTTGACTATGATTACGCCAACGAAGTCCCATCAACAAGGCAGGGTTCAAAGGCCCATATAGGAATTTTCGCACAATTTTACTGGGATCACAGAACCATAGCGAAAGTGCGCCATTTCATTACCTGCTGACTGGTGGTGGAGAAAAAAAGTGCGTGCGTTCAAAGTACACATGTCAGAAGTGAAACTTCTTTGGCTAAATATTCAAATATACACAAAAAAAGAATAAATATAAATATTAATTTGAAAGTCTTGTTGTTTTATTACAAAACTTAAGTTATGTTAGTCTCTAAAAGTTTTAATGTCAATTTAATTTTCATTTATTGCCATATACACTTAAGTACCTACTTGTTTTATGTTCGCACCGCACGGTATCTCTAAATGACGATTCCGTTTAGCGATCTTTTATCTGTATTTTGTCTTATTTAGTCTGTCGTATATCTTTGGTTTTGGATTTTGTATCTATATTTTATTCGTATGTAGTCTGTGGTGGAGCTTTGGATTTGACTTTTACCTACTGTACGACGTTCGCATAAGACTTGACCAAAAACATACCTTGTTGTAAATACCAGGTCATAAAATCCCAAAAAAAAACTATCTCACTGCATGCTGCGTGACGCATTATTGCGTCAGATCCGTGATACAATAAGGGTCGACTCACACTGGCGCAGAGTCGAAGCGACGCGACGCGTCATGTTTTTCCGCCTACAGCATATTCATCTCTATGTGTCTGTTATTTAAGTACAAATTTCTACTATGTAAATATGGTAGCGCGCGTCACCGCCCACGCGCGTACTGATGCGTCAGACGCCGACCACAAAAGACGGACGACAGTGCCGAACTATGACGACAATGGAGGATGAAGAAAAATTTATTAATTTAGTATAGAAATATGAATGTCTGTTTAACGTCAAGGCGAAAACCTACAGTGATAAAAATTGTAGGAAAAAAGTAAGCGGTGAAATGAAAATTTCTGGTAAGTACTAAATATTTATTACAGTAAAAGCTCTTTATTCGCGGGGTATACGTTCCATAAATATGCCGCGAATACAGAAACCGTGAATACGGAATGGTAATTTGTAGGGTTACGATCCTAGGTGACAAAATAAAATAAAAAAATTCGAAAGTCTGAACTGGTTCCAGCACTGTGTGATCCGGACGCGCTTACGAGCATCGTCGCGCGCAGACGCGCGCAGACGCGCGTCACTCGCGCGAAGGCGCGCGTCGCCTTGCGAAACATGACGCATCGCGTCGCTTCGCTTCGACTCTATGCCAGTGTGAGTCGACCCTAATGCGTCATAACCGTTTGATCCGTAAAAAATTTACCCTCATGCGCCTAAAGAAGTTTCACTTCAAAAAACGTGGGAAGTATTCATTTAGAGTTTTATTTTATGATAATAGTATTTAATTAAAATATTTATAAATTGATATTAATAAAGCTTTAATTGATAAAATTGATTTTTAACAATGTTGACTATAGCTAAACTATAGTCAACATTGTTAAAAAATGGTTTGACAGTGTACACTTACTGTATATATTATTATACTCTTTGGTGTACACTTTCAATTGTCAAAGTCAGCTAGTCAGGTGCTGTTAATGTAGAAATATTTTTTTGTGATATTTAAATGAACTTTATTTAACTAGATACAAACTTTCAATGTATTAAATACCTTTTTTCTATTGTTAATGTCTTTTTTTCTACAAACGTAGAATATGGCGAAAGATAAAAATTTTGAAAAGATTTTTATCTTGTTACGCCAAAGAAGTATAACTTATAACGCGTGTACAGTAAACACACACTTTTAATTTTATTTAATTAGATTTCGTGGAATTAATTGACTAGTTTTACCACTCTGTTAGTTACCCTGAGACAGGTACTACAGCTTTTGTATCACTAAAATATGTACACTAAATTGGAAGAAAATGATGGAACAGATACCTAATTTAAAAATTATTTTATTTTTAATGCAATTTAATTGTTTGAAAAATGATTTTTTGGGCAAGAACTGTTGTTGGATATTTGGCAGTGCTAACAGTGCAACGGTGCAACATTTTAGCGCACTTATTACTAGGAATGCATAAGCTGTTAGAGATTATGTAGCATGATGTTAGCTTCAGGATGCATGCTGATCTTACCAGGTGCCGGAAACATTACGTGGTGCTAACTTCATACTATTTGAAGGATCCGCCCAACGGAAGTAGATGGGCGTGTCGACTTATTGATTGAAACGTTGCACCTTGCACCTCCATAGAATTAGCAAGTAGCATAAGCAGCGAAAGTCAATGGTAGGAAAATTTGTACCAAAATATAGAATTTTTATTTCGGAGGAAATGTCCAAAATAACCTAGGATATTAGAGTGACAGCTAATCTGTTGTTCGAATAGATTTTTAATATTTTTTTTTAAATAACACTAAATGAATTTACTCACACATTTTGGTGGAATCGCTGGATGATCTTGAGATCGTTGAGCGATTGCACCAAAATATGTGATTCATTTAGATTCATGATCTTGAGATCGTGTTGACACATGCTATATCTGTAGAGCGACTCGTATGTAATAAAAATGTTTCGTTGAAATGGTTTGATGAAATGAACATGGACAAGACTAAGATCATGTCCAATGTACAAGTCAAACCTATACAGGTTGTTGTTGATAGCGCTGCTCTCGAAGTTGTTGACGAGTAGGTATGTTTACCAGGGACAAGTGGTCCAGATGGTAAAAGGAAAAAGAGGTCACTAGAAGAATCCAGTTCGGTCGGGCGCGTGGTCCTTTACCGTCGGCCTTAGTGTAGTAGTGCCGTCGATTTAGGAAGTCCTATGTGCAGCAGTGGACCCTTAAAAGTTTATGGATTAATGGATTGATGGAAATGAATAGCTAATTTAAACTTATCAGTTCAGTGTATGCTCACAGGAGGGCGCGCATGTATTTCGATATTATTTATTTGTTTGAAAATTGTTCTAGCCAAGAGCTAATGAGCTTCACAACATGCGGTCTTTATGCCATTTGCTGCTAGTCGACTGTGGATGACGGTGAGAACAATGTAACTGATGAAAGCAATCAGTAAATTATAAAAAAAAATATTATTTATTAAAAACATATGAATAGTAATCTAAATATACATATAACAACATTGTAAACATATGCATATATACAACATTGCGTAAAATAAGATAAGCCTGCAGAATTATGACTAATGATGATAATAAATTCTAGAAAAGTCACTGATTGTCATCCATACTTCCATACTAATATTATAAATTCGAAAGTAACTCTGTCTGTCTGTCTAGCTTTCACGCCAAAACTACTGAACCGATTTAAATGAAATTTAGTAAACAAAAACTTGATGATAGCCTGAGAAATTACATAGGCTACTATTTATTTGGAAAAAAGTGTTGTAAAGGGTTGAAAAGGGGGATGATAGGTTGTATGAACGTATTGTTATTTTCAAAACTAGAAGCATAAAATTTATATTTTAGGTAGTTGATTACATATAAATAAATATGGCAATCAAGTTTCTAAAAATGTTACCCTTAAGGGTGTAAAATAAACATGGAGGATAACACATTTACGAATTCATAACAAATTTGTGGAGCTAAAGTTAAGAAGAATATAATATAATTCCACGCGAACGAAGCTGTGCCCGCGTCCTCTAGTTGTTCAGAATAAACAAAACGCTTCGAATCTACTAATTCTATTAGCAAGGCGTCCTTAAGTAAGACTGGTAAAGCAGAATGGGCATGGTTCCATATTAATTTAGTCTCAGAATTAACAAACACTTTTTTAATTCTTTAACTAAATACGAAGTGTGTTGAAAATCTGTCTTCTAAACCTTATTCAAATTTCCCATTATCCTTTTGAAAAAATTGAAAAATTGACAAATTGATGACTTGTGTTGCAAAAAATCGGTTTAATACTATTAAAAAAAAAGGTTAAATAACTTTACACAGCTTAACTTTTCATCGAAATCCTCTAAAATAAATAACTAGATCCTTTCAAGATTTAATAATGAAAGGTCGTAAGTATATTGTACAGTACAAGGATACCTGTATAGTTCGTTTACATGAATTATATCATAAAAATTACCCTATCTACACCCCAGAATTAACTCATACTTGAGTTCATAGGTGTTTCATACCTATAATCTATATAATAAAAATGAATCGCAAAATGTGTTGGTAAGCGCATAACTCAACAACGCCTGGACCAATTTGGCCAATTCTTTTTTTTAAATGTTCGTTGAAGTTCAAGGATGGTTTTTACGGCGAGAAAAGTTTGAAAATTCATTCCCTAAGGGGGTAAAGGGGGGGGTGAATGTGTAACGCGAGCGAAGCTGCGGGCGTCCACTAGTATATTATGAAAATGTGTCGTTTTGAAACTAAGTATATATATTTTGTAAACACAGGTGTACACGTGAAAATGAAGGCCTGGGAAATGTTGGTTTGTTCGTTTGTCCTTTTTCTCCGCCTTATCGGATGATTGCTCGACTTTATTTTGCACAGATATGGAGTGATGGGCGGGTGACTTTTTATCTCAGAAAATTGTATAGTTCCCATCAAATATACAAAACATTTAGGTAAAGTGTGTGTGTACTTATGTACATGCGTTAGAAGTTATACTTCTTTGACGTAACAAGATAAAAATCTTTTCAAAAATTTTATCTTTCGCCCTATTCTACGATTGTAGAAAAAACTACACTAACAATAGAAAAAAAGTATTTAATACATTGAAAGTTTTATTATAACGCATTATCTAGTTAAATAAAGTTTATTTAAATATCACAAAAAAAATATTATGTTAAAAAATTTACTCTTATCATTTTTCCCTAACGCGCCAAAAGAAGTATAACTTCAAAAATCCCTTGACGGTACAGATAATTCTGCCCGTAATACCATTTGACGCGGGCGAAGCCGCGGGGAATGTTTGTAAATAAATAAAAATAAAATAGTTAAATAAATTGTCCGTCTATAAATTTTAGTAGACTCTTGGTGTTTGAGCATATTTCTCGTCTCACATTCCATTTTATCATTATGATTGCTTCCAGTATAGAATTATTTTGCGTTCGCTACTTATTGAAGCTATACTCAATAAGTATGAAGTACTAGGATTTCAGGTACGACAACAGGCATGCGCGGAACACTAGACGGAAAATAGGTCTATTATATTACAGCGCTGCTATATGCATTGAACGACCTAGGAACCCTAGATATGCGACGTTGCAGTTGCAATCCACGTTTCCTACGAAAGCCAACAGTGCATAAAATTGCAACCAGAATACCAGGATATCATGAACTCATAATACTAGATAGTGTGGGACACGTACAGATATATTCCTGTAACATGGAAATGCAGCGTGCAGCTGCGCATAAAGCGACTCGGTTTGACGTTTGTTTGGTGATAAGCACGGGCGAGAAACAATTCTTTCGCATATAGGACTATATTTTCCAAGTTTATTAATATGACAAATAAAAAAGCGTTAAATACGAGTAAGCAGTTTATAAATGTTTTTGTGTGTTATATTAGAAGTTTTTTCCGTACGTGGAAAAGGAAAACTACATTGGTTATTAATTTCAGATGTTGTGAGTTGACTCGGATGATTCTGGCAAGCCAGTGGCAGTATTTGGCTGGTAAGATTTATCGAAACATTAACGTTTAGATCATGATTGAAAAATCTTGGATCTAAATTTTGAACTAAGTTATAAAATAGCACTGTTCTGATATTCTCAATAAATTTGAAATTATAATCCTCCAAGATCCAGACGTAGTTTTAGTCGAATGAATCCATTCATTTCGAAAAGTCGCAAAATGTGTTTCATGTTTGTTTAATGTGGTGAAGAGTGTTCACTTTGTGCATTAGAGCCTCTAAGTGAGCCTCTAAGAGAAGTTGACTAAAAAGAAAAGCCCCAAAGATATTAACAGACCGCTAAGTTGCAAGTTGTTATAATTTTTCAAAACAATTAATATTTTTAAATTTTCTTAATTTCTATAAATCGTAAACAGTCCTAGACAGTTATCTCAAGTAACTATTGTTTATTTTTGAAGCAATACAAATGTATTTAATTCACTACTAAGATACTCTAAAATGTGTAAATCAGTGTACGGATATTCGCTAGCTTAGCTAGGCGGTCCTTTTACAGGTAAACTACAAAGGTGGCCAAAACATTATTTACTTAAATTCTAAGAGCTAGTTTTAATGAATGTTGTAGGGACTATTATGAAAAGTATATATTTGATGTTGTTAGACATTTTCTGTGAGCCATAATTTTCCATACTCTTTAAATTTATTTATGCACCAAATAATGACCTAAATGTATTTATTTTCGACACAGTATCTGTTCTGTGATTTTCGAAGTCTTCAAATTACACAATACTTAAGAATTGCTTTTTATGCTTCTTGTAGACTGCCAGACAGAAATTATGAATCTAGGCGCAAGAAACTGCCTCAAGTGGACTAGACTTTACTATGACTATCGAGGCCTTTGGAAATTTACTAAAAAATGTAATGAAAAGGCTTTGTTATTTGCAAAATTTTCGAGCCGTTTGTATTGTATATCCTTAGTTAAATAATTAATATAATAATTTAAAAATAATCTATAAAGAGTTACTTTAAGGCTCAAAAGTTTTTTGGTTATTTTCAAATTTACTTAATAATTTGCTTATAGCTAAGTGTAAAAATAATAAAGTAATAAAACCTATGCGTCATAGGTACTTGTGACATGAAACGAGAAGGGAGCAAAAGTGCGTTTAAATAATTAACTTACAATACATAAAATACATGCATACAATTTAAATAAGTAAGTAAATAGCTACTATGATATAAATAATGTATTCCACAGCGACCGTACAGTGTTGTCTAACAAATACCGCAGACCACGCTCAACCTCGTCACAAAAAGTGTACTATGATAAACTAATTAAATATATAGGTATATCACGATGCACTGTATCTAATATATTTTGTTGGAGTATGAAACATATTCGTTGCGTTTTTTTTAAATTAATTTCTACGCATGTGTGTTGATGAAAAAGTTTAATTACAAATATTAAGCGTAAATATCAAAGCCGGTTAAATTATTTATCAATTTATATTATTTATTTATTTATATTTTTAGGTTATATATAGACCATAATATAATTACCCATGATCCATTAAATATATTTCGTAGGTAAATTTTATAGCATACTAGTGGACCCCCGCAGCTTCGCTCGCGTGGAATAGACATAATAATATATGTTTATTTTACACCCTTACAACATTTTGACAAACTTTGAATGCCATATTTATTTATATCTAATCAACAGCCTAAATTATAAATTTTATGCTTCTAGTTCTGAAAATGACAAAACTTTCATAGAACCTTTCAACCCCCTTTTCAACCCCTTACAAAACTTTTTTCCAAATAAAAAGTAGCCTATGTCCTTTCTCAGGCTCTATTTCTATCTGTGTACCAAATTTCATTTAAATCGGTTCAGTAGTTTTCGTGTGAAAGCGACACAGACAGACAGACAGAGTTACTTTCGCATTTATAATATTAGTATGAATTGTTGTAAGGTATTTTTGTTGTGTTGTGGCTACGACGTATGGAAAGGAGAAGAGTTGCATTATGCCTTCTTGCCTAAACTGTACCTTACCTCTGTACCTTGGTACTGAGGACCTAAGTCTGTTTCTTATCCCCTCGTGAGGAGTAGCGAAGTTATGACATTTGCTACCAATATTCAGCAGTTATTTTCTTAGACGCTAGGTGAATTTAGAAAAATTGGTGGAAGCAATTTGTTACTCAACACTAGTTTTATATGAAATTCATGTTAACGGCTACTACTCTCCTTTCCATGCTTCGTGGTTGCGGCAAGCATATCATGGCTCCACCGTCACTTTAAATTGCATTGCTTTACTTACACTTCATTGTTCCGGCTTGGAGTGCATGACAGTCGGATCGATTACAGGCACATGAGACGCTCCTCAAGGTAGCAACCGTAGACCCGTGCGTGACCATAGACGACTAAATTTAATATAGATCAAGTGCGGTAATAGGTTCTTCAAAATAACATCGCAAATAAAGAATAATGAAAGTTTCGGTGACTCATCAGTAGTATGAACTACTTTTTCTATCACTTGCACAAAGAAGGAGTAATTTACGAAATCTTATGACCGATGAAGATATAGTTACATTACAAAAAACGTATTTCTATCAAACCTTACTTTTAATTTTGAGCACAATATATCTCCTCCAAGGGAAGAAAGAGATCGAGAACTAATTATTTTTATTCTGTGATCGAAGGAACTCGTTAAATTAATGTGAAATTTTGTTAAAAGTTTAATGGCAATTTTGTCGAAACCATTAATTTTTATACATGGTTCATACATTATATCCATTACTTCCATTTTAATATAAGTATGTACTATTTTCATACAGGGTTATTGGTAATTCGACGTATTCCCGTTAGGAGGTGATAGGTAACTATTTGTGATAATTTTAACCCCCATTTGCATGATGCAAAAGTGAACCATTTTCGAGTTATCAAGCTTTTTAGCTTTTTTCAAAATAAGTCAAAAATGTAACATCAAAAATTTATTTAAAAAGAAGTATCAGTTTAAATTTTTATTTTTCTTTTGATTTATAAAAACGATTAAACAATGGTTATTTATCAATATTAAAACTACAACTATCAGTCCAACTTTTAAATGCGAGACGATTAACGATATTACTTCAATATTTTTTGAGATTTTTGTCCACTAAAATGCCTTAAAAACAAAAAAAAAAACTTATATCAAACTTAGTCTGCAGATTATTTTAAAAACATACCCGTTTTCTTAGCTTTCTATGAAGGCATAACAACTATGAATCCTATCACCTCCTAACGGGAATACGTCGAATTACCAATAACCCTGTTTATGGTCAAAACAATATTTTTTCAAACGATATCCATATGTATGTTTTTAATTGTCTTTAAAAAAAAATAACAATCATACAAATACGAATATTTAAAGCTATAAAAACTTTTAAAAAAGTATAAGGAGATCGGTCCGCTCTCACTCTTATTGCAATGAGTAGAAGAGTTAATACTGATTTTTCGTGAACTGGTTAATACAAAATTTTCGGTTCACTGTAACAAATACCTACTATAAATAATACCTACTATAATAATAATATACCTACTATAAATGTTTACTATTAAGTGTATTACAATACTATTGAGTGTTTAGTAAAGCAAATGTGCTCTGAATAAAATTAAATTATGTTCACTGAGCATGTGTACCTATATACCCTAACCCTTTAAGTAGACCGTGCCGTGTAGACTAGCCTTTTTTTAGATTTTTTTTAGATTTATTTTTCTCTTAGATTTATTTCAACGTAGGTATAGATCGTATAGGTTCATATTATTATTGGGCAAAATTAGTTTAATTGGTTACACAAAAGTACCCATAAAGTGAGAGACTCGCCTAAATCTTAAAACGTCTGGTTTATATAGTGGTGGTTTTAATTAGGGAGAGACCTAATCGATATAGCCGTCTGGGGCATCCTGCCCTTTCGCAGTGTAAAAGGGGTGCAATGCCCCTGCTAGGCATGGCGGGAATATTTTATGTCCTAATGCTTTTCCTAGAACGCCTTTAATTTTGTATGATATCCTCATTATAATCGTCACTTATTACCTTACCCCACGTTATTAAAAGCTATGTTACATACATAACTTTTAATATAAGTTATAAATCAGTAAATTGATTTATACTAGTGGACGCCTGCCCTTAGCTATGCTCATGTTTTAGACATAATATTACTTATTGCGCCAGAATAAATGAATACTTAGTGCAAACTATTAATCACTGAAGATAAAAGTTTAATTTTAAACGAAATTCCTCAGAGCAATTACTTTATCAATAAAGCAAAACACATGAACATTGTTATTTTTATACAGATAGTTTTTTTGACCAATAACCATACAGCGCCCGAGAGCATACTCCACCACGCTGCTCCAATACGAATTGGTGGAGTGGAGACTTATAGTGATGATGATAATGATCTATACTAAGTAATATTATAAAGAGGAAACATTTGTTTGTAATGTTTTCACACAAAAACTACTGGACCGATTTCAAAAATTCTTTCACCATTAGAAAGCTGCATCTTCACTGAGTGACATAGGCTATATAATATTACTAGGTGTAAACGAAACTATTGTTATGTCTAGTACAGTATAAATGGATAGATAGGCGATATACAGAATTATAACCACTAAACATATTTCATTGAAACACTAAACATACCTGCCTACATTTTCACACGGAGGCATATCCGCAATCAACAAACATCATACTACTACTTACATACGGACTCAAATAAAAAGAAACGCAGATAGATAAGAGTAATTCTGTCGATAATAGGATAAAAGTCAATTCAGGTTCACACCGTTTTCTTGGCCGCTATTCTTGTCATGTTTCATTTGCCGATGTTCCCACGGCAGCTTAAAAAAAAGTTTAATGCTTAAGAATTATAATTATAATCCTACATGAATACATGGTTGATACTTAAGACAAGCACCCACGATATTTTTATCGAAATAACTTCACTCGTACCAATGCAGCGGTGACAGGGATGGGGGTTCAAATCCAAGCTGAATGCACCGATAACTTACTACGAGTACGTTCTGCCAATGCACACTTGGCGAGCGCAGTGGATATGATCTAACGCCTCCCATTCCGAGAGGAGAACCAAGACCAACCAACCAACAGTGGGACAAAAAAGGTGTTAGGTTATTATTAATTGAGTTTAAATAAACAATCAAACATGTTATAATTTTATTAATTGAATTATTAGCATATTTTCAAATGCCCCAATCACTGCTTTAACCGCCCCTGAATAGGGGACGGTTGAAAAACATATTTTTCTAATCTAATTGTACCCAAATCATAAAACACCGAGCACTCAAAGGACAGTCAATTGGTAGATTGAAACAGGCCCTTGCATTAAACATGTTTAATTCGATTCTCGATTTGGTACAGGCGATGATACGGGCAATCGGAAAAAAATTGTTTCAACTGCACCCATTCTACCCTACCTACAACAATAACAACCTATAATTTTGAAAAGGTTTACTATAGACCAGCTTGTAATTGCTGCACGCTATAATAAAGTGTTAAAAACTAAAATGATATTAATATAACTACAACAAATAAGACTCTCATACCTGTTATGAGTCTTTTGTATGATTTGACTTCATATAACTTACTTACAAAATTATTCTCATAAATACCCAACGTAACATAATACGTGATTAAATTACCAAAATACTCAACGCTGTACATCGGAAGCTTTCGGACAAGGAAGCAGATATCGCGAAACTGCCTCCATACGTGACCCCCGTGACGATAATCGCGACCTTCAGTTGTCCTCACCACTGAAGGTGAGCACTCATGATTTTTATGTCAATAAAGTACCTAAGTACCTAACACGCAGCGGATTTAAGTAGGTACTGTCCTTAGCTTTATGTACTGGACGTACCTATTAAAGAAAATGTGAGCAACAAGTGTTGTGTAATAATTTAACTGCCTTTGACGAGTGGAAGAAGGGTCGTGGGTTCTTTGATTCCTGAGTGGGGTTTTTATATATTCCCAGTAGTAGCTCGGGTTTTCGAAATGAGATTTGTGTCTACTACATGATATTGGTAAAAATTGGGTGTACCACCGACCTATTCGGGGACATAGAATAGAAAATATTTAATTTTTCCATTAACGTGACTTATTAATTAAACGAAGTAAAGATAAAATAAGGAGAAAAATATTAATTAAAAATAAGTTAATGCAACACTAGGGACATAAGATGAACACAATCAGCCTGTGTCATGATTTAGAAACATGCCTTCTGTTTAAAGTTGAAAACCCTTTTATCGCCTAAGTAATAGGTGTCCTTATTTTGTTTCCAGCAAGACAAATATGACGTAGGCAGCGGCGAGCAATTCGAGGACCTAGTGGGCCTGATCGAACACTTTCGCTCGTACCCCATGATCGAGACTTCTGGCGACGTGCTGCGTCTGCTGCAGCCGGTCAGCGGAACCCAACTGCGTGCGCACGACATCGATAAAAAAGTACAGGTTAACGTCTTTATGCATGCACAGCAGCTGAGCCCTCTAGAGCAGACTGAGACGCCGAAGTAGTACCAACCCAATGTCGAATGTTCTCGAGCCACCCAAAGGTCTCGAGAAGGCAAGAAATAGTTTTACAATTGAAAAAGTGCCTTTGAAACATGGAAGCGCCCATGAAATGTAATGTAAATAATGACGACATTAGCCGCCAGCCGTCTCGGTCGCCCGTTGCCGAACGCGCCCGACGTTGCTTTACTCGGTCTATCACGTGCACAGATTACCATCACGTGATATCGACGCAACGCAATCCGTCAATCCTAAGGCTAGGAGTGAGCCTTCTGTATAAACTTACTTGTCACTATTATTTAAAGCTTTTGAAATAACAATGATTTCAGATGAATTGTGTTAAAATATATAGGAAATAAAGTACAATAACACAGTCTCCTTTGTCCGTAAACGTTTACACAAACTAGTAAGTATTTTAAACGTTAATTCAGGCATTGGCATTGCGCGTGATTGTTAACAATACTACGGAAATAACATAAATACGGTGAATTGATTATTACCTAGTTACTTACAGACTGACACCAGAATACCCTTCCTCCTATCTTTGTTTTAGAACTTAGGTATGCCATGACACTGCTAATTATTACTCTGTTAAATTAGTTGTTATCAATAGCATAATACGCGTACAGGATTCTACCAAACTTGGAGTCAATCAGTTTAATCGGACCAAAATGTAGATAATTTTATTTGATTGCATTAGCCCTTCCTTAATATATTCTGCATAGTAAAGATTTTTTAATTAAACTAAAGTTTTGTCAGCAGGAAATGGAGTTCCAAAAGGCAGAGAACAAATCTGGATTTGATGGAGAATTCTATTCATTGAAGATGGTCGAAGATGTCCACGTTTTCACAACTGAGGAGGGCATGAAGATTAAAAATAAGCTTAAAAACAGATATCGAAACATACTACCATGTAAGTTGTTGGCTAGGTAACGTATTTCTATACACACTATCTATATTTATTTTATATCTAATTAATTTCAACCTGAATGTTATCTTTTAAAAGTATCTTTCAAACCCAACCAATATGTTTGTATATCTTCATTATTTAAAAAAAAATCTTAGTCGATTTTATTTTCTATGCCATTTATCCTAGCTTGTGTACATTACATACAAAAATAATGTGGTTATAAATAGGTGACTGCCTCGTTAATCAAGTGTTGCAAGCGCGAATGCTTAGCTATCCTGAGTTCGATTCTCGGGTCGATCAAAGTACCTATAACTTATTGGGCTTATTTAATTTGAATTCCCAGTAGTAGCTGGAAATCTGGATTTCTGCCCGGTTTATTGCAATAGGCCTACATGGAACTTAAACATAACTGGTGAAGAGTGGAACCTATTACCTCTCCCTACACTTTCGGCAAAACAGAGGTGTGATATTATGATGTAATTAATAGTGTATAACGAAATGATCAAATAATCAAAATATTTTATCTATTGACTATTTTGTATTTTCATAGTAGATTGATAACACGGGCTTAAATAGTTACAATATCAAAAGAAGAGTGTAAGCACTTACGATTTATAGGTATTTATAGGTATAGATATTATAACAAAGGTGTTTGCTCTATTTTAGATGATCAGACTCGAGTCATCTTACGCAGAAGTAGCACCAGTCTTGAGAGCGATTACATAAATGCAAATTACATACGCCCAACACGGCTGAGCGACTCTTCAAGTTCCGTTCAGTCTTCAAACGAAAGTTTAGACAGCGTCCATTGTAAGTACATTATAGGGTTCCGTTGTTAGATAGGAAACCTTAGTTTCACCACGTCCGTCCGTCTGTCTGCGGCCTAGATCAGATACTTTTAGTTCTAGAACGTTGTAATTAGAGATGGGTATACATATTAACCATGAGATTGCTTTTTAGTGATAAGACCGCTATTTGTACTAACACTAATATTTTATTATTTTTGTACGTTGGACTTATTATGTTGTATCTTTATCCTTTTGGTGTACAATAAAGGAACTTGTCTGCCTGTCTGTCTGATATAATGGTAAAAAGGAATAGTATTTTTTTCGGCAGCAGCCAGCATATTATAGTAAATATTTCATTTCAGTTCAATCTTCATGGTCTTATTAGTTTTTTAAAATATTTTTCTCTTGGATATTTCAAATTAATATGTAACATAATATTTTAAAATAAAAAATGTAATGAATACTTATTTTAATTTGCTTTAAGGTTTTTTCAAATGAATTTTCCGAACGTATTGAGATCCTGTTTCGTTTTGTTTGCCAATAAAAACAAGGAAAATTACCGTGATAGTCGCATGCAAGTTGGACGCGCGCTCCTAACATACTAATTCTAAATAAAATAAATCTAAATAAGTCTCGATGCTAGAAGGATCCTTTAGCCGGGTGTGATCACGTCCGCCCCTCACGTACACTATTAGTCATGCTACTTAATACATCATACCTTATTCAATGTATTATTACTATGGATCACGGTAACCTGTTCATATACTACAACATCTGTTTAAAGTTACTAAATTTTAAAGTAGATACAAAATCACATTCAACAGCATTTTATATAACTTTATTGACACCTCTAAAGAGATATAGGTACAATGGATTGGACTTAACACCTTATGGCAATTTGTATCAGACAAGATACTCATAGGTCTGGCCAGATAAGTAGGAACCGAAACATAGGTAGCTACCAGACGGTGAATTGAAGAAACTATTTTAGTGTACTTTAGTAAACTCGTATGTACCTAGTGGTTATTATAACTAAGTTAAATCATAACGAAGTCTGACTTTATTTCCTTTCAGCTTTGGTGTTGAGGAGTGAATCTATAAAACCTATTCCAATGGTGACAAAATCTCTTTCTGATGACGCTCTGATGGAGGTTAAAAGATGTATCAAAATGGATAAGATTAATGGAAATTTGTTTCGGAACACGAGTAAGTCACATGATTTTTAAAGTTATATGTAGGTATAAATAAAATCACAATAATCTCTACACTATCCATCGCCCGCACCCCGCACAGTGCGAACGTGTTTGAATAAGCTCCGTGGAATAATATACGATGCTAACGATACTTTGGGGAAACCGGAAGTTTCCGCAAAGTATCGTCATCCAAGGCTTACCATGGAATTAGAAATTAATTCTTTGGTAGATACGAATCGCTCGTTACAAGCAAAAATAGTTTGTTGATTGTTGTTAATTTGCTACAAGCTGTGAACAGAAAATCTTTGGCAGAAGGGAGCTCAAATATCGGCATCCAAAATTGTAAGCAAAGGCCACGAAGAAGGAATTCTTCTTTCTAAATCGGTATCCTTACTTTATCTTTAACTAATGATTTATTAATGGCGTGTTCTTTCCCAGTTAAGGATAAAGTTTATATCGCGACGCAAGGCTGCCTTCCTAATACCATAGACGATTTTTGGCGAATGATTTGGCAGGAGGACGTAAGAGTCATCGCCATGATTACAAATGAAGTCGAAAAAGGAAAGGTGATTAAAGTTTTGCTTTCTCACGTTTAATTCAGTTTGTGATACTTTTTTAGTTGAAAATATCTATAATTTCTTTAACCTTAATCAAATATCAAAAATAAAATAAGGGTTTGAAGAACCTTAGGTATTCATAAACTCAATGAGTAAAATATTAAGCCAGCTCATTAATTTATTATCTTGGGGACGGATGACGGATCAGCTATTTCTGATCTTGATCCTGATCTGCGTTTGGCTTATTAAAACGGACCGAAGTGCCCTGTATTTGGTATTATGAATATTTGAATAATTAATGTCATAGATATTAATGTCGATTGTCAACGTTTTTACCTGACTGGGTAACTAATATTAACATTCGGAACAAAATCACAATTGTATATAATATTATACTTATTTGATTTCAGAAAAAATGCGAGCGTTACTGGCCACTATCCGGACAAGAGGCTCGATACGGTGACTTACTAGTCAAGTCAATAACAAGTACATGCTATGAGAACTATGTGCTAAGAGAGTTCGACGTCTGCGATAACCAAAACATCTGCAGGACTATCTTCCAATATCAATTTACTGTAAGATCGAGTTAATCAATATACCTAATGCTTGTTGTTGTTGTTATATTGCTTGTTAATTTTGTTTGTTATCCGCCATACAAATTTATTGCTCTCTTAGTTTTATTTAACAGGGTCCTGCAAAATGATGAGCTATAAAATCCTGGTGATCCTACCGATCTAGAAGTTGAAATATATGTTTGATTATACATTTTGGAGTTGTAAATATTACGCATTAAAAAATAAGTAATTTTCACTATTCTATTAATACTTCGCATTCGCACAAATTATAGAAACATGAAGATATTAAAAAAATTTCCCACTTTTTAGCCAACATTTTTGCAAGGATTATAAAAAATTAATTGCTATATATATATTTAAAAACTAGGGGTAAGGGTCATAAAATAAAGCGTTTAATGTAGTTTTAGTTTTTACCACGCTGGCCAAGTGCTGATTGGCAGGCTTCACATGCCTTTCGAAAACATAATGGATAATCTTTCTTATAATTACCTTCTCATAGATATTGCAATATGATTATGTATTAAAAATAACTAAGTAACTATCAGTTACTTTGCCTTATAGACGTGGCCGGATCATGACACCCCATCAGAGGCCGAGAGTGTGCTCGCCTACATCGACGATATCAACAGAAAAATGTATCAGATCTCGCAGAGGAAGGATGCACCAGAACTGGTATGAAGTTTAATTTCAAGTATCATGATCAAGTGACATACACCTTTTTTATATTGGTACTCAAAAGATTCAGAATACCTTGCTCCTTTCTGCCGCTCACGTAAACTATTGAATGAAATTTCCTCTGAGGTTTTAACGGTAGGCTATGACGTGGGGTTCTTAAAAAAAGGCGTAAATCGACTAATCGACTCCTCCGGTGTTATTATTATTTATAGGAAGAGGGTGTGGGTAACAATGTCCACAAGCCACTGCGACCTAAAAAGATCTATTGTATTTGTATTGTATCTATCCTCCGGTGTTGCCCATATTAATAAGTGACGGTGACTTCTTACCGTCTGGTGGCCAGTCTGCTTGTTCGTTAGGCAATAATCTTCGACTGTGCTATAATTTCTATTTACGAAAACCGAGTTGCTAATTATAACATCTGGCTATATGAACCAATGGTTAAAGGGCCATGGGTCCACCGATTATCCCTAATGATAAGACCGCAGTATACCAGATCAACTTACTTAACTAACTCTACCTTACTTTTACAAATCATATGTCAACAAAAATATTTAAATTATTGAAAAAAATGTATACATTCCAGAATGTGCTGTGCGTCCATTGCTCCGCGGGTGTGGGGAGAACGGGCACCTTCATTGTTCTAGATATGCTCATTGATAAAATTAAAACTGCCGGTGAGCTTTTCTAACTGATTATTATCAATTTTTATTAATATCTACTAATCCTTACCTATTTGTGATTCGTAAAGTCATACATCATTAATTTATAGAACAGGTTAATATAAAACATACGATATACATATATACATACTATACAAGCACTTTAAGGTAAATAAAACTCGTTTATGCGCTGATCATATCTGTTCATCTGAACATCACAACGGACCATCAAAGGTATCATAAATAGGAACGGATTAACAAAAATGATGTTGCTAAGCTAACTTTTTTAGTAAATTTTTAGCCCGGATGGTTTTTAAGAAATAAGAATATTTTTTTGCCTGTTTGACAAAATTTATGTATATTAATAATTCAGATTACAGAACGAGTATGTAATAAAAATAGTAAAAGATCAAGGGTGGTATCCGCACCAAATGCCATAATATTACAACTCATAAATATTTTTCTAAAAAAGGGGATTTTATAATCTGTGATCTGAATTTCATTACATCATATAACCTATCGTTGCTGGCTTCAAGTGATTATGACGTATAAGTTCTAATATTTTGTTTAGCTGTTACATATTAATCTATATGGCTTAGCGACTGTATTTCCCGAAGAGTGCAATGCAAAAAAATATCTGTCATCATAATACTACCGCTACCCACTTCCATCCATACATCAGCCTTTTCGGGTTCACTGCTGGAACTAGACCTCCCGCAATCGTCGCCACTCCTCCACTACTCAATTACGCTTTATTAATTGTCAACAGCAGTACCTAGACGTTGTAGTGCTATAATGTTTTTAATCTATCCCAAGGAATTATAGGTACTTACATAATATGTATACTGTAAAACTATCAATTAAAGCTCAGCACAGCGCTATTATGATTAACAATTTACCTACTGCTTTCTGGGCGCAAGGTTCTTATACATTTATAATGTGCATGATACATTTCTAGCGAAGGTTTGATCCCTGCGCAAAACTGCGTTGAGTTTATTTCTTGTCACAACAGATTTTTACGCTTTACCCATAAATAAAGGGTTTACCTACTTTAATTCAGACGCTTTTGAATAAATGTTTTTTTCTAACATACCCTCTTTGTTCAGGTTTCAACTGCGACATAGACGTCCACAGCACGGTAAAAATGGCGCGCGCACAGCGTTGCGGCCTGGTACAGAACAAGGCGCAGTATAGGTTCTTATACCACGTTCTTCAAACCTTCATCGATAATAAAAATTTGAAGATGCAAAAGAAAGTAAGTATTTATAACTTGTTTTTTATGTTTTTGAGTTCCGGAAAGGTGTGGTTTTCGGTTACAATTTTCTAGAGGTGACAATTTTGGTCTTTAAAGGTAGATACTACATCGAAACTCACCTGTGACCGATTTTGGACGAGTCTCAGTGTTTTCAAGGGTTGTTCCCGCTGAATCAGAGTAGTCAGATTCTCATGAGTAACGCTGTGACTCAATGGGACAATATAGGCCTATAATGGCCGACAGCGGATGGGTGGTTCTGCAAGATCATTGGCCATCTTATATCCATAAAGACTTTTTACCAACATTATACTTACAGTTGACCTGGATAAAATTGGAATGATTGAATATTGGTTTGACCCAATAGCCTTTCAATGTCTCATTCATTCATTCGTTTTTTTATAAAATTTGATTTTTAAAAGCTTTTATTTAACTTCACTCGTATGTATTCATTCATTCATGTACCTAAGTATGTATGTCCTGGAATCTTGCAATCAATATTTCTCCCACTTCCACTAAAGCTATCGAGCTAAAATTTGGCACACATATTAGGTTCCGATGACAAAGCATGAAAATAAAAAAAAGTTATAAATGCTTTTTAAAAAAAAATTTTTTTAGAGTATAATATTTTGATTATTTAAATTACCTACTTACCGAATTCTTTCTTATTTACAGGTGTACATGTCGGATGCTTGATCAATAACCAACATGAAAATGGACCAAAGTGTAATAGGATAGTGTGAAGTGATTAAATATGCGTAAATAGGTTAAATAGGTAGGATTATATTTATTCCAATGTTCGTTTTTGTGATATCAGTTATTAAAAATAGTGTTTAGTTAGGTACACTTATTCCATATTTATTTTACGTACCTACTTAATTGTTTTGTGATTACATTCATTGTTTAGGTACCTACTGTTTGAATATTGTGATGAATATTAATTAAATGATTTTAAACATAATTTTTTTTATTCATGAAAAACGGTATACCTACAGTAAACGTAGATAGGTAATGTTAACTCATTAGACTCATCATGAAGACGCTTATATTTTTTTACTTATGACTATATAAAGGCTGCTAGCCTCCCTCAATTAACGGCACCTACCCCGATCATGTGCAATCTGAATTCAGCAGGTTCCCACTGTCTTCTTCAGGTCATCAGTCCTCCGGGTTTGAGGTCAATACGCCGTTTACCGAGTTCAGGCAGCGAGTCACTCCATTTCCAATTAACACTGCGCTTAGTAGGTACCGACGGACACTCTGCCTACAATATCTTTATTTAGGCTTCACATTATTACAATAATAAGTTTAAGTGCTTTCTAAACTTCTTTATAAAGAGAGCGTATTGAAAGGATACACAATTTTCGTTTTCCACTGCTGCAAGCGAGGTAAAACTTTTCTATGGAAAGTTATTCGACAGTAACAACTACAAATATCTAACCTAAACAAACATGGCGATGTGATAAATTTCTAGTGCTAAGGTAAATTTTAATCGTATAGCACTGTGGCACAACTGGCCTAACCCCTCCCATTCCAAGAGGAGACCGAGCCCAGCTATGGGCTCAACGCCACAGAATAATATCTTTATTTTTGTGAGCGGGACATCGAAAGGTTTGTGATAGTAGTATCTACTAACAGTACAGTCGTGCCACCGAAAATTCGACGAATGCAAATACGCATTTTTTGCTTTTGTTGTTGTAAGTTTTGTAATGTAGGTCTGCCATTTAGAGTCAATTATAATTAATGTAGTCGGTGGTTATAATACGCATCTATTAGGTGCTTCCATGGTCCATATCAATGGTTATACTCTAACAATATTTTTGTGTGAGTGTAGATATACATGTATATATGTATATACGTATACACACACATAATGTCAATGTAAAACTTGTGGAAATGAACTCTCTCGTGATGGTCAATTTCAGAGCAGTAAAAAAAATAACTCACGTGTATAATATATTTATTAAATTCCACATTAAAATATTTTGAAGCTATCCTGGCTTAACTTTTACAATTAACAAGCAACATTAAAACTAAACAAGAATTATACAGTAAACTTGGTATCTAGTTTTAAAATGATAACAAATTATATAAGTAATATAATAAAAGTAGCTTTTAGCTAAAATATTATGTGAATTAATTATTAGTCAAATTATTAATGATAATCTTTGATTATTAATTGTAAGTACATTAGTAGGATGGGTTAAACCACGTAAACGCCATGGTAGGTACCTACATTTTGGCACAGTCGATTCGATTCTTGACATTGATGAGTGTCTTTATGTTAGTCGGCATCCTGATTAGGTATGGGAAATATTGCAACATAATATTTTCATAATTTTGAATCTACTATTTTAGACTTATGTATTGCTTCAATTAAAAAATCAATATTTCAAGACTAATTGAAAAGTCATTTTGATGTGTTAATTAATCTATCTCATTTTAATAAAAGAAATCATAAAACTACAACTTGATGACATTTGATGTAGATTTATTTTGTAAGGAATCAAAAAGCGTTGATTTAAAGTAAGTATTTTAATAATATTTACTTACTTACTTAATTAATAATTGAATAAATCCAGATACCTATTAGAAAATAGAGTGAATCCACGGCTAACAACGCGAAATTTCAATGAGCGAAATGTGGCCAGAATGTTTCCATTTTCTGCTTGATTTGTGTAAAAGTATCTACCTATATTTTTATCGCAATATGCACCCTCAATCGAGATGGCTTTTCCTAGGTACTTTAATGTTGGTGCTGTTGATGCTGGTGTATTGACAGGTCTTGACGATTACGTAACGTGATAAAATTAGGGAAACGTGTTATTTTAATTAGTATCACGTAGGCATGCTATGTGATAATAATGTTGTATTAGATAATAACACTTACAAATAACATTCATATTACAATAATAATTGGGAGAATAATTTGGGAAAATATAATTTTAAGAGTATTTTATAGCCTATTATTTTTATTACGTTTCACATCAATTTAATTTTAATAATTTAAGCGAATAAGCATAGTGTCCAAAGATTCCCGCCTGAAATACCGCCATGTAATTTAATTTTTTTTAATTGTAGGTAGATACAGGTAGTAGTGTTCTTTATGATAGCAAAGTTTGGAGTCATAGATCCTAACCTAATCGTATATATCGCGAATTCATTTCCATGGAAATCGCATTATCCCGGTGACCAATGATTTTGCTCGAGCAGCGGGATTCTTTGGCCAGTATTAATCTATTCATTATTCAAGAGATTGCAATAGAAGGCCTTCCGTATATTTAATTAACGATAATAATTTTACGAAATATATTAATCTTCATTTTTTTTAACTGATATGTATAATCAAAGCTGAGAAAGATATTGTTTAATATTAGGTATATAAGTTTATTGGAAACATAGGATGTTGATATCTAAAAACGGAATTATAAAGAATTACGGAAGGCTTCCTCTATCGTTGGCTACGACATTGAGATGGTAATACTAGACACATACCAATTCTGCAAGATAAGCACATTACTTCACGCTCAGGTTCTGAGGGACGTCTAATTTTGATTATTTTTTTTATATAGGTATATCATGGACATTAATACATAATAATAAAATAAACCATTCGTGCTGGTATTTATCATTTGATAAATCGTTATTTTAACACAACAAAATCAATAGCCGCAGTTATATTAGGTATAATATCTTTTTCGAGAAAATTCACACGTACCTACCTAAATTTATTTGACAGATAACTACATATTGGAATAATAGTCGAACACTGTTTGATGTACAATTTGTTCAGTATACATACATTGAAACATTTGAGTGTATTTCAAATTTAAAAAGAGCTCCATTAATTGTGCATTAATAACGAAAGGTGTAGCATGAGCTTTTTCCATAAGTCTCGCGAATTCGGCAACCACATAACGCAGACTTTTATTTTCATTTAAATACTTAATTGAGATTTTGATAGATACTAAAATTTGGATTGTAGATGACAATTTTATGGTATACATAGGTATACATAGTTTGTCTGAATATCTACATAGATATAAGATTATAATGTTGAAAAAAATTCACCTTTATGAAAAGTTTCGCTAAATTGAATTCTAAATTCTGTTTTTGTAAAGTCATTGGTTACTCACCAATGGCTGCCGAACCCGTGGTTACAGGAGAGCTTTGCAATTGCAACAAACATGAAGAAGCGTGAACGTCATAGATCTACGGTTAATTTTTTTAGGCTAATTCTAGACTCTATAAGTACATTTTCTAATGCAGATATATTTTGAGTCTAAAAATAAGATTATTTTAACACATACATTTATTACAACAATATCACTCATTAGTTCATTATCTCAATCCACCATATGACCACATTTATACTAAAAGTTAACTGAATGGGTGAAGTGAAAAGTTAATGAATGACGACTGTTTTATATAGCTTTTTTTGATGAAATATGTTTTACGTATTTATAAAACGGAAGACAGTGTATTGACTGTAAGTGAAAAAAATATTCGAATTAAAAACGTATATACCTAATGGGTTAGTTTAATTGTTTTAGTTTAAAATTAACAAGATAGTGATACAATTTCATAGACGATAAAAATGTGTTATACCTACAACAATTTAAAAAAAGGAGTGTAAAAGCAAACGATTCAATAGTGAAGATTTTATTAGGTAACTTTTTATCACAGATAATTTAAAATGTAGGTATACTATTTATTGAGATTTCGGGTTCGTACTGATATTAAATTATATAAATTCAGGAAATGAAACCGGGTGAGGGTAAAACATATTTAAAAAAAAATACTACCGTCATAGGAAGATGATTTTGGTAAAATCCTCTGGAAGAACAATGGTCTGTAATACAAATGTTATCCTGAATTTTTAAACAAAATACCTATCTAGCAAATAGTATTAATAAAGACACTAATACTGATCGATCTCTATAAATTACTTCACTACAGAAATTCGAATAGGTATAGAATTTTTTCGTTGCGAGAAAGAGCGGTTAATTTGAAGTTGGTACTCATTTAAAGTAGCGGTCTTGAATAAGGAAAGAGAATGGTGATAAATCACAAACACAGTAAGAACGCCAGTTACACATTTGGCACTTAAGACGTGAAATCTTATAGGGTAAGTTGAAGTGATACTCATACAACTATAGTTGTAAGTTATGTACTTACTAAAGAATACGTTAAGGTAGGAGTAATGTATAGGTATATTTAGTCATTGATAACATGAATCATGTAAAGATGTTAAAGGGAGTAAAAAATGCTGAAAACTAGAGCACCCGTAGCATATGTAGACTAATAAAAACTATAAAAATGAACTTTTAAACTATTTTCTGAAGACAGAAGTACCTACTGCACCAAAAAAAACTAAGGAATAAGAGAATTTAGCATCGATGTTCATTACTGGGCCAATTCAATACAGATTTACTTTAAAAAAAAGGTGGTAACGATCTTCCACTATCAGTTTTTCTCTACTATAAGGTAAAATATATCATTTCACGCAAGAGGTATCGATGTGACGTTAGAAAACTTTTATGACAGTATTTGTTAGCATGGTGACATCAATAACCACAACCTGAATTTTTAAATCAATGGTTATAATTGTAATTGGACCAATGAGTTTAGATCAACTTTTGTGCCCCGGTGGGATTGCCTGTCATGCGCATCTGTCTTGGTTATTATGAACATCGATGGTATTTAACCATCGTCGGACATATTAGAGATTCGATAAACGAATGTTTCATAGAAGGCTTTTGATGCAAAGTTAATAATAATATTTTGAAGACTTGTTAAATCTTAAAATGTTCTAGAAGAGAATAATTTTTATAGTTATCATATGTATATATTATAAATAATATATATATATATATATATAAATGAAGTTTGGTTTTTAATTAATGGTTCTATAGAGTTGATTACCAACATAAAAAATGTGGGTCGGTACTTTCCAGCCACATAAAATTCCATTTCAGTGTACTTACTTAAAAATAAAATATAAAATTACTCCTAACACATTCATGTATCAGGAAATCTAATTGGACGATGGTCAAATAGGTAAAAAAATAAATTTTCATCCTTATAAGCTATCCAATTACGTAGCATAGCAGACTATTGCTCTTTCGTTGTCTTTTTTCATAAAGCAACTTACGGTAATCATGTATAAATTACGTAAGTACTTCTAATTCATTTGGAAGATATGTGAAATAAGCGAACGCTACACGTACGGGCACGAGATACTTAGAAAGAAAATATTCTAAGGGACAGTACCAGTCTGTGAGTAGAACACAGGATAATATACTACACACACAGGGTAATGGAGAACAATATTAATCAGTTAAAAATTAAAACCTTATGAAACGCTCGCAATCATACAACTCGATCCAATCTCTAAAAGTAGGGATAGTACACATTATATCTGCAAAGACACATAAGTTCGACATGTTGTTTGCATGCAATACATTTAGACTATTCTAAGAACATGGGACATTTACATTTACTTTTTTTGGTTTTGTTTATTTGAGATACATTGAAAAACTGATAAATTTTTTTTTTCTCGGAATCCTGTATTCTTGCCATAGTTTGTCAAGTTTTCACTTGGGGTCATGACTTGTATCGCTAGATGGTTGCTAGTTCCTATGGTGGTGGATACTGGTTGCTTGTTGCTAAGTAGCAGACAATGGTTGCTATGTAGCCAGCCCGATGAACCGGCATCTTGAAGAATTTTGGGAATTACTATTTTGTCAATCATTTTAAGAATAATTCCCAATAAAAAGTAATGATTTAATAGCAGACAAGCATCTGAGGTAACTTGGTGTTGACGATAGAGAGATAGAGAGATTTTTGGGACATGTACATCCAAGTAGATGATATATGGGTAAGTAGATAGGGATATCAAAGGGAGAAAGCACACATAATATAATAAACATAATACAACCCATCGAAATTTAAGGTTTTCTTGGATGTGTTGAATGGTGAGAGTCAAGCGCGTTAAAATAATCAAAATATGAAATAACTACACTGATATAATATGCGAAGGGCTGCTTTGTCACAGGATGTCCGTTTCGTAAACCTTGTTGGTAGTGGCCACCGCGTCAGTCACCATGGACTGCTTCACCGATGCGGATATCTCTGCGCTCTTTTTCCTATCGATATCTCCTGCGAGGTGGGTCATGCTGCCTGACATGTTGGCCGATGCAAGATTGAGGTTCATCTTGCTAAGTAGGTTGGATTCACTGCCGGTTTTCTTAAGATCGGGCTGTGCGTTGGGAGGCAGCGCGGAGCCGCTACGCTGGATCATCTGCAGTCGCGCGTACTGTTCCTGCAGCGCCTTCTGTTTCTTGAGCAGCTCTTGGTGGCGTTGCTCGAGCAGCGCCTGGCGCGCAGCGGCGGCCTCGTCGTCGTCGGGGTCAGGGGGTGGGGAGGCGGGGGACGGGGGCGAAGCGAGGGGCGAGCGGGAGGTGGTACGCGGCGGCGGCGGCGGGGGTGCGCGCCGGGCCGCTAGCGCCAGCAGCTCGGGGTGCCGCTCCGGCACCGGCGGCTTCGGCGGGTGCTGCCCGCGCGCGCGCACCGGCGGTGACGCGTCTGTGTCGCTGCCGCTCGGGTATGAATGCAGCCGTCGCAGACCACCCTCTCCCCTTCCCCCTGTCGGCTTGGCGAACGTCTGCAACTCGTCTAGTAGCGCATCGAGGGCGTTCTCGGGTCGGAGATCGGCTCCTCCTGCTCCTCCTGCTCCTCCTGCTCCTCCTGCTCCTCCTGCTCCTCTGGACGCGCCGTTTCGTCCGCCGCCGGTTGCCTGCGCACCATTCCATTCACTTCTAGCTGTGCACGGCACAAAGATTTGGAGGAGGCCGGGATTGCGAGTTCGGGATAAAACGTGCACTCATGGCTGTGTACTCGCGCCGTTTGTTAACCAAACGGCGCGATTAAACTCGCAACCGCGCTCTTTTCTAATTCTAATACATCGATTCGACAAAAAATTGATAGACAACCATACAAAGAATAAAAATCCACGAAGAACACTTAATATTCACATTAAATATGTATGAAATAGCTAAATATTTGATGCGTCCACAACCATTCAAACAGAAAATAGAGAAACGAAAGGCTTTTGAGGTTGTTTTGTCGTCGAATAATTTTTTAAGAAGTTTGAAATATTTCAACATGTTAAACACATTAATAAATATTTATTCCACGACAAAAATAAGTAGAGGATGACGAGCGGCCGATGGTTTGTGGAAGTAGAACCGTAGAGAGATGACAATCGAATAGATCTTATATGAGGTATGCATGTAAGTTAAATAAATAGGTATGTATATTTACTGGATTGCATGGGATTTAATATTAAAATAGGTAGTATGATATATTGTAAACAATTATAATTTGTGATAAAAATGCATAAAATATTATAAAAAAGATTTCACTCTTAACAATTGTGATGATTTTGCCATTAGTCAAAAATTTTAATTACCTACGTGTAATAAATTGTAATGTGAATATATATTAGCAACTGACTACTGAGTAGAAAGCTACGCCGAAGTGCTATAATATAAGCTATTAAAAACTTCAAACCATGATCTACCTACCTACATCATTATATTATATGTGCTTATTATGACGATATTATAATAACGATAATTTAAGTAGTACAAACTTTAGAAAAGTATTTTGGTACCTGTGCTGCAGACGTACCTAAAGGTTAGTCAATTTAGAGGCGTGAGAGAATAGGGCGTGAGAAAAATTATACCTTGATCATAAATTTATTCAACTATTAGCAGTGTGTTGATGGAAATTGTGAAGGTGAAAGGTGAAAATGATTTAGTGAAATAGCTTAAGAAGCTAACGATAACGAAGTTAACACACACGTTTTTATGATTGTTAGAAGTCGATAAGTTGTTTAATTGTTGTTGTAGTGGGAATCCATTGGTAAGGGATCATTGGTTGTCAAATATCCCGGAAGTTCTAGATTTTGAGCTGCTTCTGCTACTGAGTAGGTACGTGCTGCAACAAAACAAAAAACAGCAAGATGCACTAACTATAAGATACAAAGCGAGAGAAAAACCGTGCCTGTTAAATTAAAGGAAATAAATAGTTTCAAATGCATTACGTATAAGGTACACGAATAGTCATTTCTCGAATAGTCAGAAATATTGTAAAAAAATCTAAATTACCATGCTTTCTTTACGCACGCTTTACAGCTACATAATGACGGGCTTGTTGACATGGCTACGTGTATAATATAAAATGTATGATTCAAAGTCTGACTTAATTAAAAAACCCAGATTTTGAATGAGAAGTAAATAAATATAATTATTATTAGATACATTGAGGAACAAATTTCAGCCGTTGATAATTAATTTGGAAGTATGGAGCAAAGCCAAATAAAGTGATTGTTTAATAAATTAAACTCAGCTGAATTTTGTAAAATGAGATTGCGATGGATTATTTTCAACTTTTTAACTAATAAATAGTACCATTTCCAACACCCCATCATTAGTATTGAATAGATCGTAACAACCCATAAAAGGTATATTGAAAATATGAAATATGTGAGCATGCGTACCGGATCTTTCAATAGTGTCTGAACTTAAAAAACACATTATATAAAATTATAAGTTTCTCTAAAATGAACTATTTAGGAAGCGAAAATATTTCAACAATCACACGCTTACGCAATTATGGGAACGGTTATAATGCTAGAGGTGGGTCGATAAGTGATTTTCATTAAACGTTAAGTAACGTAACGTTACGCGAAGGGTGTCACCATTTTGAAACTATTGATATTAGAAGCTAATTTCTTTATGTCACTCAGGTTCCATAATACCCATACAGTCACTTACGTTAGCAACAATAAAAATCACTAGTTGAAATCATTATTTTGTAACTATATGTATATTTACATGAATAAACTAATACTAACTGACACACATTATTTTCCCTTCATACTTTATTCAAGCTTAGGACTGACTACATTACATTTCATAGTGACTTTGTATATTGATGATGATTTATTGTTAATTATTAAAAACCTGTGATTACTATTAAAAAATCTCTCACTCAATATACATGGTTAACTACCCAGTCACACACAGACACGTTACGACGTTACATTTGTGTTCGAAATAGCTCTTTACAAAAATTACTATTTTATCGTTTGACGTGAAAAAAGTGATTCCGTTAGAAGCCACCTAACTAGTAACTGAAAAGTGTCGTGACATATCGCCCACCTCTAGTTTAAACATAGTACCAATGTGCATTAGCATGCCTCCATTAAAATAGCAATTTACGTCCAATTTGCATATACAACAGTTCGTGAATATAGAAAAGAAAAATATATTGAAAATAAAGTAAAAATACGGATGTTTTAAAAAATATACAAATAAAAATATTGACGTAGTTCATGAATAATAATAATGGATATATTACGAAGAGATTTTATTACTCGTTTATAACAATAGCTTCTCTGAAGTACTGGCTCTGCCTCCAAGCATACTGATGCGTACCATCACGGAAAAAACACGATGAAATTCATCATTAACATAATATGACAATACTGAATAAAGTTACAATATCGTGGGAAGTAGTGTTTAGTGTCTGGTCAAGAAGACGTTCAATGGGGTAGTTGACGACACATTAACTCTGTAGAGAAGCGGAGCTGAAATCGGCATCGACACCTAACTCACGAGTCACCTCATGTTAGATGTTGTATTACCAAAATGGCTGCAAAAAGATATTTAACAAAAATAACCTGGAAATAGTCCAAACTCTATAATATATTATTTACTGGTAGCAAAAATATATGTATTTCTAATATTGCAACATCTAGCATGAAGTGATCTTTGGTTAGGCTCAAGGGCTTATAATACAACTTACGGCTCTACTGGGAAATTATTTGTGTGAATAATATTTTATAGCAATTCCATCATTTTAGGCGGACTAATCCAATTAACTAATTTGTTACGTAAGCTATTGATGTTTTTGGAATGGAAAAACAAGAGATAGGTAGTTTTAATACTTTAAACTTTTGCAAAGGGCTACTTAATAACTTACTATCCGAAATCCGATGATGAGTCTCTGTTTTTAAAATTGGCATTGTTTTCCAAAAGCAAGGATCAAAAATGCATCATTTATGGATAGTGCAGTGGTGGCAGGATTGTGCAAAAGAATTTCAAATTTTACTGTATTCTGTATTTAAAGGGTCATAAACTCATCACACTCCGTCAAATTTAATTGTAACATTTTTGTCTAAATAAAAACAATAATTTTATGTTACTACATTATTATGTGCAAACCACTATCTCGCTTAAAAAGTATTGTAGATGAGTGACCTAAATTGCCAAATAACATAATTATACAAATTATACAATCCGAAATTAAGGTGTTTTAACAAAAGTACATAATTAAATCAATGTAGAAGTGGAGTACTACTGGCTAAGATTCATAAAACCTTAATAATACAGAGACAGAGCGTGATGTTAATTTTAGTTATAAATTCAATTTTGATTTGCCAATTCAACAAGGAAGACGGAAAATGACGAAACGCAAAGTAGCATTTCGTAGCATAAAAATTTTGAGGCCGAATAATCACCTAGTAGCCAGAATACACGGAACAGTGAAAAAAGTGAGAAACCAGATCATTCCATAAGGCGTATTAGTCAATAAATATCCGTAGCTAAAGAAAATAAAAAATCTTTATTTAAGAAAATTAAAATCAGTTGAGTTAGTTACAGGTAAGGTACTCGTGTAATAAACTATAAAAAAATTCAGAAGCATTCATAGGTCGCATATTAAACAAAAAGGGCACATGCCAAAAGATTTTAAAAATCTTAAAGGTCTAAGTCTAATCTGAAAAAAAATCCTAATAAAAAGCTACTATGGGTTACTCAGGGAGCAAAATAATTAAATAAGAAAGATCACTCCGCAAAAGAACTAGGAGTGTCGGAAAAAAATGCAAATTTTAAACTTTTGGCAAACCTGCAATTGTTAAGCGAATAAAATGTTTGGTTGGACGAAATAAACATGGGAAATTCATTAACATGGAGGTGTCTGCTTAACTTCTCTGTAAATAAAAATCTTTTTAAATATTAGCCAGTATCTTATCCTTATCATGAAATATAATATAATATTTTGATATTAGTACTTAAACAGTAACAGATATTTTTTCCAAGAATAATAAGAATTGATCTGGCGATTTTAAAAATGTCAAACCAATACCTTGTTTTGAGGCCTTGCAAGGGGGCAAACGTTCTCCGAGTTGCATTCCTCGGAGGAAGGTCCCGCGGTGAACGAGCTCTGCGAGGACTCGGGCGATGTGCGCCCGTCGCTTAGCGGCAAACGCTGCTCTTGCACGCAAGCAAGGCTGCAACGATTTATCGATACACGTAAATAGTTTATCGTACTAAGGTACTAAAGGTTTTTTTATATTTCATAAAACGAGGGTGGATAAGTTATGCATTTGAATCAAAGGATTTAAGTTTTATTGGGTCTGAATCGAGTGCCAATTATTGAGTGATGTTATATTTTAGTTTGAATTTCTCAATATAATAATTATATCGTAAAATTTTTTTTTTTTTAAATCTTTTTAAAACTTTTTATTTTATTTTCATGCATTGTCATCGGAACCAAATATGTGTGCCAAATTTCAGCTCGATAGCTTCAGTGGAAGTGGGTGAAATATTGATTGCAAGATTCCAGGACATTCATACTTACAAGATAAATAAATACGAGTGAAGTTAAATAAAAGCTTTTAAAACTGACTATCAAGAGAGAAAAAATGTAATGAAACAAATACTAACCGCTTCAGTGTAACCAGCGTGCCTGTTAACTTCTTGCAGCGACGTAAAGCCAATTCCAAGCGTTCGGGCTCATCTTCGAGCATTTTTTCCTTGCGCACCATCTAAGAGGAGAAAGTTTTCAAAGTTAAATAACTGAAACATTAATATTTTTTGTAAATGGGTAGGGTGTGACTTATTAGGACTCACAGAGAACACTAATTATATCAATGAATATCGAAAGATGTGTTCTTTTGAAGTATCTGAGTTTATCGTAGGGGAGTTTATGATTCTCATTATGATTTCCTTGCCTTTTCCATTTCAGATGTTAGCTTTGCCTTCATGGTGTCATGTAGTATGGGGAACTTCAATTTCCAATCTGCCACGGTCTTGCTGCTCTTAGACAACACCATCGCGATTCTCTCAATATCGGCCATATTGACCCGAGTCTCCCTGTAAACAGCATGAGTATGACTGATAAACTATATCAGTTTTCTACACAAAAGTCAAGTAAATTTCATTCAAAGTAAATTTTGCTTGTAATAATGTACAGATTTGAATACACTTTTATCTATTTCTACTTTTCTACTTTTATCGTTTGCCTTTTTTTCTTTATAGCTAAAAGATTTATTTTTTACCTGTTAGCAGCTTGGCCTCGTAGGCGTTCAACAGTGGCCTCCAATTCATATAAGTCATTTTCCAGAAGCAACATTTCCTGCCTGTAAATTTCTTCTTCACGGGTAAGTTGCTAAAAAAAGTATTTTCGGTTACTTAATTAGGTTAGAAAGCTTTTTCTTAAGCAGCTGTCGCGGGTTATAATTTCGGCCGATCATTACTTTTGACCAGCGATATCTAATTATAGTCCGTTCAACGAAACGAGATTCCAGACGTAAACAAACCGACTGCAAGGCCATTCGCTAATGCAGGGTTTTGTAACATTTTTTACTTACTCTAATTTTTAAAATGTAAAATAAATTTATATTTTGATAATTACCTACTACTTAACCACTCAAATGTCCGGGCGTATTTATACGCCTAAAAAAATAAGTGTCAAATGTCCAGGGCGTATTTATACGCCTTTTTTTTCATAGGAATCCTATGCAAACTCTGGGCGTATAAATACGCCCGGACATTTGGTGTTTATTTATATGGAATCTGTATTAAATTTCCTTTCTCTGGGTAGGTAAAACATATAAAACGACGAAACCAATATTTTCTATAAAATGTTTGAAGTGGGTGACGCCATCTTTTCTTAAGTGGTTGTAATCTGATCTTTTCATAAGTAAACAAAAGTTTATCTATTATCCCACTGTATTAGTGTTAAATATACTATAACAACTAAAAAATAATAAATAACTACAAAATAAAAAGTCCGTCCAAATGTTTTCAAACTCATCAATAGCCTCGTTTGACCTTCAGCATTATTGCCGTGAGCCGTGCGGAAGATAGAAAACAAACAAGATAGAAAGAGATAGAATATATTTTGTTTGTTCCGTCGTCACTACGAGTCAATGCTCGGCGTTGTTTACGTCTGGAATCTCGTTTCGTTGAACGGACTATAGACAATTCACCATATTTTTATTACCGATTCAGGATTCTGCTCGGCGAAGCTAGCCGATAAAGCTCCGATTTTGACTACGGTATCAGCCATCATCTGTCTCATTTGCATCGCGTGGGACAAAGTCGAGCGTCGCAAATTTCTGGTCTGTGAATCAAATCATTATACACTCACACAACGATCTTTACATGAATAGTGAAATTAGCGCCAGCCAAAATTAACAAATTCTATTGGGGATATCGCTTAGCATCAGCTTGCAGCATGAGTGAACATGTTCACAGTTTACCTCAATTCTAAGATCGCGACTTTGTTTCAAAAGGCTGCGCATCATGTTGAAGAAATCTGGTGTAACGTTGAGTTGGTAGGTCCTTTGCGGAGCCATGGCTGTGGGTTGCGCGCCTAAGCCAGCTGGCTTTGGCGGAGGCGCCGGTTTAAGGCGATCGCGCTCTGTCAATTAGCAAACGCACAGGTATACTATACGCACACATAAAAGAAAATCACCAATCACATCAAGGGTTATATACAAATTACATTAAGCGTGTTCGGCAGATGGAGATAAACTCGTAAAGTATATACTTAGGGAATTCTTGTAAGTATTGATCTTAGTTAAGCAACATTATTAAGCTGCTAGTATATTAGTTTATCCAAATTCCATGGCGTTGCAATTATAATACATAATTATTATGGGATTCTAAATGTTCTAGGAATATCAATTATTATTATACAGCAACGGAAAAAATTACGACACAAATGTTGCGAGAGAAATTTAATTTAAGAGAGAGACGGGCAGAAACACTTAAACATCATTACAATATTTAAAAAAAAGATTAGATATCTTCCAAATCACATGATGCCAATTTATGACCGCAATTTGTGGCACATTTGAAGTCTCAAATACATTTTTCCGTCGCGAAGCCGCCTTTATATATACAATATTAAATGCACCCGTTTTACACGAAAATTAGTGATTGATACCGAATGTACCTTATAAAAAATTAACCTAGTTTATAAAAGATATACTTACCTACCTATAAATATTGATATGCCTCGACCATTTTGAGAAATCCCGATATATTCACCCTAAAGAGTAATTACCAATTTAAAAGTATTTTCTTACCATAACTGATTTTGACGAAAATGACTATTTACCTTGAGATGAGGTCCTTGGCAACGTTGATGATTTGATTGCCGGTTTTGTTGGCTTTGTATCGGCTTGTTATGGCAAAGAAGTAAGCGGAAAGAAACCAAATACAATAATTATGAGTATGGTTATGATATTAGCTACGAAAGTGTAAAGATAGAATTAAAGCAATATAAGAAATATTGCTCGTACCGAGAATGAAATTAGGTAGATATGTATTATAAAATTATAAACAGTTGTAGTCTTACTAGCTTTAATAAATTAGGTACTTGTAAAATAAAAAATACTGATATTCTTTTAGGGACCTTTATTACAAACAATAAAATAATTATATTTAAATACCAAATCTAAGGACATTCTCGGTTTCCGTGTTATGGTAAATATGTGAAATACCCGTTAATGAAATCAAAATTATCACAGTATCATAATTTTTTGCAGCAATGAACTTAGTGTTCGCCGTGTGGTCTTACTCGTAGGCCGCTATTTCACCGAGAGACCACGGTGGCGAGACCGGTCGCGCATTCGTTCCGTCTTTAAACTATCTAAGGCGACACTAGAGCAGACACCAGAGTCGCCTTGTGTTTCAACATGTCGAATAGAGCGAACAAACACACCGCAGTTTGCATTTGGTGGTGACATTGGAGTCTGTGAGTGATGCGCCAAACAGCGCTATATAGATTAGTGGTTACACGATCACACTGTTGAGCCACCGGTAATATTCTGCTTCCACGTCAATGTTGGTTGCACCACCAAATTGGTTGCGCAACTAAGCGACACCAGGTTACCTCCATACAGCTGTATACATTTTGCTGGTAACAAGCAAAATGTATAAATCAAGCACTCAAGTTCTTAAGTATATTATATTTGCACTGTAAATTTTAGCCGAACTTAAATATCTGTACCTACTGCTTAATTTAAGTTTCTCATTTTAAGTGACTATTACTGTATCTTATGAGAAATAAAGTTGGGTTTCTAAGCCGAATGGTTTAAAGATAACTTTACCGTCGCAATGGTGTCTCGGTGGAATAGCGCCCTAAGCCCTAAATGTATGCGTCCATAAAATACGATACAGATATTATTACTACTGGTAACACAACTCTACATTTTTGCACTTCATCTTCATATAAACTTTACATATGTCAAATTTCAAAGTATTTATCAAGCGAATTTATTATATAATTAAAGAAAAAAGTTATCATTTACTTATAAATATATTGGAACGAGTGCTTGACAAAAGGAATTGTGGTACCTCCCAACCTGCTTTTGGTCAGTAACCACTCATGATTGTAAAAAATTATTTACTTCTATTTTAAAGAAGCTGTGTTACCTATTGCCTAATTATGTTTCCTTTGTGA
The DNA here is from genome assembly GCA_944567765.1 of Carterocephalus palaemon. Classification (NCBI taxonomy): domain Eukaryota; kingdom Metazoa; phylum Arthropoda; class Insecta; order Lepidoptera; family Hesperiidae; genus Carterocephalus; species Carterocephalus palaemon. The sequence continues at coordinate 6,480,925 of OX155637.1, read as the reverse complement.
TAGATCAGGTTGAAATTAGCTCGGGTTTTCGAGTTTATATTTAAGGCTTGCTTAACTATGAGTAACTTTAATGACCATTCTGACCGAACAAATTGAATGATGAGCATTTAATCGGTTACATCGAGTCCCAGTTACGCAGTTATGCGTAGACACTACATAATCGTAGGTTCACAAGGTACACCATACACTATCCGTCTAAAAATATTAAATCTTTTTTTAAACGATATTAGACTGACGAAAATTTGTGTGACCTTTTCCATATAAACATTAAAAATATAGGGTAGGTATATACCTAACATGACTTTACTTTCTTCGTTTTATATTGTACATAACATTTGATGAAAATAGAATTTATTGAATTATAAACTACAGGTACTCCCAAAATTAAATTTATAGAGTAAAGTTAAAGAGTTAATTTACAAAATATACTCGTAGGTACCTACCGAGTTATCTGTGGTTGAAACCTCTTTTATCTGTTCTGTGGTTGAAACATTAAACGATTTTGTACCACATGCTCAAAAATTAACAACGCCACTAGCAAACCAGCATTGGGTAGAATCTTGTACTTAACGTCGAATGAAAACGTATTTAACTGTCCTTCCATTCAATTAATTTCAATTAATTTTGGTAACGTTAAGTTAACCCGGATATTTCAAAGCCTACTTCTAACTCTAGCATCACCCGGAACATATTACGTATAAATATGAGGTTTGGTATCCATGTACGAAATAATGCTTAATGCATTGTATTTAAATTAAGTTTTATTAAATAAATTACATATTATACGAGAAGCATCACAGAGTCAGAACAAATTTAATCAAAATAGAATGTGGAAATGGCATCGGCTTTTTTACACTCAGGCGATTGAATCGATATTGAAATAATTAAAATTGAAACTATGGATTAAATGGAAATAATAAACTATATACTAAATAATATCAATAAATTTATCTAAATAACAAAAAAATAATTCAATTTTCTAATCGATTTCGATACTTCTAATCATTTAAATATTTTTTCAGTCAGTCTGGGTAACCAATAGATCGCAGAGCGTATATACCATTGTTTGTAGTTTCGTTCTATAAAAAGTTTATTATGACATAATTGCATACCTGAATGTTGAGGCGAATGTTGTTTGGGAGAGTTCATGTCTGGAGGGTCATCGCTAAAGGATACCGATTTCTCAAAAGATACTGATTTCTCTGAAATAAAATTGATTTGAGTGAATCAGTTTTTGAGATTTCATTAAGTGGGTCATACTGTTTACACTGATCGTCTGTTTAAACGTGCTTACATCGAAATTTAATTTAATTTAAATAACAAAGACGTAGCAGCAAATATCTACTTACTCAAATTTAATAATTGATATCAGAATATTTAACATCAATAATATTGTTAATCAGTACTCGACGCAACTTGATCAAAATACGGAAAGAGTAATAATAAATAGGGGGATGATTGACTCTTTGTATTTCTTATGGACAGTGTGGTTACCGAATAGTTTGGAGAGTATTAGAAATGTAAACACGCTTAATTAAATTATTAAATGCATAAAATTAAAGTTATAAATTCTAAATAAATAATTTATTAATTATTCTGCACAAAAATGAAATCAAGAGTAAAGTAATGCAACATGTTCTTTACAAAGTGCATTACGTATTTAATGAATCAATTGGTATTACTACCAGAAAGTAGTATTTTTAAAACGTCTTGTTTTAAATTCCATTCATAATAGTAGCACTTTAACATTATTTTGGATTTAATGCTTGTATTTATTTCTTGAAACCTAATAAACTGCACCTAGCGAAGCATAAGCATGCCATCCAAAATATTCCACAATTAAGCAAACTTTTGATCATTTTTATTTTTATACGCATGTAGGCTTAATTCGATTTAATAAGGTTTTTTGATCTGAAAAATCAAATCAAAGGACGACATACATTTTCTAATGTATTTCGTCATCGAATTGTTTCTTTGACGAATAAATGACCCAATAACAATAAAAAAAATACAAATTTTATGAAAAATAATCAGAAATATTTTTAATGTTATAACAAAAATGACAACATTCTTGCCTGAAAAATCAATATCTTTCTATTTAGTGCTTTTTAATTCTTTCAATGCCACATAATATCGATTGAAAGCTCACTTTTACATATTGGCTACCTGAGACCATAAAAACTGTATGCATAACGATAACTTTGTAGATCTACTAAGACTGTGCTAGTTTTATTTAAATACCTGATTTGAGACTGGAATACTACAAAAGGGTGCATAATCTTAAAGTTTCATATAAATCGGTGTACCTATAGGTAATAAATATTAAAGGTCTCCCGGGTATCAATTAAAAAAAAGAAAAAGAAAAAGAAAAATAAAATGTAAAATTGAACAAGTACCAATATTTTTTTTAAAATTCTGAAACAATAAAACGCTAAGACAAGAAAAACAGCATTAAAAAAATTAAAAATAGTTAGTTATGACGAATACTGCGAATCCAACAGCGACTGTATGATAATGAAAAGGCACCTTGAAATGATGATGTTCTACAAAATATAGATTAATAAAACAATAGTATCAAATAAAGTAATAAATACTATAAGTAAATGACCTATGTAACAAATAGAACAATTTGCTTGTGGAAAATTGTGAAATAGATTCTTGTAACAATAACCTAAAACTGCAGAACAAGAAGCATTTTGACTAAGTATTTTTAAATACAAACCTTTTTTCAATGAAAAAAACTGTAAATACACTTTAAGCTGTGTAAAATAAAAAGAATTTATGGTCTATAGATGTGAATAGCGGAAAGACTGATGACAATATGATACTCATCACAAAATAACCTCATAAAAGGTGGCTGAAAATAAATAAATAAAAATCCACACGGGTTAGCAAGCAGTTCTGTCTGTGATAAAATGGATGGGCACTGCGTAATGCATCGCGAATGTTAATTTTGATAGGTGGGAAATGTTCTACCTTGCGTGTGCATGTGTCAAACATGTTGCACGTCTTTTGTAATGGAGTGAAAGCCACTTTCCCTCCTGAGCATTTCGAATGGTGCGGAAGAGGTTACTGGTTATTAGGTCCGCACATTTACGCGTTGGCTAAGAACTTGGGAGAACCTACAATTTGCGGTTTTGTTATTCTCAATTAGAAATTGAACTTTACAGACGCAAAACATTGAGTTTGAATAACTCGTCATTAATTTAATACTGCATTCCACCATTTTCTCAAACAAGAACACAACATAACCCAATTAACTGATTATTTATACGTATTAATTTTTAGACATTAGCAATGCATTAGCAAAATTTTGGACCGCGATCAAGTACACTTACGAAATCTGTCTTTCCCTAATTTGGGGGGTCTCTCGTGGCTGGCATATCGCACTGCATCTGAGTGTAGGAAATTCAATTGGTTTTTAGCTTTCTACCATAAATAATGATGTCCATGTACAACGTCATTCATATTTGAGCTGCGCTAAACTTTTTTTTTTCTACTGACATAATGCGAACATTTAACAGTAAAAGAAACGGAAGGAGTTTAAGAATTTAGAAAGGAATATTACATTTCTACGTTTAACTTCTTCGCTGGAGTTCTGTGTTCTGAAAATAAAGCTCACATACAGGCCAAATAAAATCGTTATTACCTTGAGCCATTGATCTGGCGTTATACGATGGCACATCAGTCCGGGGAGCTACAGCTGGGGGGACGGCCCCAGGTCCGGACGGCACTTGCAAGGCCTGCTGAACCAGCCCAGTTAGGTTGGCCAGTTGCCGCTCCATCTTCTCGACACGAAGACGTTGCATCTCTTCTACCTGGCCCAATCTAAAAGAGCGCAAGCGACAGTCTAATGATAAAACACACGTAAAACAAGTAAAGGCTTTGACTAAAATGAAGTAGTTATTGATACAGTCAACAACATTCGCTTTTAGCTGTTACTTGGGTCGCTGGGCTGCTACAATGTGGCCACAATGTCGCATCGCACCAGTTAATAAATTATTTGGATTTATGCAGTCAAGGTACCACCTATTCAGTATTAAAAAGTTCCCATTATTTTAGACAAGCTTAAAGTCAAATAGATAAAGCGAGCATTGTATTAGTATCGCTATCTTCAAATCCGCACTATAAGATACCTTGCGTCGTATGGAGGGCGACCCATTGGACGAGGGGCTGTAGTGATTGGGTAGACACCATAAGCATCATCGATAATGACGGCGTCACTAGAAAAAAAAAATGACCTTTAGGATTTTACCAAACTTTTAACTAAATATTTTATCGTTGATTCCTATAATTTTACTATGTAGTCCATTTTAATTAATTTACATTAACTAAGTTTATGTCTTCGTCATTAATCTTTAGTTAAAGTCACTGATCTCTCAAGTTATTCTCTTATAAAAGACTCAGCACCTGTGAGCTTGCGTTGCCGACTAATGGATTAACCTGTTTCTACCCATGTTTGTTTTTAATTCGTTTATCATTTATAAGGGGATTTTTTTCCGGACGCTTTTAACATGCTAAACCGATTGTTTAGTAAGTGTAAAGCTGCGTATTGTAAATTCTATGTTAAAGTAAGGTTATATGTATAATAAATAAATAACTCGATTGTTGAAACAAGTGACTGAACAAAACTCTATTCAAATATAAGTATCGACAAGATTTATAATTTTTTTGCATTTATTGTTTTGTTTGGTAATCTTACCCAGCTTCTTCGTCAATAACTGGCGTGATGGTTGCCCTGCTGGTGGAGGGTCCCAGGAACTGCGTATAGTAGGGGTCTTCGTAGGGGCCCCTCGGCGCGGCGCGCTCAGGCGATGACATGTAACCGTCGCTGGCGTGTACTGCAGGAATTAGCCACACGATCAGAGTTACAGAAATAATCAGCGCAAGTACCTATCTGCCCAAAGTCAATAACCTGCGAATGAGTCCAAATTCAAATGCAATAAAAATCCCGCACCAATAACAATAACAATACTCACCGGCCTGTGTATTTAATGGATCTATGACGGCCATTACCTAGGTAAGTACCTACCTACTAATTCCAATGAACATCCTTCATACAGAGCCTTCTGCAATAGTCTTTACCATCCCGCATACCGAGATAAAAGCAGGGTTTTTAAGTTAATAAGGCTTTTAAGTTAAAAAAACACACACAACTTTCACCCGGGCCCTTAAATTGAATCAAAAAATGTAAATGAACAGTTACTCGAAACTATTACAACTGGTTAAACAGTAATAAAAATACTGCAAAAATATATTCGTGGCATTCCGTTACTTGCTCTAAATCCTGGAGCAAGTAACGGAAAATCAAAATATGTTTATTTGTATATTTATCTACGAGTCATTCAGACCGAAAACATTTGACTCCCTCAAGAATAAATTATTATTTATTCAATTACCTACTTTAAACAGAAGCGAACCTCGGTAACATTAAAAGCATGATAAATGTTAACAAAGTGTATTGAATACATTTTGCTGCGATAGTATTAAAATATTCAATCTAGCGCTTTTTATAAATAAGCTAAAGAAGATAGAAGATTAGCAAATTTATAACATGTGTTGGATAAAATATTATCGTATTTGCTGCAATATTAAATTTTTATTCAACTTTTACCGGTAGCCGGATAAGATAATAATGGTAGGGAAAACATCGAAATTACAACAACATTAAGCCTTGCAAATCAAGTCATCGAAGCGAAATAACGTTTGAAGCTCGACGTTATGATTACCAGGGATGGTGTAGAGATGGTCGGCGCTTCTCGGACAATCGACAGCGAAGGGGAAACAGTGGTTGGAGCCGCCGGTAGGCCCGTGCGAGCGCATCGGCTTTCTCGGCCCCGACGGACCTAAACACACACCTCCTTGTACCTAGTGCACTTGACCCTGATAGCCTGTAAGCTGGATGGTTATGAGTGAAGGTAGAGTGGACGTGACGGTCGTGGTTACCTGGCGCAGGAAGACTCTTGACGCGGTCGGCTGGCACGGGCGGCGCGGCGGGGGAGAAGGCGCGCAGCGCGGTCCCTCCGCGTGGCAGCGTGCTTGGCGCGGGGCCTCCCATATAGTAAGCTGGGGCCTTCACCTGCAACCAAATTAAAATAATTGATTGGGAATCGCTATTACCTGTGGCTTTATGACGCGCTGCAGGTCTTTTTTTTCGAATGGACTATTGCTGTATAGTCATGCAGACCTTTAAGGCGTCACCTAATAGGGTGGGAAGCTTCAATCAATCAATCAATCAATATTTATTGCTTGAAACTTGTTTACAACTCATTGAGGTGACATTCCTTATAGTAAGTACAGTTTACCCGCATTGAGAATGAAATAATATAGTTATAGTTTATAGTAGTTAATTAATTACAATTATAGTTACAATATATTTATACAATTTACAATGAACAAATTTTTCCAAAAAAAATAATAGGTACTAATAATAATTTCATCGAAATAATGTAGTAATGTTAACTTAATTATAATTATATAAAATTGAATTATTAATTATTATTGCCTTTATGGTTAATTTCATAGCATTCTTGTGTCAAATTGAAAATATTCATTAAGGTCATAAAAAACATTAATAAATAGCCATGCTTTCAACTGCAGTTTAAACTTACGGGCATCAAGTGATTTTATTTGTAACGGTAAATGATTATATAGTTGGATACCTGAATTGAACGCACTTTTTAGAAATATATTGTTGTTTGCTTTTTGCACACATAGGTCAAATTTATAATGTTCTCGTAAATTTCTGCGCAAAGAGCTGAAACCAAAAGGTAAAGTATTACTCCTTCAAGTGAGTGGGTGCGATTGATCTAAAGGTCTGCCCCTGGGATACGGAACTCGGCTTGAGTCAATGTTGTCTTTGTAACTTCATCAGGAGATCGACGAGTAACTCGGGAATATTATCAAAGTAGGACTTTGAGTGCTCCTTCATGAACTATAGTTGGTAGTTCTAAGTCCCGATGTAGATCTTCATTGCGCACATACCCACAGCCCATGGCTGTGTGCATTAAACGATTCTGTATCCTTTGCAGGTTTATGATTTTATTATGGCTAGCATGATCTAACACAACGCTGGCATATATCATGATTGGTCTGACTTGGTTTTGTAAATTGTCACTTTGTGCCAATTAAGTACCATGGATGGCTGATGGATGGATGGAAACGACCCGACATGATAGCGGCTCTGTTGCGCACTCCTTTGAGCGCTGCAGGTCGCGCAACTTCAGCACGTTGACAATGTGAACCACTCTCGGCTGATGAATGATGTGACCGGTAGTAGTATTAGTGTGCTTCATCCATGTTGAAGCCGAAGTCTTAAACATGCTGAGCTTAAACATACTTTTAAATCTAAAAAGCGATAAATGCTTTTTAGATTTAAAAGTAGTGTTTAACGAAAGTTGCAGACATTCTTTTAAAATTATGTCGGACGATGTGTGTTCACTCAACAGAAAGTAATAAGCTTGTAGACTCGTTTATTTAGTTTCAATAAAATCCTTCACAATACATACTCGTATTTGCAAAAAAGTGTTCTCTATCTGTACAATTTCGTTTTTTGTGAACCTTTTCAACCTTTGACAATTATATTGTGCACATTCCAACGTCATCTATCTTTTAGCATTATAGGTAGTATAGGTAGGTCTGTGCATGTTGTAGTTATAGGAAGCTAGCTTGCGTGTTATTTATGTATGAATTATACGTTTATGTGCCAAAGGTCAAGACACATTAATACTTTAAAATCAAATCGACTTTACAGGTTATGGCGGACAAATGAAATCTAAGTCCAGGTGTACCTGCAACATATGTTAAAATTATTGCACTCAATCCGATTTAAAAGCGGATTACAATACGATAAATACTACATTAAAGGATTGATTGAAAAGTAACTTGAGTTATAAATTGGTAGATTTTCGCCACCTTCCACTCAAATTCAATTCAATAATTTTATTTAAATAGTTCAAACGTTATGTGGCACGCTAAATGATTGTCAAAAACATTTTATTTCGCATAAACATTTATATGTTTCTGAACAATGTATGCTAAGCTTAGCATTATAGATTAAAGAGAAGTGACCAGGATGACACAATATATCCTATTAACATAACTTCAATCTGACTGAACTACAAAGTGATATAGTCACACAAATGGTAAGGTATCCATTTATATCCATTAACCTTTTAAGGTCCACCGCTGGACATAGGCTTCTCCTAAACGACACCAATCCGACCGATCCTGTCTGTCGTGTGTCTCCTTTCTCGACGGGCGACCTGTACTCCTTTTTATGAGTCGTAGTCTCCATTCGAGGATTTTCTTCCCCACTGGTTATAAGTTCTTCGAACGACGTGGCTCATTGCCACTTCAACTTACTAACTCTGCGAACTATTTCGGTGAGCTTTGTTTCGTCTATGGATTTCATTATTCCATAGCGCGCTGTAGATATTATATAGAAAAATCTAGATCAAGCCTTTCGGACAGCTGATACAAATCTCTTGTTCATCTCGTCCACAGCAACGTAGCTCTCCAGGCAAGCGAAAGGGTTTGCCAGCATAAGCTGAAAGTCTTCGGAGCCTTGAATCTCTAAAGGTGTTGGGCACATGGAAGTGAAATATGATCACTACCGGTTTTGAACCTGTTAATCGCGGAGACATCCTTAAACGGTAAGTATAATCAGTAAGAAAGTATAATTTGCAACGTTTGTTGGTATAGTCAGAACGCAACTATGTATTGTAATAAAATATACATTAGCGGTTTACAAACAAAACATCAAAGCAATAACAATTGCGGTAGAAGCCGCAGAGATATCTCAGTTATCGTTTTGTTTTAACGGTGTGAGCACTCATAACTTGATGGCAACTGGTGACTCTTCTGGCAACTCTTCAAAGATTTCATTCAACAAATTGTTTTTTCGAAGAAGTAAGAATAATACTCGTAGTTGTATTTTTTAAATTAATTTTTCATGGGATCTGACCAAGCTAAAAGATAGTTTGCTTGTGTTTTTTGGGATTAAAATGTTTAAAAGAATTGTATAAGCTCATAATGATAAATGCATGTTAAAATTAATCAGGGATTTTGTCTACAGAGTGGTGGACCCCGGGTTCAAATTTACTTTTTATCTACCTATTCATACTAGGTTTTGAGTGAACATTTTATTATTCTGTGCATTTGTGTATTATTTAGATATTCTAATATAATTTACAATCAAACGAGCATAGTAATGTTCGATTGTAATTATGTGAACGATTTGATCGAAGTGATTTATTTTTGTTACTTCATACGTCTACTCGTAAGCACTGAGTTTAATAAATAGCATAACTTCTAAGCTGGAGCTCCGTTTCAGGCAAAGTTTTAGCGGGATTTTCTAAATTTATAGGGTCGTGGACCTAACGATTCCGAGATGAGTTACGTGCCTAACAGTGAGATACAGAAAGGGTTGGTCATGGAGTATTATTTTTGCCTAAATTATCTTCTTTTTCATGGACAGCACAAACTGGTAAGACATAATGACTGCTGTGCCATATAACGACAAGAGCTGGAATTGCATTGGTTTTAAACGGTTTTATTTTTTATTTCAAGCATTAAGGTTCTATTGCCAGATTTACGACTAAAACAAAATTGGCTAGCATATCAAATTAATTTATAGTTATGGCATTTATATCGTCATTTCTGACATCAAATACAACCAGAATTTCGTAATTTCATTTAAACGTACCAATCAGATAAACATAAGAGCGTAAAGACAACAAAGAAACAACTTCAAAGTGCCAATCCATTCATCTCATTCCCATATGTTACTCTTTTGAACGACATCATCTGCTGATTCCTATACCACCTTGTTTACTAAAGAAAGCTATTTCGGTAACAAGTCAGTTACTGGAATTGTATTTCACAGTATAAATCAGTCATTTATGATTTTAGTAGTTTTCGGAGTTAAGGATAAAATAAGATTTTTAAATAGATAAATGATAACAAACCAGAATGCGGCACCACCCATGCACTGCCGCCCATGACTGCTGTGGCCAAAATGTGACTATTATATATATATTTAAATATTATTTTAATTGTTGATTTAATAATAATCCCTTGCAAAATTTGAAAAGATATATTATTTTACAGCCAGCGTTATGTTGTGGACAGCTTATTTGTTCCTGTTAGTCTCTGTGCCTTCGAGTTATTCAATTAATAAGCCTGTCTATAAAATCGCACTTACTCAAAATGGATATGCTCAGGTAAATAACTGCATTTTTATATTATCATTACCAATAAAATAGTGGCCAAATATGAGTTATTATTATTCAGTTAGTACTTTTTAATTTATTTTATGTTTTACGCAGTTTTTGCAGTACGACGTGGAAACTCCACCGCTAAGGGAATTCACATTTTGTGCATGGGTGCGCGTATTTGATCTTAACCACGATCAAAGTATTTTAACATATGTTGGTAAGTAGCTAGTTATCAATTTTTATATGTGATTAAATTGAACAATTAACGTTAACATTAGATCTTATATCCATTTTTCACTACATATATGGTATCAGTATAGGCTCGATAAGCGCCATTACACTTTTTACCGCCGGAGAAGAAAACGGCAAGAAACGCGATAGCTGCTATTTTCAAAATTTACGATTCGATCGTATAAGTAATCATTTTCTTTATAGAATACCTATTGTGAGAATCTTTTGTTCTACTTTGAGATATAAATTTATTCTCAGAGGGATAAGTAGGTAATATTATCAGTCATTATTTTGTTTGCCATAAAATAATTTCATAATTTACTTAATCTAGAGCTAGGTACTATCAATTTATCTTTATTTTCTTGTAATAAAGTAAAGTACCCTTTTATTTATAAACCAATTTTTCAGCCCTCAAAAAATTTCACGCTTTTGTAGGCCTTAGCGTCCACAAACGCAGATGTAGAGTAGCAGTAGCGTTAAGCACACAATGCTGTGAAGTAGCTAAAATACACCAGTCGAGCTGATGTTATGGTTAATCTGGAGTTCTAGTTAACCTGTAGGAGAATGATTAGCCAATTTTTGAAGGCACGAGCGGCTGCATCTATATTGATATTAAAGTAGATAAGATAGTTGTGTGTACCAGTTAGTAATAATAATAAGTACTTAAGGTAAAACTGTTCATGTGCACCGTGTTTCCCACGCGAAGGTGGGAGCGGTAAAGATAAGGGGTAGCAACTTCTTAATTTTCTTTTGTCACCTAATGACTCGGATGACATAGTGAAATACATCAATTTTTAAAGAAATACATAAAATCCACTGTTCTCATTAAAATAAAATATTTATGTATGTACATGCCTTAATATCAAATATATATCCATGTAGCTATGGAATTTATGAAGTAGGATTGTAGCAATTTGTCGGCAGACTGTTTTGGTCTCCACAACTGGATTGCTGTTATGAATACTAAAAGCAATAACAGATAACCATTTTTATCCCCTTATAGTATAACACTATAAGACCTATAGGTATACACCTACAAAGGACACACGGACAATGGAGCTACGATTATTAGATTCCTTTTTAGAGGATCGGAAGAAGTATTTCACTTCTTCAAGGAAAGATTTTTAATAACAATCAATTACGTTGCAATTTTTAATAAACTTTTTATTGGAACATCAAATGAGTGCTCTGCTTCACGTGGCACCAAAGTCAGTGATCTCAAGTCTCAAAGAATCTCTAATATTTCAATTTACTTCATTCAAAGCACATTTTATCAACATTTAATAGATAGATTGAGAAGGATTTTTTTCAGATAATAAAAAAGTCGAAGAGTTGAGAATGGTGTTCACAATTAAGCGTTAGAGCGTTAAAACAATCTGTAGGACTCCAAGCAAATTTTTAGTAGGAAAACCTAAGCAGTTGCACCATCTAGGTCTTAAATGACAAAAATCCAATGACGAGAAGTCTATCTGGATTCAAATTACCCCAGAACAACTGGCCAGCACCAGAACAACAAATATTCTTCATTCTCTTCTATCTTTGAAACTACATTTTAGCAACAGTCCGTGGACTAATCGACATAATGATATCCGGCGGGCAGGTACACCTGCGATAATGTCAATGAAATACTTGACTGTAATGGGAAATAGTAACTTCTATATATATAAAAACTAGCTTTTGCCCGCGATCCGCCCGCGTGGTCAAAGGGAATTAACAATGAGTTGTTTATCATACATGACACATTTATTGGTGGATGAATAGTGACAGTTCCACGATTAAAAGATACTAACTACTTAACTGCTATACTAACTACTTAACTAAATTTTCGCAAAATAAACGCCATCTATTAACAACAACCGGAACTAAATATCTAGCAAATAACAAAACATCGATATCTTCCCATGGGGATGTTTTACCGGGGTAAAAAGTAGCCTACGTCACTCTCCACCCTCCTCACTATCTCCACACACAAAAACCATACCATATAATAGCTTCGTTGCGACGTGAAAGCCGGACAAACAAACAAACAAACACACTTTCGCATTTATAATATTAGTATGGATATGGATGTTATGTTGGTTTGTGTACGCTTCAAAAACTCAAAAAGTTATGCACCGATCGAGCTGAAATTTTAGCATGATATATAATCCGCATCAAGGATTGTTTTTATCTAATTTTTGCATCAGTCTTCATCCCCTAAGGGGGTAAAACGGGGGTACAAAGTTAGTATGAAACTTTGCCGTTTTTGAAGTCATGTGAGCAACCCGAACGCGGGCAGACGTCGTTAATGGGTCTAATTCTACGCGAGCGAAGCTGCGGGCATCCACTAGTACTTTATAAATATTTACAAAATGTTTCCTGATCAGGATTTTTGATAACAAGTGCCTAGGCAGGCGAGTAGAGTGGCTTCCAATTTACCAATTTTATCAAAATATTGAGGATTTCTCCACATTAGCAATACATTTCATAATAAAAATTTTTAAGGTAGATATGTCACTTTGAAGCGCAAAAATTTATGATAGACTTATTTCGGTTCATTTCAGAATCACTCAGTCTGACTAAATAAACAAAAGGCAAATTCCTGATATTATATTTTTTTCCGTCCTAAACCTAAACGCGTCTGATTTCAATCCATGTACCTACATGTGTATGAAAATGTGGATTGTGAAGAGTTTCAGGTTTATTTATTTAACTACACATTTGCCCATGAGAACAGAACATGAGTTACTTTCCCACTTACTAGAGTAAAACATTGAGCAAAACTCGTATCTTTGCGACATCGTAATAATATATGCGACCCTATTTTTTGGAACCGATAGCAAACAAGTCACTTTTTTCTGTATTACACAAGTCAAAAACCGAAAACTACATTCCTTTCCTTTGGCGATTAGTTAACCAATGTGAATGAGGACTAATTAAATTATTTCAACCTTTTTTTTTTTTTTTATCGCTGGGAAATGCAGTTTACGCATCCCACCCGGCCATAAGGTCGGGCGGGTATGTGGGACTCGCCGATTACGGAATACCCACTAAAACCCAGCGGCACCCTCAGCGTTGAAGGGAGACGTCAACGCTTGTTCTACTACATCATTATTTTGTCTATAATTCACTAATACAATTCTACGATGACAATGAAGGGCTGATAAATGTAAAATTATTATGCACCATGCGGCAGTGCCAGCATGACGGAGAACGCGTTCAACATTATTTCATGGTTTAGTTGGTTATTATAAGATCAAATTTTTAAGAGATTGTAATCATGTAATGTACATACAGAGTTCTTGGACTGAAGGACCTATATAAATACTAAGCCACTAGTGCTCTCGTCTATTATTTCCATCCATCCATCCATCTATCCAACTATGATGAGCTCCAGAGCGAGCCCCTTTCTTCATGCCACAATGAATTAATTAGGGTGACAATCGCTGTTGCTTTTCTGTGAAAGATTACGCCGAATCATTATTGCCCTTTGTTAAAATTTATGCTTATATGCTAACCATAATAAATTAGAAGCGGGAACACAAAGTAGAAAGAGCAAAGATCATGACGCTCTGATTAAAAGTGAAAATAGTAAACGATCAGACTAAATAAACTATATTCTCGTCACACGAATATATAATATTCGTGTCACGAGTTAACACTTGTATTTGTTCTGTGTCTGGATGTCAATATTATCTATTTAAGTATGTATTTAAAAATATCTGTGTATGTATATCAGTCTCTGACACCCATAACACAGGCTCACGCCTACTTTGGGGTCAGATGGCCGTGTGTGAAAATGTCCAAGATATTTATTATTTATTTATTTATTTATTTATTTTAATTGTAATTCCAGTCATATGTCAAGGTTTATGGTTTATATATAAGCAATTTATGCTTATAACGTAACTTTAAATACCATTTGCGTACACCATTACGTGTGATTGAAGTAAATGAGGCATTATTAATAATGTATGAGTATACGATTTGTGACTTCACGATCTAGTTGTTATGTTTTTATGTGTGTGTTTATAATGTGTGTCTACGTTGCTTGCAGCGAACGGTAACAACCGTGTTGTAAGAGTTTGGCTGGACACCGGTGGGCGATATTTAAGTCTTTCTATTGATGAAAAGGTACAATCGAGTATCCCTATCGATTTTGGAATTGATTTGTGGCGGCATATTTGCCTGTCCTATCAATCGGACCACGGAGCTTGGGCACTCTACATCGATGCGCGTCTCGTGTCCTGTGAGGCCGCGCAAAGTGTGAGCATATCTTTATCTTTATTCATAATAAAATATATTGTAATGCCAGTCACATAAGCCTGCGCTATCTTTACCTACCATGATATACAAAGTTGTTCATTCGTGCACTGAACATGACTAATGACTTATTAAGTCAACACCAAGGTCACAACTTACACGTGATAAATTTGCCAAAGTCAAAATGTTACGAAATTTGTCAATAAGTTAAGGATGTCTTAAGAGGTCTATCATATTTTTATTGTATTCGAGCTTTGACTCTAGTTTTGATGTATGATTATGGTTTAGATAAAGTAACATCATTCAAAAATATATATTCCCGAGAAAATTTGATTACTTGGAGTGTTCTAAATAAATGTTTCAATTAGTTTACATAAATCAGTAAAAAACTTGTCAGTGCCCTTTGCACTTGTTTTTATATAAAATAAAAAATTTATAAATGTTTTATTTTTATTTGTCAATAAGTTAAGGATGTCTTAAGAGGTCTATCATATTTTTATTGTATTCGAGCTTTGACTCTAGTTTTGATGTATGATTATGGTTTAGATAAAGTAACATCATTCAAAAATATATATTCCCGAGAAAATTTGATTACTTGGAGTGTTCTAAATAAATGTTTCAATTAGTTTACATAAATCAGTAAAAAACTTGTCAGTGCCCTTTGCACTTGTTTTTATATAAAATAAAAAATTTATAAATGTTTTATTTTTGGGCATCTTTTTATGCTTTGTTACATCTAATTTGTCATAAATTATTCATTTATAAAAATGTTCATAATACAAAATTGTATCTTTTACTTTGGAATGCTAAAATCATTTTTTAATGTTTCATACACCTAAAATAATTCTGTAAAACAAAGAACTACTGATAATTTTTAGTCCAAAATTTTATTTTTTATCTACAAATATTATAATCTAAATTCAAACAAAAATTATTGAATAACTAAGGATAGATTGCTTGAAAAATGAAATAGTCTATTCAAAATTAAACTAATATTTTTAAACAATAATTGTTGTATACAGTTCTATAAATCAATATCATCAATAATAATTAATCATTTATAACAGCAATGCTGTTTCCATATTGTGTTAGCTACTAAATTATATAATTACAATAATCTTAAAACTGAGCACTATGATTTTGTAATAAACCTCTTAAGTATATCAGCTACGATCGTATTATAAAAGAGAATCGTATTGAACTAAATAAAAATTACATCAGTATCGATATATGATCGTTTTAGTTACATAAAACATAATTAACGAGCTTAACTAACAAATGAAAATACATCGTTAGGTACAGTCAAACATTTATAACCTCCTCCTTTTTTCGAAATCGGTTAAAAATTACTTTAAATAAATAATATTAGCGGCGTAGGTTATAAATAAGCAACTTTAATAAATAAGCTATGTTAATTTCTGAGAAAACAAAATTTGATTGAATTAACGTTAATATTAAATTAATAATATTCCAGTTACGTATGTTAAATGGATTTCGACTTTACTCCACGAAATTTAAAGTCAACAAAAAACAAAATCAGCTTAATTAAAAGTCGACAAAACACACCAATATTTGTAACAGCAAAATTCAAATGAAAAATATCAAAATACTAATGATATTTACGAGTATTTCCATGCTGTTTCCATTTTTAAAAAGGAAATTTTTACCGCGTTTCGTTAATAACACCCATTATAATAATTAAGCGAAAATGGAAATAATAATTAAGTGAAAATGGAAATTGTAACTCTTTTTCGTCTTGTTACGCTAATGGTTTTACTCGTCCAGGAATTGCCTATTTCCGGCCTGTATAATAATGTATAGAATAGATATACTTAAAATATATTATAATAATATAGTACCTATATAATATTTCAGCTATACGGATATGTCCTGCCTGGAGGGGGCAGTATGATTATTGGATATGGAATAGCAAACAATGGTAAGAGGTCAATTTAAAATTAATATTATTATGGAACTTTGATAGATAGATATGTATAAGAACTACGATTCTTCTATCTTAATATAGGAGTTTAAATTTTTTAAGAATGACTACGCTAAGATCTACCTTAAGGTACTTAATTAGTAGCTGGTTAAGTAGCAGTAAATTTTTGATGATTTTATTCAGCACAAAGTGGTCCCAAATGAATCCAAATTTTTACCTGAGGCTTGTAGCATATCCTATACGAGTAGCACATATAGCACTTTACAAAAGCCATCACATCCCGTCAATTTAAAGTAAAGTAATATGCATAACATTGATTTCAATGATGTCCAGGACTGTATCTTAAACATCTTTATAAAATATATCAATAATATTGACTAATCGTTATTTGTTAGTTTTTATTATAAAATTTTACAACCTAATTTAAAAAAATCTTTTTAGGAATCCCGGATGGCTTAGAAGGGGAAATATATGGAGTTAATATGATTTTAACATCTACAATAGAAAGAAACTACACTATTAAATCACACCCGCAGTTCAAGCAAAAACCTTTTCACAGGAATAAAATTACTGGCCATGATAACTTGGAGTATGTAGTCCTTGGTAACATGAAAAATGATCAAATAAAAAAAAGAGATAAACCAGACCAGGGCGCACCTGCTTTGAATTCAAGTAAAAGCTACATAAAATTTAGAACTCCATATAGTTTCATTGAACATGATGTCGGACAATCTTCATTTATGAAAGCAAACCCCGCAGATATGTCTATTGAAAAGGAAATTCTAGACATCCCAACAAAATCTACAGTACGTGCTTCTGAAAATGATAATATAGATTTTTGGAAAATAATTAATGAAGCCGGGAATAAAGGAAAATTTAAAAATTCGTATAACAATGAAATTTTTAGCTCTGGAACACAAAACCTTCCTACTATTTCTGAATTTGAAACCCCTCCACCACTGAGTTTAATTAAGTACCCAAATCAAATTACTTTCAATAAAAGTTCTGTATCATTTACTAAGCCTAATATTATATCTGATAAAAACCAAAACTCGAATGAACAATCGAAAATACCCGATTTTGAAAAACCGCCCCCGGCTAGTAAAAATACAAAAGTTTACGGCCAATGGACGACTTCAAAGTTTGCAAACAGTGTTTTGAACTATCTGAAAAGCATTAACTTTAATAATAATGAGAAAAAGAAAGTACCGCCTACAATACCTCTTTTAAAGGTATCAGACTCTTTCCCGTACGCTTCAGACATCAAAGTATCTAAAGTCCGCCCACCGTTGAAGTTTCAAAGAAGAAACTTTATGGATAAATGGTTAGAAATAAATAAACGTGACGTGAAATATCCTGAGATTAACGTACAAATTTTAAAAGAAGATTTAAGAGGTAATATTATTGAATCTCATTCCAAAACTCATGCAGAAAATGTGGAAATTATTAATAGAGGCCAAGGAATGAAAAATACAGAACACAGATTTTATAGAAATGTCGATTCTCAGCATTCATACGAAGAATTTGACAGCAATGAAGTTCAAAATCCAAATTCTAATTTCAAAACAAGTAAGTTAACAGCTCCATATAGAAGCAACGACCTAGTAACGATTCTGCCATTTCTCAAATCTTTAAAATATTACGTAGACAACCTAGAAGTAAATAAGAAAGACAAAATTTTAAGTTCAAATAATATGTATTTAAAAAACCTATCCAAAGCGAATAAATGGCATAATGTTAAGTCGTACAGTAATGATTACACACCAAGACAAATTAATATTAACATGGCGTCACCATTGCAGAGTGATATTCAAGAGAAATTGGAAGAAGTTAATAAAAAACTTCCTTCCATTCGATTAAAGTATAAACCTGACACACAGAAGCTTGAGCCTGACCAAGACGCGAGAATTATTCAAGGAAGGCATTTAGCGTCTGCAATGTCAAATAGATCCAATCATAATATAGATTCAGTGTCTTTGATTAAATATAATCACGGTTTCTTGCCTGGTCATGATACAAAAGGGTCATCCACTAAGGACTACCAAACTTTACAAGAAATCAGAAACTCGGATAGTAAACAAGACAAAAACAATTTTCATAAACAAGTTAAGTTAGGAAATGTCTTAAATGAGCGAAATGTGATCGGTATTAATATGAAACAAAATAAGCAAAGTTTTATAGGTGGTGATGAAAAAATTCCAGATATAAATAGATACAGGTCTGATATAGACCGTGAATTCGAAAAAGTTCCCCCTTCATTAGGCCCAAAAATTTGTAAAAATGTTGAATTGTATGACCGTTTGTTTTATGTACAGCCCGATGGAAGCATAGACGTTACGAGTATTTTATCTCCGATACGGGAAAAAAATACTGGTATAGAATTCATTATGCAAAATTATAAAAAATGTTCTTTGGAAAACTCTGAATTGGAGAAAAGTGTTATATTATTAATAGACTGGAATAAAACACCTGTAAGATTGTTTGGTGGAGCTTACCCTAAAAAAACTACTGATTTGTGTGGATTCTTTTGATGTAAAAACAGTGACAAAATAAACGATGGCTCTTTTTGTTATTACTAAAATAAGCTTTTATTTATCTTACAATGTTTGTAAGTTTGGGTCAAATCTAGTAAATTTGGACCACTTTTAGATCATTTTCGTGATTAGTCGACTTAGCGACTAGTCGTTTGTCGCGATCTGCTAATAATTAAATTTACTCAGAAAGATTTTTTATAGTATGTATATGTATAAAAAAATCTTTACCATTTATTTTTTATTTTTAGTTTTCTATGAAATCTTTCTTATTCTAAATGCATATTTAAATTTTCGTTTTTTGTTTACCATTTCCATCATATGGCGCTAATCCTAAGCATAGCAGCATGAACTGAACTACACCTACTCTTTCGCAACGATATTTTCGCCTTACTTTAGGGAATTCGCGTTTTGGGAAGTCCCACTACCTGAGAAATTTTTCCAGGGGTAAAAATCCCTTCGGTAACATCCCCGCTGTTGAGCGGGGATGCTCACAACGTGGAGCGCGCGAAGCACTTTTTTACTAGTTAATTTTTTTTATTTAGTAAGTTTTTACATTATTTTTTTTTTAAAAGCCTCATATAAACTACAACATAGAAATATTGTGATAATATAATTTAACATAATTTCTTGAATTTTAGTAGGTATTAAATATGTATACATATCATTGCTATTGTTAATACAATGACATATACATACATAGTACCAATAAAATGGAGTCTATAAAATCCGAATAAGTAGTATTTATAAGGCGAGTGCGCTGATTTTGCACCTCAGTTTATCCACGCAAAATGTCTGAATTTGACCCGCAAATACGAGTACTTCGGCCTGAGTTAAAAATTTTGATGGGATACACCAGAACCCATTTTGTCGAACTGTTGGGCTCAGGGCTCCTGTCGGAATGGGAGGTGACCCGTGGATTACGATCCACCATTAGGCCAGTTCACCACACAGTACAAAATCGGATTAGCAGATTTACATAGCATTGAGAACATTATGTGTCTACATAATCTGAGCAGACGCTCATTAGTGTAGTGTAGTATTAGAGCGGTGTAGATTAGTACGCCTGAGAAGACGCTCAGGCGTATTAATCTACACCGTTACAGCTGGTAACATTTAATTTCTCTCTTCTCAGTTGCATCAACTTTGTGAACTTTAGAAAAGTCATTGGTGTTTGCTTGGTTTTGACACAACATTGCACCCCTTCGAGTGAGAGGTGAGTTAAAAGGCACTGGTACATTACGATTGATGAACTATCCAATCAATCATTGTTTGTGACTTTCCATTTTTAAAGTTGGTCTTCAATAATAATATTATTTTATAATTTGTTGGCTTGGCTTTTATGAGTTCCTTTGCTATCGCCTCGAGACAGCTAACTTTTTAAATTAATTTATATACTCCCAACAAGTGTCATTCATAAATTGTCTTTTAACTTTATCTATACGTATGAAAAAAAGGCTATATTGATTTACAAAGCAAGGGCATGGCAAGGGCCATGTGTGCCCCAAGGTGTTATTTTTTCTGATTCTTGGTACTTTAAATTTAGAAGAGTATTTTGTAACTACCCTTCTATCTTCAGTCCATGTCATAGGATAAAATATTAATGATGCTGTTGAATTTGTTATAGATCGAACGAGATTAAACCAGAAATATTGTTTAAACTTTTTTTTTCTAGGGATTTGGCAAGCCTTTGATAGTCTGCGTCCTAATGTACCGTAAATACCGATTGTTAGAAGTTAGATTCGCTAGTAACTTGACTGAGTTTTTTTGAAGACCCAGATAAACTTTCTTAATCTTTCAGCAATGCTTTTAATATACTGGTTCCATCTGATGGTCTACAACCACACCGAGATATTTAAAACTACTACTGCTGTCTAGTTTCTGACATGCGTAACTTAATAACGCTAGGTTTGAGCAGGTATGCACTTTTAAATTAAAAACTGAGTTGGTAGTGTTGTGGTACGGATCGAGAGTGGCACGTATTTTGTTTTTGTTACATTGAGTGTTAGTAAATGAGTTCTGAGCCAGATGGACACATAGTAAATACTGCGATAGATTTTAGATTTAAGTATACGTACTTATATCAAGTTTATTCATCCAAGCTGCTATGATATCGTTGAAGAGGACATGGGACCCACTTGAGAGTATCCCCCTTCAGTAAAGAAATAACAAATATATTGTCTGTTTTTTCCTGTCAAGATATACCATCTTATGGAAATGTGTAAATGGTGGCTAGTGGGAATTACCCTTTTTCGTCATCATCATCATCATCATCATCATCATCACAACCCTTTCTTAATCCCACTGTTGGGCACGGGTCTCCTCTCAGGATGGGAGGGATTGGGCCTTAGTCGACCACGCTGGCCAAGTGTTGATTGGCAGACTTCACATGCCTTCGAGAACATTAAGAAGAACTCTCAGGTATGCAGGTTTCCTCACGATGTATCCTTCACCGTTATAGCAAATGACACTTAATTTCTTAAATCGCACATAGCTTCATTCATTGTCAAGTCATTGGTGCGTGCCGCTGTGGTTTGAACCCGGATCACTCGAGTGAGAGGCGAGTTCGATAGGCACCGGACTGTCACCGCTTTTTTGTCAACAACTGTTTAATTAAGGTCAGTATTCTTAGTACTGCTTGAATATCTGTAATTATCTGAAAATATTTTCTTTACTTCTTTCTTTCTGACTGAGGTACATAAGACTCCTCTTTGGAAGTCGTTTCAAAAGCGTTGCCTTATTCATCAAATTCCTGGAGCCAGGCCAGACTTAACAGTTTACCATAAATGCATTGACTTAGGAATTATGCGATTAATGCGGATATACAATACGATATTATTTATTAACGTTTTATTGAGACATTGAGCGTGAGAATGCATAATGCAATTACTTTGTCGGTATATAAACCTGTTTACATGTACATTTGACACCAACGAAAACTCTTAACACAATATATTTAGGCATTCAGACTTCGTTATTCAATTAACAGGTAAATCACAACATCCACGCACTCACCTCAGCTCTAGTGTCCTATCCAGAGTGAGAGTCAAAAGTATTAAAAAAAAAATGTAACATCTATCAAGGTTCATTCCATGAAGTGTGAAAAAGTGCCCCAACGCCTAAAAACACAGCTCAAAGTAGATTTATGTGTTATTTAAAACTAGTAGACGCCCGCAGCATCGCTCGCATGGAATTATAAGACATAATAATAGATTTTTCTTACCGCGTTAACTTTTGCTCCAATAATTTGTAATGAACCTGTAAATGTGTTATCCCCTATGTTTATTTTACACCCTTAAGGCTAACATTTTTACAAACTTTAAATGCCATATTTATTTATATCTAATCAACAGCCTAAAATATAAATTTTATGCTTCTAGTTCTGAAAATGACTATACTTTCATACAACCTTTCATCCCCCTTTTCAACCCTTTAAAACATTTTTTTTAAAATGTGTTTTTGTGTCCTTTCTCAGGCTCTAGACTATCTATGTACCAAATTTCATTTAAATCGATTCAGTAGTTTTGGCGTGAAAGCGAGACAGACAGACAGACAGACCTTTCGCATTTATAATATTAGTATGGATGGATTTATTATTGTTTATGAAATTATGCTTCCATGGTTTTAATGCGCCAGGCCGCTTGATAATGGGCCACGGTTCTCCGTATGGCGAAACTATATAATTGAACGCACGGTAATCCATAGCACAATGTCTCGAAACGATCTTATTAGTATGTGATCCGAGCAACTATCAAAATTTCATGCTCGATTCCGTGCTTTGTAGGGCACGTTAAGCCGTCAGTCCCAGTTTTTTTCAATAGTAAATACTTGTTTGGCTGTTCAGCTTTGTCGAAAACCCTCGGGATGCTTGAAAACATTCGACACTAATTTAGTTATGTATTAGAAAGGAATAATATTTGTAATGTAATAATATTTGTAATGTTTATTTCGTGAAATGTAAAGATGCATGCGTGTGGCGAACACCCAGTTTGTTATACCAATAATGTTGTATTAATTACTTGCGAGAATGTTCCAAGCGGATCTTTCTCCCATTTCCCTTATGGTGTAACGTGAGTGAGTGTTCCGTACTTACAACGAGTTTTTGAAAGTAGCCACACGTTCAAGTCACTGTGCCAATTGAAACTGGAGCATCGATAACTGCATACCATAACGAATTAACCAATCCATTTCATGTGAATATTAAGCAACTGCGAACTGGCTCAGCATTTGTTTTAGTTAATGAAATAATTACCTCCTCTCATGGAAAATCTCAAATTTAAATATGTATTTTTTTATATTTCGTTTCTATAATTGATCAAATTGTCATTGAATTGAAACTTACATTCCTTTAATATATCAAGTGAAGGGTTGTGGGTTCCGCCACACATGCCACTGCCACCCAAAAAATCTATTGTTACTATATCAAACTAACCGTTATACGAGTTTAAAGATCATAATACAAAAGTTTTGATACAAACTTCAGAAACTGCATTTACCTTTCAATAGCAAATTACCTACTAATAAATAACAAATTTCTACAATATTTATTTTTAACAGACATACCTACACACATTGGTGTTTGCCTTTTTATATGGATGTATGATAGTAAACGAGCTGCAGCACCAACTATCCGCTGCCGCCAATAACAACTGAAACTGACTTTGAATATGACCAAATATCTAAGATATTATTTACTCCAGTTAGCAGAATTCGAAGATGACATCCACTCTAGTAGAGAATACAGACGCAGGGCCCAAGATTCGTACCCCATTGCCAGTGATATCTTTTGAGTTGCGGTATATTCGGCCAGCGGTTAAATTTTATCATGTGTACCATATTATAGTAGGTACCATACCAATTTTAGTATTGAATTTACATAGTATGTTGTATTTAAAACATTTGTTTTTAGATCAAGCTCTGCTTCATACAATACCTTGAGTAATTCAATATAGGTAAGGTCGTAAATATGCCTACCTATTACTTACGATGCATCTAGGCAGCTGATTCTGGAACGACAGTGAACGCAATACCTTCGTTCGACCCAAATGTTCCGAACGACTGGCTTATGTAACACTCGGTCTGATACAAGTATCTTGTAGCTCGCGAATACATCACCGCGGGGCTTAGATTATGAACCAATGGTACAATCTAAGTTTCCTAGAAAACCGGTGCTGCCAGCGATAGAGACGGCCGCAATTGCATCTAATGTCGTCACCAAAATGGTGTCCTTGAAAACGGTTTCGTCACAGAACAGTGTCTTGTAAGTTTCTTCGATACGGGTCAGTGCGCTGTCTGGTGAGTGTGTTCACCAACGTCATACGATTTTTCAGGAATTGTCCCAATTATCGGTTTCCTGTTGAAAAGATGGAGTTTTATCGGAATTACGATAGTGTTGATGTCTTCTAGGAAGTCTAGTCTAGCTAACACTCGAGTGCCGTACGGAGAGACTAGCCGCAGGCTGATTACCTATTCGTGCCCTCAGCGGTTACCGGTTACATTACGATAATTGTAACTGTGGAAGAGAATGCATTTCCACAGTGATAAAATCGTCGCTTGAATCAGTGGGTAATAGAATAGAGCAGAATTATTAGTAGGTACGTAGGTACCTATAAAATTAAGGGGCGATTTCTGATTTTCTATCCAGTGCATTTTCATTTCATTTCTTCCGTTTTTTTTCAAATGCAAACAGCATACAAATTTTAATAGATAACTCATAATCACATACAACATAAATCATCACAGCATTAGCATAGGTATATATAGATCATAAGATCAAAAACTAGCATAAATAGTAGAAAATAAATTGTCTCAGATCAACGCTCTACGTGACGCACGTTAACAGAGGTTAAGGTCATAAGCACGATACGTGTATGGATAGATGAATCTTATTCATTTAGAGTTCGTCTGTTCCAACTAGAAAATAGAAATTTCACATGGTTATTCTGTTCCAATATCCAATGTTTATGATAAACATGACCTTATTCTACACCCTGCACAAAATATGATTGCGCCGCCGCGCCGCCGCGCCGTAGCTTACTTTGTGACACTACCTAGGTGGGCTCCAAAGGAAATTATTATTGGTTATTTGCAATAACATGTAATTTTGTAATAGTATTAATTTAAATTTGATAATCCGTGAAGTGCACCATAACTTGGTTTTACATTAGTCACGCTCTTTTACGTTTAGGCTGATTATGTTTGCATATCACGTATACATAAGCAGCTAAAAGCGCAATCGATCTCGTAAGAATGGCAAGATGTCTGCTCAAAAACTACTTCTTTCGTTGAACGAAAATTTTAATTCGATCTCTGTCAAGATTTTGTAACTTATTCAAAATCTAGCCTATCAACATCCATACGATTTGAACATTGTTATTAGAAAAAGACATGAAGACAAAACCTTATTTAAACAATATACATATTTATCTATATAATAAAAGGTGAAGCTGACTGACTGACTGGCTGACATATCAACGCAGGGCCTAAACTTTATAGTTTAGAAACTTGAAATTGTGCACAGGGGTTCCTTTTATAACGTAGGGGAGCACTAAGAAAGGATTTTTGAAAATTCACCCCCTAAAGGGGTAAAACGGGGTGCAAAGTTAGTATGAAACTTTGCCGTTATTGAAGTCAAGTGGGCAACCCGAACTCGGGCAGACGTCGTTAATGGGTCTAATTCCTGGCGAGCGAAGCTGCGGGCAGTCCACTTATTTATGTAAATGTAGGAAGCGACGGGAAACTGAACTGATCCCAGAATTGAACTTCAACTGGCCTAAAACTACAGCATGATATGTGAGTGAGTCCAAAATACCAGTACCTCCACCAATTTGAAACTGCATAGCTTGCGAAGTAAAAGAAAATAACGCAATATGGCTTGCGTGAGACCTACGTGGATAGTGTCATATAAAACCAGCGAATTATAACTGATCGATAATATAATTATTATGTGATCGGTGTTATGTTATACTGTCTACCTAAA
Source organism: Carterocephalus palaemon (assembly GCA_944567765.1). Classification (NCBI taxonomy): domain Eukaryota; kingdom Metazoa; phylum Arthropoda; class Insecta; order Lepidoptera; family Hesperiidae; genus Carterocephalus; species Carterocephalus palaemon. The sequence goes on along the minus strand of OX155637.1, from coordinate 6,454,783 downwards.
TATTTCAGTACCATGAGTTGCTATCGAAAATTTACATTACGTTACTACAGTCGCTAGCGTATAAACGCGCTTCGAATAGCTAGTGAATTACTTAACTACAGTAGTAAAGGTATTTCTCGATGGCACCCGTCAAAAAAGTAACTCATGGTACCAATTTCGTATAGAAACTGCTTCAAAACGTCACTCGATAGCGTTTCGCTAGCGAAAAGATTTCGATAGGTTTTTTACTTACGTTACTTACTCATACTACCGATTTTAATTCTGATACTGGCCGCTAGGGGCGCTGTACATTTTTTCATAGAATTATTTTACGCACACGCTAGGCTACGTTCTTTTACCTCGCCCGACGACGGGCGTTCACTCCAAGCCGAGCGACGGTGGAGCGACGTTTGTCATCCGACGTTTTCGAACGACATTGCATAATCGTCACTGTCAAAATATACATTATTGTCATTTTTTGTTTACATTAAAATAGTCACATCACAAACTAATAAATTGAATTGTGGAACCCTTTTTTCGTAGAATGAACCTAAATCCGTAAAAGAAGACCAGTTAAATGGTGCCAAATGGATCGCCAGATCGTCAGAATTGTTTTGGTGCCTTTACTATTGTTGTGTCCTTCACAACATTAGCCTGAGCCATACTGATCTCAATATTCAAGAGTATGTTGATGAGGGCATGCTTCATCTCCACCAGACCTAAGACAACAGTGACACAAGCAATGTTGAATTGACCATATTGACCGAAGTTACATAGCTATGTCAAATTTTAGCTCAATTGGATGCCAGCAAGTGCTTAGAAAATGGATTGCAAATTGTGAAATCAAAGCTAGTTACATAAAAGCTTATAAAAATCCTGTTATTGTACTAAAATGTGACTTTAATTGATGTACCTGAGTGAAGAACACTTCATTGAATAAACAATAATCTGAATGAAATTGTTTCCATTTTGAAAATTAGATATTATTATGTACATTGTACCCCATGTACTTATTACAAACATAAAAATCACAGGGTAATTTTTACTGCCATATTAAATTTAAAGCTATTTATTTAATGTGTCCTTCAGGATAAAAAGTAGGTACCCTATTTCCTATTCCAGGGTCTTGAGTTCCATACAATGCATGCATGTATAAATGCATACTTTTTGACTTTTTTACATTTTTCATTAAGATGTAACAAAATTAAAACCACGTTATATATCATCACAGTTTTATTAAAATCCATCCGTTTAGTCTAAAATACATAGAATACACTTTATTGTACACACAAAGTAATTACAAAAACACAATATTGAATTATCGAAGAGATTACAAAAGGTACAACCGGCCTTGATCGTCGTAATATTAACTGGCCATTTTGAGTAACAATATTCATTGTTTCCATTTTGATTCGATTCAACGATGAATATAATGAAGATAGATTAATATATTTACACGAAACACTGTTTAGCGCGAATGAAAACTTAAATTAATATTAATATCCTGAAAAATCTAAAAATGTTTATCTTAAGAAGTGCCAAATGTCAAAATAGAAGCTTTATATGACAGTTGACAATATGTTAAAACGTCAGGGCGACTTTCACCCACCTATTTCGTGGGGTGACCGGTGCGTCGTCGGGCGTCATTTACGAACGGCTACTAGTGGTCGTCGAGCGATCACCCGTTGGTTTTAGAACGCGTATAATGTCATCGAGCGTCGTCGGGCGAGGTAAAAGAACGTAGCCCTAGCGAGTCCAGTCACTGTAAACTCATGGTAAGGACTCAGAACAGTTATTATGTTTTGTAGGTACCTAAAATCCCAAACCCATTACGACTACTGTTCTATACAGTTACTTACCTATTCCTTATTATTGTATCGTGTTGATTCCTACTTGATCCGAGAGTCAGTAGATATTCATAATTATACCTAAGGTATTTCATCAAGAACTACGTTGCATTCATTACTCCTAAGTCTTACAAAAGGGGTACGACGAGTAGGGCAAGGCATTCTACAATTACACGGCATCAAAGAGCGTCTCAACTGTATACCTACCTTAGAAAAGTCATTCATCACGTTTAAGACAAAGTGTAATAGGATTTGTTCAAGTCTGTAATCTTTGTACAACAATTGCATTACTTTACCCTTAGTTCTCGCTCATCTATTTTCACAATTTATTCTAAGAAAACAAGTCACGTCGATTGTGCGTATTTGATCGACCGAGTTAAGCAACATCGGGTGCGTACCGTTCGTTTGGAGGGCACTTTGAGCTGTCAATCCCAGTTGTTATCGTAACATATCAGTCGCTAAGCGATATTAGAGTCCTTCGGGCGACCTCAAACATAAAAGTATTAGCCACTATAGGCCAGAAGAAAACCCCCAGATATCCAGACATTCTCAGTCGTGAGAAGAGACCCGTGTCCAGCAGTGGGCTTCAAATGGATTGTAGCTACACAGCTATTACTATATATGTTCAACACTTTATACGTACTAAATTATTTTATGGTTAATGTCTAAGTACATATATCTGATAAGATGCACTGCATCTTGTGGAACTAAATGTGTATGTGGATAACGTTGTATCCGGTTTCAGGCCACTTACGCACGAACACGCAATGATTATTATTTCACAAGCTTGCGTAATCGCCGCTTGGCTGGTGTTCGTTCGGACTAAATACATTAATTTGAAGTAGATCACACTCACTATCGATGGTCCGGACTTTTTTAGCAAGGCATATCCAAATTTTCAACTTTATGTCCAGAGTCAATCCGATTTTTTCATTTAAGCAATAGAGGAATTACCTACCACATACTATTATAAATAATTATTTGGAATTTCACTGAACTACAAAATAATTATTAATAAAACTAAAAAATTTTGAAACTAACAACAACACAGACGATGAACAACTTGTAAAAGAACAATTAATGATGTACAGTTATATTATAGACTGTGAATGAATACAAGAGTTATCAAGTAAGAAAGATGAAATAAGATCACAAATATACTATAGTTAAGTAGATATCTGCATGCGCTTGCTAGTATTTACAATTGGGTTAAATGTAGTAAGTTCGTAAAAAACTCCGAATTATATGACACATTTTCATGTTATATTTCACTATCCCTGTGTACTGCCTGGCCTGAAGCCTGTTCAAATTCAGGAATGATGGGTAATCCTACGCTTGAATCGCTCATGCTAACGTAAACTAATAATAGTTCTAAAACTAACCTAACATTACACAAGGAAACGAGATACGTTGTAGCGATGAAACAGTAGAGGTAATGATCCTTTATGCTTTATATATTGTACGGTGTAGTTGAAGTTGAGTTTATTTACTTCGTTCATAAATAATTGTAAATATTTAGTTGAAGCGTTCTATTCTAACCAAAAATCGATGAATTACGAGTCGGCCTCGCGTATTTCAGACCAGCTTCTCTGTGGCCCAGAAGCAAGCTATGGTACTTAAGAACTAGTGTTCACGAGGTCGATTTTGTTAATAAAGTATTTACATGTTGGTTTCTTCACAGCCAGAGCAACTATTAATATATAAATAAACATTTAAAATTACTTTTCGTATTATTATTATAATAATATGTTACGTGATGGATGATTTAATGACACGTACTTTGAGAAAAGTGACATGTGACAGACAGACAGCTGAGGCATATTACACGGTACAAATGATCTGTACGATCCGTCCTTTCAGACCGATCGGAACGACGAATTGATAGTATATGTCAAGATCATTAACGATTTACTTAATTTTTTGCTTGGAATTTTTGTGACGATCGATCGTTTACGATTTCCGTCAGATCGATCGTACAGATCAATCGAACCGTATACGGGGCCCCTAAGGTTCCATTTTTCATTTTTCACGCAAGACATAATTCAATCGGCAACGTCTTAGTTCATTCATAGCAAATAAAGATCATTCATTCGAAATAAGGTATTTACTTTTTGAATATTTTTACATTTGCTACAGCTCTACCTCATTATATAATACTTAAAGGTTTCGACCGATATGTGCCAACAAAACCGTAGTTAGGATCGACAATCAAGTGAATTTACCAAGTGACCTCACCACATAACGGTTAAGGAAAATGAAAACTCGAATTTAATATTTTATTATGTTTTCAAATAAGATGTAAGTAGTAATCTGGCAACCGAGCTTGGCTGCCATGGCAGACCGTTCTTACTGATTAAAGAAAGTAACAGTGCAATGGGCGCTCACGCCTCACGCCCTACGCTTGACACAGGCTGAGGACATATGATTCAATATTATTTCTCTTATATAATCATCGAAGCCAGCGTTTTGTCAGCATTGCCTACCACTCTCACTTTTATGGATACGCGACGTGAGATATCAAAGATCACACTGGAATAATTATGGAATCTCAATTAATAATTGTCGGAAGTGACACCTATGCGTGTGAACAAGAATTTGTCGTCTTATTGAGATTGCGAAGAATTTAGATGAATGACGAAGTATTTTACAATACAAGTACAATGGTGTAACTAACCGTCTCTAGATGTTGATTTGTTGTATTCAGCTGCTAGTGTTGTTCTTTATTGTTTCTTTTTCTTAACAATTACATCTATTAAAATCATACTTAGATTTAGCATATTGATTAATTTATTTAGGTTATTTAAAATGCCATGGAGAAGACGCGGTGAATGTATGTCCATATACCTACATAGGTCGTCGAAGTCAGTCAAATGTGTAACGAGCTACCTCACGTGCTAACCGCACTGATAACCATCGAGCGACAGAGGGATATAGTTTCCGAATTGCGTTCGTGTGTGAATGAAAATGAAGTGGATAGGCCTGAAATTCAGGCTAGGAACTCTATAATCTGATGTATATGCTTAGAATGCACATATAGTGTATATTTAATTACGTATATATATATATTTATGTAAGTATGTATGTATATATATGTTAGTATGTTTGTTTGTATGTATATATTATTGTGTATGATTTTGTATAAGTATTTAATATTTAATTTTTAAAAAATGTGATTAATATTATAAAATTAAAACCGCTGTTCGTGATTATCTGGCTAGCCCAATGGTTGGCTGGTAGAGAATGCTTTATGCATTAAGCTTGCCATTTGTAAAGATAAATAAATAAATGCAACATGTTCGTGCACATCAAAGACAATAACAGAGAACACGAAACAATAACATGAGTGATTCCCTGGAAACCTGGAACGACCAGCATTTCACTAGGTACATTCCGGAAATCATGTATGGTGGACGACAAATAAATTATTTTCTATTTCTTTCTATTTCTATAAATCAGTTACAATTGGAGAAAGAATTATAGCATCAACAATTCAACTCAGAATCAACACACCGCAAAACAAAACAAAAAGCATAGTTTATCAGAAATATAGTAGTGGAAACCAAATTCACCGAGGCTGATTCTGATTAAAAACTTGTAGATGAATTTGAAGATGGTTTTCATAGTGTATGTTAGAATTAAATAACAATATATAAATTATTAACATTCTTTGAAAAATCATTGAGAAGGAATATAACTGATGTAAGACCGTTAAAACCAAGTCAGTATGTACCTAGATAATTATGTATTTCGTAACAGTTGTAACAATTCATAAAATTTTAAGCGAGTACTAGTTTATATCACTAACAGCAGACACTAGTCGTAAAGCTGTGAGCGCTTCGTTAATTACTACTTCCTATAGGCCGTGTATCTATCACAGATAAACTTTATTTCCTGTAAGTACGTTACGTAAGTTGAATAGGTCTACCACGAAGCGAAGCAACGAAAATCACTACATACATCGATAGATGAAATTGCATCCAAATAAAATACATTCCATTGCCACCACATTTCAATCCACTTCCAGCTCTGCTCAATGGATCTTTAGAATTCTTTCAAATTTCCACATAAAATGGGACCTAAATAGAACTGGTGAAATGTGGGTGTTGATAGGTACTACACACTTCTATCTACCCCTTTGAGAAATAAGAGTTACGGTTCGTAGGATATCTTGTTATCTATTAAAATTATCTCCATCGACAAACTGCATGTAAATAATAACAATTCATCTAATTAATAATCTATTTAACAGTTTAAAACTTCGCATCAGAGTGGACATGCAAAAAATATATGAAATAGTATCATTTTCTAGCCCGTAGTCGGCGTGTAATGTGCATGGGATGGGTGGAATAAGCATGAGCACGGTACGAGGAACTGGACCTTTTTTTTGGAGCCTTCTCTAACATTTAAGCTAGAATGTAATAGGTATCTTAATTTTATTTGTTAACTAGTGGACGCCCGCTGCTTCGCTCGCGTTACACATTCACTAACTTTAAAAACGGCAAAGCTTCATACTAACTTTGCACCCCCGTTTTACCCCCTTAGGGGATGAATTTTCAAATTTTTCTCGCCGTAAAAACCATCCTTGAACTTCAACGAACATTTAAAAAAAAGAATTGGCCAAATTGGTCCAGGCGTTGCTGAGTTATGCGCTTACCAACACATTTTGCGATTCATTTTTATAATATAGAGATATTGGATCCAGGTTATATTTGATTTACCTGTCAACGTTGAATATATTTTCTTCATACTTAAAAGTGAAAGATATATCAAGCAACGTTCAACCGAAACCGGGGGAACGCTAATGACTCACTCTTTTTACATTTGTTTGCGTTCAAGATTGGATTGAGTTTGTGTTGCACTGGTACCGGTAACAGTAACCACACGTAATCTATATATATAAAAGGAGAAGGTGACTGACTGACTGACTGACTGACTGACATATCAACGCAGGGCCTAAACTATAAGGGTTAGAAACTTGAAATTTTGCACAGGGTTTCCTTTTATAACGTAGGGGAGCACTAAGAAAGGTTTTTTGAAAATTCACCCCCTAGGGTGGTAAAACGGGGGTGCAAAGTTATTATGAAACTTTGCCGTTTTTGAAGTTAGTGAATGTCTAATTCCACGCGAGCGAAGCTGCGGGCGTCCGCTAGTCTCTGTATAATTTTGTATAGTAAGAGACCATTAGTCTGACGGACCACTTTTCTATACGTGAAGATAAAGTGGGCATATTTGGTATATGAAATTATGCTCGGTAGGAGGAATGTGAAATCACAGTGTCCTGTGAAATTTGGCATATGGTGTAGAATTGCAGGAATATAGAATTATTGAGTGTATGATGAGTGTATATGATTTTGAAGAATGCTTAGGTGAGGAGAGGAGTGGAGATTTTAATGTTTGGCAACCACTAGGGTCAATGAAGTGGTAAAAGCCCAAACGTAACACAATCTACCTTTTATACACTTCAGAAATCGAAGCTAAAAAAACCTACCCTACCCTAAGGAAAGCTAACTAAACCTAATATAAACGATGCACTAGCTTTGACGAGTAAGATTTAAAATTGAATACCGGAAATTTGTTCATCCATGCACATAGTTTGAATTGCATCAATGTAATGAAACCGTACCTAGTATTAGTAGAGGATCCCGCTATACAACGACCTTCACCGAGATGTTTATTTAATAAAACGTATTTTATATTCAATTTAATATGTCAATAAATATAGTACATACGGGTTGGCTAACTAATTTCAGTCCAGGATATGATTAATTAATAATTTAAAAAAAAATTTTTTTTAAACATTTCACCGGTTTGATTATTAGACAAATTCTATACCAATCGAAAGTATGAAGCCCACAGATTATGCAAACGTTAGGTTGGCTATTCTTTTCCGGTCACAACTCTCGAGTAGCCAGGTATAAACAGGTAAATCGATCGATATCGCATTTTGCACCGGTCTGATTATTGAATTAAAATTAAATGAAATTGAAGATTATTCCATTATGAACACGGTGGTATAGGGTTGACTGCGAAAAATCAGTCCCGAATTCCAGTTGTCGAATTTTCAAAAGTGAGATATTTCTGCGAGTGAATGTGTGCGACTGAGAGGTCCCAACCAACCATCCCATGCGATAGAAGAGGACACAGCATAGCAGCTGTTTAAAGTCCGCCCATAATAAAGGAAAAGTAAAACCTTTTCAGCTATTTTCGAAAAATTCGACAACTGGAATTCGGGACTGATTTTTCGCAGTCAACCCTATACCACCGTGTTCATAATGGAATAATCTTCAATTTCATTTAATTTTAATTCAATAATCAGACCGGTGCAAAATGCGATATCGATCGATTTACCTGTTTATACCTGGCTACTCGAGACTTGTGACCGGAAAAGAATAGCCAACCTAACGTTTGCATAATCTGTGGGCTTCATACTTTCGATTGGTATAGAATTTGTCTAATAATCAAACCGGTGAAATGTTTAAAAAAAAATTTTTTTTTAATTATTAATTAATCATATCCTGGACTGAAATTAGTTAGCCAACCCATATGTAATATATTTATTGACATATTAAATTGAATATAAAATACGTTTTATTAAATAAACATCTCGGTGAAGGTCGTTGTATAGCGGGATCTTAGACTATATTAATAGCACGGCAATTGATTAATCCTTGTGGTTTGTCAAATACTGGTATTAAATAATGACAATTAACACGATGGACCAGACCGACGAAACCGACATGCTCTACAACGTTAACCAAACGCGAATTTTTAATTATGAATTTTATCTAGAGGATTTTAATATAATGCAAATGTTGATCTAGTTATCGCAAAATGTGCGTGTAACTTTCACCACCGCAATATCTCACGCGGGCTACCAATATAATATTATCTACATTACATTACACATTCGTGTTTTGTGTAGACACAGACTTATTACATGGATAAACCAGTGTTAAACTGTGTTTTTTTGATATTTACTTAGAATCGTTACTAAAAATTAGATCTTCTATCTTCTAATAGCGTCCATAGCCCAATGGCTCGCGTCGATTCAATGTGATCGAAAGAGTTAAGCAACGACGGACGCGGTCGGCTTGTGGATGGGTGAACGCTAGTGGCAAAATTTCATGGACGTTACCGTTCTTCGGAGGGCACATAAAGCCGTCGGTCCCGGTTGTTTTCAATGGTGGAAACAGTCTTAACGACTTGTCGAAGACCTTCGGGTGGCTTAAGAACATTCGACACTGGGTTGGCCACTAACCCCTCCACCAATCCGCATTGGAGCAGCGTGGTGGAGTATGCTCTAGACCTCCCGCAGCATAGTCTGTGGGGGAGACCCGTGTCCAGCAGTGAGACGTCTATGGGTCACAGCGACGAGATCTTCTATCGTTCAAGTTATTGACATTTATTTAATTTAAACTTATAGACGGCCAACGACTTGCCGCGACTTGCACGGATTTAGACTAGTTTTGTATGTAATTGGTACTTATTTTAATCACGGGTAAAGTCTACCAAGCGATACTTAAACCATTCTTATTTGGGGTATGTTGACCTGAGTTCTTAATGGTAACCTGAATAAAATGACTAATTAAGTAAAAATAAAATTGTCAATGAGCGTCGTTATGTCTGGACAATTATTAGATACTTCTATTCACTTTAGTCAGAAATCTCATCACTTTTTTCAACCATATACCTAGATCGAAAATTGATCAAAATCGCTGACTGAATACTGATCACATATTTCCGTATCTATGTTCTTATTTCCAGGCAGCGGTAGGCATAGAGTTTTATGGTTTTCAACACTCTTGGATTGTGATTTATTGGTGCAAATTTAAACCTTAAAGATGAAATCCGCATTCCACAAATCCAAGCCCTGTCATTTTGACAGCAAGACAATTTGAAACCATTCATTCACTGAACGACTTCCCATTGTTCTCAAAAAAATTTTAAGACTTTTTAAGCACCTTCAACTCAGCGTCAACCTCATTAACGTCAAATTTTTAATTTAGCCTTGAACGGCTTTTACTTGAGAACTCGCTGGAAATTATACAAATACCCACTTGCTGATGTTTTTAGCAAAGTTATGGTGCGAAGAAAGTACAAGGCAGAAAAATATTTTGTTTTCTTCAAATTCACACTAGGTACTTAGTCTGTGTTCAAAATCATATAAATTTGATGATTAATGTGTACACACAGTACCATGTATACAAATATTTAAAAAAAAATTAAATGTTTGCCATACCACAGGACATACAATATTTTTTTTAAAAGCTTTTATTTAATTTTAAATAACCAACGTTTGTTATTATAAGTTTAACTTAATGTGTTGAAAAAAAAAACATATCTACCAATTTTCATATTGAACCCCAAGGGATCCTCCTTATTTTCCGGAAATCAATGTGGCTACATGATGCATTATTCATACACTAATAAAATTATCAAGATTCATCTAAAGAAGTCCACAGGTTTTACGTGATGCGTGTACAAACAGACAGTATTTTCAAAAAACAATATACATTTCACCCATTGGACTTACCTTGTATTTTTATAATTTAAGCTTTTACCATGAACAGTCAGCGCAGGTCAAAAGAACTACCTACTACACACGGCTCAAATGATAATAATATGCTCATATTCTACGAGTACCTATATCGACTTACACGATGATGTATAAGAGGCTCCATAGAAACAATATCTACTTTATAAGGAGGCGCGACGCTCAGGGGAGGTATTTTTTAATCTCGCTTAAGTAATACGCCAAAGCGTCTACGGATATCATGTTATCTCTATTTTTGAAATTCACTCGCGCTCGATAGGTAAGACATCTAATGGCGCCTGTACACTCTCGCGCGAGTGCTCTCGCCATGTCTCGTCGAGAGCACTCGCGCGAGTGGTCGAGGGACGAGCGCGACCCTGTACACACTCGTTTATTCAGTACAGCAGAGGAACGCCGAGGAGATGGACGCGTTACAAGTTACGGCAGCTGTTACCCTATGCGCTATCAGTTATTATAATTACGTGCACATATATCATACGAAGTTAAGTTCTGCTTCGTTATTCCACATATTGCATATCTAAGGCAACAAAACGTCCGTACAGTTAGAAAGCTTGCGCTCAACTGAACGCCGCGAGAATGTACAGTGACGCACTCGCACCTACTCGCGAGGGTAAGCGAGGCCCTTTGACTCGCGCTCAAAAAACCGACTCGGAATGGAGAGCCCACGAGGGACTGCGAGGCTTCGCGAGACATAGCGAGTGTACCCTGTACACTCTCGCGCTCGCCCAGCCTCGCTGTCCCTCGACGAGAGTGTACAGGCGCCATAAAGGGTTGTCTGTTCCAGTCGAATTCTAATTTCTTCCGGCGATAGAATGTCTGTAATATATTTCAAGTTTAATTCAAGTTTATGTTTGATTTTAACTCTACCAGTTTCTGATCGTATTATCTAGTGCCCCAGACTTGTAAATTTTGAACGAAACATCAAACCGAACGTGATAAATATGTCCTTCTCTTGGTTCTAACCTACCTCCCCACCAATTTTCAGACAAATCAGTTCAGCCGTTCTTGAGTTATAAATAATGTAACTAACCGGACTTTCTTTTACATAATATATAAGATTGTCTTAAAAACTAAATTTAATTCTTTCCGCCTCATTTCGCTGAAAAGCATAAGTGAAAAAATTCGCAAACTAGATTTCAAAGCAAAAGATAAACCAATAAAATTATACCAGCGATAATATCACTAATTGCTACCAAGTCTTAGTAATCCGAACAATATAGGTAGGTACATAACACTGATTGAGTCTTATCCCGTTTGGCAAACATTCAAAATATTGGTCTAGTCTGTCAGTCATAACAGATTAACAAGAGCAAAAAAGGCAGTACTACTTTCATCTTCTCGGTTTATCCTCATATTATGTTATACTTAAATTTTATGGACCTTGCAAACATCGATCCGATTACACGCGTATCGGCATTACCTACCAGCAGCGTTGTCACTTTGTTACCTTGTTACGGATATGATATTTCGGAGGAGTTTTATATGTTTAATTCAGTTAAGATTATTTCAAATGCGATTTCATTCAATCGGCCATAGCCCAAAGACAGGTTGATTCAATGCGACCGTCAGAGTTAAGCAACGACGGGCACGGTCGGTTTGTGGATGGGCAAAATTTCATGGGCGCCACCGTGCTTCGAAGCTGTCGGTCCCGGTTGTTTTCAATAGTGAAATTAATTGTTAGGCCTTGACGAAAACTCCGGTGGCTTAAGTGACATTCGACACTAGGTTGCAAGGTAATGCAAATTGGTTGAGTTTAATGGTAAACTCGACCAATTTGCATTGAAGCAGCGTGGTGGAGTACGTATACTTTAGACCTCTCGCAAATTTGTCCCGGTGTCCCCGTGCCCAGCAGTGGGACGTCTACGGGTTGCTGCTTAGCTTAGGTACGATTTAAATTATTTATTAAGGAATTGATACCTTTCAATTCAAATTTTCAGCTCGATCAGAAATATTATGCGGTACAGCTATTTTGCGGTATATCATTTATGTGCCAAATTATAAAATAGATATTATGATAGGTATTACAATATCAAACTGATATCAACACTCAAAAGTTAGAAATAATAGTTAATTCGTTTGTTATATAATATATAGGGCATAAGTCCCTTCCACAGCCACAGTCAAGTCGAGAGCATACTCCACCACGGTGCTCCAATGGTTTAGTTAGATAACTCTAACAAAAACTAAAATGATTTTTAGAATACCCGGAATTTTAAAACAGCGAAGCTTTGCCATACTTCAGCAAGCCACTCTATTCGAAATTTGATTTCAATGTCCATTGTTATCCGATACTTTTTATTTTCGTATAGTGTACCCTATAATTTCCATTTCTTGGACATCCCTCTTTATCTTACTTGATAAACTTTAAATTATGGTGCCAGCTAATCAGATGAAGCCTGCTTTTTTTGGCACACTCACTCTCATAGTAATAAAACATTGGGTGACGTCATTCATAAAGTTTATGCCGACCATGCATACTCGCTTGAGGTGACCGGAGGGTCGGCTGCTTTGTCACAAAGTAGATAAGTATTAGGGCTTTGTGCCCAAAGAATTAGCTTGGCCATTCCAATTCAAAATTCCAAGAGATAACGCTGCCAGTATTCTGAGCATGAGAGAGAATTAGATGAGAGAGAATTAGATCATTTTATGTAAATTTCTCTAATTGTATTTAGATTAAGTTTAAATTTTGCATGCCCTATGGGTTAGGATAAGAGGATTAAAATAACCTGCTTTTAAATACCTACTGTACCTTATCCTGCGAATAAATAACTTTGACTTTATGAGATATACCTGTTTAGATTTTTTAATATTTCTTTTCAGTTACAAAGCTTTAAGTTATTAAAATTTTATTCAATATATCAGCACATTAATTTGATTCAATGAACACTTAAGATGTCATCTGGATATGACGCCGAAAGATTGAGTAATGAATGATTTTGTAAGGATCTCTCAAGTTGACCTCTGACTCTCCTCTTTTTTTGAATGCAGATTCATATCTAAATGATAACTATTTTATTGCGTCATGGATAGAACCGCCAGCAAATTTAAACTAGAATCAAACTACATTAGACAGTATCGTATTAGTTACTTAGGTTTTTAGGATTCCGTTGATTACTAAGAAACATTACAGCTTAGATATGAGATGTAGTACCAACAATTATATTTCGATTCAAGTATCCATTTGAGAATAATTAAGCTTTATGGTGCTTATTTTTGATCCATTTAAAAACGATCACGACTGTGCATGTATGAAGAAATTAAAATAAAACTACCAGAGACAGTTACTTCTTAGGATTCGGAGGGAGGATTAGGAGGATAGGATAGTACACATTTAGATAAATTAATATATCCGTATTAAAAAAATTGTAAATTCATTTTAAGCTCTACAAGTTCTATATGTATTACATCTTATTTGAGATCAATAAGTGAAAATTAAAGTATTTAGATATTTAAATTCAAGTAGTTCAGCATAAAATCAAGCTAAGTCAACAGAAGCCAATTCCTCTGTTAGGAACGGATAAATTTATACCAAAGTTTATTTAGATCATTATGCACCTGAGTAAATGCTCCAGAACTGGCAGCAAAGGTAATAAATTGAATTTAATTTTAACCAAACTGAGAATTCGAAAGCGAAGTTCACAATGTTGGCTCAAAATCCGTCCGTTCAAACCTCAGAGCACTGAGCGCTGAGACCTTTATATTAATTTAATCAATGGTACAAATAATTCACTTTGATCTCCGTAGATTTCTATGTATTCTGTATCTTCTGTAAAATAGGGAAGAAAATTCTATTACCAAGGCATCCTAATGCGATATCTATAATACTAAGGTGGAAAATACTCTCCCTGAATCAAAAAATTTTAATCAGAATAAGCTAGAGGCATCGCTGTCTGCTTCGACCTAACGTACAAGAAATCAAGTATATTCAATTAATTTGTCATAGCGACAATGTGTACAGCTCTTAGCTATACACATTCTCTGTACGACAAGTCAAGCATTTCTAAGCTTGCGGCTTCCAGCCTTGTTAACACTCGGGTTGCGGTTGACATCTAATAACATGCTCGACAAAAGGGAAATCTAAAACTTCGACATAATAAATTTCCCGATATTAGGTATTATCCTCCATAATATCTTCCATAATATCTTGATATTGCATGTCTTTCATACCTTATAACAGTCGCATACGATAGTAATATGGAAGAGAAATGAAATGTGTTTCAAAACAACAACATTTTTATTGTTAGCCATAACCAAAACTAACTTATTCTTAACTTGATACGAATATCTTTGAAGCGTGCATAATCATTTTGGACTTATACTTATGGTCAGACGTTCTCTAATTTCCTCGACCTTAACATTGAATTTAAAGTCTACTTACTTATTCACAAGCCGGGGAAGGCTTGATAAAAGGCTTTATTATAGTAGTAGTTGGGTTAATCTATGTCATTCTAGTGCGAAAAGGCGTAGTTCCTAGAGCGGAGTAGATTTGTCGCTGAGCGAACCGTAAATTGAGACTTACATAGTCAAAGTGCACTGGGTACGCAACAATTACTAAATGTAACATTTGTGTCACGAGTACCGTGGCTTATCGCCGATTTTAATAAGTACAAGAGTGCCTTCCACACGCCACCAGAGTGGGGTGTCGGAGTACCACCTCGGACGGTCAGTCATTTCTTCGCAAGTGAACGCGTGCGCGCGTCTCAACTGACTCTTTCGGACCACACACTTTACCGTAAGTTTTTTTTAGTGACCATCACCGCTGTTGCTCCTCTGATGGTGAAATTTATGCGCAAGTACCGTTTGCGTCGTTCGCCTTAGGTACTATTGTCAGTGCATATTTTATTGTTTGTGTATTTGCATAGCGATTTGTAGATATAACGACAGCACAGCGAACTTCATTTTATGGAGAAATTTAATAATACTTCAAGCGTTGAATAGTTACTTATACGCGTCGTTAGTAAGTACTGGTAAGCTTCACTATCGCGGAAAAATAACATCGCACGATTTTTACCTAAACGATTTTACACCTAAACAGTACATAAGTGAAGTTATATTATTTGTTACTCAAACGTAAATAGTAAAACAATATTAGATTATATTCGAAAATACTTTGAAGAAATATTTTGTGAGACGGACAGAAAAGAAAATTATAACTTAGGTATTGTTTTGTCTCAGTCCATGTGCGGACGGAGGAAAGGAAGTGAAGTGCAAAACGTTAAATTAATATACATATTAGGTATTAAAATACATATAGCGAAAAAAAAAAGTGCAATATGCGATGCTATGAGTGTATACAAATTGCCGGATTTAAAAAGCCCACTATAAAACATATTATACTTACCTTTTACTAGTTATAGGTATACATATTTTATGTATCATAAAAATTTAAAATGAAAATTATTAAAAGGAACCTGAATTAGTTTTTGTTTAACATGAGGATCATCAAAATCGCCTTACGCGTTTGGTCTCTAGAACGCATAAGAGGAACAAACATAGGTACATACATAAACAATACAATAGTGTAGTATATATACGTTGACAATGTATTTTTAGCGTCACGCAGTCGGGTAAAAATAACGTCTGATTTTTGATCACTCGAACTAACAGTAGGTTAACTGGTAAAAATTGTTAGAAAATAATTTCATTCACTGATTATGATTATAGACTGATTTAACGATTTAAAAAAAAGATTTTTGGTCAAAACTACTTACTTATTTTTTTTTTTTAAATATCACCATATTTATTTTTATGTTAGAAACACATTTCACCATACTTTTACTTTTGGCAATTCAATATTACTGGACTAGTATTCTTAATCACTTAAATATTTTACGAAACTATAATAAATTAAAAATTAAAAAAATAACAGTTAGTATGTTAATTACTTACCCAGTAGGTCATCTTGCTACCTGAGAATTGCGATTGCGAAAACGATTAAGAAATGAATCTTTCCATAGTCCATGTCCGTATTAGTCCATAAAACGATTTTAAAATACATATAAAAAATGATTACCCAAATATCGAGGATGATCACAAAATATTGTTAATTAATTTTGTCGTTTGTGCAATTCATACTTATCATACATAACCTGTAAGTATTCATTCAAATAGTCGTAGGCCATTGGACATTGCCAGTGCGTTCGCAGGACGCCCGGACACTCGTGCGGCACCTCGTTATTGTATTGGAAGCATTGTACGAACAAACCATATATGTATGTATATAGCAGATAATATATGGAACCATAGATATTAATACCAGCAACCTTAGTACACCTTAGAACAATTTTAATATTGTGACATCCCTGCGGCAATGACAGACTTCGGAGGCATGGCATGGTCCCGGCATGAACAAGTAGTTCCGCGATGCTACAAGTACTACTGATTAGGTATTCACCTAGATGTCTGTGTAAGTAAAAGCAATTGCTTACCTCACACCGAGTAGAAATTGATCGAGCTATGCCGTATTACGTCCTGCTGATCAACAGTTTAGAGTTTATTCTCGTTACGAAAGGAGATGTAAAAAATGCCGTGCTTACTAATAGTTAGTTGACACTGGCGAAGGTTGGGCGAACGACTCACCGTGACCGTGTAAAATCCATGACCTTACCGACTAATTATAACGACAAATGAAAGTGATATTTCAAAATTTTACTCTAAATTTATGAAGTGATTTCACAAAATGTTTTCATAAGCCATCAATGCTGTACAATAATTTATTTAGTATGGTCTATTTTGAAAAAAAAAAAAACTGAACTAATCTTGAAATTGATAAGATTTTGTCTCACACTGAATTTGGTTTTAACTATTTACAATTGAGCGTTTGCGAGTTAAGTCTTCAGATTGGTTTTGATAACGTTTTGATGTTTTGATGGACACACAAGAAGGTATTTGTGATAAGTACCTAATTAAGTTGACTAACCTAGAACTACTGTTCACGGAAAAGATAAAAGTTTTAAAGGCTATCAGTCGATCGGTACTTTATTTACTTTAGGTACTTTAATTACTTTTGAGATAAATTTAGCTTAAGTTCGAAGTGTATTTGTAAGCAATTTGTATAATAAATCTCTTTGTCCAAACCACAGTAAAATTACGATGTTGATGTTATAAAAAATTACTTCTATTATTATCAATACTCACATTTTTTATCTTTCACATTGTATACTTCCTATACGTGTTTCGGTATTTATACCTTTTTAACTCAGATTCATTTCCTTTTCCCTATAGCAGTGGACAAAAATCGGTAGGATTTTTTTTTTCAAAATCTTCATAAGTACTTATTTATATATTTAAACAAGATTATTTTATTCAATCATAGACGATTTACTTTTAACTGCATTTCTGTGTTATGCCGCAAATTAATACGATAAGTGCTCTCCACCATAACTATGTCTGTTAATATTTTAATGCAGTTGAACTAGTTTCAACTTTTCATTCAAAGATTAACATACATAGGTACTTACTTACTTATCTACTTAAGTATGCAAAATATTTTAAGCAAGCGTGGAATAAAGAAAGCTCATTCAACGTTTTTTAACTTCCCTCTAGAAGTACCTATGTATTTAATTTATGATGATTTATATTATTAAAAAACTTTTTTTAAAAGCTTTTATTTAACTTCACTCGTATGTATCTTGTAAGTATGTATGTCCTGGAATCTTGCAATCAATATTTCACCCACTTCCACTGAAGCTATCGAGCTGAAATTTGGCACACATATTTGGTTCCGATGACAATGCATGAAAATAAAAAAAAGTTCTAAAAAGCTTTATTTTTAGAAAAAAATTTAACGGTATTATTATATATTAAGTATATGAAAAATAAAAAATAAGAAAGAACGGACGTATTTTAAATTTAATTTAATCGTAGATACGTATAGGTATTAGTTTGTAAAGATTTTCATTGATCAGTTACACAAAAATCACAACGGATTAAGTACACAAGTACATGTTAACCTATATGATCCTGTATAGCTTATAGGATTATATTTATCTCAAAATTATATTTTAAGCATGTTTTGCACGTCTAATCTTCGGTTCGGGCAATGGGGTTTCTCTAATTGAAATGCCCGGTAGCGGTTCGGTGGCTGGAGTGGTCTGGGATTTGTGGCCCGGTGTATAGGAATAAGCTCACCACCTGTAGTGAAAGCGTCAGTCCAGTTGCCATCCACTTGAAATATCGATTTTTTCCGAATTTCCGATCTCAGAACTCGTAACCCTTCGAACTTCATCCCAAGGATGAGGATTGTAGGCGCTAACCGTAAATTTCGCGTAATCCAATCCAAAATGCCGGACAGAGTGCAACTCTAGCAATCCCAAAGTTGGGCACGGGTCACCCCAACAGTCACAGCTGCGGGAGGAAGAGTGAATGCATAAGTTCGATTACGAAATAGGTATAATATATTATATTTTATAATATGTTAAAAACTTTAATACATTTATATTTTTAAATTATTTTACACCATATACAATATAAATAAATATGCATTTTATTAATGAATAAATAGACCCGTATTGTGTGAAAATTTCACGTGTCTACCTACGGTTCATATGATAGACCAATGGAACAAAGATGTAGAAAAGCCCAATTTTTATTAACATGCTTTTATTAGGTCCACTTGTATGTAACTCACAATGTAAGGGAATCTTTGAGAGCTAATTTAACCATCTTCCAAGGATCGTAGCGTAATGAAAATTGGCAGCTGTATGTACTTCTAAAACGTATTCAATAATATGGTACTGTCGAGCTGATCTGATGATGGAGCCGGAAGATATTAGCTACTTTAAAGTGGAATCTTTGAGAGCTAATTTAACCATCTTCCAAGGATCGTAGCGTAATGAAAATTGGCAGCTGTATGTACTTCTAAAACGTATTCAATAATATGGTACTGTCGAGCTGATCTGATGATGGAGCCGGAAGATATTAGCTACTTTAAAGTGGAATCTTTGAGAGCTAATTTAACCATCTTCCAAGGATCGTAGCGTAATGAAAATTGGCAGCTGTATGTACTTCTAAAACGTATTTAATAATATGGTACTGTCGAGCTGATCTGATGATGGAGCCGGAAGATATTAACTGGAACTTCATGATGGAATAAGGTATCATAGTCGTGTTTGCACTTGTGGTAAGGTCTTGTAATGAACTTTGACCACGATTAGGTTTCAAGGTCTGATGATGGAGCCGGAAAATATTAACTGGAACTTCATGATGGAATATCGTATCATAGTCGTGTTTGCACTTGTGGTAAAGTCTTGTAATGAACTTTGACCACGATTAGGTTTCAAGGTCTCATGTCTTCTTTTTTAGTTGGATTTTTTATAAAAGCGTGTTTTTTTAGTTTTTTTAAACTATTAATATTATTATTTAAGGTTACTTGCGATGTACTTGAATGGGAACCCCCTTTCCGATCCATTTGTTTCTTACTTTATTATTTCTTGTGATGGCTGATTCAAACAAAAACAAAATGATTATAGCGTGAAATTGTTTTGCGAAGATTGAAATTAAATGGCATATTTCAAAGCCAACAGTAATCAATAGTATCAATCAACACCTTAAAGTTATATAACAGACAAATAGACCAACATTGCTTTCGTAATAGATTTGCGATGACAATGCTGGATGGCATAGTTAAAATAGACATCAAAAATAATTTAGAACAGAGTTAAAGGTGATAGTATCTGAGGATAGCAAGTAAAGTATCAACTATCAACCCAACCCTGTGTGTGCTTACTTGTCTGTTCATATGCCTGTTATGTACTATTAAAATCCAAATTGATTGGTGACCCACTTCGCTGAAAATTCGTTTGAATTTTTGGAATATTTTGAAGTATTTTGTACTCTAGATAGCTATTTATAAGGGTTTCATTGCTCTGATAGCGTGCCTATAGCACTTAGGATGTTTTAAATATAAAGGAAACTCTGTCAGCGAGTCGAAATTCACGCCGATTTCTGTCAGCCATTAGTTCAGTTGGATTAATTCGAAACCAAATAATTCCGACCAAGTGCGAGACGGGCTTGATCAACAAGGGTTCCATACACAAACAATAGGATTTTTTTGTTCACTTTTGATTATGATTCTAGTTAAAAAAAAATCCTATGGTTTTGATTTCCACGAGTGTTTAAATATGGGGTTTAAATTTTAAACGTAAGTTTAAATTTTAAACCCAATATTTGTGTATATTAACATAACGTAATGTTTAAATAGGGGGGGTAAACAGTTGATTTCTTTGCTTTATTTACGGTATTGCTGAGCGCTCGTTTGCTTTTGTTGTTTCAACTATCAGTTATTATATTAATTATGTACCTTCTATCAATTTGATTTGGAGTTAGGTTAGTTTATTTATATACATATTATATTATTCTAGATAATCTACACACCAATCATTAGTTAATGTGTAGTTGCGGTGCGTTTGATGCTTTTCTCGCCGCCCTAAGTTTGTCTGGGAGAGAATTTTATAGCATTAAGTCCGCCTTTCTACGTCAGATTGTACATAGAGATTTATATAAATGAATGGTAACGTATTCCACATTTTAGGTTTATTTTGCATAAATCTATATATATAAAAATTAATTACTGTTAGTTAGTCTCGCTAAAACTCGAGAACGGCTGAACGGATTCATCTTATCTTGGTCTTGAAATGTTCGTGAAGGTCTAGGAAAGGTTTAAAAGGTGAGAAAAATTCGGATAATTGCCGTGAAAACCTAAAAACAGCCCTTTTCTTTTTCTCATACAACGATTCCGTCTGTCAATCAATACTTTGATACAAAATGGATGCCCGATGCTAACCTGTGAAGTAAGCTGTCTCTGCTTTTAGTGCAGCGCTCAGCGCTTTAATTTGCTTCGGCAAGTTTTTACTACCTACGAATCAAGCGCTGAAGCGATGATTGGATATTTTCCGGAGAACAGGGAAATCGGTGTGAAGCAAATGAAGTGTCCATTTATTTATTTTTTAATAATCTGAAGTGTCCGTTAAATTCTAGCATATGGAATAACGGGCAATAAATAAGCTAAGAATTACTGTATATATTAGACGTCTGCAAATTCTTAGGCGAAAAACGACAATTAGACCAGTGCAGAAGCCTTTAAAAATAATAAAAAGTGAAAAAAAATAATAGTAGAATATAACCTATTAGAAAAGGAGGAGAATATTATAAACATTAAAGGAAAAATAAATTCCGGGCGATCTGAGGTAGGGAACGGGAAGGGGGGGGTGTTTAAGGGGGAAAAACGGTTTATGTCGATTTCCGGCAAAACTAAAAGTCCTATGGAAAAAAGTCAAATGGCAAAGTTGTAGATAGTAAAAAGATCTAAAACTTTTGTATTTACACTTTTTTCACATAACCTCAAAATGTATGTGAAAAGTTCAAAAAACCAAGTTTTTGGTTTTTTATTTTTATCTTTTACAAATAATTTTTCTTTTTCACGAAATTTGGTGAAAACTTACCTTTATATGTCCCAAATACGCTGTAATTTATTTGATTAGAAATATTTATTTTTTCAACCTTATTTTGAATTAATATCGAAAAAGAACCCTAATTTTCAATCGAAAATTCAACCGTCAAAATATCAGCTTTTTTCAAAAAGTTGGTATGCTTTCTGTTCGTTGAAACCTCTACTTTCCGATGGTGAAAAAAAAAATCTTACTATAGTAAATCTTCTCATAAATTGCAATTTTTAATTACTTCTTTTCCTTCCTTTGCTTTTTTTTGTCTTACACATATAAATTTTTTACATCACTATACACTTTATATAGATTTTTAATATATTTATATATTTTAAATAATATTTATATATTTTTAACAAAACTTTTTATGGACTTTTTATAGATTTTTAATATATTTATATATTTTTATGTATTTATATATTTTAAATAATATTTATATATTTTAAATATATTAAAAATCTATAAAAAGTGAATAATGATGTAAAAAATGTATATGTGTAAGACAAAAAAAAGCAAAGGAAGGAAAAGAAGTAATTAAAGATTGCATTTTCTGAGAAGATTTACTATAGTAAGATATTTTTTTTTTTTTCACCATCGGAAAGTAGAGGTTTCAACGAACAGAAAGCATACCAACATTTTGAAAAAAGCTGATATTTTGACGGGTGAATTTTCGATTGAAAATTAGGGTTCTTTTTCGATATTAATTCAAAATAAGGTTGAAAAAATAAATATTTCTAATCAAATAAATTACAGCGTATTTGGGACATAAAAAGGTAAGTTTTCACCAAATTTCGTGAAAAAGAAAAATTATTTGTAAAAGATAAAAATAAAAAACCAAAAACTTGATTTTTTGAACTTTTCACATACATTTTGAGGTTATGTGAAAAAAGTGTAAATACAAAAGTTTTAGATCTTTTTACTATCTACAACTTTGCCATGTGACTTTTTTCCATAGGACTTTTAGTTTTGCCGGAAATCGACATAAACCGTTTTTCCCCCTTAAACACCCCCCCCTTCCCGTTCCCTACCTCAGATCGCCCGGAATTTATTTTTCCTTTAATGTTTATAATATTCTCCTCCTTTTCTAATAGGTTATATTCTACTATTATTTTTTTTTGTTTTAAAAGCTATCGAGACTGGTCTAAATGTCCTTTGTGGAGCTAAATTTAACGCGTTAAAATAATCTATTATTATGCCTAATTTCACGCGAGCGAAGCTGCGGGCGTCCACTAGTGTTATAAAAATTTTGCCGATAGCAAATGCGTGCATACATAGGAAGATGTAAACGCAACACACTAACATTGTGAACACTTGATCCTGATAATCTTTATAGGTAGGCACGTTGGGCCGACGCGGATCACGAAACACGTATCCAAAATAAAGCCTAAAGAGTATTTTGTTTTGTTCAAATTGAAAGGTTCTGATTCTTTTAAACAGGATGTTTATTTTCAAAGACTTTATATATATGAAACTATGGCGTTCATATTTTATTTTTTGGAATTGGTGGTGGCTGTGAGCATATTGGCCTTTACAGCGTCACTGAACCGAAAGGTGAAAAAGTACATTATCAGTAGGTACAATGTGTTTTGTAGTGTGACACTGATAAAATGAAAATGGGTTGTAGGTAGATTACGTGAACCTACGTGGTATGAGGAGGGCTATTTTTACCTACACCCTTTAAGGCAAGCATACTAAGGTAACATCGCGTCTATGACCAGTATTGGACGTAGAATAATCTTGATGTCTTGTATTTTATGAGTACTTTCCTTAGAAACGAAGGGGAAGTAAAAATTAAACTGTATGATAATAGTCATTTCATTTCATTTGACGTCTCAATGGCTCAGTGGTGACTGTTGAGCGACCCTTTCCGCCGAACTGTATCTGCCGGGTTCGATTCCAGCCGGAACAGATCTTTATATCGCGATAACTACTTGTAATCCGATCATACCTAGACGTTTAAAATAGTGTTTGCGCACACCGAACCGAATAATTGCAATCTACAGCAGTTTATTACAATCATATAAGTTATGTCAATGTTTCTGTAATTACCGTTCCATTACTGTCCGTTTCTGTAATTACTTACCACCAAAGGGTGTATGTAGGTAACATAGGCAATGTTACATGAGCGAGCAGTTCGTACGCTGCACATGTCACTAAAGTCACTTAACGTATATAATATATTATATAGAGCTGTGAAATTCGCTGGAGTTCCAACAAGGTTTTAACGTCATATCACACTCACAACGTCATGTCATATTATGTCTCACAAAATGTATGAAATGTGTAACTGCCTTATTAACAGCGCAGTTGGCGGTCGGATTTGGTAAATGAAGTGAAATTTTGCTGAAACTGAATCTGTAACTACAGAGTACATAGCAGTACTCAGTAGTACCTACTACCTAATTAATTAGTACCTACTGCAGATTCAGATATCTTTTGTGTCTTTTTAAAGTTTTTAAGTTTTTAACAATTTCTCTCATATAATTTATATCTACTTTATTTATGTTCAATATATGCAATATATTAGTATATAACCCTTATTTTGTTAGAATATGAAATACTGTAGTCTACTAGATTCAGCAAAAAATATTATATGAACCTAGTAAACCATTTTAATGTTCGACAGAAATTTTGGATTGAGAAATCGTCGAAACATACTAATGGTAAGCTTAATGGATCTTGCCATGGTGCTCAGTGCGCAGTGACATACGAGTACCTACTAAGTTGGCGCGCACCGAGAAACTAATCTGATATAACTACCTGTAACTTGATATCCCGAGTGGCAAGACGACTTTCGCCAGTGCATTGCCACAGAATATAATACTTATACAACATTGCTTAAACCTTTTTTTTATCATGTAATTATGTGCGGTAGTCATTATAGATTTCATTGACTTTAAATAATTCGGAAATTCTTTTCATAACGAGCTTTGTTTTAATAATACTTCTAGCATGCTTGTATAAAATGACCTCAAAGATTTATTATTGAAAGGTATCACCTATTGTTCTCAATATTTATTACAAGCACACAGTGTTTGATACACTATTTACCACAGCAAAACAATGTGAAACACACATGAAACCTACACGACTCGACACGTCGCGTGATTTTAGGAAGTGTATTGTATTTAAATATTTTTAACTACGAATACGTACTTTCATTGCAATATCGATTCGGATACGCGAGTCATTTAATCAATGTAGGAACCTACCTACTAAATACGAAAAGAGACGTGAAGTGCGAGCAAAATTGAACGTTCAGTGTTCTTGCAACGTCCGATTGAAATACAAATTGCACAAATAACGACTGGTGCGTTAATGGGTGTGGCGACCGCACCGAGCCCGGGCAAACCGTTTATATGATTTCCCTATCCTTAATGTAATGTTATGACTTATCAAAGTAATATTCATGGATCGTTGCACCATTTATATGTGACGTAACATCCCCTTGGGTATCTTCCCACCACGTGAACACCTACGACAATAAAATTCCTTGTCGTAGGTATTGTGGAAATGGGTCCAACATTTTTGGATGTCACAGCCAATGAATGTTGGTAGTCATTAAGGACACCAATATTTCTACTACTCGGTACCTACTCAACATCTTATCTTATTCATAAAACGGAAGTATATGTAGCGTACATGGGTTTTATATAAAAATAATGTAGCAATTTATGTGAATTGTATAATAATGTAGGTACACTAATAAAGTACACTGTAATATTTTTAGTAAGCTTACAAAACAGCTTTAAAAAAATATAATTAACTTGAACTTTTTTTTTTCTCTGTTGTTCTATAGATAACTTTTTCGCTCTTTCGGTTTTTATATCGTGTTATCGACATCGATTACCAAATAAAAAACAAATAAAAGATATTACGCAACACGACCGACGTGTGTTCCTTTTTTCAATGAACCAAGCTTTCACTGGTCACATCACATGTTCGGCTATCGGCGTCGCAGTTTGAGTCACGACATTTTTTTAATATTTTTGTCAATAGGAATGTGAAATTGTTATTTATTTGAAGAATTTGTTATTTATTTAGAAATTTAAAAAAAAATTAAGATGTATCTACATTATTTTTATTTCTTTTAAGTGTTCTACTCAAATGTTCTTATTTTTTTTTTTTTAAAGAATGAGAATTAAACAACTAGGCTGTGACGCGGTCAATGACCGGACCGCCTGTCTGTGGGTTTCGAGTTCAAACCCAGCCGGGGCAGACCTTACACTGTAGGTATATGTGTGTAGTTATTTGCTACCCGCAACACTATACCTACTATCTATGTGAGGATGAAAATGTAGTTTTAATGACAGATTTACTCAATAAGTTACAAAACAAAAGTTCTACCTACCTAATCTACCTACCTACCTAAATCACTAAAAACGGAAAAGCATTTGAATTGCAAATCGTTGCACATAGTAATCGGAGCTGGGCCACACATGCACGCCTGGCTGCCATTTAATTCAGGTAATAGCTGTTTTAAAGTGATCGATTTGGATCAGGCTTGAAAATTCGCGAATTGCATAATATTGTCATTATGTAGTCCGATAGAGCAAACTGACGCCAGCGAATTGTATGTTATTTTTCACCCGTTAACGAATGGCAGCGATGCAAAATCTACTTCCAACAATATTTTTATTCGAATACTATTAAATGAGTTGTATTTTATTAGACTATAATATATATATGTATATAAATTCTCATATAAAATATAGTAAGTTAAAAATGCATTAATATGTTCACCAATTCACATTGGAGCAGCGTGGTGGAGTATGATCTAGACCTCGAGCGAGAGAGACAGGATTATAGATTAAAGGGAAAATACATTGTTTTGATATTATTTGATATATATGAATGTGCATACACAAATTATCCGTAAAAGCTGCTAATATAGTCGTAATCTCTATCGGAGCTGTTCCACATCGCAATCCTCGATTCCATAATTCTGTTGTATGCTTTGATATTGCAGTTGATATCTTAAAGATGATTATCACCTAACGATATCTTGGAGCAGATTTGTAGAGCCTAATTGAAATTGATTTTTATTATGGCTCTGCATTGTTTCGAGCTGCTTAGCTACTTTAGCGGTATCGAAAATATGTAAGAATACAGTAATAGTATAGGATAAACTGTTTTTTTTTGAAGTTATACTTCTTTTGGCGCGTTAGGGAAAAATGATGAGAGTAATTTTTTACGATGCGCGCGCACACCGTCACAAAAAACCGACACCATGAAGTTAGCTATAGTCAACATTGTCAAAAAATGGTTTGACAGTGTACACTTTCATTTGTCAAAGTCTGCTAGTCAGGTGCTGTCAATGTAGAAATATTTTTTTGTGATATTTAAATAAACTTTATTTAACTATATAATGCGTTATAATAAAACTTTCAATGTATTAAATACCTTTTTTCTATTGTTAGTGTCGTTTTTTCTACAAACGTAGAATAAGGCGAAAGATAAAATTTTTGAAAAGATTTTTATCTTGTTACGCCAAAGAAGTATAACTTCTAACGCGTGTACATAAGTACACACACACTTTTTTTTTGTTTACCAACCTTACCAACCTAATAAAAACATTAAAAACTCGGTGCTTTTGATGGCGACGGGCAATGATTTTATATACCTACATAAAAGCGGCGGGTGAACAGGTACCTATCTACTATATTTATTCCACACGTCGAACAACTTCACAATTTCGACGACATAGTAGGTACGTATGAGCACGGACTACATTACTCGGTATGAGTGAGCGAAGCGTAGGTACGTGAAGCGTACGTGAAGCGTGAGAGTGACACTCAATGATGCGATGGTTCATGACGCAATCAAGCCGCTTGTCGGTTGCCTTTAACGGAAATTACATAGAATACGCGTTTCCGTAATTCATAGCAATTCATAAAAGTAAAAACAAACTTGTCTTTTACTTGAGACTTATATGTACGGAAGAAACGTTACAAATCAGTAGGTAAGTAAAAAAACAGAGAGGTACAAACAAATACTGTTTTTAAACAAATAACACAATTAATCTATACTAATATTATAAAGCTGAAGAGTTTGTTTGTTTGTTTGTTTGTTTGAACGCGCTAATCTCAGGAACTACTGGTTCAAATTGAAAAATTCTTTTTGTGTTGAATAGACCATTTATCGAGGAAGGCTTTAGGCTATATAACATCACGCTGCAACTAGTTAGTTATAAAGTCGATCAATTGAAATTTCATTATCGTTATTGTGTCTATCTTCACAGCGCAATAATCAATATCTGTGAATAAAGCCCTTACTGGTGCTATTAAATAAATAACCGAGTACAGTAAAAACCTTTTTTTTTATGGATACAAAATAGCAAACGAGCTTGCAGCACCACCCATCCGCTGCCGCCCATAACAACTGTGACTGACTTCGAACAAGACTCAATTAGGGACTGGGATGGTTAGTCCAATTAGTTGAGAAAGTTAATTAGAACATTAGTTGGTCAGTTCGTTAGTAGGTATGAGGACTGGGGACTGTTAGTGATAGTTACTCCTGTTAGTTGGTGTTAGTAATAGTCCAGTTAGTACTTGTTAGTAGGAGTCTCGTTCTAAGTCAGTCACAGATGTGTTGCTACCCTTGAGGACAAAGATGGTCGACTCTAAAGAAGTGTAAAGGAAACCACACCTTTCCAACCGGACCATAATTGCTCTACAACAATTATTACACGGCAGAAATGGTACTAGGTACCGTGGCGGGCGGTGGTACTGCCCCGGGCGAACTCTATATGGAACCAATTAGATTTATTATAAACCTTTATCTCTCTCGAATTTTTAATTGGTTGTATATTAACTGTACAGTGAAATAAAAGTAAAGAAAACACAGAACCATTGTAAACAAGAGACAGTGTATTCAAATCTCATTCGTTAGTAAGATAAGTGTCCTTAGCTCAAAATCGAGCCAATTAGATGGATATCGTCAATTCAAGGACAAATCCTTGAATTGACGATATCCATCTAATTGGCTCGATTTTGAGGTAAGGACACTTGACTCAAAAGTCAAGTCTAGGTGATCCAAGAGCTTACCTATTAGACTAACAATGGTAATAAGTAATAAATTATGTTTGACAATATTTTGTATAATGGATTCGAGTGGCTCTCGACTCTTCTTTTCAATTCTGCTTTATCTAGAGTTGTGTTGAATAATAGCTGTATTTCTACAAGTATTCGTAACAGTGACTAAAGTTGTTTGATGTTTTCTGTCTTCTTTCTGCTTCCGGCATGATTTAACGGAAGACCAAAATCGATGACGTGTGGACTTGTGCGATAAAAAAGTTTAATGAAGGTTGGCTGGGTATATGTATTCATTCATATTGTATGACAGGACAGGACAGGGAAGACACCTTTTTTTTATTGCTAAGAAATGCATTTACGCATCCCGCCTAGCCGCAGGCGGGTATGTGGGACTCACCAAACAAGTTTGAATACCCACTAAAACCCAGCCTCACCTCCAACGTCCATTGAGGCCAGCACCTCTAAAATTGTCGAGATGAAGACACCTGGGTGTATTGCTTTAAACTTGAAAGAAAAAACCATCGGCAGAATGTGTCATTCCTTATGAAGATTTGCTGACGAAAGTTAAGAAAAGTCTTGATCTTATTTTCCCGAATCCAGAAACTTTCAATATGACCTAAGTTATTATAAATTCGGTCACGGTTCGGCTAAGCACCTCAGTGTGCTTTTTTTTAGTCTGTTGTGAATTTGAGTAATTGTCAATTAAGTATTCAATGTTATACATTCCTCAGAAACCTTTTTTTCTAATGAATTCTTTATGGGTTATTGCTAACAAACTTAGTAAACATATAGTACAGAGGTACAGTAAAAAATTGAAAATACACGCTCGAAGGTGTTTATTAGTCTCGAAGATATTAATAATCCAATATCAAGATTTTTCCTATCGAGAGGCAGGTAATATAAAACTACGCGGATTCATATCTTACTTATATTTCCACTTTTATTGACCTAGATCTATTCTTATCCGCCTCTTCAAACCAACGGCGAGTTTTAGTGCACCAATTTTTCATCACCATACCATAATACTGATAAAGTTTCCTCAATGTTAACTGTTTATTAGAAAAAGGATTTCATGCTTTTCTGTTAATAAAATAATGTCTTTACAGTACGACAATTTTTCTTCAATAACGATTCGCGTGTCACAACCAATTGAATAAGAACTCCTGTATAATTTTTTGTAGCCACTCGTAGGTGTAAAGGCACCTCCCTGAAGCTCGGGACCAGAATAGTGTTACGGTAGCCTGTCTTAAGAGGTGAATAAATGGGGCTACTGGTGTTGCAGACGGCAAGAGTGGGAGCTCGTACCGACCAAGTGACCCCAAGAAAAGCGTTGCCGCCGTTATGTAGGGTTTGTCGGCTTTACCGGCGCGTTCTAAGAGAGATCAACCGAGCGGGTTTTATTGGGTGAAATTCGTCAAGCCTTCTGTCGCTCCCAGGACCGGTTACTATTAAAAGGTTTACTCACTCACTCATAAAACAATCAAAAAAGGTATAGGTATTAACCACCAGGTATAAAGTTATTCTTTCTTACGCGCTTGACATTAAAAGCCTCAATCCCCTCTCTCTCTACATACTGTGCCATAGGCGTCCCACTGTTGGACACGGGTGTCCCAGATCCGTACCTGAGAAAGTTCTAGAATAGAATAGGATAGTTTATATAAATTGTATCTTACTTCAACCTTTTGTTTTTTTACCTTGTAATATTCTACAACAGAAAATTTTCATTTTCAGATAATGCGAGTACTGCTTCTCAGCGCTCTCCTCCTGTGGAGAGTCGACGCACGGGAGGAGGACTGGCAGCCAGTGCTCCCAGAGGCTTCACTCTTATACCACGCTTACAACAAGCCCGTAGACCGATCCATAGACGTAGGGTAAGCTTCACAAACTTCCTTGAAACAATTGTTGTGACGACTCACCGGCCAGGGAGGATATTAATTTTAGCCGCTTCCCAAAGTCTGGTCTTTCTTCGCTTCTTAGCAATGCAATGTCTAAGAAGTTTTATATGAAAAATGGTTCACTACACATTTATACCAATTCTCAGCCCTTCTATCGGAAATCAATAAGCTGGTCTGACACAGTGTGTATCTAAAAATACGGATAAAACAGCAACATGGATGTTGTATCTTTACACAAAAGAATCATATTCACAAAATAATAATAAGTATCATAGCATGGCAGCACTATTCACGGCAAGAAGTCGATGTAGTAGAAATGTTAAATGATTTGTATTGTTCCAGACCACAACTAAAGATTGTCAACCGGAGGCCCACCGGCCAGTCCTCGGCCAATAAGCTCGCTGGCCTTTACCACGCAGCCAACGCTCCGGTTTCCGACTCCTGCAGCGTCTACAAAGTTTCCATGAACCAGGAACTATCATACCAGTATTTAGAATACGAGAAGAGTTTACCCGATCTCAAGGAGTTTACTCTATGCTTGTGGAGCAAGTTTCACAACCATTCACTGGATCACCCGCTGTTTTCTTACGCTGGTAAGTGAATACTAAAAATAATTATACCGTTAAAAAAATTTTTTTTTAAAAAAGCTTTTTAAAACTTTTCTTTTATTTTCATGCATTGTCATCGGAACCAAATATGGTCAAAGTCATTACAAGACTTTACCACAAGTGCAAACACGACTATGATACGATATTCCATCATGAAGTTCTAGTTAATATCTCCCGGCTCCATCATCAGATCAGTTCGATAGTACCATATTATTGCATTGTCATCGGAACCTAATATGTGTGCCAAATTTCAGCTCGATAGCTTCAGTGGAAGTGGGTGAAATATTGATTGCAAGATTCCAGGACATACATACATACATACATACAGCTTTTAAAAACCGTTTAAAAATTGTTATTACAAAATATAAATTGCCCAGTAATAAGACAATTGCCATACGATATGACATGACCGAACGCTGACATACAAGTGCCATCAATTTTCATAAGAATTTAATATTAAAATTTATACATCAACCAAAGTTAAACT
Organism: Carterocephalus palaemon; assembly: GCA_944567765.1. Taxonomy (NCBI): domain Eukaryota; kingdom Metazoa; phylum Arthropoda; class Insecta; order Lepidoptera; family Hesperiidae; genus Carterocephalus; species Carterocephalus palaemon. The sequence goes on along the minus strand of OX155637.1, from coordinate 6,422,938 downwards.
GATTTTACGATATAAATATTAAAAAATAATACTAATAAGTGGATATTATATTTGATCTTAAAAGTTTGTTTCTGATATGTATCGAGCTATTGATTTATCATATGAAAAAGAAATATACCTAGATTACAAATATTGGATGTTTTTTCCAGTCGCTGGTGGCCTGTTATAAAATAACAGGATACATTATACAATGTCCGCCGTGACGAGATTCGGACTGTGTATCGTAAACAGAGAGCATCTCTCAGATTATGAAGGTTCTACAGTACATAGTAAAAATACACTGATTTAATATTATAAAAGCGGAAGTATTTAATTGGCTATTACGCGTGTGCTATGCGAGGACGTTTTCCGATTCAATAAATTTTATGTATAAAAAGAGCTTGTAAAAACCAGTGAAAACCAAAATTTACTCGCTACAATTATGATTTTTGGAATTTTTAATATAAATGAGAATTGAACTAGTTTTAGTCGCACAAATTGACTACTACTTCTACTCTACTGAACATACATACTTTGTTCTAAACGGAACTTGCGTTAAACTATAGGGATGTTGCCCATCAAGTAAATTGGAAACTTATATTGAATGGAAAAACGGAATGGATGCATATAATTTAGTTTTGACTCAATGATTGTATATATTGACTTCTTTAGAATAGATATTTGAAATAAAAAATATAACCATCTACAATATCTGAAATCATCAACGAATAACACTGATTCATTGAAGCCGGAACTCACCTGTCGCTGGATCTCGAATAGGCTTCAAATGTTGAATTGAATTAGACATTAAACCACTTAACAACTTTAAACGTCTAAATAGATTCTTCCTTAATCAGGAATCATCGTACAGTAGATACCGGATAGACGGAATACACCGGAAATCTGCTAAATTAAATTCCCTGTGTGGTTGATCGGATCGCGGCGTCTATTGAGGCCATATCCTATTTATAGTGAGGCTCAAAATGCCTTTGGACATACCTACATCTGTTAGGAAAATATTGTTATCTTCATGAAGAGATGTTTAGTTTTATTATACACTAGCTGACCCGGCAAACGTTGTTTTGCCATATAAATAATTTATATAATATTTTGGGAGAACTTCATGTAAGTGTGTGGACTACAACTACCCCTACCACTACCACTACCCCTACCACTATCACTACCCCTACCCCTACCACTACCCCTACCACTACCTATCACGCACCGGCGCGCCATCTACTTAAAATATTGGTTTGTAGATTTTCCCGCTTTTCTGTTGAAATTTTTCCTGAATTTTCTTTGCTATAAACCTCACGGAGCCCGAGACCTTTCCAACGAATGCAAAACCGTGGAAATCGGTTCGTGCGTTCTGGAGTTATAGTTATAGCGTCAGGAAGGAAAACCCGACTTATTTTTATATAGTAGATAATAATATATACCTTTTACATTAAATTTATCTTTTCGTATTTTGAACAATAATACCTAATTGCCGTGAAAACGGTGAAAACCACAATGGTTCTGTGTACCTGTTAAATAATAATTTACTCTTGATAATGATACTATTAATAATGGAAGTCAAAAGAGAGTTGATTTCTCTGATTCTCAATGATCCTGATTTCTCTCTCCTGATTTCTCAAGAATTTAAATATCTGGAAATTCCCAGAAAGTAGAGAAATGAGAAAGCTGGTGGAAATGGGCCTCCCTGAATCAATTTTGTGCTCTCTAAACTTTTCCAGAATAGCTGTGCCTTACTCATTTATTAATATAGATAGTCTTCCGTCTCGCATTGACCAAGCGTTTTATCACCTCCTTTTCAAGAGCACAGTACCACATAGTGATATTAACATATTATTTCGTAGTTCTTCTTACTGACAAAAGTGCCTTCAATTGATTAAAGAAAAGATGGCGTAATGTGATGTTGATATCAATTCTTAACTAATATGAACCGTGCACACGATCACACGACCTTACGTGACCTTACATAATTTTTGCAAGCGTCAATCCACCTGCCAATGTTAACGGACAATAAATTAGAAGTCATATTATCATAACAATGATATGTATCATAGTTTAGAGCATATTTTAGTTTACCCTACTTATTACACGCACTTATTACAAAACGTGTTCCCTCTCGGTCCGGCAAGCGTACTTAGATGCTTGTTGCATAATGTACTTAGCAGCGGTTTGGCTTTCGGAGGCATTTCACGCCGAAGAAGGTCGAAAATCGAATGACAGCGAATGGCCACGTGTAAGTATGGAATTAGAACTTTCGATAAAAACTTTTAATGGAGCTCCTACGAGCACATACGTAATGAGCTGGTAAGTTAAGTAGGATGATTACAAAACTAGGAAAGCTTACATTTAAGCGGGTTTTAACTTTAAGGATTTATACGTTTAGCGCATTTCATTCATTAAAATGTTAATTAACTTTCAAAATAATTTGGCTCACTAAAATATAGAGTTTAAAGGACACCGTCCAGTGGTACCTACGATCAGTTCAGTATGAATCAAGGCAAATGCGCCACATTGGTAAATTAAGGGCATGACATTAGACATTGAATGCGTCTTAGATAGCAACCTCTAATTGTGAAGCAAACAAATATATGGGTCTAAAATAATATTACCAAAGAATTGACCTAGTCTCGCCTATTTTACATATTTCTGCTAAAATGCCTGTCTGCAAACAACCATCACGCTTAGCGTAGGTGTTTTGAAGGTATGACGAGAACCTAGTACCTAGAACCTCGACACAAACAGTAGAGTAGTTAAAATCCGATTGATGCACCAGATGGGTGCACTTACTGATTTTTCGAATAAGGTATGAGTTATTTCTGAGGGACAGCCATTTATTATACTTTTTTATTCGTAATATCAATGTATGTATGTTGACCCTATATCTAAGATTACACTAACATTACACGTAATTATATTACTTCTGACTTATTTTTGTAACCATGAAGATTTTATTGTAAATGTATTAGTTCTGACACATGTTAAATTAGTGTTGAGTGTTGTACTAATTATCATTAAACAACAATAAAAAAGATCAAGACAAACGATAAACGCGATTGGATTCCACCATTAATCTGCATTTTACATTTTGCTCTGCTCTGACTACCGTTCGGTCATTGCAGTAGTTAATATGCGTTGTTAAAGTTTAAATCGTGACCGGTGCTTATGTAAACAGCCGGTCGTGCATAGATCTCGTTTCGTTACCTCTTGCAAATTATGAATGTGCAAGAATCAGCTGCATAATACGACCAATTTTTATCATTACAATTGTTATTAAATGGGTTTCTTCTATTTGAGATGACCATTGCTTATTTTCTATTATTTTCAAATAAAGAGGGTATTTAATGATTTACAGTTGGAGATAGTCCGAAGGAGATCTCTCTATGGATATCAAACAAGGGGGACGCGAGCTACTTCAGTATGGCCGTGCATGGTCAAAACTTCTTCAGGCTAAACTACCCTCTTAAATTAAACACGTGAGTAATGATAGTTGTAATAAATTATTTATGCGATTCGGAGCAAGAAGTTCCTCCGTTTGGAAGTCCAAGGTCTTAGTTATTTTTGGGGTAAGTCTGCCAATCCGCACTTTGCCAGCATGGTGGGGTTGTGGTGGTGACTACTAGCTTTACCCTGACACTAGTTACACATTAGATAGATTATAGATTAGACAGACGCCTATGAGAACATTATCGTGAAATATCATTCAGGTCTCCTCACGATAAATCGTCACCGAAATAAGTAATTTAGAAGAACATCAAATTCTTAGGCGAAAAACGTCCTGTTTGGAGCTAAAGGAAGAATCTATTATTATGTCTAATTTCACGCGAGCGATGCTGCGGGCGTCCACTAGTAATGAATAAATATAAGAAATCTATTCAAAAATATTAATTTATCAATAAAAACCGATAATAAATTTAAATATTTGTAGAAAATTAATATATGTACTCATATGTATATACATGTATATATTATACCTACATATATACATACATAAAGATGGAGGTACATAAGTTTTACTTTAGTCGTGTGGTCTAAAGCACACTCTCAATTTTAGCTTTAGCACACATTCATTTTTAGCTAAATTAAGATATATTTTTTGCAAACTCATGATGAAACCTTTTATTTTGATATCCCACTCAGGTTTTGTGAAAAAATGATTTTTTGTAAGAATTATATGCCGCCAAAAATCGGCCATGTTCAAACGAATTTACATATAGGTACCTACTATTATTGTTTCTTACTTTAAGGGTTTATAGCTAAGACGGCTTTTTGATATTTTAATAATGAAAGTGATTTGAATTTTTGTAATTGGTGAAATTTCAGCGAGTATCATGGGTCAAAAACGATACGATGCATGAGTAAAAAAGCTATTTGATAATTCCACATGAATTTTGCGATGTATATTCGCGTTCGGTAGGAAAACTGTTGATGCTACATAAAATAATATATTTAGGTAAAACTAGGGTAGGTACGTCATGAACCTACTACTCATCATTTTCTATTGAGTACTTCAGTGACAGACAAAAATGGAATTAAGTCATAATCATGGCTTTTCATTCAAATTAATGATTCGAATTCATTTTAGAATTATTTTACGTAACGAGGTTTAAGAATTCTATTATTATACTCGTTATTAATACACAACAATAATATAAATAGATGAGTAGGTAATGATGCGTAAGAATCATATTATCCAGTAAAGAAGTTAAGAATTACGATGCTGATTTTATATACAGTAATTCAAATTTAACCCAATTGAACGTGACCGTAGCTTACCGAGAGGCTTATGCTTGAATAACTTAGAAATTACTATTGTAACTGAATTAGCTGTTATCGGATAGGGAATGGTAATAATGAGGGCATTAAGCTTTGACTAATACTTAGATAATTAACTCTGTGTAGCTACGAGTAAATAGTACCTAACACAATGTTAATAACACCAAGACAAAATTTAAGAGTCTCGAGTTTCCACTATGGTTTTTTTTTTTTTATGGAAAGAGGATAGCAAACGAGCTTGCAGCACCACCCATCCGCTGCCACCCATGACAACTGTGACTGACTTGGTTATACAATTATACTGTATTTGTTCATGGTTTGTTTATTTCACTGAGTTTTGTGAGATTATGTTGTGTAATATCAACTCAGATTTCGTATAAAAAACTACTTATGTCATCACTTCAGTCACCACACAAGGGTTTTTTATTAAGCACTAAGGCTTATGAGCGCCAGTCTCTGTAGCTCGGGACCAGAATAGTGCTATGGTATACCGGAACCCTCCACAAGCGCCGGGGAAGGCCATCGAGTGGGTTTTAATGGGTGGAAAAACCTGGCGTCGCTCCCACTTTTCCTCCGTCGCTTTAAAAGGTTTCCTACTCGTTAAACAAAACAAAAAAAGGGCTTATGAGCGCAAGGGTCACTATAGTAAGATGTGTACATAAGTATCTAAACAGTTTTTATAAAATCGTTGAACAAAATTTTTTTACATAAAAAATTATCGAATGTGATAAGGTTTAGATGATAGATACGTTTACGCACAAACGGACAGTTTCAGTGAAAAGTTCAATAATCAAATCGGTGGATAACATCATTTCGATTGTCGAAAAACTTCTTTTACGCTTATCGTATAGACGTTTATTATACTGTTTTGTTTTTAGACAGTGCGTCACTTACGTAAAATTGGTACAAGTATTGCGATATGTACGCGGTAAAACCAGATACCCAACCTACTATTTGAGCAGTCGCGTTACGCTGCACGAACTAAATACACTAAAAGGTACCTACTTATGTTATTCAGAGCAAGCACTCCGCTGCCAGACAGCATGCCGTCAACGTCAAATTCAACTTATTGAACATTTTTTTACACATTTAGCTAGCAGTTGGTTCGATGGGTTCCAGGGGCGGTGCGAGTATAGTCTTCTGAGTGCCCGTCAAGATGTCGCCCCGGTTGTTATCATTTTGATAATGTGTTTTACTAGATCTAGATGAAACATCAATATCAAAAAGATATAGATATAATCATACAAAATGTTGTTCCATTTAATGACAATAGTGTCATAGTATAAAGAAGTCGCTCCTCTCTGTCAAGTAGGTTATCTCCGGCCGAATCCGCAATTTAATTGCCTACAGTCTGAGGGTTGTCACTTTTAGCTAAATTTTAATTCAGTGCCTATGATATGATATGATTGGCAAGGGGCGATAGTTGTATTTTGTACTGATGTTTACCAATTCATTACCTATTTTTAAAGATAACACAGCTCTGTAGGTATAACTAATTCTCTAAATAAATTAAACTCTGTAGGTAGATCATTAGTCATTAAAGTTTAACAATGATTTTCCTAACAAATACAGAAATGTATTCAAGATTCATAGCATTAGGTATTATTTATAAAAAAAGAATACAATAAACCGCACACATTTTTCATTCAATTAGCGTGGTCGAAAAACCGTGAAGCGCGCAATCGTCGTGCGGAGTTACTCCGACTGGCACTGCGAAGCACTTCGAGATTTTGTATAAGTGTGCATGCGGCGACGCATAGTATACTATGGCGCGTACATACAAGTCGCGCGCGGTGCGTTTCTATGAAGATAACTTACTTCCCTCCTTATACATACTATGATAGTGTCAATCCAAACCGACATTTCTCAAGTAAAAAAATTACCAATATCTAACTTTTTGGGTCAACAGTATGTTTGCTATGTATCAACCAACAGTATCTATGCCGTTTAATAACTTAAAAATCTTTGAGAAGATATCAATTCATTTAAAATGTCTAATCAATTTAACTACCTAAAACAGTTTGTTTTAAAACAGGTTGAATTTAATCTAATACCAATAATCTAATTTTCAGATGGTACCACTCGTGTCAGTCGTGGAACGGCAAGACAGGGGAATGGCAAATTTGGGTAAATTCTGAAAGAGTGGGCAGAGGTTTCAACAACAGGGTAAGTAATATATTTTAATTTTACAAGTATTTACCAACACAATGGTTGGTACCTGCTATGAAGTTAAACATTTTACTATTGTTGTCTATGAATTCGAATTTCAATTTATTTTTAATTTTGTTTGTACTGTTTTGTTTCCATCACACGCGTCGCAAATGGCACGCAACATTCATTAGGTTACACAGCAAACACAATCTGTTGTTGGTTTGAATCTTTCAGATCTGGAAACAGGATAAACTGCTTTTTCATAGATAAAGTAAAATTACATAATAACCTGTAAACGACCATCAAAATCAACCAATTTACATACACTCATCACGAATATATACTTGCAAAAGATAATAGCTCCCGACGCCGCTCATTCAATTGGATGAGTCGATAAGTAGGAATTTTACATGGCAGTACATAAAGGAACTGGAGTTAGTCTTAATTTTGATTCCAGGCAATTATAACTTTGCTGGCGGCAAAGCAAAAGGCTTCCTCATTAAAACCGTCAACGTAAAACTTGGCCAAGTTTACGAAACCGTAGCTAACGAAACGAAACGAAAGCTAGGCGTAGCGACTATTGCAAAAAACTAGCTTTCGTTTCCTACCTGGTGCAAATATCATTTGTATTTTGATTTATAGTTAACTTAATATATATATTTCTTGTGTAAGTACGTGTGTATGACAGTGAACTCCTCCTAAATGGCTGGATAGAAGTTGATGAAATTTTTTGTGTGTACTAAGGGGATTTGAGAATGGTTTAAATTCACAATATTTCGGAATATAATTATTATATCGGTATATAGTATGTAGTTTAACATTATTATAATATGTTTTCAGTTGGTTGGCCATATTATAAAAGGAGGTGGAGCAGCTATTACCGGCCAGGATCAGTCGCTTTTATACAAGAAGGATGGCTTGGAACCTGAAATACGTATGTGGAAAATCTTAAAAAATAATTAATTTTAAGTTTATATGCAGACTAAGTTTGTTTTTTCTTTCCATTTAGCCATTTACTTTTGTTGGGTCTACTGGAAGATATTTCAAAAGGAAATAAGTAGATTCCCTGTACACCTTTTTCTGTATTGAATTTTACTGCTAATTTTAATGTGTGCAAAATTATTAAATAAATAAATAAAAAATATACCGTTTAAATTAATTACATCTTGATTTAAAAAAAAAATTATTTTATTTATTTTAAGTTATTTGAGTCACAAGGCAGATCTCGCATAACATTCAGAAAATTATGAGAATCAGAAATATATGTTTTCGATGATTCGTGAAAATGTGTGTAACATTATTTTGTGTAAAATGTGTGTAACATTTTCACGAATCATCGAATGTTAGAGATAAAAACTTGGGGTTAATGACGGTATTCTACCCTAAACTAATCAATTTGATAAAAAAATAAAATTTAAAATCAATAAAAAGTTAAGAAATTATACATTTATAATTCCAGAACAACCGGGTTTGATTGGTGAAGTAACTATGTTGCAATTGTACCACGTCGCGCTGACAGCGGGAAAAGCTCACAAGGACCATAAGCACCACCACGCTCATCACTTCAAACACGACGGCACGCCCGTCGAAGCTTCAACGGAACAAGTCACAGAGCCTCCGCCACCTCAGGCTACTCCCTTAGGCAACGGACATTTCCTTATTGGAGGTCAATTGCAAAGACCAACTAACTTGAACATAGCTGGTGCTCAACAACAAATGATTCCTGTTCAGCTACCCAATGGTCTGCAACTTCAACAGGAATATGTGAACGGACAATTAAGCAATCGAGTCGTGTCGGAGCAACTTCTAAATAGCGTGCAACAAATACCGTCCGATCAGATCGGTGGCAACGTCCAAGTTGCACAAATACCTTTCGTTGGTATATCAGTATCACCTTTCTCACAAAATCACGCTTATTCTCCAAGACCTTTGGGACCTTCAAAGGGCACTTCTGTCACATTATCCGGAACTTTACTAAATCCCGCTAACGTACAGTATATCGACGATACGTCTCCGCATAACCTATTCAAGAGAGATTCCAAGAAACGCGACAAAAGAGATAATCCCGAGAAAGGTAAGCAGATTTTTCATTCGGTATGAATGGGAAATCTGATGAAAGCAAGTACGGATATAAAAAGGAAACTGAATTACTTATTCATTTACATTTACTATTCAAGAATACACAGTTGACTATTTTTAACAATTTCAGGAAAGATTGACAAGCGAGGACTCGTTGCGTTATCCGATGGTTCGATAGTGGACGAGGCGCTACTCAGTCCAAATCTTAATGAAGAAAGTCAAATAGACGAAAACTTATTCCAGAAGTCACTACTACTTGGTCTCGCTGGAGTCGTCGGTAACGTTCCAGTTCAGAATGTTCAGAAGCAAACGGTAATGATTAATCTAAATTCATGTTAATTAATGTGGTCATATTACGTAGTATTATCATTAGTATTATAATCACCTTGATGTTAAGTAGCCAAAGTTAAAATTTCATGGGAATCAGTTTGACATGAGTTATAGCATTTGTTCCGTTGAGTTTTGAAAATTAATAGTTGTCCGAACTTTATAGTTTTTCTTTGAATTTCGTAACGTGTTTTTTAATTTGTTTTTTTTTTAACTGTGCTACCTACTGCCAAAAGCCATGTCATTGTGTTCAATTTTTCATAATATTTAATAACAAGCGAAACAGTTATAGCGAAATGGCCAAAGTGAAAATGGATAGTTCAACTTATAAATAAACAAACTAACGTAATAAACCATCGTTTGTAAGGCCTGTGATATCTAACTGATAACACTTATGCCAACTAGAATATGGTGGCATTACAGTTTACAAATATAAACATCCTAGTTACGTTGCAGGTCGACGAAAGGGAGCCAGCAGAAGCCGAAGTAAAGGCAGTAATGCAAGTCTGCAGTGGCTGTGCGCCGGAGCCTTTCAAGAAAGCTCTTGTGCTTTCCTGGAGATCAACACCGAAGAAGCTATACAGTGGAGCGCACTACTACAAAGGGCTACCGATTTGCAAGGCCTTCTAATATATTTTAAGGTTAAGATTATCTCGTACCTCCGGAAGATATGTTAGCTAAATGTTACTGTTTACTTTGAATTTGAATTGAATTATTTGGACAAACAATTATTACAACAAACTGTATTCGAATACAGAAATAAAGGATACTCATTAGGTACCTACGGTTTAGGCTTTGACAATATGCATACTCATTAGAAACACTGTATATACTACTACTGTATACTCTATGTAAACGGAACATATATACATATATATGACTTTTTGACCGTGAGTATTTACTTTTCTGTCAGGAAAAAAACGGAACAGAAACTAGGGGGAAATTTTTTTATTTAGTAATTTTGAGAAATTTAGTGGTTTCCTTAATAACGTTTGGTTTAGATCAGTTCAGATCGTCGGATTAGATTAGTATGCGTGGAGTCAAAGCCTAATCTACCACGTAGGCATGCAGATCCTGCAACATATCTAACAGGTATCTATAATATTTGATAGTTACCAACATTAACATCATCACCTGCGAATGAGGTTAAGTCAATGATTATATTTCACATCGACAGAATGGAGTGAAATTATTAAGTATTAACGTTAGCTGATTGATTGTACATAAGCTCTTACCTTAAGCTTTCTAAGCCTTAGATTTTTATAATACTTGTTTCAATTTTATGATTACCTCTATCACCTGAATTTAAATTCCCTGTCCAAAACGTACACAGAATGTCAGAAAGTATGGAAGTAAACGTTAAAATCTATTTAATGTAAAATGAAGCTATCTTTTAGTTTATTTATTTTTAAGGACGCCCGCAGCTTTGCTGGCGTGGATTGAGCATTGCAGCAGTTCCGTTTGTAGTCGAACCTGCGTCCTCATAGATATTACTTAAAAATCTTTACCTGGTGATCCAAGAAAACTTTCTTAAAACGTCAATAGGCCTGGATTTACATTACTTTCAATTTATGGCTTTCTTTCCCTTTTTGAACCCCTTAATTTTCCAGAAATTAAAGTAGCTTAAATGTTATCTCAGAGTACGAGTGGTAACTTGGCTAAGTTACATCCAAATCCATCTACGGGTTTTCACGTGATGCGTGCACAGACAGACAAACAATATTTTCAAGAAATATATTTTTGAGTTTTAACTGGATATTATAATGCCCCTGAATCGTACTACTCACAACTTAGTAGTAGACGGTAATTCATCGCGATACTCCAGTTGATGGAGTTGTATTAGTTTGAATAGGTATCCTAGATTTGACGTAGGTACCTAAGCGACGGCGTCCTAACTTGCCATTTGATTCTCCTTTATTTATTTTATGTTTAGTGAATAAAACGTGAATAATTATTGCATTGAATATTTTTAGTGTGTCTTACCAATTTGTTACCATTTTTTAATAAATAAATAAGTAAAACTGGTTTTTCGATTATACCTGTATCTAACTAATATCCTTGGATTAAGAACATAACTTAATTCGTTATAAGATAAACATAAAAAGTTGTTTGTCCGTATTTATTATTAAAAAAAATTATCACAGGTGTGTAATAGATATCAAAGGGCATAGATAGCACCTAGTATATTATTTTCTTTGTGGCAAGGGATATTCAGGGAAATTGACTATCCACTCCTCGATACAAAAAAGATTTGCTCAAATAAAATTCGTTGGTTCTTATAATATACAAGTGGCTTCGCTCGCGCGGAATTAGACATAACAATAGTTTCGTTTAGGTACACTTAGTAATATCACGTAATATTATATACCTAGCCTATGTCACTCAGTGAAGATGCAGCTTTCTAATGGTGAAAGAATTTTTGAAATCGATCCAGTAGTTTTTGTGTGAAAACATTACAAACAAATCTTTTCTCTTTATATTAGTATAGATTTGTTGCTTTTAAATTTTACATTTGAATTTTACATTCGTCCATTCGAATAAAATAACTTTGACTTTGTATAAATAAAAATATTGACTAAAAATAATACATAAATGTATAATTATAAGTGCTTAATACTAATGACTTACCTTGGTCTTGTGGACGTGTTGATGGTTGTAATCGGAGTCTATTTCAGGCTCGCTAAAATAGCTCTGATCCTGCAAAAAATTATGATTCTTAATACCCATTTGCTTACTCCTAATAGCTACAAGTTGTTTATTTCTTGTTACTTTGTGTTTTCCTTTATATCTCTAAAAATATATCTATAAGGCATTGCTGTCTGAAGGAACATTGAAATTTAATATTTCAAAATAATAATGTTGTTAACGTCGAGCTGGTAGTAACATGAGATTTAAACATCGTGCTTGGTGTCGATGTAAAATACTTTTACTAAAACATTCGCTGAAGGTTTTATTTTATCAACTTTTATCTTCAATCAATACTTTTAAAGGAAAAAATATTACAGTAAATATATTTTGGCTAGGCATCACTTTTACGGAAATGAATTTAGGAAAAAAGAAGTTATTGATTATAGTAGCTGCAACCCATAGATAGACGGCCCACTGCTGGGCACGGGACTCTCCCACAGACAAATCTGCGAGAGATCTACTCTCACTAGAGATTGAGTAAGTAATCAATAGATGGCGCTGCTATGTTAAATCTATATATATAAAAGGAGAAGCTGACTGACTGACATATCAACCCAGGGCCTAAACTATAAGGGTTAGAAGCTTGAAATTTTGCACAGGGGTTCCTTTTATAACGTAGGGGAGCACTAAGAAAGGATTATTTAAAATTCATCCCCTAAGGGGGTAAAACAGGGGTGCAAAGTTAGTATGAAACTTTGCCGTTTGAAGTCAAGTGGGTAACCTGAACGCGGGCAGACGTTGTTAATGGGTCTAATTCTACGCGAGCGAAGCTGCGGGCGTCCACTAGTTTTACAATAAAAAACAACCTCCTCGAAGCACGCCCACGAAATTATGCCACTAGCGGGCACCCACCACCGCCAAATCGACCGCGCCCGTCGTTGCTTAACTCGACCGGTCACATACGATCGACACAAATTATTGGAACGCTTTAAAGGTTAAAATTAAGATCCTTATAAAATTAAAAAAAACTTATAGGTAAGGGTCTGGAAGATAAAGGGAATTTTATAATGTAGGCGGTTTATGAATGAAAACCTTTGTAGGTACCTTGTACTCGAAGATAATCATAGGTACTCAACGCGTACTAGCACGGACTACAAGGTACCTACTAGCAATGATTATGCGAGCTTATTAGGTTATTTCATCTATATACCTCTAAATATTATTTCCTATTTTATGCGTATCTCGATATCTTAAATCTTTAATATCTATAAGTATATGCATGAAAACTATGAAATAATAGCTTTGCATACTTTGCATAAGAAATTTTCTTGTTCAATCGCAACGCAATTCGCTGTGAATAAGAATGTACTAAGTAACTAAGTAGGAGTATTGAGGAAATATTTTTTTAAAACAGCGTTGATTGAAAACAAAATAAATTGCATAGCTTATTAGCAGATTTTTAATTTTCCATGATAAAACAAGTAATTTAGTAAATTGTAGCCTACTATAATTGAAATTATTTGCATTTCTTTTTTCATTCATTTATTCGATATCTTATGTAAGTGTTTGTTAGACCTACAGTGTCTAAATCAACTATACTAAATATAAAGAAAGAACGAGTTGTGTTTTATTCTGAATACAAATGAGTTACTGTAAAGTTCCTATTTATAAAGTTTTAGTTTTCTGAGTAAATCAAGTTGGCTCATGTAGGTACCTAAGTACCTACCTATCTCTTTGTCTCGTAAAATTTGTTGTTTGGTATAAGAGTGCTGGTGGCAGATGGAGACTAATTAAAGTAGAATAATTCTAAAGAGACACGTACCTAAACAAGAAATTGATAAAGCATCATGAGTTAATTAAAATCATTTTTATTTTATGTTCCTACGTGCCTCATCTTTCATCATAGCAAAAACTTTTTCTTGGAACAGAAGTTGGCAATCCGCAGCGAGACGAGCTAAGCCCGAGGCAACATCCAGAACACTGTGTATAGCTATCTGACAACTTACTATAATGACTAATTAATTTAGCTGTTGCAGTATGCTGTACATTACCTATTATTTATTAATTTCGAAAGGAGACCCGAGCCTAACATTTGGGACTGAAATGGTTGTGTTGTTGCTGTGGTACGTTACATTATTAAAGGTATGCTTTGAGAAATGACCCGCCTTAGAAATAATAACCGAAAAGGTAAAAAGTACTTACTACTAGATATAAATTCAATGAACGTTTATATATCTATTAATAACCTTTAAAGCGCAGCATACAAACACAGCATATTCAGTTAAGTCCTCTATGAGCGCAGCGGCGCATTCGTTTTGTCAACGCGCAGCATCTTATAGTATACTAGTGGATGCCCGCAGCTTCGCTTGCGTGGATTAGATATAACAAAAGTTTCGAATATACTTAGTTCCTTTCCTTCTCAATGAAATAGCTGGAAAATCTCTACCCATAGAAGTTCAAATAGGAGAAGTATTAACGGGCTAAAAGTCCATCTTATCCAAGCTTAGTATACACACAATCTACATAACATAGGTACTCTAAAAATAAACCTACCTTCGCTAAACCAGGACCTATTTTGTAAGCCTTTGAGAGAGAGAGAGGTGATATTTTATGTTATTATTTTTTAATATTTTTTTTGTTATTTTTAATAAGTATTTGATTATTCTTTTTGTTTCTAATTTTTGTGAAAAGTTCATATATCTACATACTTTACCTACAGGTACAGAATACTTAATAGAACATGTACTACAGGTAATATGGTTGGTACGGTAACGTTACCTGGTCCCAATTAGTCGGGCCCGAGCAGGTGTCAGCGCCGGGAGGCATGGCGACCGCTCCTACGGCGACCACCCCGGGCAGCGGACCGCCACCCAAGTCGCCGGCCTCCAGCACGCGTAGCACCGACCGGTCGCGGATATCACGCAAGTGAGCTCTGGACAGAAACAAAATTACTTGGTACCACGAGCCACCTATAAACTATTTGTGAAAAACTGAATGAGAGCGAGACAACACTGGATACAGAGGGCACAAGCACTGGATAGAGAAAGAGAGGTGTCGATCGAGGAAAAAAGCAATGGCAGTAGAAGAATCAAATGGAAGAATAGTATATTTGAACAGTCTCAGTGATTCAGTGCATGTTTTTACAAAGTATCATTAAAATCGGTTAGGTAGTTTCTGATTCCATCACACACAGAGGGACAGGCAGACTGACGATAGTAAATTTAAAACATCTGATTTGAAATGCTAGTGTGTACACTTTTTGACAAACGCTTAGTGACGTGGTATGTTTGCCAGAATATCGATGAAATATCGAATCATATATTAAATCGTTAAGTCGACATAAAGATTAATGATTAATCAACTTACTAGTGGGAAATAGAAAATTCGTCGAAACCCCAATAAGAAGCAAAAAATGTTTTCGAGAGATATGAAGATTGCCGCTAGGACTCTGTCGCGTATTATAAAACAAGACCTGAAGCTCGGTGCTTATCGTCGATATACAAACATGCCCTAAATCAGTCTTTACAATTAAAGAGAGTGGATCGATCAAAACGCCTCCTGTCGCGAACGCAGGTGAAAGGCACAGAAATATCCTCTTTACCGATGAAAAAAAATTGACGATTAAAGAACATAAATTAAATAAGCAAAATTATAAAGTGTACGCTCACAGTTCTAAAGAAGCTGCTCAAGTGGTCGAAAAGGTACAACGTCGTCATCATCCTGCGTCAGTGATGGTTTTAGTAGGAGAGCTGGCAACAATTTTTAGGTAGGTATTTGAGGCAAGCTGAAAACTTGTCCTATACCTCTCTATACCTATTATACCCCAACACGGAACTGCAGACCTGGCTGGTGAGTAGCAGGCTAAATCAACCCCTAAATTAAAAAAAAAATTTTTTTTATTTACACAAATATATTTGAGGCAATATGTAATTTTTATAAGTTGTAGTCCAATGTTTACAGAATATACAAAAAAAAAATAAGCCAGACGATTTAGTTGGGGTTTTAATATTTCCAGATACGTACAAAATTATTTAAAAAAAAATTAAAAATGTATTTGAGGCAACTTGAAATTTTAACAGGGTATTATTTAAAATTAAAAAATAAGATTCTCAAAAAGACAGATCATTTTGATGGGGCTTTCTACCTGCCAGGTGATATAACAAATCTATATATATATATAAAAGGAGAAGGTGACGGACTGTCTGACTGACTGACATATCAACGCAGGGCCTACACTATAAGGGTTAGAAACTTGAAATTTTGCAAAGGGGTTCCTTTTATAACGTAGGGGAGCACTAAGAAAGGATTTTTGAAAATTCACCCCCTAAGGGGTAAAACGGGGGTGCAAATTTAGTATGAAACTTTGCTTGCAAAGGTTTTTGAAGTCAAGTGGGCAACCTGAACGCGGGCAGACGTCGTTGATGGGTCTAATTCTACGCGAGCGAAGCTGCGGGCGTCCACTAGTTATGTATAGGTGCGAGTGCGTAGCGCTATGGACAAATTCGTATAATATTTTGAAGTGCCGACATAGCGTTGTTATCATAAGATAACAGTGATTGAGCCATAGCAGCCTAAAACCATATGAGAATCGGAATGGTAACTTCGCTGCGACCCATAGACGTCCCACTGCTGGGCACAGGTCTCCCCCACACACCCCACACACATAGCTGCGGGAGGTCTAGAGAATACTCCACCACGCTGCTCCAATGCGGATTGGTGGAACTTACCCAGATCATAATATTGAAGCATTCTTATTTTATAAAATATGTAGGTAGGCAAGTACTTAGACAAGATAGGTACATTACATGCGAATTGTTTAATGTAAGTCGAAGCTTTAGATTTCTTTTCGTGAAACAAGCTTTGTTATAATTGTCTTCATACTTAGGGAGTTTTACTTTACTGATATCAATGTCAATATTTCAAATTCCAAAGAAGCTTAACGAAGAAATTGAGTGATATAGTTGTCCTGCCTGTTAAAAAACCTGAATAAGAAATCCACGTTATAAATTGTCAATGTATAATGTTTTGTGATTTAGTCGTATTATAACAAATACCTATCATAAAAATTAAGTAACTTGTTGTTAACAAGTGCGGATTGGCCGACTTCACATGCCTACGAGAGCATTATGAAGATCTCTCAGGCAGGTTTTCTCACGATGATGTGTCCTTCACCGTTATAGCAAGTGACATTTAATTTCATGATTTCATTTCAACGTGATAACTCCACCAATCCGCATTGGAGCAGCGTGGTGGAGTATGCTCTAGACCTCCCGCAGCTGCGTCTATGGGGGAGACCAATCAGTGGGACGTCTATGGGTCACAGCGAGCGAGCGAAACATGATAATATACATGGGTGATTTTCTTTCACAATAAAATTGAGTCATCAAATGAGTAAAGAGTTAAAATCAAGCAATTTTTTAGATTCCATCTATTCATATGGATTCCATCTGTTAATTTATCTGTGATTTTGTAGTCCTACAGTCTAGAAAACCGAAGTTGTGCAGTAATATAGTTAGCATGTAGTTAATTAATTGAAGTTATTAAGAGTTCATGGAGAAGTACCTACGTTGTGGAGCACTAGTCTTCTTAGCGCAGGTTCCGGAATAAGACAGATCTTCGATATCTGTCACATTTAAAAGTTACAAACTGTTTAAAACGAAGACTTTTCTATTCCTAGCACAGCCCTTAATGTATATATAGGTATTTATTAGTATTACAATTAACACATTATAATACTTATTTCTGAAAATGATAATTAAGATGATTTGGGTAATTATGGTTTTTATTGATATTTATGATGAATTACAAATTATTGATATATTTTTTAAATATTTAATTTTGTATTTGCGTTTTAAAAGATTTAAATAAGAGCGAGAAAGAAATGAAACTTTATGTTAAGTCTCTAATAGTCGTTTGCTTAGGATAGGTAGATTAAATAGTACTATCTTAACTGTTCTGTGATCTTAATATATATATTTCTTGTGTACATGTGTATGACAGTGAACTCCTCCTAAACAGCTGGATAGATGATTTTTTGTGTGTGTTCAAGGGAATTCGAGAATGGTTTAGATTCACAATTTGGTCCACTGGAAAATGTTACACACACACACTAAGTATTTTAGTATTTAAATTTTTAAGCGTCGTTCATTGACTTGAAGCGTCGCGTCACTTTGACATTTCATATGGCAGAACAACGTTTGCGGGGTCAGCCAGTATACATATATAACTCTTTGTCCTTATAGACTGACTGACTGACTGACTGACTGACTGATCTATTAACGCCCAGCCAAAACGGCTAAAGCTAGAAATTTGAAAATTTGGCAGTAGTAATTTAAATGAATCTTGTTACACGAGTAGATAATATGTAAAAAAAATCATCCTGGAAATAGGGATATCCCTAGGTATGTTTTCTGTTTCTTTTTTCAGTGCCTTTACTTGAAAACATTGTATCTAAAGCTTCATAGGATTAAGATGAAAACACACAAGCAGACGTTATAAACATTACGTACTTTTTATCCCGAGAATATGTTCACTAGGGATGTTTTTAATGTTTTATTTTTGAAAGTTTTTCACAAAATCAAGACAAACCAGCCAATCCAGTCAATCAGAAATTTGATAGTAGGCCAGACATTCTCTTATAATTTGGAAATATTTTATTTTTATTTATTTATTTATTTATTATATCACAATTTATGCTAATTTCGTCAATTTCGAAAATCACGCGGACGAAGTCTCCAGCAAAAACCAGGATATAAGTCACTAAAACTAATCAACTATTAAGATAAAAACAAGCAAATGGGAAAGGAAAGTAAAATTTAAATTAAAAAGATAGAAATACAATATTATATGTATAGTATAATAATACAACACAAATCATAACAAAAAATATTAATTGTATTTTATCGACCAGAAGAATAAAATAAATTATTAATTATAAAACAATGGCTTTAAGCGTAAATGTTTTCAATGTAAATAAAAAATAAGCCAAGTTTTACTTTCCAAGTAGGTATAACAAGAGCCAAAATTTCATGACAACATTTATAAATCGCACATATAAACAAAACATTGCTAGGTACTTACATGAGCAATAAATCATTCTCATGAAAAGATTCGTCCGATTCATCCGAATCGTAATCGCGTTGATGATTCTTGTACTTTTTAGAACGATTCATAATCGCGAGAAGTTAAAACAAGTCGGTTAGAACAAGTTCCGACGGGACGAAGTTGGCGGCGGCGATCCGCACGCTCTTGGTTGCGCTGTGATCGTATGAATGAGTGGGCGTCAGCAGGAGCACTGGTACGAGACTGTACAATTCCAGGCTCTAGCGGCGCGCGCCCGGTTCCCGCCCAGCATTTCCAAATACTCCATCTCCCCATCTCAATATGACTTAGAACCTCCTGTTGGCTTGTGAACTTAAACTAAGATAAACCCTCGTATTTCCTCGTATTTACGAAATCTATCCCCGCGGCTTTGCCAGTTTGCCATAAGGCATGGAAAGGATATGAATTAATTATAAAATTAATTCATATCCTTTCCAACTAACTAGGCATCCATTAAAAAAATAATTGTGATAATTAATTGCTCAGTTGTTATGACCGAAGAGCATCGAAATAAAATAAATAATTCTTTTAATTTCATATCCGGAAGAAGGAAAGACGAATTAGATAAAACAAAGTAGGTACATAAATTTGCTCAAAGACAATACCTACTCGTAGCTCAAGTTCAATTGTAGGTATACAAATTGTATACAACAATAATCCTAATTTCTATAAACTCCTTCCAAGCTTACATGTACATTTTGAAGTCAGCTAACCAAAATACAAAATATTTCATATCATTATAATATTTGGCGTTGTGACCACCTGTAGCTTCAAACGCGTGCGTCAGTTCATAGTTGTTGCTTCCTCCTATACGACAAACGTATATAAAACAACTAAGTAAATAAGTTAACTTCGACCTCGTAGGAGAATTTAATAGCCTAGCTTTAGACGATTTGGAGAGCTGACTCTATTTTCATATTGAAGTAATGACAGTTGTGTGCTAGAGCTACAACCTTTATACGTCGTCCCACTGTTGGGCATGGGTCTCAGTTACGGGAGGTCTAGAGCATACTCTACCACGCTGCTCTATTGCGGAATGGGGGAGGGTTTAGTGGCCAACCCAGTGACTAATGTTCTCACCATTGGAAGCAACCTGGCCCGACGGCGTAACATGCCCCTCGAAGCACGGTAGCCTCCATGAAATTTTGCCACTACCGTCGTCCCTTAATTCTGTCGATCACATTGAATAGGCATGATGACAGTATTAGAAAAATAAAGAATAAATAGATTTAGCGGAACAAGTATGTTGAATAGTTCCTAAAAAATGGTCAAGTTTTAATAAAAACATTGAGATTAATAAGATATTCATTAAAATCTAATATATAAAATTTCCATGTCACAGTGTTTGTTGCAGTAGGTACTCCTCCGAAACGGCTTTACCGATTTTTACCAAATTTTATATGCGTATTCAGTAGGTCTGAGAATCGGCTAACATCTATTTTTCATCCCCCTAAATGTTAAGGGTAGTCCACCCCAAATTTTTTTTGGTTTTTAAATTTTTTGACGAAATTTTTGGTTTTTATTTTTTTATGATACAGCATTTAAAAAATACATACAACCCTGAATTTTCAACCCTCTACGATCAACCCCTATTTTTCCATCGCGATTTTTATTTTTAATAATTTCCTACTTTCATTGAACGCTTTCGATTATAAGTAATGGTAATGGTAGTGGTAGTTGTAGTGGTAGTGGTAGTGGTAATGGTAGTGGTAGGGGTAGTGGTAGTGGTAGGGGTAGTGGTAGGGGTAGTGGTAGGGATAGTTGTAGGGGTAGTGGTAGTGGTAGGCGTAGTGGTAGGGGTAGTGGTAGTGGTAGGGGTAGTGGTAGTGGTAGGTGTAGTGGTAGTGGTAGTGGTAGTGGTAGTGGTAGTAGTAGTGGTAGTGGTAATGGTAGTGGTAGTGATAGTGGTAATGGTAGTAGAAATCCACACACATTAAGTTCTCCCAAAGTATTCACAAAAAAATATTTTATGGCAAAACAACGTTTGCCGGGTCAGCTAGTAAAAGTATAAAATACAGCGATCGGCCATGTTGACTGAAATGCCAATCAGAGCGGATGTCGTCACGGCTAAGTTAAAATTCACCTGTCGCTTGGGCTTCTGTTGAATACAGCGGCATATTGACCTGGGCGTAACCTCGACGGACGACATGACGCCTATTAGCGTTTTCGCGCTATATTCAAAGTAGATTGGAAAAACTGCAATAACTTGCGTTAAATCTCAATTTATTGCTGAAATAATGTTTTTTTTTTCGAAATATAGGATGAGGACTACATTACAAAAGGCAATTTCAAAATCTGTCATCATGACTATTGTACCCCTAACAGTAGTAAACAAGCATGATACGGGTAGCAATGTTAATAATAGTTGTTTTAATTGCACGTTAATTTCCAATTAACTAGGTACAATGTCTGATTACAGAGTAGGTTCTCTATAAATTTCAAGAACAAATTCTACTACAAAGAGTATAAATTTGCTAGTAAGTGTAGCATTGTATTCTTCGTATTCATTGTTCTGTAGCGTCAGTGATTGTGTATGGATTTTGGAGATTATTGTTTCATATGAAAGGTCCTCTACAAATTTCAAGATAAAATTTGAAACCTATGAGTAGTAAAAATGCATAACAAGGGAAGCAAACTATGGTTCTTCGAGTTTATTGCGCTGTAGCCGTATTTGAGTATGGATTTTGATGATTATTTTTATATGAAAGGCCTTATCACAGAGAAGATTTACATCAATTTCATTAAAAGTAGTTACAATTCAGAATACGGGCAAATTTTGTGTGTTTATCTATCTAGGGTGGAATGAAAGAGAGAGGTTAAAAGGGGTGCGGGGGCGAAGCCCTCGAAAATAATAAACTAACTCTTACAAAAAGTCACAAAGTCAATAAATATTAAAAAATTTACAAATAAAAAAAACGATAGTAAAATAGAATTTCGTGAAATTCGTTTGTGGGTACAGGTCCCTTCCACGGTCACATTTGAGGGAGGTCGAGAGCATACTCCACCACACTGCTCCAAGGCGGATTGATTTGTTTATTGACGTGATATTTTTCAGTCACGCCGGCAGTTATCCATTGCAGGCAGCATATCAACAGTCATGACAGCTGTTACAGATACTTTTAATTAAATGTTTTTTACGGTTACGGTCATATTGAAAAATTTCAGTAGAATTTAAATTGAGGAAGGTTAAGACATCACGCAGTATCAAACAGTCTGCTCGGCGGAACGGTAGGCAACAAACGGTAAACGACGGAAATGTAGCTTACCTAAAAGCTCTACTTTTTAAACTTTTAATCATCTTTTAATGGCAGAGGTAGCAGTAAAGTAATAGTAAAGTTCTACACTGAAAAAGTATTAACGGAAGCTCTACTGCGGGTTGCGATAGTATATTTACAATTAAATATGTAGGTTATTTCGTCAATCGAAGGAATAAAATTAGGGTAGGTAGGTAAACAAGGTAGGGTAAAATCCTACATAACCCGGCGGCGCTCCCACGACGTCCGGTTACCTTTTCAAGATTTCCCACTCGTTAAACAAAAAAAAGGTATAGTTGTAATCACAGTTATTATTAATCAATAATATTTATTGTCTTTATTTAATAACTATATTATTAGTAGCAATAGAACAGTATGATATCAATTTATAATCACTCTAGATACCTCTAATAATATGGACAATAAGAACTTATAATAATCGTCATAACTAAAGACCGTCCTGGGTAGCACGATCATTATCAAGTAAATTGACGGCTCCCACTGCCATAAATGTAATTTGGTCATTGGTTCATGTTACCAAAGTTGAAAGTTCATGTTATCAACTAGATGAATTAAATAAATTCAATTCTTTTAAAATATTCCTGTAGAGAGTAAAGTAGGAATTAACTCTTTAAAATAAACACTATGAATTGAAAATTGCTGCAATTTTCAATTAAACTCATTAAAAATCATTCTGTTGATAAAGGTAATATTTATTGCGTACCTACTTCAGATACACCAAAGGTATGAGTGATTATTTGAGATTTATATCGCACCCGTTAGGAACTAGATAGTATAATTAGTAGGTAATATCACAGAATAAATATCTTTCCTCTGTGCTAATATCCTTAATGAGTGCGGCTAATATGCCATTAAATAATATAGCAGCATAGATTCCTCAGTTCTGTGTGGTTCTGTTAATACACTTTTAATTAATTTTCAAGTCGCAGTTCGTCGTTAGTTCCTCATTTGATTACGCTTCTGCCTATGTAAAATTATACATCGATTGTATGAGTTATTTTATACTTATGGGAGGCATAAGACCACACTGCTCCAATGCTGATTGATTCGTTTATTCAAGAAATATTTTTCAGTCAGGCCGACAGTTTATTTCAAATCACATGTTGGCCTGACTTCAAAACATTGGGAATGGTGGGATATGTACCTGTGCCTACAAACGAATTAGTTATTTTTAACTTTTTAATGTTGAAGTCGGTTTATTTAATATTTTAATAAAGAGTGTGTGAGAGATGTGTTTAGAATCCGCATTGGAACAGCGTGGTGGAGTATGCTCTAGGCCTCCCGCAGCTGTGTCTGTGGGGGAGACCCGTGCTCAGCAGTGGGACGTCTATGGGTCGCAGCGAGCGTTTAGAAGTTATTCTGATTTGACTGTATCTACTACTAACCTTACGTCTTCGAGTTCGTAGAACATGTCTTTCGAAGAGTCGTGGATGTAGATTTTCACCCTAGGGCTGTCCATGTAAGCCATTGTAAGCTGTTGGGAGAAGCTTCTCACAAACAGAGCCTTCACGGTGTCGATAGATGTGATCTCGTTTGGAAGCAGAGCACGTTTCGTTTCATTTCTGTATTGCAGGAATACGAGCCCTGTAACAAACGACACGATTTAAAAGGAGAAAAAAAAATTAAATTGGCCAGCTACATAATAATAATAATAAAGATTAAGTTTAGAAGCCTATTTCAAAAAGGACTAATAGATTAAAGATGACGACAGAAAGTCGTTGGTTTTAAAGGATAGAACAGTATTTTTAAAAGCTTTTATTAAAAGCTTTTATTTAACTTCACTCGTATGTATGTATTCATTCATGTATGTCCTGGAATCTTGCAATCAACATTTCACCCACTTCCACTGAAGCTATCGAGCTGAAATTTGGCACACATATTAGGTTCCGATGACAATGCATGAAAATAAAATAAAATGTTGTAAAAGCTTTTTTAAAAAAAAATTTTTAGAGTAGGATAATTTTTTTTTTAACTTCACTCGTATTCATTCATGTATGTATGTCCTGGAATCTTGCAATCAATATTTCACCCACTTCCACTAAAGCTATCGAGCTGAAATTTGGCACGCATATTTGGTTCCAATGACAATGCACGATTCAATAATTTCCGCCATTTTTAATCCAATATGGCGGACGGTACAAAATGGCGATTTATAATTTTTACAGTAACCCCTATGATTTGGGTATCAAATGAAAGAACTCAATGAGTAGAATGCAATAAGTTAAGTAACGTCATTCTATATTCAATATGGCGGACGTTACAAAATGGCAATTTATAATTTTTACAGCAACCCCTATGATATGGGTATCAAATCAAAGAGCTCAGTGAGCAGATGCAATAAGTAAAGTAACGTCATTCTAAATTCAAAATGGTGGACGTTATAAAATGGTGATTTATAATTTTTACAGCAACCTCCCTATGATATGGGTATCAAATGAAAGAGCTCAATGAGCAGATGCATTAAGTAAAGTAACGTCATTCTAAATTCAAAATGGCGGACGTTACAAAATGGCGATTTATAATTTTTACAGCAACCCCGATGATATGGGTATCAAATGAAAGAGATCGATAAGCAGAACACAATAAGTATATAAAGTAACGTCATTCTAAATTCAATATGGCGGACGTTGCAAAATGGCGATTTGCAAAACACAAGCTCTAGACCTCCCACAGTACCCAGCAGTGGGACGTCTATGGGTCGCAGCGACAGGAAAGAAATTGCAGTTTACATAATCCAAATTCCAATTTAATTGGAAGTCAGTCATTATCAGTGATATAAAATAAGAACAACACTATAAGAATTTCGAGCCTTACAGATATTTAACTCAGTGCTTACTTACTTCCAAGGTAACAAATGTATTGACGAATTTCAACCTTAATGCATTTTTTCGGCTGCGAAAAAATGAAAAATACAGACTAAGGGGACATTGATATATATTCAGTGTAAGGGGGATCACTAATGCGTTTCTTTGATAGTACCTATTTAGGGTGTATTTAGGAATCCGAAAAATATTTATTTCTCAAATATTTGTTTTGTGTTATTTTAACACAGACCATAACATGGGGGCGTCAGACTAGTGTTTAAAAAATACCGCAGCAAACGCGAGCTTACCCAGAGGTCTTTCCAAGGTTTTGCTTGGCGTCCTTACGACAGGCAGCGACGAGCGCTGCTTGCCGCCTCGTCGGAAGCCTGTCGACGAGGTCTCCACCTCCGACATGACGCCCGGATCATCGTCGAAAAGAAAGGCATTGTTGGGAGGCGGGTACCCGCGGTGGTGTTGCGGCTGGAAAAAATATCTATATTAATAAATTGTTTAATCGTTGATTTGATTTGTCATATAAGTCAAAGTCAAAGTCAAAGTCAAAAAATTTATTTCACTATGAGGTTATTAGATACGCATAAGGAAAGTCTAGGTAACTACCAAGGACGTTGAAATAGTAGCATTTCAACGTCCTTGGTAACTACAAACTGCTTAAAGAGAAGTGATATAATACTATTCTAAACTGATTAATATAAGGCAAAGGATGAGCTATTGATCCTTGAATAGCTAATCCTACACAGGTGCCTAACCTGCTTTAAGGCTAATTTACAATAATTACCTACCACTAAGCTAAACACTAAATCACGATAAACTATCTATCTGGTCATCGGCTTTACAATATTCTTATCCTATGCCCTAGTGTAGGCCGAGAGAGAACGATACAGAAATATTTACTATTAAAGGTACAGAAATTATACTACTTTGCTATATTCCGAAACCGGTATGCCTAACAGTGGCATGTTAATTATGCGTGGACTATTGGTATATCAACAATTTTACATTATGAGCCCAATGCCAACAATGGTAACAAACCGCCGAATACACAATTTAATCATGCATACTTTGCAAAGTATCTTTACAAATTCGAATTCGATTACGTAATAAAATGATTCTCATACATTCACTTCTTTTTAACATGCTTTTATTAGGTCCACTTGTATGTAACTCACAATGTAAGGGAATCTAAGATAGTTAATTTAACCATCTTCCAAGGATCGTAGCGTAATGAAAATTGGCAGCTGTGTGTACTTCTGAAACACATACAATAATATGGTACTGTCGAACTGATCTGATGATGGAGCCGGAAGATATTAGCTACTTTAAAGTGGAATCTAAGATAGCTAATTTGACCATTTTCCAAGGATCGTAGCATAATGAAAAATGGCAGCTGTATGTACTTCTGAAACACATACAATAATATGGTACTGTCGAACTGATCTGATGATGGAGCCGGAAGATATTAGCTACTTTAAAGTGGAATCTAAGATAGCTAATTTGACCATTTTCAAAGGAACGTAGCGTAATGAAAATTGGCAGCTGTATGTATTTCTTAAACACATACAATAATATGGTACTGTCGAACTGATCTGATGATGGAGCCGGAAGATATTAGCTACTTTAAAGTGGAATCTAAGATAGCTAATTTGACCATTTTCCAAGGATCGTAGCGTAATGAAAATTGGCAGCTGTATGTAGTTCTGATGACAATACAATAATATGGTACTGTCGAACTGATCTGATGATGGAGCCGGAAGATATTAACTGGAACTTCATGATGGAATATCGTATCATAGTCGTGTTTGCACTTGTGGTAAGGTCTTGTAATGAACTTTGACCACGATTAGGTTTCAAGGTCTGATGATGAAGCCGGAAGATAGGCACTGGCATTCCATGATGGAATATCGTATCATAGTCGTGTTTGCACTTGTGGTAAAGTCTTGTAATGAACTTTGACCACGATTAGGTTTCAAGGTCTCATGACTTCTTTTTTAGTTGGATTTTTTATAAAACCGTGTTTTTTTAGTTTTTTAAAACTATTAATTATTTAATAATAGATAGTTTAAGTAAATTAATTTTTTTCACCTATTACAACAATCACATTTAATATTGATACGAGCAGCTGATTTTGTTTTTCTGCATTGGAAACTTACTGAAGAAGACAAAGAAAGGCACTCAGAACATAAAAATGTGTTCAAAACTTGCTAATAACCAAAATAGTTGTGCATTTATTTGTTGTAGTATGTTACCATAATATTTTTTCTCATAACGGTACACTTCGATATATTTCGCCTCTTGCGACTTAACATCGCAACCGATCAAGTTACATTGTCAGTTGGGTCCCGCTGTATGCTCGTTTGCTTTTCACTCCATAATGTTTTAAATCTGTGGGTGAAGGTACTGGGGACTAGGTAGCTGAATTCTCTGAGTCTGTATGTCGAGATCGATTTATTCAAACCTAGAATACAATTTGCGTCCTGTGCCCATAAATATTCAGTTTTATACAGAACTGAATAAATTATGTTTTGTTTGGCATTAACAGAATTTCAAATATTCGGGACATTTTAAATTCTGTTAAGGCCACGGTAAATGTTTTTTACTCCATTACGTATATTCAGGTACACAATTTTTAAAAATATACCGCATTCGCATCGCTCTGCTAAGCCTGACTGACAGAAAATGCTTTTAGCATTAAGCACGCCTGTTGTACCTTATAAAGGTATAATAAATTATTCAAAATTAAATATAGCTAATAAATATCTTTGTCTTAGCAACTTTGGTAGCTGACAAGAAATTAGATCTGTGTTGCGTCTCTAAGGGCACATAAAGGGACTAACTAATTAAATCACTACAAAGTATAAAACAAAGTCGCTTTCTTTGTCCCTAAGAATTTGAAGTTTGTATGGAATATCAGTATTTTTAATATAAAAAAGGTATTGTGTATATGAAAACCTTTATGTATAGACATACCTCTATGTAACAAGAAAAAGGTAGCTAATTCAATGTTTGTAGAAAGTCACAGTCAATGAAGGTGGTATAATAGTTGAGCGATATTTGTATGGTAGATAACTTTAATATTAAGATATTAATTTTATAGCTTCCGTGGACCACTTAATGGATTACCACAATCTTATACAATTTCCCAAGGTGGTAGGTACAATAGGTCGAAATTTGTATGTAAAATCGGTTATTTTGAAAATAAATTTTCAACTCGACATCGTTTTCACTCAGGTCGGGGAATAGGCGAATAAAGTTTTTGTAGGAGTTCTGTGATTATTATGGCTGTAACGCTGATAAATAGCGTAGAGCGGAGCGACTCTTTATACTATGACAGGGGCGTTACGAATTACGTTAAACGTATGTAACGTGTCCCGGTCAAACGTTATTTATACCTAAGTAACACACTTAGGTAGCCGGCCTAGAATGTGCTCTTTTTAAAAGCTTTTATTTAACTTCACTCGTATGTACCTATGTATGTATGTCCTGGAATCTTGCAATCAATATTCCACCCACTTCCACTGAAGCTATCGAGCTGAAAATCGGCACACATATTTGGCTCCGATGACAATGTACGAAAATAAAATTTTTAACAATAATTTCTGTTAAAAATTGATTTGATCAAAAGGAGTTGATTTAGCCCCGCTACTCACCAGCCAGGTCTGCAGTTCCGTGTTGGGGTATAATAGGAGAGGTATTGGACAAGTTTTCAGCTTGCCTCAAATACCTACCGAAAAATTGATGCCAGCTCTTGGACCATTACGCCTTATTCCACGTGAGCGCAGCTGCAGGCCTTCAATAGTACTCAATATTTTGTTGCATAAATTATATACCTATAAATAAATATTTAATATGTAGCGTCCATAGCCCAATGGCCCGCCTCAATTCAATGTGATCGACAGAGTTAAGCACCGACGGGTGCGTGCTGGTTCATTACAATGGTGAATACAGTCGTTAAGCCTTGTCGAAGACCCTCGGGTGGCTTGAGTACATTCAAAACTGGATTGGAACCTAACCCCTCCACCAATCAGCATCAGGGCAACGTAGAGGAGTAGACCTAGACGATGACTTATATAGAATCTAGACCTCCCGCTAGATTTGTTTGTGGGGAAGACCGGTGCTCAGCAGTACGACGTCTATGGGTTGCAGCACCAAATTTTAATATTTAATAAATATCCTTCTAATATTATAAAGGGGAAAGTTTGTAAGTATGTATAGATGGATGGATGTGTGTTACTCTTTCACGTAAAAGGTACTGAATGGATTTTAATGAAACTTTAAAATCCATTCAGTACTTATACATATAGCTTATACATCAGAATAACACATAAACACACATCGACACGATCGCATAACCACAGAACATATAAACGCATAACTTATTACTTATTACTGCTTGCATACTACCGGACGTTGTTTGCGAATATTGTGGCGCATTGATGTTTTCCGGAGAAACGCCAGGATTGTGCTGCCTCAGTGGGTAATTGCCATTATTGACTCCCCCCACCTGAGCCATTACATTCATTGCTTCGTAGCGAAACACTCGAATCAGGATATTTTCTAGCAAACATTCAAAAATACAATAGTTGTTTCCAAATGACATCATTTGGGGCAGACATTATCGAAGAACGAGTATTTAATCAGACATTCAAGGTACATATTCATTTATTTATTAATTTTTGTAATTATACAAAATCTTATATATCTAATCTAATCTCTTTAAACGAGCAATTCTTGTATATAATTGGAATCTCGGAATCGGCTCCATCGATTTTCATGAAATTTAGTATACAGGGGGTTTCGGGGGCGATAAATCGATCTAGCTAGGATTCATTTTTAGAAACTTTTTTTTTTTTTTTTTATTACCTTATTATAGAAAAATATAAAACTGTATACTATATTTTTTTACTGTATAAGAAAAAAGAATAAAAACGTCAAGGCGCTGTCGCGCTGAAGTATCAAAACTTTTCGGTGGCTTTTATTTTCCATCGCCAACAATTCTGGGTTTCGGGGTAGATAAATCGATCTAACTTGTATTCATTTTTAGAAAATGTCAGTTTATTCGTGTTTTATCGATAATCAACTTAAACATAAACTTACTTTTTTTTTATTGGAAGAAAAATAACAAAAAGGTGGCGTTTAATTTATTATGTGATTAAAATATGTTAAACAATCGCAGTACAATTTCATGCGATAATGTATGCTAATTCTAAAAAAAAGGTGTTTATAAATCGGTAATACCTACTGACTTTGTTTTTGATTTTGTAAATACAAGGACAGATTTACCATCGAATCGGATCATTATCTGAAGTGTCCGTTAAATTCTAGCATATGGAATAACGGGCAATAAATAAGCTAAGAATTACTGTATATACAGGATGTTACAAATCTACCCGTAAAGCCGAAAGGAGGTTAATTAGTCTGCAAATTCTTCGCAAACGACAATGTCCTTTGTGGAGCTAAAGTTACCGCGATCAGAAGAATCTATTAATAGGTAGGTATGTCTAATTCCACGCGAGCGTAGCTGCTGGCGTCCACTAGTAAGATAAGATAGAAACACGGTAATGTTTAAGCTGTGGTTCCGTGTAACTGACGTCACCCGCATAAAAATACAGCTTTTCATTTCAGCATATTAGATATTAGAAACTCTAAATATGTATGTATATTTCCTTGAAATGATTTCTAAAGAAAACCTTTTTCAGCTCTTGGTTGGGTACCACCTTACATAAATAACTTTATATTAAAAAAAAAAATACCTAACACCTACATCCATCCACGAGTCTTTAAAAACCCACTCTCAATTATGTGTTTTATAGCATTTGTGTTCCGGTTAGATATGTGTGGTTTCCGGGCCCCATTGTAGAGGCGACATTTTTGTACCGTATATTATTTTATGACACATATTTTGCTCGTAAAGTGTCTCTTAATTCACCAATTTCAATATCGTATTGTATCTCATTACGCACTTGTGCGTTATTGTAATGTAAAACGCATGGGATTCTTTATAATAAGGTAAAACGCACGGTTTATCAAGATGCTCCGTCTAAAACGAACTGTACTTTTTTCAATCTTAGCAAAGAGTTTTTATGTCAGAAAAGTGGTCAACATTTTGTAAAAAAATTAACATTGGGAGATAAAATATAAAAACTAAACATTTAATTCCTTAATTTAATTAATTTTGACATTAAATTACAATAATTTATCTGTAACAAAAAAAAATTTATTAACTTTATTAGTAATTGGCTGTTTTTGTGCCTTTGTCTTAATAAAAAAGCGCTGATGCGCGCGCATCGCTAATTTGTGAACAAATAAAAATTATTCCGCGCGCTTTTTCTTTTCACTGTATTGTTTTTATTTGAAAATGTCGTCAAGTAATGATGAATTTACTAATTTATTTCCTTGCAAATATGTTATAAAACGTCGTATGACATACGTGCGCTTTGATAATTACAGCCTCTGCTTTCTTGTAGCACTCGCCTACGGCTCGGGCTAGCAATATCGCCTCGGCTGTAATTTTCAACTTACCGCACTTGTATCATAATGTACCTACTAATATATATCGAGGCGGCCATTAAAAACTAAAAGCTTGGAACTGTAAGTTGTTCAAGGTCTGTTATGGTCCACGGGAGTTATAATTAACAGTGCTGCTGCACGGCATAAGTGGTACCTACTGTAATAGAATGATCGTTAGGTAACTTCTGTCCAAAAAAATCACTAATTTTTCAGTCTTTAAACTAACCAATTATATTCAACCAGATATTCACTATACCATTGCTATTGTTAATATGTAGGTATTAAAAAACCATATCCGTTATCCCATGTTAGTATGAGTAGCCAAGCATTTTCCCGTGTAATGCAATGCGTACATGCACCAGATACCTTTTTTATATGTGATTCTAATAATCCTTCCAGCTATCTATCGTGGAATTTCTTGGCTGTCGAATATTCTGGAACTCTCTGCTGATACCTACGTTGTACCATACTGCTGACAGCGACGGAATGTGTTTTCTGCGACCGAGGACTGCTGAGGATGGGGGAAGATGCATAGACAAAACAAAAAATAAGCACACCCCAGAAAAAAAAGAGAATTTCTAGAAATACAGAAATACACTGAATACCATCAGCCATGGTTCTCGCTACCCCATGGCACAAACTGAGTGTAGGTACTTAGTAGGTTCTATGGTTATCAATAGTTTTTTTTAATGTAATTTTTTTTGTTTGTAATTATTGTTACAGAGGATTAAATGTCTTTTTTTTTATTAATTTTATAGGGTTGTCAATGACAGGCTTGTATTACCTATATCTGTATGTATAAAAATATTTTTTATGTAACAAAATAATTTTCAAAAGATTCTTAATCTTCTTATATTTATTTGGAAGAGAAAACCAAGTTAAAACTAAGCGAAAAATAAAAAGGAATTCAGGAAGCTCTCGTTTATCGTGATTTGTAATGTTTAAAACGGTCCTTTATCAATCATAATAAATCTTTTCTTGTTATTTTACTGTTATTCACTAGGTACATGTTTTTTCTCAGTTAGAATCAAAAGATGAAGAAATTTTATGGGTTCATTATCATGAACCCATAAAATTTCTTCATCTTTTGATTTGAGGCTTTATCAAGCCTACCGCCTACTAACGAATTTGATTAATCAAAATCGTTAGTAGGCGGTAAGCCTTCTTACATACTTATTGCTATTTCTGTCCATGTTACAGGCATTTCAGTATAATAAAACTGAGGTTATGAGCAAGGTCTCTTCTTCAACTGGAAAGTTAAGTATTTTTTATATTTACTAGTAAGTAGGTATTTTGTCTGGATAAACACCTACTGCAGTTCCAGGGAAGCGAGTAACTTTGCAATAAACATTACATAAGAAGTTGGCAAGTACTTATGCGTTAATATCACATTTAACCGAATAAAATTAGAAAGCTTAAAAGAAGAAAATAAATGAAAAGTAAGTAGTATGAAAAGTATTTTGAATCGGGGCAGAAATATTCGGTAACTTAAAATTTCATCAAAGATGTATCTTCATATGTTTCAATTACTGATATTGAAGTATACTCTTATTTGAAGACAGGTATGTAATAAATGATACGAAATTTAGCCATGTGAACTACTTTTATTAATTGTTTTCAATATCATTCAAGAGGAAACGCTAGAGTGCAAACGCTCATCTTCGCCAGTGAAAATTTATGATGTGATTATATCTGTTGAAAAGAAAAAGAACTTTTTAGTTATATATTTAATTTACAATTTATAATATCAATACACTATAATTATTATCACTAGGTATGTATAAGTAATATGCTACAAAATGTGAAAACGTTGGAAAATAATTTAAAAAGGAAGTATATCGATAACAGAAAACAATCTTTGAACAATAATTATGTTACAATGAATGTGATAAATACATTAAATGTGTATTTCATGAGATTTTTTTATGAGAGCAAACGAGCTAGCAGCGCCACCCATCGCTGACGCCCCTGACAACACTTAGACATGAATTTAATCAATGTAATAATTAAATTGTAGTATTGCTCGTATTAATTCATTTTAGTTTGATTAATTATAAAAACCAGTGCCCGCCATGGTACCAAGTACCATTTCTATAATGTGATTTAAAGCAATTGTGGTGGTTGTTAAGGTATCTGTGTCCTGAGACTGACCTTTGTCAGTCTTAGGACACGTTCAAGGGCATACCAAGTTTATGTCCCGACTTCGATATACTCGTACGAGGAAGTGGAAGCTATCTGATGATGATATAACTAAAGCCATGCACAGCACCGCTAAAGCCCATTACAATGTTATCGTGGGGGATTTCAACGCCAAGGTGGGTCATACAGACTGGCATCCCCATGGTTATAGAAATAGAAACCACAAAATTTGTGGGGCTTTCATTGATGAACTGATTATTCAAGAAAAAGCCCCAGAGGAAATGGACATGGCGAAAGACTGATGAAAGGTTTATAGAAGCGATAGATTTCATCATAACGGACCGAAAACACATACTTAATGATGTATTAGTGATCAAAAGGTTATTTTTTTTTTATAAAAGTAGTATTTAATATCAAAAGGTTAAATACTCATTTCTACTCTCAGTTTAATACTCAATAATTTCAGTGTATGAAAATGGCTCATTTGTTTCCGTTAGAAATGGTCACGTCGTAAAAATTGGTCTCAATGTATTAGATTTGACTTGCAAATTTCAGAGCATCATGTCTACATTTGCTGACCATGGTTGTGATGGTGAATGATTTCTGAGAGTTGATACTGACCTCGAATTCATGCTGCCCTGGGTGGTGCGGGTTGACGTGGAGATGCTGGTTGCCCCCGAGGGTGTGACGGCGCGGGTCCTCGCGGCGTGAACCACGGCTGCGAGAGAAACTTGGCCCGCGACCTGCCTCGCCATCGGACAACCCACCTACAAATAAACAAAAACTACTTCAAGAAAGTCGTGTGAAGCTATGGACTTTAAATAGGGTGGGACCTGTCAACTCGGCGGCATACATTTTTGTTTGCAATCCATTTGACGGTGCTGATTTAGTTGGTGTTAAACCAACTTGTTTATCTGTATGTAAAATTTACATTCTTCTATAATACCTATTATATAATACTAGTGGACACCCGCAGCTTCGCTCGCGTGGAATTAGACATAAATAATAGATTCTTCTTAACACATTAACTTTAGCTCCACAAATTTGTAATGAATCCGCAAATGTGTTATCCCCTAAGTATATTTTACACCCTTACACAACATAACATTTTTACCAACTTTGAATGCCATATTTATTTTTATCTAATCAACTAAAATATAAATTGTATGCTTCTAGTTCTGAAAATGACAATATTTTCATACAACCTTTCATCCACCTTTGCAACCCTTTACAACGCTTTTTTACAATTAAAAAGTAGCTTGTGTACTTCTTGTGGCTCTAAACTATATTTCATTTAAATCAGTTCAGTAGTTTTGGCGTGAAAGCGAGACAGACAAAGTTACTTTCGCATTTATAATATTAGTATGGATATTTTTAGTACAATATACAAGGTTTATCCATCTAACTGCTGGATGAGGCCACTAACATTTTATCATGAAGTGTTTTTAATATTTACTAAGGACTAAACATTCCAAGCTGCATAAAAGCTACAAGCTACATAAAACACACATGCCATGTATCTCATTACAAACGTGACAAGTTATTTGATGGGTAATAATGATAATACGTTTGCAATTAATACAATATTTACTAATTTATTTATTATGTACAAATAGAAATAAAACCGAAAAAATAGTAACTGTAACTGCTGGATGAGGCCACTAACATTTTATCATGAAGTGTTTTTAATATTTACTAAGGACTAAAGATTCCAAGCTGCATAAACGCTACAAGCTACATAAAACACACATGCCATGTATCTCATTACAAACGTGACAAGTTATTTGATGGGTAATAATGATAATACGTTTGCAAATAATACAATATTTACTAATTTATTTATTATGTACAAATAGAAATAAAACCGAAAAAATAGTAACTGGGTAAATACGAGTAAATATGTTCTTCACTAGACTTTGCCCGCAGCTTCGCTTGCTGAACAATCAAAAAACGGTCATAATCCTATCAGTAGTTACAGTGTATTCAAATAAAGAATTAATGTTAGCGCCATCTGTGCCAGACAGCTTTCAAATAAACGTGCAAAGCATCTTATGGGAACATATTTCTGAAATGAGAAGTATCCTTTAAGCTAATTTAGACTATCATCTATCTATGTGTCAGTTTCATTTAAATCGTTTTTGTGGTTTTTGCGTTATTGAGTAGGTAATAAACGCATCCATACTTACAAACTTTTACATTTTATGGATATAAAACAAAGTCGTGTTAGTTATTTAAGAAACTTATAACGGCTACGCCGAACGGAATTTTTTGGTGTACATATTATATAATCGTCTGCCTTAATATAGCAGAATTGCTATCAAAACATCTGAAAAGTGAATGTAGACAATACATTTTCAGTTATAGTGGGTGAAAGTCCCACATAGCGTCGCTCCCACGACGTTCGGGTACCTTTTCAAGGTTTCCCACTCGTTGAGCAAAAAAAAGGTATGATTTTATGTAAGTTCTTTACGTGTTAATCCTCTGACACGATTTTCAAGAAATATTGGTACAGAAATAACTTAAAACGAATTGGAATTTGAATTGAATTGAATTGAATGGCGTAACGAAGTGTGTGGGTACAAACTAGTTTATAATATTAGTGGGATATTAGGGTGGAAATTCAAATGCCTATGACGCATGAGATATAAATATGGAATTAGGAAATTAAAATATTGGTGGATTCTACGTTATTATAATACAGAACGCTCCATTTGATAAAGTAGATAGTGAATCAATAAAACAACATTCTATCTAAGAAATAGATCCGTGACCCATTTCACTGTTAATTTCTTTGAATTTTCGACACCAGAATTAGCAGTACCGAGTCAAAGTCAAAGTCAAATAATTTATTTCGCTATGAGGTGATTGGACACGCTTAACGAAAGTCTACGTAGCTACGTGTGTGTTCAAGGGGATTCGAGAATGGTTTAGATTCACAATTTGGTCTACCGGAAAATGTTTTTTAAACAAGATTTTAGTATTTTTGTATGAACATTAGGTAATTATCCAAATATTTTAACCGTCGTTCATTGAAGTGAAGTCATTTACATGAAGTATCACGTCACTTTGACATTTCATATGGCAGAACAACGTTTGCGGGGTCAGCTAGTTCACTTAAAATATATAGGGCTAGTGGCTCCGCCCGCGTGGTCAAAGGGAATTAACAATGACTTGTTTGTCATATACATGACACATTTATGGTGGATGAATAGTGAAAGATCCACGATTAAAAGATACTTAGAGGAACCAGAGGTAATGCTAACCGCAGATAAAGTGTACGTACACTGACATACTGGAGCTTTATGCTAACTTCAATAGAAGTGTGCTGGTGAAGATTGTGGAATTATAGGGATTCGTGCGATCATTACATTTTCACCTTTACCTAGGGTTAAGATGGTGGTACTAATTATATTCTGTCCAAGTTGTGTGACTCGAAGTGTCGTTCCATTAAATAATCGAGTATCGAGTATCATTATGTTAGCGTGATTTAGAACTTCAAAATTAATTTTACTAACGCCATCTATTAACAACATTCGGAACTAAATATCTAGCAAATAACAAAACATCGATATCTTCCCATGGGGATGTTTTACCGCGGTAAAAAGTAGCCTACGTCACTCTCCACCCTCCTCACTATCTCGACACACAAAAACTATACCATATAATAGCTTCGTTGCGACGTGAAAGCCGGACAAACAAACAAACAAACACACTTTCGCATTTATAATATTAGTATGGATTCACTATTGATCATTGAATGAATAGCTAATCCTACTACTACAATAATAATTACTTTATACTTGTGCAGCATGTACCTACATTGACGTTAATTATTACTATCAAGTGCTCAAATACCAAGCTCTGTAACCAAGGCTATAGGATAGGTCATATTATTATATCACTAGAATCATGTAGGCCTGGATCAGAGCCGGAAGTTTAAGGAGCTCGTACTGATTTCCTCTCGTCGATGTACTTTTGATTACCATGGCAGAGACATTTGGGCACATTTAAAGGGAACCGACATTTGCACT
The DNA here is from genome assembly GCA_944567765.1 of Carterocephalus palaemon. NCBI lineage: Eukaryota > Metazoa > Arthropoda > Insecta > Lepidoptera > Hesperiidae > Carterocephalus > Carterocephalus palaemon. The sequence continues at coordinate 6,385,111 of OX155637.1, read as the reverse complement.
TGCCTCATCGGGTTAATCCGTTTCAGACTATGACTGTTAAAAACTGTTGTCCTTTGTTCTCCGCACAGAAGTGCGCCCATGCTCATGAACGGTATAAATTAAAAAAAATGTGTCCGAAGAAATTGGAAATTTGCCTGCCCAAAATTCCAATTTATTTGCTTGATCCTGTTCTATTTTGGGGTGTCACAAGATTTAACGGCCTTTTGGTTCTAATCGTTGTAATTGCCGGGAAAAGTCGGTCCCAATGTACTACAAAAGTTGTACCAAACTGAAATTCAATATTGTAATACTCAGATATGTTTATTATATTATTCTATTTCACTGCCCTAATTTCTTGGGTATATAGCCTAGCGTTTTGTGTAATCATTACTTTAAAGATACATGTTGTCGTCAAGGTATATTGAAATCCGCCACTATCGGTGTCATAAAATAATAACATGATGTTTCCAAGAAAACAAAAATATTGACGAATTTCAACCTTATTGCATTTATGCCGAACAACGGCTGCGAGAAAATTAGAGAGGTCCATTTCTTTGTTTGTACATACTCGTACATGAAAAGAGGTCCTGTAGGAAATTTGTATGAAAAGTTATTTATAAAATAATTCAAAATAACCAATTACCTTAACACCACAGACGAAACTATAGTTTTATTTATATTACCTACAGTTACGTAGTACATAACTTATTATCTTAGAAAAACCACGAAATGTATTTTCAATATAAGTGGTAGTCAATTATACACATAAAATATAATGTATGGCTTAGGAATGTGGGGAACTCTGAAGTTAATTCTAAGTTAATGGTAAAAGTAAAAAATAGGTAAGTATTAGAATTCAGATAATGATACAAATACCTACATAAAAAATTGAAAAGGCACGCTCAGCAAAAGGACAACAATTTGTAATTTCAAGACTGCACCGGCCCGACTACATACGGTTTTCAAGATGAATCGCATTTGTTAAATAAGTGCTCTAAATTACCACAAAGAGTATTTAAAGATAATTTCAACAAATCAGCGTTGCAGGATGATTAATAGGTTTACATTGTGTTCCAAAGTGGATCTAGGCGGTGCTGTACTAAATACTACTTATTATAAAAGGAAAAATTGCTGAGTGTCATTTATTTCACACAGCCAATTCTTTAAACCAATCTTTTTTCAATAATCCACCCGAAATACTCCTATAGAGTTAGAATTATTTAAAATTTAAACTAAAATAATCGAATCCAAACCTGATCCAATTATTTATCAAAAAGCCACCAGGCCGTGTAAATAGTCAATTGAAATACACAGCAAAAAACTACACACGAATAACATTGAAACAACAAAGAAAAAAAAATCAGCACACTCAATAATACACACAATTTGATACTTCGCGAGCCCAGTTTATTTACTTACGGTTCTCGAAAAAGAAGCAACAGTTGCATCGCCGCACAGGTCGGGGCGGCGGCATCTCTTCGTTAAATTGCCTACACGGGTAAGCGGTTGAATCGAACCCGGAACCAGCCCAATTATTATGAACTGAGGGTTCATACAGAATGGGTGGTTTTTGAAATAGACAGCAGCGGCGAGCCAGGGCCGGCACATGGTCACGGATCAGCTCAGGTGGTGAATTATACCACCGGTTCATATAGCTAGGGTAGGGTATGTTGATTTGTATTTCTTCCATCTCATAATTTTCAATTACTTCGGACATCTGCATACAACCACAACTTAAACCCCACCAATTGCAACAGAATACTCGCCTTAGCCACTGGCAAAAGAGGATAAATTCACAAAATCAAGTCGTAAAATTATTAAGTAATAAAATAAAATAAGTAGATATCGACATGAAACAGACAATTCAAAGAAAAATGTAAACAAAACAAAATCGCAATTAATTACTAGATTACTTGGATTTGATACTATATAATTTATTTTCTTTGTTGTTGAGATTTTAATTAAAAGGTAATTATTTTAATAATAATTCAATATTTTATTTAGTTATTGCAAATTAATAAAATTAATGATTACTAGTTTTCATTAAATCAAAATATTACGAAATAGATCAATGGCATTTTTAAGAAAGGAATTATAAATTTTAAATAATGAATTTATGAAATTTATTTGAACTTACGTCGTATTTGCACATTTTGTTGAATTTATGAAAAATTTGACTACGGAGCGAGTATGCCTGCAGAGTCGCCTACAGGGATCGCGAACTACTCGCAACTGATCAGCGACGAGAGCGGCAAGCCTTCACGCCGTCGAAGCTGCGAGTAAAACCTAGGGCATTTTACCAGATATTCGGATAACCGTTTTATTCCGATTATTTGTTTATTTTACTTTAAATTTAATTTTTTTAAATCTGACCACCACCGGCAACCACATCTATCCTACTAATATTAATAAATTAATAGTTTAAAAAAACTGGAAAAACACGCTTAAATGCACATAAAAACCAAAAATAAATTATGGATCGTTCAAGTTGTCTCTATTTCTAGGCTGAAGTGTAAACTATGTGCTTTTAATTATAATATTTGGTTGTAAAAGCGTGGGGCGCTGGAACAGGAAAGACTTTTCATATAATTTGTTGAGAAATCAAGAGATTAGTAATGCGATATTCATCATTATAATGAATTGAATATCTAAGGGAATACTAGTCGTGCTGCAACTCCACGCCAATCTGTGTAACCTGCTTCCCGCAACATCGCTTAACTTGATTTCTCAGTTATACAAAATGTTCCAGTGCTCCACGCTTTTACAATCAAATATTATAATTAAAAGCACATAGTTTACACTTCAGCCCAGAAATAGAGACAACTTGAACGATCCATAATTTATTTTTGGTTTTTATGTGCATTTATAAAAGCGTGTTTTTCTAGTTTTTTTTTAAACTATTAATTTATTTTATACTTTTTAGTCTTTTTTTTAGGTCTATATACATTTTATACAGGCACCTATGTCAATATTCACTATTCAACATTTACACTATTTACACTCAATATTTACAAGTAAATATAAAATAGGTTTGTTATAACTTTGAAACCTGATCGTGTTCAAAGTCCATTACGTGGCCTTTCTGATAAGTGCAAACACCACTATGATACGATATTCCATCATGGAATGCCAGTGCCTATCTTCTGGCTTCATCATCAGACCTTGAAACCTAATCGTGGTGAAAGTTCATTACAAGACTTTACCACAAGTGCAAACACGACTATGATACGATATTCCATCATGAAGTTCCAGTTAATATCTTCCGGCTCCATAATCAGATCAGTTCGACAGTACCATATTATTGTATTGTCATCAGAACTACATACAGCTGCCTTTCATTACGCTACGATCCTTGGAAGATGGTTAAATTAGCTATCTTAGATTCCACTATATAGTAGTTAATATCTTCCGGCTCCATCATCAGATCAGTTTGACAGTCCCATATTATTGTATTGTCATCAGAACTACATACAGCTGCCAATTTTCATTACGCTACGATCCTTGGAAAATGGTCAAATTAGCTATCTTAGATTCCACTATTATAGTAGTTAATATCTTCCGGCTCCATCATCAGATCAGTTCGACAGTACCATATTATTGTATGTTCATCAGAAGTACATACAGCTGCCAATTTTCATTACGCTACGATCCTTGGAAGATGGTTAAATTAACTATCTTAGATTCCCTTACAATGTGAGTTACATACAAGTCGATCTAATAAAAGCATGTTAAAAAGAGGAAAGTTTGTAAGTAAATATGGATGGATGTGTGTTTCTCTTTCACGTAAAATGAACCGAATGGATTTTAATGAAACTTTACAATAATATAGCTTATGCATCAGAATAACACATAGGCTACAATTTATAAAGATATTGTGTGAATTGTCCAAAATATGACGATAAGTGTCAAGTGAGTAGGAAAAAATCTACAATATGCGAGCTATTCTGGTATGCGCTGCCAAAACTACTGGACCGATTTCAAAAATTCTTTCACCATTAGAAAGCTGCATCTTCACTGAGTGACAAAGGCTATATAATATTACTAGGCGTAAGCGAAACTATTGTAATCTATATATATAAAAGGAGAAGGTGACTGACTGACTGACTGACTGACTGACTGACTGACTGACTGACTGACTGACTGACTGACTGACTGACTGACTGACTGACTGACATATCAACGCAGGGCCTAAACTATAAGGGTTAGAAACTTGAAATTTTGCACAGGGGTTCCTTTTATAACGTAGGGGAGCACTAAGAAAGGATTTTTGAAAATTCACCCCTTATGGGGGTAAAACGGGGGTGCAAATTTAGTATGAAACTTTGCCGTTTTTGAAGTCAAGAGGGCAACCTGAACGTGGGCAGACGTCGTTGATGGGTCTAATTCTACGCGAGCGAAGCTGCGGGCGTCCACTAGTCTGTATATATAAGAGAAAGTCGTGTCACTATTAATAACTCAAGAACCGCTTAACGAATTTGGCTGAAAATTTGTCGGGAGGTAGCATAAAACCAGGGGACTGCTATATGATACTTTTTACATCGATCCGTTTTATTTTAAAAGCTTTTATTTAACTTCACTCGTATGTATGTATGTATGTATGTCCTGGAATCTTGCAATCAATATTTCACCAACTTCCACTGAAGCTATCGAGCTGAAATTTGGCACACATATTAGGTTCCGATGACAATGCAATAATATGGTACTGTCGAACTGATCTGAAGATGGAGTCGGAAGATATTAACTGGAACTTCATGATGGAATATCGTATCATAGTCGTGTTTGCACTTGTGGTAAAGTCTTGTAATGAACTTTGACCACGATTAGGTTTCAAGGTCAAGTTATAAAAGCTTTTTAAAAAAAAATTTTTTTTACAGTATAATTATTATTTTTGAAGTGAAACTTCTTTAGCCGCGTGAGGGTACATTTTTTACGGATGAAACGGAAATGCGTCACGCAGCATGCAACGTTCGATGAAACGGAATTGCGTCATGCAGCATGCAACGTTCGTGACGAAGAAGAGGATGGGCGATAGAGAGAAAGTGAGATAGAGCGAACGTCGCACAGTACAAGTCAAATCCAAAGCTCCACCACAGACTAAATACGAGTAAAATACAGATACAAAATCCAAAACCAAAGATATACGACAGACTAAATAAGACAAAATACAGATAAAAGATCGCAAAGGAGCTGACTGACGAACAATCACATCGCTAAACAGAATCGTCATTTAGAGATACCGTGCGGTGCAAACATAAAACAACCCACTATTCTGACTCCGAATACTCTCTCTATCCACGAAATACAGTATCTCTACTCTGCGTCGCTGTCAAAGCAAAACAAAACCGTATGAGTCAAATAACAGGTGACATCTGGTCCTGGTTTGCTATTTTTAATGTGACTGGATATTGTGTTTAAGGCAATAAATGAAAATTAAATTGAAATTAAAACTTATAAAGACTAACATAACTTAAGTTTTGTAATAAAACAACAAGACTTTCAAATGAATATTTATATTCATTCTTTTTTTGTGTATATTTGAATATTTCGCAAAAGAAGTTTCACTTCTGACATGTGTACTTTGTACGCACGCACTTTTTTTACCGACAGATCAAAATTTGACAATCTATTATAATATAAAAGGAGAAGCTGACTGACTGACTGACTGACATATCAACGCAGGGCCTAAGCTATAGGGCTAGAAATTTGAAATTTTGCACAGGGGTTCCTTTTATAACGTAGCGGAAGTACTATGAAAGGACTTTTGAAAATTCACCCCCTAAGGGGGTAAAATGGGGGTGCAAAGTTAGTATGAAACTTTGCCGTTTTTGAAGTTATTCGAATGAAATTCAGTAGGTACCTATGAAGATTTTTCATTGAAAGTTTCGAAAATTATCCCTTAAGGGGATAAAAGGGGGGAGCAAAGTTAGTAGGTATAAAAGACTTTCGTATTTATCTACATTATTTCAATGATATTTAATTTTTGTATTTAGGTTATTAGTTCCTAATAATTATTATTTGAAGAGGGTGGCAACTAGGTGTAAACGAAACTATTGTTATGTCTAATTCCACGCGAGCGAAGCTGCAGGCGTCCACTAGTCTATATAATATAAGAGGAGAAGCTGACTGACTGCCTGACTGACTGACTGACTGACTGACTGACTGACATATCAACGCAGGGCCTAAACTGTAAGGGTTAGAAACTTGAAATATTGCACAGGGGTTCCATTTATAACGTAGGGGAGCACTAAGAAAGGATTTTTGAAAATTCATCCCCTAAGGGGGTAAAACGGGGGTGCAAAGTTAGTATGAAACTTTGCCGTTTTTGAAGTCAATTGGCAACCCGAACGCGGGCAGACGTCGTTAATGGGTCTAATTCTACGCGAGCGAAGCTGCGGGCGTCCACTAGTACATTATAAAGAGCAAAAGTGGCAAAAAAAAAATATGGATGGATGGAGCAGAAAGTTACTTATTATAAAAGTTCTTGTAGTTCGTTGTAACTTTGATCAATGTTTTAATACGAGTATAGTTGATTGAATGAAAGGTAAATCGCGGCTTACGATTTATGACGTATAAAAAAAGCTACTTACTAGATCTCGTTCAAACCAATTTTCGATGGAAGTTTGCATGGTAATGTACATCTTAGATTTTTGAAGTGAAAACTTCTTTAGCGGCGTTGAGCACTTTTTCTGTAATGGGTATAAAATCTTAAACTCGCGTCAGGACACGTGACCTGATCGAAAAAGCGTAAGACGGATGGAGAGTAGACAGCTATCCCCTCTCTACGGCGCGGCGAAAATGTATGCCTGGGCCTACTGTTTCGTTTAGGCAGGAAAAAGTCGTTGAAATTATGGATGAAAGTTGATTTTTCGGAGAGATAAACTTTTTAATGTAAAATAATTGCAATAGTTTTAAAGTGTAAAATTTTTAATGTAATATAAATTGTCATGTTTGTGTACGATAGCGCAATAAATGAATATTGTATTCTACCACATAAATGATAGTACTTTTATACTGATAAAGCAATTGGTGCAAAATTATTCCCTAACCATTCCAAAATATCAAACATGCTCAACGTTAATAATCAAGTTTTCACTTCTGCCGGCACTCCCGGAGTGCAATTTTTTTTTAGTTTTAATATTCTCATATTTTAGAAGTTACAGGGGGGGACACATTTTACCATTTTGGAAGTGTCTCTCGCGCGAACTATTCAGATTAAAAAAAATGATATTAGAAACCTCAATATCATTGTTAAAGACCTATCCATATATACCTCACACGTATGGGTTTGGTGAGAATTTTTTTTTTGAGTTTTAGTTCTAAGTAGGTATGTGGAGCCCTCAAAATTTATTGATATTTCAATTTTTGTGTGAAAATCTTAATGCGGTTTACAGAATACATGTACTTAGCAAGTTTCAACAGTACCTATAGTTCTTATAGTTTCGGACATGGCTGTGACATACGGACGGACAGACAGACAGAACAGACATGACGAACCCATAAGAGTTCAGTTTTTTGCCATTTGCCTACGGAACCCTAAAAATGTGTTTGTATTGTTTTCCCACAAAAACTACTAGACCGATTTCAAAATTTTTTTCACCATTGGAATGCTGCATCTTCACGTTGTGTCATAGGCTATATTCAGTTTAGAAAAAAACGATATTAGAAACCTCAATATCATTTTTAAAGACCTATCCATAAAATCGGTCCACTAGTTTTGGCAGCGCACGCCAGAATAGCTCGCAGATGGTAGATTTTTTCCTACTTACTTGACACTTATCGTCATATTTTGGACAATTCACACAATATCTTTATAAATTGTAGCCTATGTGTTATTCTGATGTATAAGCTATATTATTGTAAAGTTTCATTAAAATCCATTCAGTACTTTTTACGTGAAAGAGTAACACACATCCATCCATCCATACATACTTACAAGCTTTCCCGTTTATAATATTATTGGGATTTCCTCGAGTTATAAGAACTTTTATCACATCAAAAAAAGTTTGAGATCACTTGCAAAAGCTGATATATTTTCTAATTTAGCTTAATCAGGAGAAAATGTTTACGTTATATCTTTTTTTATTTAAAAATACCCTTTCTTAAATTAAAAAAGAAAACTAATTTAATTTTTTAGTATAAAAAATTTAATAATTGATTCCTAAGGAGATTGTAATAGACGATTAAATCCACGATTAAAATATACTTAAAGGAACCGGAGGTAATGCTGACCGCAGATAAAGTGTACGTATACTGACATACTGGAGCTTTAAGCTAACTTCAATAGAAGTGTACTGGTGAAGATTGATGCAGGATCCACCGATCCTGCTTACGTGTACAGGCAATACTAACGTGGAGAGCACGTAGATGTGTGATTTGTTTTCCAAATAGGTGTGATTTTTTCTTTTGAAGTGTTTCCAGCCATACACGGCTTGGGACACAGTACAGAGCACTATTTTAATACGCTACTGTAGACTATATTATATGTCTTTCCATTTGGGGATAGAATGTAAACATTCTGGGCATTGGACACACGCGCACATGCTACATATAATTGTCCATTGGAGGAGCACGGTTTTTCTAAGGTCACCCCCGCTACCTTTAATGTTTGCCCTTGCGGTTTGTTAATAGTCATAGCGAAACTAAGCTTGATAGAAAATTGCAGCCTTTTGAATTGGAATGGAACATCTGTGGGAATTATAGGGATTCGTGCGATCATTACACTTTCACCCTTATCTACGGTTATGATGGTGGTACTAATTATATTCCGTCCAAGTTGTGTGACTCGAAGTATATAAGACATAATCGAGGGGCATCTAAATTTCGCAAAAGGCATGACTTGTGGCCGGTTTCTGAAGTCTTCAGTTATATTATCAACAGCTATTGAATCAATAAAGTTAAACGTAAGATACCTATATGTCGGATAACTGTCACTGGGTTTCTGAACACGCGAAGAACCTTCGAATAACTATGAATCCGATAACGAGTACCTTAAACTGCCACTAGATGGGTCTCTTCAAAAGATCAAGTTTAAAATAGATATTCATTGTAGTTTGTATCCTAGGAATAGTCTTATTTGTAAGAAATATTTTTTCCATAGTAATAAGTAGTAACTCCTTGTTTTATTTAACAAATATTGTAATTTGGCATTTATTAGCATCTGTGCATCATAGTCAAATGTGAACAATATCTACAATTCTAATGTTTAGAACCGAAATTATCAGTCACTTTTGACAAAGTCAAAAGTCAAAGTAAATTAATTTATTTCGATATTTGGTTGGTATTTCATAGTTGTGGATGTAGTAGGTATTTCGTTCGGTTAGTGGATGGGTGGCCGCTAGTGGCAAAATTTCATGAACGCTACCGTGCTCCGGAGGGCACGTAAAGCCGTCGGTCCGTTGTTTTCAATGCTGAAAACAGTCATTAGCCTTGTCGTAGCCCTCGCGTGGCTAGAGAACATTCGTCACTGGGTTGGCCTCCACCAATGACCAATGGAGCAGCGTGAGCAGAGTGAGCTCTAGACCTCCCGCAGCAGTGTCTGTGGGGGAGACCCATGCAAAGCAGTGGGACGTCTATGGGTCGCAGCGAAAGTAACCAAAGAATTCGTGTCCATAATAGAACTCGTATTGATTAAGCTATAATCCATTGTTATGTCCTACGAATAACTGTAAAATGTTTCACCGGGATTTCTAGACTAAAATTCAATACTATTTACACGTAATTAGGCAATAATACCTTAAAAGTTTTTGTAATTTGTTATAAAAACGTCAAATAAAGTTAACGAACCGATAAACGGCCATATTTCGTCAGTTTAATCTAAGTATAAACGGAGTTTATCTTACATTGGATTGTTCAGAAACACAATTTGAAAAGTTATCGAACCGATAGCGCTAATGAATAGATAAACTGCCGTCAAATGGACCTAATTTTAATTGGAGCTAATGTGAGGGTACACCAGTCTGTTCTGTGTCCATGACTGTGTCTATTGATAAATATTCTGTCGTATCTCCAGCTACTTCACTCAATATGTAAGAATTTATTTTGTTTACAATATCGTTTTTAGGTGCTAGAATCCCCCTTTGACATAGATATTGATCTTCATATATATTGTTTTGTAAACCAACAAATATGTGTTTACCCACATATTTGACTATGGCTGGTGTCGAGATAATGAGTCATGCGCCATAAAGTCCCAACCAAGCGGCCTGCAACTTTCAGTTATTCCGAAGAACCTTCGAGGTATACGCTTTACGAGCCCTGAAGATACGTTTAGTGCGTTCGTAAATGCCATGGAAGAGAGATAAATTAAGACTTCCTCGGAATACTATTGAGAGTATTGGCAACTTTCTTCATTATGCCGTTTTATTTTTATTTTCTAAGGACTTTCCCACGTGTGAACAATGTTATAAATAGGTTGTTTGTAAGTAATCTGTAGGAGTATTCTCTGAAACTACTGAAAAGTTTCTGATATTTTTTTTTCACTTTTACCAAGCTACGTTATTCCAGAGTGCAATTAATTAGATTAGAAGAATTGTTCTTCACCAAAAGTTCTCGTAGCGTCCATAGCCCAATGGCTCGCGTCGATTTAATGGGATCGAAATAGTTAAGCAACGACGGGCGCGGTCGGTTTGTGGATGGGTGACCGCTAGTGGCAAAAATTCATGAACGCTACCGTGCTTCGGAGGGCATGTAAAGCCGTCGGTCCCGGTTGTTTTCATTGCTGGAAACAGTCGCTAGGCCTTGTCGAAGACCTTCGGGTGGCTTGAGAACATTTGACACTGGGTTGGCCACTAACCCCTCCACCAATCCGCATTGGAGCAGCGTGGTGGAGTATGCTCTAGACCTCCCGCAGTAGTGTCTGTGGGGGAGACCCGTGCCCAGCAGTGGGACGTCTATGGGTCGCAGCGAAAAGATCTTACTTAATAAAAGTTCCTGTGTGTGTGTTACATCGCTATCTTAACCAATACATAGCTGGCTAAATAATCAATATATTTATTGAATTAATATTATTAACAAATTCTACGTACTATTCAAGCTGACAAGATTTACTGCAGGAATAAAATAATAAAAAAGTGATTTATCCATAGAGTAAGGATGTAGGCCGTGGTAACTCTACAAATCAGTAGTTGTAAGGTGTTTCATGCAGCTTATGGCTACATACAATTTAGTAGTGGAACTATTATTTATAAAATAATCAGATTTATTTGTCTTACCGTCACTCCTTAATCCATCTTGCCAATCTTCTTCTGAAACAAAGGAGAAATGAATTTATTTAAACTTCGATGAAACAGTGTAACCCGGTCCTTATTAGTTGGTTCGGTGTTATCAGTTGACGGGTTAGCACGATCCTTAAGTTCTGGTTTCCTCTAAAAGCGGTGGCGTCATTAAACGGACGCAATGTGATGGCCACAAAAAGACGGCCGTAGGCACGTGGACTCTTCAGCTCTGGTTTCCTCCAAAAGCGGTGGCGTCATTAAACGGACGCAATGTGATCGACGGCCGTCTTTTTACGGTAAACAGAGAAAGCAGTGTTTCCAGTGCCTGATAATCAAATGTAACACGAGACACAAAACAAATAAATCATTGTAGCTGATCCGAGAATGCAATTAAATAAAGCTTAATTAACAATTTTACGTTATTAGAATGAGGGCTAGACAAAATTATGTTGAGGTTACGGTGTCTATTACCGTTCTCTAAAAAACCGCGCCATTTGTTTTATATAGACAACGTTCTAGTGACGTCATTAACCGCTGTATTACGGCCGCTTCATGACGTCACCGCTTATGGAGGAAACCAGTACTTTAGTTATTATAAAAATGGAAAGATTCGATGAATGTATGTATGGCTTGATTAATTAAAAATTTATATATTTATATATAAATTATGATACATCTTTTTATACAGATATACAAACATGCATGGTAGTGGCCAAGCGCGATGAATATGGCTGCCCCCAACATAATGATAGTACGACTTAAGCTCCGGTCCCCAGTCTACGGAGGCCCTGCTATTCTTGGCTCCGGTGGCGGCCATGGTAACGGCATGGTAAGGGGTGCAAAAATCCCTAGACGACGTCCAGCTTAAAAGAAAACGACCTTTGGTCCTGGCGACGTACAACGACTGAACACTGAGGACCAATAAATACTAATATGAGTTGGAAGAGGAATTGAACAAGTTACAAGAGTATCGTCGGGTTATCCGAAGTCCAAAGACAGGGGAGGAGATGTAATCCTCAAAACCGGGTACTTGTTCTTCCACCGAGAGGCCAGACAAGTCCTAAGCTGTCGACTTTATTGTGTCTAAGTATAGGGTTTCTCGTCCAAGGGGCCCTTAGTATTTGGAAGCCGACCGAGGCTACATGCTTGGAGAAATAAAAGAAGAGAGTTCTTCAAGAAGAAATAACAACGCAAGTGGACTTGTATGTATAAGTCTTGATGGTTCCACTTAAAGCAAGATAGACTTTATTCTGGCAGATAGCTAAGCTAAGCTGCAACCCATAGACGTCCCAATCCTGGGCAAGGGCCCCATAGACAAACCTGCGGGAGGGATAGAGCATACTCCAACACGCTACTTCAACGCGGATTAGTGGAGGGGTTTGTTGCCAGCCGCATTTCGAATGTTCTCAAGCCACCTGAAAGTATTTGACAAGGCTCATCGATATTGTTTTAAAACAACCAAGCCGGACGGCTTTTCGTGCCCTACGAAACACAGTAGCCTCCATGAAATATTCGCCACTAATCATCCATCCACAAACCGACTGCGCCCGTCGTTGCTTAACTCTGTCGATCACATTGAATCGACGCCATAGCCGTAGGCTATGGCTGGAACGTTATCGCCTGATGAAGTCTACCCTCTTCCACCTGTCGAGATTCAGAGCTCCAAAGGCTTACAGTTACATACGGCGCGACTGGCGTTCTTACAACACCAAGCGCGTCGTATGCACAATCGAACAAAACGAAGGAGACAAAGTATTAGCTCGAGATCCAGGCATTGGGCAAATCCAGCTGACAAGGTTGAAGACCAATTCCAAATTTTGAGTTTTGAGATTTTGAGTGTACAGCCAAGGATTGCTTATATATTTTTCATGAAACACTCGTCAATAACAGTCGTGAAAATCGTCACTTTCCAAATGTCAATCAAAATGGTCAGTTTCCTTAAATAAGTACTGAAATAAATACGGCCGAAAGCATAATCTTTGTATATTTCATTATAAATACATATTGCAATATTGATTTTAGAGTTATAAAATATAATGTACACAACAAATTGAGTAGGTAAATCATTAAGGACAACTGAAAATCGAAGCTTAAAATTGAGTCTGTATCTGTAACCTCGGGCAATAAGTGGTTATGTCACTGTCACCCCTAAATTTTATTTTTATTTTTATATAATTTTTTTTTTTTTTTATGATACAACATTAGAAAATACATACTCGTACAATCCTGAATTTTCAACCCTCTACGATCAACCCCTATTTTTCCATCACGATTTTTATTTTTTATAATTTCCTTCATTTATGTTTGGCAAAACAACGTTTGCCGGGTCAGCTAGCTGTAAAAAAATACATAAAACCCTAAATTTTCAAGTAGTAGTAGTAGTATTTGTGGTAGTGGTAATGGTAGTGGTGGTGGTAGTAGTGGTAGTGGTAGTGGTATTGGTAGTGGTTGGTAGTGGTAGTGGTCCTAGTGCTAATTGTAGTGGTAGTGGTAATAGTAGTGGTAGTGGTAGTTGTAGTTGTAGTGGTAGTGGTTATTGTAGTGGTAGTGGTAGTAGTAGTGGTAATGGTAGTTGTAGTGGTATTGGTAGTGGTTTGTAGTAGATGTGGTAGTGATAGTGGTAATGGTAGTGGTAGTGGTAATCGTAGTGGTAGTGGTAATGGTAGTGGTAGTGGTAGTAGTAGTGGTAGTGGTAGTAGTAATCCACACACTTAGGTACATTAAGTTCTCTTCTCTAATTGTCCCAAAATATTCACTAAAATATATATATATATAAATAAGGAGGAGGTGACTGACTGACTGACTGATTGACTGACTGACTGACTGACTGACTGACATATCAACGCAGGGCCTAAACTATAAGGGTTAGAAAGTTGAAATTTTGCACAGGAGTTCCATTTATAACGTAGGGGAGCACTAAGAAAGGATTTTTGAAAATTCATCCCCTAAGGGGGTAAAACGGGGGTGCAAAGTTAGTATGAAACTGCCGTTTTCGAAGTCAAGTGGGCAACCCGAACGCGGGCAGATGTCGTTAATGGGTCTAATTCTACGCGAGCGAAGCTGCGGGCGTCCACTAGTTATTTATATGGCAAAACAAAGTTTGCCGGGTCAGCTAGTCCATATCCATATACTTTATATACTAATATTATAAATGGGAAAGTGTGTTTGTTTGTTTGTCCGGCTTTCACGTCGCAACGAAGCTAATAAATGATATGATTTTTGTGTGTGGAGATAGTGAGGAGGGTGGAGAGTGACGTAGGCTACTTTTTACCTCGGTTAAACATCCCCATCCATGGGAAGATCGATGTTTTGTTATTTGCTAGATATTTAGTTCCGGATGTTGTTAATAGATGGCGTTAGTAAAATTCATTTGCAAGTTCTGAATCACGCTAACAAATTATACATGTAAATTAATTATGTCATAGGCAAATAAAAATAATTGAATTTTGAATTCGCGCTCGTTAAATTGTTGTTTTGGTTTAAAATTTATATGGTAAAGGAATAAGACATACGCTTTGATTTTGGTTTTGGTTCGCTTCTTGAATTGGTTTTGTCGACTGTTGTTGTTTTGGCTTAAAAAAATAATTATTTTTAAACCATACCATATAATAGCTTCGTTGCGACGTGAAAGCCGGACAAACAAACAAACACACTTTCACATTTATAATATTAGTAAGTATAGTAAGTAGGGATGTTCGCGTGTGGCCAATGCCCAGAATCTTTTCTGCGTCCCAAGCCGTGTATGGCTGGAAACACATCAAAAGAATAATTCACACCCATTTGGAAAACAAATCGCACTTATATGTGCTCTCCGCGTTAGTATTGCCTGTACACGTAAGCAGGATCGGTGGATCCTGCATCAATCTTCACCAGCACACTTCTATTGAAGGTAGCTTATAGCTCCAGTATGTCAGTGTACGTACACTTTATCTGCGGTGAGCATTACCTCTGATTCCTCTAAGTATCTTTTAATCGTGGAACTGTCACTATCCATCCACCAAAAATGTGTCATGTATGATAAATAATTCATTGTTAATTTCCTTTGACCACGCGGGCGGAGCCGTGGGTAAAAGCTAGTATACATATATATCAATGGGTTAAGTAAAGAAATAAAATGAAAAATTAAAGAATTAAAAATCTGTATTAAATAAGCAGATAAAGAAAAAGCAACAGAATTAAAATGTAGTAATAATGACACGAATTATACCTGTAGAAAAACTAGTAAATAAATAAATAACTAAATAAACACGACAGATTTAATAAACTCACCGTTGTCTCGCCCTTTTCTCTTCTTTTTCCCACCGGAGTTTGACTTGCTCGACTTTTCTGACTTGTCTTTACTCTTCCAACGACTTAACATTGTTATCACTATACTTTTAGCTATTCGACATAACTGACCACATTTTTAGTAAACTTACTTCTATCTAAGTACTTATTTGCTTACACGACAACATTTCACATTAACACTTCAAAAGTGGGCATTTTGGGTGCACGACTAATTTCACCATCACAAAACTATGTCCACTCATGACTTATTTGTTTTGACAGTTTTCAGTTCTTATTTATTGCACTTTTTTAATGTTTATTGCACTATTTTTAATGTATGTTTATTTACTATATTTATGTATTTACACTTTCTTACGTAATAATAATGTAAGTTATATTATAATCAATTCCAGTTAAAGTCAAGTTTCACTAAATTATTGGCTTTTACGGTAGTATTTTTGTTTGAGTACTTATATTTTATTACTTCGAAAGGATTGTTCTACCAGTCTTTGTGGGTGTTCTTGGTTGCAGGAGATACCTGTTGAAACGTTAAAATTGCACTTGTCAAGTAAATCAATAATTGACCGAGCATCAATTTCAAATTCATTTAATTTACGGACGTGTCAGCAGAATCATTATTTAGTCAAAGGCTAACAAGGCTAAAGTTAACTAGACCAAAAAAACTAAAAAAACTAAAAAACTAAAAAAAAAACTAAACTAAAAACCCCCTAGGGGGTGAATTTTCAAAAAATCCTTTCTTAGTGCTCCCCTACGTTATAAAAGGAACCCCTGTGCAAAATTTCAAGTTTCTAACCCTTATAGTTTAGGCCCTGCGTTGATATGTCAGTCAGTCAGTCAGTCAGTCAGTCACCTTCTCCTTTTATATATATAGATTATCCCACAGAACAGATAAAGGATTATCCATACTATCCATACTAATATTATAAACCGGAATGAGCCCGCAGACTTTGACAATTGAAAGTGTACACACTGTCAAACCATTTTTTGACAATGTTGACTATAGCTAACTTCATCCTGTTGGATTTCGTTTCGGTGTGCGCGCGCATCGTAAAAATTTACTCTCAACATTTTTCCCTAACGCGCCAAAAGAAGTATAACTTCAATAAAATCGTTGGGCTAGAATCTAGAGCATAAATATAAACCATTAAAATCGAATTTGTTTTCGAAGACATCAATTTATTGTGTTAAGTTCCTTATTTCAGTGGTAAAACCAATGTTCACTACAAATATACAATAGGTACGCCATGCCATATGTGTATGTAACGGGACTCACGAAGTTAAAGTCCGTTCCACTTCATCGGGACCTGGATCTGGTTCCTTTATTTAAAATACAGATGTTTTGGTTAGCGATGACAGCCCACTGGCTATCGAACTCGCCTCTCACTCGAGCGGTCCGGGTTGAAAAACCAAGCGGCAAACCTATGAAGTTTGTAAATTATGCGCGATTTAAGAAATTAAATGTCACCTGCTGTAATGGCGAGGAAAACCTGTACCTAATCCTGAGAGTTAGGTATCCATAATGTTCTCGAAGATTATTAAGTCTGACAATCCGCACGTGGCTAGCGTGGTGGACTTGGGTCTTACCCCTCCCATTCCGTGAGAAGACCTGTGCCTAAAAGTGCGATAAAAAAGGCTTGTGGTGGGACATTTTGAATCGATTCTTTATTTATCACGTGTTTGTAGTTAACCATCCTGTTACGTAGTCTTTAAATCCATGACATGTTTATGTTAAATTTCAGCGATTGACTGATGAAATTGGAGTTCTACGCTAACTTCAATTTCATTGATTGAAAGTTGCATGGGCATCAAATATCATGCCATCGTATCCAGGTACATAACCGAATATTTAATACACAACAGTGTGTCAAACCCACAGAACAGATAAAAGACGTATCAAACCAATGGTAGTTTGTGTAATGTTTTATTTTATTTATAATGCATACTATAATGTAAAATGTTTATATTATGTTGTTATGAAATAAATTAAAAAATAAAATATACCTATAAAAAAGATTCAAGAGATTCAAGGTCTGCACTTTTCTGTTAGAGCGTCACTAGATACAGCCCTGACTGCGAATGTCCTATGGCGTTTGCCGTTTGTCCTTGCGTCTGATCCCTAAAAAATATTTGGTATCCAAATCTCAGTGTTTCATTATTGAGGGTGAGGCTATGGTTGAAGGTTTTGTAGGTATCTGTACAAAAACCAAAGGCTTGGAGTATTACTAAGTAATTGTTTACGCCTTGTATACGCCTGCTGGAAACTGAGAGCAATATGCAACTAATCTGCGGCGGTGCTATTTAATTCTGTCAATTAATTAAAGGACACTTGCTCACTGTCATTGTTGGAGACAACACGTGTTTAATTTCATCACATCCTTTGTCCATATCATCCAAATACTTCATAATAGCCTGCACATCATCACCATCATTAACATTGGTCAGCTTCGAACCGGACTGTGATAAAAAATATTCAGCGAAAAAATAATAAAACCGGAATTAATTTGCTACGGAGTGTGTGCAAGCCGCATGTGTGGAAGTCCTAACCTCATCGTGTATGGAAAAGGAAAGTGAGGAGTGAGTCGGTCAAAAGTCGGTATACTATTTATTTTGTATTTGTGCCTCTATTTTAATAAGTGTATATTAAAATCACAGTTAAAATAATTATGCTTTGTAGTAGTAAAATATAACATTGTTCAAAGTAAAAGTTAAAAATCTAATTTAAATTGTATACAAGTTATAATGAAGTAATAGCAATAAATATAAAGCCTTATCAGTTAAAAATGTGCTATTAATTTATTGTAGTTAGTTGTGAAATGTAATATTGTGTGTAATTTTATACCAAAAGTTAACTGTATCACTTAGTGTAAGTTGAGTCCAATAGTCCAATTATTGTCTTATTTGTGGTAATAATATAATTGTATAACTTGTAAAATAAATCTCAATCACATGAAGAATAAAAGTCAAATGTTCTGTACTTAATAAAACTTAAAAAACAAGTTCAATACATTATAAAGTTAAAGTCTATTATTCTAAGGTTAAAGTATGGTTTAACTCTTAATTAATTTGATAACTATTTGTGTAATTACCACTAGCAACTGTTTGTTACATTAGTACACTACTAACTAGCCTGTTACTTTGTTTTATTTGTGTAAATTAGCGCCGTGTTAAAATTAGTGAATAATTGTATATTGTAATCAATTCCAGGATTGTGCTGCCTACTCCCAAAATGTCTGAAAAAGCTGAAATTCTAAGGGAAATTGCTGAGTTGACAAAAAAGCGTAGCAGTTATAAAGGTCGGATTACTATATTTACTGGATATCTAAAATCCCTTAAATCCCCGAATTCTAAGGACATTGGTGAGTTGGAGTTGCGTTTAAGTAAGTTGAGCTCATTGTATGCCCTATACGATGAGACCCAAACGAGGTTGGAGTGCATATCTGAAAGCATAGATCAACAGCTAGCCGAGCGGGACGAATTTGAGAGTAGGTATTTCAAAGTATTAAATAATGCGCAAGAGATTCTAGCTAATTACAAAGGATCTCAAGTGCCGCTGCCCACCGACGGCTCGCGCACAGGTAGGCAGAATCCAGTCAAGTTACCTACTATTCAAATACCTAAGTTCACTGGTTCCTTTAACAATTGGTTAGAGTTTCGTGACACCTTCACGAGCCTTATTCACGACAACGACGAGATAGACGATGTAAACAAATTCCACTATCTACGTACATCGGTGGAGGGTACCGCTGCTGTGGTTATTTCATCCATCGAGTTTTCGTCTAGTAATTACAGTGTCGCTTGGAAACTTTTATGTGATCGGTTTGATAATAAGCGGTTGTTGATACAGCACCATGTTGCTTCATTATTTAATATTGAGCCGGTCTCACGTGAGTCCGCCAGTAATTTAAAAAATATCATGGACCAGTTCAATAAAAACATCCGTGCGCTAGACTCGTTGGGCGAGCCCACTAAGCACTGGGATACGTTGCTCATTCACATAATGTCTCATAAGTTGGATACTAAGACTTATCGCGAGTGGGAGGAGTATAAGGGCCGCTTAGATACCAAGTCACGAGTGGAGCTTCAACATTTTATTGAATTCATGCGTATGCGCACTAATCTTTTGGATACAATTGAATTTTCACGGCATTCTCACCTACCTACTACTACTAATAGTAATAATAATAAGCATTCAAAAGTGAAGGCTATGGTCACAACACAAAATAAATCTAGTAGTTATATAAGTACAAAGGACTCGTGTCCGAAGTGCAGTGGCGAGCACAGGCTAAATAACTGTCCCGAGTTTTTAGCGTTAAGTAATGACGCCCGCCTGCAGTTATTACCGACGTTTAAGGTGTGTTTCAACTGTTTTGCAAAAACCCATTATTCAAATATGTGTAAAAAACAGGGGTGTAAAATATGTAAACGTAAACACTCTGTTTTAGTCCACGTTACAGATAAGCAGAAGTTAACCGTGCCTGGTGAGCGCAGTGACGACGTCAGCGCGACTCCCGCCACCGATCCTAACAACTTAACATTATCAGCGAGCGTGTCGTCCGCGGATGCAAACAAGATTCGCGGCGACGTTATTTTATCGACTGCGCTAGTTAAGTTGTATGATTCCGACAATCGCGAACATATCGGACGCGCTGTTTTGGATTCCGGTAGCACTTCAAGTTTATTGTCTGAGAAAATGTTTCAGCAATTAAATCTGCCTTATAATCATATTGATCAGTCTGTACAGGGTATTAATAATGCAACCACGCATATAAATAAAATGTGTAACCTGCGTTTGCAATCATTGGACGATACGTTCGTGCGTAATGTAAATTGTTTTGTTTTACCGTCGTTAACGGATAATGTACCGAGTCGTACACTTAACATTTCGCACCTTAATATACCTAGTAACGTTCGTTTAGCGGATCCCTATTTTTATAAGCCCGCGTCAGTAGATATAATACTAGGTGCTGACACTTTTTGGGATATACTAGGATCACAAAGAGTTAACCTAGGTAATAATATGCCTATCCTATTTGAGACTAGGTTGGGGTGGATAGTTTCCGGCCCCATTCATAATAGATTTTTCACACCTTATTTACCTAATCCTGTTCAGTGCAATTATTTATCTTGTAATTCATCTGGTGATATTTCAAATCAAGACATACAAAGTCAACTCGCACGTTTTTGGAATTTAGAAGAAATAAATAATTCAAATAATTCCTGTTATTCACCGGAAGAGAAGCAGTGTGAAGATCATTTTATTAAAAATACAACACGGTTGGAAAACGGCCGTTTCTGTGTTAGGATCCCGTTGAAGGATTCCACAGATAAGTTAGGCGATTCATTACAACGCGCGAAATGTTGTTTTCTATCACTTGAGCGTAGAAATAAAAATCGACCTGCATTTTACAACATGTATAAACAATTCATGTCAGAGTACTTGCTGTTAGGTCACATGACTGAGTGTGATATTAATGATAAATTTAATTGTTATTACATGCCTCACAGTGGAGTGCTGCGAGAAAATAGTACTAGCACAAAGCTCAGAGTAGTTTTTAATGCAAGTTCGCCTAGCACCTCAGGAGTTTCTCTTAATAATTTAATGATGGTCGGACCTACTGTCCAAGACGACTTATTGTCAATATTACTCAGGTTCAGAACGTACAAGTATATTATCTCTGCGGATGTTGAGAAAATGTATCGGCAGATACTTGTGCATCCCGACGATAGGCACCTGCAACGTATAGTTTGGCGTGACGACCCTACTCAACAGCTCAGGGCTTTCGAATTGGTTACCGTAAGTTATGGTACTGCCAGTGCCCCATATCTGGCCACTAGATGCCTCAATCAGGTAGGACATGAATGTACTGACAGTCAAATCTCCGAAATCATACGTCATGATTTTTATGTTGACGATTTGTTGACTGGTGGGGATGACATTAACTTAGTTCGAGACATTCGTACTAAAGTCACGGCTGCCCTTGGCGCTGCTCACTTTCCCCTGAGAAAGTGGAGATCCAATGAACCTCAGTTAGTGCCAGAGGCAACCGGGTCTATGCCGGAGTTGAACATCGGTGGTACCGAGGTAAGCAAAACTTTAGGTTTAGGGTGGTTACCAAGTAGTGACGAGCTGCATTTTCCTATCGATCCGAGTAAATCTACTAGGTTGGAAGAAAACTCAAAACGGGATATTCTTTCAGTTATTTCTCGGATATTCGATCCGTTAGGTCTTGTCGCACCAGTAGTAATTAAATTTAAAATAATATTGCAGAGTTTATGGTTATTAAATTTATCGTGGGATGATCCCTTACCGCTAGATATAAAAGAAAACTGGTTAGATACAGTAAAACATTTAAATATTTTAAATAATTTAAGAGTGCCTCGACATGTTATAATTGACTCATATGTTCGTTTAGAATTTCATGTATTTTCCGACAGTTCGGAAAGGGCTTATGGCGCGTGCCTTTACGTCCGTAGTGAAGATACCAGTGGTAGAATATTAGTTAGTTTACTACTCGCTAAAAGTAGGGTCGCACCCATAAAACCCACAACAATTCCAAGGCTTGAGCTTTGCGGGGCTCAGGTTGCTGCTAAGTTATATCAGAAGGCTTGCAGTTCTTTAAGAGTTAAGGCAGCGAGAACTGTGTTTTGGACTGATTCCACCATTGTTTTGGGTTGGCTAAAGATGCTACCAAATAAATTACACACATTCGTTCGTAATCGTGTTGGAGACATTTTAGAAAGGACTGGTGACTGTGAGTGGCGCCATGTCCCTACGGAGCATAACCCGGCGGATTATGTATCGCGGGGAGTTAGTGTTGACGCTCTCCAGTCTCTCGACATGTGGTGGTCAGGACCAAACTTTTTGAAAGATAATTCCAGTAGTTGGCCTTCTACATTGTTACCCCGAGAATCGTTGCCGGAAACACGTACTGAAGTAACGTGTTTAGTTACGTCAGATAATACTTCAGTGTTTATTGATTTTGATCGTTTTTCGAATTTTAATAGGCTGAGGCGTGCAATAGCATATGTGCTACGTTTTGTTGAGGCCTGCAGAGGACGACGTGCTACAAATATTTTGCTCACGGAACCTGAATTAAAAACGTCGTTAAACGTCCTCATTCGTACAGTTCAGAGAGAATCCTTTTCGGAATACGATCTTCTAATACAAAAGAAACCTCTGCCTGCCAAGAATAGTTTGTTAAAATTTAACATTTTTCTTGATGATAATAATTTAATGCGTGTTGGTGGTCGTATTAATAATTCAGAGTTTTCATATGAGAAAAAGCATCCTTTATTATTACAGTCCACTCATAGATTCACTAAGTTATTATTTACATATGAACATTTAGAACTCTTTCACGCTGGACCACAATTATTATTATCATCAATTAGAGAAGTCTACTGGCCAATCGGTGGTCGTAATTTGGCAAGGGCTACTTACCGTCGCTGCTTTAAGTGCACACGCGTGAAGGGAAAGATTGAAGCTCCACTCATGGGTGATTTACCTCGGCAGCGTCTTACTCCAGGTTACCCGTTTGAATCGGTTGGTGTTGATTATGCGGGGCCTATTTCATCCGCAAGTCGTCAGGGTCGTGGTTGTCGTATTGTGAAAGTGTACATTGCTATTTTTATATGTCTTACCACAAAAGCTGTACATTTGGAATTAGTAGGTGACTTGACAAGTAATTGTTACATTTTAGCGTTACGTAAATTCATTGCGCGGCGTGGAAAACCACGTCATATTTATTCAGATAATGGAACCTCGTTCGTTGGAGCATGCAATGAGTTAGCCGGCTTCTTAAAGGCAAATGCCAACTTGTTGTCAGCTGACCTTGCAAATGACGGGATAAACTTCCATTTTATACCCGCGTATTCACCGCATTTCGGTGGCATTTGGGAGGCGGCAGTGAAATCTACTAAATATCATTTATTGCGTGTATTAGGAAATTGTCATTTGACCTACGAGGAGTTGTATACCACTTTGACACAAATTGAGGCAATTTTAAATTCGCGGCCACTCACTCCTCTATCATCTCATCCAGATGATTTCACTCCCTTGACGCCTGGACATTTTTTGATTGGACGTCCGCTGACAGCCATCCCTACAGAAAACTATCACGGACACACTGGCACACATCTCTCAAGATTCAAACGCATCGAGCAACTCCGTCAGCATTTTTGGGAAAGATGGAGCAAGGAATACATTGCTGAACTGCAGAAACGCACAAAATGGCAAACTCCATCTAAACCACTGGAGATAAACTCGTTGGTCCTGTTAAAGGAGGATAATTTACCGCCGTTAAAGTGGAGATTGGGAAGAATTGTGGCACTGTTCCCAGGGCCCGATGGAATCGCTCGTGTGGCGGAAATTAAGACAGCCAACGGGGTTGTGAAGAGATCTTTCGCTCGAATTTGTCCACTGCCGACTTGTGACGACAATTAACTTGGTTGAACGCGCTGCATTCAACGCCTGGGGGCATGTTTACGCCTTGTATACGCCTGCTGGAAACTGAGAGCAATATGCAACTAATCTGCGGCGGTGCTATTTAATTCTGTCAATTAATTAAAGGACACTTGCTCACTGTCATTGTTGGAGACAACACGTGTTTAATTTCATCACATCCTTTGTCCATATCATCCAAATACTTCATAATAGCCTGCACATCATCACCATCATTAACAGTAATGATAACGCTACATTCGCCATTCGTCGAAATCGATAGAACAATGGAGTATGAATATTTGAAAGAACAATTTGATTCTATTTGTAACGCGTTATACCTACTTGAAATTTACCAAGCATAAGTCAGTAGGGTTGTTTAACGCAATCAATACTTTTGCACATGCGTTCTTGCTCGAGAGAAACTAGCTCCACACCTCAGTACCATAGAGAACTTTTACACTTCTCGGTGCACTATCTAGGGGGGTTTGATGCTCTGCATTAATAGGTCAGTACTTGTGCGATAGATGGAGTTACTTGCAAGCGCAAAGATCGCAATAAAAATGCATTTATGTGTATTTATTACACACTTTTATAAATGGTCGAATTTAAACTCATTGTTACCTACTGACTGAAGTGATTTAGGAAATAGGCATCTAAATGAATTATTATTTCTTAATAGACCTATTCTAGTTTCGATATTTCTACTGTAGATGGCGCAATTCAAACTGCGATCTCACATTCTCGTAATAAGTAAAATAACAAATTATTAGTACTACGTAGGTAGATAGGTACAAAATAAGGTTTTTTCTTAAATAAGTTTATGTAAAAGCTTTAAAATTACACGTACGGATAACAAGTTTTACTAAATAGTGTGGTACATATTAATGTAAATAGTTTTTATAAACATAAACACTAATTAAAAATATATCTAACGACTACATTTATAGACCGTGTAGTAGTGCCCAATTGCTAGTGCTTGGTCTAAAAATAAAGTAGATTGAGTTAAAAGTACTAGCTAGTTGTCAGAAAATTATCATAAGGCTCTTACATTGTAATTAATACAAATTCTGCAAATACACATGTATATTATATTATTATAACCAAAAAAGGCTATGAGGAGGATTTAAATTAATGAATTGTCAAAGAAAATATTTATGTATTGGAATCCAATTTGGATTAAGGATTCTTTAGGTTTTTACCATTCGTTGCGATTGCAGTGCACTCTGTTTAAATATGGTTGAATTTAATACTCTTGTGTACATTGTCGTTTCGTCGATGTATCTAAAGTTCGAAAGATGGTGTTAACATAGGTTATAAATAACATACTTTGTTAAAGTTGATCGAAGTCTATCTATAGTCTATCTATTGTTTCCTTGAGACGAGTTTTGTTGTTTATTTAAGCTGTCTATTTTTTACACTATTTTCCTCTCTAGAAGATATTATTTTTATTTCTACTTCAAAGGATGGTGGCATAAAGTTATTGATAATAATTTATTTTTTGTATGGTCCTTAAGGTCCACGGAAGGTTTTAAAACTATAAAAAATAATCCAAAATCTGTTCATTTATTTCCTCTAAGGCGGAACAAAGTCTTCCAAGAAAGAATCTTCTTCAAAGAAAGGAAAATTCCACGCGAGCGAAGCTGCGGTCGTCCACTAGTATATTTATCTGGAATACTTTCTGATTTTTTTTATAATTTTCATAAAAATGCATATTCAACTCACTTAACTTTATTTACAGTTCAGATAAACGATTCTGTGATGATGTTCGGAAGATTTCAGTGTCAGGTCCCTGCTACTCAGGTCACCTAAGAGAATATACCTAAGTTTTCCTTTTTAAACGAGGAGGGCATCATCGGAGGAGGAAGCCAACTTCTCACAGTAAGTGCGGAACTGCACCGACCGAACCGAACTAATTACGCCCAGCGATGCCGACATTGCTGCTGTATGAGTCCCGGTTACATTACTCTACAAAGAACGAGGAGGTTGTACCGTAGGAATGTAAACGTGAAGACCAACTTTGAGTGAGTTGAGCGGCTGGTGTCTCGTCGCAACACGAACTTATTTTGTGGTGAGAGTGCCAACTGACATCTATTGGCCGTCATGAAAGAAGTTTGGCCGAGCGGTGCTGTACTCCTGCGATTTCAAGGCCGGTTTTCCTTTTTAAACAAGGTGTGGACATACAACAAGCATCTGGTGTATGTGTGTGTAATATGTATTACATAGTATTTTGTTTTACATTGTTATTCATAGCTTTATTTTAGGTATTTTTACTATCTATTGTATTTATTAGTTTGTGTTACATTTGTATTTGTGTTTTTTTATGGGCTTTTATTTGCCTGAAAATAAATTTTAAGATTTTGATTGGATTTGATTTATTTTTCAATTAATTTTTAGATAAGAATAAAAATAGAAAACAAACCATAAATTCACCTGCATCTCCATGTTTAAGGTAGCAAGGATTATTCTCACGGGACTGAGCATCTCGCTTATATTCAATAGAAACCATCGCCCCTCGTGCTAGTTTACACCCTTTTAATCAACAACGAATACACACTTACTTTTCTGTTTCATTTAACAATCGACATAAACCCTAGTCCCGTTTCCTTTGATTTTGGCGAAGAAAAAGTATGGTTATGTTTTACGCAGTAGGTATGTACGCGACGCATTAATTGTTTATTCACATATGTAACATTTTAATACAAAATAATATTATAAATTAATACTATACATATAGATATTTGATGATTCCACCAATTTGGCTGGTTTTGTTGAAAATACAATTTATAATTTTCAGGTCAGTTAATTTTTATTTAATTTATTTATTAAACCTTAATGCATTATCTACAATGAGCGGACTTAGTGCCTGCCTGACAACAATGAGCGACATTTTCTATCAGCCAACGGCGACATAGAAAAAATTGAGATAGGCGTAATAAACTTATAACGAATAAAAACAATAGGTAGTACCTAATAAAAAATACTTGTACACAAAATGCATACACATATACATATATACGAATATACGTACATAAATAGCACATTTGTCACAAATACTAAACTTTCACAGTTTCATTCCGTTATGTTCACGGACTGTTATTTGAATACTTCTTCTCTAGGCCCCCATCTAATTTGTTCGGATAAGTGATTCCAGAGAAATGTCGGACAAATAGTGAAAGAGCTTGGAGGAGTAACTTGGATCATTCAAGACCGAATATATAACACAGAGTATCCTGAAGCAACGCCTATGACGTATAGTGTCAGTTCATTTCAGTTCAGACCGAAATTGAGAATTATGGTCGTACTTACGTTCGTAAGCCGAAAATATCGAATACACTTATTAAGTAGGCGATCCAGTTTATTCCATCCATCCATCAGCCTTTCAAAGTCCACTGCTGGACATAGGCCTCCCTTAATCGGTGCCACTCCTCCCGATCCTGTGCCTTCTGAGTCCAGCGATTTCACGCTGACTTTTTCAGGTCATCAATCCATCTGGTTGGAGGGCGGCCTGTGCTCCGTTTCCCGAGCCGTTGTCTCCACTCGAGGATCTTTCTAACCCATCGGTTGTCCGTCCTACGAGCGACGTGGCCTGCCCATTGCCATTTCAGCGTGCTATGTCGGTAATCCTCGTTCGTGTACGGATTTCATCGTCCAGAGTATACTTACCTACTACTATCTACCACGTGGACCTACAGTTATTGAAATGTTCTTATTCAACAGAAACTTATTTAATGTAATTGTGTTTGTTATCCTCAACAGAATCCTGTAGGTACGTTTATTTATACATGAAAACAATAATTATTATTCAGGGAATAATTTTCGGCGAAGGTTTATATTTAAAGTAGGTATAAATATTCATCATTATGACTGCCTACCTAACATATTCGTATACAAACGCAAATTATACAGGCAGTTTTGTCTAAAGTGTTGGACATACAAAATGTATAATATATATACGTGAAGCCTTCATAAAATAACATCACACCTGTATATCTCCGAAGGGATAGGCAGAGGAGTGTAGTACTAGTACACCCACTTTTCACGAGTTGTGTTTAAGTCCCAAGTAATTTGTTGACTTAGACCAATCTTCACGTGAAACAAAAATTTCCAACTCTTTTTTTACGTCAATATCATAATAAAACTTTCGCCTTTATACTTAATATTGTTAGTGTGATGTGTATACTTTATCGATCCAGGTGACAGAGACGAACTCAAAAACTACCTACCACAAATTACAATCAGGCACAGCCTTCGGATCAGCATATTTTTATCCCGGAAAATAAGGAGTTTGGGATAAAAGATAATATGATGTTTGTAACATAATAAAAAATAAATAAATAAATAAACATGATAAAAGTTTGAAGACAACTTTCCTTACTTGAATTAAATGAATGCTCACTGTTCAGTTTTTCAGAATTGCCAACTAATCACATATTTTTGACGTCACCCTGAGCTAACTGAGAGAGAATGCCTGCTATGGAAATAAGATTACCCTTTCTAAAGTCTATTCCCGTTCTCCTTTGTGTTACGTACTCGTAAATGCAAATACATAAAATATATAAAACAGAAGTGGAGACTACGTCATGCTAGAGTCACGTTTGCTTGCACGAGTAAACGTTTTTTTATGTAGCTGACCCATCGCCTCTCATGACAATTTTACGTCACGAACGTCCTGTGTCCTGAACCTACTTAAAGTTAATCCTTAGCTCTACTCTGCTTCAGAAGTAAAAACAAAAGCAGTGGTCTCTTAATACGACTTTCTACTCTTTAAATTCGACTTTCTACTCTTTACACTTCACAGCTTTAAAGCGAAACCCTCAAGTTTATGAGTGGGGCGTGTCGTCTTTCAGAGCCCTTTTTCCGACTATACGAAAGACTGCGCGATAGCGCATCACTTTAAAAAATGGATCAAGTGATCCAATTTTTACTCCAAGTAAACGTTCAGCGAGTAACTATGTATAGGATGTTTGTTCGATTTGTAGGAATTAGGTATTAGAATACGAGTATGTACGTAGCGTCCATAGCCGAATGGCTCGCGTCGATTCAATTTGATCAAAAGAGTTAGGTAAGCACGACGGGCGCGGTCGGTTTGTGGATGGGTGACCGCTAGTGGCAAAAATGTCATGGACGCTACCGTGCTTCGGAGGACACGTAAAGCCGTCGGTATACCGTATTTCGATCCCCGTTGTTTTCATGTTGTTTCAATGCTGAAAACAGTCGTTAAGCCTTGTCGAAGATTGAAGAGTGGGCTGGCCACTCTACCAATCCGCATTGGAGCAGCTTGGTGGAGTATGCTCTAGACCTCACGCAGCAGTGTCTGTGGAAGAGACGACCCGAGCCCAGCAGTGGGACGTCTATGGGACACAGCGATACGAATATATTTCAAGTACCTATAACTTGATAATTTTTTTGTGAGCTTGAGAACTGTCACTTGAGCCTCTTTAGAAATCGATTAAAAGCGTTCATTAGCGACTGTCCTACGAAGAAACATAATACCTTTAAGAGCATCCAGTTTCTTATTCTTTGTTTAAACAACAATAAACGAGTCTTCTTCAGAATGGAAGGTCTATCTTGTTGGAATATTTCCAGAAGTTTCTTTTAGAACATGACGGAATAGCTGATTATATGTTTTTTATATTTTTAAGCTCACTTCACTTTTTATTATTTTTAAAGGCTTCTACCCTGGTCTGTTATTGTTAACGTGAAAACCTTATGACGGATTTTGACCAACTTAATATCTACAGTGTAAACTCTTTATAACGTCGTTTGTTATAACGATACATTAATTCACTCTCTATAACGCATTAGCCATTCTCTATTACGAATAAATATCTACATATTTAAAACTAATCTTTTGAGGTGCCGCAATTTCTAAGAAAGATACCTGAGGTTAAAAACATCTATCTAGCTTTTATCTATTATTATTCATAGATTACATTGTCTGTAGGAAATTTGGTCTCAGTTATTAAACGCACCATCGTCATCTATCATGTATTATCAGTCAACCAACATTGTAACTTAAAAAATGGAACCAATACTTACAAAAATACAAAACAAATATTGGCATAGCAACACGTCAGGCAAAGTTAACAAAATATAAGTGTTTAGAATAATTTATCTATTGTATTGATAGTAATAAATAAGAAAAAATTGTAATTTGTTAAATTTGGTATACTATTTCTCTTCTCTCCCTATAACGAAAACTCTTTATAAGGAAAGAAAATGCTCGGTCCCTTGAAATTCGTTATAAAGGTTTACACTGTATATTTTAAGTTAACATTGCCAGCGTTTCCGGAAAATAATTATATTATAATGCCACTTGTAATATATACGGAATGGAAGTTTGTTGGAATATTTCTTAAATTATTAATAGAATTGCTTCATATTTTTACAACAAATGTTCACAGAACCGAATGATGGAGGAACAAAAATTTAAGAACAGTGGTTATCTTTAGAATAATAATCTTTGTACGACATTACTCCACATAGTGGAGTAATAGCCAAATAGGCTAATCCCGGACACCTATGTATTTTATTTTTTAGTCAAAAATATTTTTATTGTTAAAATTTAATTATCTATGTCGATTATCACGACAGTTAAATAATTCAAACTAACGTTAAACAACAAACAATATGTTTAGCTTAGACTAAATATGCTTTTCTCTGTATTTTTAAATAGCATCGGAATATTGCTAGTGATAGCAATAAAACGCGCTTCCGGATGAACCGTTTGTGCTTTTGTCCTAGATTTGAGAGTGATGGTACGTTAATAATTGATCTCGATATACTCGGGTTAACATTTACCGTGTTCACTTGGGTTTCGCTGAGTAGAGTTTGAACATTACTGAATGTAGAGAAGGATCATAGTAATATAAAAACAAAATTATATTGAAATATCTAATTCCATTAGCGCGAGGTTTAAAGTGACTACTGACCGATGAATCTTTATTTTTCTTATTATATTATTCCATTATTCCAGACACAACTCGAAAGTCAATAATTTGATGACCCGTATACTCAAAAACGATCCATCATTTGAAAGGTCGCCGGAACAAGCGGGTAACCCAGCTACTATCACATCAGATAGCACTCAAGCCCTTGCCGAAAACATAATTATTGTAACCTAATAGCTGGCGTATGTTTTGACAATTGAGTAGCCGTTGATTAGTTTGAACAAGACCTTCAGTTCAGTCAGAGATTCCAAGTTTTGATATAAAGGATAAAGTCGTATCTACAAAACTGCTACTTTTTATGAGAACCAGTGCATAACGACGAATAGTATCAAAAGTAACGAACTTGAAATTTGAACTTTTTGTATTCTATTGGTAAGTTACTTTTGGTATAAATCTATAATTTTCCGAGTTAATGGCACGACAAAATTGCGACTGTCTCTAGGGAATGTCAGATGTTTTTTTTACGGAAAATGCTAATTATTTTACGTCTTATGTCAATATCGTACGTTTAATGGTTTATACTATATCTCATATTTTGGCCATAATGTGAATCACTATAATTATCTTGATGATGAAACTTCTGGATTGATTTAGATTTGAAGGTAGTACCTAGTTTACAACCTAGAGGAGACCATAAAAGTGGGCGAAATTTCGAGGCGATCACAAGTACGTACATAATAGTACATTATGATATAAGTGCGGTAAGTTGAAAATTACAGCCGAGGCGATATTGCTAGCCCGATCCGTAGGCGAGGGCTACAAGAAAGTAGAGGCTCTAATTATCAAAGCGCACGTATGTCATACGACGTTTTAATAATAATAAATAGATAAGCACGTAAAATCACTTTCTCCGCCCAACACAGGCCTAACTGACAATCGGATGCTATTCTTCGTAATAAATATCAGATAAGACTATTCGTTTTTTATATTTCAGTAACTAAACAAGATAATATAAAGGTAGATTATCATATTCAGTATAAAGAAAAAGAAACCCTAATGGAAAGTCTTAAATAAAAGACCCAGAAAAGAATTGTACCTTAAAATTGTGAAACTATGTGCGGCAAAATTTATAATTATATTCCTATAGGAATAAAAGATTGGCTGTTTTCAATCAAATTAAGTCAAATATTGAGAGAAATTTTTAGACATATTTGACATATTACAATTAATTATATATTACATGTATGTATATTATAATTTTAATTTTTAGATGTAAATTGTGACATAATTGATTACAATTATGTCGGAATTTACATCTAAAAATTTGCTAAGCCCATTGATATATATGTTACCACATTGAACCTATCAAGGTTCAATGTGGTAACTTCGACAACTGGAATTCGGGACTGATTTTTCGCAGACAATCCTATACCACCGTGTTCATAATGGACTAATCTTCAATTTCATTTAATTTTAATTCAATAATCAGACCGGTGCAAAATGCGATATCGATCGATTTACCTGTTTATATCTGGCTACTCGAGTGTTATGACCGGAAAAAAATAGACAACCTAACGTTTGCATAATCTGTGGGCTTCATACTTTCGATTGGTATAGAATTTGTCTAATACTCAAACCGGTGAAATGTTTAAAAAAATTTTTTTTTTTAAATTATTAATTAATCATATCCTGGACTGAAATTAGATAGCCAACCCATATGTAATATATTTATTGACATATTAAATTGAATATAAAATACGTTTTATTAAATAAACATCACGGTGAAGGTCGTTGTATAGCGGGATCTTAGACTACCACGTTATGTCTAGTTTCTCAGTAAACTAAATATATTGTACACAAAACATGAGATCTTTGTAATAATGAAGTTTGCTTCATCACCTTAGAGCGTCTGTTTCTGTCTCTCCCGACATAGTAGAACGCTGTATTAATAAAAATAATATATTCTGTTATCTCTAGGGTGTAGAAAGAAACACAATTTACAGCTTGTGACATGGGACGCTGTGAGTTGGGTCAATGGGTCCGGTCGCCTGCTCTGCATGAACCTTTTTGCTTTTTTGATACATTTTCACGACATATCCGTAATGTATTGACATATTATCCAAGGCAAGATCTAACATAATACTTCAGTAGTATTAGTAGCAACATTGGGCGTAGAAATAATTTACAATCGCAATTGGCGGCGGCTGCGACCAAAACCGACCTTACTTACGTGCGACAAATATGCAAATGCAAATCGTTAAGCCGTCCAGACACGTATCTTTTTTTGGGGATATAATATTATAACAAACGAGCTTGCAGCACCCATCTGATGCCGCTGCCGCCCATGACAACTGTGACTGACATTGAACAAGACTCAAATAGGGACTGGGATGGTTAGTTCAGTTAGCTGAGAGGGTTTATTAGAACATTAGTTGGTCAGTTACTTAGTGGATATGAGGACTGGGGACTGAGTCTTGTTATGTTGTTATTGGTGTTAGTAATAGACCAGTTAGTAATTGCTAGCAAAAGTCTCAAGATAAAATATCCAAGTCAGTCACACATTGAGGACTAAGATGGTCAGTTCTAAAGAAGTGTAACCGTAAACCATACCTTTCCAAGTGGATCATATTGTTATAAAAACAATAATTATATGGTACTAGGTACCGTGCGCGGTGTACTACCCCTGGCGAACTCCATATGGAACAAAAATGGTTTCATAGAAAACCTATTTGGCTACCTATAGGCTCTACCATCTATTATTTGCCCGACCCGATTCCTGTATCCAAATTATATCCGTGTCGCCGAATCCCGTATCAAGCTCCGTATCTAGCTGCGGACGCAGTTTGTTTACTTATCTCCGTATCAATAAATAGTAGGTATATCTTCATGATCGCATATCAAACTGGCAACAGTTTTGTGTCTGCTCTCGACCAGATATAAGTATTATCGTTCGTTGAAGTGAACGACAATTTAGCAAACAAATAAATAAATTTAATAAATTATTCCAATTCATGTATCTATACAAGTACTTACATGAAAAGACAGGCCCGTTGGCGCAATCGGTAGTGACCCTGTCTGTTGCGCCAGGGGTCGTGGGTTCGAATCCCACTCAGGACAAATATTCATGTGACGAACGCTTGTGTTTGTTCTGTGTCTGGATGTTAATATTATCTATTTAAGTATGTATTTAAAAATATCTATGTATGTATATCAGTCTCTGACACCGATATCACAGTCTCGCGCCTACTTTGGGGTCAGATGGCCGTGTGTGAGAATGTCCAAGATATTTAAAAAAAAATTATTAAAAAAAAAAAAGAAAAGACGGAGCAACTCGACCCGGTCTATCGTGAGAATCCAATGAATTCCTGTCGTCATTATTCAGTTCTTCAACGCTTTTTAAAGTACACACGTCGAAGGTGTAAAAAGAACTCGAATTCTATGCTAGCGACACATTACTATACTTCTGAAGTTGTGATGCAATATCCATAGTCGAATTATTATTTAACTCAACATCTTCTGTTTTATGTCGACGTTTCGTCAAAAAACGACCACACTACCAAATTTCAACTAAAACGGCTCTATAGATTAAAATATATTTTTGAATATTTCCTGTAGTAATATTATTATGTAGAAGTTAAGGAATACAATTTTTATTTTTGGTACAAAACTGTTTGTTTAATTAAGCGTTGTCATAATTCACTTTACCTGTGCAAGTCTCTTTTTAATTGGAATTAAAAAGCAGATGCGACTGAGAGTAAATCAGATTACTACTAAGTTTTTGCAACAGCCTGCGCTACGTTTGAAATGACGTTTCCGTGCAATCACCAGATGCACTCGGAAATAGCTGCAAAACAAAGTTAGCTTTTCAATTATGAAATCGTCATCGCCATCTGTCAGGATTTTAATTACGAGGCCTGAATATCTTCTACTACTGTTAAAAAGATAAAAGATCGTGCTCCTTTTCCATCCATCCATCCATCAGCCTTTTGAGGTCCACTGCTGGACAAAAGCCTCGCCTAAACGACACCACTACAACCGACACCGATGACATGTACCTTTTGAATCCAGCGGTTTCCCGCAGTCTTCCTCAGGTCGTCCTTTTTCCGTGGGCTCCATTTAATTGGAATAAATTAATGTGTTGTATTGTTTGGTAATAAAAAAAAATAGTAACGAACACGACACTAAGCTATAGAGGCAAATTCAAGCCAGTTAATGTCAGTTAATTATTTATATCCTCCACCAATTCGCATTGGAGCAGCGTGGTGGAGTATGCTCTAGACCTCCAGCAGCATAGTCTGTGGGGGACTAGTGCCCAACAGTGGGACGTCTATGGGTCGCAGCGAATTATTTATATATTATTCCCTACTCACTGTGGGAATAGCATTGGTTTTGATAACTACATAATATATTCGTTATAATTATTATTTAACCCTGCATGCACACATTATCATCTTGCTTGCTTAGAATACCCGCGTGACGTACACGCTCAAAAAATTCCAAAATGCTATGAATACGTGGCTAGAATATGAATAATTGGGTATATTAGTTTTCACTTCTCGCCAAGATTATGAATAATTTTACTTTATTAAGTTGTCACTTACGTCGCAGTCCTCAATGATTGCCTTATTGTTTTTTTGAACATGTTGGAATTGTTCGAGCGTGTTGCTACAGCGGAAGGGTGGCGCGACCTCACCAGACCCATTCAAAGAGCATTCAACGCGTCTACATAGTTTTCATAACATGTTATACTTATAGCCTCAGTCTACCAATATAATATAACTACAGTGTGACGCGAACACATACAATTTTCGTTTTTTCATGTTGGTAAATATGATTTAAATAAATAAAATAAATAAACCTTCTTAAATAAAAAAGTAGTATCTGTCTAGTAAATTATAGAACTAAAAATGTTTACTGTCACTAAATATACAAGTACAATAAATCATTTTCTATGCCAAAGAAGACACTGTTGAAGGAATGAGAGCAGACTAAAAGCAATAAGATTTTCCATTATCCGCATTTAAGTTTAAATCGAGTCGGGAGCGTTTCATTCGTCCTTTTGGTGCATTCTGCTACAGACGCAAGCATTTGCTGGTGTCCGGAACTATTGGCACTTTGAACTAAATCTCTAGAGCTAGCTTATTTGGGGCCAAATAAGTTGTAAATATCGGTCATTTATCTGTCGGCCGCTGTGTCAAATGTTAACCTAAATCTTTAGGTTTATATGAGTGAATATTGTTAATAGTAGGTATTCGCTATCGCAGTAGATACTACACTAGGTATATGGAAAGAAATACTAAGTATCAAGTTGCTTTAATACTTCCCTAGTTTTACTACGTTCTAGCTTTTACTTCCTCGTTCCTAAATGGGTTAGGTAGTCTTTAAGTAATATCTTCTTGTAACTACCTAATCGTTATGAATGGCTTCATTGGACCAGTGCCAACATTACTTATTGGAGTTAGAACGTGCGAGTGTTGTATCTTGTAGGTAACACGATACAATTCCAATCGCGTAACGATTGTAATTGTAACGATTGTATCAATCTATTTCACAAGAATCATGATTTTATGTTATGTTTATTTTCGAGTCTCTTCGTTAGTTTATCAAGCATAATCTTGCATAAAACAACTCTATATCCTTCCCCTAATGTGCTTAGAACCACTAAATCCGGCCTAAGCGCTTAGCATGAGAGGCATCGCCTGTCTTTATGTCCGCCAAAAAGCTATTTCATATCGGTGTCACATATTTAAATAAAAGCAACAACTATGTAAAAAAATCAAGATTTTTTTTTTATATATTACATGTCAACGAAAGATAAGTACAAAAGCTAAGCTATAATATAGGCGTCCCACTATTGGGCACGGTTCTTCCCTAGTAGACCTACCCTAATGTAGATTGGTGGAGCCTAATTATACGTACCGAAAAACGAAATCATTAATTGAAGGTTGAGCATTCGTCGTGTCGGTTACAAAGTACCTACTGCGCGCTGCGGAGATGGATAGATCATGAACTAAACTAAATAATCTATCGGTTTAAATATCACATTACAATGCAAAAAATAAGTAGGTCAGTCAAAAAATAATCTCGTACTTTATGTTTTTTTTTAAATGACCAATCCACATAAGTAAAAGAGGGACGGTAAAACTACCCTCCACTGAATGAGCATTCCGCCTGATTGATTCTGTAGACACCAACCGTTTTGCAAACACAACTTGACCGTTAACGGCACGTGGTTGCACCGATTTCAGCTATTGTTAGGACCATGCGATACCATACATACATACATAGTAGGTAGTATATAAAAGTATAGGCCTACAAAAAATAATATTACTAGTAAATGCAATAGATTTTATCATTCTTGCAGCGATCTCTTCCAGAAAACTAACGATACAAAAATTTTCATCTACATATTTGAAACGATATAGAGTCGCCCTGTTCCCCAGTATTGCAGAAAGCCGTTCATTAAAGCGATGTTTTCACCGCTGCATCATCTCAATACCTAAGCTAGAAATTGTTCCTACATGGTTACGTTTTAATCATCCTAGCTCTTACGTCAGCGCACAAATATTGTTGAATAGGCCGGCTCTCAGCTAATTAGTGCGCAAGTAAATTGTTTGAGTCACACAAGCTAAGCACACGCTTATCAAAATTCAAAATTCAGCTCCAGTTGCTAGTTGGGCAAGTTAAAATTGAAAAAAAAAATACAATTTATGTATTTAGCATACCTACTGTTATATGCAGAAGTTTGAGTTGAGAGTTGAGTTTTAAACTGAACCAGTAAAAAAGGTTTATGAAAAACGTCAGGGAACCTTTTTACAAATTTCGGCATCTCGCAGATTAAGTCGGAACTCTTTAGAAGCTGATAATATTCACAATTACATTGTTATATTCGTCGGTAAATATTTTCCGAAGTCTAAATATGAACAAATTTCTTCGTAGGTAATAGAAATGGCTCTTACGCTATAAAGAGAATAATATGAATCTATCGGTTTATTATTCTGCGATGTTACTTATTTAAGATGTAACATAAGTTTGAAATAAACAATGTACGGGTTTTCAATTAAACAGGTGTCATTGCTCTGAGATATAGCCAAAGAAATTATATTTCTACGTAATAAAATGTTTTTGTTTTTCGTTAGAACGAAATACGTTACAAAGAGTTTTCTTTGCATTAATAAATAACTACAGTGTAGAAAATAAAATATTCAAAAAAGTTTCATACATAGTATGTTATTATATCTCCATTTAAAAATAGGCCTAACAGAGTTTATTAGAAAATGTCTAGTTTGTTTATAGACACGTTATCTGGTATTCATACGAGAGCTCGTAATCTTGTTTGTTTCCACGCAGATAATATAAACTTAGTAAGTACTTAGTTACTTATTGCTAAGTTTACGACGCCGTCATTGCTGAATATTAGTTAGTTGGTATTAGTGTAAGTCGGCCGCAGATGAATTGCCCATGTTTAATTGTTACCATATACCACGCCATTCTAAAAAAAAACTACTACTAAAAAATTGGACCTGAATACAATTGAAACAATAATTAAACTGCTAATGTATGTGGTGGTGATACTGCGCCCGGTGAATCGAACACCAATTCTACCATTTCATAATGCATATACATATTAGTCTAACGGTGGTATAGGGTTGACTGCGAAAAATCAGTCCCGAATTCCAGTTGTCGAATTTTTCGAAAATAGCTGAAAAGGTTTTACTTTTCCTTTATTATGGGCGGACTTTAAACAGCTGCTATGCTGTGTCCTCTTCTATCGCATGGGATGGTTGGTTGGGACCTCTCAGTCGCACACATTCACTCGCAGCAATATCTCTCTTTTGAAAATTCGACAACTGGAATTCGGGACTGATTTTTCGCAGTCAACCCTATACCACCGTGTTCATAATGGAATAATCTTCAATTTCATTTAATTTTAATTCAATAATCAGACCGGTGCAAAATGCGATATCGATCGATTTACCTGTTTATACCTGGCTACTCGAGAGTTGTAACCGGAAAAGAATAGCCAACCTAACGTTTGCATAATCTGTGGGCTTCATACTTTCGATTGGTATAGAATTTGTCTAATAATCAAACCGGTGAAATGTTTAAAAAAATTTTTTTTTAAAATTATTAATTAAAATCATATCCTGGACTGAAATTAGTTAGCCAACCCGTATGTACTATATTTATTGACATATTAAATTGAATATAAAATACGTTTTATTAAATAAACATCTCGGTGAAGGTCGTTGTATAGCGGGATCCTCTACTATATTGGAAAATGAAAGCTAAATTTAATCAGGGAAATGTTTAGTTTGACAATGGATGAAAGGTATTGTAATTATAAAATGATATTGTTGATACACATCATTAAACAACGAGAACAAGGAATGAACAAAATTAATTGAAAAGCCTGCAGAGGTTAGAACTCTCAAAGCCGTACCTTCGTGTCTATTGCGAAATTGGACTTGACCGTAAATGGCCGGCGTGTAGCTATCACGGCTTACAGCCACCTTACAGCGGTCGGTTCAGAGGCAGCGTATTGTAAATAACTGCGCCCAACGCTCCAATTGAACTTGTTACCGGGTACCGGGTGACTGTCCTAGATAGGCAACCGTCAGCTTTATTGCTTTCGTCATATTATTATATCCCATCTCGCTCGCTGCGACCCATAGACGTTCCACTGCTGGGCACGGATCTCCACCACAGACATAGCTGCGGGAGGTCTAGAGCATACTGGAATATGCATTGGAGCAGCGTGGTCCACCACGAAAAAACTTAGTTAAAAGATCGGGCTAAATAAAACTAAAAATTAATTATCATTGATTGTTCATTA
This sequence comes from Carterocephalus palaemon, assembly GCA_944567765.1. Taxonomy (NCBI): domain Eukaryota; kingdom Metazoa; phylum Arthropoda; class Insecta; order Lepidoptera; family Hesperiidae; genus Carterocephalus; species Carterocephalus palaemon. The sequence continues at coordinate 6,345,463 of OX155637.1, read as the reverse complement.
TTAAATTACAAAATGTCTCCCTTCCTGCGCAATGGCAATCCTACATCGCCTTAAAAAAGTCTTTATTTTTTTAATACGATTTTGTGAACAGACGAATCTCATTTTAAACGTTGTAGAAAGGCGATGTAGAATTGCCATTGCGCAGGAAGGGAGACATTTTGTAATTTAATAATGAACAATCAATGATAATTAATTTTTAGTTTTATTTAGCCCGATCTTTTAACTAAGTTTTTTCGACTTACTGTGTTTAAAACATTCTTTCAAGGATGAAGCCGTAGAGATAGCTCAATCAAATTTACATGGCAAATAGCTGATGAAATTGGGAAGTTTTTGAAAGAGATTTTGGAAACATTTTTAGAATAAGTTTTTTTTTAAATCGTCCTAAAAGAGATCCTTAATTTTAAAATTTTAACAAACTTAGAGTTCAACATTTTTTTATGGCTTAATAGTAGCATATGGGCCCACAATTGTTTTTGTATCTGCAATAAGTACTATTCACCTATTTCAGAAAAAAAAATCAAGCTTGTATCTCAACAATTTATCCCTCTGTGACCAATAATGTCAAATAAACCAAGGTATCAAAAAAAAATACAAAAAAAATCATAACTCGAAAACTACGAAAAGTTGCGGAACATACATGGGGGTGATTCGGGTAGCCCTAGGGGTGCTCTATCTCTAGGCTACCGCTTGACACTATTTCCTGGGACACCCTGTATATCCCATCTATGATCCTTTAAAGACAATATTGAAGCAGCCAATACAATTTCGTCAACTACAACTAAAATGAAATGAAAGGCGCTTTCATTTCAGCGCCCAGTGGGAGTCATTAGCATGCCAAATGAGCATGTTAGTGACTTCCTCTTTGCAGATAACGTTAACGATCTTTATCTAACAAAATAACACATTCCTATAGCTAATTTCGGTTTTCAAATCCTGATTTGATAATTGTTATAAGACGTTTGACTGTTCACCTAGCATTGCCCAAAAATAAAAACTTTAATCTTTCATTGCAAAATGGCCACAACGATGCTGATTCATACATTACGCGAAATTCTGCATCAAAATTTTGTATCGCATTGGCATCGCTACACTAGAAAATGTATATGTCAGTGAACTTAGCATATCATGTCCCAGCATATCATGAATAAAAGTGAGTTCTGTTCGCATGCAGATTAGTTCTATAGTTCCTGATACTTTTTAAGAATAGTTCTGAATCAATAAATTGTACAAAGCATAGGTATTTGTTTGTATCGATGCTTTCATTCGTTTGTTTCGGTATCGCTCGTGAAACAGCGCCTTTGAAAATCTATATATATAAAAGAAAGTCGTGTTAGTTACACCACTTATAACTCAAGAACGGCAGAACAGATTTGGCTGAAAATTGGTAGGGAGGTAGCTTAGAGCCAGGAGACGGACATAGGATACTTTTTATCCCGTTCGACAGCGTTCCCGTGTGACTTGACATGAAACGTCAGTCACTATAAAACGTGGTATAACAAAAAAGAATCAGACTCGGAATAACAAAACGCAAATGACAGCTATGTAATTGACGTATAATGACAGCTATGTAATCTACTATATAAAAATAAGTCGGGTTTTCCTACCTGACGCTATAACTCCAGAACGCACGAACCGATTTCCACGGTTTTGCATTCGTTGGAAAGGTCTCGGGCTCGGTGAGGTTTATAGCAAAGAAAATTCAGGAAAAATTTCAACAGAAAAGCGGGAAAAATCTTTTTTCACATACAGCGCCATCTCTGATACATAGCATGTACTACAAACCAATATTTTAAGTAGATGGCGCCGGTGCGTGATAGGTAGTGGTAGGGGTAGATGTAGGGGTAGTGGTAGTGGTAGGGGTAGTGTTAGTGGTAGGTGTAGTGGTAGGGGTAGTGGTAGTGGTAGGGGTAGTGGTAGTGGTAGTGGTATTGGTAGTGGTAGGGGTAGGGGTAGTGGTAGAGGTAGGGGTAGTGGTAGGGGTAGTGGTAGGGGTAGTGGTAGGTGTAGTGTTAGTGGTAGGGGTAGTGGTATTGGTAATGGTAGGGGTAGGGGTAGTGGTAGAGGTAGGGGTAGTGGTAGGAGTAGTGGTAGGGGTAGTGGTAGGGGTAGTGGTAGTGTTAGTGGTAGGGGTAGTGGTAGTAGTAGGTGTAGTGGTATTGGTAGTGGTAGTTGTAGTCCACACACTTACATGAAGTTCTCCCAAAATATTCAGTAAAAATTATTTATATGGCAAAACAACGTTTGCCGGGTCAGCTAGTATATAATAGATACTTATCCTATAGTAGGCTGGATTACCACGTATTAAAAGTATGATCATGATATTTTATCTATAATATTATATCACATTTACGTAGTGAAATTATCGCAGAGGCCGAACAGCAGAAAAATTTCGTATGCCAACCAGACCGCTTCTACTTGTGATAAAAATACCTTCCCTCCTGTTCCACATATATTTAAAACTAGAGTATTCTCGCAGCTTCGCTCGCGTGGAATAATGCGACAGTTTGGTTCTTGTAGCATTTTTATATTGCTCTTGAACATTACTTTACCTCGTAACACCCCAGCAAACCTTCCTTATTTACAGGGTACTTATACCTTCATGTTAATCCAAATAAAATGACATTCTCTGATTCCTCTTACAGGCAATCATTACTTCTCTACTTTTATCCGCTTTTCCGTTATCTTGTAGATAGAAAATAGATAATTGCTAAATTTATAATTGTAGAAAATATGTTATAGACATTTTTGAATATATTATCTTAATTCCAGGTCAAAAAAATTCTTCGTTTATCCAAGCGAGCCTTGAAAAATTGAATATGTGCCTAATTAATAAGTGCCTAATTTCACTTTTTTTTATTTTTCTTACATAGTAGAAAAAAACCGACTAATAAGTATTAACTTTTTAGTATTACTTTTTTTTTGTGACTAGTTTTCCAAGAGTATTATACCATTTTGGAATCTTGATTAGTTGCGTCAACTTTTAAAAAAACTTGCCATAGTAGTGTCCATACTTTTTTTTTACACCACAATGAGTGAAAGTGGACTGAAAGTAAATTTGATCAAAATTTTTAGGGAAAACAATGATTTTAATTGTTTATTGTGTGAAAACTACAGACATTATAGGAATTTTAAGATTTGTGGTAGGTACTACTTAGGTCACGGATACAAAAAAAAAAACAGAAATATCAAAAAAATTGTGGTCATGGTAGTTAAAAATATCATGAGGGGTGTCAATTTTCTAAGAATTTCCATTTTTATTAAGTAATTTGAAAAAAAATCGAGATTTTTTTTTTTCTTTTTTTTTCCTGGAGTAGTCATTAGCAGGTCCATCCTCTGGTTCAGGATTATCGTTGAATTTTGGGACACCTTGTATATAAAAGGAGAATCTGACTGACTGACTGACTGACATAACAACGCAGGGCCTAGTATTAACTTAATTTTTTTTTTAAAACCTTTGTTGCGAACTTGCAATTAATCCTTTTTATTTTATGGGAATTGTATAACCTATCTATATTATAAAGAGGAGAAGCTGACTGACTGACTGACCGCAGGGTCTAAACTATAAGGGTTAGAAACTTGAAATTTTGCAGAGGGGTTCCTTTTATAACATAGGGGAGCACTAAGAAAGGATTTTTGAAAGTTCACCCCCTAAGGGGGTAAAATGGGGGTGCAAAGTTAGAATTAAACTTTGTCGTTTTCGAAGCTATTCCAATGAAATTGAGTATGAAGGTTTTTCATTGAAAGTTTCGAAAATCATCCGTTAAGGGGGTAAAAGGGGGGTGCAAAGTTAGTAAGTATAAAAGGTTTTCGTATTTACCTTCATTATTTCATTGAAATTTTGTATTTAGGTTATTAGTAATTATTGGCGATATCTTACTCAGAGTTTAAAGTATCGGATTCGAAACTCTCTAGCGGGCCGCGCGCGCACGGATGTGCCGCGGTGCTGCATGAGGTAGGGGGCGGAACGTATGTAGTCGACAAGTGGGCAACCCGAACGCGGGCAGACGTCGTAAATGGGTCTAATTCTACGCGAGCGAAGCTGCGGGCGTCCACTAGTGAACTTATATTTTTCTGTTTCTCAGGACTATGGCGAATGAGATGTTTCGACAATTTTGTGAGTCTGCTGCTGCGACCCATAGACGTCCCACTGCTTGGGCATGGGTCTCCCACAGACACGCACGCGCGCGATTTTTGCCGATATTCGCGCAGTAACGCGTTGACGTTGTCTCGCGTTAGCGGCATGGGAGCATTGCGCCGCAGCCGGTAAAAATCTTCAATCCGCATCGATCTCGGTGAATGAAACAGTGTAGCTGCAGTAAAGAATTACGTTTAACTAAGGCTATACGTAAATTAGGAACCGCGGGGCGGGCGTGATTTGGGAATAAACCATATGAATTTCAGTCACGTATATTGTGAGTCATCAGTGTGACAACGATACATGCAGAACAATATGCGTGCTTTTCTGTTCATGAAACTGTGTTAACCTAAATTTACTAAGTTACATCCAAATCCATCCTCAGGTTCGTGATTCACGACAGACAGGCATACAGACAGACAATATTTTCCTGTTTGTACCTGACTGCACCGTTTCATAAAATATTATACCTATTTGTGATAACATATTCTCTAAAATATTAATAATAGGTATTAACTTAATGTTAAGAGCACATTTTATCTGCACGAATTGCCCAACGTAATCAAGTTATTTAATTAAATAACGATCAACAAAGCTTAGGAGTGAGAGAGACAGCTATTTTTAATCAGCACAGCCACGAATAGTTCGCTCCCTCAATCGTGATTCTAACAATTTTCTATATATTTGGAACAAGCTGTGAATTATAAAAATTACAAATTATAGATTAATCTATTTAAAAGTTCAATATTTTTATACACTTACCTGTGATATGATATCCCATCAACTTTTTTTACGTTTTCGTCGTAATTTTTGCACTTTCGAAACACACAGGAAGGCATTTTTTTTTAGTATGTAGTCTACACGCGTGCTCACAATGACAGGTCACAGCTTGACTGACTGCAAGGGTTACAAGTAGGACCAATTCACGGCACCGTTAGGTACGTTGGTGGCGTATCTATGTACCTCTTGTAATGTATATCATGGATCTAAAGATACACAAAGCGGATCTTTTACTTCACTGGCTATGCCATATTAGAGTGCGAGTGAAATTCAAAATGTCGTCTATCGGCAATTCGCTTTTTATGGTTTATAGCATGACAGACGATCTCTCAATGACATCTCACATTTCGTTTATCGTTATTTCAACTACCTACCTACTTGTGTCACAACCATAGATTTATTACTCTATACTATTGTCACAACAGACCATTAGCTCTATTGCGACATTTCATAATTGGATTATTAGGAAACAGTGACCACTTAAAACGATATCTTCGTTCAACATGGATTTAGATACTTTTTGTATTAAGTGTTTGTGAATCTGCGAGTATTTTCATCGATGGTAAAATAATACGAGTAAATAGAATATTTAGAACAATTTTTTCTTAAATACGTATGAAATACATATTGGTAAAATTTATGGTCACTGGTTAGTCTGCAGTGACCGAAAAAAATTATTGTAGATCGGATAATAAAATAATGCAAAATTAAGTAATAACTTATCTAAAAATTAAAAGTGGCCATTCATTTATTACATTTATTACTTACTATTGTGTATCTCGTATATTTTATTTACACCCTAAAATCCACTTTCGATTAAATCACTTTTCGAATGGTAAGTATTATTAATATTAATCCTTGAATCCTAAGTGAAGTTAATAACTTTCGACCACTTTTTACAACTATTAGTAGGTGTATGAAATTGGAGAATAGTTCAGAAAGCTTAAAATGTTTCATGCATTAAACATATACATATGTATTTAATACATATGTATATGTTTAATATAATAAAAGAAAACATTACACATAGGTAGTACTACCATTGGTTTGACACGTGAATTTGACGTAAATTGCCGATCGACCGAATTTGGCTGGATAATTCCAATTGTGAATCAATGTGAACCAGTTACTTAATGATCAAGGGATTTTACTAAATTAAAATTGTCAATAAATGTTAATTGTGTTTAATGTTAATTTAATGTAAAAAGTAGAGTCCGCCTTCATTAATCTATATATATAAAAGGAGAAGGTGACTGACTGACTGACTGACTGACTGACTGACTGACTGACATATCAACGCAGGGCCTAAACTATAAGGGCTAGAAACTTGAAATTTTGCACAGGGGTTCCTTTTATAACGTAGGGGAGCACTAAGAAAGGATTTTTGAAAATTCACCCCCTAAGGGGGTAAAACGGGGGTGCAAAGTTAGTATGAAAATTTGCCGTTTTTGAAGTCGTTAGACGGGTAGACGTCATTAATGGGTCTAATTCTACGCGAGCGAAGCTGCGGGCGTCCACTAGTCCTGAAATAAATGTTAAATTATACATTGCGGGAGGAAAACTTTTATTATTTTTTCATTGACACACTGGTAGAACCACCAAGGAAATTCATTTCTCGTAAACCCCACTCATTGGTTTCAGTTTGTTACTTTGAATTCGCATATTGATGTTACAGATACAATTCACATTGAACATTGAATAAATCTAAAAATAACTCATCGGGGGAAGATGATTAAACAAAACCAATTCCAATGCATTCTTAATAATCTTTCTATCTCAACGTATGTATAAAAAGTACGCGATGGACTCAAAACCGCTCTAATTTCATGCATATAGAAATATAATTTCGAGAAAATTAAGTATTTTCGTAACATATTTTGTATTTTAGTGAAAAATAATTCTACTGGTTTCTTAATTTTGTTTTTTACATTATATTTGCCAATTTTTCACCAAATCTCACTAACTGATTTATTGTACTGTAAAGGACCAAGAGGCATAAGTCCATAATCATAAGATTCTAACATTGTCTCGCGCTAACATGGTCACCCTACTACTACTAGGTGTACTCTGCCCTAAATCACGAGCCAAAAGTGAGGCTCTGAAACTTCGCGCTGTCCTGTAATTAAACCAGTAAGTAAGTGGTCGCCTTGGTCAAAAATTGGTTGATCGATATGTCAACAAAAAATTAAGAAACCAGTAGAACCAGAAAAGGTTAATCTTCAGGCCGTTATTACTATTCATTACAATTAATTTAAAAACTGTATAATGACATGTGGTATAGAACGGAGATATATTAATAGGTTTCCGTTTTTCACTCTTTGGGTTCGGAATCCTAAAAATGTTCTATGATAGAATTTCGACCCCTCACCACTAGTAATATCAAATCATCACACGTATCTCGTTATATCTCTACCGCTATTTGCTTAATAAACGATTAAATAAATAGATAAATAGTTTATTGTATCGAAGTATTTTCTTAAGGTTTTATACGATCTTCTAGCTTTATACTGAGCTTATACCTGCTTATACAGCTTTATATTTTTGTGCTGAGTACTAAAATATTATTGCTAGTATAGCGTAGTTTAGTAAACGTATTGTTTTCTATTAATTAATGTGTTTTTTATTCTTGTAGCATTAGGAATATATATATATATATATATATATATATATATGTATATAATGTGACAAAAATTCAAAACAATCAATAAATATCTATTGGAATCTGAAAATTCTGATCAAACTAGATTCGTAGCAAAGATTACTTACAATAAAACATTATTTTACTTCAAAGTGAAAGAAGAACTGGTATTGTGAATCACAATTTTGAGTCTGACCTAAATTTACCAGCTAACAATAGGCGAAGTTAATCTTAGCCTTTCTTATCAACTATATAATCTTAGGTTATATAGTTGAATATTTTTCGTTTCATCTTATCAACTATATAATCTTAGGTTATATAGTTGATAATATTTATCGTAGTTTACATATCAGTTAAAATTTAATATACTAAACAGAAAGGCGATCTTAGAACTCGATTTAATTAATTATTTGCGGTTTAAATTAAAGTAGGTATTAATTAATTATTATGGTAAAACAATCCTTTTAAAATTTCGTAAACACTTTCTCGTAATAGAATTGGTAGTAATTTTTTTAAACTTTATTACTTACTACCACCATCTTGACATCTTCTTTTATAACTCCAGAGGCGCCGAGTCACCATTTAGTCAATGCACAAACTCTTGCAATAGTTTCCGGAGTTTTGGCCGTACAAAGTTATTAGTTAAGAGTGTATCCCAATATCCATGATTAGGTAAGTATATGGGATGTCGTCCTGTACACGAGGGACGCGGTTCTCGACTGACGCGCCCGCCGGCTGGAGCGCGTGTCGAGTCCCCATGTCCAGACTCAGCAAATTCAAAGCAAAAGCTTGGGAAGTTAGCGAACCGGGCCCTAAACTACTTAGTCATTCATAAAGCAGCCACGCCTCGTCAAATTTAGGCTAGTATTTCATTAATAATCTCTCAACCCAGTTCTATATTTTGATTTGAGTGCTCATCCAACTCGTGTTTTTATTAAATAAAACATCGCGTATGCTCCTCGCGTGTCGGCGGAGCTTTCGGTGAAACTCCTCTTTCTACGCCAATTACCGCATCCCAATTACGGCAGTCACTGGAGATATTTTAATATTTCACTGCAAGCTGAAATGTCGAGCGGTGTGTTACATTTTCACACGGAGCGACGCGACGCCACGCTGCGCCGTCCCGTACGTAAAATGTTCAAATTTATTTTGCCATTTACTCCAATTTAGATCCAGCTGCGTTTAACATAAGCCCCACAGTTCTAACTATCACTCTTGATGATAAGTTAGACCTCTAGTAAGAACTAATTTTGAACTAACTTTTATAAATAGGTAGTAGGTATTAATATTATAAAGCGGAAGATATTTTTTTTGTTTGTTGAAACGCGCTAATTTCTGGAAGTACATTCGTAGATAAGCACATGTATGAGAAACAGGAAAGGCTATCTAGCTTGCCCAAAAAATGTATATTTGTTAAGCAAGTCAGAAGAGCTACCCGCTTTAACCTCGTGTGCCGTCTTCATAGGTTATTACAAATGTTCTACAAAATATAGATCTTTACTCAATCTAAACAAAACTGCAAAATGCTTTAGCATAGCAATATCATATACCCAACTCTTATACATAAATCACAATATGGTATTTATTGCAGAAAATTATCCAAATTGTTTACAGTGATTTACGAGCGGTATTATTATTCAATCAGTATTAATCTTTACGAGCCAAAGTTACTTTCCTTACTTACTTTAAGAATTTTTTAGTAGGTATAGCGTGTCAATTGGATCTATAGTTTACGAGATAATGGAAAATAGAATATAGGTAGGTATTACTTTTTGGCACTTCACTAGTAAAGGTAAGTAAATAATAACAACAACTAGGTCCATTAATAAATAATACATTTATTTTGGTTGTTTTGCAAATTATCATACGTAGTACCTACTGTATTTACTAGTTTACTAGTTTTTACTAGTTTTGTCTTCAGGTTAGTATTGTAAGAAAATGCAACTAATTGGGGTTTTGGTAGAAGGAAAAAAAAAAACATTACCTTAAGATATTTATAAATCTATATAATAAAAATGAATCGCAAAATGTGTTGGTAAGCGCATAACTCAACAACGCCTGGACCAATTTGGCCAATTCTTTTTTTTAAATGTTCGTTGAAGTTCAAGGATGGTTTTTACGGCGAGAAAAATTTGAAAATTCATCCCCTAGGGGGGTAAAACGGGGGTGCAAAGTTAGTATGAAGCTTTGCCGTTTTTGAAGTTAGTGAATGTGTAACGCAAGCGAAGCTGCGGGCGTCCACTAGTTTGTAATAAAAATTAATAAAACCGTTTAAAAAGACATTGCGATATACCTACCTACCTACCAATACAAACTAATTGCATTCTAAATTTAATCTGTGGTATTTAGATCATGTAAAAATAGGTGGAAAAATAGATTCAGGCCTTTCAGACCTTTTAACAATCATAGATGAATTGCTCATCTATATTATACAAGTAGGTACTTACCTAAAGTTAACAATAAAATATTGTTACTGGTAAAGGAAATTGCAATAAAATTGAAATTAATATTGAATTTTATCTAGTACTTAATTATTCTAGCCAATCCATCAAACAGACACTGCTGTCTAGTCGCCTGAGAGCTACGAGCTACGACGATACAAAATAATGTCCTACAGTATTGTACACCTTAAAAAGGTAGCGGCGGTTGAAATGACCATTAATAAATCGCAGGGTCAAACTTTCAACGTTGCAGACTTAGATTTGAGCGTTGAGTGTTGAAAACTTGGACTAATGGAATGAAATGGTTACTAGAGAAAGACTAAAGAAAACATGTTCGTATTGTCTAATGACAAAAAAGCTGTGAGCGTGGTATAAAAGACATTCTGTAGTATATTTAGTATCAGGATTGAAACCGTGCGGAGCCGGGGCGGGTCGCTAGTATGAATTAAATTTTTTTTTTTTTTTTATGGATACAGGATAGCAAACGAGCTTGCAGCACCACCCATCCGCTGCCGCCCATGACAACTGTGACTGACTTTGAACAAGACTCAATTAGGGACTGGGATGGTTAGTCCAATTAGTTGAAAAAAGTTAATTAGAACATTAGTTGGTCAGTTCGTTAGTAGGTATGAGGACTGGGGACTGTTAGTAATAGTTAGTCCTGTTAGTTGGTGTTAGTAATAGTCCAGTTAGTACTTGTTAGTAGGAGTCTCGTTCTAAGTCAGTCACAGATGTGTTGCTACCCTTGAGGACTAAGATGGTCGCCTCTAAAGAAGTGTAACCGGAATCCACACCTTTCCAACCGGACCACAATTGCTTAAAAACAATTATTATACGGCAGATTATTATTCAAGGACACCACAATGCTAAAGAAAAAATACTTTTAATAATATACAAATACAAAAATAAAATGTGTATTTAATAATTTAGTGCTAAAAATTTTGGTCATGCATAAGACAGACTAGACTAACTCAGTCATATCAATGGTCCAGTTTGAATACGCGCTAGATTTTTATTAGAATAATATTTCTAATGTACTTCTTTTTCATTCTTTTTCCTTCATTTTTGTGCACTCGGACTCGAACGGTACATTGCAGTTATTTGCAACAGACGAGTCGTTGAACGCATGCGCTAAACTACCCCTCGTGGGTGCAACGTTCAGAGAGCGCACAGAGCGCAGTACGGAAGCGTCGTATTTCACGTGCAATACCTTGCAGGTGAAATACGTAATGAATACGCGCGGTATACTCGTACACTCTTGAAAAGCTTCAAAAAAGTATCGTGCGACCTCTGATCGCTAAGAAAATTAAATTATGCCTTTTTCGTTAGCCGTGCGTATATTAATTAAATATTTTTAAAAATGATAAAAATATACTAAGCACCATTTCTTTTATTCCTTCTCATTTTGTTTCGTTCTACTGACCGAACCACTGATGCAAGCGTTTATTTGTTTGCAATTGAGTAGGTAGGTATCTAATGGAATGAAATAAATATATTTCATTTGTTGGCTTCCTAAGTGTAAGCGCAAAAATACTGACTGAAACATCTGCTTAGATAGAAATTTAAATATAATGTTTTTGGTTAATATTATAAAGGTTTTGCTAAATAGCTGTAATGCACAAGTAGTCGCTCGACAGCCACGGGTGTTGTCCACATCCACACTATGAGACTATCTACTATAGAGACTATCTATCTATACAAATTTTATAAATAGAAACATTTGTTTGTAATGATTTCACACATAAACTACAGGACCGATTTCTAAAATTCTTTCCCCAATAGAAAGCTGTAACTTTACTGAGTGACATAGGCTATATAACATTTAAAATAAAATAGGGATCCCTAATTGCATTTTTAGCAATAATAACCCAAGATGTGAAAAAAATACCTAAAATATTCATTACATCGCGTGCGCTGCGAAAACTGATGATAGATTATAATAATGTAGGTACTACGACTTTGCAGAACACATCATTATTAACAAAATGTGTGCTGATTTGAACTATCACCACTGTTTGAAAAAGTCTTGTTTTATTACTTACCTATTATTAGGTAGTATTTTGTAGAGATATTTACCCGTTAGACTTAAAAAACGTGTATTTTTTGTACTGTGACAATTTTGTACGAGTGTTGTTTGATTACTGAGAGATGATGATTTATACTTATTACGTTACCATTATTACGAGCTTTACGCAAACGGGGCGTGGGGGTTGCAAAGGTGTTCGAGTAAAATAAATAAAAAAGCTAAGCTGCCTCACAGATAAATTTGCGGGATGTCTAGAGCATACTCCACTACTCTGCTCCAATGCAGATTGGTGAAGGGGTTAGTGGCCAACCCAGTGTAGAATGTTCTCAAGGACCTTGTCAAGGCTTCACGATCACGACGGCTTACGTGCCCTCCGAAGCGCCCATGTAATTTTGCAAAAGCGCTCACCTATCCACAAACCGACCGCGCCCGTCTTTATTAACTGTCGCGATCACTTTGAATCGACGCGCGCTATTGGGCTATGGACTCTACAAAAAAAAATTAAAACTTAAAGTTCTGAAGTAAAATAAATATTCCGATAAAAGTCCGCGTTTTTCATGTGGATATGTTTAACAGAGTTTACATTCATGACCATTTTTAATAATGAAAATATTAAATTTGTGAAACAATCGTTTTCTTTCTTCTCTGAGCATATTAACCTATTTGTTGATGTTTTTCACACTCACCATTCTACCCCTAACCACACGGTTTCCACTGAAAACCAGCGCCGTTGTTTCAGGCTGCGGCAAACGCTGAGTGGAAACCATTTCACATATTCTGGCACAGGCATAATTTTAAAATAATATACCTACACATCATATTTTATAACATACAATATATATATATATATATATATATTTTATTTTATTTTTTACTATGTATTTGTTTACTTTAAGTGTCCAATGTTTTAATTTAATTTAAAATTCTTTGTTTGTTTTTTATTTTTATTTTGTATGGATGTAGATGTAAAGCTTGTGTCTATTGTATATATGTGAATAAAGTTTTTCTTATTCTTATTCTTATTCTTATTCTTAATGGTAACGATCCATCTATCAGTTACTGCTGGACATATGCTTCCATTTGCATCTACACACAACACTAAACAAAATGATCATTCGTACAAACTAGGGCCCGTAATATCGGAAGGTTTTCAATATCAATATCGGAAATCCGAATATTAATATAGGTATTGAATATTTAACTTAAAAAAGGCGAAAATCAGTAGAAAACACGTTTTTAATCAACGTTAATTTAGTACAATTACTAATTAAACTTTTTTTTAACTCAGAGAATAAAAGAAATTTGTAAAATATTGTGTTTTTAAAATTTGCATGCAAAATAAGGTACAACAATTACACGCAAAAGGGTGAAAAAACATTATTTTCAGCACGTTATTCTTAGAAATATGTTCTCAAAAGTAACAGAGCAACAAACATTTTGTCGGATACAATTTTATCATACATAACCGTTCAAAAAATCCGTTACTTTAACTTACATTACTGTATTCAATTTCGACGCTCTTTTACTTTTGTTGTCGTATATATACGTTTTCCTATCATGAAAGTCAAAAGATTGTTGGCAAAGTGAGTACAAGTTGATCATTCGAAAGCAGTTAAGTGTCCTAACTATCTCCGTGTATTTTTCCATTTTCACTTTAAACTCTTGTTTCAGGGTTAGCTTAGGTACTTGTTGTAGCAAGGGTAGATATTGGTACATTAACTTTGTCAGCAGATGAAACTGTTTCAGTGACGACGGAAGTCTAGTAGTATAGCGATTATGACGATGTATAACTTTTTTTATCTTTAACTTCGTTCAGAAAAGATAGATACAGTACCTACTTTATACTTCACTAATGATATTTCGCTCTACCGCTGTTGTTTAGTGCCCAATTTGCATTATTTTAACACCTCACTCGTATTTATTGCCTTTACATCCATACTAATATTATTAAGCGGGAGTTTTTTCGCAATGTAGATATTTACTCCTCTTATACATAAATAACAATAAAAATTATCCAAATTCAGTCATATACCTTTATCATGCATGGCATATTAAACGTTATCCATATATTATGCAGTAAAACAGAGAGTAAAGTTTTTTATTAGAGTACTATTGATGTATGAAACTATTTTATTAGAGTATTGATTTTGTATCAATGTTATTTATTTATTTGATTTATTCATATAGCAAATTACATACACAATCATGTTAACCCTGAAAGGGCGACGCATTATATGTAAAGTCCCTATCACTTAAACCATACTAATATTATAAATGCGAAAGTAACTCTGTCTGTCTGTCTATCTTGCTTTCACGCCAAAATTACTGAACCGATTTAAATGAAAAAGACATAGACGTTTTAATTGTAAAAAGTGTCGTAAAGGGTTGTAAAAAGGGGGAAAAGATGATGATGATGAAATTATTGTCATTTTCAGAACTAGAAGCATAAAATTAATATTTTAGGCTGTTGATTAGATATAAATAAATATGGCATTCAAAGATTGTGAAAATGTTGCCCTTAAAAAATAAACATAACACATTTACGGATAGATACATTTACGGATAACACATTTACGGATTCATTGCAAATTTGTGTAGCTAAAGTTAACGCGTTAAAAATAATCTATTATTATGTCTAATTCCACGCTAAGAAGCAGCGGGCGTCCATCTTTATTATTGTATATCTCACATAATCAATGTTAAAAATAATCTATTATTATGTCTAATTCCACGCTAAGAAGCAGCGGGCGTCCATCTTTATTATTGTATATCTCACATAATCAATAAATGATAAGCCGTCCCACTGCTGGGCACGCATAGCCGTATAGAGCATACTCCAACACATGAGACACATCTCATAGAACCGACGCGAGAAATTGTACTATGAACGCTACATTGGTATGGTTTTTACAGATCTATAAAATAACAACCGATTAAATTTACAAAAAAAAATTAAAAAAAGTATAGCAGAAAATATTCAACAACATGCGGCAGTAATAGGCAAATGAAAAGATTTTAATTCCACTCCTAATTTATTACAGAATGTACTATTAACGTACCAACAGTCAGCCCGATAAATATTTTTTGCCGCAAAGACTGAATAATGAAATGCTACAAGTACACGCCCGTTTTGTGTGCATCGTATGTGTTGGCTTTTAAAGTCGATTTTCACTTGCACGTGAACACGTTGCCGGCCGTTCTAAAATAGCACCAAAACACATCTGATGCAATGCGCAGAATCGAAGTGCACCGGCACGGATGCAACGCTATTTCTAATGGAATAAGGTAGAACGGGGAATGGCGGGGACATAGATCACGTGGGCACCCACCCCGTGAACCCTTCAGCGGACACGGTCGGGTAAGTGCCATTGAACCACACCCATGGCCAAACGCTAAACAAACAAGCAAGTACTACACGATGAATTAGGTCGCCCGCATCACGTGTTAGTGATTATATTCCTAATTACATAGCTCGCTACCTAGCGTGTATATTTGGTGTTTGTTATCACAGTTGCGGGTTGCGAGTGCCGGAAAGTCGCCGTCAGCGGATTGCTGGTACGATCGCGACGGCTTAAGGCGCCGACTGCGCCCTCGGACGCGCTCTTTGAAACTGAATTCTCAGAGTTTTTACTATATACAGTAAGGTTCGGTTGAACGGGCCCGTAGCGCGGCGTGTGCGGTCTCGTACCGCACAGGCGCGGCGTTTGTCGTCAACGATCGATGCGGGCAATGACCTTGCGCCGCTCCATAGGCATGAACTTTATGCTGACGCCACCCTCACCACCGTAAAGATTGTCAAAATTAGTTATCTATACATACAAGCAAAATCGGCAGTAAGAACTAGTTCACGGCTGCGTAGTGTTTTGCGGCTATTGTCTAATTAATTAAATTTACTAGGTCGCATTATGCAAGTGTGCATAAGTACCGCTTATTAATACAGCGAGGCAAAGGGTTCGTAACATGTGAGATTTAATAGATAAAAAGAGATCCTTCCATTTTTTCTGTACCCGTAAAAATTATATATAAACGTAGCCGACCAACAATACAGTACAGATTCAATTAACGCACCGACAAAGCGGCTAGCAAAAATTGTAGAATGCTCAGCAATCATTTCGCAGTCTTCAATTTTTCCGAGAATTGAGCGGCCGCTTTTATTACGAATACACCCACATTCTGAAAATCAACGTCGCAGTAGCGTTAACGGGACCGGTGAAATAAAATGAACAATATTTTACATATATGGACAATAATTGTCCATATATGTAAAATATATAATAATAATTATTATCCATTATTATTATGCTATAAATTAAGTATCAATTACAGCGGTGTCAGTCCAGTGGATATAGAACTCAACTCTCACTTGAGAGTGTGTTCAAATCCAAAGATATTGAATGTGTCGTTACGGTAAAAGAAAACATCATAAAACAATCTGCATACCTGAGAGGTCTCTTGTAAATAAAATAATAATAGTGTTCTGAAAGGCATGTGAGGTGTGGCAATCCAATCTTGCAGCGACTGAGATCCAAACGCACAGCTTGGCACTCAGGAATACCTAGGTACTGACTACATCGCCACGAAGTCCCCGAATTTACTTCGTTAAGACAGTATCTAAATAGTTGTTGTAATTGTTGAAATTCTTATAGATTGGAGTTAGGATATCGGCCTACCCATCATCACTTTATCACCAAGTATGGGACCAGAACTGGTGAATAGTATTACATGGTATTACTAAGCCTAAGTAGGTACTGTCCCTTTGGAAAAATGGAAAAATACTGGATAGATGTTATTCTATGTTGGCATTGTTGGTTTATATTGATACCTACTTACTAATACCATACAGATAAAATGATATAAGATTGTAATGTAGGTACGTTCATTGATTTCATCATCATCATCATCATCAGCCTTTGATCCACTGCTGAGCATAGGCCTCTCCTTAAGGACACAACCGCTGACCGGTCCTGTGCCGTCTGATTCCAGCGGTTTCCCGCTGTCTTCTTGATTTACCATACCATAGATCCAAATCATTGTGTACAATATTTATTTCGAAATTAGCTTAAGTATGTTATGTCCCATAAAACAGCCTGTTGAATATAGAACATTTTCATGACATAAAAAAATATGAGTCAGAAAGCTACTGAAGAATTTTACACTGGAGACGACCTTTAAATCTTGCCAGTAGGCAAGCGGGACAAGAGCAAGACGAACTCAATGCGCCATTGAAGAGAACATTATTCTCATGGCTGCATTATGACAAAATTGCAACGTAAAACTAAAATTTAAGAGTTATATCTTCCGGACAAAACTATTATAATCATTAACACAGCATTTTCAGAGTTTTTATTTTCTCTCTGAATTAGAGGGTTTAATTTGGCACTTTAAACCACAGTTCTTCACGCTAGCCAGTTGAAAATAAGCATGACTACAGTTACATGTTATGTTACTTTATTTTATTGTAATTTATGCTAATAAATTTTTTAAAACAACTAATGTCAGGATTTATATTCCAGCAGCTCATTAATCTATTGTGATTTTAAAATAGGATCGCGTAAGAAAATTGTTATCAAACCATTTTTAATATTACTTCGGTTTCCAAGCTGTCAAGCCATAACAAATACCTGGTGGAACGAAAGTTCCGTGCAAAATTGAAAATTGAATAACCGCATTGTTACCGTGACATCAACCGACTATGCCCCCTGATAGATTTACGCTTCGTGCTTAGGTTGGTTAATTGTTTGGCCTTAAATATTGCGAGCGAATGCTGAATACGTACCAGCGTACCTACCATAGTATAAAGGCGAAGCGAAGACTCTTTGTACTATGGGCGTACGTAAACTGTTGATTGCACAAGCTATGTAATTATTTTATAGATAGACTGGTGGACAATAGTTTTGTTTACACCTACTAATATTATATAGCCTACCTATGTCACACAGTGAAGATGCAGCTTTCTAATGGTGAAAAAATTTTTGAATTTTTGTGTGAAAACATTACAAACAAATCTTTCCTCTTTATAATCTATATACAAAATATATAAAAGGAGAAGCTGACTGACTGACTGACATATCAACGCAGGGCCTAAACTATACCTAAGGGTTAGAAACTTGAAATTTTGCACAGGAGTTCCTTTTATAACGTAGGGGAGCACTAAGAAAGGATTTTGAAAATCACCCCCTGAGGGGGTAAAACAGGAGTGCAAAGTTAGTATGAAACATTGCCGTTTTTGAAGTTATTCGAATGAAAAACAGTGCCTTTGAAAGTTTTTCATTGAAAGTTTCAAAAATCATCCCTCGAACATTCGAAATTTAAACATTTATGAGGGGTCAGGAGCGCAAATCTTTCAGTGTGTCCTATGTATGCATAATTCTTGCGAACTGTACATTAAACTCCACGAAGGTACTACATAGAAATATACCTAACTTTCCCCGCAAATATTTCATTAGTGCCACAAACTCATTGAATGTACAAAGTTTGATTTATAGTTAGGCCACAAATTTGAAATTGGCCTGTAGAGATGGGTCTTGTTTGGATATTCCTAATATGGAAAGACATACATACTATGTATGTATAAAAATTGTGTTTTTTCAATGTTTACTGATTTCATTCACATTCGAAATTATTTTACATCCCGTAACATAACAACTGTAAAACAGTTTAAAGAAAAACACCTATATTGGGACTGTAACTTACTTGTAGTGGAGTATCACTATTAGAGTAGTTTCACTATTATACTTGTAGTAGAATAACGTTAGTATCAAAAAAGAAAACAACAAGTTCGAAAATTATGGTCGCAATTTCATGCGAATTATTTTCTTCAAATCATTTGACCATCTAATAAGGCCCCAAATTGTTATTATCCCACTAATATTAAAAATATGTAAATTTGGATGTTTTTATATTTATATGTTTGTTACTCAATCACGTTATAACTACAAAACGGATTTGGATGAAATTTTTGAATACTAAACTTAACTGTTTCGCATGAAGAGTCGAATGATAGTAGTATGGTGATGCCATCATCGATCACAGAATAAACTGTAGACACAGAATAATAATACAAGCTGTAGATGCCTCTCGCCCGCACGCTCCTGCGATACCTGAAATTGGTGTACCTACTGCACATCGAAATGCGCGAAGTTGTGCGAATGCTATATAATGCTATTGTAGTACTGTTTATATTGTATTATTTCTCCTGTGGTGCATGTGTGGTGCGAAATTTATGCGAGTATCTCTCGTATAGTCATTATCAGAAGCCGGGGAACCGAAAACTGCGATTTATTGTCTTATTCCTGGAACCCATCCAAAGCTCAGGAAATAACGATTTTGACTGCATCCCACTCTGGCGGTATTAACTTATATCTTTATGTGATTTTGGTACCGTTTTGTTTACATCAATTGTTTACATCAAACTTGAATGTGAACAAACTCTTGGAGAAAACTTAAGATGTTAGATTTTAATCGGTCTGCTGCGCATATTCGACTTTATTATTTTTCCATTTCATGAATAGCTTCTATGGAAATATGATTCTCCCGCATCCCTTATTCATAGAGAAAATATCTCATAGGACGTTTATTTTCATCGAACATACTATGAACAATTTTACGCAATATCACCTCAAGCATCGACCGGACTTAATCCCTAAAGACGTCATCACCTGACATTACCAACCACCTACGAGTGCCCATTAAAATAGCCACGCTCCACGCTCGCCGCATCGCACCAACCGTTCAGGAGGATAATTGTTCAATCCGTTTGAGACCTACTCGTTACATTTATAGTGAAGTATTAATAATAATGTTATATAAATATCTTCATCGCTGATTTTTGCACATTGAAATTGATAAAAAGCATTTTATAAAGTTTCAGATATTTTTTTAAGCAAAATGTCGAAAGCTTCAATATCACGGTAGCTGCTCGATTTTTATTGCAGTTGGCAGTGGATGCTCTATGATGCTAGTTTATACACAATAACACTATAAAATATTAGTTTTTTGTTACACCTCCGCACGGGTGCAATGCTGATACTAAGTAATAGGTATACTGCATAATTACTTTATTTTACAACCTTCACAGCATTAGACAATGAGTACAAACATGTTTTCTTGAGGTTACTCTTGAAAGAGCTAAATATAATTGGCCATATGAGAAACACTCAACGCTCAAATCTAAGCCTGCAACGTTGAAAGTTTGACTGCAATTTATTAATGGCCATTGCTACCTTCCGGTCGGTACCACACCACCGTACCCGCTATCTCCCTGCATTTTAAATCCATACTAATACATATGTACCTATAATGTTGATGCGAATGTAACTATGTCCGTCCGTCTGTCTGTCTGTCTGTCTGTCCCTCTTTCACGCCAAAACTACAGAACCGATTTAAATAAAATTTGGTACAGAGATAGTTTAGAGCCTGAGAAAGGACATAGGCTACTTTTTAATTGGAAAAAAATGTTGTAAAACTAGACCGTTGTAGTCTAATTCCACGCGAGCGAAGCTGCGGGCGTCCACTAGTCTGTAATATCTTCGAAAATATTTATTTAAATTATATACTGTGAAGGGCCATATTGATCTATATTAAGACAATGCACAATGTAATTAAGGTACTTAATTGGATAAGGATTAATGCTTATCTAATTAAGTACAAAATCCAAATAAGGATTATTGCAACCGCTTCGTAAGTAAGCCATTATTTCTAGTAAAAAGTAAAGGATAAAAAATAGTTATTGTGGGTTACCCCTAAGACATAGACGTATACCATCACGAATTTTTTCGTAGACCTTTTTATGGTGTACAATACTGAAGTACAATATTTTGATCTATCTCGTTGGGTTCAGCCAGCGTTTGCAGGGTCAGCGCAAAAAATGTGTTTATTTAAGACATCACATTTGATACATGTAAAATAACCAGTATTTCTGTAAAATGTTATGCATGTTAATGCGTGTAAACCTTCCTATTGAATCACTCTATCTATTAAAAAAATTGTGTGCCGTCACGGGACGCCTGGCAGATGTGAAACATCGAAATTATTTTGTACAAGTAAAATATGCACAAAAGTACAGATTATGACAGGAACTAAAACATATAAGAAAAAAAAAATTATTATATTTTATTAATTAAATAATTTCCGACCGTCATTTGTCGGAACTGTATAGTATATATGTATATTCCATATTCGCCACGCTCGCCACACTCGCCACGCCAAAAATTTGGTTTGCCCTCCGCCTAAAGATGTTTCACATCAAAAAATCCGCATCAAAATACGTTGCGTAGTTTAAAAGATAGCGGAAAGCGACATTGTTTTATAATATGTAGTGATTAGGGTCACTTAATTGTGACATGGTAGGTTTTGTAACTTTACGAAAAAAAAAATCACTGAATGCTTATAAAAATACTTTTTATAAATAACTCTTTCAGAAGAGCCAAGAAAGGAAAACTGAAATAAAGAAGTATAAATTCCTGAACAAAGAACAGCTTGAGTGCTAAAGTGATTGAGTTGTTAGTTATAATGAAAGTCTGTATTTTCCTTGGTTAAAACGGCTAGCACTGCGGATAATAGATAGTCATCAATCGATTCAAAATTGATCGATAGTTTTCTTTATTTCCAAGGAACCATGTAATTTTCTGAGTCCAAAAATCACATCGATCTATCATTTCGTTGAGTAAAAGTATAAGGACAAACCAAACCAACAAACCAACAAAATGGAAATGTAATACAAATTGTTTTACATTTGTTTTTTACACTCAATTGTTTCTTTTGCTATTTAATGCATGGATTCGTCAGGATGACAACATAATAAGGCGAAACCAGTTCATAGCGATAGTTTCGTTATGAGAGGTTTATTAAACCTTCATGAATTAAGAATGGTATGACAAAAATAGGCATTATGAGTAAGTCAGGTTATAAATATGTGATAAATTATTTTCATAAATAAGACCGTAAATAATAATAATAATAATAAACATTGCAAGATATTTTTTTTAGTCTTAGTAAAAATGATTTGGGTTTAGTGTTCTTGTTCAATTTAAGGTACCTAGGTACAGTTTATACAGTAAACATACATACAAAGCCACTATTATCTATATTATTGCATCCTATCTTTATGAAATTTTGCTACTTTCGAAATAAATTCTCAGACGAGTATTTAAAATATCAGCTGTTTTCATATTCATGAAATTTCACTTTGAGCTCTTTAGTCTAGGGGCTTCTGTTGGGTTGGGCACAAATTTATCCCAACTTTGCAAGCTCATTAATAGTCATCTGAACATGCTGTCATTTGCATTCAAGTAATGAGTAGTATTCCTCCATAGGATTAATTGTGTTGCAGACAAAAATTGACTATTAACTTTAAGTACCTACATAAGTATTATAATAACAGAATTCCCACTACCATACCATACCCATGCTATTTAATATATTAAAGACAAACATATCCTACTTCAATAGTATTAAAAAGTTTTATATTTAGAACTCTATGAGTACCATATAACATAGAATTCAAATTGATGAATTTGGAAGAATAGGTTATTTATGTGTTGTTGAAGATCATTTTCATAGAAGTTTTCAAAGAAGAAGCACGACATAACTTGATATTTTTGACTGAACTTGAAACTTGAACTGAAGTGTAGTGTGATATTAATGCAGTTGCTTGCAAAATTAGGTCAGGTAAGCTAATGTTAAACTAACATACAGTTATTATTTACATGCAGTTATTAAAAAATTGTAACATGCAGTTACAATTTTTTTAAATATCATGGAACTCGTCACGTTCCTAAACTAAACAACTTCCTATTCTATATACAATAGCTATTTAGACAGTTGACTGCAAGATCAGAGTTCAATTATATTAAAAGATAGAAAAAGTACTACTAGTGATTACCTACCTACCACTATTCCATGAATTACTTGTATTGAAAAGATATATACAAAGTTACACGATTCAAATCTAGTGTTGAAATTGGAAGCATGAAGGACTTTAGGATAATTTGAAATGTTAATTAAATTTAACTACGTAGTAGGATCCCCAGTTGAGTACCTACACAAATTTGGGCGGGCTAATTACTCACCATTCTCTTAGAAAGTAGCGAACCTACAGAATTGAGATTGTCAATAACATTACAGTACTTATAGGAATTGGAATCGGTGATTCAACTTCGCCGTTAGAGCTTCATTGGTACAAGTCGAAGACTCGAAGTCCTAAATACTGTAAGGTCGGCATGAGGCTACGACGTCGTTGTCTACATGACATGCGCCGTGCGCTGAGCGGCTACCTAGCTATAGTTTGATTTTATCGTGCACCCCACACCCTTGCGCCTCCCTTCTCCCGTCGCGCCCACAGCAGATATTTCATTCAAACTTTACACTGCCCGACTGGAAAACGCTCTTTGACCTGACTTTTAAAAACCTGTGATTTTCTGTTACACTGTAACGTTGACTTGTTAGTATTTAAAAGCCCGATTTTTGACTTGGCTGGGTTCCTATGGCTGGCTTTCTTAAATTATGTTTGTAATGTAAATTACTTTCAAATGAATTCGAAATTTAAAAAGATATTTTTATGAATAAAATGGCTGCATACTTTTTTTTACTCTCAAAATGATAGTAATTTAAATTTCATATTTTGTCTATCACGAGTCTTCCTTTTTTGGATAGTGCTAGATAATTACATTTTGCTCAACTTTCCTGTCCGTAACGAGGAAAATTGGTCATTAACGAAAAGCCTTAAGCGAAACTCAAATTCCAATTTTAGTTACAAAATCAGGTAGGTAGTTCCTTTGTACACCTGTTTCTTTCTTTTGTTTTGTTCATTTCTATTTCATGTAATTGTGTGTACATAAATATTAAAATAAATAAATAAATAAATAGGTACCTACCTAATAACATAAAATAAAAATAATTCCTGAGAATTTTAAAGTTACGTTTTAGAGGGCTCTGAGTTCAAATTCAAACTATAGCATCGTAACAAACCGAAAGCAAACAAAACTCTCCAAATAGAAATGATTTATCGTTGAAGATTTCCTTTGAGACTTACTCAAGACATTTTGGAAACATCTTTGGAAACTTACATTGGTAAATTAAATCATATTATTTTATTTATGGGTACCTACATCAGTAGGGTCACCATCATCACCAGTAACACGGTATAGGTAGGAGGTAGGAGGGTTTTATTTAACAACAGATTCGGTTGCAAGGTGCAGCCTGAAATTTAGCAACTATGAAACCTTCATGTCTTCGATCGTAGTAGCGTCCTTCGCCGTGCACGAGGTCACTACGAGTCTCGACTCCACCGACGCGACGCTACGTCATAGCACAAACAAACAGTGCATACCTAGGCATCGTATCATAACGTAGGTACGATTGCCGCGTGCTATTTATGGACTCGGTTCCAGGAAAGTTCATAGCGTGGGGGACACGATGTGGGTCTATGAAAAGTGCTCGTGGAATTTGCGACTCCTATACTCTCTTTTTTAATTTTCCTTTTTCATTTGCAGGCACATTGACACATTGACACATAAATCTGACCTGCCTGACCAGGTCACACATTGCCCTTGTTGCGTGCGATTTGGTAGGACTTACTTCAATTTGAAAAAAGTAAAAGTAAGTAAAAGTATGTTGGATTTAATTAAACTTTTATGTAAATAATCTATGTGAGTAAATGTCATTTGACCACAGAATACATTGATTAGAGCATTGATATAGGATTAGAGTAAGACCATCCGCCTAGAGTCTAGGCGGATGGTCTTCGCATGGTCTAAGCCCTAGACCATGCGAAGTAATTTGTTTTTAAAAGCTTTTATTTAACTTCACTCGTATATAAGTAGGTATGTCCTGGAATCTTGCAATCAATATTTCACCCACTTCCACTGAAGCTATCGAGCTGAAATTTGGCACACATATTTGGTTCCGATGACAATGCATGAAAAAAAAAATATTTTAAAAAGCTTTTTAAAAATAAAAAAAAATTTAACGGTATAATTATTTAATGTGTAACTGCTTTAGTGATGACGTTTACCTGTCAGTTATGAGTGGCTTCCACGTAGATTACGACGCGTAATAATAGTATAGCAAAATAACATTGGGATGATAATTGTTTTCAATGCGCTGATCATCTCCGTGTGATTACCTATGACGATTTATCTGCTATATATTAAATATCTTTTTGCGGCCGAATGTAACGCGACATGCAACACACAGACCAAAAAGTTTGAGACGATGTAATAAAAGATTTTTCTTTAAAATCTCAACACTTCTATATTAGCAGCTGACCGTGTAGTGTATAGACTATAATTGTTAAGTATTATGTATGTCGTACTCTACTAAGACACAGAGTTCAATAAAAATATTAAATGGAGATTATTTCCCATTATCATTCCAATTTTCCAAGTATAAACTTAAGATTGATAAAGCGATTTGTATACCCTTAATGGAATATTATTCCAAAATTTTTTAGTTAAATGTCTATAATGTGAAAAAAGTTTCACTTTTACCGTGGTTTCATAAAACCACACAATTTAATTTTTATTTCAAATAAATATTATTGAAATATGAAACCAATTTATTTAATATAAGAAATTTTGATAATGAATAGTATGCCTCAAACTTAATATATAGATCTACTATAGACTAGACTATTATCCGCTGAGCTAAGCAGTAACAACTAGTTTCCACTACCTAGTAATATTTAAAAAAAACTAATTTCGTTTCTCTTATATTTGACCGTATTTAATTTTGTCAGACACTTAATGCGGACTGAATGACGACTTTCGATACGAGGCTCTATTCTATATGATCGCTCATAGATCCGCAGGAAATTGGTTGACCAGATTGAGATATCAGTTACATCTAATACCATATAACGTAACCTAACCACAAATTGAACCAACAATCACCACATCGAGTGATATCGACTCTCCTCACCTGTCAGGTCGTCGATCGGTGAAATACGAGTTTAAGCGTTACCTACGCCAGCACAGAGTAGGGATTACGATTTAAATGTAGACCATACGAGTACATAAATACCTCTTTATTTTCATATAACTTCATAAAAGAAATTAAAACGAACAAACAAATGAAAGATTGTAGAAAAGTCGAACGAAAAAATATAAAACTGCCAGGTTCGTATTTTAAACCATCACTTAACTACTTAAGTGCTACGGTACTTATGTAGAACAATAAAATTGGTATGTGTTAAATTGGCTCGTAGGTAACATATATATCAATGGCTCGTAGCATCACTGTCAATTAAGTTTCGAAGAAAACGTGAACATAATTGCTTGCTAAACAACTGCACGGGTTTCTTTATGTAAACTCTTTGGGAAAATACACATAAGTCTACATAGGAAAACAGTACAATATCACAGATTACAAAAAAGTTGTACAAAGCCCGCACACATATCTGGCGAGGTACAACTAAAAACCCGCAAAGAGAATTCATTGTGTCTTACCCTTGTATCCTACCAATTTCTTTTTATTCTTTGTGTTCATTCCTTTCTATTAAGCCCCTATTCAAATTGACCTTGAAGTTATTTTAAGGCTTATCAATATTACAATTATTATTATTATGTTGTAGGTAGGTAGGTAGGGTAGGGTTTTGAAGCTTTACCGACCTAACGACTGAATTCAGAAAATGCTCACAAACCGGATACTTTCCATCTGATTGCAAGATTTCATTGAATGTGTTCCAGTTCCAGTTCCAAAAAATTGTTTCCTTTGAATTGCATATAATATGTTCCAATAAAGACAGATTTAAACCTCGATTTTGTAATAAAAAAAATCAAATTATTCAAGATCAAATTCTTTGAAGGATAAATAAAATAAATGCCACCTATATCCAATAGGTATCGAATAGCAATGTGACACAAAGCTATTAGGTATAGGTACTGAAGCCAATTTTAATTAATTTTCCCTGCACGTGGTAAGGTAAGGCACGAGGAAGAATTCTCAGGCATGCTTCCTCGCGATATGTCCTTCACCGTTACAGCAAGTGACATTTAATTTCTTAAATCGCGCATAACTTAGAAAAGTCATTGTGCCTCTTGGGTTTGAACCTGGACCACTCGAGTGAGAGGCGTGTTCCATAGCCAAGAACATACAGTGCTACGAAGTTTTGGAATAAGCTGCCTCCCCCATGCGTTCTGTAAAAACTGTACAAAGTTTTAAAGGACACGTTTATCTTTCCATACAACTTGGGAAAAGAGATGTACCTCGGGTACAAGAATTGATTTTTGGAGAAAAAAATGCGTAATTTTATTAAAAAAATACATCAGATTTTTTACTGCATTTGTACCACCTAAAATTAATGCTAGTTATGGCAATATAGCAAAGCATTGCGTTTCGGTTGTTACTAAATCTGTAATTACTCTATACCCATATATAAAACATACAATAAGCGCATTGTATTATTAAACTACCATAAGAAACAGAATCATAGTATCTTATATATTGATTTAAATATTCTATTAATTACCAATAAAGGCAATTTTTTTTTTGAAATCGTTTTTAAACAAGTAATGGGTAATTTGTAAATTGAATACAGGTTATTAGATAGGGGAAGGTGGGGACCCTTCGTACGGTTTCTACATTTTATTTTTTTCATTTTTTATTTTTTCATGAATCAATCACCGGACAGCTTAAATTTATAGTCTATCTATCTGAGATTCATATAAAAAAATGACAGATGATTTCATCTGATGTTGCAACCATAATTAAGATTTAAACTAAATCTGGAATATGTATAAATCTGCCCCAACAACGGGGCACCTATATACAGTGTTGGGGGTACCTTCGTACGCTGTGGGGTAGTTCCGTACGTGCGATTAAAACGACACATATAAATCAAAATTCTTTTATTAGCAATGAAATAAAACACAAAAATAAAGATTTAACTTCCATTAAACAAACATAAAATACTTTTCTTATAGTCAACAAAAATTAAATAGCTTTTCTTAAGTAAAACAAAACTTAAATGACTTTTCTTAAAACTAACAAAAATTATATTACAATAAAACATGAAATTGCTTCATTTTCTACGTAAATTAGTTATCTTAAATTTAGAATCACATTTTTTAATCTTTGGTGCGGATTAGCACTGCAAAAAGTTGTTGTTAATTAGCATGATAATAAAATCTATTGAACTGTAAAATTGGATAAATTTACTGGAAATGTGAAAAGTTTTGATGTTCTAGAGGTACAAACTGTTGGAGGCTTAGGATTAGGAAGAATCATTTCAACATCAGATAGATAAACAGTATGAATATATCTATATCAAAGATTTGGCATACTCATATGCTAGCTTTCTTGTTTGAATTGTCGTAAGTCCATAATGCATCTTAGAACATTTGATAATATAATCATTTAGCAATTTTTCTTCTTCCATACAAAAGACTTGGAAACTTGTATATTTAGAGTCAAATGTACGGTTTCAGCTTCAGCAACATTGCTATTCTTGTATTTACCCTTCAGCAACATTGCTATTCTTGTATTTTTTTACTCGGCTTTCTAATGTCGACAATTTCAAGTTGTACTTGTCCGCAGCTTTTATATATGACAATACTCCTTGCATAACATCCTGTATTGCTGACTGCATGGATTTTTCATCCACAGCTTGTCTACTTGTCTGTTTTGGTATATAAGTCCGCACCATGTTTCTGTGAAAAAATAATAAGAAATAGGTATTAAAATATATATAGGTACCTACGGACATCGACGATAGCAAAACACAGGACAAAGTTAATGCAAAAATTAGCAATTAGCTAACTAACACACTAAATCGTACCTACCCACCAGTTGGGGCACATTCGTACGCGTTCGAACGTGCCCCATCTAGTTCTGTCCGAAAGTACCCCACTAACTAAATAACAACAAAATATAATCTCTTTTAATATTAATAGGAAAACGTCATAAATTAAGTATTGAAAACGTATCTTAAGTATATTTTGCTAGTTACTGATAGAATACTCTACACGAAAACTTATTTTATCTACGGTAACAATAGACAAAAACATTGATCAAAAAATTACTTACCGAGCGCGAAAACACGTTCGTGCCTGTCACTTCACTCTCACCGGTGCGAATGGCGCGATACTGCGTTGACGTAAAGATGGTACTTCGACTCATACACACATGCAAAAGCAAGACCGTACGTTGTTTCGTTCAAGTTTTATTTTGACTGTATGAATGTGCCCCGCGTACGAAGGGTAACGATCTTCCCCTAGATAGTGCCGTCCACTGAGTTAAATATATATGTATATCAAAGGTGCCGTCTGTCACTAAAACTGAAGTTGGCAGATGACATAAACAGTGCAGAGTAGTTACTACTATGTGGAGTTTCGTCGTACGAACTGTTGTTTTTTTTATTATTTTATTTCGCTGCGACCCATAGACGTCCCACTGTTGGGCACGGGACTCCTCTCAGAATGGGAGGGATTCTAAAAATAATTGATCGACCATTCGTTTTAGTATAATGTAAGGATTTTTTACCAATACTTTGTACCTCAGTACATCGTCTTTACTCATTAATTATTACTTTTTAATTAGGTAATTTCTGTCTGTCAAAGTTAGAAATACAGTCATTCGCCAGGAAACCAAAATATAGACGCGCTCCAATATGCACAAAAACTAAAATGGTGATGAGCAGGCCATGTTGCACGCATGACAGACAGAATATGGTCTTTCACTGCAACCATGTGGCCAAGGAAAGATGGAAAGATGAGATACTATCAGTAGCCGGAAAGAGCGGACAGGTTAAAGCTAAACACAGAGATAAATGGCAAGTTCTGGAGGAGGCCTTCACCACCCGAAGAGGAGTCCTCAGTTGGTGACATTATAAATTAATTTCTGTCTGTAATGGTTGCTAAAAGAAGGTTTCGTTGTATTTTTGGAAGAAAAACTTATATTAGGGAAAACAGGTACTTCATATTTAGTTAATAGATATAAAAACAATGAGTATAATAAATTACACATACGAGAAGCAAAACAAAACAAATTAAGTAAAATGCTTACCTTTATGAACGTTGTTCTGCAATATCTTTTGAATTTCACCGGCTTCAGATCCGCTTTCAGACTCCGAGCACACTGAATAACCTACGGCGGTAATTCTTCTATTGTCCACAGTTCTGTAACTATTTCCTGAACTAGCGACACTTGTTGTTCGAACTGGGGGCAATGGTGGGCCTCTTCGTGTCTGGAATCCCGCACTCAATGTCACATTACCGTTTTCATCATTAAATTGTCTAGAAATTTTATATTCATTTAAAGGTTTTAGGTCCACTGAAATATTTGATATATTACTGTACGATGCCGGATTTTTCGGTGAATAATTGCCTTCAAAACTAACTCGTTTTATTGGTTGGCTTACATGACGAACTTCATGTGTTAATGATCCTCGTTGAATAATTGGAGGTTGATGGTAACTAATCAGAGGGGATGTTTTGTCTAGATTTCTGTAAACAATATTTGGATCTAGGTTAGAAGGACGACCCACAATGTATGAGTCAGTTCGCCTTTCTTGTGACCCTCGAACAAAAGGCGTGGCTGAAGGTTGATTAATAATTGAACTTAGCTGTCTTCCCCGGGGTAAACTACAGCTTTTGGTTTCTAGCGCTAGGGGAGTTGGAGTACTTCGATTGGAATTTGAGTGACATGGGTGATATTTACTTTGATTCATCAACGAATTATTTAATGATTGTCTTAATAAATAATCATCTCTCTGCTTTTGCTCTTTGATTTTCTGCCAGTAAAAGGCTTCCACTTTCTGACGAGTCCTTTCTCTTTCTTCTTCTGACTGATTTGAGTTTATCGGCGTTGAAAATCTCAATGGTTCTATATATTGTGGACTCGGTGAAGGAGTAGGTTTAATATGAACAGCAGATCTATTCAATGAATTTCTCTTTTCTTCAGCTTCAATCATAGTTTTTCTGACGTGTTCATAGGGAGATACCGTTGTGGGCATATTTGGTATTTTATGGCCTATGGGAACTGGAGAAGTTGGTGCTGAATAATTGTAAGGCTTTCTGCTGTGATCCTTTGTCTTGTCGTCTTTATCGTGAGGTTTATTATCTGGAGTTTTATCGTTTTCAAGTGATAAGCTCCTAGCTCTGATAGGTTGAATAGTGCGCACTTCAGCCTCCTTTTTTGGTGAAATAAGAATTTTTGTACTTACTTTTTTTATTTCTGCACCAACAGAAGTTGGCTGGGTTTTTAATTGTGATGCTTTGTATACTTCTATTTTGTCAATGGCTGTGATTTTGTTCGTTAATTTCTCCATTGAATGATAATAAACATCGGAATATTTCTGATTTGGACTACTACTATTTCGATATATTTGCGAATGTAGTGTATCATTATTCGGTTTTGGAGGCACTTGTGGTCTAGCAGAGTATGTTGAATTTTTTAGTACAGTAACATTTGAATTTTGTTCATTATTTATATTCTCAGACACGAGAGTGCTACTCGAGGAGTGTACAATTTGCATTTCATTATTTTGTATGTCGTTACCAACTTGTGAACGGTTACTGTTTGATAGATTTTCGTATATTCTGTCGTGATTGTCATCGTGATCCGTAACAAATTTTTCTGAGTTAGTTTTCATGTAACGAGGATTTTGATAAGCGTTTGTTTTGCTTGTATAATCAGTGGCAGATTTTTTACAAGTTTTTTGTTTTGTTTTATGTGAGAAAAACAAATTTGGAAATATTTTCCGAAAACTATTTGTGCGCTTTTTGTCAGTGTCAGACATGTTTGGTAACATATAGTTCCCGATATGATGATATGTAGATTACCTGCAACAAGTATGGGTCACATAAGAATACAAAATAACCATTAGTTGTCACGATTTATTTTCATTCATCATCACGTAACACTTAATATCATGTGCTAATAATGTTTCTCACAAACGTAATCCTGCGATTAAATTACTAGATATAAGGCCAGGTTACATTGTTTGAAGATATTTATAGCTAATTAGATCATCGTAGGTACTATCTAGGTATTTACTAACACAAAATCCTTTTAAATACAGTTTAAAAGAAATAAACGTGATTGTTAAAAAAACATAAAAGGTATACCTACTCGTATGATATTAAAGTATTATTATTCTAATATGACATAGAAAACGAAATGAATGATATACTATACATGAGACGACGCCCACGACTAGTGCGCTAGTTTCGTTCATAGTTGCTACCTATTTTAATCATGGAGTAACTCTCCCCAGTTATACCTACTAGAACCTTATTAATTTTCAGGGTATGTGGACATTAAAGATAATCCGCATAAGATGGATGCCATCTTGTTGTTGATTGTTACTTTATAGTAAAGAAACGTAATCTGTTTGTATATGTAATTACATATATTTAACTACAATGAAATGAGCATTGTATGAAATATAATCGATCAGCATAAAAAAATTTTAGGCAATTTCATTTATTATTAACAAAAAAATTGCAATTTACTTTTAAAATAATAATGTAATAGTAAGTAATATATA
The DNA here is from genome assembly GCA_944567765.1 of Carterocephalus palaemon. Lineage (NCBI taxonomy): Eukaryota > Metazoa > Arthropoda > Insecta > Lepidoptera > Hesperiidae > Carterocephalus > Carterocephalus palaemon. Next base: position 6,312,958 of record OX155637.1, on the reverse strand, counting down.
ACATAATAAGGTTTATTTTCTATCTGTCTATCCTCCGTATTTTCCATGGTTTCAGATATCCCCACACTATCCCATTAAAACAACACACTGTACAGTACAGTAATGTAAACTCGGTGTAGGTACCTACTGTTGGATTGCACTTGTAGGTCAAATAGTTTTGTCACAAAATGAAAAGTTTTCCAGAAGCCACTACGGGGCTGCTTTGCATCGGTATTGATTCTGAATTTTGAAAATAATTAGGTATTATAAGACCAACATATAAATACACCAAGTTGCATCATTTAATGCTTAGTAGGTATAATAGTCCTCAAGTCTGAGCTCTATCGCGGCTACCGGCGACCTGCGGCTACGTACTTTTGGATTTACTAGTTTATGGGATTGGCTAAAATTTTCCTATGATCATACATCAATCAATATGGTAACATAACCACACACAGAACTGTCCCTGGGTTTAGTTTGCTCGAATATTATCTAATTTTGTGATAACCAAATAGGCTTATCGTGCACTTTAGGCGTGGTTGATAACGATAAAATCGAGTTATCAATAACCACTTAATATTAACGGACACCCAAATAATGGGGCTATATTTTTGGAAGCTAACTAATATTTAATTTTTAGCGCAATTTTTCAATGCGCGATCAACATAAACAAGAAAATATTAGGAACACAATCATGATAATGTTAGTAAATTGTATTGATCCTCTTAAAAACAAGTAGGTACGTATATTAAAGTAGGTAGGTATATTAAAATTAAAATGAATATCAAAATGTATTCGTTTACTCAGCTGCGGAGAATGCTGAAATATAGAATAAAGTTTTATAAAATATTTTGTCGGTAAATATTTAAGCAACTTCAATAGTTTTGGTTTTTCATAATAAGTAACAATCATCTCTCCAAATAATCTTATCTCGGCTCTTCTCGCCGATGTGCGATATATTGCGACAAAAGTTCCCTATAAAAAACCCGTTTACCAGTATTTAAATATTATATTATTGTAAAAACAATACAATAATTAGTGATCCAGGTAGTTTCGCAGGATTTTTATAAAGCATATTATATCACGCCGCGGCCAGGTAGAAAACCCGTAGAGACCAGATTGAAACAGCCATTTTTTAAAATCACTACACCTGGCACTTCAAAAGACACGATACACGTACAATAAACCAACACACACAATAAACTTTTTAAATGAAAATAGTTTTATACGGGTCCAATCCCATTGTGTCTAGTTGTGAATAGACAATACCCACAGAATACAACGAATTGTATAGATGTTCCATGTGCAAAGCTATGAACAATAAAATTGTCATCGCAATATTTAGGACTCGAGATACTACAATATACATACCTACTACCTAATGGTTACACATGCTACGTGAAATCGTTACGATCACACTGTACCGTTTTAACATTACATCGAGTAAACCGTAGATTCCATTACTGACTGCACAAGTTAACAATGAAAAGTAGAATTAAAAAAAAAGTAGAATTAAAAAATATTTTTTTAAATTAAAGCTTTTTATAATTTTATTTTTTATTTTTTTTCGTTCATTGTCATCGGAACCAAATTATATGTGTGCCAAATTTCATCTCGATAGCTTCAGTGGAAGTGGGTGAAATATTGATTCCAAGATTCCAGCATACCATAATAATATATACCTAACATACGTACGAGTGAAGTTAAATAAAAGCTTTTAATGAAAATACACTTTTATTTTTCTATATAATATGTTGAAATTGGAACTCTATCGTTTAATAAATATTTTAATTCACAGCGGAAATGGTGCTATGTACCTGAAGAAGTGGTGGGTACGGCTTCAGGCCAGCTTTAAAAAGCCCTGTTTTATAATAGGTTTTATAATATAGCTTAGAATATAGAGCTCTTAGGGGTTTCTACCACCTAAGTAAACTTCATAAGTAACAAACGCTTTATACGAGTACGTATGTGTCTTTATGTACTTTTGTCTATTAGTATTAAACCATATTATACTAAACCACAACATGCGTTACAATCTATTCTGTTGACCGCAGTGGTAATTCAATATTAATTTTGACGTAGGACTGCGTACCTACTTACTTCATCAATTATTAACGATCAAACTGGTGAAATTCCACCATGTAGACCTATGTTTATGAGTACTATTCTAGTAGTCTCTATGTAGGTACTAGATAATAAATTGATGCAATGCAAAATTTGATTTAGAATGCTACCTGTTCTCCCCGGGATCAGCAGGATCGAACAGAACACATTCTTCTTGGCAGAAAGAATCAGAAAAGGATCAGGATTACAAAAGTGAAAATTAATCCTACTAATATTATAAAGGGGAAAGTTTGTAAGTAAGTATGTATCGATGGATGTGTGTTGTCTCTTTCACGTAAAAGGACTGAATGGATTTTAATGAAACTTATACATCAGAATAACACATAGGCTACAATTTATAAAGATATTGTGTGAAAAAATATGCGGGTTACAGCGGGTCCATGAGGATTTTCCAGCGATATCAAAAAAAGAAAAAAGGGGTTCGCCAAATTAACGTCGGTACAGATTATTTGCGGGATCATTTACCTAGGCATCGAGGTTATTAAATAAAAGTTTAATAAAGAAGCAACCGTGTTCCGTGTGTCCGGCAGTGACATTGCTGGACAAATTTTAGCAAATAATAAAATTTCTTGTTCCACGATAGCGAATCCGTGGATTGTCACTGATTATTAGATTTTAAATATAGACAACATTATGTTTAATGACAACTTTTTGTATGTTCGATTTAATCCACAGATTTAAGCAAAGTACCAATTCAATATAATGTTGTATCTCCCTCTATATTGCATATTTTTCTCTTAAAACTCATATTAGGTAAGAGCCGACCAGTCAGCGCAGCGAATTAAAAAATTGCCAACTGATGGGCCTATTGCCAAAATACATCTAACTTTGCTTGAAATCTCGACTAAAAAAGTGGGGAAGTGCGAGTCGGACTCGTCCATGAAGGGTTCCGTAGCAGCAAGTATCATAACATAACATAACAAGCCTTCGATTCTGTCGAAACCTGCGGGGCGTCTCTGCAGCGGTGCCAGATCGACTATAGGTATATCAAGGTGTTGAAGTGGATATGTGATGCCGCCACTATGTCAGTCCGAGTACACGACAGAAGCACGAACCCCATCCAATTGCAGAGAGGTGTCAGGCAAGGGGATGTTATCTCCCCAAAGCTTTTCACCGCTGCGTTGGAAGACGTGTTCAAGCTGATGGAGTGGAAAGGTCGCGGCATCAACATCAACGGAGAACGCCTCATACACCTTCGATTTGCCGATGATATAGTCATCTTGGCGGGAATCGCTGAACGACCTCAACACCATGCTAGGAGACCTGAACAGCGCCTCACAACGGGTGGGTTTGAAAATGAACATGGACAAGACTAAGATCATGTCCAATGTGCATATCAAACCTATACCGGTTGTCGTTGACGGCGCTGCTCTCGAAGTTGTTGACGAGTATGTTTACCTGGGACATGTGGTCCAGTTGGGTAAGTCCAACTTCGAGAAAGAGGTCACTCGCAGAATCCAGCTCGGCTGGGCAGCGTTCGGGAAGTTACGACATATCTTCTCATCCAAATTACCTCAGTGTCTGAAAACGAACGTTTTCGAGCAATGTGTGTCGAGCTTTACCGTCGGTCTGATCCGCAAGCTCATTGTCGCTTAGCGCGCTATGGAGAGAGCTATGCTCGGAACTTCTCTACGGGACCGGATTCGCAACGATGAAATCCGTAGACGAACGAAGGTCACCGACATAGCTCGTAGGATCAGCGAACTGAAGTGGCAATGGGCAGGCCACGTCGCTCGACGGACTGATAACCGTTGGGTAAGAAAAGTCCTCGAGTGGAGACCGCGTGCTAAAGTATAAGTTAAATTTATTTTGAAGAAACTTTGCCGTTTTTGAAGTCAAGTGGGCAACCCGAACGTGGAAAAACGTCGTTAATGGGTCTAATTCTACGCGAGCGAAGCTGCGGGCTTCCACTAGTTGTAGTATATAACTACAGTACTATACTACTATATATAGAAAAAAATTATATTAGAAACCTCAATATCATTTTTGAACACCTATCCATAGATATCCCCCACACGTATGGGTTTGATGAAAAAAATATGTTTGAGTTTCAGTTCTGAGTATGGGGATCCCCCAAAATTTATTGTTTATTTTTTATTTTTGTGTGAAATTCTTAATGCGATTCGCAGAACACATCTACTTACCAAGTTTCAACAGTATAGTTCGTATTGTTTCGGAAAAATGTGGCTGTGACATACAGTACAGACGGACAGATAGACAGACAGACAGACATGACGAATCGGTTTCCGTTTTTTTCCATTCGGCTACGGAACCCTAATAGAATCGAAAGTAGCCACAGTCTGTCATAGTATAGGATAAGAGAGTTCTGGCGATTGCTTTTATATCAACGAATATATCAAGCTCTCTAATCTATAATAGGTCGAATACTAAAATGAAATCAATCAATAGATCCGAAAATTGAAATGATGTCAGCCTCTACCAGCCAGTTCATTTGCATAATCTGGTACATCCAGCGTCCCGGTTATTCTTGGCGCGAATGGCCCACTTTTCTTTGTAGATGTAGATAACTAGCCATAGTAGGTAAATCGGGAAAGAACTTATACGGTCTGATAAATATGTTTCGCAAAAGTTTGTTTGTAGGTAAGCTTACTTACCTATTTCACCAGTCTAATACGGCTTTTTAAAAACATTATAAAATAAACTATCTATTGTTTTACGAGTAGGTACATCATAACACTTGAACAAACATTTTACATACTAATTTGGGACTTAGCGCGTACTTAGAATACAAAATATTATGTACTAGGTAATATGATTCTAACATTCTACATTTTAACACTCACATCAGACTCTGAAATGACTCACGCCAACAACAAGCTTTCGTTCCTTGAATTTGCCGCATTTATCGCATTATGTCATCATTTGACAGGATAACCTTCGATAATTAGATCTTCATTGTTACTGTCTAAAGTTTGTTTGTGACGCACTTGCTAAAATTTTTAATTACAAACACCTCACTTTTTCCTTACATTTTTAAATAAGAATCATCTTTTAAAATAATTTTAATTATTAGATTAAAAGCCACTCAAGAAAAGGAAATATTTCCACCGAATTTTCACAGACAAACAAGAACTACACTCGATAACACTTCGAAATAAATTGAAAGTTTTGTCCTCATTAATTTGTTTGAAATACAATGTCTACTTTGCTGATATAAAATATCACTGTTATTATGTTCCCTATAAGTCCCAGAAATTTAAAACCTCAATTTCACAAGTTAACCAGAAGTTTAACAACATTAATAATAACCTTCTAAGTGCATACGTATTTTGCATCATTATCATAGCTCTAACACTTACTTGAAGGCTAAACTAAATGGCTCTATCTGAAGTAGAGCCTCCTTATTACAAAATAGAGTCGAATTTAAAATAATAATACAAAATTATAACGTTCCATTTATGTTTCGGAATCTAAGATAATAATGTAATGTTCAAAATTTTTAATGATTGTGACTAATTGTGACTAATTAAAAATCGCACTACAATATACCGACAAATTACCACTATGTACCAAGGAACACATGACAGTCGAGTATTGTTCCGGAATTTAATGGGAATCTACCGTATCCGAACAAACGCACCTTTCCTCCCTTTAATGCGGTGCTGTGGATGCCCCTACGTGAGAGAATTTGGATTTGAAGAAACTGTCCGGGCAATTGCTCCTAGGCTGCTCTTTTCCTTTCATCCTTTTAGTGATCTGTGATTTTCCCGCTGTTGAGTGTGGGAATCCGGTTAGTCGTCAGTCACGCGTAACGCATATGGGACTGTTCGTCGTTAACAGCTAAATCCCCCTGATACCTAGTCGGTGGGAAGAGGGCTCAACAGCTCCCTAGAGAAAGGACGGCACTCCCTCCGTTAGACGAGGTTCCGGACATAGTCCGGGCCAGTGCTTAAACCTTACCGTATCCGTAAGGATACCTACGTATGCTACGAGCATCATGTCATGTCAAAATTGTCAATGTAATTTAACAATATGTCATGTAATTTTTTAGATTATCAGAACATATAAAACCTAGGGAGGTATGTAAAAAATATTTGGATTTGTTAGCAAAAAAATAAAAACATGTACAAGTATATGTTTATATATATATATATTTAATACTTAATTATTATTATTATATAATATAATTGGTAAATCTTAGAATATATCATTTCCATCGGAACTGACAGCTAATATATTTTTTTCGAATGGACTTTAGTGTGGACTTTACCGACCTATACAGCGTCGCTGAATAAGGTTGTGGCTTCAGGAGGTCAGCTAAAAGGATATTGGATTAATTCCTTCAGAAGTGTGTGAGTGCGATATGCCCAATGGGATACAGACCTCGGCGTTGGTCCTTTGTGTTTTTAACTGTAAAAGGGGATCGACCAATCATTTGGGGATACCTCATATTGGCTTACCGTTCGAAAGTGGCGTCTTCGTCTCTGCCATCGGGGATGGCACTACTGCTAAAAACAAAAAATCACCATAGTACATAGATTGGGTAATGGGTAATGATTGAGAAAAACAAAAAAGCTTTATTAACTATAAAATTACAAATGAATTGAGTATATAAGGTAACATGCATTTTCTTATCAGAAACGATAACTGTACAACAAAATTTATTTTTTATGCGTACTGTCTAGTCATCTGTTTTTTTATATAAAAAATAATACTTAGCACATACTTAAACTTAAATTAAATAAGGAAATATTTTATAAGGAAAATAAATATAAAAAATAAAAGTTTCAATATTTTAAAAGCCACCTGACTCATTTCCGTCTCAGGTGACCAGAAGCAGTGTTTTCGCTCAAAAAATTAGCGTCGCCATTCAGCGGGGCAATCACAGAATAGCAATAGACCAAGGAAGGGGCAATGCTGCCTGCGTTCTGGGTACAATGCCACAAGCTCTGTTTTTGGATGACTTACATAATTTAAGTAGGTAATGCTTATTTTATGATTATTTCCTTTTTAAATATTTCACTGTCTAGGCTACTTGCCAGGATATTAACTTATACCGGATATTTTTCAATGTTTTTATTGCTTAATATAAAAATAAAAAACACAAACCGCGTTTTCAAGATTATCTGACTAGCCCGAATGGTTAGCCGGATGTGAATACTTATCACAAAAAGCTCGCCATTTGAGCCTTTAAATTATTATTTTTTTAAATTATTTTACAATACAGGTAAATTAGAAACACACAGACATATGTATATTTTATCTAATTCCTATAATTTTAAACCCACCACTAATTCGATTAAAACAACTAAGTACTGCTAAGCTACTGCCACCATTTTTTTTCTATAGGATCTATATCCTGATAGAAAAGAAAAGGATATAGCGTAACTTATGTAAAATATATGGAAAGAGTTCGTATACATACTATTGTTACTGATTAGCATTGTGGTTGCTTTTAATTAATCGTATCTCGTTACTCTAGTACCATGTTCTATCACAAAATTAAATATTTTATTAGTGGAACAATTGCGCCCTCAATTTCAATTCATAGACAAACATATGAACTGAGTGTGTACGTTTAGGTGTGCATGAACTGCGTTAAACGAAGCGTTTTATATTGATGTACCCAACTGTGTGTTGCTATTCCATAAAAATACTGATTTAACCATAGAGATTTATACAATTAAGAGATCATCGGTTTTAACAATAATTTAACAGAAGGTTCAGGTTGACACGTTAGTACAAGCTGATTCGTTAGCGTAGATTAGTTGGTAATTATTTATTGCTTTTGACGAACCCGATTTGAGTTTCAGAGAAGACCGTCCTTAAAATATTTAAATTACCTATTTTGATGATAGAAAATACTCAACACTTTGCCAAAGCTAGATATCATGGGGAATACATAAACGAAATGCGTACATTGTTTTCACCTAGTTTGATATTAGTTATATATGCGACTGACATAACGATCGATGTGAGCACTTGGACAAGCGCTTCAGAAGAATGAAACATGTACGTATATGTTTGTTTTTATCATACTATAATTTGTTTTACTTGTTTCCCCATTTTCTTGTTCGATTGATGCATATTTACTACACCAAGTCACAAAAATATGCTATATTAATAAGAAATTATTACGTGGTCCTTTACCGTCGGTCTGATCCGCAGTCCGCAAGCTATGCTCAGTATTTCTCTACGGGACCGGATTCGCAACGATGAAATCCGTAGACGAACGAAGGTTACCGACATAGCTCGCAGGAATAAGCGAACTGAAGCGGCAATGGGCAGGCCATGTCGCTCGACGGCCTGATAACCGTTGGGTAAGAAAAGTCCTCGAATGGAGACCGCGTCTCGGAAAACGAAGTATTTGCCCCCACGGGAGTACATACGCAAAATAGGCATAGTGCTATTCCATAATTCCTTACGTGTGCACTCGATGGCCCGCTCCAGTTGATTCCTGTTCTGTGCATACTATATTGATAAATTGTTTAATCTATGGTAGTAGTGTCATGAAGTCATTGACCTGTCGAATTGAACTGACGTGACGCTGACGTAAGACGTGACGTGACGATCAATTTGTGGTGTGAGCTTACCTTTAACCTTACGTGTTGTTTTGGTATTTGGTAAACGGTGTTGCTTGCAGTTTTTAAAACAATTAGTTTAGTTTTACTTGACTACGTGTCGTTTTCGCAAGTGTCAGACACATGGAGCCCATTACAAATAATTTAATAGCCTAGTTCATTTACTGCCCATCTATTTTTCTTCCTAACAAACGCTACAAAATTTTACGCTAAAATGTCTAAAACATCAACAGAAATTAGGTTTTTATTTTACGCCAGCTCTATATTTGTGTGTTACTTCATTTTTGGTATGTTACAAGAGAAAATAACCAGAGGTAAATACGGAGACGAGAAATTCACGTGTACACTTTCATTAGTATTAGTACAATGTTTCGTCAACTACGTGTTCGCTCAGATTTTGATGGTAAGTTATTTGTAATTTTACTATTAAGTTTATTTAACATAACAGAAACATTATAACATCACATTACATTTTTTACTTTACTTCAACTCTCTCCAAAAACCAATTGAATATTTAATAGCCTGTAATTTATATTGTGTCTGTTAAATGGATAGATATTAGGCTTCAATTTTCTGCCAGAGCTTCTTAATTGTGACTTTTAAAAGTGTTATATTATATGATATAAACTATGACTAGAAAGATATCTTAGTGATAGAATAAATATCTTGGACATTTTCACACATGGCCATCTGACTGCAAAGTAGGCGCGAATATGGGTGTCAGAAACTGATATACATACATAGATATTTTTAAATACATACTTAAATAGATAATATTAACATCCAGATCTAACGTCCTTCCCACAAATATTTGTCCTGAGTGAGATTCGAACCCACAATTCCTGGTGCAACACGCAGTGTCACTACCGATTGCGCCAATGGGCCCATCAAAATATTGAAGCACTGGTAGTTGTATGGTTTGAAATGTTACCCATTGATTGATAGTGTTATGCTGCACCAACTACCATGGGCAAGTATAGAGTATATCCGTTTTAGACTGGCCACCAAATAGTCCAGATTTAAACCCGATAGAAAATCTCTGGTATATTGTTAAAAAGAAAGTCTCAAACAAACGTAACACCAGTAAAAACTAACAATATGAAGCGTTTGTTGAAGCATGGAATTGAATCACCCCTAGGAAAATATATGAAACTGATTGAATCAATATCCACGTCGTTGCAGTGCTGTTATTGAAAATAAGGGATACGCCACTAAATATTAATTAACTATTGGTATGCTGTGGATAGTAACTATTTCGTAAATAACAATACTAATTACCAATACTTGAAAATATACTGTTTTTAATACTTTTTTGTTGTTGTTTCAAATTAGTTGACCATTACTGTTCATACCTTAAAACTGATTTAAATGTTTGTCAGTAATGTAATATTGAAACTGCACTTGTGTACTGGGAATTATATTGCTTTTCTGATAAATGATAAATCGTTGAACATATTGTTACCCTATTTATTGTTTAATTTCAAAATAAAAACGATTGCGGTTAAGTATCTTACACAATGTCAAGGACCGTTGGTAGTGTTTCTAATTAGACGACCACCACTGTATATACATATCTATATCATTGGTACACACATATACATGTAGATTAAACCAGATCCCCTTAAGTTGAGATCGATAGCCACTGGGCTGTTACTGCTGATCTATGAATGAATCATAGTGCATTATTGAATGTTTCTTTGGTAATTTATTCCAGTTGTCATGGAAACATGAGAAGGATACTACGAGAAAAGTCTATTATTTTTCATCATCCCTCACCTACTTATTAGGAATGGTTTCATCAAATATGGCCTTACAATGGATAAATTATCCTACTCAGGTAAATTATATTTTATAGTTAAGGGTAAATCTCAGGTATATGCTGGCGTGAAGTTATGGATGTATGTAGAGCATTTTATTTTAGTGTTTTTGCAATAGGAAGCTCATTTATCACTACAATATTTTTAAGGTGTTCTATTCAGATAATAGTGAATCTTGGTTATAAAAGTAATCACTGTTTGATTTTCCGCAAACGCCAGTTCAGTTCTAGGATACAAATTATTCTATAGTTGCCAATTTCCATTGCAATTGGATAAATGGTATGATAGCATATAGAATTCAAAAAATCATTGAATTTTTATATAATTTAATTCATACATTGTTACACATTGAACTTTGGTCCAAAAAATATTATTTAGAAATTATTACATTGAACTTTGTAGATAACTAATTTGTTTTTTAAATATTTCAGGTTGTTGGAAAAGCTGCTAAGCCTATACCCGTTATGATTCTTGGTGTCCTGCTTGGAAAAAAAGTGTATCCGGTTAAGAAATATTTGTTTGTCTTCCTTATTGTTATGGGTGTGGTACTTTTCATGTACAAGGACCAAGGCAAGAAAACTACTGATGACTCTCAGGGGTTTGGAATTGGAGAAGTGTTACTACTGTTGTCTTTGACTATGGATGGTCTAACAGGAGCTGTTCAGGTAACTAAGTGTGAAAGGTAGAGCTAGCTAGTAGATATAGCTGGTAGGTGGTAGAGCCTATAGGGAACCAAATAGGTTTTATATGAAACCTAATTGGTTCCATATAGAGTTCGCCCGGGGCAGTACCACCGCTCGCCACGGTACCTAGTACCATTTCTGACGTGTAATAATTGTGTTTAAAACAATTGTGGTCTGGTTGGAAAGGTGGTTTCCGGTTACACTTCTTTAGAGATAATTGATAGATATTAATTGATTTTTGCAAGCAATTGTGCTTCAGTTGGAATTGTTTGATTTTCGGCTATAGTTTTCTAAAAACGACCATGTCAGTCCTGCAACTGCAACTTGTAACAGTTGTCATGGGCAGCAGCAGATGGGTGTGAACTGCATGCACGTTTGCTATCTTATTTCCTTAAAAATGATTGATCAACATTGTCCTTTTGTCAAATTGTCATGACTGACAATTTATATTTAACTGATAAACATAAATTGTCATTACAAATTTTGTTTTTATTCCCATATAAATACTACATCATTTATTTTATTGAAGTGAAGTATTCTTTATTTTATTTTTCCAGGAACGCATAAAAAGTGAGTCTTCACCAACGGCATATTCAATGATGTTGAACATGAATAAGTGGTATGTATCTGTAGTAATTAAAGTTATTTTAAGAAAACAGTTGTTTAGCTGAAACTGGTAGACAAACTAGCCAGTAACCCCTTCGCAAAACCGTAATGACATTCCGAGTTCTGAGAAGATGTGAACCGTACAGTGGGATGATAATGGGTTGCACCAGAAGAGCGAATTTGAATCTGTAACACGCACTATCATTGAATTAAAAAAAACAAGTTGGTTATTTCAGCATGAAAGTTGAAATCATAATCACTGCTAAAACACGGAAGAAGTTCTTACAGTGGGCCATCGCCTTTGAAGTCTCCTGAAATGCAGCAGGCATGTAATATTTTTAAATTTATTTTTTTTAGTTATTTTGTTCCATATTTAATTTTGTGAGTAGGTACAATCCATCAAATCAACTGCTAATACTAAATTGAACGAGTATTTGGTAGTTCGGTTCCTCTACCGCCGTCCCTCGTCCCGCGAATCCCGCGCATCTTGCCAATACCGGTCTGATTACCGACATTAGGAAACAATACTTATTAGTTTGAGGTATAAATGAGGTTTTTTTTTTGTATTCCAGGTCTACAATAATGTTGTCAATTGGCGTGTTAGTGAGCGGGGAGTCATTTAAGTTTGTGTTGTTCGTGTCAAGCTATCCAGATGTGTTGTTCTACATAACTGCTTTTGCCTTGACGGGTGCACTCGGGCAACTCTTCATCTTCTACATGGTATGTTTTTATGGTTATAAAGTTGAAAACGAGCATGTAAAAACATCCATCTGCTTCAGCTAAGATTAATGTCTTTAGCTGCCGCCCATGACATCTGTGATAGATCCTGAATACACTCATAAGAGTAATTATTTGAAATATTTGCTCGAGCTTATTCAGCTCCGGGTACTTGAACAATAACTGATCGTTTGTACCTACAGCCAGATATAGTTCACTATCTAACTAGTTTAGCTTTGAGGAAAGGTAGCTATAAGAATGGTGATAGATATGATTTCATCCGAATGCAATTCGTGCGCTCCTAAATGAATGCTCCTCAGGCGTCCAAAAGCACATCATTGTGTGATGAGGTGCTCTGTACGCAAAAAGGCGCTTTATAAAGCGCTAGTTGCGGAAAACCGGAGCCCACCACCATACCATACCATACCATGGTACTTATGGAGATGACGACCACTTACCTTTAGCTTACCTTACCTGTCTGCTTATTCGTAAGGCTAAATATATTTTTTATTCTTACGAATAATTTAAGTGAATATCCTCGCTGCGACCCATAGACGTCCCACTGCTGGGCACGGGTCTCCCCCACAGACGCATCTGCGGGAGGTCTAGAGTATACTCCACCACGCTGCTCCAATGCGGATTGGTGGAGGGGTTAGTGGCCAACCCAGTGTCGAATGTTCTCAAGCCACCCGAAGGTCTTCGACAAGGCTTAACGACTGTTTCCAACATTGAAAACAACCGGGACCGACGGCTTTACGTGCCCTCCGAAGCACGGTAGCGTCCATGAAATTTTGCCACTAGCGGTCACCCATCCACAAACCGACCGCGCCCGTCGTTGCTTAACTCTTTCGATCACATTGAATCGACTCGAGCCATTGGGCTATGGACGCTACTATAAGTACTATACTAGTGAATATCCTAATCCTATGAATTTTCCAGGTGGCGGAATTCGGACCTCTTCCGTGCTCTGTTGTGACGACGACGCGGAAGTTCTTTACGGTTCTCGCATCGGTAGTAATTTTCGGAAACGTTCTGAGTGGGCAACAGTGGGTAGGAGCCGTACTGGTGTTTAGTGGTAAGTGTATCCATACTAATATTATAAATGTGAAAGTGTGTTTGTTTATTTATTTGTTTGTTTGTCCGGCTTTCACGTCGCAACGAAGCTATTATATGGTATGGTTTTTGTGTGTGGAGATAGTGAGGAGGGTGGAGAGTGACGTAGGCTACTTTTTACCGCGGTAAAACATCCCCATGGGAAGATATCGATGTTTTGTTATTTGCTAGATATTTAGTTCCGGATGTTGTTAATAGATGGCGTTTATTTAGCGAAAATTTAGTTAAGTAGTTAGTATAGCAGTTAAGTAGTTAGTATCTTTTAATCGTAGAACTGTCACTATTCATCCACCAATAAATGTGTCATGTATGATAAACAACTCATTGTTAATTCCCTTTGACCACGCGGGCGGAGCCGCGGGCAAAAGCTAGTAATTGAATAATACACAGCGGAACTAGGTGCCGTCGTACCTATTTGTAGTCTTTAGAAATGCTGGCATTTTCGCAAATGAGTCATATTTGTTAGTAAAATGCGTCTGTCAAATGTGACACTCGACGTAGCCCGTCGAGTATGTACCCAACGAGTGTTTCGTAGTTGGGTACAAGCTCACTCACTCGCATCGCGAACACCTGACAATCGTACTGTCTGTACGTGTCCGACGGTGAACTGTAAGAAAGAATACCGATTACGCTGTGATCTAAATTAAATTAGATCTATCAAAATTAAAAATCAAACCAATTCCAGTGGACACTGAATCCAGTGGACACTTAAAGACTGGAAAATGAAGCTTTAAAGATGAAAATGCCAAGTGCAAGTCAGTCAAGTCAACAGCCAGTGAGCAATTCGTTAAACTACATGACTCTTAAATATCATACAACATTCTTGATGTACGTGGATAGTCCTAGCAATGTACAGATACAATTGGTTTAATTTACTCTGAAAATCAGATCTGGTTGTATAAATCGATTCTAGAAACCTATAATTCTGTAGTAAGGGACATAACCAACTTACATAATGGATACACACTTTTTTTTTCCAGGTCTGTTCATGGACATGTTTTATAGCAAGGGGAAACACCAGCAGTCAAAGAGGACAGCAAGTAAATAATCGCATGTGATAATAATTTATTACTGTAACTTTAAGCAAACATTTTTAATAATAAGTTTTTGTATATTGATAAAATATACCTTCTTTTGTTAATGCCAACTTCCATGTAATTTTTATATTATTTCGATTCATTATAATAATATTGTTATTTTTATTGATTTTATTTATTATAGCTCTCTTGACTACGCTATATGCAACGTGTAAGAATTAAGTTCTAGAAAAATCATAATTCATGTTCATATAGGATACCTACTAGATTACTTTGTATCCATTACTGTATTTTGATACCAATATCACCATTAATGGGATTTGATAGAAATGTAACTTTAGATTCGTGTTCAAGAATAAGTGTGTCATTTCTATTTTTTCATGATACGTCATCCTAGGATGACGTATCATAGATCATTTTATTTAGTCGTTCTCATTTGAAGCTCTAAAATGGTGTCATTATTTAAGTGAAAACGACAAAATAAATACTCTAGAAACTAATTTAATAATGAAAAATATACGCAGGAAATCTTATTTTCTATAAGAAGTAATGTTATAGTTAATTATTATGTAGACTAAAAACTCGCCAAATGGTCTAAGAGTGGTGAAATAAAATCTTACCCGAATAATTTTCCTATTAAACATACGAAATGATAGTAATTAGCCTATGACACAATTCTACTTACGGTATTTCTTGCAGCAATTAATGTTGTCAGCCTGATATCGTATTCTAATAATTTTATTCTTTAATTGGATTTAATTGGACTTAAAATTTTATTAAAATTCAAACTACTTACAACTCGTCTTCTGTTTGTAAATAACCATCTAACTGGACGAATGTACAAAGATCTGTGTTACTGAAAAATTAAGAAGTTATGATTTTATTTATGTGTATGTCAAAGTTCTGCTGGTGTGTTGACGTTTTAGCTACTTACAGAAAATATTATTTTTCTTACGTATTGCTTACGTATTGGGTGTTTAAATGGAATAATAATAACTAAATAACTATTAACCACCAATCCGCATTGGAGCGGCGTGGTGGAGTATGCTCTAGACCTCTCGCAGCAGTGTCTGTGGGGGAGACCCGTGCCCAGCAGAGGGCCGTCTATGGGTTGCAGCGAACTATTAACTATTACCAAAGAGATTTACAAACAAAATCAAAGTCTCATACAAAATCTCCTATAAGCCTCTCTTATAAGCCAACAATTAACATACTTTAAATTAATACTGTCCGTTTTTAATAAACATTGTCCTATTATACTTACGATTGAAGACAGTTGGACAGTGAAATAGCAATTCAATTAATATTTGTTACAATTTCAATTCAGTAACATCCCTTTGATTCTGTTTTATCTTATGGGATAATAAGAACGTGGAAGTGGAAAAAAATATTCACTGTCCAGTTTTATTGTCACGTCACAAAATTGATTGTGATTTAAGCTGTAACTTTTCTAAACTTAGACGGAGAATCTACGCTCAAAATCCATACCAAAATGGCATTCAATCTTGTGACACGTTTAAACCTTTTTATGTTTCCTAATATTGTTGATTCTTATTCGCTGTTACTTCTTAAGATTTGTAAATTAAACAATTGCGGAAAACTAGCGGTCTAAGAATTAGTGTATTAATATTATGAACCATTTTATTTTTCGATAATTTACTGGTTATGAACTGAACTACCTACCTATTTTTAAATAATTGTATTAAATTAAGTCACAGGAAATTGTATTTTTGGTAATAAATATTTTATTGGTAACGTGTTACATAATATCTTGGGCTCATGAGAATTGGACACAATAATATTGCTAAACAATTATACTAGGTATCCAATTTGCAGGGCACTAGTGAGCTAGCTATTCACTATTTTCAGTTATTGTGTAAAGGCCGGTCCCCTCTCGCTCTAGCGTGCTCATACGGGTTTACCGCGCTAGGTTTTATAGTTTACTACATCAGCTTGTTAAACTTTCTACACGATCTTTTACGTAACTGTGCGGTTCGTACGTCAATCTCTGCAAAATAAAAGGGAGTTTCACTACCAACCATAATTTAGTTTTATCTCCCACCACTCCTTAATTTCGCGTTGCAGAAAGAACTTACCTAGCGCTCTATAATTGATTATTGGATAATTTAATGCGTTTTGAAACAAATTATAAACAGTATCTAACATGTTTGTGTCACAAGCGTTGATCGCTGTCACAATACTTATTAATATTGTTAAATTCACAAGACGGAGTTCTCAAATTTTAAACGTTTTATGATAAAAAAATAAGTCTTAGATGTTCCACCTATCAACCTACCCGCTTCAAGTGAAAGGGTATGAAACGCATCGCGCGCTGCTGGCCTTTGCATACGACGGACGTATTTTAGACGGGTGTTGATTAGGATTGTGCTATATAATTTAAATATAACTTTCTAGGTTATTTGTTTTTTTCTTTAAATACATTCCACTTCTGGTTTATACGAATAGTACCTAAGAAAAGTTTAAGTACGTGCATTATGTCAAAATTGGGTACGTTACGTTATTATTTCAAATTATTGTATTCTAAAGAGTCATATGTATTTTTACGTAAATTATAAAATGTGTAACTACCTGCCAGATGAAATTGCGCGTTATTGGCAATCACCAGCGTTGCGCACTAAGGACGATGTAAAGCTGCAAGTAAAGATTTGTATTTTAAAATTTTATTTGGTTCATTGATGGACTTCATCCATACGATGTCATGGATTAGGTCCTTCCGTGAACTATTGATTGCAAAATACATACCACCTGATTCAAATATGTATGTATGTGTATTTTTGTGATAAATTAAAATTGTTCAATGCCTAATTGTATTTTACTGTAAATACTGTTTATGTATATACATGTATTAAAAAAATCTTTAAACTCATTTTTATTTAAACACTAGTGGACGCCCGCAGCTTCGCTCGCGTAGAATTAGACCCATTAACGACGTCTGCACGCGTTCGGGTTGCCCACTTGACTTCAAAAACGGCAGTTTCATACTAACCTTGCACCCCCGTTTTACCCCCTTAGAGGGTGAATTTTCAAAAATCCTTTCTTAGTGCTCCCCTACGTTATAAAGGAACCCCTGTGCAAAATTTCAAGTTTCTAACCCTTATAGTTTAGGCCCAGCGTTGATATGTCAGTCAGACAGTCAGTCAGTCAGTCAGCTTCTCCTTTTATATATATAAGATTAGCCTAACCCCGCTGCAACCGCTGCATTGGTGGAGATTGAATGTTTGTTGATCTGATGGATTGTTAGATTACTGGGTTCGGCTCTCCTAGCGTGTTAGCCTTCAGTCCAAATCCAGGAACAAGACCCGCAGTTAGATATTTAAATGTTATAAAAATATTAATAAATCTTAAATAGGTTCATACTATCAAAGACTTTTCTTACTTGGTGGAAATATTTATGGTATGGAATGTAGTTAAAAAACAAACGTTATGTAGTGTTATTTAATTACAATAATTATATATTATTTATTTACATAGTAAGGCTATTGAATGGACTAAAGTAACCATGTAAAGTGTACAGTAATTATCTTTACAAGTTTCTACTAACTACGATATAATTCGTTATAATATTTACACCTAACACTACATTTTACATAATAGATCAGTCTGTTAACAGTTATCTTATTGTCACTATTACACTCGTAAATTAGCGGATTAAGTTTGTATGATTCAACAAATACTAGTACTGCGAGCCAGTTTAAAAAAAACATTATTAAAAACGACTTCGCATAAATAGAAAGTATTTGTATGGGTATTTTGCATCGGGCTAAAGTTAATTGTTTTAATTTTTATTTAGTTTTAATCTACTTTCCAACAATAAATGGTGTATACTAACATACATATAGCAGCTCTCTTGCTCCCACATTGTTGTAAGTGTATATTGTGCAGTCTTTCTGCAGAAGTTAAGTGGGGGAAGGGAGGTGCTCTAAGCATGAAAGTATACTCCATCATACGCCTTGTCGTATGACATTGGTTGTTGCTTCATTACAGGTGTATGTGGGTATGCTTGATTTTATTTGATCTCCGGCTCGATGTACAGAGGTACGCCTCCAGTTTAAAACTGGTAGTCGTCTGGCTCCGCTGAACGGTGCATAATGATGTCCAATGATGTAAGGACGCTGGATTCCGGTATGCTTACTGCCGCGACACTGTAAGAACACCACAATCTCTGATAATATCACTCCTGGTACTGATATGGATTTCATCCTCATCCATCGTTAGGTATTTATAATGAAGTGTAATTAAGGTAGCTTGGATGGGGGGGGGGGGGGAAGTTATATGTGCTCTAAAAGTAACACAATCTGTAATTTTTGGGCTTATATTTGACGTATTCTTAAAACGAAATGTGCCATTTGCGAGCACTTCAGTCAGACTGAAGGTAACGTTTATACCTAGAAATGCTCTAATTTATCATTGGTCGACACTTTCAGTTATATAAAATGTACTCTGTGGTCGACACAACACCGAGTACGACTACTAGGTACTAGTACTACTCACAGAGTACATTATCTACTACATTTTCTCTAGCTTATAGTCTATATAGAGATAGAGATATACATAAGATATATTAGATAGACTGGCTAATTACTAGATAGGCTGCTATTGCTTGTTTTCTGAAGCTTGCCATAGATAAAGGCAATATATTATTGAATTTAAAAAAATAAATGGTATGAACAAGAAATCTTACGGAGGGCTCGGGCTTAATTGACGAATTTCTTCTATCTCTTCTTCTTTCCTCTTCTCGATCTCTATATTGTGCTGTGTGGGACGCGTCCTAAAAAACAGTTTATTAAATAGAGAGGTAGGTATCTAGGTACTAATCCTATAATCCTAGTCTAATTACCTAGGTATAGGAAGTTTTTTCCAAAACCTAGCCTCCCTTTTTACTCAGTATTAGCTACAAAAGGTTAACATTAAACTTTGTACACTTCAAGTTGACTCCTTAGGTAAATATGTACATTATGTAAGTGGATAGGTAAATTATGTAAATATTTATATAGGTAAGCTACCCGACATATCTGAAATGTGCTCTAAAAGTAACACTATCTGTAATTTTTGGGCTTAGATTCGTGTCAATATTTGACGTATTCTTAAAACGAAATCAGTCAGACTGAAGGTAACGTTTATACCTATAAATGCTCTAATTTATCATTGGTCGACACAACACCGAGTACGACTACTACTAGTAGGTACTACTCACAGAGTACATTTTCTACTACATTTTCTCTAGCTTATAGTTTATTAGATAGACTGGCTAATTACTAGATAGGCTGCTATTGCTTGTTTTGTGAAGCTTGCCAGAAAAGGGCAATATATTATTGAATTTTAAAAAATAAATGGTATGAACAAGATATCTTACGGAGGGCTCGGGCTTAATTGACGAATTTCTTCTATCTCTTCTTCTTTCCTCTTCTCGATCTCTATATCGTGCTGTGTGGGACGCGTCCTAAAAAAACAGTTTATTAAATAGAGAGGTAGGTATCTAGGTACTAATCCTATAATTCTAGTCTAATTACCTAGGTATAGGAAGCTTTTTTAAAAACCTAGCCTCCCTTTTTACTCAGTAGTAACTACAAAAGGTTAACATTAAACTATGTACACTTCAAGTTGACTCCTTAGGTAAATATGTACCTATGTAAGTGGATAGGTAAATTATGTAAATATTTATATAGGTAAGCTACCCGACATATCTGAAATGTGTTAGACAGCAAAATAAAATTTTATCTTAATTCGTGGTCCCCTAACGGATTTTATCTGAAGTTTTTGAAAGAGCTGGTAGCTAGTAGATATTATTATCTATAGTGAAAACTAAATAGCTGTAGGAACTTAGGCAAAAAGTATTAAATCCTATATCTTACTCGGAGGCTTCTTTGCAGGTCCCTTGGCCCGCAGGATCGTCGCTAGTTCCTGGACACGAAAGGTCCAATCTGCAGAGACATTGAGAGAGATTAACATTCATACATCTATATAATAAAAATGAATCGCAAAATGTGTTGGTAAGCGCATAACTCAACAACGCCTGGACTAATTTGGCCAATTCTTTTTTTAAAATGTTCGTTGAAGTTCAAGGATGGTTTTTACGGCGAGAAAAATTTGAAAATTCATCCCCTAAGGGGGTAAAACGGGGGTGCAAAGTTAGTATGAAGCTTTGCCGTTTTTGAAGTTAGTGAATGTGTAACGCGAGCGAAGCTGCGGGCGTCCACTAGTTAGAAATAAACAAAGGTAAAACTAGGGTAAGCCTAGCTTAGGTTTTATTCATAACAAATTAATAAACTTATTTTAACTACAGAGTGTTTTGTCTTCTTTATTCAAACTTAAATCAGAACTTACAGAAAGTCAAAAAACATAATATAGCTCTATTAGGCCTAGAATACATTATTATATACAGTGTATAATCTATGATCTTACTTAGATACCCGGTATCGAGCCCTGTAGCTAGCAGGGTCGTCACTAGTGCTAGGAATCGAAGGGTCCCATCTGTAATTTTTATTATTGATTATGAAACTGGCAAATAGGACCATATAAATTTTATGAATATTAAATTACTTACAATTTTGACTACCTAGAAGGTAGATACATAAGTAGAGTACCTTTTTTTATGGATACAAGATAGCAAACGAGCTTGCAGCACCACCCATTCGCTGCCGCCCATGTCAACTGTGACTGACTTTGAACAAGACTCAATTAGGGACTGGGATGGTTAGTCTAATTAGTTGCGGAGTTAATTAGAACATTAGTTGGTCAGTTCGTTAGTAGGTATGAGGACTGGGGACTGTTAGAGATAGTTAGTCCTGTTAGTTGATGTTAGTCCAGTTAGTACTTGTTAGTAGGAGTCTCGTTCTAAGTCAGTCACAGACGTGTTGCTACCCTTGAGGACTAAGATGGTCGCCTCTAAAGAAGTGTAACCGGAAACCACACCCTTCCAACCGGACCATAATTGCTTTAAAAACAATTATTACACGGCAGAAATGATGCTAGGTACCGTGGCGGGCTGTGGTACTGCCCCGGACGAACTCTATAATATGGAACCAATTAGGTTTCTTATAAAACCTATTTGGTTCCCTATAGGCTCTACCACTAGATTGCTAAGGAGCTTCATAAATACTATAGGTACATATATATAAAATCTTACTTTATCCTCTGTTCGGCTTTGCGGCTAGCTTGACCGTCGCTAGTAACAAGAATCGAAGGGCGCAACCTGCAGTTATTGTTTTTTTAAAGAAGGTAAAAGTCACACATTATTTAATACACTTTAGCAATAGGCAGGAAGCCGAATAAATTTATTTATTTATTTATTATATACATACCTATTAAAAGTTTATATCGTCTTACTTTTTGAATATTATCTACAATTATAATCTATGATCTTACTCAGTTATCCAATATTGTTCCTCGTGGAATGTAGGAATCACTGGGTCACATCTGTAATTATTATGTTTGGTTGAGAGATAGGCAAAAGGACAAATTTATTTAATTGAATTTTATAATGAATATCAGAAGACTTTTACAATATTGACTACCTAGAAGATAAAGTAGAGTACCCAAAAATATTTAAAATAATTTTGATAGGTATGAAGCGTAATAAATATCTAAAAGCTTACTCTATGTCTTGTTGGACCTTGTGGCTAGCGGGATCGTCACTAGTGCTTGGAATCGAAGTCTCCTTTCTGTAATATTTATTATTAATTGAGAGATAGGAAATAGGACTTAATAAATAATATGAATCTCAAACTACTTTTACAATATTGAGTACCTTTAAGGTACCTACATAAGTAGAGTAGGTACCTAAATCAATTTAAAATTTTGATTGGTAATAAATACACCTAAAATCTTACTCTATCTGGGGCTGGACCCTGTGGCTAGCGAGATCGTCGCTAGTACCAGGAAGTGAAAAATAGTCCAATCTGAAATTATTGATTTCTTTTAAATTTGTTAAAAGTTAGACAATATTTAACAGACTTTTGCAATAGTACAGACAAATTTATTCATAAAGTTTTTATTAAAAGTTTATATCGTCTTGCTTTTAGATTAATGTACAGTAGGTATATAATCTATGAACTTACTTAGATATTACTATCCGGTATTCTTCCTTGCGGAATGAAGGATTCACTGGGTCACATCTGAAATTTTTATAATTGGTTGAGAGATAGCCAAAAGGACTAAATAAATAATATAATATCAATAAAACATTTTTACAATATTGATTAAGAAAAGAAAGTACTAGAGTAGAGAACCTTAATATTTTAAAAGTAATTTTGATTGCGAAATAAGTATCTAAGTATAGCTAAAATCTTGCTCTACTTGGTGCTGGGCCCTGTAGCTAGCGGGATTGTCGCTAATGCTAGGAATCGAAAGGGTCCCATCTGTAATTTTTACTACTGATTGAGAGATAGGCAAAAGGGTCAAATAAATTATTAGAATATTAAAATACTTTTACAATATTGAGTACCTGGAAGGTACTAATATTATAAATGCTAAAGTAACTCTGTCTGTCAGTCTGTCTCATTTTCACGCCCAAACTACTGAACCGATTTAAATGAAATTTGGTACACAGATAGTCTACAGCCTGATAAAGGACATAGGCAATTTTTAATTGGTAAAAAGTGTTGTAAAGGGTTCAAAAGGAGGATGAAAGGTTGTATGAAAGTATTGTCATTTTCAGAACTAGAAGCTTAATCTAATAATTCCACGCGAGGGAAGCTGCGGGCGTCCACTAGTTTAAAATATTTTTTAGTGGTAGGTATGTAGCGTAATAAATATATCTAAAATATTACTTTATCTGGTGTTGGGCCCTGCGGCTACCGGGATCGTCGATAGTGCCAGAAGTCGATCTGTAATTATTGATTAGTTTTAAAGTAAGTAAAAGTGGACATTATGTTGCAATAGGTAGGTAGCTCGGTCATAATGTTACTCCAAGGTGTAGGTACCTTTTAAGAGCATTAGTTGGACTGATCCCTAGAAGACTACAGGAAGCCATTGGATTCAAAGAGTACTACAGTCTGGGTGTATTTGCTAATGGAATCCTGTGCCTGACTTGGATGGGATGGATTGCTACTATGTACTAAGAATGCATAGGTAGGCTACAAGCTACATTAGTTAGCGAGTAAGCTAATTTCAACGCAGGTACACGCAACGCAATGCTTATATCATTATACCATCGGGGACCTGCAGGCTGAAGTGGCATCGTTGCCGAATGAAATAGCAATCACTATGTTAGCAGTGGAGATCAAAATAATAACATTAACACGCGTCGCGGAGAATACGTCGCATTGCCATCGAGTTGCGTCAGCGAAACTGACTCAACAGATCGCTGTCCTCGTGCGTGGTAACGTAGCCGCTGCCCATTCCCAACCACCCCCCTTGGAGATGTTGCCTGTAGTTGTGACGTCAACACCTCAACGTGACTACGCCGCGGCTGTCACACGCCTACAATTCGAAAAGCAGACTAAATTGAGGATAGAGAGTGGCAGCGGAAAACACGCAACAAACCTCCTTGTAATGCAAAGCATAAGCGACCCACAAGGATGGTATCATCAAGGTGGAGCTCACGAAGGGGAGGCCTCGTTGTCGCAACTAATGTGGCACTGCACCGAAGGCCTGCGATCTCGTTGGAGTACTTGGAGGTGAGTAAGAGTGTCGAAAAACTAGAGGCGTATAGGTACACGCGGTCGGCTTCGGTTTGTTGTACGCGTCCCAAAGGAACATCTGTGAACTATCCTGAACGAGGAGCTGCGGCCGAAGTCGTGGTCCGCAAATTTCGCGGACGTCAGCGGACTCCGGGTATCACTGGACCCGCGAATACTAAAGCGATGTTATAAAATTGTTATTAGTCATGTTATTGTCTTTGTTGCCTGGTTTTGTTAATGGTCTTGTTGCTTGAAATAAATGCATAATACTGTATATTATTATTATTTGTATCCCTATTATTATACATCTTCTTCTACAGACTTTTGACAGGCCCGTTGGCGCAATCGGTATTGACCCTGTCTTATTGCGCCAAGGGTCGTGGGTTCGAACTTCGAATCCCACTCAGAACAAATATTCTGTTCTGTCTGGATGTAAATATTATCTATTTAAGTATGTATTTAAAAATATCTATGTATGTATATCAGTCTCTGTTTCCGGATATCTTACTTAGATATCCGGTATCGAGCCCTGTGGTTAGCAGGACCGTCGCTAGTGCTAGAAATTGCAATTATTGATAAGTGTCCAATCTGCAATTAATGATTTATTACAAGGCCAATAGGAAGAGTAGGAGGTAGCGTCCATAGCCCAGTGGCTCGCTTCGATTCAATGTGATCGAAAGTGTTAAGCAACGACTGGCGCGGTCGGTTTGTGGATGGGTGACCGCTAGTGGCAAAAATTTCATGGGCGCTACCGTGCTTCGGAGGGCACGTAAAGCCGTCGGTCCCGGTTGTTTTCAATGCTGGAAACAGTCGTTAAGCCTTGTCGAAGACCTTCGGGTGGCTTGAGAACATTCGACACTGGGTTGGCCACTAACCCCTCCACCAATCCGCATTGGAGCAGCGTGGTGGAGTATGCTCTAGACCTCCCGCAGAAGTGTCTGTGGAAGAGACCCGTGCCCAGCAGTGGGACGTCTATGGGTCGCAACGAATAGGAAGAGTAAAACTGTTAAAGTAATAGTATATTTAAATCTTACTTAGAGATCCATCTTTGGCCCATGTGGGTAGCAGAATCGTCGCTGGTACTAGGACTCGCTGGTTCAAATCTGCAAAATATTGAACGTTAATAACGTAAAAAATGAACTTAATTGAATTTAATAGACTTTTTCAAAAGTGGCCTGTTCACTCACTTTTGTAAAAGCCTTAAACAACTAGCCTTGCACTCAGCGCCGCACGCTTAATATCGTTTTTCCGTGCAGGGTTTTATTCACATACACGACAAAAAATAATTTTCTACGTAATTGCTTATTATAAAATGAAACCACTGCCAATAGAGCCCTGCGAATGGAGTAGGTACTTATGTAAAAAAGATACTAAAGGTAGCATTCGGTTCTTAGCGACCGCGACGCGCGACCGCGACCCGCGACCGCAACCGGGTCGCGCGACCACTGCTTCGTATGGATTTATATGGAGTACTAAAATAATGTCTTTGACATGTAAGAAATCTCACATTGGTTTCGTCTTCTTCAGTTGACATGCAGGACAATCGCTTATCTTTACGTCTAGATGTGTATCCAATCTGAAAATAAATTAATAGTTTAAGAAAACTAAAAAAACACGCTTTTATAAAAAATCCAACTAAAAAAGAAGTCTAGCCTAACCTAATCGTGGTCAAAGTTCATTCCAAGACCTTACCATAAGTGCAAACACGACTATGATACGATATTCCATCATGAAGTTTCAGTTAATATCTTCCGGCTCCATAATCAGATCAGTTCGACAGTACCATATTATTGTATTGTCATCAGAACTACATACAGCTGCCAATTTTCATTACGCTACGATCCTTGGAAGATGGTTAAATTAGCTATCTTAGATTCCTCTTTATAGTAGTTAATATCTTCCGGCTCCATCATCAGATCAGCTCGACAGTACCATATTATTGTATGTGTCTCAGAAGTACATACAGCTGCCAATTTTCATTACGCTACGATCCTTGGAAGATGGTTAAATTAACTATCTTAGATTCCCTTACATTGTGAGTTACATACAAGTCGACCTAATATAAGCATGTTAAAAAGAGAAATTTATTGAATAAGTAGCTATTATATGTTAAAAAAAATAAACCTATTTTAGTTATAGAGAATTTAATCTGCTTTATTCAAAATCAATTCAAAATTCAATGGAATATAAAACAATGTGTGACAATACGCTTTAACTATCTTACCTATACAGAAGCTTATAGAGAGAGAGTTATTAGGTAATATGCATTAAATAGTGCTAAATCGCTCCATAACCATTGCATTACGGAACTGAAACTCATAGTAGGCTGACTCCTACTATGAGACCCTACAAAAAACAAAAGACCGCAACAAGAACACATCAATGTTTGCATTTCGAGACGAACTTACTTTGCTGTCACGTGCAAAAGAAAAAAGTGCATGCTCTCTACGCATAGGTCTCTACCGCACTACATTCTGACAAAGTTGATTTACCGGAAAGTTTTACAAACAAACGAAGGGGGATGTGAATACATTCGATCGACTTTGTCATACATACATCAATATCATACATACATGTTCTTCGCAAAACTCGTCGCTCGAGCATTTGTGTCTTTTACGGAAATTGCATTTATCTAACACCACTGCGAAACAAGTTTCCAAGAATAGACAAATTCATCTGAACATTAGTTATGTCATTTGGAGGACCGATTTTATTCACAATGTTCCGATGCATCTCCAAATAAGTATTGGTGGTATATTAGAATAGATTATTATTTAGATATATTAGATTTTTGATGATCCAGCCAAAGCTGAAGGAGATTCAAAATCGGGAGGATGTTTATTTTGTTCCAGGTCAGAAAACCAAAAAAAAGAGCACCAAAGGAAGATCTTTTTTTCCTCTTATCTTATCATCTACTATACTAATATTATAAAGAGGAAAGATGTGTTTTTAATATTATAACACTTTTTTACATTTTAAAAGTTGATAAAAGTGCCGACAATAATCAAACCGTATTATTCATACCTCTGTATTAATCCATATCCCATTCAATGATTATTATTTATATTTATTTTTTATTGAAGACGGTTTCAATGTTGGCTGTTAAATAGGTACTTTTTAAATTATTAAAATCGGAAATTACATTCAAAAGATATAACGAATTTAAAAATGTCAATCTAAAGAAAATAATCCATATCCATACTAGTCCCTACTAATATTATAAATGTGAAAGTGTATTTGTTTGTTTGTCCGGCTTTCACGTCGCAACGAAGCTATTATATGGTATGGTTTTTGTGTGTGGAGATAGTGAGGAGGATGGAGAGTGACGTAGGCTACTTTTTACCGCGGCAAAACATCCTCATGTAAAAATATCGATGTTTTGTTATTTGCTAGATATTTAGTTCCGGATGTTGTTAATAAATGGCGTTGTCATGTATGATAAACAACTTGACCACGCGGGCGGAGCCGCGAGTAAAAGCTAGTGCAATAATAAAATAATGTGGTGTGGGTGGCCGGCCCC
Organism: Carterocephalus palaemon; assembly: GCA_944567765.1. Classification (NCBI taxonomy): domain Eukaryota; kingdom Metazoa; phylum Arthropoda; class Insecta; order Lepidoptera; family Hesperiidae; genus Carterocephalus; species Carterocephalus palaemon. Next base: position 6,285,179 of record OX155637.1, on the reverse strand, counting down.
GCGCAGCGTAGTCTTAGATATATTACTCAAAAAAGATTAATAGAATTGATGAATTGCTTCATATTAGCAACAAATGTTAACAGTTCAATTAGCTTCGACCCATAGACGTCTCACTGCTGGGCACGGGTCTCCCCCACAGACACTGCTGCGGGAGGTCTAGAGCATACTCCACCACGCTCCTCCAATTAATAAAATCACAGCTCAGCGTAAACATGAAGGAAAAGTGGTTGTCTATGACTGATACTGGTAGCACAAATGGTACTTTTCCACTACTAATAATTTCCTACCACCAATTTACCACTACTAATAATTTTAAATAAAGAACATTTTTAAAATAGTTGTCAATATTATGTTGTCGATCTAGTTCGTGTTCAAATTATCAACTACTGTACAACAAAATATAGTACTGAACTTACCAAATCAATCACACTTAATCCGAAAAAACAGTTTGTATCTTAGTCATAGTATGTGTGAAAATATACAAGGACAATTTAAAAATTGTCCTTGTATACCTACCTTGGTTCGGTTGGTCGACGCGACATGTCTTCCCATTCAGTATCGTTCCTGAAAATATTTATTATGTATAATATAATTATATACCTAACATTGGATACCTCATACTTATAATATTATTCACGCTAAAATGTAATAGGAGGAGTCCTCGCTATCTATGGTCCGTATTATTAAATCAAATTCTAGTTTGAGGATTGAACCAATTAACATAACATCACGCTTGTACTCTCCAAAGGGGTAGAAAATGGTGTGTAATACTCCCACACTCCACCAGTTAAGTTTGTTCTCATGTAAAAGGTGGTGAGGCCATTGATATATGTATATGTTACCACGGTGAGGCTAAGCAATTAAACAAACTACTACCCAATGCAATACTTACGCGCGGTACCGAACTGCGTGGGTAAATCGGTCATTTCTTGTATTATAACTAGGACAAATTACGTCGAGGACCTAAAATATTACGAGTATACCTCAACCTTAAGTTGGTTTTAAATACAAAAAGTATAGCCTTTTTTGACCGCAATCAGTAATCTAAGAACCTAAGACACTAATTATTGTTTTAAATATACAAAAATGTAATGTATAAAAGGGACTGACTAACCTAGTACGTAGAACCTGGCAGTCGGGGCAATGATTTGGGGAATGTGGAATCTGTACTCTGAAAAAAAAGGTGCATACTCGTATGTAAATGAATTATCTATTAATAAATAAGTAAGTAGAAACAAAACTAGTAGGTAGGCAGATATGTATAATAAACTTCCCACTTTTCACATGTTACGTTTAGGTCCCAGCCCATGAAACTTTCTATCTAATTACATTAAGACCAGATTTAAAAAAAAATAGATAACTTTGTCTTAATCTAAGTAAAAGTTGAGATAAAACGTTGTTCTTATAATTTAGATTTATCACATAAAGGCACGTACGTAGGTTTGATGTCACGGATTCCGAGATCAACTGGGTCGTGTGGTTGTAATTCGAGATCTGGGAACTCCAATCTGGAAATAGAATTAGGTACGGGGTGCGAAAAATTCGGGATGATAATAACATAATTAATAAACCCAATTAATAATTCCTAATACTTATCTTTCATTTCGGGCATGCTGTACCTATACGCTATTAGTAAGAAATACTCGCTGCGACCCATAGACGTCCCACTGTTGGGCACGGGTCTCCTCTCAGACTGGTAAGCCTTAGTCCACCACGCTGGCCAAGTGCGGATTGGCAGACTTCACATGCCTTCGAGAACATGAAGTACTCTCAGGCATGCAGGTTTCCTCACGATGTGTCCTTCACCGTTATAGCAAGTGACATTTAAATTCTTAAATCGCACATAACTTAGAAAGTCATTGGTGCGTGCCGCTGGGGGGGAGGGGGGGGGGCAGCCCAGTTAGCGGTGACAGCCCAGTGGCTATCGAACTCGCCTCTCACTCGAGCGGTCCGGGTTCAAACCCCAGCGGCACGCACCAATGAAGAAATACTAAAATGTATTAAATATGAAAAATAAAGTACTAGGTAGAAGTGATAAGTATCATTTTGTACGGTCGAACACATAATATCCTACATTACCGGCCCGTTTGTTCAATAGGTACTGACCCTACATTCTGCGCCGGGGGTCGTGAATCCCTCTCAGGACAAACATTCCTGTGACAAACACTTGTGTTTGGATGTCTGGATGTCTGATCTAATGTTAATATTTATGTATGTAAATCAGTCTCTGACACCCATAGACTTTGCCTAGTTTGGGGTCAGATGTGTGTGAGATGTTCATGATGTTATTTATTTATTTATTTATACTATAGATTGTAACAAAATCTAAAAGGATACATATATGTAGTTTGATGTTGGTAATTAAAACAATAAACAAACTTATGGCGTACATATTCTGTTTTTCTGCAAGAAATATTTTAGTACAAAACGCAGTGGCGATTTTCACCTGTTTTTCTACTGACTGTAGGTATGCGATTGCAATATTTAGATGTCTAGAAATCTAGATTTAGATCTAAATAGTCTGTTAGGATAAAGTAAAAGAGACAGTTTATCCAGGGGAAGGCATTATTTATTTGGTGACTAATAACTGGAGAGTCGACATGATTAATTAAAGTAACTTTTTTCAATATAGGTCTTGGTATAAAATTATTGTATGGTATGCTTGCAGAATATTTTGCTGAAAAACAATAGAATATTGTAAGGTATTTATGCTGAGCCACGCCAGCTGTTGATTTTTGGTAGGATAGGTAGGATTGCAAAAATCGCATTGCGAGAATCATGTTGCCTATGCTACAAAAAAAACTGTTATTAAATATAAATTTGCAGCAATTAACGCTTTTTAAATTAAATCAAGATGTTACAGAAATCACAGCTCAGCGTAAACATGAAGGAAAAGTGGTTGTCTATGACTGATACTGGTAGCACAAATGGTATTTTTCCACTACTAATAATTTACCACCAATTTACCACTACTAATAATTTTAAATAAAGAACATTTAAGATAGTTGTCAATTTTATGTTGTCGATCTAGTTCGTGTTCAAATTATGTACTGAACTTACCAAATCAACAGTTTGTATCTTAGTTATGTGTGTGAAAATATTTAAATTGTCCTTGTAACCTACCTTGGTTCGGTTGGTCGACGCGACATGTCTTCCCATTCAGTATCATTCCTGAAAATATTTATTATGTATAATATATTATTATATACCTAACATTGGATACCTCATATAATATTATTCACGCTAAAATGTAATAGAAGGAGTCCTCGCTATCTATGGTCCGTATTATTAAATCAAATTCTAGTTTGAGGATTGAACCAATTAACATAACATCACGCTTGTACTCTCCAAAGGGGTAGGAAGTGGTGTGTAATACACCCACATTCCACCAATTAAGTTTGTTCTCGTGTAAAAGGTGGTGAGGCCTTTGTTATATATGTTACCACGGTGAGGCTAAGCAATTAAACAAACTACTACCCAATGCAATACTCACGCGCGGTACCGAACTGCGTGGGTAAATCGGTCATTTCTTGTATTATAACTAGGACAAATTACGTCGAGGACCTAAAATATTACATTTGGTTTGTTATTGTTGCACATAACTGTATTTATTTCAAAAAATGATAATTCCAACTTAAGCAGACAAGGTATTTGAAAAACGATTTTTCTATTGAATTTCGGTACATCATTTGGGACTGGGAAATAAAGTAGGTATGAAAGGTAAAATGTCCAAACATTATGGCCGCTCTGAATTCATCATTACTATTAACTTAGCTCTAGGCGGGCTGCCTGTGCGAGGCTCGTACAGAGTTAGGTACTTGCCGTGACCATAAAAATTTGGAGACTACTGTAGGTACTTAAGCGGGAAGGTACATTTTATTAGCATAGCAATTCTTTAAAATTATTTATTTACCTCCTGGTTTCTAAAACAATAAATATATGAAATCAGAAATCCTTGTAAAGATCGGAAAAAGTAGGCGAAGAAGGCCCATATAGCAAATGTTATTGTAGTATGCTCTAGCGGTGCGCTCGACATACTCATCCAGTTGCTAATGCCCAATAAGGGAATTAGGAGCATTGCCGCGCGCACCGCCGCCCTGAAAAAAAAGATTAATAAATATGACGCAGTAAAATAATGAAACCGCGCTATGATTATATCCAAATATAATCATAGCGCGGTATAGCATATACATCCGAATGTATATCAAGATTTCGAAGGGTGTTGTGATAATTTACCGCATGATAGTTATATGGAATGGCTCTAAAATATCTTACAAGAGTGAGCTCGAGAAATTATCATAAATGTTTATTTTCATTGATTTTATCAATTGGTTACTTATTCGACGACTCCGCTTTGGGAGACCCTGGGAGACCATTACTCGCCGGCCAGATATTTATTTGGCGGATTATTATTTGACGGGTAGCGGTCATGTTGGTTTGTTGGTTATTAAATTTTGTTGTTTTCTGTGTAGGAAATCGAACAGAAGCGTAGGCGTGATGCAAGCATTTGCTGAAAATTTTTTTCTTCTTCTTTCAAAATAAGCGACTACCCATCCCACTTTTTGGCATGGGTCACTCTCACAGCTTCATAGCTCATACTCCGTTACGCTGCTCCAATGCGGATTGGTGGAGGATTTAGTGGCCATACCACTCTAAGCTTCGTCTTCCTGGTTGCTTTACAAAAACGACCGGGACCGACGGTTTAATGTGCTTTCCTAAATAGGTGTACTAAAGAAGCGGTCATGAAATTTATCAAAAAGCGATCCCATTTACTACATACCGACCGTGCCTAACGTTGCTTGAATCGGTGGATCATGATTATCATCCATGTTAGGTAAGCCTACAGTCAAACTCTAGAGTTCCTAGCTGCACACTGCCCGCGGCTTGAGCCTGTCAGCGTCCTTCACCAACAGAGCCGTCGAAAAGGCAACCAATTGAACAAAACAAGGAAAGTACACACCTACTTGCATAATTATTTCAGTCGAATAGTCCGGTAAAATAGACGTAGATACCGATTCTGTATAATAATCAGAGGGTAGAAAATCAATATAATTATACTACCGTTTCATTATGATACTGCGACCTGAGATAAGAATAAGAACTTAGTAGGTACAAACAAAGTCTTATCACTTTTCCCATGTAGTATTTCGAACTAGCGGGACAAACTATTTGATTGGTTTTTAAAAACCGTCTTTTTACATGGATATAAGATAGAAAACGAGCATGCACCATCACCCATCCGCTGCCGCCTGTGACAACTGTGACCAACTTTGAACAAGACTCAAATATTGACTGATATCGTTGTAATGGTCCAATTAACAGAGGGTATGAATTAGCTCTCATACTCGTATTATTATAAATATATTCCTTGCCAATCTATAAATAGATGTATAAAAATAAGGCAATACTTTTCACACTTGATTAAGCTAGTACCAAAATTATTACTTACTTCACTCGTTGCATTTCCGTTGTGTGATTTTGAGACAGCTTTGTAAGTAAAATTTTAACCACCACCAACATGATAATCAGGTTCATCTGGAAGGAAACATATAAATAATGATTACCTAGGTAATAACCGTTACACTTCCTACATCCAGGGCCGGATTTAGAGGTGTGGAGGCCTCGGGCAACAAAGGAGTGGAGGCCCCCTGGCCCCAAATTGTTTTCTTTCCCTTTTTTGTGGAGACCCGGGGCTGTAGCCCCGGTTGCCCTCCCCTAAATCCGGCCCTGGACAAGATTGGATTGACAGACTGCACATAGCAATCAGACTATGATTAAGAACTCTGAGGAATGCAGGGTTCCTCATGATGTTTTTCTTCACCAATAAAGCCGGTGACATTTGATTTTCTTAAAACGCATTTAATAGGGAAAGTCATTGGGGCATGTCACTTGGATTTGAATCAACAACCATTCAACATGTGAGGGGAGTTCGACAGCCACTGGTGTATCACCGTACGGCTTACTGCAGTGCAAAGGAGCGCCAAAAATTGGCATCGATCTGTGGATCGCATCGACCTGATGACTCTAAAACTAGTCTACATAGGGAAGCAAGCCACATGCTTACTTGAATATTTTCATTTTTGTAAATCGCACGATCAGGACTTACGGAAATTATTACTAGACGGGGTGCTTGTAGTATCCAGTAAATCGAGTCCAGATTGTAACCGAACCAGCACCTAAAATAATTAAGAAAATTATAATATACTGTTTATTACATAACTTAACATCGTGTATTTCCCCGAAAAGAAGGCATAGGTGTGTTGCAGTAGGTAACTACCTAAGGTACGCTACACTTCACTCGGAGTTGCGGAGTTAGGCAATTGGGTCAGCGACTTAGCAATCGCTTTTGCGACCACCTCACTAACAACTTTCACAAATATTATAATATTAGAAAGATAGTATTGGATGATATACATCAAGTATCTAGAAATAAAATAGTAGGTAAATACAAAACATACTTGTTGACATCTTCAGGCTCATATCGCAGCACGGCCGCTACAATCCAAGCGATGGTGTTTATCAAGGAACATATATACCCTCCAAAGATAAGTAATTTGTAAGAGAAACGAGGCCGCAGAGCATTCGCACAGACAGTTCTGTACAGATGCATGCCTTCAATAAGCATGAAGGCAAAACTGCTTGACGTTAAATATTCATTGAAGGAATAGATGATTTTGCACAAAATGTCCTGAAACAACGAAACAACAAGAGTTTCGGAAGATCGTCAGACCAGTGATTACATAGGTACATACTTACATAAAGAAAAAATTTAAATCTCATATAAATGTAACAATTTATATCTTATACAACATGGGTATTTCTAAAACATCACTTAGTGGATAGCTAGGCTGAGATAGGTCAAAATAATATTAAGTACCTATTAAAATATGTTTATTATTTTATTTTATTATTATGATTGATTGATCTTATGAGTAAAAATTTCGCGTCGGCAATAAATCATATTGTGTACAAAGTGTGTACTTAGTACCTACTCTTATGAGTAACTAATTTGTGATTCACTAAGAGGTCTAATAGAACTTGCTATTGCATCATATCAATAAACGCCTTCCGACGATATCAATCGCTTTCGCAAATGCAGGTAGATAGTTAATATAAATTAATCAATAAAACATAACAAAATAATTTTTAGACAAGGACTTACCCACTCCGCCAATAGGTTCAAAGCTTCTTGGTCAGTGTATATTATTAGAGTGGTTATACACTGACCAAGTAACACACTAAAAAGATGCATGTGAATCTTTGTGCGTTCATTCTGCAATTGCCTGAAATAAATGAAAAATATACAGGCGAATGAGAACCTCATTTTTTTTGGAAGTCGGTTAATTTATCACTCGTTACTATTAAATCTAAACCGGTTATAACACGAATTAAGATCAAAGAAAACAATGAAATATCTAATCAACCCTGACCCGATTATAAATAAGTACATATTATTTATCTGCGAAATAAATATCTGCCCGCTCTGGTGCTCGGGATTCGAACCCGGAGCCCGCGGTTTGGGAATACTTAGAGTCACTCACCATCACTATCAGAATGCCGAAAAACGTTCCTCTGATTTACAATTGCATAAGCTTCCACCAGCATAGTAATAACTTTAATAATTGTTACAATCTAGCTTCTGCCCGCAGCTTCCGCAACAAAAAATGTTATTAATTAGAGCCAGCCCCATCTGTTGTCGGTGATCCAGACAATTTTTAATAAACGTGCAAACCATCATAAGTGCTTATCTCGGTTATCGTTTAACTATGAGCCAAGTTTCATTCAAATCCATTTTTAAGCTTTTCTTTGGTTGAGTAACAAACATCCAAACATCTAAACTTCGAAACTTACAAACTTTCACATTTACAATATTATTAGATCACTCCAGACACCAAGCAATTATTAGACAAGCAAGACTAACACAAGTAGCTTGATCCGCCTGAATTAATATATAGTAGATAATCGTTGCTCTAAGTGTAACGTAGGATAAAAGTTTGTTTGTTTCTGATGTAAGTTTGCAGCTTAGACGTGGACAATATGAATATTGAGCGGCTGTGGGTGGTCTGCGTCTGCTTTTGCTATCTTATATCTATAAAAAGTAACCATGTACTAGGCGGATTGAAAAGTTCTGGGCCTGACATATAAATGTTTATTTTATTTTTACTCTTTCTCTATACATTATTAAATTTTCATAGTACAAAATTTTGATGCAGTAGTATTTGTGGTTTTTAAGTTATAGCGTGCTAAAAGAGACCTAGTGTTCAGTTTTTTTAAAATGGATGAAATTGAACAACGTGCTGGTGATCAAATATCTGTTTAAAAAGGGATTAACACCGAAAGATATCTATGATGATATGACAAAAACATTAGGGGAATCTGGGCCATCATATACCACTGAAAAAAAATGGGAAGCAGAATTTAAACGTGGACGAGAGAGCATTGAAGATGACCCTCGCTCCGGCCGATGTACCACGTCTACGACGGAAGAAACCATCTGCAAAGTGTGTGATCTCATATTGGAAAACCGAAGATTGACTATTAGGGAGATTGCAGACGCTATACGCATTTCGTATGAGCGAACACAAAACATAATTATCAATGAACTCGGATATTCTAAGGTATCAGCCAGGTGGGTCCCTAGACTGCTTTCAGTTAAACATAAACGAATTCGTTTAACAATTTCTCGCGACTGTTTGAAGATGTTTGAGGCTGATCCGCAGGACTTTTTGGATCGTATGGACGAAACCTGGGTTCATCAATATACACCAGAGTCCAAACAACAGTCCAAGTAGTGGAAAAAATCTGATGAACCAATCCCAAAGAAAGCAAAAGCAATTTTATCGGCTGGCAAGGTGATGGCATCAGTTTTTTGGGATGCTCGTGGAGTCATAATGGTGTAAACTATCTTTCAAAGGGCCAAACAATAAACTCTGCATACTATTGCACCCTATTATGTCGTTTGCGTGAAGAAATTAAAGAAAAACGTCCAGGATTACTACGAAAGAAAGTGTTGTTTCACTAGGATAACGCACGCGTTCACACTTCTGTCGAAAGCATGGCTCAAATTCGTGACTGTGATTTTGAACTGCTGCCCCATCCGGCTTATTCGCCTGATTTGGCACCATCTGACTTTCATCTGTTTCTCAACTTGAAAAAACACCTTGGTTGAAGCCGCAGTGAACCAGTATTTTGCAGACCTTATAGAATAATTTTTTTAAACTAGAATAAAAGCTTTGCAAAACAGATGGAAGAAATGCATTGAGTTAGGTGGAGATTATGTAGAGAAATAAAATAATCATTTAGAAAAAAATCGTTTTTTTTAAGGTCGGGCTCAAAACTTTTCAATCCTCCCTTGTATAATTACAAAAATTAAATGTATAATTAAAAATCGTAGGTATATCTTACTTGTTTTTGGCAAAGATGTAAATGGCGACGGATAGCGAAACACTGCTTAAAAGTGTTTCAGTGTATTCCAGGCCTCGGATCCATACGGCGACTTCAAATTTTGCCTGTAACAAAAATACTGTTTTATCTATGATCTATGGGAATTTCTCAAAATAAAGAAAAAAATAGAGATTGCAAATTCTAGGTACTATTAAATAGAGTAATTTGATATTTCGTTTTCCCTTATATCAACAATTTCTACGAGCTAGCGAGATTGCAATATTCCGCGCTACAGTTTCAAAGGCCCGAGGCATATTTCACTGCACGTTCTGTCATCTACGAGTAGTATGTCGTAGGTCTTATTGCTTCCTTACGACCTTACGCTTAAAATCATTCCATGATCTAGCTTCAAACATTTTAAATGATAATGTAAAACCTACATTTGTGTTTAGACATGTTAGTAGCCGTAAAATATGTAAAGATTTAATAGTTTCAATTTTGAATATAAAATAATCTGATAAATTGTGTGACATTGGCACCCTACACTACAGCTATCGGGCGGTTATTTGTAGGTAATAATATAACTAAGTAAAGTTGTGCCTTCACTTAAGAGCACTCCAGTCGACCGTCACTTTTGAAGAATAGGTTTTTACCAAAAATATTGCTGTCGCGCTGAGCCCAACCTTACCCCTTAGCGTGCGATAGAGAGAAGTACAGTCTCGAATTGATTTTACCTACGTAAAATTAAGAAAATCGTCCTTTCGTAATCCCCTGTTTCCTCCTCGAAATCTAGACCGATTTTTCAATATTTCTTTCAGTTAAAATGTAGAACAGGGTCTAAGCTATGCCCGTACGTTTTGCTTTTTGGGATATATTAGTAATTACCAGTTTGCTTGATGTTTGAAAATGTATGTAATAAAAGTCGATTTTTTTGATTTTAAATAAATTTTTTTCTCTTCTATTAATCAAATTATGAAAAAAAAACAAAACGTACAGTCATGGCAGAGGTACGTATAAATCGTATGGTATTTTTTTTTCTTCGGTAACTTCTTTATCCTACGAGGAAACAGGGGACTACGTTTGTATGGAAAAAGTGTCGACTTGTTCGCTTGTGATATCCTCTTAAGCCTGGTGACAAAAAAGATTTCAATGAAGTACTCGTAACAATAATCGTTTACTAATACCGCATACTTAGATGATTTATAATCTGCTTTTTTTCTACATTATGAGGGAAATTTCAGTATGCACTCTTAAATAGAATCATTTAATTTTCTACTCGCCGTCTACTTATCTAGTTAATACATACCTTATAGGGCATCTGTGTTTGGATGTCCGAAATCCGCATGGGGGAAAAAAGATTATCGTCAAAATTAATGTTTAATTTGCTTGATAAAACAAGGATTAAAAAAAATAGTAGGCTGACAATCAAATTTTCAAATCAACCTTTTTATTTACATAGGCAAATACCAGATTGAGGTAATTTTTTTAAATTTATTTTATCCGCTATCAAAACATATCGAGAATATAATTTTTTTATTGTGTTAGGTTGGGGTAAGCTTTTTAAGTTAAAACAGCAAACAAGGATCAAGAAAATCCTTTACAGGTTAAAGTTTGTTAAATCTAAACTTGTTTGTGTCCTAGGTTAGACAATTTTAGGCCTGGGACGTGCCTAGGACAAATTAGGTTGGAATTGGCCAAACAAACAACAATCCAAATTAAATTTGATGGCCGAGAAAATTAATAATATACTCGTAATTTTAGCTTTTTACTTAGCGTGCGATAGAGATAAGTGCAGTCTCGAACTGATTTTACCTACGTAAAATTAAGAAAATCGTCCTTTCGTAATCCCCTGTTTCCTCCTCGAAATCTAGACCGATTTCAATATTTCTTTCAGTTAAAATGTAGAACAGGGTCTAAGCTATGCCCGTACGTTTTGCTTTTTTGGGATATATTAGTAATTACCAGTTTGCTTGATGTTTGAAAATGTATGTAAAAAAAGTCGATTTTTTTGATTTTAAATAATTTTTTTTCTCTTCTATTAATCAAATTATGAAAAAAAAAAAACAAAACGTACAGTCATGGCAGAGGTACGTATAAATCGTATGGTATTTTTTTTTCTTCTGTTACTTCTTTATCCTACGAGGAAACAGGGGACTACGTTTGTATGGAAAAAGTGTCGACTTGTTCGCTTGTGATATCCTCTTAAGCCTGGTGACAACAAAGATTTCAATGAAGTACTCGTAACAATAATCGTTTACTAATACCGTATACTTAGATGATTTATAATTTGCTTTTTTTCTACATTATGAGGGAAATTTCAGTATGCACTCTTAAATAGAATCATTTAATTTTCTACTCGCCGTCTACTTATCTAGTTAATACATACCTTATAGGGCATCTGTGTTTGGATGTCCGAAATCCGCATGGGGGAAAAAAGATTATCGTCAAAATTAATGTTTAATTTGCTTGATAAAACAAGGATTAAAAAAAATAGTAGGCTGACAATCAAATTTTCAAATCAACCTTTTTATTTACATAGGCAAATCCCAGATTGAGGTAATTTTTTTTAATTTTTTTTATCAGCTATCAAAACATATCGAGAATATAATTTTTTTATTGTGTTAGGTTGGGGTAAGCTTTTTAAGTTAAAACAGCAAACAAGGATCAAGAAAATCCTTTACAGGTTAAAGTTTGTTAAATCTAAACTTGTTTGTGTCCTAGGTTAGACAATTTTAGGCCTGGGACGTGCCTAGGACAAATTAGGTTGGAATTGGCCAAACAAACAACAATCCAAATTAATAATAAAATTAATAATATACTCGTAATTTTCTCGCGTTTTCTGTATGTTATACATAAGAATTGTGTCCCAACCTTCGATCAATAATGCACTTATTGATCGAAGGTCCCAACGTGCGTATATTAAAAGCTTTTATTTAACTTCACTCGTATGTATGTATGTATGTATGTATGTATGTATGTATGTCCTGGAATCTTGCAATCAATATTTCACCCACTTCCACTGAAGCTATCGAGCTGAAATTTGGCACACATATTAGGTTCCGATGACAATGCAATAATATGGTACTGTCAAACTGATCTGATGATGGAGCCGGAAGATATTAACTGGAACTTCATGATGGAATATCGTATCATAGTCGTGTTTGCACTTGTTGTAAAGTCTTGTAATGAACTTTGATCACGAGTTTTAAAAAGCTTTTTTAAAAAAAATATTTTTTAACGGTATAATTATTTTAAAATTTAACTAGAGAAAATATCACAAAAAGACAGACACTAATGCGGTAAATGTTGTCTTAGTACAATAACTACTCAACATGATTGAAGTCGAACTTTCAGCGAGAAACTAAAAGGTTTTTGATGTTATCGTGAACATAACTTAGCTACGAGTACTTACCGTTAGATCCGTGGACTTTGAGAAGTTCTCTAACAAGTCCTGCATGTATGGCGGAAAACATTTGATGAAGTTAGTCCAGCCAAGCACGCTGCTCCTGTTGTTCTGGTCAAGCCAGTTACCATCCATATTGCAGTGGCGGATAGCTTCTTCTGTAAATACATTTTGATTAAAATATCTCTACGTTCTAATCTAATTTGCTGACATAGCGTCTTGAAAAAATAATGAGTATTGAAATTTATTTCTCATTATGGTATTTATGGCGATTGCACTAGTAGGTATATCAAAAAAATCTGAGTTTCTAAGAGCAGGATAGCAAAATAAACATGCAGCGACATTTAGTAGGTATTTCACAGCGTATTCATTTTCGATGCTATGCTTTTTTTTTCAGCACTTTCTGTTCGTGTGGATAGTTCGTTCGTTCTAATTTTTACCAAGTAATTATGTAATACGCAATGCCAATAACTAATAATATTTTGTTGCAAAAATACCCGCATTTACGTTTTTTTTAAGAGGTGATATGTGTCATTTCATTAAGTTATTTTATGTTTCATTATTTACTTGAATTGAAATTATTATTAGTCCTGTATAGAAATGAATACTCTAAATAAGTATTATTTTACACAATATTTTATACAATTTACAAAATTTATCACCTAAATATTATATACTAGTGGTCCGCCCCGGCTTCGCACGGGTATTTTATATAAAAATCAAAATTATAATACACATACAAAAACCCTATTTGCGTCAGGTTACTAAAAAAATAAAAATTTAACACGACTTTATTTTACATATATAGATTATAACAATAGTTTCGTTTACGCCTAGTAATATTATATAGCCTATGTCACTCAGTGAAGATGCAGATTTCTAATGGTGAAAGAATTTTTGAAATCGGTCCAGTAGTTTTGGCAGCGCACGCCAGAATAGCTCGCAGATGGTAGATTTTTTCCTACTTACCTACTTGACACTTATCGTCATATTTTGGACAATTCACACAATATCTTTATAAATTTTAGCCTGTGTGTTATTCTGATGTATAAGCTATATTATTGTAAAGTTTCATTAAAATCCATTCAGTACTTTTTACGTGAAAAAGTAACACACATCCATCCATACATACATACATACTTACAAACTTTCCCCTTTATAATATTAGTAGGATAGGATTAGTAAGGATTATACCTTATCAACAGCCCAAAATTTAAGTTTTATGCTTCTAGTTCTTAAAATGACAATACTTTCATACAACCTTTCATCTCCCTTTTCAACCCATTAGAACACTTTTTTCCAATTAAAGTGTCTATGTCCTTTGTCAGGCTCTAGACTGTGTACCAAATTTCATTTAAATCGGTTCAGTAGTTTTGGCGTGAAAGCGAAACAGACAGACAGACATACAGACAGACACTTCAAAACCAAACGTCCAATTTTAATCATTCAAAGACCAAATATTATATAAACTGTAAGTAAATGTAGTCCAAAAAAAATTCAAGATAAAAAAATGATTGTTGTGCCTCACTCGACATAGATAGGTATAGTGTGTCGCGGACTTATTTATAGATATTTATAAGATCTACAATTAATTAGAACATTTTATGGTTCTATCTTTTATAGTTTAGGCAGCGTACGCAAAATAACTAACTTTTCTGGTTGTTTTTTTACACCTTGTGTCCGAAAAACCCAAATATCTTACGGAACCCTATTTTTTTCCAAAATAAAATTTAGCCTATGTCACCCGGGGATGGTGTAGCTTTCCAACAGTGAAAGAATTTTTCAAATCGGTTCAGTAGTTTTGAAGCCTATTCGATTCAAACAAACAATCAAATCTTTCCTCTTTATATATTAGTATAGATTATGTAGTAGGGTGATATTTGCATTTTTATTAGCATTAGTCACGGAGGCAAATAAATTTGGTCAACAACAACAATATTGTTGTTATTGAATAAACCTATTCTAATTTATAGCATTTGAAAAGCAATGCAATGAACATGAAACGCTATAAAATACCTACCAAAGTGTGTTTATAACGAGTTTTAACAGAAAAATACACACATAATATAGATTATTGAACGCTTGCATTTTTAAATAAAAAGCTGAAATTGTTTGTAACCTTGCAAATACCCTAACTAATAACAATAACACATAAATTTCTACGAAAAACATCATGCGAAATAATTACAGATAATAAATAATAAATTTTGCTATAAGCATGTTATTTCAATTATCTTGGTTATTTCTATAACTTTTCAGATGATCGGTACAGAAACGCGTAGGTACTTTTAGCTTTGAACTTTTAGAGTAGATAGATACTTACATTTTATATTGATCTATACTACAATTTTCTGTACACAAAATTGTTACTGTAACGTATTTGTAATGTAGACATACCTATGTAGACTATTTCTTTTGAACCGTGGTAGCTCTTCGCTCTATTACAGGCATTACATTTAAAATATATAGAACAGTAAAAAATCTATAAACTGAAATTAATGTACTAAATCTATTGAAAATAATTCTGCTACTCATTCAAGTTGATGAAACCATAGCAAACCTGTTAAAGTTTTACTTCCAATTGCATTGATATTTTTTAGACCTGAACAGATAAATGATTACACTAATATAAGTGATTACATTAATTTACTTTTTTACCTACTAGAGTATACAAGTTATTACTAATATTATAAAGAGGATCGGAATGAGTGGCGTCGATTGGGAGAGGACAGTTCAGCTGTGCACTATAAAAGATTGATGGATGGATTTCTCGAAACCACACTCACTATCATCACCATCATCTTAATAAATATATTTACATCTAAGGACACTCTTCTGAGCCCAAAAATCACCGAACGATCGAAGATCGGTTTTGAGTGTGTAGTAAAATTCGATTCTACTAGTATTTGATATGTTGAATATCAAAGTCAATAAGTGGTTGATATGATACATTATTGGGAACTAATTTATTGAGTTGTTATTTAAATATTCGAGATGTTATTATGATCAATTGAAAAACATATTGAGCAGTTATTTAATTTAATGGCGGTTGATTAATTATTGCGACAGTAAAACATGGACAGTAATAAAAAATCAATTAGTAGGTTATTTTATCATACAATGTCAATTCTAAAAATAATTGAGCAGTCCAATAACTGAATGAGCCGTAAAAATGATGGAATGGGCGGTTCGATAAATAGTTCGGCCGTTGTAACAAAATCATCCTCAATCAAACTAAACATGATTTTTAGCTATCTGGTATGCGGGAGTAGGGTGCGGGTAAGCGGAGAGTAGGGGAGGGCGTAGGCCCCCCAGTCAAAAAAAGGGGGGCTCGGGGGCGAAGAAAAAACGACACAATCAACTCCAAATTTGTTAGGTTAGGTTCAGGTTTTGTCTATGTTTATTTACGCAAAAAAAGGGACCACACGAAGCGGGGTTCCGTCGACATTTGTGACAGAGTCCGACTTGTCTCACAAAAAATAAAATAGGTAT
Source organism: Carterocephalus palaemon (assembly GCA_944567765.1). Classification (NCBI taxonomy): domain Eukaryota; kingdom Metazoa; phylum Arthropoda; class Insecta; order Lepidoptera; family Hesperiidae; genus Carterocephalus; species Carterocephalus palaemon. Next base: position 6,268,900 of record OX155637.1, on the reverse strand, counting down.
TATTATTATACAATTTGTTTTATTTAATTCCTTCAGGCAAAGCAAAAGTAATTTAATTTTTCATTACTATTTAAGTTGGTACTGTTTTTTTATTTTATTTTACCACCTCATTGCTTATAGAATTGCTTAGAATGAGATTTCTTACCGACAAATTCCGATTTATTACTGCCCACACGTAACCGCCCGTTCAATAATTTTTACCGCCCATTTAATTATTTTCCTGCTCAATTATATATTATTCACTGATCCATTTCATTCTTTTTTATTACTCATTTTTGTTTACTTTATTGCTTAGTTTTAACTGCTGCACTAGTTATTAAACGTGCCATTTATAATTTTATACTTACCAAAACTGCTATTTACAACTGCCTCTTTAAATCAGTGCCATTCATAATTCCATACACATCTATAGGTACCTTGTAATAACATAACAGATGTTTGCGCAGACTGATCAATGCATTAGTTTTCACACATGTTAGGTAATTAATCGTATTTTGTGAGGTTAGTTTTAGGTTTTTTGTAAGCAAAGTTTGAAGCAAAGTTTTAAACACATTGATACATTTACACCTTACTAGTGGGGTCTATAAATGGCAGATTCGACGGGCAAGGTTGGGATACGGTCGAGCCAGCCCGCACATAGCCCCAGCAAAGAAATTGGTCAAATGTTGCGTTACAGTACACTTGCGCTGAAAAAATACTATATTATTTCTAAATAATTCCACTCATGTTTATTATGATGCTATCGACAGGTCCGTTGGCGCAGTCGATAGTGACTGTTGCGCCAAGGCTCGTGGGTTCGAATCCCACTTACGACAAATATTCGTGTGATGAACACTTGTATTTGTTATGTGTCTGGATGTTAATATTATCTATTTAAGTATGTATTTAAAAATATCTATGTATGTATATCAGTCTCTGATACCCGTATCACAGGCTCGCGCCTACTTTGGGGTCGGATGGCCGTGTGTGAAAATGTCCAAGATGTTTATTTATTTAGATATTTATCTTTAATAGTGGACGCCCGCAGCTTCGCTCGCGTAGAATTAGACCCATTAACGGCGTCTACCCGTCTAACGACTTCAAAAACGGCAAAGTTTCATACTAACTTTGCACCCCCGTTTTACCCCCTTAGGGGGTGAATTTTCGAAAATCCTTTCTTAGTGCTCCCCTACGTTATAAAAGGAACCCCTGTGCAAAATTTCAAGTTTCTAGCCCTTATAGTTTAGGCCCTGCGTTGATATGTCAGTCAGTCAGTCAGTCAGTCAGTCAGTCAGTCACCTTCTCCTTTTATATATATAGATATAAAAAACAACTCACTGATCACAAAAAAAATCGAAAACTACTTACTTACTATTATTACTTACTATTACTTACTTACTATTTTTATTATTGCCTACGAAGCTAAAATTTGGCAGAGGGGTGGTTTTTAGAAAACACTAAAAACGGACTATTTTAAAATTAAATCCCTAAAGCGGTGAAATACCTACTCGTAGGGATTAGAATATTGAATAAAACTTCTTTATTTCGAAACCGGACGATGGTGTTTTGGCTTTTGTTAAATTCAATGTATTTTGAATTACATATTATTATGTAAGTATGTAGGTATGTAGTACTTTTGTGCTACGACCTAATAACTTACTTATCTTCTAATAAACTCTTAACGAATTCTAGGTTCGCACAACACAACACAAATACCAGACCGCCTTCAGGACTAATTCTCCCTTTTTTACTAAGATATCCTTCCGGCTAAGCATATTAGCTGATTCATTTAGCTCTAAGCTATAACAGACTCTTATTATTGAAAAATGAAACATGCAGATTGTATCAATATTTTATTCAGTATGACATAGAATCCAATTCTTTAATAAAATTATATTATATATGTTTTAATCTAATTTTAATTTTATTTAATTATATGGGAACTTAATTTAAAAAGTAATCCAAGTCTAAAACAAGGATTTTTCTTTAGGCTTGTACGTTAAGAAGAAATCTCTATATTGAGGGACCACTACGGGAGTTTGTCCGGGTAGACCGCAGTTAGTTAAAGTTTCTTGGATTTTCTCTTCATCGTAGCCTTTAAGTTCGCACAAATCAGATAAAAACTCCAACCATTCGTCCCAATTCAATTCCGATTTACTAAAAATAGAATAATCATTCCGTTTTATCATGCCGATCATATCCTTGTAAAATAATAATGTGAAAATCTTAGACATGAGTCATTTTTAAGTAGGTGTCTATCATCTTCAGGGCTCACCGGCTCCTATATATATTAAGTGTAAAGGAGGTAGATTAAGTTGTTATATGCGCTCTGAAAATAATCTAAGTCGCTTAGTTTCCCGTCACTATAAAAACAAATTCTAGGGTCAACGAAAGGTGCCAATTGGGAATACTGAAAAGTATGAAAGTAACATAATTAATACCTTTCTCTTTTTTACAGGCTTAGAATACTAACTAACCTATATTATACGTCTTTGTCATGACTGCGATTAGGTATGCATTCATCCCGTAATCTTTAAATACGTCTCAAAATACTGGAACATTTTCCCTGATCTTTAGACAGATATCTACCAATGTCCACAGTAGGTAATGCTATATCTACCTGAACTTATTGAACAAGATTCCGGTATCAGTCATAGTTAATTTTCTGTCGTCAATGAGTTTGGCTTGTCGCATCCAGTAATCAGAGCGATATAGAGTTATTGTGGTGCCATCTCGTTTGTTGTCCATCAGTCTTGCGAATTCATAAAACTGCCCATCAAGTGTCGCTGGTTCCTCTTCACCCATCGTTTTTATATTTACTACGTGGACTAATAGTAATATATAATAGTTAGTAATAGTAGTATAGAAGTAATAGTAAAAAATTATAATGATGATTTGTTATGTTCGTTGCTATTGGAAACCGAGCTCACAGAGTACATTACCGAGCTTACGCCCCACTGTGCGCTGAGTAAATGCGCAGTGATTATTAAGGTGCACCTACATCTGTTCAACAACTGCCAATTTTGAAAAAAAGCAACACTGTTATGGTTGTACAAAACACCACTGCTGCTGATTAATTAATGGTTATTATATTATTTCTAGTAATAGTGATTTGTTCATACAACTTTATACCTCTATAGGCGGGATAGTATTATATTCAGAAAAAAAATTGAGACTGAGTGGAGGTCGTCACTATTGTGGGCCAAAATGTTCTTTTTTTTGTTTTGACGTGATAAATAAATAAAAATAAAAATAAGTATAAAATTAAGATTGATTTTGAAGGTATAAAAATTTTTATACCTTCAAAAATGTTGTTATATGTCTATAATGTGAAAAAAATAAAGTTGTGTTTTATGAAAACACGGTAAAAGTGAAAAAATAAAATAAAATAAAATTTTATCAGAATTTGTTGAAATTTAGATACATATATTTCGAACGGCTAATAGTGTAGTGACGCTTGTTATTTTATTTCTCATTATCATTGCAATTTTCCAAGTATAAAATTAAGATTGATAAAGAGATTTTATACCCTTAATTGAGTATTATTTCAAAAAATTTTAGTTAAACGTGAAAAAAAGTTTCACTTTTACCGTGGTTTCATAAAACCACACAATTTAATTTTTTTTTGTTCCGACTTGATTTTTTTTTGATTTAGTGATTTTTGATTTTTTGATTTCTTTGTTTTTTGTTTCAGATTTTTTTTAAATGTTTGGTATTTTTCGTTTTTTGGATTTTTTTGTTATCCATTGAAATGCATGATAAGTTATATCAAATACGTACCTAGAGATAGGGTACAGTAACTGCACATAAACTAAAAAATTCTTTAGGTTAACTTTAAAGTTTTAACAATGTTTTGGTAGGATTAACTTCAATGGACCTATACATTGAATGGGAATACTTATTACTAAGTATTATAAGTTGGTAGAGATAACTTAAAGGAAAGAAAACAATTTTTGTACTCACAATCATTGCGCTCGACTGAGTTATGTTTTTCTAAGCATGTTTTAGTTTGACGTAAATATTCTTCCGGATTATTCATGGTCTCTTCTTGTGCTGGTGCTCCTAAGCCGACATCTCCCTCGGCGTACAAGGGTTCTGTTGGAGGAAAGTGATTTGTTAAGAAAAAATAGAAAGGAGATGTTCCTTAAGGATTTTCTCGCGTTCATCTATATACCAACAAAAGATAGCGGAAATGCACTTATTCACCGAAAAATATTAAATCATTAATGATCTGTTCCCTGCTGACAAATTAAAATATTATATAGGTATGTAGTTCTATTTTTTCGTATGACATCAATATAGAGGCAATATTGGTAGTTCGAAAAGAACTATCATTATTAAATAAATTCATTGGATCTATTCTGTAATTCATTGTTAATTACGAGTAAGTGTTATTAAACGTTTTTTATTTATATTTATTCCGTTTACTCATATTACAAAAATACTAGGCCGCATTTCAGTAATATCACACAGTTATTTTTTAATGTTATTGCCGTACAAGGTATTTAAAAAAAAAGTCGTAACTGAATATTTTCTTCATAACTTTGAATTTCCAGAAACTCGTACTTACGTCTGTCATATGCATACGTTCTCACTATCAGCATAGCCAAAAAAAGGCTCAGGAACCTTCCAGTTAACCGCGGATGCGCTGAAACAAATAGATCAAATTAACTAAATAACCTATCGTCCAACTGAAATACACAGGTCTCTTATTATATCTGAGAAGTTCTGAACATACTCCACCATGCTGCTCCACTGCGGTTTGACGTAGGATCCCAGATCGATCCCAGTTGTTACGCTAACACACTTTATTTATTGTTTAGGTACTCGTTTAGCCTTGCCTGCGACTTGCTAGCGTAAAAATACGCCATAAATAATTATATATTTATAATTTATCTACTTTCAAATGTCTTGGAAACTAAAATGACATTTCTTCTCCTTCATAATTAGAGGGGATGAAACTTATGGAATGCACAGCATTCACTAACTTTGTGCCTAAAATGAGAACCCCTTATTTCAAAGAACGTCTGTGATGTACAACCTTACTATACTACCACTATGTAGGTAGAACATTTTGTTTTGTATGCCCTTCCAAGTTTAAAGGTATTTCACCAAACTTCTTAACATCGCATTTCTCTAATAATACAGGAAAATACTTAGACATATCTATGTTTCGTGTAAGACATGAGTCGTATTGGGAAATTATTTTGGCCATACTTTAATTCAGTCATTCAATTTTATTATTGAACTAAAACTACTCATCACATTCTGTGATTTAATTAAAGTTTAGCATTCGCTTGATTAGTTCTTCGAAAATGAAATATTTCAGCCCGTGATTTCAACCGTAAACGTTCTGATAGAGAAGAATTGAAAAGTGACCGAGCACACGATTTAAATTTCCGCTCATGTGATGAGCGCTAATGCTCGATTTAATTTTAAACTTGACAATTTTAGAAGGGAGAAAGTTCTAATACCCCTCTACTTGAGTTGAGTGCACTAGTTTCTAGTTGCGATGAAATTTATATTTGACTGTGGAATCTTAAAGTCGATTTAGCACGTGCGTTTTTTATGGTCACCTAAAAATAGTAGGTAGGAACTACCTATGGGCACGTACCGACGTATGAGTATTATAACAACCAACACGTGTGAATCTTCCGCACACTGATGTGTTTCTGTTTGATGTTGAACAAATTCAGTGTATCGTTGATTGATAAGTTGGAAATCTGGAGGCAAGTGTGTGAACTTCAGTAAATACGAGGACCCCATACGCGAGGATTGTTACGGTAGGAACCGTAACGATCTTGGAATAGTATATTTATTGATAAGGTACTTGTATATAGGCATCAATCCATCAGCTTATTTAAGTCCACTGCTGAACAAAGGGGTCTTGGTGCCATGGTTTACCCGTCCAAAAATGTCTTACTGTACATGTACGATATAGATCTGAGTACGCCATAAGATACTTCACTAGGTATTATTTATTCTAAATAATCTGTTTTAATTGTGTAGTACACAAAAGCGCGTTTTGCGCTTCGCTCGCGTTAAATATAGCTCATGGCACTTGCTTAGTATGTAGCCTATCCATTCTTGGCTGTAACAATCCATCCATCAATTACTTGAATTATTTCGATATTTTCAACAAATAGCGTAAATATAAATATTTCAACCAATTTACATAATGCTATATAGCTATTGGTGAAAGCCGCATGAAAATCCGTTCAGTACATTTTGAGTTGACCGCCTCCAGACTAATAGATGCGGCAGGGGACTCTGTTTTATAATATTATTAGTTGTTCCTGCGAACTTCTATGCGCCTCAAATGGCCTCAATACTTCATCTGGGTGACGGCGATTTTGAAGTATATAATAATTGTACCAAACTTCATAAAAATGGCACTGAGTACTTTGTGCTGGCTCGCGTCGATGAAAGAGTTAAGAAACGACGGGCGCGGTCGGTATGTGGATGGGTGACCGCTAGTGGCAAAATTACGTGGACGCTACCGTGCTTCGAAGGGCACGTAAAGCCGTCAGTCCCGGTCATTTTTTTTTTCATTCATTTTCAGATGGTTTAATAGTTATTCTGCTATTCGGATGGCAGACAAATCTAACATATCTAAGATCATAAAAATCCATCCAGCCATTCTCGAGTTAGGTATTAAGTGTCGTAACTAACCCGACTTTGTTGTAATATCTGTTACTAGCTTTTACCCGCGGCTCCGCCCGCGTGGAAAAGGGAATTAACAATGCCATCTATTAGCAACATCCGGAACTAAATATGTAGCAAATAACAAAACATCGATATCTTCCCATGGGGATGTTTTACCGCGGTAAAAAGTAGCCTACGTCACTCTCCACCCTCCTCACTATCTCCAAACACAAAAACCATACCATATAATAGCTTCGTTGCGACGTGAAAGCCGGACAAACAAACAAACACACTTTCGCATTTATAATATTAGTATGGATTCTGAGTTCTGAGCACGAAGTACTTACAAATTGATGACAGTCAATATTATTTCATTGTTACTCAAACTAACCAGGCACTTCCCGATCCTCATGCATTCTTGGCCTAATTCAAAAGCAGTAGATTCACTCACCACAAATAAATTGGCCATACGGACTTTTTTAAGACACTTTATGACGTAAGCTGAAATAATTTAGACACAAATGATCCCCGACTCTTTGAACCGACGTGGTGTGGTTTAAAAATAAACGGGACTTAGAAAAATATTTATGTGTAGTATGTGCGTGTGCTTTTACTGGTAGACTTTGGACTGGAACTAAAATACTTGAAATGAAATTATATGCAGTGACCTTTTGTTATAAAGATTAATAACAGTCATGGCAGTACATGGCGCCCTAAAAATAACTATTGAAAAGTGGGTGCAAATACCTCTGCCTATCCCTTCCGGGAAATAAGGATTAATAACGTTCCTGAGAAGGTAAACTGTCATTAAGAGTTATAAAGTAAGTTTAAAAGTTGCTTAATTAGGTAGGTAACTACTTGTATAATTATTCTCGTCATTTAAGGATAGCGCTTTTAACAGTTTCTAAAACCCTTTTAATTTCGCTATGTCTATCTGTGAATCATTTATGTCTATTTAATAAACAACTCTCATAAAACTGGTATTTGACTTGGTTTTGGATAGGTATATCCCAAGCCAAGTCAAATACCAGTTACCATTACTCAGATAAGGCTATTTTTAGTCTATGTTTTAAAGTTCTAATTTTTGTTAGGGTCAAGTGGCAGAAAAATGTGAAAATTCGCGACAGTCACGGGTAAAATTGATCTAAAGCAAATCTATATATATAAAAGGAGAAGGTGACTGACTGAATGACTGACTGACTGACTGACTGACTGACTGACTGACTGACTGACTGACTGACTGACTGACTGACTGACTGACTGACTGACTGACTGACATATCAACGCAGGGCCTAAATTATAAGGGCTAGAAACTTGAAATTTTGCACAGGGGTTCCTTTTATAACGTAGGGGAGCACTAACCGCCGGGCCACAGCCCAGAGCGGCGCGGATTGCGGCGCGGCGTGAGGCGCGGCAAGCGGTGAGCGGCGAAAACAAATGGTAGACAATCTATGAAGTATGTCACAGCTACCGGCGACGCGACCTGCGGCGCGATTTGCGGCGCGGTAAGAGACGCGCGGCACGTGGGGGCGACGGGCTGCGCGGTGTGCGAGAGAAACAAATGTACTAGATGGAGGAGGCGGCCACAGCTCGGAGCGGCGCGCGCGGCGGCAGCGGTGGACGCATTCAGCATCGCGCGACCGAAACAAATAATTTTGTTTTTATCGCGCGTTGAGCCTCCTAAAATAATGGATTCTTCCATGTCTTCGAGTAGGGCAGAGCGGGGTCTGTTGAGCCACAGGGTCTAGTGAGCCACCTATAGTATCACGGACACCCTGCGTGATATATACCAGCGGGATGCATTAGACGTAGCGTGGGGGTGAGATAGAGAGCCACGGTTGCTTTAGTCTCCATCCGGCGTTTGTGTTACCAAATAAGAGTTTTTTGGTTTTAAAATTCATGCAACTTTGCATGATGTTTTCCTTGAAAAAATAGAGGTTACCTGGAAAATTTTCGGGAGTTTTGTAAATTGGCAATTTTATAGATTTTGACGTGCTCTTACCGAATTTCAACTTTGCCACCTCGTATCTTTACCGCTCGCGCCGCCATATTGAAAAAATGGCGCCTAAAACCAGTTTTTTTCAGGAAAAACATCATACAAAATAATTGTAGAGAACATTTCCTACAATTTATGTCATAGCCTTTTTTTTCCTAAAATCAATAGTTTCGGCGTACGAGTGCCGTAAAGTGTAGTTAAACACGCGTTTCGGCAGAAATACTCATTTCCACACCACCATGAGGTACTCCGAAAAAACCCTGATTTAAACGAGGTTATTGCATCGCTGCCACCAACAGAAGCAGCAGCACGACAGCATTCGTTTTGAACTTATCACCAGGTAGGTTCAGCAGTGCTATGGGAACGACCAAAATGCAGAACAATGGGGATGGAAAAAAGACAAGAACGGGCTATTCCTGTTACTACATTCGAGCCGCCTGCTCCCGAAAGCTTGCTGAAACTGGATGGATAGGACTGGAAGACTGGGGGATGTGAAACACATACACACTGTTAAATAATTATTTAAGGAATCTTGTGCGAATACCATTTTTTAAATAAAAAGTGTGTGCGTGTAACCTTTACGTGCCATTGAAGTAAAACTTATTATAAGTTATTGTTATTGTTATTTTTATTATTTATTATGTAACCTAGAAATTCAAAATAAAACAGCAAGCGCACCGTAAATAGGTTCTACCACCAAAAAGTGTCAGAACTTTTAGTTTTAATTTTTTCCGTCTAGCCCCCTTTCGCAACACGCGATAAGGAACTTCGTTCCAAAAGTAAAAAGTACTCATTTGATTAATATAAATTAATTGTTTAAAAATAAGCGTCAGATCCGTCAAAAAAAAGTACTCGTTTGATTAAAATAAATTAATGTATGAAAATAACCGGAACATCCAGTCAGAATCAAAAATCTGAGTTAACTGAGTCGCGCCTAAAGAAGTTTAACTTCAATAAAATTCTAAACTGATTTTATAAATATTTTTTGTAAAAATTACCGTGACGTCTTACGCCTAACATAAACAAGTAAGTATTAATAAAACACACAAATCAAACACGGTTCCTAATGATCCAATAAAAATATTAAAAATTCGATAAAATTCAATTAGTAATGATTCAATTCCAACTATAATACGTAACGGAATTTAAAACGTTTTTAGCTATTCTCAGAAAATGTAGGATTAAGGTACGATGTGTATTAGTCACGTAGAAATAAATCATCAGCGGTCACACAATGTTGTGCATGGGTCTCCTTTCAGAATAAGACGGTCATAGGTGCCATAGATGACCGCCTGTCGGGTATTGGAGGACACTTCAACTTATACTACTCGATGCAATAACTATGCTTGTTGCGCGCCTATAGTTGTAAAAAGTATATACGTAAAACTGTTAGGATTTTAAAAATGCCTTGAATATCGATGATAAAGTTGAAAAAATAAACTTACCACAGCACCAGCGGAAGTAATTTGATTTTGTAGCGCGCCTGGTTGCAATTACACCTGAAGCCATCTCTCAGAAGTTCATATTCGTTGCAGCTCAAGTTTTTAAAAATGAAAGGCTGCTGATCTGTGCGAAAAGAGTTTAATAAAATAAACGTTCCGCGAAAATTTCCGGGATCGTAAAGACCATTTAAGTATTTGAAAATTGTTGCACCAATGGTGAGAAAAATAGAGAACAGGACCTTATAAAAGTCTAAGCCGTGTTCGAGAGCTTGCTGCGTACAACGATTCGGTTGGATCGGACGCGGCTGCTCTGACCGAAAGCTCGGAGTAAAGTGAGAGAGCCATCTGCCATCTGCCCCGGACGCCAAAGCTAGGGATCCAGCCGACCCACCCTGCACACCACCCCGTTGCAACGCGCATGACATAATTTGTAAGGTTCGCATATAAATTTTAATTTACTTTACCAATTTTTATTTTTAAAATAATATAATATTAATATAATAAAAAAATTGTTTATCTTTAGTATGTACACGTGATGCATGCACGTCATCTTCAGTAAAATTTTGTGCGGAACCCTAACATAATTATTTAACCTATCGTACCCTTTAGTAAAACTGACGGAAGCTGTAAACAGGAGCTATACAACGAATGTAGAGTTTGGTGTTACTATATACTTAATGAACTCCATTTCTCCTTTTCGCCGAAAATTGTTTGGCCGATTATTATATTTATCACTTTGACAATTAACGATTGTCAAATTTTTGTATGACAACGTTTCATTTGGTATAATTATTGTTAGGATAACTATGATAATGACACAACACGTTCAGACATTATTATCATTTGACAGGCCCGTTGGCGCCATCGGTAGTGACCCTGTCTGTTGCGCCAAAGATCGTGGGTTCGAATCCCACTCAGGACAAATATTCGTGTGACGAACACTTGTATTTGTTCTGTGTCTGGATGTCAATATTATCTATTTAAGTGTGTATTTAAAAATATCTATGTATGTATATCAGTCTCTGACACCCATAACACAGGCTCGCGCCTACTTTGGGGTCAGATGGCCGTGTGTGAGATTGTCCAAGATATTTATTTATTTACTAGTTTGCCAAATCCTTCACTAGGTCAGACAATTTTTATAGAAACTATCCGGCCACACTTCGATCGGTCGTTGTCGAGACGATACGGTTCACTGAACTTTAGAAAGGTGCAGATATATACCGGGCATGGATGCTTCGGTGAGTATCTGCATCGAGTAGCGAGACGGGAGGCAACGCCTGCCTGCCATGAGTGTAGCGCGCCTGTAGACACGGCGCAACATACTCTCGCCGAGTGTGGAGCCTAGGGACCCCAACGACACGCCCTTACCGCCATTGTGGGAACGGATCTCTCGCTGCAGAGCGTGGTAAATGCTATGCTCAGCAGCGAGAGAGGCTAGATCGAAATGAGCTCCTTTTGCGAGTCAGTGATTGCGCACAAGGAGGCTGCAGAGCGGGCAAGAGAGACAAATGCCCACGCAGACCCGCTTCGCAGAAGGAGACCCGGGATAAGAAGGCGGCGCTATGGGCGCCTCCTCCTTCCCCCATAATTATTTGCAGGAGCTAAAGTGCGCGTTGAGGCGCCACGGTAGTAATGCGCTAGCGATCCCGTGGCGTCTCTTATCTACGCTGAGGGTGCCGCTGGGTTTTAGTGGGTATTCTGATATCAGCGAGTCCCACATACCCATCTGTCCGACAAGGTTATGGATGGGATGCGTAATTGCATTTCCCAGCGATAAAAAAAAAGACGAATAACTTTTCATTAGTGTAACATTTCCCTTTTCGTACATTTATATTATGATTTTTTTTATTGATTTTTACATTGAATTTGAATACACATGACATAGAATTAAAAAAAAAAAAACTTGCCGAAGCAAATTAAAGCGCTGAGCGCTGCACTAAAAGTGGCATCCATTTTGTATCAAAGTATTGATTGACAGGAATCGTTTCGATCCCTTCAGTGAAGTGCAGTCTTGTGATGTATATGTAACTCCAGTATAGCATATTTATCGCAATAAAGATTAAAGGGAGTTCAAGAAGATCTTTAAACCTTTGACCTTTTAACTGTTTTAAGTATATAAGCAGCCACTGTCACCACACTAACTATAAAGAAAATTCTACTTTGTTATTTACAGATCTAATACAACTTAAAGAGCTACACTTATTTTGTAAGCGAGCTGTACCACCATAAGTGACAAGTAAATTAATTAATTACAAATTTACTGGTAGAAAATGCCTTTTGGCATTGTCCGCTAATTGTAAATATTGCAATAAAGGTTTAATAAATAAATAAAAAAATCTATTGCAAATCAATAATAGCACTGTAAGTTTCATAATTACCAGCAACCAACGCTTAATTGTTTGTTTGCATTGCATCTTACAGTATTAATAAGTCTCAAAACGCCGTTTATATTTAAACTTAGGTCTGGCAGCCGTCTGGTTTATTAGGTAGGTACTTAATAATAAATTTATTAAATTATTCTCAGTCATATTTAGATAGTCCAATGTGAGTAAACCGAGTAGTCTTAACGAGATTCACCCTTCGTACGGTAGACTGGATAATGTTTCAGTGGACACAATGAATTACAGTCTATGGAGGGAGCTAGATATGCCATACCGGGGAGTTCGTGGAACGTAATATCATTAGAAAGACCCTTTAGTCGCATTGATGCATAGAATTTGTAATAGATTAAGTTAGAAAACAAAGTGTAAATTGGTCATTTATTGTTTTTTGTATTTTAAATACAGGTTCAGATAGAACCAGAAGACTAAAAGACCGGTTACAAACAAAACATTTCAAATTCATTAAATATTAATTAAGCAGGAGAAAGAATATGTGAAACGATGGACACCATTTTTTTAAAAGTAAAAGCAAATACAAAAATATAGTATCTAAATGTAGTCGAAAGAAATTTGATCTGTACGCAACAAGATCAAAGTATTACAGTTAATTACAGTAGTAAAACAAGTATTTTTGGTATGGCAGCTAAAATTTGTAATAAGGTCCCAATATGGCTCCGAACAATTAATAACATCATCATCATCACAACTCTATCTTTGTCCCACTGTTGGGCACGGGTCTTATAATAATAGGTATACACACATTCAAAAGAGAGATTTAAAAAATGGCTGATTAATACATCTAATATATGAAACAAAAAAACAATAAAGTATTTGTAACAAAACTCCTTCGAGACCATTCTTGCCGCGCTCTTCTCGGTAGAATCAAGTTTGTGAACAGGCGACAAATAAAAATATAATGACATACATTATGCGTATGCAAATACCATGATACTATAACGAAAAAAACCGTTTAAAAAATAGTCGTTGCAGCATAGACTGTCGCTGTCTTTATGAATGCATACTGCCGGTGTACCTATACTCGTAGATGTCTAAGAATTTTTCCATTAAAAAACGTGGATAATGCTTTATTGGTTATTACGACTGTGATTAATATCACGGGCAATTACATTTTGACTTCAAGATAACCGTATAACATAAATGTAACCTACCTAAGTACGGGCATGATTTTAACTTTTACCAAGAAAACAGCGTGCTGGAAATGTTCCAATCTTGTTTGCACAAACTAAGTGTGTTACGAGTATGTGGTAAATTTTAATATTCTAATGATCATATTTTTTTATTATTAAAAGTATTTATTTTTTGAATAACAATATTTATAACGGTATAAATTACGTTACTAATTACAGGTACTTTTACTGTGTGCCATTGTAGCAATTACCGTAGAATCAAGTGCAGTGAGTTCAAGATGGTATCAGGCAGACACGGATCACACGGATTCCAGGAGGGCAGAAGAATTATTGGGAGCATTAAGAGATCTTCAACAGGGACGGAGATCTAGCGATGCATTGGATGCTTTGGCTAAAGCGAAATTTTTGTATGACACATTTGCAAAGAAAATACTGAGGCAGTCAAACGACTCGCCAGCGCCAGCAGGTCTATCCCAGACCGGCACCGAGGACGCTGCTTTAGCCGAGCACGAACTAGAAGACTCCTTAGCAAAGAAGTCATCTGCGTTGCAGGACAAACCCTTTGTGCAACACAAAGGACAAAATGACTTCTTAGTACTAAAAGTCGGCGTTAACGATCCATTTGTCACGGTAATACCGAACGATATTTACTACAATGTGGAGAAAAAATGCGTTAACTGGCTGGATGACTGCAACCATCAGGGCATCCGTGCTCGGTTACTACAAAAAGTCAGGTCACCTTTCAGATGATGTGTTGTTAGTAATTTAATAATATTTATTCATTTAATAAATTCTCACGATTGACGTGATTAACAAATATAAATAATTTTAAGTTATTTAACCAAATAACTTAATCATATCATTTTAACAATTTATCTATTAAATAAAATTCTCGTGTCATAGTTTTAGTTACCACACTCCTCCGAAACGGCTTGACCGATTCTCATGAAATTTTGTGTGCATATTGGGTAGGTCTGCGAATCGGTTACTGTCTATTTTTTATCCCCCTAAATGTTAAGGGTTAACCCCTAATTTTTTTTTTAAGATTTTTTTTTTATGATACAGCATTAGAAAATACATACAAACCTGAATTTTCAACCCTCTATGATCAACCCCTATTTTTCCATCGCGATTTTAATTTTTATTAATTTCCTACTTTTATTGTTTACTAGACAGCCTAACCTAACCTAACGTAACCAGTACGCAGCAATTTTTTAACAGTAATCACGAAGTGCGAAACATGGATTTAATTTTCTTGTATGTGACTGTGCCTTGTCGCCGACATCACAACATAGAGAGAGAGACAACTGACGTGTTCTCCTACGAGTACGTCAGCTTCTGGCCTACTCCTGGGCTTAATCTGGTGAGGAATAGCGGAATTATGAAAATTTTACAAATCAGTAGTTAGTACTTCTCTTGAACGGTAGGTCGGTGAAAGGTCAATTTATCTGTTCTCTAGTATAGTAAAGTCTGGAAGTTGTGCGATATTAATTTCATATTGATAACAAGTTTACCTACTCCCTTTCTACAACGCTGCATCGTCTGTGCAACCGACCTGAAAATAAGCCAATTTCCTGCACTTTGGAAATGCTAACAACCTTGATGTGATCCCCAATTTACTGACTTGACTGCTCTACGTATTTCCATGTCGTAGCGTCACACTAATTCGTCGCCTGTAACGTTGTTAGGTGTGGTGTTCGAGTACACTTTTTCATGGAAGGGAATTTAAGGGGTTAGACCACAGTCCACCACGATGGCCAAGTGAGGATTGGCAGACATTTCACACACAGATTCACATGAATTAGAGATCGGTTTGAAGAAGTGTCAGGAAAAATGATTTATTGTTTAACCTATGCTAAATATGACATTTGAAGTCTTAAATTTCATAAATACAACATTAACCGCCGGGCCACAGCCCAGAGCGGCGCGGATTGCGGCGCGGCGTGAGGCGCGGCAAGCGGTGAGCGGCGAAAACAAATAGTAGACAATCTATGAAGTATGCCGCAGCTACCGGCGACGCGACCTGCGGCGCGGTTTGCGGCGCGGTGAGAGACGCGCGGCACGCGGCGGCGACGGGCTGCGCGGTTTGCGAGAGAAACAAATGGCGGCAGCGGTGGACGCATTCAGCATCGCGCGACCGAAACAAAATAATGTTGGTTTTATCGCGCGTTGAGCCTCCTAAAATAATGGATGTAGGCGACAAAATCCGAGAGCGCATACACATTTCTAAATAGCTAATAGGCTTTGTTTTTATGTTTTTATTATTTTCTTTGTTTTTATTCTATAGTTTAATATTTTTTTCTTTACTGGCTGTTATATTTCTTTTACAACTTTTGTAATTCAGCTGTTCTAGAGGTGAAACAATTTTCTTGAAATGAACTTATTATTATTTAATCAGAAGTTGCTATGCTTGCCCTCGTATATTAAAAAAATTTATCGGGATAGTTCCTTTATTCATAATAGTGTTAAATTCTCCAAGTTATTTGCTTTTCTGGTTAACTGGGTGCGCTCCTATTCTTGACTGAATGATATCTTGAGCTAAGAACGCACTTGTTTCAACGCAATACTAAGCCACTTTTGATAGAGGCATTTTAATAGTTTAGCCGTTCTCTAAATACGTCCCCCGCTGACGCCGCCGCGGTCGCGCCTAGTGTAGCTGTGGCATACCACCGCAAATCGCGCCGCCCGTCGCGCCTCTCGTCGCACCGCGCGCCGCACCGCCAGAGACTGTGGGCAGGCCAAGGAGCAAGAATATACTATCAAATTGTAATCATCCGTGTGGAATCAATTGCATCACACTTTAATTTTTAAACGATGAAAATATTCTTTATTCATACGTTAAATAGCAATAGCTCAGAGCAATCATCAACTTATCCACATCCCGATGCTACAATCAGAGACATCCGGTCTCAAAGGAAACACAACGGAACAAAAACACATTGTCATAGTCTAATTAAATAACTTGTTTTTCAACGTTGGTAGAGGGGATTAATACCACCACATAATTTGACGCACCTAATTTGGAATCACTGCATTGTTGTGTCTGTTAATATTTTTATGATAATGAAAAAAGCGTCATAACGAGATACAGGAGTTTATAATGACTACAAAACTGAACTAGAGAAATTGAACTATTTCCTTCTCTAATATGAGGAACTAAATATGCCAACATTTTTATAATTTATTATTGTCCCCACTTGTTTAGGAATTACATCAATAGTCACTACTAAGGATTATTTTCTTCAAAGTAGTCGTCTAGAGAAAGTTTGTATACGAGTGTGGAGCGGTGTCAGAAATTTGTTCTTTGATGTCGAGCTTCCTTTATAATTAAGTTTCATGCTTGGGTCACTTGGGTGGGTGCTGTATACAAAAGAGCTTTTATAACTTGACCTTGAAACCTAATCGTGGTCAAAGTTCATTACAAGACTTTACCACAAGTGCAAACACGACTATGATACGATATTCCATCATGAAGTTCCAGTTAATATCTTCCGGCTCCATCATCAGATCAGTTCGACAGTACCATATTATTGCATTGTCATCGGAACCTAATATGTGTGCCAAATTTCAGCTCGATAGCTTCAGTGGAAGTGGGTGAAATATTGATTGCAAGATTCCAGGACATACATACATACGAGTGAAGTTAAATAAAAGCTTTTAATAAACTTACAATAGTTTTGTTGTATATTATGTAATACCTGTAATTTATATGCTCGAGAAAGTTTCGTAAAGCAAACAACTTTAATTTTTGAATTATTGTAACAGGAAATGAATAAATAAACCTCAGAATAGAGAACCTTCAAATAACAATATATAACTCATGGCATCATACAGTGGTATTAGGCACGATGGCATAATATATTTTCCTGTGGTCGCCGCAGGTACGGCAGCTTACGCTCCAGTCCCTCCTGAGAAGGGATCCAGGCTCTGCAGTGGTAGCCCACTGTATTAAAAAATTAAAACCTGGAAAATGATATAATAATAATAACTTTATGTATATGTATATTTTTTTAAATTTAAACCACAACACGTTGCAAGGCAAGCGAGAATAGATGATACCTATGAGGTTTGTATTACCAACCTGCTATAATCACCTAAAGCGTCCCGAGCCCAAATGACGTAGACAACGTCTGCTTATGCAGATAATATTATCTGCTAATGCAGATAATTGGCTGAGGGTGATCACAATAGTCTATAAAATGAACGAAGGCACTCTCCTAGAAAATGCAGCATCCTATAATCTAATGACATTAGTCAAAGATTAAAAGAGAAAATATTTTAACATCAAAGATTTACGACAGTGAAAAACCAGGACTTCGGAACAAATTTATATTTACGAGTATTTGCGTACTCGTAGCATATATAATATGTAAAGAAGCCTCACCTTTTAGGTGTGACCGACGGTAGATAATAAATTACATTTATTATCCACATACAAATACCAAATAATGAAAAATAAGTAAATCTGAACCTGATCATTAAGTTTGATTTAAGACCGTTTTGAAGACCTTTGGGTAGCTTTAGAACATTGGATACTGGGTTGGCCACTAACCCAACCAATCCGCATTGGAGCAGCGTGGTGGAGTATGATCTAGTCATCTGCAGATTTGTCCGTGGGGAGACCCAAGCCCAGCAGTGGGACGTCTATGGGTTACAGCCTATGTCTATGTCTATAGGATAAACGGTAAGCTAATAATAACATTTTTTTTGACAAATAATTAATATTGGAAATTTCGAAACGTGTTATTGCAAAGTTCACGAGGTGATTTTCGTGAAAATATTCTGTCCTGAAGGCATGCAATCTTAAAATGATATCCAAAATGATAACGATTACAAGGAAGAGGTAGAAGACAACAATCACAATGATGACAGATTCATAATACCTACTTAGTTTAGGCATAGTATTTGATACCTACATCAAGGGGTATAGAAATAAAAGACATACTATATTATTTTCTAATATTTATTTCTTAGGTTAGTTGCATTTAATTTTGTTCACTTAGAGGAATACACAAGATTATTACAGTAAGTATAGGAAGGTTCAGTTGAAGTAGGTAGTTATTTGTGTACCATTATCTTTAAATTTGTATCAGAATTACTGTTTAACATTTCAATATTGTATCATTATAATATAATATTTTATATTAGGTATTATTAGCTAAGTTAAACAATCATTTTTTAATGATTGATATTTTTGATTTCTATCTAATAATTGTAACACGGAATAAAAGAGTCACTGGCGATATATTTTATAAGTTAAATGCCACTGGAGATGTTCTCTAAAATAAAATACATAATATCTACCTATAAATGTTCTTTAAGATTTCATTAAGAAATAAATCTAACTAATTACTTAAAAGTAGTTTATTCGTTGCATTACAAAGGAAGCAAACGTCACCTACATAAGACTTAAATATAACAAGCAAATTAACTGGCAGTGGTAATTCAGTAAAGATAAACACAGGATTAAACAGTTCCTTTCGCGTTTGGCACATGGCGTTATTGGTATCATAAATCGGTAGACAGTGTGTCTGTAAATGTGTTTGGCGAACCTGAGAATATTTATGGAGATGGATAAGGAGCAAATTATTGTTTGATACGAAAAGATCTGCTGTCAAGCGTACCGAAACCAAGCTGTAGAATATATAAAAAATAATAGTAAAATAGTTTACCTATCTACAACAATTACGAATTATTCAAATGTATGGCACCAAAATCGCACTTTGCGGACTCCACGCGGCACAAGGGAGACTTCCAACGTCGAGTTATACCAACAAGTATATAACAATATTTAATAAAGTATTTTCCTAAGTACTAAGCAGTATTGTCCAGAATGGTGAAGTTAACTTATTACATAACATGTCAATTTCAATATGTCACAATGTATATCTACTTAATATCGTAAGTTACAAGTCAGGAGAGCGGCGATACAGTAGACGAGTAGTCTTTTTAAGGAAATATTACATTAATGCTACGTTTGAACAATTGACATTTGTTTTTTTATAAACTTTTATATCTGACTATTCGTTCCATCGAAGACGTCGTAACTGCTGCGTGGGATTCATCGATATTGTTTAACTGAAAATTAAAAAAACATTTTGAAACATTTTAAAAGTATATAAACTTAGTAAGTAGGTACTCAAGTTAAACTGATTTTTTGTTAATTTATATTTTGTTAAGACACCATAATGTACACATTCGTGCGATATTTGATATGATTTCGTTGTTTAAACAAATGTAGGTAGTGTTCCTGTTTATAACGACAAATATAGCTTTGATTTGAAACTGCACTTAGTATACTTATATAGTCGCAGCTGCTTTGAACGTCGTCTCTGAAACTTCGTCAAAGGGCTTTTAAAATATAAAATGTACCTGAGAAATGTATTTGCAGCGTTCCTGGAAGCATTTACGTCATCTTAGCATCTTGTATCGGCTAAGTAGAGGAAGGACGGTATCAAAGAAAAATATAAGGTATAGGATTGCAGACTTGGACAGGAATTGTGGAAAAATCGAGGAGGGGGAGACTCGTAAACCTCCAGGTCGTCAAAGTATGGGTAAACATCCAGGTGAAGGGCACTTTTGGATCCAGGCAGCGTTAAAGAAAATTTGGCATATTGTTAGTTGGTTAGTTGGCTTTATAGTGGCTCCACTTTTCAGATGTAATTTGAGATCCTAAGATCTAAGAGTTTTGAATTTGAGATTCGGAATTTGTAAGGACAATAGGCAGATTGCTAAATCTAGGGAGATTTAGCAGGCATGTCATTTGAAGAAATAATTATATGACTATTTATTTTAATCGTTAACATTAAAAGATTTTCAATTTTAGAAAATATAAAAAGACCTCACATTGACTAGTATGATGTTATTTAGATTCTTAAATCCACTTCCAGTGTTTGCTAATTCTGAGGCCAAGTACTAACTCAGCCATACTAGATATACAATGTGTTTTTTTGAAACTTGATCAAACGAAATGTGCGGATTTATGACAAGTTATCGATAAAAATAAGAAAAAAAAATTAATTTTGTAGGCTATTTAAAAAATGAAGGCACTTTAATTTTTTATTTAACGAAAACCTCATGTTTTTGTTTTTACTTTGTTTATTTGTTTGTAAACGGTGAATTATCTTCAAAATAGTCTCATTTGAAAGCTAGAAAGTCTAACTAGCTAAACAGATAAAAAAAACTATAACAATATGGAACTGAAACTTCGTAAAAAAATAAAACAAGTTGAAATTTGTAAAAAAAGTTCATTTTTTTAATTTAATTATCTGTAACTATAAAACGGAAGAAACCGTGGAAACTGTGGATCTATCTCATATCGTTGTAATGATATTTACCATTCATGTTCAAACATCAACATGAATTTAAACTGATTTAATAATGAAGCTGAAGTGGAGTGGAGCGCCGTCCACTGAAAAGATGCAGCCCTCCAATGGATTCTCGCCCTTAGGCATCCATTTGTGCAGGTTGAAAGGTAAATATCATTACAACGATAAGAGATGCATCCACAGTTTCTTGAGAACT
This sequence comes from Carterocephalus palaemon, assembly GCA_944567765.1. NCBI lineage: Eukaryota > Metazoa > Arthropoda > Insecta > Lepidoptera > Hesperiidae > Carterocephalus > Carterocephalus palaemon. Next base: position 6,247,782 of record OX155637.1, on the reverse strand, counting down.
TGTAGATAAAATCATGAAATTTAATAAAACATGCAAAAAAAATTACCGTAACGAAAGCGCTGTACCTATTGTCCTTTAAAATGGTATTTGAGGACTGCAAAATTTACTCAACCTGCAAGACCTCGCCATTTTGCAGGTTTAGTCTGGTTGTGAATTGATGATGAGATTTAATCAGCGAAAGAAATACAATACAAGTGGTGGAAAATATACCAATTTGGTGGAAATTGCAATTTGAACACCATAAACTTTGGGGCCAAGATTTGATCGTATGGTACTTTATATAGAGTCGTTTGCCAGCCGTCGGACTGTGTCGTGCTTACTTATTGCCTTATGAAACCAGCACATTCATTATTATACCATAGTAAATGTGCTATCACTAACAAGATAATATTTTAATCATTATGGTGCAAATAAGTTAATAATAAAGATTTATACTCACTTCTTACAACGCTGTGTATTCCTGCCGTCAATGGCGGTGTTTCCGAGATGTAGCGCGCGGTTGGCGTCCATAAACTCGATTTGTTGGATGCATCCCGTTAGGCCTGGATAGTTGTTGATGTAGTTCAGGTTCTCCGGAATCCCACCTAGGGAAAGCGTTAAAACTCAATTTAAATTCCCAACAGGTAATTTCTCTATGAAAATGAAATTGATTTATTTTGTTTCGCTGTAAGGTAAATGTCAGGAACTAACATGGTTTCATTTAATCATTGGTTACATTTAACTGGAAACGTGTATGAATACAATGTACTTATTGATATTTAAATAAATAAAAAAGATTCAAAGTGTCTCATCAACAAAACCCTTTCTTTGTCCCTCTGTTGGGGACGGATCTCAAATCAGAATGGGGAGGGATTACGCGTCCACCTCGCTGGTCAAGGTTCTAATAATAAAGATACAATAATTTAGTCTATATTATATATTAGCTAATTTCTTAAATCAAGTAGATACATTACAAACTAAGGTGATGTACCTATTGTTACCAAAGACGGTGACATCCCAGTGGCTATCGAACTCGCCTCTCACTCGAGCGGTCCGGGTTCAATCAAACCCAAGTGGCACACACCAATGACTTTTCTTTTTCAACTTTCTTTCTTCTTTGCAAGTACACATGTACACGTCGTGAGGAACCTGCATGCCTGAGAGTTATTCATTATTGGCCATCGTGGTGGACTAAGGCCTAATTCTGAGAGGAGATCCGTGTCCAACAGTGGAACAAAGAAAGCGTTGTGGTGGATTGTTACTGCTACACCACACACGCGCAGGTAACCTATTCGTACGGTACTTATACACAATGTTACCTAGCCTGCAATGTATACCGAAGCCACCTTAAATTTAAAGTAAATGTTTAACTTAAAATAGGCTATACCCTGTCTCGGTATCAATAGACATCACCTACCTATCTTTTTAAAAAAAACAACAATTTGGGACATGCCAGACTGCAAAAATAAAAAAGAAATGACAATATTGGATCTAGACATAGGTACCTAATTTTATTTGAAACGTGTGTAAGGCGAGCCGGTATTTCTTTGTTCTCTTGTGTATTGAACGTGGAAATCAATTGTACATTTCAGTAGCTAACGCATATTAATGTGTACTTAACTAACTAGCGTACGCCGAGTGTTAGAAATTTGACCATTAAATACTTACTAAATAAACTTCTTATATTTAACATTTTAAATTTGAACCTTAATAAGGTTTTATTCCTATTTTAACTGTAAAGTAGCGTTCGTAGCCCAATGGCTCGCGTCAATTCAATGTGATTGATAGGTTAAGTATCGACGGGCGCGGTCGGTTTGTGGATGGGTGACCGCTAGTGGAAATATTTCATGGGCGCTATCGTCCTTCGGAGGGCATGTAAAGCCGTCGGTCTCAGTTACTTGTAATGGTAAAAACAGTCGGTAAGCCTTCAAAGACCTTCGGGTGGTACTTGAGAACATTCGACACACTGGGTTGACTACTAATCCCTCCACCAATTCGCATTGCAACCGCAGTGGTAGAGTATGCTCTAGACCTCCCGCAAGTTTGTCTGTGGGGGAGAGCCGAGCCCAGCAGTGGGACTTCTATGGGTTGCTCTTATAGCTATAAAGAAACAAAACACTTTAAAGCTAAAATAGGTTTACTAATTTCTTATGAATAAGGGGGAAACAGAATAAATATCTCTAAAATCAAAGTCCACTTTCAGACACCAACTTCCACTTTTAAAAGAGGTAGGTACAAGTTTCTGCTTCACGTATTAATTTTATAATAAGTAATTAATAATGTTATATTATTGTTCTAATGGCTGCAGGTTTCAGACAATAATAACACAGCCAGACGTTCGAAGGTACGATAAGGTATTTGAACTTTTCATATCGTTTCATGTCTATCGCTTTCAAATGACAGACTATCGTTGCCTCCGCTTGCAGTTAGTCTATAATCGTTTCGCCAGCTTTAATTACCGACTTTGTACACTATTTATGTTATAACACATGCCGCTCTCACACATAAATGGCAATTTATGGCTAACTTAAATAGCAAGAAATTCGTATTCTAGCTAGGTAAAACATATCTACATTATATTTTAAAAAATACTACTATCCGTACCACCCGTACACCACAACTTCTTTCCGTTGATATCCGACGTGCCTTTGTTTGCCATACAGATCGCTCCACTAAGATAAATAAAACAGTAAATAAAATGCACCTGCCTCCTGATCCCCTTACCTATATATATGTTGGAGTCTGCGTTCATTTTGTTCGAGATGCCAACGCTTTCCTCACTCTTCATTTCCCGGTCTACCTCCAGCTCCACCCGACTGTCCGCAAACAGCTTCACTACCACCTGTAAGAAAGGACAACTTTAATGCTCGTTGCACTAATGCCACTACTATCGTAATGTTTGTGCATAACGGTAGTGCAATGTTGCTATTTGAATAGGTGCAACGCAATGCACTGCATTGCGTGAGCGATAGGACTTAAGCCTGCTATTTCAACTATTTTTAGATTTTTTTATGTAAAATTAGACCAAGATGAAGTGTATAAGTCATTGAAAAAAAACTTACCAAGTGCGGGTAGCCGTCGGTTACCACTATCTCGTCGAAGGAGATGGAAGCACGGCCGCTGCCCAGGTTCCATTCCAACACCACTACGCCTCTATCAACTAAAATATAAAACAAATTATAACTAACACGATACAAGAGTAAGACGTAAAATCAAAACAGGTACCTTATCTAACCAAGTAGATAGAATAATTTAACAGATCGAAGCATAACGTACTCTTTACTACACGTAAAAGCACATGCCAGTACATATTGTTATGTTACCATTGTCTCTATTACATACAGTGCATTGTGCAATCATTGCGCAGCAACCCCAGGCGATAACATATACCTACTGCTTGCAGTACCTAATCGTACTTGAAATGTTTAAAATACTTCCAAGAATTTTAATTTATTCTCTATTTTTCTTATCTATGACTGCCTATTTTATTACAAGTAATTATGTATAGTATTTCGTAGGTTTATTATATTTATTTTATAACTGCAATGTATAACGAAGTAAAAAAAAAACACGTTAATTTTTCTATCTATCCATCAGTCTTTCAGAATTCACTGCTGGGCATCAGTATATTATAAACAACGCCTCCGCCCAGTCTTGAGCTGGGCTGTGGCGTAGAGACACGCATCGGTCACTACATCAACACTACGATCAACCACACCACACACTGAGCAGCATAGGAAGCCAGTTTCCCCATTATATAGCTAAACTTATCGCATCATATCGCAGTCTCATTGAACCCACTACAAACTTCCTATGTACCTACCTAATATACTCCTTTCGAACTATGGGTAGCGAAGGGGCTCTACTTGTATTGTTTTGTACCATATGCCTTAATTTAGAAAACGATCATCAAAGTATTCGCGTAATGTCCTTGTACATACTCGTATAGTTTTGGTATTGCCCACTATTTCTAAGGATATATAGGAATAAGTATGAACAAAATAACCAATTATTTGCTAAATCTAAATTATAAAAAAACCGAAGAACTCATTTCAGGACTTTAATTCTATCACTTGACACATACGAGTACACACACATACTATATGAATATAAGTTATATAAAATAAGTTATTTGAAAATTAACATAATTATAGTTATAGTTTATTCCATTTTCCGGGTGGGTGTATACAGCTACAACACAGTTTTTAGTTTAGCAGCTGTTTATGAACTTATTTTGTTTTTGTATTTTCCTTGTTTTTGTGTCGAAATATATAATTTTGAATTATTTTCTTTTGTAGAACAACAGTTTTATTTGATTTCTGAAATATACGTCCGTTCCTAATTGGCTCCTGGTGTACCTCGACTCGAGGGTACTCGAGCCAAACGTTCTACGCTTTTCTTTGTGTCTGAGTAAATTATAAAGTTTTACTTGTCTAGACTCAGTATTGAAATTTTTGCCTTGATATTAAATTCAATACTGGCTAATAATCTGGGGATCAAAGACGGCATCTCATAAATTCAATATCTCCGAACCCATTATTATTTTACAATATTAGTTTTATCAATAGTAGATGAAATGTGCATATAATATGGTTTTCATTTCTATTGAGTTTGTGTGTGTTTTACTCGTAGATGCAATCATTTCTTCAATTTCAGGATTTAATACTAATAGCTAAATTTATGTTGGAAATCCACGTTTCCGTTAAGAACACTCTAGAATAAATAGGTACAAGTGTTTCATACACAATATGAGCCTTAACCAGTAATGGTAGGTTCTTGTTCCTGTGGCACTGATTGAATAGGTTTTGTAAAATATTTACTCGAGCTCTTTTTAATCACTTACCTCGCAATAAGATGAAATCGGTCTGGTACTCGAGTCTTCGTGTCGTTTGGGCTTCCCGCTGGTAAAGCAGTACACCGTCCTCGCTGGCAACGAATGCCATAGCGATCAAAGTTGGCGACGAGTCTTGAGTCTCGTAGTTCAGGAGGTTAGCCGGTAGCACGAGGTAGCCGTTGCCGGTGAAGCCCACGCTCTCCCCCAGGACTTCAGCTTAAAGATGAAGAAATTATGTAAGTGAGGATGGTGTGAATTGCGTGAAATGATCCTAACTCTAGCACGAAAAACTGCAAAAATCTGCATTGAATTCAATATGTCCGTGCATTGCCTTCGTGTAATTTTTAGTATTTGTACACGATCATTGTGCAATTGTAAAGTAAGTTTCTCCCGCGACCTATCAACTCAATTCATTTACATTATGCTAAGTGTGATGTCAAAAGATAATTTCATAATTATGGTTAACATTCAGTGGATTTAAACTAATTATAGTACTCTACGAGGTCGAAGAGTGAATGAGCTCAAACATTTGAGAACAAATATAAAGGCTCTCCACACCATTCTTTTTCTCCATTTAAAAAGCTTTTATTTAACTTCACTCCTATGTATGTATGTATGTATGTATGTATGTCCTGGAATCTTGCAATCAATATTTCACCCACTTCCACTGAAGCTATAGAGCTGAAATTCGGCACACATATTTGGTTCTGATGACAATTCACGAAAATAAAAATAAAAAGATGTAAAACCTACTGAATAATTTATTAGTCATAAATTCATGATGTGATGCATGAATAGACTTAAGAATTAATAGAATGACTTACGGATATGGCAGTTGAGGCCAGAGAATCCGAGTGGGCAGTCGCACGAGTAGTTCATGGTCTTAGTGCGGTCGATTTTGCAGGCACCCTCGTTGCGGCAAGGGCGTACCGCGCAGGGATCCTCGCGAGGGGAACGGGGCCTCTCACGATACAGGGCGCGTTCACAATACATTCCACTGAAACCTGGTGGGCACGTGCAGGAGGTGGCGTCGCCACTTGCGCAGTAGCCACCGTTGCGACACTGGCTGCATACGCTGTCCATCTGACGAATGATATTTTTAGTGCATTGCGGGCGTTTAGTTTGTTACCTGTACCTTATATTATAGCAAGGTTGTCCATGGGAAATGCTCGATAACAGATACAGTAATTCTTCTGCCAGTATACCTACATAGAACAGAACTGATTACTCAGCAACATCGTAAACACTTTTATTTATATAAAGGATTAATTGTATTCTTAGGTACGATTAAGGTACTAAGTATTTATATATATAAATATATATGTGTCTGTTTGTATATATATACACAAAATATCGTCATATACAATATCAAGTAAATATAATTTTGTAGATTCTAAAAGGTATATGTAAAATTGTATATGTATTACTTACTGGTTTTTTTCCAATTTTTGAGCGCTGTAACGATATTCATTGTAAAGTACATACAGGTTCAAGTGTTTAAAGGTACTCGTATGTTTAATTCGCAACCAGTGTAAAGTTATATTCAATTTAGTAAAGGTATTTTTAGGGAACAAGTTAATATTTCCATGCATTATATCTGTTCTTTGTTATGATATACTAATCTTCATTCTGTTAGTGTTTCGCGGATGTATAGTGGGGTGTAGCGTAAATTTACAGAACCAACAAATACATAACATTTTCAAAAGCCTTTAACGTTATCACTGTTCAGAACGGGTCTCCTCTAGAGTTGGGAGGGATAAGGCACGCTGGCCATGTGCGGTTTAGCAGACCTCACATGCCATCATAAGATAATCTAAAATATCATGTGAAGTCTCAGGAATCCCAGTTACCTAACGATGTTTTCCTAACGGCAGAAACGGTGATATTTATTTTAGTTTAAAATGCACGTTGCTTTGAACCCTGACCCTATACTGCGAAGCCGAATTTAAGTCACTGAGCTATCACCGCTGTACCAAATACATACCTCTGGAATATCCCCTCGGTCGTAGTTAACACACTCTTTCACGTTTGCGGATTGAATCGTAGAATTGACCAAGTCCAACGAAACTCCATTCAATATGACCTGACAAGAAAAAATATGGATACTTCTTTATATACGCATTCAAATACGTTCCTTTTTCATTTTCTTTATGAAATTTTCACGAGATTTGTTATAACGGGAATAAGATACAACTGAACAATATCTTTATAGTAAATAGGATTCACTCACACTCATGCATCCATACTTGTACCTTTTATTCAAATACAAGTAGTACAGAAGAGGTAGGTACAATAAATTCAGTCAGACAGACAGGAGAAGTGCTTCCACATTTACGAATAGTAGGTATAGATTGTTTCTGCTATTGTGACCTGTTCAATATTGAATCTTTATGATAAATTGTATCAGTCGCACTCAGCTTCAAATGGGACTGATATATCTATATATTTTATATAAAAGGAGAAGCTGACTGACTGACTGACATATCAACGCAGGGCCTGAATTAAGGGTTAGAAACTTGAAATTTTGCACAGGGGTTCCTTTTATAACGTAGGGGAGCACTAAGAAAGGATTTTTGAAAATTCATCCCCTAAGGGGGTAAAACGGGTGCAAAGTTAGTATGAAACTTTGCCGTTTTTGAAGTCAAGTGGGCAACCCGAACGCGGGCAGACGTCGTTAATGGGTCTAATTCTACGCGAGCGAAGCTGCGGGCGTCCACTAGTATATATATATATTTTAATATTACTTAGCGTGACTAACCAACACTGACATCCAAATACTTTCAGCCATTATTTTCATATTCGTAACATCGTTTAATAAAGTCCAATAAAAAATTAAAGATATAAATATTTTTTATTACTTACGTCCTTGATACATCCGCTGAATCCGCCAGTCACGCCCGTGTTACTGTTCAGCATAATCGAATCATCCACGCCGCCCACGAACAATGGGGTATCGAAGCTTAGGTCCTAAATAAAAATATTAATACTGTATATAGAAAAATGGTTATCAACCGGTAGCACTCAAAGTGATTAGTAGGTCGTGTCAATCTTTATGTAATGACCATACTTAACTTAACTAACTTAACTTTTATGCGGTTTTTTAAGTTTATGCTCAACCATTTTCACATAATCAAATAAATACATTCAATATAAGTGGAAAAAGGCTGGTGGTTCATGAACCACCAGCCTTTTTCCGTCCGTAGCATGCTACGGACTTCCAAATATTTGAGGTCCGTGGCCATGCAGATATTTTATTAGAGGTCCGATTTTAGTGAAAGTAAGGGTTCCGTAGGTGCCGTAAAGTTGCGACCTAATCTCTAATTCTAGTGGTAGTTGACTTAGCTTTTAGTATCTCAGTCATACCTTAGCAGACTCAAGCATGCCGTTGTATTCGTTGACCACGTCAATCCTCATGACTACCCGATGGCCCATGCGAGTTATCCTTACGTCCGTCCAGTCGTTGGCTAGGAGTGTCTTGTTGCTGGTGAGCACAACTGGTAAACTTCCTAAATTGACAAAAGTCCAATTGATTAAACGGTTGACTGGCAACAATATTGTGTTCGCTTATAAATAAATATATAGCTGAGCAGGATTACGACACTCATATGAGGTCTTATTAAAAAAAATCAGGTGAGCCAAAGACGTGTAAATTTTGCTTACCATCGCCAAAGTCGTAACGGAACTCGATCCTGCTATCGCGTACGACCAGTGAAGTAAATCCTCCGTTGCCTCTAGGGGACTGGGCGCAGTAAACAATGATTCCATCCGTGACGGGGGCGGTTGGCTTGATCTTCATTGACATGCTAATGAACCTTGACGTGTCTGGAGGCCTTACCGCTAGATAAGCACTGCCAGTGAAGGCTGGGTATTCGATAGATTGCTTTACATCACAGCTGCAAGCAAACATATCAGGTTGATATTTTCAGTCAACTAAACATTCAATACAACATCGACAACTCCAAGAAGAGTGCTACGACAACGAATATGTAATAAGTTATACTTAACTCACAAAAGTCAACACACTCAATATTTTGTATATTGTCAATGTCAATGCTAAAAAGCTTCCAATCACAGTTTAATTATTTAGGTACTTAATTCATACGAGTATACCCCCAATATCTCAAAGTAAGTAAACAACTGTTGCATAATTATTCCTCACAAACTCATTTACATATTTCTAACAAGCAACAACATACTCTACATAAAAATTGACGTGGGTAAGTCTATTACACAGCTTTAAAGCTTTTAAGCTTTTTTTTTACTTTACTACCGTTTATAAAATCGTTTGTGTCTAATACTTTACGTACCAACACTATTTTCATCTAAGGTCAATTCACACGGTTGAGGATCAACGTCCCCAGTAGCCGTATACCAGTTCAGTTGATTTTAATACATATTATTTAAAATGACGTGCAAAGTGTTGTACTTATAATAATTCGTTCATCACTACTGTATGTTTGAAATGGCCATTATAAATCCAAGATTCTATAAGAAAGAGGTATTAAATCAGAGACCCTGCGTTAAAGGTTTCCCAATATCCTGTACCTACTCGTTACTACTACTGTACATTTTCAATATTAATGAAAATAATTAAAGCCCAAAATAAGTAGCATTATACCTACATTTATGTACATATATGTATACCTACCATACCTACAATAAATATTTGACACGTAAGTTGCATTGCATTGTGCATTGTAAACATGTGATCATTTAGCAATCCATCATTGTAAGTTAAATAATTTGTCGTTAAGATTTGTCTGTGTAAGATTAGTTCAAACCAGGCTGATTCACATTAGTTTAAATAATTTTTTTTTTTTTTTTAAAAGCTTTTTTTATCTTTTTATTATATTTTCGTGCATTGTCATCGGAACCTAATAATATGTGTGCCAAATTTTAGCTCCATAGCTTCAGTGGAAGTGGGTGAAATATTGATTGTAAGATTCCTCACCGCATGCACCCATATTGAACTGTAAAACAGACGTCTAATTCTAACATAACGGAAAGTATGCTTAAGTATTTTAATGTCACTCAGCATGTACAAAATACGGTACACAAGGCTTTTTAGGAGGCGATAATTAGGGCAGAAATTAAGAAGTAGGTATATCTAGGGCAACAGAGAAATACGTCAGTGCAACGTTCCAATGACGGCTAGAATTATCTATTTTAAATACCTTGTACATTTTGCTAAACGAGTCCGCGTCTGGACTTTGAATAAATATTCATTATATTCCACGCAAGCGAGTCTGCGAGCACTATTTATGGTACCTTTATAATAAATCTGATGAGCAGTTGACATTGAACATACTTTTCCGATAACTAGTATTATACTTTTATAATATCTCATCTTTATTTTATGTATTTGACACATTCATGTCAATAGTTGATTGCAAGGGGCAATCAACTATTCCACATAATGTGTGTATGAAAGGTAGCTTAATTTATGAATGGATCAATCAGTGCAATACGCAGCGAATTAGGTCTCGTCTTATCAATGTCTCGACGACTACTCTTGTATCATTCAAATTTTATGTTCTATGTAATTTATTCCATGGCAAACTTTAACACCTGTGTACCTACACAGCATTTACTAGCCGAGAGTTTCTTTAGCTTTGTTTTCTGTTTGAACGCGTTAATCTCTGCTACCTAGAAATAAGGCTTTACTTCTCAGCTCGCCCTGAATATTGATTTTTGCTAAGATAGAAGAGCAAGCGCTCCAGTACTGTCATTGATTAATACAATATCATACAAAGAATAATACATTATTGATTGATTAAAGTTACAAATTATCTGTCACTGTGTCCATAGTTGTGAATGTTCCTATTTGTATTGTTGTAATTATTTAAGTAACTACAATTTCATGTATAAGGTGTGAAAGTCGGGAAAACGTTTTGTTGCTAGCAAACTGGCCAACAGTTTGGCAATTATCTTAATAAGATAAATTGTGTACACTCTTTTGTGATAATTAAAAATATATATTATTTTTTAATAAGAGGTAGGTACATAAGTAAGTAGGTATAATAAATATATAATAGTATAAAATAATTCCTTATAGCAAGTAAGTAGGTAGGTACTTAACAAATAATTTGTACCTGCGCAAAAAAATAAATTGCGCTGTCTGGCAAACGGCAATAGGTGCCTACTTGAATGGAAAGCTTACGAAGTTTGAGCTAAAATCAATATCTCTAATGAGCAGCTCCGTCTAGCGTCTCACCGCGTAGGAGTAGTTCAGACAAGGGCGCTGTTATAATGTATTGCGTACAAAATTTATAACAAATTCAAAAGAATTGTGGCAACTATATTTTACAAAAGCCTGAAGCTATCTTGTTATGGTTTTTTTCCTACACCGCCGCGGTACTCCTAGGATCATGCAAATCAACTTACGTGTCAAATAAAAGTAAAGTTTTACAACATCAATTAATTGGTTTTGTCTGTATCTAACTTTTTTTAAAATTCAATTAGATAAAGACAAAAGTTAAAATAGTAGATAAAAATACATACATGACCAAAAATATGAGTTGGCCACTGTAGCATAAAGGGGAATAAAAATATTACAGGATTTAATGATATTTACAAGCATCAATAATAAATACATTGTGATTATTGGCATAAACAGTGCACATTCGGCAGCTTTGTGTTGTGAAGTGAACAGTATATAGATATAAGGTGCTTGTTATAAATGCCATAGCATTACATATTTAATTACATGTTAGTAATAAAGAAGCAGAATTGAGCGTGCGAATTACTCGTGTTACTCTACAACTTTTAGGCATAGTATTCGTCGATAAGATCCTAAGCAGTCATAAATAAGAAATATTACCTATCTACGTCAATCTTTTAAAATTGTAATAAACTTGAAATATGAATATAATGCGTTTACCAGTCGTTGCATTAGAAGTATTTATTATAAAATCTACTAGATTGATGAACTGCTATTATAGCAATCAATATATCATCTATCCATTTATCAATAATCCACGTTTGAAATTGAAGTATTCTGTATTTTCTGTTTGGTGACACATGTCTTCCTGTCTCACATAGTGGGATTATATTAACATACGAAAATGGAACATGCGTATCATATATCCACACATCCACTAGACTTTTGCGGTCCACTACTGGACATTGGCCTCCCCTAATCCTGGCTGGCCTACAGTACATTCAGAACCCAGAGGTTTTCCACCGTTATCGTCAAGTCGCCTGTCTTGTCCTGACCTGTGTTATTCCAAGTCAACGTTTCCATTCAAGGACTATTTTACCCCACTATCGTATGACGTTAGTAAGAATGTTGGACTCACTTTTTGCCAGTGTAGGAGATGGGACAATGACATTTGTATCCCTCGATGGCGTCGACGCACTTGCCAGGGCCGCATAGACCAGGGCGGCACGCGTCACCTGTGCGGTCGCAGTTGCGGCCTGCGAAGCCTGGAGCGCAGTTGCATACGTAGCCTCGCTCGATGCGCGCCTCCTGAACATTGGCACTTGCTGTCATTATCATGATAGCCCAGCGGTTAAAATATCTCCCCCGAGGGGGTCTGGAATCAAATCCCAGGGGCACGTAGCAATTACTTTTCTATGTCGGATATAAGAAATTAAACGTCACCTACTGTAACGAAAAAGGAAACTAGCACGACTGGTTGCAACTAATTAGACAAACGCCGGAACACAGTTTAATTGCTTTAAAAATAAAATTACTGCACAAGTATAAGTCCAATAACATAAGCAAGTATATAGGTACTCTTTATTATTTACATTAATATTTTGCAAATAAAGACCTGGCAAACTCCGTTGTTGAGGCACAGGTTTGGTGTACAAGTATCGCATTCCTGAACGTTGTACATTTCTTGGTTGGAGACCTTAATGTTTTGTTCCTCTCTACCCAGTATTAGCATGCTCACACATCCAACAAATCTGCAAAAAGAGAGAATAGATTTTTAGAGTGCAGGAGAGAGAGAGTAGATATTTTATTCTATAAGGCATGTTTCGCTTAACGTTATTTTATTATGATTTGTTATAATAATTGCCATATAATAGATTACAATACAATCGTCTGCCATTTTGCAATCTATTTCGATTCCAAAACAGCCGCGTCCATAATGAGCCTCGAGAGACTCTCTCGAGTGGGTAGATTTGTTCAAGTGGTATTAACTACGTGTATAGCCTACGAAGGGATTATATCTGTTGAATTGTGGTTAAAGAACTTTATTTCTCAAAGAATAAATACATTATTCACTTAGAGATAAATAACAATTTACGAACTAATAAATATAACACACAATGAGGGTACATCTAAAACTATACTGTCACTGTATCAACACATGCGTAGATGATCGCAGATACAAAGATCTAAAACAGAATCGACTGGAAGGGACAAACAAGGTGAGAGTACTAATACCATTGTTAACAGAATTGATCATTTTAAATATGTTATTACGTACTTGTTTATATGTATATTTTATTTTTACATACTGGTAATACGTAGTTTTAGCAGTAGGTGTGTTTAAGTTAAACTTTAATGTGATGAAGTATAAAAAATCTATTTATTTATTTATGTTCACATTACATATTTTACTATGTATGTAAATGTTTATTAGTTTATTAGTAAATACTGGTTATATGTAGTTTTAGTAGTACTTGCGATTATTTTAAAGTTTTATTTAGGGTGTGTCTATGAAGTCCGTTTATTTATGTTCTTTGAGACTTTTTGAGATTTTTTACAGAAATTAGGACTCCTAAATATTGTACACGATTTTTGTACTTTCTTTACTTACCCAGTAGCGTCGGAGATTTGATAAGGAAGCTCTCTGTAATCAGGCACGCCACCTACATACAACGGCTCTTGGAGTTCGATGATGTGGTTCTTTGCCATGGACTCGTCGATGAATGGTCCAGTGTTGTCGACATCCATCGTTACTGCAGTAGAAAAACGGTTTAGTTAAGAAGTTCGAATGCAAAATTCCTTTAATAGGAAACGGTGTTTGGCCAATTATTGCCAACGGATTCAGCAGCTACTGGGAATGGTCTTCTTACATACCTTTGACGTCGGTCTTGCTTAGACGGATCGTATGCCACGCGTTTAGCTGCAGCGGCCTGTCACCGTTGATGACGACGGCGCCGTTGCCTGTGTCAAGGGTGAACCTCGGTACTCCACCGACCAGTTGTAGGGCCAAGAAGTCGCCGCTTTGCTTTGTGTAATCCTTTGTTTGGCTGTTGTATAGGATAAGCCCGTTATCGTCTGCAAAAATTAGGTTTTTAGCAATAGTCCTGTGATATACTCTATGGAAAAAGTTAACAATATGCCAGCAAGAAGTGACGTCTTACCTTTAGGCTTGAAGGAGACTTCGATGTCAAACTGTTCGTAAGCATCCTTCAGTGTTGGTAGGGCTATCCAGCCACTGCCGTCGAAGCGAGGTATGACTCCTGTGACGCGCAATACCGCGCGAGTCTCGATCGCCGTACGGCTGTTGCTTACGCGGCACACGTACGTTCCCGCGTCAGCTTCCGTCACGCGATCCAAGTGGAGATTATTCTAGAAATATTAGGATTAATCAAAACTCCTAAGATTTATTTTCGCTGTCAAAGTAACACTGGAAATTTAAACCTTCTTGACAGACCTGTCGTGACTTTGTTCGTCTTGAGTAACTGTTAATACGATTATCGCAGCTTGTGGCAAGTATAATAATGACTGGACCCGTCATTTATGGTTATATGACCCATATAATTATAACCCTGTCGCTAACCTAACTTGATCTCGCTTATGTATTTTGATAATACTACGTACCTCATTAGGTCTAACGTCAGGTGGTAGCTGAGAGTATTCTCTTCTCCATTCAAAAGACACAGGTTCTTCCAAGTTGTGCGTGCAGGGAAGGTCTATGGTGTCACCCAACACAGCCTGGTATATCTGATCTTTTTCGTTAATCGGGTAGGACGGTCCGCTTGAACCTGCTACAAATTGAATATAAAGTTATTTATACATAAATTTACTAAAGCAGAAGTATTTGCAACCAAGGTCAGTATTCAATACGCAGGATTTTAACTCCCAATATAAATATACAAAAATAAATATTATATGAAATTATTTTCTTACTAGATACAAGTATGTAGGTAAATAGCTCCATAATATTTTCTGTCATATTGAATATGTCCTTATACCTACTAAATAATATGTGAATCACTTCGTTTTAATACAATTGATACTATCGGTGCGGGCCAAATAGACTTAACCGGCATTAGTTACGTAACGTGGTGGTCCTTATTCAAAGTCCCCAGAAACCTCTGTTTCCCATGAATACCTGGCATGTAATAAATAAAAGAAAAATAGTTTACAATTATATGAACATACCTAGACAGCTGTGATAGCCCAGTGGCTATCGAACTGGAATCTCATTCGAGGCGGTGTGTCTTCAAATCCAAGCGGCACACACCAGTGACTTTTCTAAGTTATGTACGATTTAAGAAATTAAGCGTCACCTGATTTAAAGGTGAAGATAACGTCCCAAGGAATCCTATACGCCTGCCTCCATTTTATTGTAAAATTCATGCCAAGTCTTGCAATCTACACTTGGAAAGCTTGGTGGACTATAATCGCCCTATTTCCGAGAGAAGACCCAAACTCAAGATGGTGTTAGGAACACACCTTCAGGAACCAGGAACTTTGAGGGTACCTGAGGTAATTTCCAGGCTGAAGTCATCGTAGCTGGTGCGGTCGTACTGGTCGCGGCCTGTGCACCTGTACACGCCGGTGTCCGACTGCTCGACGCCGGGGATCATGAGCAGAGCTCCACCGCCAAACGTCTGCAATAAAGTGCTAGTAATAAGCTACATTTAAGTAGCTTCCATAGCTTCAATAGCGATTCGATGTGATCGACATAGTTAAGCAACGACGGGCGAGGTCGGTTTGAGGATGGATGACCGCTAGTGACAAAATTTCATGGGCGCTACCGTGTTTCGGAAGGCACGTTAAGCCGTCGGTCCCGGTTGTTTTTAATGGTAGTAACAATCGTTAAGCTTTGTCGAAGACATTTTGGGGTGGCTTCAGACTTCAGACCAACTTTATTTTTTATTTTTTTTTATTATATTTATATCCTAGACCAGTATCCTTTGAGTGTCGTTCAAAGCGGTTACAGTTGTTAAATATGGGGGGTGGCAGATTGGTGGTACTACATGCTCGTTCGCTTTCTTATTTTCATATTTTTTTAAACATATGTAGGTACAGTACATTAAAATGGTCGGAACATTTGTAGTCGAGAGGGTTTTAAAAAAGAATCATATGAATAAGTATCTTCCAAAGACGATAATAATAAGCTTCTCAGCCAGAGGGCAACTAACCTTTGAAAGCTTTTACCGTGAAAAATAATTGATACGAGAACAGAGAAGCGGGTTGGTATGAGGTATTCGAAAGAAGTGATTTTATAAATGATTACAAACGGGTAACGCTAATGGAATCTTAATAATTTCTAGTAAACCCTTGTGAATTTTACTCATAAAACAATAATGCTGTCATGAAACTGTTGATATATGTACACCGCCATGTGATATTCATTGCAAATACATATATTAATATGAAATTTAAAATAATTTTTATTAATGTCATAAATAATTATTTCTTATTAACATAAGAAATGATCAGTTTTTTCCCGCGCTACACCCCCAATAAATAGATAATAACATTGGTAGTTCATCCGGTTAACCGGTAGATGGGTTTTATTCACTCCTGAATTGACCGGAGGCAGTCCCAGCCAATGTCATTCGATCACACTACTCCAATGTACGTTGACAGATAGAGAATAATTGCCAGTAGTAAAGAAAACATGAGTGATCCAGTCATCTTACTTACCCTTGAGTTCACGAACTGATTGGTGCCGTATCTCTCCCATGTGACCTTAATGTCCTTAGAAGTGGCTCTGCATAAGACCTCCACTTTATCACCGACCCTGAATTGTCGTCTGGGCTGGTCGATGGACACTAGTGAACTTGGCTCCTCCCGTGGCCCTAAAAATTCCCAATATTATTGTGCTTTTGGAATAATATTCACAAAATATGACTCCGTCAAATGTACGGAGAAATAAAGCTTTTTAAAAATACAATTTTAGGTAGACAAAATAAACTTGAGAGCAACTACGATTACCTACTTGGACATGTTCCTCGAGTATAGTGGGTTTTACTCGAGTCCAAGATCCCAGGGCCTTCATACGTTACTTATTTTTTCATAAATAATCTATATATATAAAAGGAGAAGGTGACTGACTGACTGACTGACTGACTGACATATCAACGCAGGGCCTAAACTATAAAGGTTAGAAACTTGAAATTTTGCACAGGGGTTCCTTTTATAACGTAGGGGAGCACTAAGAAAGGATTTTTGAAAATTCACCCCCTATGGGGGTTAAACGGGGATGCAAAGTTAGTATGAAACTTTGCCGTTTTTGATGTTATTCGAATGAAATTCAGAACCTTTGAAGGTTTTTTATTGAGTTTCGAAAATCATCTGTTAAGGGGGAAAAAGGGGGAGCAAAGTTAGTATATATAAGATTTTCGTATATACCTACATTATTTCAATGAAATTTTGTATTTAGGTCATAGATTTATTACTCTATTTAGGTTATGTTACGTTTAATTCCACGCGAGCGAAGCTGCGGGCAGTCCACTAGTTTTCTCATAAATAAGTGGAAGTAGGTACAAGTGGAAACGCTGGACGCCTTCACGCGCCGCCTTGCTGAACGAATGTTCAAACGGGCCGACGCGTCAAGGTTCCAGCATCTGCAAGAGATTGCTCCACTTCACGCCAGACCGCCAGATGCCCCGGGGAGACCGCTCCCGAGGGACCTCATCCCAAAGGAAGACGAAGACACAGAGCCGTCATCCACGACTCCACAAGCCGCCACCCGATCGCTGGTCGGTTCCTGCTGGGCTTCCCCAGAGGGATTAACCCGGTAGGACCAGTTTTCTCATAAATAAGTGGAAGTAGGTACAAGTGGAAACGCTGGACGCCTTCACGCGCCGCCTTGCTGAACGAATGTTCAAACGGGCCGACGCGTCAAGGTTCCAGCATCTGCAAGAGATTGCTCCACTTCACGCCAGACCGCCAGATGCCCCGGGGAGACCGCTCCCGAGGGACCTCATCCCAAAGGAAGACGAAGACACAGAGCCGTCATCCACGACTCCACAAGCCGCCACCCGATCGCTGGTCGGTTCCTGCTGGGCTTCCCCAGAGGGATTAACCCGGTAGGACCAGACCGCTCGGGTGGCGCGTAGAAGGAAGAAAAAGAAGTAGAAGAAGCCGTAGCGCTCATGAAGCGCGGGGGTCCAGGACCCCCCCCCAAGGACCGCCCTGTCTTTACAGGGTGCGACAGACACCTCGGCCAGGGGGCGAAAAGCCCCAAAAGCCGACTCCCCCACGCGCCCTTGGCCGCGTGTGAGAAGACCAACGATCGATAGTACATACTTTTGTGTGTTTGCATACCTGCTAGCTTGGGTCAACGGCCTTTTCATTGATACCAGCTATAGCTCGATAATTACAGTGTTCACTTTTATTAAAGTCTCAGTACTGATTTTATAATTTTGTTACAAATAAATAATAACTATCGACAAACACTTTCCGTCGACGCTTACCGCAGACGCTCTCCAATAAATAATGTTTTTTACTTACAATCTCAAGCAAAAGAAAGAATCGACACTGAATTACAAAATGTTCAATGTTATGAGAAAATAAGTAGTCTGGGGGGCCCTGGTATCTTGCTCTATCAGGTGTGTGCTACAATCGGCTAAAAAGAAGAACCGAAAAGTTATCTACTATATATAGCGCTTCTGGTATCTTTTTAATGATTATATAAAAGATTATATTATTTTAATAAATTTCTATTTAATTTACTACCGTCGCTAATATGCTAGCGTGAAATTGGATAAGGTTAATTTGAAAAACAATAAAATGATTTGGTGAACCGGATATAAAATATGGTACATTTCCATATGAAATACCTATAAAAAATCAATTCAAACACAATTTTCATTTGTAATCAACAAGTATTATCGCATCTACTCATGCAAAGCACACGTTTCAGTTAGCTAAGGCATAACAACACAGTTTTAGTATTAAAAAAAACACAAATTTCGTAAAATTAACTTTAAACGTAGGTACGTATGAGGTAGAGTTCAATTTTAACCTGCCTCTGGCTCTACTTCCACTTTTACTGTGGAAGTTTATCCTTCAAGATGTGAGAGAGATGTTCGATATCGCCTAAGCATGTCTCTCTCAACACTTTACCTTATTAGTCATTAAAATTATACATGTTTCAAGTAAAACATTACAAATATAATTATTTAATCTATCTAAGTAGATCTTATCAAGTAGAAAAACTGGAAAATTAAAAAAAGTAATACCTAAGAAGTAGCATAATGAAAAAGAGATTTTTCAAATCTCAAGTGAATTTTCGAATATAATGCGCCCAAAGCTGATTCACACACATTGCTTTGTATACATAGACATAATCGATTTTCTTATCCAGTATCGAGAAACTAGCTCTTTAGTTCACCCCACAGATATGACGAGTAAACATTAGCATTCCAAGACCCGTAGCGACTGGACAAGGACAAATACCCCCCCACACCCGTGGCACCCCCCACAGTTACCAGTGAGATTGGAGCTCAAGTCGGGCCCAGAGAGTCGCTTCTCCCTCGACAGGCAGTTTGCTTCATCGCTACCGTCCAGACAATCCTTGTACCCGTCGCATAAGAATTCACCTTCTATGCATTCTCCATCATTTTCACAATGAAACTGCGTGTGTAAGCACTTTATACCTTCACGGGTAGATCAGAAAACATAGATGTTATATTACAATACAAAAATGCCTACTTAGCTAACAATATGACTATCTATTTATAACTGACATAGCACTAGGTTAGTTACGCACGTATAAAGAGGGTTGAAAACGTGAATCCAAATGATCCGCTAAGCATTCCGGTTAGTCAGGTTAGTTAACTATAAGAGAGCAGTCGAAGCGGGAGAAAACGGGCGACACGACCATGACCAAAGAAGCGCCAACTACTGAAGTTTAAGGTCGATTCTACGACTCTCACTGACCCTCAATGTGTAGGTTGATGTAATTGCTAAATTTGCGGCCGTATGAGTCCGAAATAACACAGACATATCGACCGCTGTCGGATTTCTGGGCGTGGCGGATGATGACGGATCCATCCCGCTGGAGGCTCACGGATCTTGGAAGGCCCCTTCCGTCCTTCGTCCATCGGATGCGCAAGTCTGGTTGCGCCTCGTTGCACCTCAGATGCACAGCCGCTCCCACATGCGCGTACTGCTCGTTATCATGAGACATCCATGTCGTTCGTTCGCTGTCCTCTATACAATAGTTATTGTAACATGCATCAATACCCTTATACGAGCAGGTGAGAATGGATGTTATAGTGTTTGTTGTTAAGTATTTGGACGATGCATTTGAGATAGCCTTACTTTAGAAATGGTGTAGCAAAGGCTCGTGACAGGTGACTTTACGAAAACTATTTAAGTGCATCCTGTACATCAATGAGGTATAATACATAATATGTCAATTAAATAAATTTGTGCGTTAAAAATATGCTCTATTATACTTTTTCTAAACGTGTTTTTATAGTGAAACATTGTGATGGTAAAGCATTATGCAAAAAATTATGTCAATTTATAAAACGTACCGCTGACGATAACTTTGGCAACGGCTGTTGCGTTCGCTATTCTGTTCCTGGCGAAACATACGTATTCCCCGGCGTCTTCTACCTCAATCTGGCGGAATCTCAGAGTGTTACCACGGATTTCGACACGGCTGTGGAACGGGAAATATAATAATTATTATCTACAAGTGGACGGCTAAGCAGGTAGTGGTCGAAACATTACATACATTGTAAAAAATTTAATAACCTAACCTAAAATCACTCTTTTACTTCCCCGAAACAGTAGGTAAGAGATATGTAATAAATTTTTTGTAAAAGTATTTATTTATGACACCAAAACTTAGTACATAATATAACCAAAACTAACTAAAACCTATACAACCAATAATATGTTGGGTTTTTCTTATTAGAAGCTCGGAGTCTGGATTTGTGCCCGGTATGCCAATACGATTAAAATTCCTATTGGAAATTCCTACATGAGACCTAAATAGAAATGGTGAAAAGTGGGTGTTACTATGTGTAGTAACAGAGACGTGCCTCTGTGCCTAATCCCTTCGGGAAAAAACAAGCGTGATGTTAGGTTGCATAACGTTACTATCAAAAACAAGAATGATAGCAAGCCATTACTTACTTAGATCGCACTCTGTTAGGCAACGTCCAGGAGACTTCGACTTCGTCGCCTACCACCATGCACTCGACGGTAGGAGACTGTCCCGGTTGCACCACTTGCTTCACAGGCCTCAGGGTGATCTTAGGAGGGGCGATCACGTCTAGCCTCGTGTACACAGCGTGCTTAGCCTCATTGGTGTAGCGATTGATGAGTGTGCAGACGTACTGGCCGGAATCGTTCTTCGTTATCTGTGTGAAGTATGGCTTTGGTAGGTAATTTAATTGCTTAGAATGCAAGTCAATATAACATAATATTATCCGCAGGGTTTATGTGCCTGAAAACGGCGGTGCATGGCGGCTACTTATTGAATTTCATTCGATGAATACAATACATTCAATACAATACAATACATAATTAGTCTCACAACACAAAATCCTTAACATATAAAATATTTTGTTTACTTATTTCAAATAAACCAAATTTTTAGAACCATCAGTTGTTTTTCAACCAGGCTAGTCTAGAGTTTACTTCTAATCTAATCACTTACGTCGGTGATAACTAAGTCCGAACCGATCTGCCTTGCGTTGTATTGGAGGTTCTGCCTGTCGCCTCGACTCCATCTCACTTCGTACTCACTTGATGCATTGCATCTGTCAAAAAATTAAGTCAAATCGTTGTAAATCCGAATAACGTAATTTTCTTCATTTTTACTATAATATATTTATAAATAATACTTAATATAAGATCTAATATATTAATAAGTTTTTGCGGCTCTTGTTATATACCTAATTAATGTCGATAATGTGCCCACCCACAGAAATGTTTACCAAAAGCGCGATTTCAATTTAATCTAGGACTTCAGACTAACTCATGGAAGTAATTAAATATCATATAATAAACATCAAAAGAAATTAAATGTCACTTGCTATAACGGTGAAGGACACATCGTGAGGAAACCTGCATGCCTGAGAGTTCGTGCATCATAACGTTCTCGAAGGTATGCGAAGTCTGCCAATCCGCACTTGGCCAGCGTGGTGGACTAAGGCCTAATCCCTCCCATTCTGAGAGGAGACCCGAGCCCAACAGTGGGACAAAGAAAGGGTTGTGATGATGATGATGAAACATCAAATAACTTACCCAAGACGAGTCTCATGACCCTCGATGGCTAAGTTGCTGCCAGGTTGGATGTCGTACGGGTACTCATCCGGGCTAATGCCATTTTCACCGCTGCCATCTGTTTAAATAAATTTTATTATGCCTTTTCCTTACCTGAAGTTTTAAACACAATTAATCTTTGAACAGTTTCTCACCGTCGCCACCGCCGTCGGTTTCGCCATCGCTGCCGACACCGCCGTCTCCTCTGTCAACGCGGATGGCAAAGCGTTCCTCTACAGTACCCGCTAGGGATGTAGCTTTGCACACGTAATCGCCGTCGTTCTCGAAACGTGCCGCAGGGATCCTCAGCACGGCTATACGCGGTGACGGTCTCACGATTTCGTAGTTGTTTTGGTCACCTGTAGAATGTTCTCGAATAAGACAATATACAACAAGTATGTAATGTACATGGAGTGAACCATAATTAGCGCTATTCCACTTGATCTGTTGCGATTGATTTCCCATTTCATAAGGTTGAAAATCCAGTCAGTGAAGACTAGTGCCTTATTAAGATATCTAGCAACTTTGATCTCCCTAAACTAAGGAAGTACAATGAAATGTTGAAGAGGATCACCGAAATTTACGAACAAATGATTTGACGATTCAAAGAACTTACTAATAGAGACTTCCGGATCAGGGTATCCTTGGGCTCGGCATTCGATTGTGACGGGGTCTCCGACGACGGTGTCTACGAACAGGTTTGGCGTGATGGTGATTTCCGGCATAGAAACAACTTTAATAAAAGCGTGGGCGTTATCCGTGCCTGCCACGTTTGATGCCGTGCACGTGTATTCGCCTTCGTCGTTCACATCTATGTGCTCGAATCTGAAATTGTGTATTAATGAATTGTGTGCATATGCATACCAAATTTTATTGAATTCTACTACAGAATTTTCATAACTTGAACTTGAGAAGCATGTTGTGTGCATCTTCAATACATCTGTATAGCGCTTAGTGGTGCTATCAAATAAATATATGTTTACAATATTTATAAACTTACAACTAACGAATTGCAAAAACAAATACTCTGGTAACTTTATCTCAACATTTGTATTTTGCGTAACTCAGCCATGAAATAAAAAGATGGAAATACAGAACCATTGTTAACAAGAGACAATGTAGGTATTCAGATTTCATTCGTTAGTAAGATAAGTGTCCTTAGCTCAAAATCGGGCCAATCCGATATCCTTGACCTGTAGATATCTAGACTAGCGCATTCAAGAGCATCAGGCAATAATATTCATAACTGACTTGATTTCATAGACGATTAGTGTAAAATATCTGCAGCTCCAATATAAGTTCATTTAATGATGTTAATAATGGTCTGTAATTAAATCCCAATAATTAAATTGTTTGTTAAAAGAGTAACTAGTTCGTGTATATAATTAAACCCATCTGCATTATGCCCTGTTTACCAAAATTTAGATAAGCTAAATTATTCTGCATTCTTTGCATGAGCCGTTTGACGGCTGGCGAAGCCAACTTCGTCTTGAAGACGCGAGAGATATAAGCTCTCGAAATTTTGACCACGTAGTCACAGCTCTATTTTTTTAATAATATTTGAGGCTTAAAACCAAAACGTATTCAGAAGATATGGAACTGTAGGAAAAGTATGATATGTTCTTTTTCTTTGCAATTAATTCCACGATTATGCTCTGCAAGTCAGAGGCCCAAATGTGTTTGGGCCTGTGGGTCTGCATGAATTTTTGTATGAACTTACTTCGGGAGATTGAATTTTACTAATGATATGAATAACATATCTAAAATCCCCTGTGAGGTTATTGTAGACGAGAAAACGGACTAGCTAAATATTACAATTGTAATAAATAGGTATTATGAAAAGGTTATGATATTAAGAAATGAAACAATTTGAGACGTATTTACGCCGCTGTTTTGTGTAAGGCCTTAAAAAGCCTAACACAAAACAGCAGCTGCCGAAAATTTTAAACGTTAATCTACGTCTCCCTTCAACCATCTCCGAAAAGCATCGCCTTAATAGAATTTAGCACGAAAGTGTAGTGTAATTAAAATTCATAGCGCATGAAGTATCACTGCGTAGGACATAATACGTCTACCAACCCGCTCGTCCCGCGTAAGACGAAACCTTTTATTTCGATTTCTGCGCATTCAGGGCCAGCTAAAATTTCGTGCCGCTAACTGTACCTTAAAACGTTGTGCTTTTGCATTTGGACGTGAGGTGAAAGCGCTCTTCCACCGCTGCGGCTCCATGTGACATCTGGTTCTGGGATACCGCCCTTCACCATGCAGTGCAAGTCGTACTGTGTCCCAAGGGTAACAAGCTGCGGTGATTCAGTTGGCCAAATCTGCACGCGAGGAGGTTCCCGCCCTGTAATATTTTTAGGTTACTGTACGTTCAGCAAATAATATACAGCTTCGAATCACTGAAACCTATCCCCTTCTTAAAAGGTGTCTAAAGGAGGTGTTTCCTGGGGTTGCGCTGGCCAAGAATGGGGAAACAAACCGCCCATCAAGCGACTCCATGAAAGCTATACTCGTATTGTGACTGCACAAAATTACAAGTACACACAAATGTCATATATCATACATAATGTCCAAGTTTTGCTTTCATAATATCCCGTTAATTTTGAATTGCTTTTTTCTTCGTAAAAAACAAAAAAGTCAATAAAATAGCAAATGCATAGTATGAGTAAAAAGGCGTGAGGAATTAAAGTAGTGATATGATTTGAAGAAGAGTTTGAATTTGCTATCCACTTTAAGATTAGTTTTAGATTTGCAGGTATTCTAATGCTATCTGTGTACTCACTTTCAATCTCCACAAAGACGTAATGTTGACTAATCGTTTCCCCATCAACAATGCCCTCGCAGCTGTAATAGTCCTGGTCGCTCTCTTGCGCGTTTGATATGACGAGTTTGTTGTATTGTTGGCTGGTACCGGGTCCGAATTCACCTTGGTACTGAGAAAAAACATATGGAATCAACACTCTACTATCATAGATAGAAGAATGAAAACAATTTCGGAACAAATTTTCACTGCGCAATGCTGCAAAGTAAAGCTGGAATGGCATGTCTGCCATCTCACTAAGTAAACTTACTTTGGTCCATTTGATTAACGGTGGAGGGTAGCCTTGAGGGTTGCAATCGACTGTGCCACTACCTCCCGTTGGGATCTTCAGGCGTTCCGTGGATACCGTTATCTTGCTGGCTTCTTCTGGGGGTGGGGTGTTTTGTGCGATCACGTTGATGACAATCTGCACCGGGTTTATTTCATTGGAAATGGCTCGGCAGATGTACATGCCCCGGTTCATCAGCACCGCTGAGTCGATATAAAGAACTCCGTCGCCGCCATCGCGCACGTTTGGTAAGAAGTCAGCTCCATCTTGCCTGCAAAAATAAATAGGACATAAAAATCATTTTATTTATTTATGTATATTTTTTTAAAGCTTATTTTTCTTTATTTTAAAGTCTTAAAGCTAGATTTTACAAAGGGCGGACTTAACGCCATTGGAAGTTCTCTGCAAGTTGACCCAAGTCGATAGTGAGGATAATGTAGTAGCTGGCAAAAAAGAATTAAAAACGATATCAGTTTTTGGAAGTCAATTTTGGTCATTGGCCTCCCCCAAGCGACACAATTCTAACCTGTAATACGCCCTCTAAATTAGCAATTTCCGCGATCAGGACGCCTGGCCGACTATTCTTACTTAAAGTTATTGACATTGCAATAATGTTGGTGACCTTTGTTAGTCTACGGTTTTCATGAATTGTGATTTCGTCGTACGGACACATAAGAATACTTGTTCCATTCATAGATTGGATTTAATATAGCTACTTAAAAGGAATTTCGTAACAGTTTCGTTTACCTGAGCCATTGGACTGTGCCGATCGGTACGTTCGCTGTGCCTGTGCAAACGACTCGTGTGCTTTGACCCTCGTACACGGTGGGTGTTTGAGGGGAGACGACCAGCTTCTCGCGAGGCGGCAACGAAGGCTTTGGCCTTATAGTCACGATCGCGGTTCTGTCCGTGGATCCAGCTGTGTTGCTTGCTATACATCTGCGTAAGAAGAAACAGATTAACAAAATGTTCACAAGATTTTCATAAGTCATAAGTCGTTCATGTAGGCGTACCTGTATTCACCAGAGTCCTCAACCCTTGCGTCGTCGATTATGAACAGGCTGTCATAGACGAGCGAGGATGCCGGCAGTGGTTGGTTCGAGCCTCTCTGCCATGTGATAGTGGGCGCGGGGTTGCCAGAGATGTTGCAAATTAGTTCAATCCTGTCTCCTTCGTAATAGTCCTTCATTGCCGGAGTGATAGAGACCGAGGGGATCGTCATTACGTTGCCTGGAGATAACAACATATTTTGTAACAAAAAAAACACCGAACATGGTAATTCAGTTTTATTAGGTTTTTGAAACCTAAAAAGTTTAACCTGTATTTACACTATACATATAGGTACTTTATTTCTTTATATGTGTGTACAGATTTTACCAAGATATTTTATACAAAATAAATTGATAACTTACTTTTCGCGTAAAAAACCCTCAGAGGGACAACTGTTCCAGAATGAGAGCAGGAAATATTTAAAAAAAAGTGTTAGGTTTTTATTTGATAATAATTTATTATTGCTTACTGAATAAGATATTACTAACCAGGAACTTTGAGAGTGGCTGTCGCCTGGCCGGTAGAGATGCCATCAGTGGTCTGGCAGATGTAAACGCCGCTATCAGACACTTGCAAGTTAGTTATCAGCAGAAGGCCACTCCTCTGATCGATTTGCGTCCTGTCCTGGGGCAAGTAGCCGTTTTCCTTGTACCAGGTTACATTAAGACGGGTCATAGTCATGGGGCTCTTAGCTTGGCAGGTGAAGTTAACGGAGCTGCCGACTTCCTGGATCATCAGGTTGTTGCTGGTGATCCTCACTTCAATGGTACTGCGAGGCGGAGGCGACCGTGTTGTTGTACTTATTTCGTTACCTGAAAACATTTTTCAATTACGTTCTGTTTACGACTTATTACGAAAAAACTAGGTGTGCTACATTTTTTGCACTAAGTACCTAATCTGTTTTCTGGAATTTGAGAAGAAAAAAGATACTTGTCACACGTACAAACACATGTACAACTACGCCAACGGCATAGGTAATCTCTTTGGGCTTGCAGAAGGACAAGCCTCTGTTATAACTTTTGAATAAAATTTAAAAATAATAAATTAAAATCACACACATTAAAAATAAAACGGACTATGAACATTTGCTTACACGAAAACGAAATATGGCTTTATATACGAGGCGAGCTGTAGACAATGTACTCAACGATGATTTGTGTTTGCAGACGTATTACACTTTTAGCGAGTTATGAAACAATGCCTTTCAAATAATATTAGTAATTCCGAATGAAATGAAAGGAGAGCCTACCGACGAGGATATTATAATGTAGAAATTAAATACAAGGATTATTAGGAAGACTACAGACCTTGACACCTTGACACACATAATACAAATATTTCGGCAAAGCCAAAGCGAATGAGCACAAGGGTTGATACAAACTGCAGACAATAACTTATACGGATCAAGAACTACCTTTTTCTGGCAATGTAGTAATCAATACCCCTAATGTGACTCCTCCCTCAGTGATCGTGCGACACTCGTAAACATCACCCTGATGTTGTGTTTCCCATAGAGTATTCCAGACGTGTTCGCCTCGCCAGCCGTCCACGTATTGTCTCGACTGATAGAAGGGTTTTGGTGTCGGTACTTCTTTGCCCTCAAAGTAAAACGCTATCGTAAGGGGCTCCGGCGCCCGGTATTTGCACGTAAAAGTCACTCGCACTACAGTTGAGTTGGGATGTGCCGGCTCATGTATGGATGGGAGTAGCTCCATTACCAAACCTAATCATATCACAATAAATTTATTCTTACATTCGTTCAAAATATCAGCTCGGACCTAAATAATATATGTATCTTGATAAATCAATAAAAACTTGGTTAATTCTATCTACTAAATTTGTCTCCAAGTTTATAGTTAGTATTGAAATCCTTAAATTTCAAATAAGTAAACGCACCAATTGACGAGCAGTCAGGTCCAGTGTAGGGCGGGCGACAGTTGCAAATGACTTCGTCAGAGGCGCCGAGCTGGCAGTCATGCCCATTGCAGTTACACCTTTGGCAGTATCCAGATTGATCTTCGTAGAAACCGGCTGTGCATTCCTCACAGCTAGTCCCTCTGTATCCTTCGGGGCACATGCATACCTGGAGATAGCGTAACCAATTAATATGTAATTTTCTTATATGGTCCTTAAAGATATCATTTTTCTGTCTCAGTCATGGAAGTTGTCCCAACCAAGTTGCCAGGTTACCAAGTTGCAGAGTTGGTCTTCTAGTTAATAAATAGTCTCGAAGATGAACAGGTTAATGCTTTAGGAGAAGTGTGTTATGCATTGCAAAATTATCAATGTATATGTACGGAACGGAACCTTACGTGAGCGAATCTGACTCACAAATGACCATTTTTTTAAAAACATGTGATGGGCGATAATAAACAGCCCTTATATGTATTCACACTAAAAGCGATAGCAATCGGTTGGCTGCATTCGTAGGGCTTGGAATCAGACTTCACGAAGACGTCAGCAATTGCCCAAAATCTTAGCCTTGAACTCAGATTTACGACAGTAAAATCATATTTACCTCAACACTGGTGGCAACTGGTAGGCTGGAGGTGAATATCTCTGTGGCTGTATCCATGGAAACGTCAGCGATTGCGGTAAGCGAGAGGTTTGGCGCTATAGTGGCCCGCACCAGGACCCTCTTCAATTTCTTCAGCACGGACATGAAGTTCTGGCGAGTAGCCGGCGCGCCCGTGTTCAGCACGTACCAGTTGGTTTCTGTCAGTGGCACTTGGTAACTCTAAAACATGCAAGATTTTTATACAAGACTAGAAGACTATTTGATAACACATTCTAGTAAATACCTCTCTTTAGTTAAGGAGGCTTAAAGCTTAAAGGCTTATTTATGTAACAACATAGAGGGCAGGCATTTAATAAAACTGCTTGGTTTATACTCACCAAAGCAACTCTGGATCTGATCTGGTTGGGGTTGCTCCAGTAGAGGGACATCGTATCGCCGACAAGTACTACGTCTTGACCTGGGGAGGAGACTGCATCGTCTTGCGACTGGAACTGTTGCTTCAACGACAACGTGCCTCCATAGGATAAAACTCGATTGCCTGCAACAGAAGTTTTGCTGCAGATTTTTTCTTAATTAGCTTACCTTCATGCATTTTTCAAAACAGCATTACCACTAGCTGTACTGTGTGTTTTGGCTCTGGTATTAGTCCTCAACTCAAACATTCAAAAATCATACGTTTGTTTTCTTTTTCTCAAGAGATATCAAAACGAATTCCCCAAAAAAATGCGTGATTGTGTTTCTAGTCCTTCGATCAATAATGTACTTCTAGTCAAACTCTTACCAGGGAAGACAGGCAGAGACCAGTATAGTTCCTCCTGAGGTGGGAACGGAAAGGAGTACATTAGTTCACTCTGGTTGGGAACAGGGATAAACTGGTCGCTGATCACTTGCTCTGCTCTCAAGTCCATGAGCGTGTAGCCTCCATGTTTTTCGCCGAAAATAGGAGCCGCCATTGGGATCCTCGCAAAGTGACTAGCCTGGATATAAAGACATTTCTGTGTTAAGGATAATTCTACGCATAGGTATTGCGGTGGCTTTGTTTTTTATTTTTTTATATTTGGGTTCTTTGTAATCCTCTATAATCATGCTTCAAATGCAAAATGATGATGTCTTAAATCAGGCAACGGCAGGTCAAATAAAAGGGCAAAGTAACTCGAAAATTTTGATTATAGTATGATCTAGATATAGAATAGAATAGATATATTTAGGAGGTAGATATCATGATTTATGGGCAATATGGCCCACACCCCCTTCCTACAAATAATTAATAATGATCCTAAAATAATCTCATTCTTATGTTTTCCTCAAGAATGAGATTATGTTAGGATCCAGCCAGGATCCTAGCCGTCTGCAATAGGTTACTTGGAGGTCATCTAAGCTCCTCACATGCCCGTGCTCAGTAGTCGGGTGATGATGGGTTATAATCGATGGACTGATACCTCATGGCAATCGTTGGTAACGCCGGAGCAGTAACAGGCGGTACAGCCAAGGGGGTTGGCGACGTCCAGGCCGAAGGTGCCTGGCCGGCAGCGGTCGCAAGCTTCGCCTTCCACGTTCTGCTTGCAGTGGCAGTAGTCGGTGCACGGGCCGGATTCTCCTCGCGGGTCGCAGCTGCGGGAAATATGGTAATGAGTTTTTCGTCATACAAATATGGGAGACATAGGCCTCAACCATTCACACAGGGTATTCACGGCGCTATACCAATGGAAATTGGTAAAATAGATGTACTTACATAATACGTAACCACACTGTATAGATTCAAACCATTGATCGAATGAAACATTGCTACAAAATTCATTGAACTAAAGTAATGTATGGTTATACTAGCCATAGAATTAGACGTTATGTACTTTCTTTTTAATTTTTGACAGCAATAACATATCGACAAGCGCAGGTACTTACTTAACAATAAAGCCTTTTTACTTCTACTACAAACTAAAAATAACTAGTAATAGTCGCCTCGGCGGCGAAGGCCTCCCCTAAACCACTCCAATCTGCTCTATCTCTTGCTGCAGTGATCTTATTATATGCATTATTTATTTCTAATACTGAGATCAGTTTTAGAAATAAATAATACTGTTCTCAATAAACTTAAGTATATAAATAACTTATATTATATTAAATATACTAATACAACGGGAAAGAATTTTGTATTAATATATGGCTTGGCTACTTAGCTTACTTGCAAGAAACCCTCCTTGTCACACAGTTATTGTATTCGTCGCGTTCGTAACCGTCTTTACAGGTCTCGCAATTGTCTCCGGCAGTGTTGTCCGCACAGTCCTGAAAAGATGTTGTACCATGGAGGATTAGTAATGAAGTCTAATTAAACATTTCAAAATCCTTATCTTTAATAATATAAAATGGTACAGGACCTAGAGGGTAACATAGGATACTTTTTATCCCGGAAAATTATGTGTTGCGCTCATTTCACGGGCACCTTGCCCGTGAAATGAGTTCTTACAGCGGTGACAGCGCAGTGGCTATCGAAATCGCCTCTCACTCGAGTGGTCCGGGTTCAAACCCCAGCGGCACGCACCAATGACTTTTCTCTGAGTTATGTGCGATTTAAGAAATTAAATGTTACTTGCTATAACGGTGAAGGACACATCGTGAGGAAACCTGCATGCCTCAGAGTTCATCATAATGTTCTCGAAAGCATGTGAAGTCTGCCAATCCGCACTTGGCCAGCGTGGTGGACTAAGGCCTTATCCCTCCCATTGTGAGAGGAGACAAGTGCCCAACAGTGGAACAAAATAAAAGGGTTGTGATGATGATGAATGAAATAAGTTATTACGTAGCAAACTCCGGTTTCGGGGTGGCACATATTGGAGTGCCCGTTGCAGTTACACGGCTTGCAGTGAGCCAAATACAGGCCGGATGAAGTTCTAGAATAAGAGAAGAGAATTATTTTAAGTTATTATTCATGCTTCATTGAAGAGATAATATTATTACATATTTAATTTCACATTGACGATAGTGATGTTTATTCACTAATATTATACTATTCACCTGGTGTATCCTGGGGCACAGTCTTCGCACGAGGTGCCGACGTGTCCCGTGGGGCACGTGCACTGTTCCACGTGCAGCGCCAAAGGCCCGTCTCCGTACGTCTCTGCGGTGTCAATGCTAGCGCTGATTAGAGAGGCTATCTCTGTGTTGGTCGTGTAGGTCGCCTTCACTAAAATAGTCTTGACGTCTGCCAACGCCAGCAAGAAGTGCTCACGGCTCACTTCCTTGCCGTCAGATCTGGAAGTACGTATTGATTTAAATTTTTCGTTTTTATCTTGTAATAAGATGAAATTAAGTTGATTGTAGGTATAATTAATTGTAAATACGATAAATGAATACCGAATATAAAGTTAGTTTTAATTTACTTTGTAACATCCCGCTATCAGAAGTGATTTTACTTTACCAACTCGCGACTTTCACTTCACACATTTTCACGACGTAGGTAAGTTTCACTCCCACCCTGGTTTTCCATCGTCGATATATTAAGTTGCTTTGTACTGAGAGTAATGTCTAGGAGTTTTAATTAATTTATTATGAAGATTAACAATATCTATTAGCCTATTACCATCTGTTCTTGGTATGCACGACTTTGGATGGTGTTTTCTATGTTTAGTCATAAAAGTGTTAAGTACACGTTGAAGGTTCATTTTTGACCAGTTAATGATCCCAAAGGAGAACGTTAGGATGGGTATTGCATAGGAGTTTTAAGTCTTTTACGATATTTTTGAGTTTAATTGACTTTTCATAATAGAATTCAGTCTATGTTTAAACTGTTGTTGTATGTTCATTAATATTACAGAATTTATGTGTTAGGTAATTAATATTGTCTAAGTAGTTTAAAATAGCGAATTAAACTTTAATGTTTATCTTATTAGAAACCTTTACTGCCTCGTTGGTCTATAAGTAAATGCGACTGCTAAGCAAGAGGTTCTGGATTTGATCCCCGGCTCGAACAAAGTATTATTTGGTGGTTACTTGTAGCTGGGAGTCTGGATTTGTGTCTGTTGTATGGCTTACCACCTTATAACATGGGAACTAAATATGACTGGTGAAAAGTGGGTTGATCACAAACCTCTGTCTACCCCTTTGGGGAAATACAGATGTGATGTTATGTTATGTGTTTTGTTGTAACTTGGAAATCATACCTGCGCCAACCTTCTTCCAGAAACTGTACGCTTGCATTCAAGTAGCCATCGCTGCCGGGTGCGAAGTTATAGCCGAAATATTGGAAGGTAAGCCGGTTATCCTACAAAAAATATATTGAATTATAAAGCTTGAGAATTAATTAAAGTTATTGATAGTAAATTAATAAATATTAATACCTACTCAAATATTAAATTCTTTTAATATCAAAGGAAACAAAAAAAAATCTTTTAAATAGAAATATGTAATAAATTGTGTAATTACAATAGTGTCAAATTTCAAATTGGTGTGAAAGTTTTCTCTTCGTGCCATTGAACGCATGACCTTCGCACTCTTTTTATCTGCAAAAAATCCGGTAGACACAAAGTCGTAATGCCATCATACTTACACTAATTAGTTGCACATCAGCAGCCGTATTCCTTGTGTTTTGACCAGGTGTCGGTATGTGACGTAAAGCGTAGCGTAGATATCCTCCGTAGGACGTTATTTTGTCACCAGCAAAGCTACAGGAAAAGAGACGATTCATATTGATTAAATTATTAACAATTTAAAGGCCGTTAATTTTTTTTCTATCTCAACGCATACCGCGTTAGGTTGCAATGCATATTTTATTAGTTTGCAAAAACATTTGAAATACTTCAAATGCTATTTATGTGTTAAATTCCTGAAAATTTTTTGTATTTGAACTCACTTCATCGGCAGGCTCCAGTAGTAAATAGTAGGCTGAGACGCGCGTTCAACGGACAAGGGAATCAGCTCTACTTCTCCTCTTCTTAACTGCGGTTTATTCTCATCCTCAACTGGGGCGTAGTACCGGACGGCGCCGGCTGCTCCGAAGGGAGTGCTCTTGTACACCTTCACTTGGTCAACGATGCTTGGCACGTTGAAGTGGA
This sequence comes from Carterocephalus palaemon, assembly GCA_944567765.1. Classification (NCBI taxonomy): domain Eukaryota; kingdom Metazoa; phylum Arthropoda; class Insecta; order Lepidoptera; family Hesperiidae; genus Carterocephalus; species Carterocephalus palaemon. Next base: position 6,213,836 of record OX155637.1, on the reverse strand, counting down.
TCGTGTTCGTCTTGCGACGGAGGGAGCTGGACGTACACTCCTGTGACATGCCCGTGCAGAAACATACGGCGCATCCGTGTCTGGAATCAATCGTGAACTCATTAAATTAAACAGTAATAGGAATTAATTTTGCAGCAGTGGATATTGTATTCACTTCTCAATCGAGGTAGTGTAGGTTAATATCCAAGCGGCATGCACCAATGACTCAACTAAGTCATAACAAATCAAATATCACCTGCATTCCTGCATATCTGCATGCCTGAGAGTATTCATAATGTTCTTGAAGGCATGTGAAGTCTACCAATCTGCACTTGACTAGCGTGGTGGTAGCACAAAGGCCTAATCCCTCCCATTCTGAGAGGATACCCGTGCCCAACATTGGGACAAAGAAAGGGTTGTGGTGGAGATGTATACCTGAAATCTTTAGATAGGTAGAAAAAGCCGTTCTTGCACTGGTCACAGTTGGTTCCCTGCACGTTATCTTTGCAGACGCACTCGTCAGGCGACCGTATGAAGTTGGTCCCCACTTCATTGCATGTCTTCGTAGGCTTCGGCTTGCAGTAGTCGCCGGGTATCAGAGGGTTGCCGATATGGGTGGGCGCACAGCGACTGCAGTCATCTCCCTCATAACTGTGAGCCAATAAAAGCGATAAAACAAAAAATTATGACATCAATTCGAAATTAGTTAACAGCTTAAGATTTAAAAAAGGAACATCATAATTGCGATGTATGCCTCGTTGGTTTAGTGGTCGTAGGCGCGACTTTTAGAGGTCCCTGGTCCGATTCCCGGATCGGGCAAAATGTATGCCCTAGACCTCCCACAGCTCTGGCTGTGGGTGAGACAAGTTTCCAGCAGTGGAACGCTTATGGTTTGCGAGCATGTAATAGTAGTATGTGGAATTTTGTGGGACTTACCCAGGCATACAGTTGCAGATGACGTTGCCAGCAGGGCCGAGGGCGCAAGTTCTGGCAAACTGGTTCCTGCTGTTAGTGAGAGGGCAAGGGCAGGGCTTGCAGTCCAGCTCGTTGTTGGGATCGGTGTACGTTCCCGGGGGACAGTCTCGTTTCTTCACGCAGTTGCCGAGCCAAGGTCCCGACTTCTCACGGACAAATCCAGACGCGCATTTCTGAAGACAATGTTTTTAATTTACATTATTGAAGCAGTACATTATAGCACTGGCCTTAGTGAAAGATACTATCTTTTTTCTTTACTGGCCACACACCCTTATTTCATCTCAAGCGGGAACAACTGGCTGTAAAATAAGATGGTGGAATAACCACGTGCCGCTTGGGTATGAATGGGAACACCACATCGTTGTGTTCCCATTTATACCTAAGTGGCATAAGCCTCCGAGCTGTTGCCGGGCATTTCAAGTCAGAAAAATAAAAATATTAATATACTAATCATCATATTATTCGTAGAGTTTATTATTCTATTGAGTATATAAAGTAATTTTTTTTATAATTTTCTGCAATTTGTATAATATGTACATAATGTATAATTATGTATATATATGCAGAGGGACTAAGGTCAATCATAATTACCCGTGGAATAAAACTACCGAATTGCATAGGATATAACTCTAGTGCAGTGGTTCTACGGGGAAAAAAATTACTCGTAGTGGGTATCACGAGTAATTTGCCATCTTAGAGCCTTTTAAGAGATAGCAGGGTTGAATTGAGACTTAATAAACACGTACCTGGCAAGAAAGTCCTTCGTATCCGGGCGGGCACGAACATTCTTCAACAAGACTCGCAGCACCCAGGCCTACGTTGATGTGCTGTGCAGATTCCATAACGAAGTCGGTGATGTTAACCCCACCGTTGTTTTTGTCGGCTCGGAGTAGAATCATTTCTATGTTGTCTAAACTGTAAGCATGGAAATACGAATTAGCGACACGATCGCACCAACGCAAACCTGCTCTGGAAGCGCAGCGAAACAAAAGAAAAATTTCTATACGAACGCGTGACTAGGGGAGTAAGCTAGTGAGTGCGTGACGAGAGCGTTACGAAAAGTGTAATCGGTTGAGGCTTCGATCAATTGAAGGGTTAAGGCAAACAGATGTTTAGAAGGAAATATACCTAAGTTAGTTAAGGAACAGAGAGAATTTTCTTTCTCTCTTCCTCTCATAGCCAGTGCATGAAATATATATATATATCTCTCAGCCGTTGTTTGCGAGTTTGCTAGCGTTACGCGAACGGTAATATATTTATACTAGTTATAAAGGGTACTTACGCCATCATGATGTCCTCACGAGAAGCTGGCGAGAGACCGCCAGGGCCGGACTTCTGCCAGTTTCCAGGAGTCAGACGCGCTTCGATGTCGTACTGTCTGGCATTCTCCCCACCACGGTGATAGTGGACCAATGATTCATATTTGCCCTACGAATATTTTTATTTGTACATATTCCCCTTTTGTACATACGAGTATATAACTTAACTTTTATGATGATGATATATGAAACTTTCCTGTTCCTCTGTCCTATTACTAACTGTCTTGCTGGTCGTAGGGTTGCAAGCGCGAATGCTAAGATCGAGGTTCAGAGTCGACCCCTGGGTACGGCAAAGTATTAACTATTAGGTTTTTGTGACTTTGTATTACCAATTAGGTGAAAAGATACATAAGTCTACCCTAACGGGGAAAAATAGGCGCAATGTTATGTTAATATTTTTTATTTGTATTAAAATTCATACCTGTAATATTAATAGTCTCTACATTCTACATTGTAAAATACTCTAAGCTATAAAACCGTTGTAAAACTATAAATAATAGGCAGAAAATAGGATAGCCATATCCTAGAAACAACACTAGTCAATGTATGTGGTTGGTAGTTGTTTGGTCTGTTAATTGGTCAGACGGAGTGGAATAGATTGGAGGGTCCAACTGAAACTAGATAGATACTAAATCGAGTTTGCCCGGTAACATAGGACATCCTTTAGGACTACGCGACTTAGTTATGTGCAAACTGTCTACCTAACATTGAAACTTTAGTACGATGTTTTGATGTATGATATTGTTATATTAATTAGTTAATTCAGGTGTCCCTCTGCTCTTTCTAAGTTTGTAAATAATGAGGTTAATTGAATCAAAAATTTAGAATATTCAAAATGGAATGGATGACATTTATTCATACTTAATATATTCGTCATCGACGACAGTACAAGTGGCGTTAGGTGTTTTTAAAATATCCAGATTAAAAAAGTGGTGTCTGTCTATATTTTATAACAGCAGGCCACGATTGCAAGCGATTACATTCACTTCATTTTTATTTAGTATTTAGTCCAATAGGTACCTACTGGTATCAGTAATCAGTGACACATTACGTGTTACGAGTAGGTAGTATGTAATGATATAAGATATTCTGAGCAAACAGTCGTTACCTTTATGATGATATCGGGAACAGCGTTGTCGGTCACAAATTGTACGTGCGAGTGTGGTGACAGCCTGTACTTGATGTGCCCGCCGTATGAGGTCAGTTGGTTGCCGTTGTAGGTCTCTGGAAGCGTCAGGTACGGGTGCACGCCAGTGTTCCGCGGCTGTCCGGAGTTGTATGCCAAGGTAACCTAAGAAGGTAACACTCGCCTGTTATATCAATCGAAGCTACGGAGCCTACGGACACAGAATTACTTTGTGGTTTGTCTGTGCTATGCACCGTTAAATTTTAGGGATATTATACATTGATAAATTATTATTGAATTCATTAGTCAAAATAAGTTGATAAAAACGGTTTTTTAAACGTCCATATTCAGTGTCCAAAAATGGCACATTTATTGAAATAAAAAACAAAGCAGATATCAGTTTTACTGTGCCACTTTTACCTAATTACCTTTTTTATACATGAATCGATATTTATATGTTATACCTATAGTTCTTCTGTGTTACCAATATAAAGGATTCAATAAATCAATCAATAAATAATCAATTAGTTAAGTTGTTGGAAATAAATATAAAAAATCGGTAGGTAAGTCTGGGACCCAACAAAACACTATGATTCATCGTTCTGAGTTATGAAAAACAAGGACAAGTCAACAAACACGCATTCCAATTTAAAATATTAATGCGATAAATATTACCGTAGCACCATTCCTGTGCGGCACATAATAGTACTGGTTGGTGATGGACTGCTTGTCGATCTGCACTTCGCCGTTGTACGACTGCCGAACGCCGTATAACATAGTGCCACCCTCCCCCAGAGGCGTGGGCATGTTGTATGTGAACAGGTCGGCGCTGCGGCACTGAGTGGACTCCCCGAAGCAGAAGCAACGGATGCAATCGTTTTGAGAACGAGCCTCGCTGTAAATAATATGAATTTTATAAGGGTTCAGTCAGAGTATCAAATCTGCACTCAACTTAGAATATCCTATAACATTGAACTAGAATACACACCACAACCCTTTGTATGTCCCACTGTTGGGCACGGGTCTCCACCACGCTGGACAAGTGCGGATTGGCAGATTTCACATGCCTTCGAGAACATTATGAAGAGCTCTTAGACATGCAGGTTTCCTCACGATGTGTCCTTCACCGTTATAGCAAACTAGCTGACCCGGCAAACGTTGTTTTGCCATATAAATAATTTTTACTGAATATTTTAATATTTTGGGAGAACTTCATGTAAGTGTGTGGACTACAACTACCACTACCAATACCACTACTACTACCACTACCCCTACCACTAACACTACCCCTACCACTACCACTACCCCTACCACTACTCCTACCACTACCCCTACCCCTACCACTACCCCTACAAACTATAAACCTAGCTATAAACCTCACGGAGCCCAAGACCTTTCCAACGAATGCAAAACCGTGGAAATCGGTTCGTGCGTTCTGGAGTTATAGCGTCAGGAAGGAAAACCCGACTTATTTTTATATAGTAGATGACATTTAATTTTTTAAATAGCTCTTAACTTAGAAAAGTCATTGGTTCGTGCCGCTTGGATTTGAACCCTGAGCACGAGTAAGAGGCGAGTTCGATAGCAACTGGGCTGTCAACACACAACAAAAATCACAGCTTTTGAAAAAAACAAATAGATCAAAATGAGTCCACCAGGCGAAACCTGCTGCTTATTGCTGGACGCTATCATACAAGTATGTATTGCATTTAAATGTATTGTATTATAAGTTCCAAATTTCGTTAATTCTACACGTCGACTCTAGAATAATAAGGCTGAAATTAAAAATGTACCTATTGCCTGACTCTCGACAACCCTGACAATTAAATTAAATATTTTTTACCTGTTGAAGTAGCCGACGGGGCAAGGGTCGGTTTTGTTTACGTAAACTATGGAATCGGGGGTTGCAAATGTCGTCGCCTTGTTGTTCATTGCCTCGCAAGAGTATGCGCCACTGTCTTCCGTCTGTTAATATAACGAAACAAAGATAGTATAATAAACAGAATAACAATCTTTATATTATTATTTTATAGCCGTGTCTATCACGCTAGAAAATCATCACTTAGCATTTGGCCAACCAAATATAACAGATAAATGATTCGTGTCTTCACTTTGATGTGCATGATTCATGTCATATAATAGATATGTTTTTACTCTACCTGCATGTTCGGGCATGTGAGTGTTCCAACTCCGTTCTCGCTAGTTGCCGTACACTTTTTGGGTACATGGCCCCAGTTCAAACGCCAGGATATCAGTGGCGTAGGCACTCCAACCGCCTCACAAGTGAGGATAAGCAAATCTCCAGGGTTCAGCCTCACGTTTGGTGGCGACGGCGGTATTGTGACATGTACAGGTGCTAGAATGGATAAATTATAAATTGAATCTGATATCACTCGTTAATGTTAACAGTGCAAAATCTGTATCCATACTGAGACTAACTTTATTAAATTTTAATAACGCGACTAATTACTATCTACATTCATCCTTAACCTTTGGAGTAGATGTGGGTTATCTGAGAGTTTTCTCATATACTTAAAAATAAACCTTTATAATAATTCTATTTTGCCACTGACTAGCATGAGACTTTATTAAGCTGTGGTACTCCTATTAAAGGGTGCTAACGACAACGAGTTCCTCACCGCATCCAATTTCATCAGAGCCATCGACGCAGTCGCTCTGCCCGTCACAGTGAAATCCTCTCGGGATGCACTGGTCACGGCTGGAGCAGCTGAACTCAACGGGCAGGCACTCGTCCGGGGAGGAGGGCGGGCCGCAGTTGTTCTCATCGGAACTGTCGCCACAATCGTTCTGGTTGTCGCAAAGCCAGGTTTTCAACACACACTTGCGGTTCGAGCACTGGAACTGGTTCGGCTCACACGAGCCGTTCTCAACTAAAAATGAAGAAACGAAATTATTGAAGAATAAATTAACAACGAATTTCTGATCTGTAATGGAAAGCACATCGTTCAAGACTAATGCTTGCGCGAAACCTTGTCTTTTGTAACATAGTGCTAATATTTGATACTAGTGACAGCTTCGCTCACGTGGAGTGAGTAGAAAATACCGTTAGGTCAGTGAGTACCTACATAGGAATTTAAAAAAAGCTTACGGCAAGAGTCTTCATCGGATCCATCACTACAGTCCCGTCTTCCATCACAGACATTCTCCTTTGAGATACATTGTCCATTGCTGCAGGTGGCTTGCTCTGGGCGGCAGCCAAACGGCCTAATCGTAGGGGCTGCAATAAAGTGAAACTTTAAAAAAAATCATCACTATGATGGTATAGAACCTAAATGCTTGTATTATACTCAATCTCCATAAACATTAAATTTAATTTGTAATTTGCTTAGCCTTATCATTTATATGTGTAAATAAAATACTTACTTGGGTCATCAACTTTCAGATACACTCGGGCTTCCGATCCCGGCTGTCCAAGGTATCTTGGCGCTTGGCAGATGTAGACGCCACTATCCGAAGACTGTAATTTACGAGATTGTACTATCAAATAAAAAAATCATTTACCTTGACAATAGATCAATAGGTTAGAAAATACCTTAGCACTATATCATATAGCCAAATTCTATAAGTGCGCTAACTCCACGGACGGCGGAATTAATTATGTTAAGAATGTAAGGTTATGTTCAATTTTAAATATGAATCACCCTATGTTAACTAAATTATAATAAATATTACTCACGGCAACTTGGTACAGTTCCAGCCGTCCTCTCTTGTCGACGTATCCTGGCCTGAGTGGTCTACCACCTTCACGCACCCACCTGACGGGAGCGCGGTATGGGCCCTCGTCACGGCAAATGAATACCACGTCACCACCTGTGGTAATATCCAGTGTCGGTGGGGTGCTTATGAGGGTATACCTTACAAAGCGAGGACAGAAGCTAAACAAGTGATTATTCAAAGCTCGGTATTTGACTTGCTATAATGTTGCTTTTTCAAAAATTCCGCGATCTTATATTTGCAGCTGTTTTGAAACTCCTTAGGTATTTTGAATGAAAATAATAATTTAATATTTTACCAAATTAGTAAAACTACCGCACAAATCACAACTGTGATACATATTATTGAAATTTATTATGTATGTAAAAAAATATGCTTCAATAACATTCATCAGAAATAATGTACAACTTATTTATTTGTAACTGTAATTAGCTGCATAATGTAATAGTTTATACTATGTATATTTTATCTAATAACTATTTTGCTTCAGTCATCGCAATGTTTAGTATAATAATGGAAATTCCCTCAAACACTTTTATTGTTACATACAATAAAAGTTATCCCAGTAGGTATCATGCAAGTTGAAATTAACCAATGATGTAATGTACTGGAATGACCATTCTTATTAAAAAAATCTGCATATTTAATATACGTAGGTACTTATAATATTTATAAGATGCAGTTTTAGAATAATGATTGGTTTTCACACACAATGTACGGAGACCAAACATTTGCCGAGAATACATATTAATATATGTATGATAATAATATTTAATACATACTTAATCCCCTTTGGATGCAAATGCAAATAGTGTTCCCATTATACACTTGTATGATAATAATATAATACGACTTCCACTATAAAAAACCATATTAAAAACCAAAGTCAAGTTTAAAATGATTATTTATGTAAATGTCGGTTCTCATACATGAATATTTAATATTAATTACTCATATATATATACGAGTATGAGTACGGATGAGATAATCCTGATCTTGCTGTTGTTTGAAGTTAAGTTTAATAATACGTCCAATCTGTTAGTAGAGCCACAGTAGTACCTTATTTATTATATAAATAATGAAAAAACTCATTAGTATTCAAACTCAAAATGTTTCAGAAATTAATATACGCAATCTTAAGCCAGTTATATCAGCTAAAACTCGAAAAAACATACGTTTATATACGTTAAAAAAAAACGTACGTGTGGTTTTGTTAAATTAATCATAATGAGAAAATAAAATTAAATATGAATTGATTCAAACCATTTTGTTATTTTATTGGTAATTTCATGCATCATTTCATTTAATAAAAGGCTTCCCTTAAATGCGTATTTTGAAGATGCAAGTTGAAAACAACTTTGAATTATTTTGTACGACAAGGATCGTATAATATCCCGACTCAGATAGAGCACAGAATAATAGTACAAGTAGTTATAGCTTAAATAAATGCAATAAAGGCTGATGATAATGAATAGACCCAGACTTGTCTGTTAGATAATAATAATTAGCTTAGTAATGTAGCCTACCTAGTAGTAACCTACTACACTATTAAGTATTACTATCCATATCTTAATTACATAATATTGAAATGTGTGTAGGCAGTGTACTAGGTTTATCATTGGCAAAGAATCCAAAGAATCCCATAAGAGTGTAGGATACGTGCTCAGATGTGCGAGGGACCTTCGCTGCGCCAAATTCTATTCGAATAATCTACATTGCGGCTCCAATTTCCAATAAAGCTGGAAACCAGTGCACATGTCTGGAACCTGCACAAAAGTACCTACGCACTCGTCTTGGAAAAGGTTCAAAAGGTATATAAACGGTATTTTTAAAAGCTTTGATACTTAACTTCACTCGTATGTATTCATTCATTCATGTATGTATGTCCTGGAATCTTGCAATCAATATTTCACCCACTTCCACTGAAGCTATCGAGCTGACATTTGGCACACATATTAGGTTCCGATGACAATGCAATAATATGGTACTGTCAAACTGATCTGATGATGGAGCCGGAAGATATTAACTGGAACTTCATGATGGAATATCGTATCATAGTCGTGTTTGCACTTGTGGTAAAGTCTTGTAATGAACTTTGACCACGATTAGGTTTCAAGGTCAAGTTATAAACGCTTTTTAAAAAATTATTTTTATGGATATATTCTGTATGCAACCAAATTTCTTTAAGGGGTCCTGAATTTTAACTATGGAAGTGAGACGGAAATACCAACAGATACCTATCTACAGCATGCAAGATATTCCATGGTAGGATTGATTGATGCTTCCATGCGTGCTGTTTGCAGTGTCATACGAGTATGATACCTACGCGCGCGGTCTCTCGTGCTCACTTCGCCCATGCACCGAGTAAGCCGCTCTTATCGCTTGCTCACCTAATAATATTATGATATTTTTCCGATGGATGGAGGATATATTGTCAATTTTTCTGAAGTTTTTAAGCGTAAAATGTGAGATTTTAATCTTTAATGTATTTATGTCATTCGTTTTGTACCGTTTTAATTGATGTAAATAAATAAATAAATCCCTCTTAACATACGGATTTTATTGTGTTAATAATATTTAGTTTAAAATTAAAACAGTTCACCCAGTTAAAGTGATAGTTATATTCATAAATTGAACACCCAAAATGCACCCGACTAATTGTGCACTGACTTACCTTTTTGTTCTGATACCACCACCATGAAAGAAATAGCCTTGATTAATATACTTAATTTGAGAAAACTACAATACATCTTCCAGAATGTATATGGTGCGCATATATTAAAATTCAAGAAGACATTTTATTAGTACTAAAATCAGTTATGTTTTCAAACTGTACCTCTAAGGATCCTCTATAAGAAGTGCCAACAAATTAGATTATTTTTCTAGTCTCCTAATAATATAAATATATATTTATCGATAGTATTTTATACACATGGTATTTTTAGTTTGTTAGAAAGTCAGGGAGTGATTTTATAGTAATGATATAAGGAATAGTAAATAATTGTTTATTTATTAATTACCTATACCCACCACCAGTATCCAGCTTACCTGATTTCCTTGCCTTATGTGGTATAGAAATTTTCAGAATATAGATCGGAATAGAAAACACTTACGTAGTTGTTAACATAATTACGATGAAATTAAATTTAACTTACCATTTCGTATCGTTTGCTGATTCGGGTAGGTTTTGAGATTTAAGGAAACTGGGGCTGAAATTAAAAAAAATCTCATCTCATCATTCTGTTCCGACGACTTATTCCTTAAAATGTTAAGATTAATACAGAAGAAGGTATGAACTATAATTATTATATCTTAATTTTAGTTCAGCTCAAGCATAGAGCGTATGACGTTAGTTTACCAACAAATTTTATTAAAATTCTTATTTTATTATTTAGATCCCAAATTGCATGACATTCTGTTCCAGGTGATATTATTTTATTAAAAAAAAGATGGTTAGTGAAATATAAGTTGCGTAAATCTTGTGTTTATCGTCGGGCGCGTAGCAAATGAGTTGGCAGTCGTAAGCCCTGATAGGTCTGCCAGCTGTATTATGTCGTCCGCACAGATACCATATGCGCAGCTATCCCCTCCCAATAGGCATGATGAGAGTATTTGAAAAAAAAAAAGAATAAATGGTTTTAGCGGAACAATTTGTTGAGTAATTCCAAAAAAATTGTCAATTTTTAATTTTAACATTTAGATTAATAATACTTTCATTAAAATAAAAATATACAATACAGCAATCAGCCATGTTAACTGAAACGCCAATCAGAGCGTATGACGTCACGGTTTAGTAAAAATTCACCTGTCGCTTGGGCTTCTGTTGAATACAGCGGCATATTTACCTAGGCGTAACGTCAAGCCGACGCCATAACACCTACGAGCGTTTTCGCGCTAAATTCAAAGTAGATAGGAAAAACTGCAATAACTTGCGTTAAAACTCAATTTATTGCTAAAATAATGTTTTTTTTTTTTTCGAAGTATAGGATGTCTACCTACATTACAAAAGGCAATTTCCAAATCTGTCAACATACCTATTTTCGTTTGGCGCTAGACTTTTGCGTCGCGAATTATACGATATTGTATTATTTTCAAACAGAACTTCTCAAGATTCCAATATGATGTCTTCTACATCTCTCGACGTATTTCTTATATTTCTCGTTATACAATAATAAATAATATTACTTATTCGTTTTGGTTAACAAACATCAACTGATTTCATAACAATTACCTAATCCCTTATGTTTAAGAGTTAAAAGTTTGATAAGAAAACGTTATTTACAAAAGACGGTTTTAGTTTTACCTAATACATACTTGAATTACATATGTTAATAGTATTACGTTGTTACATTTGTATTAAAATCTCATTCGTTACATTCATATTTTGCTACTCGTTTAAAAAGGAGAAATACTGGCAATTCAATTTTAACATTTTCTTTCATAATGATGTTCACCCATACTTGACTTTTGAGCAGTTAATGTTCCAAACATGATACAAAATAATGAAGTAAGGAGCGCAAAAGATGTAAGGTCAGAAGTAACACTTTAACTTCATCGGGGGCAGACTCAGTTATAATAATTACAAGTTAATTGATTTGCCAATATTGTTTTTATTATTGATTATAAACGACTTTGAAACCAATACCATCAAGTTTTTTTTACAAATTTACCTTTCCGACTAAAGGTTAATTAGCATTCCAGTTCTCGCTAATACTAATCGGTCGTAGTGTGGGTTTTGTTATAATTATAATAAGGGTGTTATTTTCATGAGATCATCATCATCATCATCATTATTAACCTTTACTCGGACTTTGCGATTTAAAATCAGGTTGGTTATCTCCATATTTAGATACAGTTTAGTAACTGGTGCAGGTTAGGAGTCAGTGTTCTTACTGCCAGCTGGACAGTCGAATTCGTCACTGCTGTCTCGTGGACAGTCGAGGTGTCCGTTGCAACGCAGATTCACGTCGATGCAGGGTCCATTTTCGCATCTCCACTGGTCTTTAGGACACTCGCCTACCGCGGAACGGCACATTTACAAATCACAGTAACCACACGAATTTGCTTTTTTAACACTAGGCCGAGTAATAAAAAAAAAAAAGTAAACTGCGTCATGTAGAGACGTAGAGTTGTAGAGACTTCCCAGTCGAAAGACTACTCCCTAGAAACTTGTCAGTTTTAACTAAGGACGACATGGCTACCTATTCCTTCCTCATTGGCCCCCGTCACTCGCTAGCTTTCCCTTGTCGCGTTATTTATTAAAAAAATACATATACTCGTACACTGAAAGTTTTGCGTAACTCATTAATAAAACAGTTAACTGCTTTTCGAAGTATTGTCCATTATATTTTAAACACTTTGGTCGGTTTTTGAAAACATGAGGACCGTTTCATGGGCATATTTTTCATGTGCTGGTTGAAAGCTATCCCAGCCCCGTTAGTGTCACCTCTCATCAAATCTTAAATTTTTCACGCGATTTCCCGTTAATTATTTTTTCAATCATTGATTGATTTTTTTATGTTTAAAAAAATTAACATTCCAAAGTCATACATTTATGTGCGGCCAGGAGTGCAGAACTTTCAGTGTGCCCTATGTATGTTTAGTAATACTGCGATACCTGCCCACTTATGTGGCCTTATAATTACAAAGACTAGTTATTTTAATGAAGAACTTAATATTTAACATTTTCTTCACGAAATATTGATGACCCCATATCAGTTATGGTGATAACAGTAGTAACTAAGTACCTGCGCAACATGAAAAGGGGATATCCCATAAAATAGCATCATAAGATCTAATAAATTAAGATGCGCCTGTGATTGTCAGTGGTGCGCATAGTCACAGTAGATAAACCTATATCTATACAGTAGCATCGTGGTAATCGATATAAATTAAAATTAATACTGAACAAAGTAATATAAATTATACTCATATTCCTTACTTGGTAATTCCGGGGTCACATACACCGGGGGTGTCGTATACAACGGTGGTGTCGTATACACGGGAGGTGTATATGGCGTGAACGGTATGTTGGTTGTGGTATACAATGGAGTCCTAGTGGTGGCGGGGCAGTCTCGCTCGTCCGACTTATCCGAACATTCTGGGTATCCGTTGCAATATGCCGATTCCGGGACGCACTGTCCGGATATGCACTGCCATTCGCCCACCTGGCAAGCTAGTGACACATAAAAGTTATGAGTTATTTGTGACAAATATATTCAACGGGGTTCAAATATCGGGTGATTACAATTTGCTTAAAAATAATAAACAACGAACTCTAATTTCTTTGGTATTAACACTTTATTAGCTCACTAAGTTTTAAAACGTCAAATTTAACGAAAGTTATCAAATAGAAAAAGGTATTCTACAAAAATAAACAAACATTTTTCAATATTCATTTTGACATCACGTATTTGCATTGCCTACTACATTTTTAACATTAAATTCCATAAATTAACATTTTACTCGACGATTGCGACATTTTTTCCACACAGTCGAGGTAGTAGCTGTGCCAGTACCTACTAGCAGACTAGCACCTACCTAGGTAGTAGTAGGTACGTAAAATAAATTATACACGTAGGTACTAATGCTTTTTAATCTTCGTCAAATTATTTTATCTGTATTTAAAGACAACATAATTTTGTCACTCATAGAGGAAACCTACAGGAAAAGCGAAAAGGAATTTCAGCTATACGGATGCTCATAAATAAAAATAAAGAGGTTTAAAATCCATATCTACTAAAATTGAGGTATCTACGAAGGAACAGTAGTAATACAGGATTTCAGCTGTATTTTCATCTCTCAACAGTGCGAGTAATGAAATACAAAAGAGTTTAGAGACAAAATGTAATGCATGCATCGTAGAATTATGAAGTACCGAATAAGTATAATTTATTTATGTACTTAATAAGATAAGCTTTTGAGGCACACATAGGTATAATCAAGAAATATGCCATAATCACTAATGGTTATTGGATTATAGGGGCATAAATAAAATAGGTAAAAGCTAAATACGATAAAAAAAACATTCGAAACAGCAGCGTATCTCTGACTTGATTTTATGTTTATTTAAATTTGATGTTATATAATAATAATAAGAATTTTAAACTTGCAGTAAGATATACAAAAATATTTAAGAGGAGCGTATTTTCCTATGCATGCATTATAAAAATAACGAACAATGCCTCAAACCAAGGGTTTATGAATGATAAAATACAAAGCCATGTTTCAGTGCATTTCTACGAGAGAGACTTCTAAGGGAAGCCAGGTTAGAAAGCCTATTTACTATCCTACAAACATCCTTCTAGGGACGAGAAGGGTTGGGCACAATCTGGTATGAACACGCATTCAACATTCCATACAAGACCAATAAAGTTTGCTGTACCAGAATTGTGACAGTTTTGTTCATCTGAGAAGTCCGAACAGTCATAGATATTGTCGCATCGCATCAAGTGGGGTATGCATCGGCCGTTGTAACAGGTAAATTCAGATTCGTGGCAGGGCGGCGTCTCAACTGGTGATCGGGAGGGCCTCGTCACAAACCATGCTGCACACCAGCTCAACTTAGCTTACTCGAATTAAAATTTCTCAGTAATAACATAGTTGTATATGAAACTTTGTGTAACGATTATGCTTACCCATCACAAATTCAATTAAATTTAATTAATTATTAATTTATTACGTAAGCACCTGATCGTAGTTTCGTGAAAGTGAAACGTTTAATAGTTTAATGTAATACGCAATAGACCCTATAAAATCATTCAAGTTATATGTAATACTCGATAAACAACTATCCTCATCCTTAAAAAACTCCTAAATATGTAATCAAGATTCAATTTCTATGAAGTTTATAAAGAAATACGTTTATATTAAACTCCATAATGTATAGGTAAAATACTTTTTTCTTACACTAACAATAGCTTTAATAGAGTTTTCTTAGTTACAGGCTCCCCTAGAATGAAGGTAACCTTGTTGGTGAAATCGATTATAGTTCGTTCAAAACGCTATGGCATAAAAGTATATTGACCGCAGGAACAAAACAAACGTTAAAATTAATACTAAATCGCATTAAATGCTGACTTAGAATTGATATGTACTGAAGTGTCATAACTTTATTATAGATTTAGAAAAGTGCAGTATTAAGTGGTGATTATTGTGCAGGCCGTTAGACTTTTTAATGTGCAAGATTATCGTTCAATTATATGCAGTAACAAAAGATAAGTGTGCTTGAGATAGTAGCTACAAGCATAATATGTGAATGGTGCTTAACATTGACATTATGTGCCATAGTAATACCTATTGTAATTAAATTCAAGATTTTTGGTAATATTTACAGAATATAAGCATAAGATGATAAATTATTTTAAATACGTACTTCCTTCTGTCTTTACATATCAGATCAAAATTTGTGATTTTTTTATAGTAGAATTACCATTAATAGTTTTATTGCAAAAATAACAATAAGTACTTACGACAATTTTCTTCGTCTGAATTATCATTACAATCCTGATGTCCATCGCAAATAAATTGGCTGTCGATGCATACTCCATCACGACATGTATATTGATTTTCAAAGCAACCTGAAAACAATATCAACAATGCCACCAGTATAATAATGTCGGAAAGGGTCAACCCAATCGTTCAATGAATTTTTGTAGGCCTGTTCTTATCAGAACAATCCAGCATTCCCTCGAAGAGTAGATACACGTGTATGAAAATATTTTGCAATATTTTTGAATAAGTATATAAAATAAGTCTATGTCGTGGTCAAGTAACTGATAGAATTATTAGTTATGTGTTAAAGATGATTTACGATTTAACTATAATCAAAATCACAAAATGTAGGTGACACTTACTTGATCCAGGTATTTTGGTGATATTGCAGTTTATTTCGTCAGTGAGGTCCGAACACTCGGCTACGCCGTTGCAACGAAGTGTTTTATAAATACATTCACCGTTTTGGCATCTATAAACAATCCAAAACATAAAATAAGCTTAATATTAATTATTTTTTCGTTAATCTTGGTTACATTAATAATTGTAGGTTTTATTCCTAAAATGCGGAGCGATTAATAAATATTAACAGCAGAGCATTCAGATAGCAAAGCAGCAGAGCAAGGTTAATAATTAAAACGTACTTATTCGCTTATATTGCACAGATCATTAAAATTAATTTATAAAAAGTCTCCTAAGTCAGAAACACAACGCCGAGCTTGGTTATTAATGCAAAACACAATAAATAACATTTCAATGATTAGTTGCACAACATGGTTATGAGTTACCTGAAGTCTTCAGCAGAGTCACATTCACAATCCAGTTCGTCGGAGTTGTCTGAACAGTCGGTGATATTGTTGCAAATCTGACTTGCGTTCAGACATTTGTCGTCGCATTTGTAGGCGCACACTTTAAAAGAAACATAAATATCGTATAAATATTATAATAAAGCAAAAAGTTTGTGAAAAATATAATAGAAAAATAAAATAATGTGTATACGAGTGGATTTGATTATCCTAAACTCGGTATTCCACGACGGCTTTTATACGCTTGTATTGCAAAATAGATCGTAACAATAAATCACACCAAAAACCAATATAATTATATAGTTCGCATTGCAGTTGTACATACGATCGCTGGATGCACAGTTATCTAATAAGCGTATGCAATTTAATTTAACTTAATACTAATATTTTATTATCCTATTTTTAATGTTGACTTTTGCATAGTCAAATGTTAGCCACGGATTACACAGCTCAGTTGTATAATTAATTTTGTACACTGAATATAGTCATCGATGAAGTATAATTTATGAAATTTTATAATTAATAATTATGTTTTGAACGAAATTGTGATCCGAAATGAAATAAAAATCACTGCCTGAAAAAAATATCCGCCTGCACTCGCCAAGTCTACTGGAGGTCTAAATCCCGATTTTTTTATTTTATTTACCAACAGTAACGTTAATTATTTTGACGCATATTAAAGTTACCTCAACATGAATCAAGTTTTAATATCACAAATAAAATAACTTTTCCATAATTGCAAGTTGACAGCCAAATTGAGTTAGCGAGCTAGGCGTATGCGATTTCAAATCTTTATGAAAGGCCGGGTATAACGACCGCTTTAAGTCGGATGTAGAAGACATCGCACTTTACAAGACTTTAACTTTATAATCCGTCCATGATTTAGCTTGGAGCTTAGTTCTCAAAGCGGTCGTCTACTGGGCCTGAGCGATTGCGTGTAGTTACCCTGGCAGTCGTCTTCATCCTCGCCAGAGTCGCACTCCTGCCGTCCGTCACAGCGCGTGGCGCAGCGCACGCTGCTGCCCAGGTCACACGAGAAACTGTCAGCTGGACACTCCCCTATAAAGTAAGGCCACTCCTTTACTACTATTGGCTGCTATACGCGAGTTGAATTGAATTTTACAGTTGTCATGGGCGGCAGCTGTAGGGTGGTGCTGCAAGCTCATTTGATATCTTGCATCGATAACAAAATTAGCTAATTTATATCTAATAAATTAAAGCACATTTTAAGAGCTTACAGTGGCTCTGTAATGATGACTGTTATCTGTATCAAATCACTTGATTCGTTGTGCTGTAATGGTCAGATATGCACAATGTAGCCAATGAATATAAGAAGAACAGTTACAACTTGCAGGTCCTTAAATAGTATTGATAATTACGTCAGAACTGTGTAAGTACTGATGTTTTCCAAATGTTGTATGAAAATTAAGAAAGATTTACCCCACAAATTGCCATAGATATTAGAACAGATAGCAATGAACTGAAATCAACGGGGTTAATATAAAAATTTATACAAATATTTTATCATCTAAAATTTCAAATAATTTTGAATAATTTAGTAATGATATTGCATTGCTTTATTTTATACCTTTAATTGTATCTTATTACAATTTTATTTGAAACAGATATAATATACAAACTTCCTAGCTTTCGCTTGAGCTGACTATTATTTAGACCATTAGGCACGGGTCTCCCTCACAGCTGCAGGAGGTCTAGAGAATACTTCACCACGCTGCTCTAACGCGAGTTAGTGGAGGGATTAGTGACAAACCCAGGATCGAATGCTCTCAGGCCACTCGCAGATCATTGACAAGGCTTAACGATTGATTTTAAAACCAAAACAACCGGGACCGGCAGCTTCATATGCCCTCCGAAACTCGGAAGCCAATAGCGGTCACTCTTTCGCTAACTGACCGCGCATGTTTGAACACAAAGTTGTAATTTTTTATGGCACAAATACTTAAAAGGTAAAGTACTTCTACGTATTATAACTGGACATTACAAAAGTAAAACTAAATAATTATGAGCGCATGCATTTACTTGCTACATTACTCATGCGAGTTTTTGTTAGATGCTACTAATATAAAACATTGATCGTTGTCTTACTCTTCGCGTATTTTCGTTGCCTCCTTTGTTATCAACAAGAAGAAGAGAAGGAACGAAAGACTCCACCGAACTAAACTTACCACAGTTCCGTTCATCTTCACCGTTCGGCCGACAGTCTCTTTGACCGTTGCATCGTTTGGCAATGTTTATACACGATCCGTCCAGACACTTGAATTCGTCTCTCTTACATGTACATTTAATTTCGTCTGATCCGTCATCACATTCCTTCGTGCCATTACACCAGGATGCAGCATCAACGCACTTTCCACTCGAACACTTATATTGATAAGCCATGCATACTGTGCCTGCCACAATATAATGCACACCGTATCCTTAATATTATACAAATTAGAACGTACATTAGATAAGGTTAACCTTGATATTGCAATTATATATTGTATAAAGTATTTTGTTTGTTATTTTTTAAAGTATTTTAAAATTAACAGTAATTCTGTTCTTCAAAATAAAATAAGTTAGTGTAATTATTGTCATTTACATTTATAACTCTATGTACTACCATAATTTTACAGCATTTTAGCACCCGCAGTTAAGTTAAAGTGGGTCGTTAGTAAAGTATATGCAACTGCAATCTTGAATTGAATTTACATGTCTAAGTGGTAATTGTATTCACAAGAATCTAGAATTTATGGACGACACAAGGTAGAGATAAATTTGTTAGAAAGTGTCAAACCATAGATGCAATCTCGTTCATCAGAACCATCCTGACAATCATGCGTACGGTCACAATGCCTGGATGCAGGGATGCAGTATCCATTGTCACATTTGAAGTCGCCCTCACCACATGCTGACCGGTAAAAGAAAGGTGATCTCATTCTAATATAATTTAAAAAAACGATCAAGGGATTAATACGTTTCATTTTCATTCTATGCGTAGGTGAGAAAATAGACGGAAATACAGTAAAAGGAATATTCAGTATGAGGAATCAATAAGATCTCTTGAAGTTGAACAATCAATGACAGAGGAAGTGGAATGATACAGAGCGAAGTAAAGACGATGCGGGTTCCGAGTGCGGAAGAGACAAGTCAAAACTGAAAAGCATCTGAAAAGGAACCTATGACAGTGAAACTTACGACAATTCTGTTCATCGGAATAATCCCCAGGCTCACAATCGTACCGTCGATTGCATCTCTGATATGCGGGGATAAATTTGCCATTTCTGCATTTAAAGTATTCACGAGCTGCAAATACATGCAAAGCTTATAAATACTAGGCTCTATGGAATCAAGCATCTAAGCAGTGATAAATGTACCGGTGAACCGTGAATTTCATTACTAAAACTTATCTACAAATACTTCCTACGTCTTTAACAACAATACTCGTTTAAGTTACTACATTCAACATCTATTAAAAAAATACGTGCATGATTTTAAACGTCTGTCGATAAAATTGTGATTGAAATCAAATAACATCCGTATGTCTACACTTGTTTAACAAAATAATAACAACTAACAAACATAACAATGAAATGTAATTATGCAATCTAATAAAGCGGACACAAAATTAAAGAAGAGGGATCTCTTCTTTAAAAAAGATCGTTCTTCTTTAAAAAAGATTCGTTCTTATTACTACATAATAATATATCAAGTAAAGTAAAATGATGCATAGATACAGAATTTAAATAAAATCACCCACTCAAATGCTTTTTATCGACAGACTCTACGTCTCAAAACATCTTCATCCTTACCAAGACAATTCCTTTCATCCGACCTGTCTGTCGGACAATCCACGTGGCCGTCGCAGCGCTTACTTCTTTGGATACATTTGCCATGGTCACATTGCCATTGATTTGTTTTGCACCCTTTCAAAAGCAGGTTTCCGAAATTAACATGGATAAAGTTAGTAGCTTATTTATGGTAAACATTTGCATTAATTATAATTTATCATTTGTAATCAGTATTCATAATTTCATTTCATTTCTATTATTTTATATGATGGTATGTGGAATTCTATTTTGTAATCACTGCAAATGTTTTAAGTTAGTATCCTCCCGCAATACTTACGACACCCGATTTCATCACTGCCGTCGTGTGGACAGTCCTTGTAGCCGTCGCATCGTAAAAGGATAGAAATGCAACCACCGTTTCTACACCGGAACTTTCCTCGTTCATTGCAGACGTGCATCCCGGTCCAATAATTATATAGACGAGAGACTTACCATTATCAATCCAAAATAGAAGCGTGGGCATTGCAAACATGATTTAGTAAGCACTGTGTCGAACGGTAACATAAACGATTCAATTTAATCTCATAACTAAAGCTTACCACACTCTTTTTCATCTGAACCGTCCGTGCAGTGGTAGACACCGTCACAACGTTTTCTGCTTTCTATGCAACTACCGTCGGACGCACAACGAAACTCGTTCGATTGACATTCTGCAAATAGAAGGCTGCTTTGCAAATCCTAAGTACTTATTTTATTTTATTTTCGTCAGTATTCAGTCGGTCAAACTAGCTTATAAAAATGCTAGAGGGTTTCGTTTTTAAAGGAGCTCATACAATGCATATAACATTGATAATGAAACGTAATATGCTACAGAAGTCACCTTCGGAGTCATCTTTGTCACAATCGATAGTAACGTATCGATTTTAACGCGTTATTACGTCCAGCATTAGCACCAAACCACGTATTATCATCTGACTGGTTATCTTCCACCACCACCTGACAAGCCCGACACCCCCAGGCTCACAACCACCACCAAAGTATGCATGCCGTGAATTTATTTTTAAATTATGCAAAACCATTGAACAAGTTTCTGAGTATTTACCACATATTTCGTCCTCGCGATAGTAGCAGTCGACAACACCGTCGCACTTACGCCAGCTTTCGATACACTTTCCGTCGTTGCAACGGAAGTCATCTTCCCCACACGATTCTGCAAAGAAGAGAATTATAATTAATTTCGTTTAAGTAGAAACAATGTGGTAATAATAGGACGATGAAGGACGACTTGGAAGAGTCAAACTTCAATAAATGCAAAATGAAATTTTACTCAAAAAAAAAAGTGTACCTATGCTACGACCCATAGACCCAATAGTGGGAACTATCGGGCACGGAACTCCCACAGCCAGACACAGGGGTTACGGGATGTATAAAGCATACTTCACTATGCTGCTTCAAGGTGGGTTGGTGGAAGGGTTAGTGGACAACCCAGTGTCGAATGTTCTCAAGCCACCCGAAGGTCTTCAACAAGGCTTAGCGATTGTTTGTACAATTGAGAAAGACCGGGACCGACGGCCTTAAGTTTACTTTTGACAATAGCGGGCTATGGACGCTTGGAAGGTGACTAAACATACTTAACGATTATCAGAAAAAAGCCGATCTGCGCCGTCAGTAGCTTCTACTCAAGATTAAAGTGCATTGAAATTTAATTACTCAATTTTAGTCAATCAACGACCTCTAGGAATTAAGCGAGAGTTTACTAAGTACAGTGGTTCTCTTGGATTGCGTTGCGGCAGCTACTGGCATTTTCATTGCATCTAATTCTAGGAACGAAACATAGATGTCGCATGATGCCCGACACATTTCGCTAACATGTAAACAATGATATGATTATGATGACCGAATCTTTCAAATATGCCAGTGAAGAATTTTCGGTTTGTTTTGATTCGATCAATCTGTATATGTATATATAATCTGTAATATATAATTTTTCGTAAGTTCAGTTTCCAAACGGTTTTCAGCAGAAGAAAAAGGTGGAGTTGATATTAAATTTTACAGCCATACAAATTTATTGTGACAAAATCTCTTACAAGATTTTGTCACAAGAAGACTTTAATTACTAATTTTACAATTAATTATAATATTAGTGACTATTGTTTGTAATGTGAGCAAAAGTGCACGTGAAGATTTACAGCGTCTGAGCTGTCCGTCTGTGAGAGAGCTGTCCGTCCCAGGCTGATAAGCAAACATGCGACGACGCATTTCTTAGTAGGCCCAGGGCCGTAGGTACTTTATACAGGACCGTTATAACATACGCGCCGAACTCCAATGATATGTTTCATCGACAAATAAACAAGAAAATAATGCAGGCAGTTGGCAAAAAAATTACAAGTATGATTTTAATATAAAATTATATGATCTGGTCTAATACATAAAGAATACGACTAATGCCCAAGGAACGATCATTCAAGGTCTCTCATATGGCATCCCATTACCACCACAGGATGTGGAAGTCGCTCGCTGAGAATGGATTTGATCATGTTTTTGTGTTTATTTTTACCTACATGCTGATGAAGAATTGAATGTTCATTTACTCTTCTTTACAACATGAAGACATATGCCATGATTTTTAAGATTAGCGCCTATGTGTCTGATGTCGAAAGTATTCCTGAAGTGTACAACTAATGACTTCCGGATTCGTGACGTGGACTTTACCCGATGACCTGATTCCTGATTCGTAAGCACAGTGTAGCTAAGATGGCTATGAATCTCTATTCTCAGTATTTCACTAAATGGATTGAGAAGACCATTTCCATAGTGTAATTTGAGAGGTTTGTGAATAGTGTAGCAGTGATAAATCACGAATCAGATCTCTCTTTATTTCAATATTATCATGATCATGCATGCACTTATGGGGCACATGTACTTGACGGGCCCGTTGGCGCAATCGGTAGTGACCCTGTCTGTTGCGCCAGGGGTCGTGGGTTCGAATCCCACTCAGAACAAATATTCGTGTGACGAACACTTGTATTTGTTCTGTGTCTCAGATGTTAATATTATCTATTTATGTATGTATTTAAAAAATATCTATGTATAATATATCAGTCTCTGACACCCATAACACAGGCTCGCGCCTACTTTGGGTTCAGATGGCCGTGTGTGAGAATGTCCAAGATATTTATTTATTATGCACATGCACACACTCAAACTCGTATGCTTCAAGCAATTACGTCGTGTCTGTGTATCAACGAGACAGGAAGAAACATGTTAGAAAATTTAGTTTTTAAAATTTTTTTTTAGAATCATACATCTTGTGAAGATCCGTGTTAAAAAGTTCTCTCTCTCTAAGGTATACTTTGGTAAGGCTGCCGACCATTTACAATCTTTGGTGGTACAATCAGCTGAGTACGTCCCGAAATCGGGAGTAACAGCTCGTCCTACACAAGTAGGTACTAGAAGACCCCGTTACTGCTAATCTAATTGATATCTCTCATACAAAAAAACACCACATGTACATCGCCCATGCTGGCGTGGACGAAGACACAACTTTGGAACGGCCATCACGAGATATCCCATAGTGATTGGTCGATCCCCTGCTATAGTTACAAAAACGGATTTATTTTAACCCCGTTTATAACTCTATCTATCCGAAGTCATCCGTTCAAGTAATTTAGAACTCGTGCAAAGCTGGGGCGCATCGCAAGAAAATGATGAAAAACGAACCTAATCGATGTGATTGATTAATATTATTCCTATAAATAAATTCGCATTACAGTAAGACAACATTACTATCACGTCACGTAACAGTCATACAAACACGGTTGGCATAAGTCGACAATAAAGGGTGAGAAAATCGTGCTGTTTCAAATAGGCGAGTTACATTTTTCCTCGAGAATAAACATTTTTTGAAACACCTTTACATAGTTAAAATTCCGGAGCCGCGGTCTGGCCTACGTGATATACTTATCACCGGGTGTTAAGTGGAGGAAAGTTAGGTTTAAAACCAAAAGTATTCCTTGCTTCTTTTTTTCGTTAAATTGAGATACAATACTTTATTTAAGTCTGAAGTAATTTTGTTTACAGGTATCTAAACAAAATGTCTCCCAGCTACACTATAATATTAATTTCACATACGAATTATGTCTGCGGTGAAGCCATGTCGTAGTTATTTAGAAGAAGCTAACATGTAATAACTTAGCAG
Organism: Carterocephalus palaemon; assembly: GCA_944567765.1. Taxonomy (NCBI): domain Eukaryota; kingdom Metazoa; phylum Arthropoda; class Insecta; order Lepidoptera; family Hesperiidae; genus Carterocephalus; species Carterocephalus palaemon. Next base: position 6,189,414 of record OX155637.1, on the reverse strand, counting down.
TACTGATTAGTAGTTCTATAATATAACCAACAAAGGGAGCAGATCCATTTCACCGTAGAGCACCGTATGTAGGTATTAACTAATAATCTACCTAGTTAAGGACTAAGGAGCCAGTTCAGCCAGCCAGGATCAACAATTATGTGTATTCCTTGACCTTTATCAATAGTTAATTCTTTGGAGTAGAACTATATAATGTATATAATATATGGTTAACCATGCCAAAATTCATAAACCTGCTTCCACGTAATTTTCATAAAAAGGGGTCGAAAGGTTATGAGTTATATAGTTCTACTCCAAAGAATTAACTATTGATAAAGGTCAAGGAATACACATAATTGTTGATCCTGGATGGCTGAACTGGCTCCTTAGTCCTTAACTAGGTAGATTATTAGTTAATACCTACATACGGTGCTCTACGGTGAAATGGATCTGCTCCTATTGTTGGTTATATTATAGAACTACTAATCAGTACTGCTAAGTTATAATATGTTGAAGGAGTGCGAAAAGTTGACATTTTTATGTAATACGGATCTGAAATGCACTATTAATAAAAAAAGAACACATTACACACCCTACGATTGATTTGACAGACAACATATTTAACTTGGTTATCTTGATACAAAAGCATTTTATTTGTCACATGACGATGAAACTGAAGACTCATGGCGAGATCCCATAGATGGAAGGCGAAATTTGTACAAATTTAAAAAAAATAGAGAGGTCAATGTACTCTGTGGTTCCTATGCTCTCTAATGTTTAGATTATACTACTCCCTACAGAATTATATACTTAATATTATTTTAAGTCCCGAATTATTTAAATAAGTTTAATCAAAACCAATAGTTTATCTGGTCGTCATTTGCGCATAAAACTAAAAAACAACACTTTTTTTACTATGGTATAAATAAACTACGATAGGAAGTCTCTGTTAAATCCCTCTACTAAGCCTCAACACTGATCTACAAGGTAAGAACTAAGTGGATGAAGGTAAGTATCTATCTATAGATATTATGGTAAAACTGATCAGGAACATTTTCTGTTTTCAAATTTGCAACAAACCTTTCTTACATAAATCAATGGAACATGTGTTTATTAGATTTTCACTATGATGTAGATAAAAGGTAAATAAATTCAAATGACGTGATCCTTTTGTAGTAATGTTCATGAGGAGAATAAATAGCAACAATAAAACAAGCTGCCGCAATGTCTACTACCCACGATAATGTCTACTAACTTAGTCTTCTATAATACACTAGGTAGGTACTGATAAATCGATGTGAAACATAAACACAAAAACCTACCGTATAAAATGTATACTACAAAACCACATCACACAGGACAGTTCCTGGAAGAGTGAAGAAAAAAAATGAGTTATAGAAAGGTTTGTAATTTGACGACGTATCTAGACAAAACCGGATTTTGATTGTGGTTATGGTGTGAGCAGTTCGCCAGAGCGTAGAAACAGTGACTGGTGTTCCGGTCCGAAAGATGTGGTTGATGTTCACACTTGTTTAGATTACAAAGGACAAGTCAGCTTCAAGCCTCTGGAAAGGCAACGTTTTTAAAGTTAAGGTTACGGAGCACATTACCTCCACCACTGCTAAAATTAATGTAAAAAAATTAAGATGGAAAAATACAATACATTAACGATATACCCTAGAAAGTTTGCGTTTCAATCTGAATGTTGCGATGTACCTATATTTATTAAAACAAGAGCTGACAAATTAATATTCATAACATTGGCTGGGGTGCCAGGTCGAGACGCCTGCTCGTGTGTCTGAAAGCTGTAATCCTTATTGACCACGTTCGGGGGGATGAACACCAAGCGGAACGGTACATCATGGGCAACTAAAGTTACTTGTGGAAGGCCGGTTTCAGGCTGAACGTGAGACATCCGCCGTGATTTCTTGGGAAATGAGCGGAAGAATCGGAATAGCGGATAGATGGCGCCTGTTGATTGAGATTTAAGCTTAGCCAATCATACTTTACTCACATTCAACATAGATATATAAGCATTTTGTAGATGACGGGTAAATTAATTATTATTATGAATTTTTTAAATAATTTAGTTACTTTTTTTTTCTTTATGTGAAACTAAGACACAAAAAAGGAAAACCAAGGTATGTATATTAAGAAACAGTTAGTGTGGTGTGTAGGGAGGTGATGGCAATAAATAAAAACCGGATACGAATGAAGGTAGACAGATTTATCAGTCAATAATCTACCTTCCACCCCGGAGCTTCTTCTGGCCTCCGCAGTCCAGACGTGACCACGGGCGATGCTACTGGGTTGAAATATCGGCAAAATTTAAAAAATATCGTGATAACCCATGATTTACAAAATGTTTATTGTGCACGTTTTTTTCTTCTGTGATCGAAGAAGTATGTACATCACTACCTCGATTGCAAGTCATTTATGAGTATGATGAAGTACAAGTCGCCAATTATATCGATAAGATTAAATGCCTGATTGCCCTTTGTGAATGTCCTATCAATCAGATCATTCATATATCAAACGTTTCATTGGAATCAAGCCTTAATACCTATGATACGCCTTTGTTAATTTACATTGGAATGGAATGACGTAACCATAATGCGATTTAGGCCATAGGTAGCGCAGGCCTAGGAATGCATTTTAATCACTTTACAATACCAATTCGTTTGTTGCACAGAATACTGTGCCCTTGATTTAATGTTCGACAGACAATTCGTGGTAACATATTTGATGCATAATGGATTATTTGTACTAAGAATCTGGTACATATTTATGAGATTACATACATTTTCTTCTTCATTTAGGTTGGAATAAAACCGTATTTTTATTAACTTTATTTTTTATTTTTTAATAACCGTATAGGTACTTATAGGAAATATTATTTTTATTAATTTCGTGTTTAATGCTAAGCCTGTTGTTTTTCAAGGTATATTTAATTAAAGTTATGTTTTCAAAAGTAACAATCAATATTTATACCATTCATGTCTCTGTAGGTCGTGACCACAATCAGTGCTATTCTCTACCAGCCGCGAAAGGAAATAAAAAAGACTGATGGGATTGCGGGTGGCACGAGTGGGAGCGCTAGCCACCATCCAGCGAACCCGAGAATGACAAAGGGGACTCTTGTTGCCACACAATGTCCAAATATCCGAAACACATCGTAAGTCACTATCTGTGACTAACTTTAAACAGGACTCAAAAAAGAACTGGGAGAATTGTACAGTTAGTAATGTTGTTGTTGCCATGTTAAATATTTTATTTTATAATATAGACGGACAAACTGACATACGGGCCAAAAAATATGAGACCAAGACTACCCTTTAGGGCGAAGACCCTAGTGGAAATGTGTAACTAGAAACGACACCTTTGGTGCGTTAAAAACAATTATCACACGGATTTCATTAAGGAATTAAGTAGAGTAAGTGTGTCAATGTAGACTTTACGTGCTTATAATTAGATAAAAAGGTGGTTATTAGTAAGGTGGTCAATGTTGTAAAATGTACATTCAACGTACAAGTAGATTTTTGTAGTAAATGCATTATGTGTGTGGCATTTACAAAATAAATAATGGTAAATGCCACACACAGAATGCATTTACTACAAAAATCTACTTGTACGTTGAATGTACATTGTACAACATTGTAACCACCTTACTAATAACCACCTTTTTATCTAATTATAAGCACGTAAAGTCTACATTGGCACACTTACTCTACACGTCTACATACCTACATTATGCCAGATTTTCAGATAGATCTTATTATGAGTGTAATGATGATGGTAATTTTGCGATGTTTGAAGGTGTATTTACTTACTAACGCACACTTGACATCGTTACGATGTAGCGAAGGCACTTTTTATTTTCTTTCGCGGTTTTAGACACTTAACAGTAAGAGCAAAATGTTCCTGGTGTGGAATCTATGAAGCCTTGATGCGATGCGGGACACTAAGCGGTGGAGCTCTGGAAAGCTTCTAACAAACATTGTTATCCTCCGTGAAACGCGGCGAAATTTAATTTTAGGCTGCGTTCACTTTATGAGTAGACCTAACGTACCTACAATTAGGCTACATTACTTACAAATGAAAGCATGCAGTGCCCAAATTCTTGTCATTCATATTACATAAATCATATCTTGTATACAATTCGCCCCCTCGTGCTCTAACCCTCCAGTTAGAGTAATAGCTGGATGCACGAGGACTTATTCTGCAACATGTCAATATCAAACCTTCCATCAATTGGGCTGTAACCACTATAAACGCTGCTGGTATAAACATGACAGACCTTAATCTTCGACGACTATATGTAAAACTAGATATATTTTTAGATCACACACGGCCTGAGGAGAATATGCTTTTACTGAATTTTTTTTTCAGATTTATGTTTTTGCTAAGATACATTTATATTAAAAAAGAAAATATAAATACAATCTAGCATACCATATCCATTTTCGATGTCGGTAGAAAATATGATTTATATTTTATTGTGATGCGTGAAGCTCACGGACCACACTGTCACCAATTCAAGTTAGTAAACAGAAGCAAAGCCTTTAATTTAGTAACTCTGAAACTCCATGAAGTTACGCTCAATTGCTTAGCAATTAATTTGCGTATCCGTTTTATCCCTAACGTTAAATTATTAACATCGATTACCATACCTCAATTTAGCTTCTATCATACGTTATAATATAGTAAATACGCATTTAGACTATATTATAAAAGTTATTTAAAAATATATCCACCAGATACCTATATCTACAATTATTATAGTGTAAGTAGGGTCGCTTTTTTGTCATATTTTGGGAAATCTTAATCAATAGAAATTTGTCAAACAACAAAAGAGAAAGCTTTTGGAAGAGAACGATGGATTACAATACATGAAGTCATAAAGTTGTATTGTTTTAAATACGACATAATTTTTATAGCGTTAAAAGTAATTGAGATTTTACATTCCTTAGAAAGGGTTGTAAAATTAATTAATTGTGATTTGTTATGCTATATAATAACATTTAAACATATTAAATAAGTTATATATTTTTTTAATTTAAACGTTTTGAGATAGATTCAATTTGGAACCAATTAAAAACAACAACGCTTCGCCTTATCATTGCCAAGCTACACCAAAGATTTCCACTAACCAAAATCAAGCTTCGCCCACAGTCCGGCCGATCATTACCGGAGTTAATGATTGCATTTTAATCGATATCCATCAATAGATTGAAAATGCAATAATAATGATTAATTATTATTGATTTAAAATCGAAAGATCAAAGTGTAGTAAACAGAGTGTTTTGTCCATTTCACGGAAACCGTGCAATTTTCCTACATCACTTTCCTAGATATACGTCCCACTATTGGGCACCAGTCTCCCGCCAGACTGCAGGAGGTCTAGAGCATACTTCACCACGCTGCTCCATTGCGGATTGTTGGAGGGGTTAGTGGCCAACTCAGTGTCGAATGTTCTTAAGGCACCCCGCAGGTCTTCGGCAAGGTTAAACGATTGATTTCACCATTAAAAACAACCGAGACCGACAGCTTAACGTGCCCTCCGAAGCACGGTAGCGCCCATGATATTAGGCCATTAGCGGTCACCCATCCATAACCCGACCACGCCCGTCGTTGCTTAACACTGTCAATTACATTAAATCGACGCGACCCACTGAACTATGGATGCAACTTCTACTACTACTACTCTCCAAGCCATATGGTACTACTATATAAGAAATCACTTCGTTGCAATGTTCCATTGGGAGGAGAAGAATGTCAAACCAACAAACACACTCTCTCATTTATATATTACCTAGTAGAGTGAAATTAATCGTAGCAATTTTATGCCGCATCCAAATCATTTCTAATCACTGAGCTAACGTAATCGGTCCCAAACAAGGCGGAATCGACAAATAAATTAAACTGTTATAAGTAGTCGATCCTGCACCAGGCACAGGCCGCTCCTTATTGCCAAATTGTCTCCGTCGTTTTACATAGTGAACCACTTCTTGAGTTGTTTGTAAATGTACCATGACTTAATTGGAACAGTAAAAAGTTTCACATTGATAGCCTGGAAACTTAAACTAGAACCTGAAATGCTTCGCCTTGACGCTAATCCTCTATCTAGCATTTATCCTAGTTCTAGTTACGGTTTAGATAAAATCGTATCATTTTTTCTAAAAGATCTTATAGATAGCAAATGTTTTTGAAACACCCATCCACCGCCACCCATGACAACTACGACAGACTTTGAACATGACTTTTACTGGGATGGTTTTAGGTAGTCCAGTCCTGTAAGCTACCTACTGTTCAAAGGTGACAAGCAACAAAATGGATGCATGCGAAAACATTGGTAAATGATAGTTAATAAAAATAATAAAAAAAAAATTATTGCGTATCGTTCCGTCTGCACGAAACGTCCCACTTGAAGACCAAAAGACAATTAATCCTGAGTGGTAAACCACCATTTATTTGCCAAGTCTCATCCTATTGCACCATGACAATACTTTAACAGTCATTCTTGGCTTCCGAAAAGGTAGAGCTAGTGACTCATCATTATCATAGTCTCCAGATCTAGCACCAAGCGATTTCTTTATGTTTAATAAATTAAAATAAAGATATTATGAGAGGCCAGAAGAGCCTCCTGCGAGATATCTTTCAACCAGCACGTTAAACAAATGCCCATAGACCAATGGTCCATGTTTTAAAAATGATTGCACCGAATTAAAAAGTGTTTAAAATGTAATGGAGAATATATCATTATTATAATTGACGTTACCGGCTTACTCACGTGTGATTTAAGTCGGAAATAGGCCGACTAGTTTCGATCGATTACGATGATCATCTTCAGGGGTGAACGCACTCGCGGCGGGGACGGCGTGATCGATCGAAACTAGTCGGCCTATTTCCGACATAAATCACACGCGAATAAGCCGGTAACTTTAACCATGAATATAGACATTCACGAATCATTCAGTAATAAAATAGAGAATAATATTACTTTACATGTAAATCGAGTAACACAGAACTTTCAGTGTACCCGCGTAAATATTAATATTCGTCAATTAGGTAGTTGGTAATAAACCATAATCGACAGAATTAGTGTAAAGTTTACGGTATTGCAACAATATAATATATGTAATATGGGTAGATAAAAACTATGAATATATGTATGATAACTTCTTATCACGCACCACCACGCAACTGGATAAAGAAACGCGGACGAAGTTACACGCAGCAATTCGAAACTGTTTTCAAATTATTATAAACGACAAACATGGAATCGTAAAAAATGTGACTTGCTATTCAGACCATTCGCTGCCTTTATTTGATCAAGTGTGGAATAGACAACAAGGAATTTCAAAGTATGTATGTATATTGCTGCAACTCATAGACTCATCAACTTATTTGAAGGCTTTCAAATGGTAGTGGTGAAGAATAACGTCAGCAATTTCAAATTTTAATAAGTAATTAAAAAAATATCATTTTTTTCGTGATATAGTACAATTTATTCTATTATATTGGGCAATTTGTAAGAAACTCCTACAAATCGATAACCGTCATTCTTCATTTAGTATAAATCTTGGTCATTGACATAGTTATTTAGTTAATTCTCATCTATTATACTCTATATTTCGAGTAGGTATAGCTATAATTAAGTTGGAATCTAATAAATTATTGTTGGTTTCAAATCAGCAACAGATTGTAAATGAAAATTCAATTAATGAGGTTTTCCACTGCCGCAATGACGTGACGTGTACATTTACAAATCATTTTAAGTGGTGCATTTCAGCAGATTAAACGTAAAGCGCCTGTTACAGGTAGGTATGTAACATTTATTTGTGTACTAGTATGTATAAAATATATCCACTAAAAAAAATCAATCCAATTGAGATTCCGTATCTATTTAATCTGTGGCCCAAATCGACGAACTATTTTCGACAGATATAAATGTATACTTCTGTGGTAGGAATAATAAAAACAGGATTAAAAGTACTTAATCTGGAATTTTAAAAGCTTTTATTTAACTTCACTTGTATGTATGTATGTATGTATGTCCTGGAATCGTGCAATCAATATTTCACCCACTTCCACTGAAGCTATCGAGCTGAAATTCGGTACACATATTTGGTTCCGATGAAAATGCACGAAAATAAAAATAAAAGTTATAAAAAGCTTTTGTAAAAAAAAAAATTAACAGTATAATTTGTATTATTTTCTGTGAGTATTCGCAAGCACAGTAAAGGTTGTAACGTGAATTTGACCGTGAAAGCGTTAGTCAAATATGTATAATAAGTTTGATTTTATTGTTATCCAGACGCTGCATGGCACGTTTGTCGTAGTGACTCTACGACGCGACGATATCACATTATTGCAGCAATTTTTCATAATAACAATCCATCATAAATATCAGCATGCTTACTATATTCAGGGTGCGTGCTACGAACCAAACGCTGACATTGTATCAACGTAGACGCGGCGATCCATCTAAAGCCCTTGTGATTTACGCGTGATTTTGCATGGAAGGTATCTCTCATTTCATACATACGCAGAAATCATGCCACATACCTATACAGGGTGTAATCGTTAAGTGTGCACAAGCGATTATTCTGTAAGTATTACAGATATCAAAAATCTTTAAAATGATTTCGAAAGTACTTAACCTAATGAGTAAAATGACAATAATAACTTATTAAAAATAAAACGAGAAATATCCAAAAATTTTACATTAAACACTCCCATACATTTAGTATGAGATAGTAGAAAGGTTTTACTTTCCTTATTTTAAGTGGACTACTTTTTGACCCTTACCATTTTACCCTTATAATTTTATAATAATGTATGATATGATATTGATGAATTTCACGTGTATCTACATGTGTAGATTAATTATTTTACCACTTCAAATTAATATTAAACCTTGTTTCAATATCGTATTGATTTGAACTGACTAAAAAGCAACATACAAAAAACAAAAAGAAACATACTCTTTGGTGTTCATTCTAAATTCAAATTCTGGTGGTATTCTTGGAGATCGAATCATTGGGCCATATTTTTACAATGGAATCTTAACTGGACAGAGATATTTCACCTTTGTACAAAACGATATGCTAAGTCTTAAGAGTTCTAAGGAACCAATTCCAGACGATGAAAGAAGGTCGATAATTTTTCAACAGAATGAAGCACCTGCACATAATACAAATGTTGTAATGAATTTCTTACGAAATAATTTGAATGGCTTAATAGCCAATAATAGTGCAACCCCTTAGCCTGCCAGATCCCCGGACACCGGATCTCACGGCTTGTGATTTCTTCCTATTGGGGATTTGTCAAATACCACGTATACGCTGAGAGAGTTCACAGCCTAGAAAAGTTACAGAATCGTGTACGTCGTGCAATTGCTTTAATTACTGCGCAAATTTTAAAGAAAGTTCATTTAGAAACTGTAAATAGATCTCGTCATTGTATTGCACAACGAGGACGTAACTTCGATCATCTGCTTTGAATACAAAATGTTGTACTTACTAAGAAATAAAATGTATGGGAGTGTTTAATGTAAAATTTTTGGATATTTGTCGTTTTATTTTTAAAAAGTTATTATTGTAATTTTACTCATTAGGTAATGTGCTTTCGGTATCAGTTTAAAGTTTTTTGATATCTTTATTAGTTACGGAGTAATCGCCTGTGCACACTTAACGATTACACCCTGTATATAATATATTACATATATATTATACACACACTGGTGAGATTACACTAATAAGTTAATAATTAACTAAGCGGGATCTTAGACTAAACGTATTTTCATTTTAATATGTTATTGAAAGGAAAACCGTGGTGAATGAAATGAAATGAAAATAATAATTAGGGTACCTACTTTAAATCAGCTTAGAAATATTGACATCATCGTCAATTTGTACTGGTCCAAAATGGTGCTTTTTATTGTAATTTCAAACTATTAGTTAAGCTTTCTACGACATTATAATCCAATACTATGTGATATCGGGGAAATTCAAAGGGTTTAACAAGCAAGGCCTTGGTATATTTGCTATGCGTGTGATACGATTTTATCTTTGTCATCTCAGCGTCGCTCCGCGCCACTGTCATGGTAATAATATTTGCTCGGTGGTTAATCTTTCGTGAACCCTCCGGGTCGTTTCATATAAATAAGAATAGCTAAAAATGCATCTATTACCATTATAATACTGGCATTAGCCGGTGTAAGTACTCAGTTTGAATAATAACTGTCTCATCTCAACGTGTATAACGTACGTAAGCAACGCACATCGTAACGGAAGTACGTTGCAATCGTTTTTGGGTGCGTAGTGTTGGAACGATATGGTTGCCTTTTAAATTTAAACAAGATGCAACCATCTAGGCACGTACAAAAATCAACCATGTGAAGTTATGTGAAAATTGTGCACACATGTAACTCGAATTAACTCAAAACTGGTATTTAATTTACGTCCCAAATGCATACTAGTAGTTTAACGTATTTACTAGTTATTTAACGTAGTTAGAAACGTTTACCTCGGGACCGGAGTAGTTCTACGGTATTTCCCATCTGCCGACAGAGATAAAAGAGGACTTCTAGGGTTGAGGGCGGCAAGAGAGACTCGAACCATTCATCCAGTGACCTCTGAAAAGGACACGCTTAGTGTCGTCGCTGCACGGGTGCAGGATGGGTGTTGTTTAACATTTTCATATCTTGTCCGTCAGAAGCCTTGAGCCTACGCTGGAGGCGTTCTAACAAAGATCCCGTTATAAGCATTCAGGAAGTCATCGAGTGGGTTTTGGAGAGTAGAAATCATTCATAATGTTAACGTCCCATTTGTAAAAAAAATATACATGTCATTGAACGTACATGAATTTCTAATAATTAGGACTGTTATAGGCTTAGTGATCGAAAGTGAAACGGGCTGTCATTTAACTTTACGATGTATCAACATCTCAAACATTCATGAAGTAAATATCTACACTTAAATTTAATGTATTTTATTAATTAATTTATTTATTACAGTACACATAACCCAACAGTAGTTCTGACCAGGAAAGCTATAGTATTTAAAAACGGATCTAATAAATCTCTTAATCACAGAAATAATTCTAAAAACGGCTTAAATTGACGACCTCTTCCTCTTTTGAAGTCGGTTAGATTATTATTGTGTTTTGTGGGATATTGTCCCGGCCGGGCTCTGATTACGTACCGCCCTCAGATTCCAACGAGCTGTAAAATCTTTTCGAAATGACATTTGCATATTATATTTAATTTTGTTGCTCAACATAATGACTCAAGGTTATCAGACTGTACATCAAGCTTCTCATCCAGTGTCTGTGAGGTACTCATAAAAGACCGGACCTACCTGGTACCTACTACCAGGTGTTTTGCGTTTTGCTTTGAGATTACTTAGTATTTTGTACGTTAGCATTTGAACCTTCATGCATAAGCAATCGTAATTATTACAAACATACATTAAGTACCTGATTGTAGGTTAAACGAATTCTGAGCGAACCTTTAGGTTGGATGGTTAATGCATAATATTAAGATAAGTAGTAATACTAAGGTAAGCATCTTACAAACAGTAAATAAATTATAGTTATTTTTAACTTACACTAATTTATCAATATAAGATTGTGTTTAGGCCATTTCTAAACATTCTTTGGTGACTGGAGAAATTCGGTTGAATTGACCGGACAGCGTGATTAAAACACGCCTCTACAACGGAGAATGTATACATTGGTTGGGAGAACGACACCAACACAAAAGAACTCTTCGACAAGTTCGATTTATAATCATCTCAAATATGCATGACATTATTATTGTCACAGGGTTTTAAAATTTTAATGAAGAACAATAAAATGTTTTGAAAAACAGCGTATGTGTCGAAAAAGAACAAGTGGCGTAAATCTAGATATATAAAAGGAGAAGCTGACTGACTGACTGACTGACTGACTGACTGACTGACTGACTGACTGACTGACTGACTTACTGACTGACTGACTGACTGACTGACATATCAACGCAGGGCCTAAACTATAAGGGTTAGAAACTTGAAATTTTGCACAGGGGTTCCTTTTATAACGTAGGGGAGCCCTAAGAAAGGATTTTTGAAAATTCATCCCCTAAGGGGGTAAAACGGGGGTGCAAAGTTAGTATGAAACTTTTCCGTTTTTGAAGTCAAGTGGGCAACCCGAACGCGGGCAGACGTCGTTAATGGGTCTAATTGTACGCGAGCGAAGCTGCGGGCGTCCACTAATATGTAATAAACATGATTATAATCCATACTAACCTTCATCTTCATGCATGAGCACGGGTCTCCCCAACAGACAAATATACGGGAGGTATAGAGCATACACCACCATGCTGCTACAATGCATATTGATGGGAGGGGGGGGGGCTAATGGACGACCCAGTGTCGAATATTCTTAAGCCACCCGTGACCTACGGTGTTCGACAAGGCTTAACTACTGCTTTCACCATTGAAAACAACCGGGACCGACGGCTTAAAGTGCCCTCCGAAGCACGGTAGCGGCTATGAAATTTTGCAACTACCGCGTCGATCCATCGTTGCTTAATTCTGTCGATCACATTGAATCGACGCGAGAAGCAGGCTTTGGACGCTACAACTGTTATTTATGAATTTCTACATTATTCAAATGAGTATTTTCGTTTTTAAACTATTGGAAAGATAGCTGAGATGTATATTTCATATATATTTACTATTCAATATAGATATATTCTGTTGTCAAAATATAATAATTTAACTTTAATCAATAATTTAACCAAAAGTTGTTCAGAACGCGTCAGAATCGATGTGGTACTTGAAATCCGAAAAAAGTTTGATATTTATGGTAAATCTTTTTAATGTCAACTAGTTTGCTAGATAAGTTTAAATTTAGTTTTTTTTTTACATAGATGCATGTAACCGTTTACATATTCGCTATCGACTAATTAGTCGTAAGCGAATGTCAATCCCATACATTTATTGTTAATCTATTCTACTAGCGTTTTTGCCACTTGTCTAGGCCTCCAGGGCGCTCTATCAACAAAGCCCTTTATATTGGATTAAAAAAAAACTTGCATGTTAAATCAAATGTCAAAATCCACTGTCAATTTCAAAGTAGTCAGATTCGTTCACTCAGATTAGAATTGCCAGAAGTATTAAAGGTATAGAGTAATGATAAATCTATGTATTAAAGATACCAAGTATGACTAGCTTTCTGTCTTCCTACCGACATTATGATTTAATTTAAGAAATGGAGGCTTGTTATTTTGTTTGCATCATATAATGAGAGTGATTTTGTCATCATAGTCATAGAGAGAACACAAAACAAAAAATATACTAAAATCTCTGAATCTCTGGCAGGATCTTGTCATTCACAGTCTCTTTTTGGGTTTGTTTCTAGGAATAACTTTTGGCCGCAGGTTATTTCTCTTATCTCAAAATGCTCATGACGCATTGATTACAATTTGAAAAAATACTTTATTTACAATGCTATATGGCCTCGCTTTAACTTTGACGACATGCAGGTTGTTTTAATTACCTGTCTCCATTATTTGATAATACTTATGTCAACTGAAATTACGACGAAATTAGAAAATAGTAAGGTACTTACGAAACACGACGTTTTGCGCGTTCAATGTTGTATACGATGCCAGCAACACTAGGGACACCAGGGTCCCTTTATTCGTGGTCATTTTAAGCACAGTGATGGTCCATTTATTCGCTTTCACTATCGGTCCTCGTTGAATCGATAACTACGGTTACAAGTGTTTCAAAAAATGCTCCAATCAGGATTTTTGTTAGGCGACCTACGACACCCCACACGGTCTATTTGCATTCAATCAAAGGCTGGGTCCCCGTTAAAGCGAGCGAAAAACTAATTGCTTTTCCGCAAGCATTTGAGATGTTGCTAACAGATTTTAACCGTTTCGTTTCAACTGAAACAAGTTTAATGTATACCGGCTGTTACACAGATGTAAGCAAACTTACAATTTGTACCATGTGTTGAAAATGATTAGCTAAATTGTTAAATGAATATTAACTTAATGCCCAAAGTCATTAAGGCTTTCTTTGTATGAATTGTTGCATTATTTAAATAAAAATTAAATCGAATAAAATGTCAGAAAAGGGGTAATGTAGTGTGTATGTGACCAGTGAGGTTTCCCATGGTTGGTATAGATAACTAAGACAGTTGGAATACAAACTTTAAAAAAATTTGAATTAGTATCGATCACGATAATATTTTTAAGTTCGTTTTAATGAATTTTAATGAATAGACACGAGATAGTCTGCACTTCCCGTGCATTGCCTGTGACTACATTTTAAAAGAAAGTTACGTTGATAAATAGAATTCGTTCGGCTTTACCGTAGAATTCCAAAATAGAAGTTCCTTCCAAAACCTGCCTTTGATTGGCATGTTTTTGCTTTCTTTATTTTAATAAATTCTGCATACATTCGGTCTTTGAGTTTGCATAGTCATGTATGCGACTTTTAGCCCTACTAGTATAAAAAAATACGGAAATAGTCGGCTTTATTAAAAAGTCAAAATAAATTTAAAACCACATTGTTTTGAGAAATGCAAAAAATTCGTATGTTCCATACATACGAATTTTTTGCGGTATTGCTAAACATTTTCTTTATAATAAAAATGACTTACAATTTTAAAATAATTATAAAAACAAACTTTATCAGAAGTAAATGAGTATGTTTATAATGACTAGTGGTCGGAATGGTCAAGATTTGAGCGTAATTAATTTTTAAAATTTAAGTTTTAACGTTACTAAGGTTTTATTAGACCACTAGTGTAGGCTAGCAGCTTTGCTCGCGCGGAAATAAACAAATAGTTTCACTTACACCTAGTTGCCACCCTACTACTACAAACATTGATGAATTATTCATCTTAAATCCAGGACAAAAATAGGTTCAATAAGTCGGACTCTACGGCAAAATAATGCTCCAAGTACCATCAGTTCCTTTTCCACATAGTTTTTTTGTCTAAAACAATATACTAAATACCGCCCTAATTATCAAAATATATTGACCTACATAATATAGTTATTTCTGCTCCACACACAAGAAAAATATAATAGAAAATTTAAGTAAGATATAAAGTACCTATAAAGTAAAGAAAAGTAGTTATAAATGGTTTTGTGTCAAAAAATGATGTCACTGAAAGACGCTCTTTAAATCTTTAGATCTCTTACTACGAGTAGTAGAGTCCACTACGTAGATATGCATATTAAAATATCTAAGCTTACGGAAAAATCGATAACTGCTGTCTACGAAAGTGCTTAAATTAGGTACTTGGTTGAGTGGGATAAAACTGCTGTAGTAGACAATGAATTGTTGTGTATTTTTCTGATGCATCGACAGCATATCTGCATATGAGTAGGTATCTCTGCCATTTTACGCTTCCTATCTTTATATTTTTCTTGAAGTTTATGGTTTTAATTTCAGTTATTTGTTAATAAATATTTGATGGCATGTATTCAGTACTATAATTATTTCGCTGCATAATATATTTCGCTGCGTATAAGACTAGTGGACGCCCGCAGCATCGCTGCGCGTGGAGTTAGACATAACAATAGTTTCGTTTACACCTAGTAATATTATATAGCCTATGTCAATCAGTGAAGCTGAAGCCTTCTAATGGTGAAAGAATTTTTGAAATCGGTCCAGTAGTTTTTGTGTGAAAACATTACAAACAAATCTTTCCTCTTTATAATATTAGTATAAACACGGACTACGTATAAATGAATGATACATCAATGTGTGTTCTCCAATACAAATTCAGCATTTTTGGGATACGGAATGGAAATAGGTTTGATTATTTTTTTAAATTTTAGTAGAAATGCTTTATATTTGCATCAAATGTTTACCGGTGATTTCCCTAGAAATGAAGTTGGAAGGACAGAATTCGATCGTTGGTGTCCTTGAGGAGGGTTTGCCACCCTAGGTGTAAACGAAAGGTGTGTGCGAAACTAAAGTTCTTTTTATTAAAAGCTTTTATTTAACTTCACTCGTATGTATGTATGTATGTATGTCCTGGAATCTTGCAATCAATATTTCACCCACTTCCACTGAAGCTATCGAGCTGAAATTTGGCACACATATTAGGTTCCGATGACAATGCCATAATATGGTACTGTCGAACTGATCTGATGATGGAGCCGGAAGATATTAACTGGAACTTCATGATGGAATATCGTATCATAGTCGTGTTTGCACTTGTGGTAAAGTCTTGTAATGAACTTTGACCACGATTAGGTTTCAAGGTCAAGTTATAAAAGCTTTTTAAAAAAAAATTTTTTTTACAATATAATTATTTAAACTACAAAACCACAAGTTACTTCTCTAATTTTAAGAAACCAATTTGCCTGACATAGATTGAAAGTAATATAACCTACCTATTTATTAGTCGCCTAAAGGTTAATTATCTTGGGTACATTTGAAGATATAATTTTATTTCAAAATTTGTTTTCATTAGAGTTGATATGAAATCAGAATCACAGCCAAGAAAAAGCTTGTACGAGAAGGGGCAAGAACAGCCGTCTTAGTAACGCCAGTAACACCTTAGGAGTTTTTCAACACATAGAAAATGATCTGGTACATTCTTAGCTTGCCAGATGAAGCCTTCATTTCCCAAATAGCTTTGCACCGAGCACGGGGGATGTCAAGAAGACAACTGAATACGTACTGCGATTTGAAAGCTTGCGCACTTTGATTATTTACTCAGTTTTTGCAGTTTGCAGTACGTGTTTTAGGATAAAATTGATCATCTTTTATCTATATTACTAACTAGTGATCGGCGAGTGGTCGAAATTTAACCATAACTCATTTTTAAATGTTATGTTTCGTTTTTATGGTTTTATTGTCAAAGGCAGACGTCCCTATAGTATATAGATATATAGACTAAAGTTTTCACGAAATTATCGTAAAAAGGGGTCCAAAGATTGTGCTTGTCGTATATTATGATGCCGATCGGAAAATTTAGAACTAAAGACTTCTTCGTAGGTATTCTTAAAACCAAATAGAATAAGTAGTTTTCGGTTTTTTAGGATATCAAAAATAGTGTAGTATTTATACATTCATGGAAAGCGGATAAAGTTTGGAAATGATAAGAATACGAGCATTAAATATAGTTGTATTTGATTAACATGAAATCAAACATAAAAATAAACACCGTTTATTTCTGCATGGGAACAAGAAGAATTTATTTTATAACTGAGACCTTGAATTTGCCACCACATGGCGTTTATATTGCAAAGGGAACCATACGAAACAACTTCTCAAGCCAACTGCGAAAAACAAAACGATTCATCTGGGATGAATGTTAGTTTATTATTTGGTGTTTTATTTCTGTTTCAGAGAACAGACAATTTACATACTTATTCACGATATTTTAAACACGTAACCACAGAATAATGTAACTCGAATACTTTAAAAGCATGAATATCAGCATTAATTAATAATTTATTGAAACAATTTTACACCGCAGTTATATACAGCATAATATATGTATATTATATTTAGGGCTGACCTTATACCGATGGCTACGGTAAATAATATTCATCAGAAACATCATAACTATAACTATCAGTAAAACTGGTGTACCACTGCCACTGCGTCACTTACATAAAATTAAACAATTGTTTAAATTAGTGTTTACACTATATATTTTAATATTGGTAGGTAGTAAATTTCTTTTTGTAAATTGCACGTTCGATACGTGCAAAGACGGGATATTTTGTATCCGTTTTATTTGTGCAGCTCTGTTATGTCTGCTACAATGTACTCTATCATCGATTCAATCGATATAATATATGTCTTGTTCAATATTTGGAACTATTAACAGAACTTCTAATTTTATATTAGTAAAAGAGTTTTTTTTCTAAGACAAACGTAGATAATATTAAACAGAGCAAAAGTTTTATCAAACATCAATGATATAATGCATGTTATATTAATTTACAATTCCAATTCAACGAAGGCAAGGACTCAAAACGCTATCGCACTCTTTTATCTAGAAGGCGAAAAAATTGAAAATGGACACGCGCGTCTGAAGAAAGTATGTCATTTCTTTTCACAGGCTGTGGCAGACAAGAAGGCTGCCTGCCGTAATCCGTCCCACGTTTCGTTCGCCACTTGCATTAATTAGCATTTTACGTCTCAATATTCCGTTACCCTATTTTGAACTTTAAGTAATTCGTAGTCGTATTCAGCTTGTTAATTTTAAACATATAAATTTACTTTTATGAAATTAAATAAGAATTAAGCTTTTAATGTACCAGCATAATAAATTAACAGCACGAGAATCATAGGTAAAATAATTCTTATTTTTCTATGACACTCGCTTTTGATAATAAAATTATGAATTACTTGAGCTGATAAAAAATGTCGGTTGAATTACTATCCTCGCATGCTGCCTCCAAGGAGCGCGGGGCAAATCGGTTGGCCACAGGGAACATAATGTTCTATAAATTGATCGAAACAAAATTACTCCGCAATCTATTGTGAGGTAAGTAAAAACATAATCAAGTAGATTGCCCACATCGACTGCTTCGCATGTCACATCAAGTTATTCAAATTAAGCGAGCTCTATAGCGTAGGTACCTTTGTATTCGGCATGCCGAAAAAATTCTTGTCATTCAATATCTATCAATGAATAGGTCAGGCTAGTGTGTCTATGGACTACCATGAACAATGACGAGTTGAAATAGTTTTCGTTTTCGCGGACTTTGTTTGAAAATAGTTAAATCGGATGATTAACCGCACCAACATTTTAGTAGGTATTTATTATCACTGGTAATTCGTGAACTCATTGAATCTATTTAGTGAATACTTCCGAAAATGAATTAAAGGTAAGCTTCAACATAAAAATAAAAAGTTTCGTTATAGCTTTATTTAATAGAATTTTGAGTTGATATTACCTACTGTCTTTTTCTTACTTCGTTATCAATCAGTTATCCTGATAGAGTCTATCAGATAGACCTTTTAACACTTAGACAACCGACTGTTTAAAAGCACGCCTTATAATTAGATTATATGTTAGATTTAAAAAAATAACTATTTGTGTATTGTTTTACTAAAAGATACTCAAATAAATTGTAGAACAAACTGGTTTTTGTAACGCTACAAGAGGCTCAAATCCACTCAGTATTCTATAGCGTGCTCCGTTTCATGACGATTGTACCTAAGTTCCGCCTGCCCAACGGGCATAAAAAATATTTTAAGTAAATATTCAAATATAGTAATTATTGTATAAAGTAATTGTCATGAAACACACTGTAAATCACACTGGTTCATTATTAATACGTTAAAGAGCACTGCGTCGAAGACCTTCGGGTGGCTTGAGAACTTCGGCTGGGTTCGCCTCTTACCAATCCGCATTAGAGCAGAGTGGTGGAGTATGCTCTAGACCCCTCGCAGAATTGTCTGTGGGGGAGACCCGTGCCAAGCATGGCTTGCAGTAACGAGCAAACCTTGTCTACCTATATAGTGCTCGTGTGCTCGTGTGTTTTCTGGATGCGGCCACCGCAGTCGCAGTCATATAGTAAACTAGCTGTTCCCGCGAACCTCACCTCACAATCACCTCAATAATTGTAGTTGGAACATAATCGGCATAAATAAGGTTTTTTTAAAGAACATTTAGCGTGATACTGCGTGATGTCGTAACCTTCCTCAATTCTAATTTAAATTCAAATTCCTATTCAATACCAACAATTCTAAGATAATATAAATCCGTCCAGCCGTTCTTTAATTATAAGTGTCGTAACTAACCCGACTTTGTTTTATATATATAGACTATCTGAACCCGCAAACGTTGTTCTGCCCTATGAAATGTCAAAGTGACACGATGATTCACGTCAATGAACGACGGTTAAATAATAAATACTAAAATCGTGTTTAAAAATCATTTTCCAGTGGAGCAAATTGTGAATCTAAACCATTCTCGAATCCCCTTGAATACACACAAAAAATTTCATCAACATCTATCCAGCTGTTTAGTAGGAGTTCACTGTCATACACACGTACACAAGAAATATATATATTACGATAAGATTGCAATAATTTCGCATGATCAAATTCGCTTTGACAACAAGCTTATTTCGAAACTGATATTAATTTCACGAAGAGTT
This sequence comes from Carterocephalus palaemon, assembly GCA_944567765.1. Lineage (NCBI taxonomy): Eukaryota > Metazoa > Arthropoda > Insecta > Lepidoptera > Hesperiidae > Carterocephalus > Carterocephalus palaemon. The sequence continues at coordinate 6,169,292 of OX155637.1, read as the reverse complement.
GAGCTTCGGCTCGCGTGTACGTGGTTCATCGTTTGTGGCATAAGTTATGGAATAGGTAAATAATAAATGAAAATAAAAAATAACAAAATGTAATGTTTCACTATAATCATAGGATGTAATAACCGTATTATGTTTAATATTAATTAATACAAAAATTATGTTATGTTATAGTTTGTTGTGTTCTTGGTTAACTGTTAACAAAGAAACGGCGTCGTCCAATTGCATAAATAAGACGACGCCGACATCGAAACAAAAAAGTAATGTTTCATTATAATCATAAGATGTAATAACCATATTATGTTTAATATTAATTAATACAAAAATTATGTTATGTTATAGTTTGTTGTGTTCTTGGTTAACTTTTAACAAAGAAACGGCGTCGTCCAATTGCATAAATAAGACGACGCCGACATCGACATTTCTAGTTTAATACTAGAGCCGTGTCGTTCCACTATAGAGTGATCTCATGTCGTGCTTTAAAACATAAAAGTTAAGTTGTAAATTCACGTTGCTAAATGTAATAAATCGCCGCCGCTTATCCATTGTGGAGTTAAAGACGGTAATCGGTAAATAGTTGTTCTTTATGCAAATCTTTACATCGGCACGACAACTTTAGTCTTTTTAGCTCGTGAATCGTATTTTCCTTTCCATAATGTCTTATAAAGTAAAAACATAATTTAGGTTTGGATTAACAAAGAGAACCGAAAGCAAAGTCGTTTTTATGGACTTTATTTCGACTTTGATAAATAAGAATTTATGCTGAATTGCTAGTTGTCTGTCTAGTTTTCTCAAGTTTCTGTAAACGGTACTAGAGGGAACATCACTTACTGCAATATACTAGTTTCTAGTTTCTCAATATCGAGTGAATGCGAAAGTCAATACAAATTGTAATTAATAGCAAATATCGTTCGCTTCTACTTCCTTCGAGTTTAATGTCTAACACTGAAAATAACACGTACCGGAGTGAAGTCAGAAGTTGCGGGTATTTATTGGGTATCCTAACAATTTATTTAATTTATTTATTTTATATCCTAATAAAAACATAAATGAAAAAAGGGGATAATTTTGAACAAACGAATTTCACTGATCTCAGCGCCGCTGAAATAATCTTCTATATAATAAAAATGAATCGCAAAATGTGTTGGTAAGCGCATAACTCAACAACGCCTGGACCAATTTGGCCAATTCTTTTTTTTTTATGTTCGTTGAAGTTCAAGGATGGTTTTTACGGCGAGAAAAATTTGAAAATTCATCCCCTAAGGGGGTAAAACGGGGGTGCAAAGTTAGTATGAAGCTTTGCCGTTTTTGAAGTTAGTGAATGTGTAACGCGAGCGAAGCTGCGGGCGTCCACTAGTACTGAATAAAACTTGAAGTATAGGTACCTATAACAAATTTCAGAGACGCTTTTCAGCGTTATTTTAAACTGAACTCTATTTTATTCTTGGTTTAATTTTACACAATTACATGGTATAAATCCTCATAGGAGCATATTTTAGAAAGCACTATAGGTTTGATAATAACCTCTGGTAGTAAAACTAACATCTAGCATTCATAGTATCTGATCCTGACAGCCAAGCCAAAATAGAGCACACGTCATTGAGCTCTCACTAGCTGTCCGTCTAGTATACAGGTAGACATGCTGAAATGGTATGCGGAGAACAAATTCATAAACAAAACTGTGCACTTTCTTGGAAGGCCTCAGTTGTACCTAGCAGACATAGTGGCAAATTTCAATTACTTGATAAACAAACGCTGAATGCGTTGAAACTTCGGCTTGGCAGCCAGTCAGTACGGCACATTTCCTTTAAACTTGTCCATGTACGTACGCGATGAATGAAAAACGTCGTTTAACTCCCCTACTTCAACTGTAACTTTTCCTTTACTATTTAAACGTATTGTAACTGACGAAGCAGCGTGAGCCTAATAATGAGTAGTGTACATCGAGAACATTTTCGTGCGATGATTTGGTACGATTTTAAATGTGGCCTAAAACCTGATGTGTCATTTAATCGACTTCAAATGGCTTTTATGGATGAAGGATCTTCAAAAGCAACCATCTACCGTTGGTATGGCGAGTTTCAGCGTGGCCGTTCACAAGATTCTACACGAGCACCTTCGCGTGAGGAGGATAGTTTCGCACTGGATGCCGCACAATCTTACCGAAGCTCAGAAGCAGGACCGTGTGGAGTGTTGCCGTTGTATAATTCAAAAATTTGAGGCAGGCTCATCTCGGCGCGTTTACCACATTGTGACAGATGACGAATCCTGGATTTACCAATACGATCCAGAAACAAAGCATTCATAGTCGACAGTTTGACTATTTCAAAACGAACCAACGCCTATGAAAGTGAAGCGATCGAGAAGCGCAGGGAAAATTTTGATTGCTAGTTTCTACACTTTGACGGGATATCTGGTTTTATTTCCATTATGAGACCAAAGCAGCATCAACGCCGAATGGTATACCACAAAATGCCTGCCAGAAGTTTTGTCTGCAATGAGCAACAAGCGCGGGGTACTGCTTCACCATGACAACGCGCCCGCGCACTCAGCGCTCAAAACGAGGGACTTCCTGGACACCTCACCGGTCAGAGTCTTGGGTCACCCTCCTTAAAGTCCTGATCTGGCACCGTGTTTTTATTCCCTAAAATAAAAAATCAGCTGAAAGGGATACAGTTTTCATCGCCGGAAGACGTGCTAGAAGCGTTCGAGACCGTGGGCCGAAGGCCGAAGGCCGTTTATGAGGTGCCTGCGGCGAACTGAAAAAAATGTTTCGAAAATGTGTTCAGACGCATGAAACTTTGTATAGAAACTGGTGGAGAGTCTTCGAGCAGATTTAATTAAAATATTTTATCCATAGAAGTTAATTTATTGGTTTCTAAAAACTTTCTGAGTGTCCCACGTATTATCAATTTTAATCAATCATTTTTATCAATTTATTCAGTTAAGACTTTTCTGTCCCAAGGAGTATCCACATTTGAACACTCATTTCAAAATTCTAAAAATTCGTTCAAATTTGTAAATCTTCCTCCCACTTTCTTTACTAGTTTCAAGTTTACTTTATTTATTATAAGTTTTTTTCCATTTCATTTATTTAAAAAAAAATTATTACCAAAATATTACACCACAATCAGCGTTGCGGAATTATGGCGTAGCAAAGCTGAGTGCGTTACGTGTTTCACATTGTCTATCGAAGTAACCATATATGTATTTTAAGCTTATTGAATGTTTGTACCTGCTCCTCTGCTACAGTGTATTATGTGGAATAAAGATCTTTCTATTTCTATTTCCATTTCTATTTCTGTTTAAGCTATGATATATATACGTATGCAATAAACTATTTATTAAAATGTAAAATGATAAAAGGAACCATAAATGATTTCTAAGTACCAATTCAATGATACCTTACACGATATAGTTGGTCGATTTTTTTGTTTTCATTTTGACAATATGGCGTCTGGTTGTCTCTGGTGAATCTGGATTACTGTCCTGTTTTAGTGACTCGCAAGGTTAAGACCGAATCGCTTGATCATCAAAATCACCATACGCGTTTGTAGAGTGCACTAGAGGAACAAACATAATATAATATAATACAATATATAGGCTAATAAACACAATACCCTGCTTTGCGTCGAGCGAAGGCATCGAGCAACAACGGGCGCGGTCGGTTTGTGGATGGGTGACCGCTAGTGTCAAAATTTCTTATACACTTCTGTGCTTCAGCGGGCACGTTAAGCCGTCGGTCCCGGTTATGTTCAATGGTGATTAAAATATGCTGTTTTCTGTTTATTTAATGTTCAGCCGTGACTACGTAAAATACTAAAATGAGTATAAAGCTGGTAAAAAAATAAGACGAAACATAAAACTTGAGTTCATATTTCGTGTTGTAACCAGTAGCAACAAGATAGGTGCTTCTGGATCAAGGCTAGGGCGGCATATTACATATACACACAATGTACACAGATGTTTGAGGTTGCCAAGATGTTTTGGGTTAAACTTAGAAGCAACCACGACTTTCTTCAAATTGTATTTGTAGTCCTAGATAAGGTCAGATATACCTATAATATTTTTATGGACTGCAGCCCAAAAAAACTACAGCAAATCATTATTTAAGATTATCAAACGTGGTCCTTATATTAAAGACCATTAATATCTTTTAGCATTGTTTGCGTTATCGCGGATTGTTTAAGTTTTAAATACACACAAAACATCACTTCATTCGAACCCATCTTATATTTCTCGGCTTTTATCGCTTTCTCCGTAGCACAATATAATAAATGAATGTTTGTATTATTATTATTAACCTAATAGTTTTTTTCAAGATTTATTCAAAGCCTACTTAGAGTTTTATCATAATGTACCTACCTATAGATAAAACACATTCATGACTTACTCGTTGTTATAATGACCCTTATTTGGAAAAAATAATCAATTGCCTATTGAGTTTTGATAAAGAATAGATGCATTTATGACACGAAAAGGGCAGGATCTACACTTGAAGTCGATTTATTTGCCACAATTGTTTGGAAAACGTAAACACGAGACCATCCTTGAGGTACAAAGGAATTGGAGGTTTATTTAGTCTGTAATAGCGTCTTGTGGGAGCACCATACTGTTATTTTGTTATTGCCCACATTTAAATGTTCTTTGATGTGCGATCCTGTTGTTGGTAATGCGATACGTACTCGTGAAATTACAATGTGTTTCGTTGCTTGCTTATTATCCAGAGCAGTGGCTCTGGATAATAAATAAGCAATGAAATAAATAAGCAATGAAAAAGGGAGAAACTTTTAAAATAAAAAAGAAGATTAGAAAAAGCAGAATAGAATATTCCTTTTTAACACTTGAAAACTACCATAGTATATGTATGAATCATATCATGAATATGAATTTTTTGAAATAACTACCAGTTTTTGAGTAATTTTCATAATTATAGGCTACCATCCAAGTATCACACACTGGCATAACTTCAAATTCATATCAGTAATATTTCCTCCTTATTAAGGAATTTTATTCAATATTATCTTGGAAATAAATGTAATATAATGTGAAAAACATAAAATAGGAAGATTTATTATTTAACTGACGCTAGGTACATTTTCTAGCAAGCGTAGGTATTATTTAACGCCTGTGTCGTCAGGGAACTAAAAAGACACTGTCTTCACTAGAACGCACGTTACGCGTTTGCCACTAACACTTTCGTCGTCCCACTGTTGGGCTTAGGTCTCCTCTCAGTATGGCCATAGTCCAACGCGCTGGCCAAGTGCAGTTTGGCCGACTTTACATGCGTTTGAGATCATTTTAGAGGACTCTTTGGCATGCAGGCATGCTCACGTGCTTTCCCCGCACCGTTACCAACATAAATAACAACGATAAGAACATGCTGTAATGGTGCAGGAAAAAAAAGCGAAGAATCCCGCATTCCCATCAAGTTTTACACGTGTGTATTCTAAAAACTGCTAACTGCGTCCAAACAAACATACTAAATAAACTTTAATATCGATAGCGTCAGTGTGTGTATTTTTTTTTAAATATTAGACGTAGATATTTGCTCCGATTTCGAAAATTCTTGATAGAGTCGTCAGGTCGTTAAATGACATGCAAATGAAGCCATTGTACGAGTATTTTTCGGCCTGACTGAGAAATGTGAATATGTATTAACAAAGTCATGATTACTTTTTAGTTTTCAGTATTGAAGTCAGTTTTATCTATATATTTATCTATATTTTATTATGACACACTAAAACTTAATCAACATAATGTGGCCCTTATGGACCTAAGCGATAAACCTGCGTGGGTCACGAGGCGTAATATAAATAATTTTATCATTACATCAATACTGGTGGTATCTAATTATCGAACTATAGGATAATTATGTAGTCACAAAAATTAAACATTGAAAAGGAATTGTCTTTTCAAGCAACATAATTTAAAAAAAATCTGCAAGACATTAAGATCACGACGCATAAAACTAACGTCTGAATAAAAAATACTAGTTGCTCATCATAAAATTAAAGAGCTACATACCTATGTATTATTTTCGCTTGAGACCCTCTAGCTTTCGGTTCTAGGGTCTTTAACCGTCAAGATATTTACAGATACACCTATTTAAATATCCTATGTACCTACTAACAAAGTAGATGCATTCCTCTTTAGCCCGAATATAAAATATTTTTTATTCCTTCCTTTCCTTCGCATTCTTTAATTAAGATCCGCTCTCCACGGTAGGTATTAATACAGATTGACTATCTCATTCATAACCATTGAGTTAAATACACGCATGGTAACATATTAATATATAAATGATCATAACTGTAGTGTATGTGGGTCCCGGGCAGCGGCCGGACAGTCACGCGCTAGCTGTGAGCAAGTTCGGACGTGCGCGGGACGCATTACCTACTCCACCTATTGAGTGATCAAAGGCGTGTTTTATTTATCCGGGTCCCTACAATAGCAATGCCAAATTATTTTGCGCTGTCAAATAAATTTTACAGCCCACGTAGGTATAATATTGATGGTACCCACATGACGTACCCACATGACAACCTTTTGTTTTGGAATTTCAGGACACCGTCCATACCAGTAGCATTACCCCAATCAAACTCCAATATAACCAATATGATTCCATAGTTTAGAACACTTCGACTGATAAGCAACAAGAGTAGGTAGCATTTACGTTCACTACCTACTTTGGATAACAGCATTGTGCAGTGCACATCAGAATTTATTAAGTTTGCTATAATATTTTCAATATGTGTTGACCATGTCATGTTTGCAAAATAATGTAATTAAGGTTATTACAAAATGTTGTTAACATCTAAAAAGGTATCAATTTATGACAAAGTGTTTTGATAGCTGCTCCCATAGATCGGTAGGTACTGAAATAACTTGGTTTTATGTTTAAAGAGTTGTGAATTCGAATGAATTCACAACTCTTTACAGAAGAACTGCGTTGCGAGACATATTTGTACATGTTATGGTTTTGATGGGATTCAACGTGTTTATAGTAAGAAACATATTGTTGTGTATCCATGACAATAGGTGATTATGTAGTTGTTTGATCGTAGGTAGATGTCGACTAAGGTTACAAATTGTCTAAATGCTAATATAGTCCCTCGAAGTAGCGAAAGGTGAGAAGTTATTGCATACGAATGTGGCTTGGGCCTTAAAAGCTTGTTGGGTAGCGAAATTAATGCAGTAAAATTTGCTACCAATATTTATCTGTAGTATCTTTAAGTTATTTTCCTGGACGCCAGGTTTGATCAAGAAAAAGAGGCGGAATCAGTAAGTATATCCCTCTCTCTTTAATCCCAGAAATACCGACCCTAGTTTAGTATGAAAAAAAATGTGCTCACGGCTACTCTTCTCCCTACCGTACTTCATGTCTTTCTAACCTTACAATTGATTCTTCTACCACAAATCATTTATTGATCGATTGTTCAGAAAGTGTATCTTCTCAAAATAAAAAAGGTAAGTCTAAGGAGCACTGCACTGATTTTGGAAAACTTTTTGAGCTCCATGTGTGGGCTGCTCGATATAAATAAATATACCCAATAAATATGCGATCGGAAAATGGATATGCGTAGGATGCAACAGATACGAGCGAAATAATATTAACGACTTACCTGATAGTTTGACACGGTTCACTATAAATGAATGTTTCAGGGGCTAATTGATGCTCGTGGTGCTCGGTATTTAAAGGGTTTCCACGAAATAGCTACGAGCGTTATAATGTACTTTGCACTAATACTGCACTGAAAATCAGCGCTACAGGTCTTTACCTATTTCAAAGGAAATACTGTTGGGAATTCCTTTGTTATTTTGAACTGTGCCAGAATCATTGCAGAAGTTGGCTTTACCTACCACAATAGGGACATAATAATATAAAAAAAGCTTTCTACGAGTAAATACCTAATTAATTTTGTCGTAGAAACTTTTTAAAATTGTAATTAAAAAACATACTTTTTAAGGATTAATGACAGACAACGTGCTTGCAGTACCACCTATCCGCTGATAACATCTGTGATAGACCTTGGACAATACTGGAGTCTCGTTCAATGTTAGTCAGTACGTGGCTTGAACGAGTATATTACTCATGGCGAGAAAGATCGCCGCCTCCAGTAAAGTGTTACCGAAAACCATACAAGTTCAAGTGAGCATTAAAAGAAGGCAAAATTATTATTATCCACCATCACAACTACGCGAACTTTGTGCCAATTTTCCTCTCGAAATGGGAACAGTAGTCAACCATGCTGACTTAATTGTGGCTTTTCACTTGTCAGACAAATGTCATGATTTTCAGAAGGTTAAGAACACTGCATGTGTTGTGTGTGATGGTTTTCTCACAATGTTTCCTTCACAGTAACAGCAGGAGACTGGGTTTTCATTGTTGTACAGCATACTAAATTCATAATATTGATTAGGCATTATTAGGTATTCTATGTCCATAATATAAAAGGCAAAAGAAAAAAAAAGTCACATTGGGCGGCTGGTATTGAAAGTAAAGAGATAGTACATCATTGAACAATTTCGTTAAAAGTCTGTATAAAGTCTGTTTTTCTCGTATGAAACACCTAGTTTAGTATTACTTTGATATGCTCGCACAAAAGACTCAAAGAGAGCAAGTTTCGTGTTTCGTTTTTATTGAGCCACGAGTGGAAGGCCTCAAGCACATATTGTTGAATGATAAGTATTAAAATAGCGCGACAATAAAAGAAAATTTACTATAGGATAATATATGTTAATAAATAGTACATTGTAATGTATACGGAATACCATATAAAATATTAATTTATTACTTAAATGGCATTTTTTACTATTTTAAATCCATAACATATTAAAAAAAGTGATAATACTTACACTAACTCTGCCTACCAGAGAAATACGGGTAACAAATATAATGTTATGTTAAATTAGTCTCTTTTTTAACTGCCATGTAAAAATAACGCCCCAAACGTGGACGTCGATAGATTTCATATTGCAAATTTAAAAAGTAAAATTTTCGAATGCATTTTAAAAGATCTTATATTCTTTTTCCCCGAATGATGTTGGTACGTAGATGGAGCAGTACGTAGGTATACTTACGACTTTAGTTTTGAATTTGACAGCTAGGAGGGACTACGAGTAAACTTACATGAATTTAGAATTTCATACCTAAATACCTTTATTATATTTAATTTTCTATATTTAACGCCGACGTCTAGCTTAGTAGTCGCCTTACCACCACCGGACCAACGAAGAAGTCGATAAAATATACCTACGATTTGTTATTAAACTTCGACATTATATTTAAAACTGGGACGTTGTATTACGAGGTTGTATTACGAAAAGGGAGACCGGACATTTTATTCTCATACAATGCTTTTGTAGCTATTCAGAATAAACAAGCTCTATCGGTTAATGGCACGTGTCACCTATTCCGAGTGATAGAACGACGAAACAGGATGTGTTATCAAAGTTTATGTTGCACATCTGTCCGCCGATGGTCCCCCGCTGCACCGGTACGATCCTGTGCTTAGGTTGGCTTAGGGCTACCATAACAACTATCTCAGATCAGCCCGGACTAAACAGGAGTAATAGATCTTATGAAAAAAATCTTTAGCAGCTTACAATAGAAGCTTGTTTGAAATCATTTTATGATGAATTCCACACTGTAGACTGGTATTGGTAAGTGAGTCGCCGCTGGTACAAGCCTTGACCTTGCTCAATGGTATCCTGGCCTCAGAGCCTAGCTTAGACTTGTTCTGGTCGTCACCAGATGTATTTCGCAGAACTGCCGCTAAATATTTAGAAGTACATAGTTACTCAGAAAATAAGCTCAGTGTAGTAGGTAAACGCATTGGGGACTTACCTGTTATGTTTACCTAATCCCTATTGTTAATAAATAAATAAATAAATAAATGAAACATTATTAAAGTTTTAGCTGTAATCGAGGAATTTTAAAATTTATTTTAATATTCCAAATTAATTATAATGTAATAAATAAAGCAGTAATTGTTGAAAATTCAAAATTCAAATTCAGTCCGGGTTTTTTAATTATGTCATGTGGTACCTATCTATACCTAACTGCAGGTAATGAGCTGGCGTTGCGAAGTTTAGAAATTCGTTCCCCATGTCATATCTATAGAAATTATGAAAGGCTTGAAAATCGATAACTATTATCTTCGGAGAAAAAGTTTTGATATTTCCATTAGCATAAGGAATACAACTTTTCAGATATATTAACGCTAACGAAGTAAATATTTGTGTACTTACTCCTACATGTAATGTTTTACATTATTATAATAGTAAAAACAAATTATTACATAAACATGGTAAAATTTAATTTAATTTATTAAACAAGTTGGAGGTCAAATAAAGGAGTACTGGGACTTAGTCACTGCCGTTTCGAGCTTAACTACATGTAGCCGGCGTTACCACGCGCTGCACTCTTATCGCCCACGATGTTTGTCGATGGCCTCTGATTTACGAGATGAGTTACAAGAGTACCAATCTACAAGCATATATTATGCGATAATAAAAGATTTTTAATGTCTTAGCGATACGTATGCCATTTATCGGACCTTGCTTGCGTCAGTTGCGGCTTCTGATGGAATGTGGGATGTGTTTATTGTAAAAAAAAGATTACCTCGGCCTAAATAGAGGTCAGCCAAAATTTGGCGTTCTAGCTCTATTTACGATCATGTTTTATGAGCTCCTGTACCACAATTTTCGCGCCGTAGACTCGTCTATAGATATATTATCAGATCAGATCAGATCAGATCATTTGATATCAAGTCGAAATCGATATAGGTACCTATCTAATGTATACGGCGCCAGATTTGGGATCTTGTTGTACGTCTTCTTATTGACACATTGAGAGAAGATTATATCCTTAAGCAGGAGAGATTATAAAATATTTTTGAAGTAGTAGTACCATACTCGTATTTATAAGAAATAGTATAGCCTGTCTAGAATCAAATCAGGAGGGCGAAAATTCTTAAACCGCGTGCGCCGTCTTACTGCTGCTGTCCGCATAGATACAATTCTACAAAAATATACATCTTTACGATACAGATATCTATATTAAATATTAACTAACTCTAACTACTTAACTATAAGGTACCCATTTATTGAATGAATATTATGCAAATTCAAACAGGAATGAGCGGTTTTTATGAAGATTAACTTTCTTAAGTATAATTATGTCAATTGGATCTATGGTTTACAAGTTATTGTAAAGTTTAAAAAAGAGGTAACGCGCGTGAAGAGCGGTACGGAGTTTGAATTTTACTTTAATTGATCTGTAGGTATATGGTAGATAGAGGAATCGATAGCTCGTTATAAATGTTCTAGTTTTCTTATTTGTATCCAACAACTTACTCCTCGTTTAGAGTTGCTGCTCAGCCCTTACAATTAGAAGTTCCTGCTCTGAAAAGCAACTGCTTGTAAATGAACTACGAGTATCACTACTGAATTAACTGGTACCTATTTGGAATTTAAAATCCTCCTTTTAGTTTGATAAGAGCACTGTTACTGCGAACGGTCTCTCCCAGGCTCTTAGGAGACTAAACCGAGAATCTGAAGTGGGAAACCAAAACGGCCGACAGTGACATGATACCTATTAGTCGACAATGAGTATTTTATAAGTTTTCAAGTGCGCTCTCGGACGCATCAACGCGAGAACTTTATCAAGAGTCTCAAAACAGAAAATAGGTGAGATTACATTGTGTAATAGCATGATTGGGATACTAATCTTATACATGAGGTCATAGGGTGGTAGGCCACCTTTACCCTTTGATAGATAACTCAGATGACGGACTATATTAAAGGTAGCGCCGAAAACCCCCCATTTGGGAAAAATTTGGTAGGCATCCAAATTTTCTTAATATTACTATTAAAATCTTTCAATAGAACCAGTCGACCAAAGGCTAGTTTAGTTTACCTTACTGACAAGTGGTAATCTAATTAAATGGAACTTAAATTTCCCAAGATTTAGTTGTATTTATATTTAACGCAGATAGAATAGTAAAATTTTATCTTGACTAATTTTGTCGATACTCCTTTTACAAAATTAATCATGTCAACTATAGTGTGAGCTGTGAAGCTCAAGCGAATGAAAATTTAAGTGATTATAGTACCTACACAAGATAATTTACTGCAAGGTGCACTAAATAATTTAAGAGTCGGAGCGGGGCAGTCATTTCTAGAATTGGATTACCTAACTGATTCTGACAGATCAATAAAAGAATGAATGACATTAAGAAAACAATAAAACAAGCAGTAAAAGAGATGCCAAATAAAGCAATAAAACATTTATAAAAGCTGCGCCTACGCATATCAATATTGGGATTTTACGAGAAAAACAATATGTTCATTTTGAATAAGGAACATGACCAATAAATGAAAATTGTTATGATGAGGATATTAGCTAGCGGATGATATTTTTAAATGTAGCTACGAGTATATTATATTGATTATATTTAAGGAGCCTTTATAATTAACATAACACTAATTACCTACATATATTATATACTTCATTTGAAATAATAAATGGTTCGAATTAAATTGAAATTAAAAGCTTTTATTTTACTTCACTCGTATGTATGTCCTGGAATCTTGCAATCAATATTTCACCCACTTCCACTGAAGCTATCGAGCTGAAATTTAGCACACATATTTGGTTCCGATGACAATGCATGAAAATAAAATAAAAAAGTTTTAAAAACCTTTTTTTAAAAAAAAATTTTTAACGGTAAATTTTTTAAATATTGTTATTATTTAGGAAATAAATACCTTTCTGACAAGGCTGTCCCTCTCCTGTCCAGCAGTGGATTTTAAAAATCTGACGGATGTATGGGCAACATAATATCTAATCTTTATCTTAAAACAAAGTTTTGTTTTGTCATTTTAATAATAATGTACCTATACATTTTCGAGTAGGTTTTTTTTATGTTTTAAATAAATCATATTTTTTTGCTGGTTCTCAAAATATTTTTGTGTGCGAATGCATGTCCGTATTTGTTATCTTGATAACGCGAAACACATCCGTGTGTTACACACCTATATTTTATTAATTTATTTATTATTTATTTAAAAATTTTGCACACATTAAAATTAACAGTAAAATACAATACAGAAAAAGGTGTACAAGGAAACTACTTATTTCTTTTCGAAATGTCTTCCAGTAGACATAGTATTGTAATAGCGCCGATAGTAAGACAATGTGAATCGCATGCATAAGCTAACCTAGGATTCAATCCCCGCCTGAGATAATGGTTGCGCTTGCGCACAGAGGCTTCTAACGGGATCCTGTGGGTGAACAACCCTGTTCGAGACGATTGTTGCAAAGATATTATTTCGCTACATTGCTCGGTATCGTGTGCTTGAGACAAAATATGAATTCATAAAATCGCCATTTAATGCTCATAATTTACATGAAAAAAAAGAGAAATGCAACTGTTGCAAGAAAAATGATAAAAATCTCTATTACGTAATTTGTGTAAGTATAAGTAAGGAATGTGAGTAAATTAATCGTAATCGTATATTATTTACGATAAATTAAAGTATGTGCTATAAAGTTATATATAACATCTGCCCACACCACCACTACATGATGACCACGACCGCTCTGCCAAGAGCGAATCGGCTGAGAAGAAGTTTAATGACACGTAGATAATTTATGAAATTTATTTATAGCATTTATTCCACCCTTATGCTAAGTAGGTATCTATAATTAGTTTGGTCGGTATTACCTTTTTTTTTAACGAAGGGGAAATCTTCGCAAGATGCCCGACCGCTGGGGGGCCGGCCGTATAGGCCGGGGTATGTGAGATTTTTACTCACTAAAACCCCCTCGGCAGCCTTCCTGGGCATATAATGAGGCTCCGGGATCTCCTAGGGAACGCACCGGTGCAGTCGGTAGGTATTACCTACTCCAGTTCAATTTCATTCAGTTCAATTCAACTTATCATAAATAAACCTGGTAACGTTGGTGCTTCTTTTTTATCAATATATGTTTATTGTATATGTACTTAATTTACTTAAATATTAAGATATTATAAAGGAAAAGTTACATAAGAATGAGCTCTGACTTCCAGTGAAGCGTATATATAAATAAATAAATAATAATATTAATAGTAAATACTATTATTTAAGAACCAATTCCTTTGACGTATTTTTAATGCAACCCACAAACTTTATCATTTTCGACTACTACTCGTGGTGTAAGACAATAGATATAAATAAATATAAATATCGTGGACATCCTCATGGAAAAAGCTTTAATCGTCAAGAATTGACCAATAAATTATGAATGTAAGTAATTTTGGCAACTAACATTACAAATTTCACCATGCAGTGATGAAAACGTAAAGTGTTTCTATGATTTGCTACATAACATAAGATGTATATTGTATTGCAGTGGAAATATTTTACATTATAACTCACCAATGCGAGTAATATGGCTTCTACGCGATTTAATACGTATTTTTCTATTTGCAGATTATTTCATAACGATTCCACTTGCAAACTTGGTAGATATATTATCTAGAGAGCACGCACTTTACAATTGAAGTATTTATAGGAAATTGTGCTAGGTATATGTAGCCATACTAACTAATTTCTAATTTAACTAATTTTTGATTTTTGTTTCATAACAATGTTAAGTTTTTTTTTTTTAATTAAAAATATTAAATCTAGTTTATCACGCGGGACATTTCAATCTAATTTAGCTTAAATGAAAAAAATATTATCATTAAGGAAATTAAAACTGAAACATCATCTATATGAGGTATCTAAAAGTAAAATCCATACAAAATATTACAATTAAATCTAAAACCAATGTAAAAAGTTCCCGTCTTCGATCAATAGTGCATTATTGATCGAAGGTTGTTGCTGACAGCATTTTCTCTAAACTGATACGCTCAGGGAAACCGCCAGACTTAAGTCAAGGATTATTAATATAAATATATAAGTACATATATATAATTATTATTGTAAACATTAGACTAATTTATTTGGGACTTTTTATGAATTGTGAATTTTTTTGCTAGCTTTAATCGTCTAATAAAAAGAATACTAATAATAATAACAATAGTCTTTTTCCTATATTTTATATTGAATGCCTTTTCAAAATTTTGATTGAAGAATCATTAAATAGGAAAGTGTATTTGTTACTTTCTGGAAGCTGATATAGGCTACTTTTTAACCCAGAAAATTGCAAGGTCCTCATAAAACGGCTTAAACAGTGAATGTTTTATCGATTTTAAACTATCATAAAACTAAACAACTAAACAACTAAAACTAAAAAACTGCGGGTAAAGCTAGATTTTTTTTGGTGACTTAGTGATAGTCTTTGGTGTAGTTTTTATGTCCCTTAATGGCAGAGGTATAGTAACGCGGAAAACGATTTGGGTACCGCAGGCTGGCACTGTAATCTCAAAAATATATTTTAGGATTTATGATCCATCTATGTATCCAGTTATCATATACGAAATTGTTAATGTTTGGTATTACTTTAAAATATCAACGCAAGAAAAGGTTAAAGAAACTAGCATATTATTATTATAGAGATCTCCGTTATAATGGAATATGGAGTCTGCCAATCCCCACTTTCATCGTATTGGGAAGTATCCAGTGGGCAGTGTAGGTCGTGACGATCATAATGAACGGTGTGTAAAAGATTTTTCGACCCTTTCGAAGTCTATCTATGGAGATTGGTCTAGTTAAATATATCCTGTTTTAGTTTTCCGGACTTCACGTGGATAAATTCGCTGGAATTAAATATAAGATGCTCACTTTGCATAAATTGCTAATTAATTTATTTTTTGTTTCACATGTGTTCTTTACTGCAGCTGGCATCTCTATGTCTGATTAGTGGCCGGTTTCTGAACTCTTCAGTTATATTATCAACAGCTATTGAATCAATAAAGTTAAACGTAAGATATATGTCGGATAACTGTCACTGGGTTTCTGAACACGCGAAGAGCCTTCCATTAACTATGAATCCGATAACGAGTACCTTAAACTGCCACTAGATGGGTCTCTTCAAAAGATCAAGTTTAAAATAGATATTCATTGTAGTTTGTACCCTAGGAATAGTCTTATTTGTAAGAAATATTTTTTCCATAGTCAATAAGTAGTAACACCTTGTTTTATTTACCAAATATTGTAATTTGGTATTTATTAGCATCTGTGCATCATAGTCAAATGTGAACAATATCTACAATTCTAATGTTTAGAACCGAAATTGTCAGTCACTTTTGACAAAGTCAAAAGTCAAAGTAAAATAATTTATTTCGATATTTCGATGTCCATAATAGAACTCATATTGATCTATTGTTATGTCCTACGAATAACTGTAAAATGTTTCACCGGGATTTCTAGACTAAAATTCAATACTATTTAACACGTACTTAGGCAATAATACCTTAAAAGTTTTTGTAATTTGTCATAAGAACGTCAATAAAAACGTCAAATAAAGTTAACGAACCGGTAAACGGCCATATTTCGTCTGTTAAGTTAATCTAACTATAAACGGAGTTTATCTTACATTGGGTTGTTCAGAAACACAATTTGAAAAGTTATCGAACCGATAGCGCTAATGAATAGATAAACTGCCGTCAAATGGACCTCAGAAACCGGGCATAGATAAGTTCCAAACAATATGTTTTTTCCGTTATTTTATTTATAACATATCAATATACACAGCAAAAAAATAACAAAGTCGAATAAATATTTTAATAAAATACAGTTTGTAAGCAAATATAAATTTGCAAAAAGGATCGCGCAGAGTTAATTCATCAAGTAGTTAAATAGATTATCTATACAGAGAGAAAATATTTGTTGCATGACGATGCTATCTATTTTGATGTAACTATTGTTTGGTTTGATAACTGAATTGTACACGTGAAACCTTTAACATGCTAAATATTTTAACAATATTGACAGGGGAATGGATGCATCCATTTACGGCATAGGTAAATGGGATTAAATATAAATATTGATTTTTAAAGGTTCAATGAATAATGTGAGGCCTGGTTAATCTGGCTCTATTACTTTGATACTCCTAAACGAACAATTTATCAAAATTACGATTTGTAACAGCTGAAATGAGTTTCAATATTTTAGTGCATTCCGAAACTTACAGTTATTTCAACGCGGATACTTAATTACGTTACTAAGTAGATTTTTAACTTTTCAACTACTAATCAAAGTGAACTAAAGTTCAGAAAAAGTTTACGCTCGCTTTCCCAGACGTTAGATCACCCCGGATGGTTTGTTTTTGCGGAGCCGACTGACCGTGTGGTGTGCCGTGTTCCCGCCCGACGTACTGTCACTAAACTTACGGGTGGTGGATGATACCGCGCGTACTGAGAGCGTGCGTTCGGTCGCTCGTACGATGTACGACTGGCCGACGCGGGAAGTCTAGGCCCGATTTGAAGGCATTTTTAAAATGGTACTGCATTGTGGCTGCTTGACTTTGATAGCTACATGTAGATATTGTATTCAATGCTCCCTGTGCCATATAGCTCTCCATATCAACAAATTCCGACTGGACTGTAGGTACTTATCTGAGAGATGGCGATCCGTGCCTACTATAACTACGAATATGTCACGACACGACACAACCCATGTTAAAGATCCAACACAATCAACTCTTAATAATGATAAGTTTCCATGATTTTGTTACATGATATACCTATCTATTATATTAATATAATATATGCAGAGCTACCTGTGTTTCAACTCTCATCTGCTAATCTATTCTGAGGTTTGAGTGTGTCTAAACAACAAAGGTTAAAAATGTAATCAACAAAACGTCCCTACATCTTGATAAATAAAAGTTGTACTGCATTTTTCATAGGAATCATTTATTGTAATGTTTTAGGAGTCATTACTTGAAAAACCCAATAGTTGTAGCTATACCAGGGGCTCGAACCCAGGACTTCTAGCTAAGCAGTCGCGCTTGCGGGTTTACCACCCTTAGAAATGAGTATGAGCAGCCAAATCTTCTATATTGCTATTATACTATGAGCTAGCCAATTGGTACTAATTTATAATAATACAGTTAAAACTATATTAGTCTGTCTGAATACTTAATTCAGACAGACTAATATAGTTTTAAACCAACATGTTTGCTTTCAACCCCTCTAAGAGTGAATCTTGAATGGTAACCAGTTTCAGTGCATGATAGAATGGCTTGAGGCCATATTCCACAGAGAAACACGTCGTTTAAAGAAAAAATACTCTAGGCCTTGAGTTCTATCCGTTTCAGTGTTTTTAATTTCAACCGGAATGAAAATGTGTGATATGCAAAATAGTCAGCGAAAACATAATTTATTCCGATGTTTATAATAAATTGTTTCAGGGAAAAGTAAATCTTACAGCATAGATGACCATAGCTAGGGTTAGTTTTAAGTTAGATTAACGGGGCTTCGGGAGACAAACATACACAATGACAGAGGCAAATTTGTCCAAGTAGGACCCTTTTTTTTTTTAACGAGTGGGAAACCTTGAAAAGGTACCCGGACGTCGTGGGAGCGACGCCGGGTTATGTGGGACTTTTACCCACTAAAACTCGGTGGCCTACTCTGGCGCTACAGGAGGGCTCCGGGATCTCTTGTAGAACGGGCCGGTGCCCTCCAGCGCTGCGCCCAAGACGGGCTCTTCCCGGTTTACACAACGCTGTGCAGCCACAAACAGCGTCGTCTTTCCCGGGGTCACAAGATGGACGGTTCGAGCTCCCCCTCTCACCGCCCGCAACCCCAGAAGTCCCCTTTTAGTCGCCTTTTACGACAGGCAGGGGCTACCGTAGCACTATTCTGGTCCCGAGCTACAGTGACGTCCAAGTAGGACCCAGATGCTTCAAAAATGGTTTTAGGCTCAATCTTTTTAACCTCTCGGCAGCAGACGAGAGGTTAAGTTATTTAGAATATCTTTAAGTTTAAAAACTTTATAACATTGTAAAGATACTCATACTTACTCGAATGCAATCGGCCGGGTCAACCACAGCCCGCTTCATAGCAACCTTTCCACATACGATTTTGTCGGTCCTTTGCAAGTGATGCAAATCCTACCTACATGAAAGGCAATCTATATGGTTGTGGCTGGAGGCTACACATTATTTAGTGCATTCTGGGTTACCTCAGGGATCCCACCTGGGACCCTTATTTTTTAACGTTTTTATAAACGACATTGGCGCTTATTTTCACCACTGCGCTTGTTACTTGTTTGCAGATTATTATAAAATATTTAAAACAATAAACAGTTTACTTGAGTTTCGTTCTATGGAACTGTAAGGATTTTAATCACCTCGTACAAAAATCATGCTTTTCAACGCACTGGTTTGTTACTTTAGAATATTGCAGTGTCGTCTGAAACCCCTTATATGATGTCCACACCAATATACTAAAAAGTATTCAAAGGCGTTTCTTAAGTTACCTTACCGTCTACTACTTCATTATTTCAAGATTATTTCACTGTCAGATCGAAGACGTCTGCTTGGTATTTCATAATTAATTAAACTCGCAAACGGCCTACTAGATACCATCGACCTTCTTACTATGCTCAATTTTCGTGCTCTTAAAAGACTTCAAGATTTAAAATACCGGATACCTTCTGTTGTAAATCTAATAAATCTAAGAACCAATGCACCTCTCAATAGAATGATTGCTGACTTCAATAAACTCGACCATGTCGACCTATTTTATGACAATATTTGTAAGTTTAATAGCACGTTATTACCCTCTTGTTAGGTTCTTACATTTCTGCATATTTGATATTATATATAAACATTCGCTGCGACGTGTAATTAGACATAACAATAGTTTCGTTTACGCCTAGTAATATTATATAGCCTATGTCACTCAGTGAAGATGCAGCTTTCTAATGGTGAAACAATTTTTGAAATTGGTCCAGTAGTTTTGGCAGCGGCACGCCAGAATAGCTCGCAGATGGTAGATTTTTTCCTACTTAGGTACTTGACACTTATCGTCATATTTTGGGCAATTCACACAATCTATCTCTTCTAATATATAAAATTTCCGTGTCACAATGTTTGTTGCAGTACTCCTCCGAAACGGCTTTACCGATTTTTACCAAATTTTATATGCGTATTCAGTAGGTCTGAGAATCGGCTAACATCTATTTTTCATCTCCCTAAATGTTAAGGGTAGTCCACCCCTATTTTAATTATTTTTAATTTTTAGCTAAATTTTTATTTTTTTATTTTTTTATGATACAGCATTAGAAAATACATACAACCCTGAATTTTCAACCCTCTACGATCAACCCCTATTTTTCCATCGCGATTTTTATTTTTAATAATATCCTACTTTTATTGAACGCTTTCGATTATAAGTAATGGTAGTGGTAGTGGTAGTGGTAATGGTAGTGGTAGTGGTAATGGTAGTGGTAGAGGTGGTAGTGGTAGGGGTAGTGGTAGTTGTAGTGGTAGTGGTAGGGGTAGTGGTAGGGGTAGTGGTAGTGGTAGTGGTAGTAGTAGTGGTAGTGGTAATGGTAGTGGTAGTGGTAGTAGTAGTGGTAGTGGTAGTCCACACACTTACATTAAGTTCTCCCAAAATATTCACCAAAAATTATTTAAATGGCAAAACAACGTTTGCCGGGTCAGCTAGTATCTTTATAAATTGTAGCCTGTGTTATTCTGATGTATAAGCTATATTATTGTGAAGTTTCATTAAAATCCATTCAGTACTTTTTACGTGAAAGAGTAACACACATCCATCCATCCATACATACTTACAAACTTTCCCCTTTATAATATTAGTAGGATTCTGTTTAGTTTGTTATTGACTTAAGTTTTGAGATACAATTTAAAAATTTTTTTTTCTTATAGTTTTAATTTTATTACATAATTATCATATTTCATTAGTTATCATTTCTCATGAATTTATTATTGTCTAAATAATCTTGTCTGTTACCGTGCATGTTGTCATGTTGCCTTAATAGTGTAATGACTTTAAGCTTTATTATCTTTTATTCATAGTTGAAATTACCGGCTTACTCACGTGTAATTTAAGTCGGACTAGTTTCGATCGAATCGACGAGTACCTTCGGGAGTGAACGCGCTCGCGGTAAACTTTTATCCGTTTCAGCGCTTACAAAAGGCAATTTATTATTTTAATCGCAATTGGTTAAATTAATACAAATATATATTATATAATTTGGTCATTGAGTTTTGAATCCTAACAACGTTCTGTACACGTGCGTGGCGACACAGTAAAACAAAATTCTGAGTATCCCGTCACCCACACAATTTCGTCGCCGTTGCTGACAAAGTTTTCCGTTTTACCACTACCTACCTATTGTAGAAAGTCGGCGGTCGAACTTTCAAGTTTCAAACGACACTTCGGCACATTACTTAGACGGTCAGCGTCCTTACAAATGCGCCAATATCTGGGTAAATGAGACTGGACTTCGGACAGGTGATTCAATGCTGTGGGAAGCTCGACAACATCCTTTTGTCCCTAACTCGCTCGTTCACCGCCTACGGTTCTGGATACACGTAACTTAACACGTGAAGCAAAGACTTGAAACCCCATTTTATGAAAGTTACGTGATCAAATGTTTATGAAAACTGGTACAGTTAAAGTTTCTGCGGAGAGAAGTGCAGAAAGTCAATAATATTTTATTTAATTTCTTCAAACATCTTATAAATAACCTTTAAATTTGATGAAGAGCCACAATTAACAGTATCGTTACATTGTATTATATCCATAATACAACTGCATTCATTTCAATACCTTAAATTATACAACGAAATGAGAATTATCACAGACACTACTCGTAGTCGTTATATAATTAACATTTCATTATAAATTTCTTTAAGCAATAACGTTATTTTCATTAATAATATCAAAACCCTTTTTAAATATTATATTTGGACTAGTGGACGCCCGCAGCTTCGCTCGCGTGGAATTAGACATATTAATAATAGATTCTTCATAACGCGTTAACTTTAGCTCCACAAAATTGTAATTCATACTAATATTATAAATGCGAAAGTGTGTTTGTTTGTTTATTTATTTATTTGTTTGTTTGTCCGGCTTTCACGTCGCAACGAAACTATTATATGGTATGGTTTTTGTGTGTGGAGATAGTGAGGAGGGTGGAGAGTGACGTAGGCTACTTTTTACCGCGGTTAAACATCCCCATGGAAAGATATCGATGTTTTGTTATTTGCTAGATATTTAGTTCCGGGTGTTGTTAATAGATGGCGTTAGTAAAATTCACTTGCAAGTTCAGAATCACGGTAACAAATGACACATGTAAATTAATTAAAATAGTGCTCTGTTCTGTGTCCCAAGCCGTGTATGGCTGGAAACACTTCAAAAGAAAAAATCACACCCATTTGGAAAACAAATCACACTTATATTAAGTGCTCTCCACGTTAGTATTGCCTGTACACGTAAGCAGGATCGGTGGATCCTGCATCAATCTTCACTAGCACACTTCTATTGAAGTTAGCTTAAGGCTCCAGTAAGTCAGTGTACGTACACTTTATCTGCAGTCAGCATTTCCTCTGGTTCCTCTAAGTATCTTTTACTCGTGGAACTGTCACTATTTATCCACCAGAAACGTTATCATGTGTCATGTATGATAAACAACTCATTGATAATTCCCTTTGACCACGCGGGCGGAGCCGCGGGTAAAAGCAAGTATCGAAATAAATGTGATAATTTGTTAGAACTCGTCTGTAAGTAAAATGTTAAGGTAAATAGGTAAAAAAATAATTAAATTACCTACTATAGATTAACTAATGCTGTAAATTTTAAAATTTGTTTTTTACTGAATGTGTCAATAAACGTTGAGCTACTTACGGTTATTTTTGTTGCATTAAACTCAAATGATAGTGTATAAAAGTGAAAAATTAATATTGATTAATGAGGTACTCGTAGACAAGTGTAGGTACCACTAAAAAGGTAGTCGCTCGTATTTAGAAATAAATTGCACATTGTAATTTAAGTGGACCAGTTCCAAATAATTTCATCAATGAATAATTTCAATTTAATAGATGCTGGAAATCAGCTTTCATAAAATTACTTTGTCAGTCATCTGACGCCATTTTACAAGGCCGATAAAAGATTCTTAGATTCCAGTGTCGGCTATAATTTTATCATGTTAATTATACATATGATACAGTTCTAAGAGAACCATTTAAAAAGTATTTTGATACAACAGTTAGTTAAAGGCAGTTACATACAGGAATATTCAACTTGACGCCTTGTTGCGGAATTGTTCAATTAATTTCTTGGACTGGTTATAATTTTTTAACGTCATATCAAGCAAAATATTTGTCAATGTATCTTTTAAGTTTGTTGATTATCATCGTATTTATCGGAATACATTAACAATCGTATCCAGTGTTCCTTGCTCTATGTCATATGGGGAGAGCTTGGGTGGTAGGTATACCCACAGAACAGATAAAGGAGGTCTGTTCTGTGGGTATACCTATTAATTTAGTTTGTAATGTAGTTAAGTGTTATTGTTGAATGACGATTGATTTAAAAGTTGTTGTGTATCCAAAAAAGCGCCATGATGGCTCTCCTCATATTTATATTCTATGTTTAAGTCTGAGAATTAACTATTAAAAATCATAACTTTTGCGTCCCTTCTCCCACCAATGTTCTATTAAAGTCCCTTTCAAAGGTCTAAAATATCTGAAGAGAACTGAAACAATATAATACATCCCAAATGCTGTTTTTATATCTTATTTGCACAGTCGCAGACAGTTGACTTCTTCAGTCCATTAAAATGTAAAGAGAAAAATTGCGTAACATGATAATAAATATCATCGCTTCACTTTTCTACATGAAATATACGCGTCTAAGTAACAAAAAGTGTTCGCTATCAGGGCAAAGCAACCTCAAGGACCTCTTTGAGTAACATTAATCGGGTTTCATAGAGTTCACGCGTCCACTCTTAAGTTTTCAAAGTGGCGTAAGTCACCTATACAGACTTAAAATCCCTTGTTGCCATCGGCATAAGAACTACAGTCTACTAGCCAATGTAACTCGATGCAGTAAAAGAATTAAGACAGTATGAACTTGAAGCGCATCACGTGTCACCCTTTAAAACACCTTCTAACTTTTAAAGTGGGAGATTAAAATCGGGATTATAAAAGAACTGTTCGCTTTTTATACAAAAATCGTACGCAGGGAACTTGATAAAACTAGGGATAAACATATACATGCAGTCAATAGCGATTCGAAGAATTAAAATGAAAAGCGGCTTAATTGATTTACAAATGAATGGTAGCAACATTTTCATTTTCATTGAATAAATATCTATTAATATCTATTAATATCGATGTTACTGTAAGTAGGTACGTATGAGATTATATTACTGAATCATTCGTGAGTCTCTATATTCATAGTTGAAATTACCGGCTTACTCACGTGTGATTTAAGTGGGAAATAGGCTGAATAGTTTCGATCAATTACGATGATCATCTTCAGGAATAAACAGTGCGTACAGTGTACGCCGTGCCCGCCGCGAGGCCCGCGAGCGCATTTTAAAAGCTTTTATTTAACTTTACTCGTATGTATCTATCTATGTATGTATGTATGTATGTATGTATGTCCTGGAATCTTGCAATCAATATTTCACCCACTTCCACTGATCCTATCGAGCTGAAATTTGGCACACATATTAGGTTCCGATGACAATGCACGAAAATAAAATTAAAAAAGTTATAAAAGCTTTATTTTTTTTTAAATATTTTTAATTAAGTAATTTCTGACTTAAATCACACGTGAGTAAGCCGATAATTTCAATTACGTTTGAGATATTTAGCTTCAATTATTCTTATCTCAGATATAAAAATCAAATATATTTTTATTTCGTTTATCATTTTGGTAGTTATTTATTCCAGGAACTAGTATTCAAAAAGTAATTGGTGCTTTGCATAAATCGAATCGCATCGCATCGAATGAATCGTTACTGAGCTGTGGCTAACACCCGTATACGTCCCACTACTGGGCACTTGTTTAGAGCATTCCTACTCCACGCTGATTCAAAGCGGATTAGTACAGGGGTTGGGAAGCAGGCCGGTGTCGAATGTTCTCAAGCCACCAGTCTTCAACAAGGCTTAACGATTGTTTTCGCACTTGAAAATAATCATTACCTACGGCTTAGCGTGCCCTCCCAAGCACGGAAGCATCATCCATCCAAAAACCGACCGCACCCGTCGCCGCTTATCTCGGTCTATCACATACGAACGACGCGAGATATGGACGATTCAATGCTTTGTAAAATTAACAATTTATAATGTTGTATTTGTTAATTTTGTTTTTCTCGAACAAAGATTAAGGGGGTTCATATTAGGTTTATCACGTAGCATGCTAAACCTATATTATAAAGCCTTATTAGATAAATACAAATTTTACACAAATTACAAATTTTTTCTTGTACCCTTAAAATACTTATAAACTATATAACTACATGTTAACTTAATGTTCCGCAAATTTTTTTATCGCTTTTTCTAATTTGCATCCTCCGAATATATCGCAACGCAACTTGATATCACAATGAATTTTAAAATGGTTAACTTTTTAAATTATACAGTTCCACTCTAATCTAGGCCACATAGTATAATTTTGAATGCATGACTATTTTAGATGCCCCAAAACTGTGAATATTTTTAGTAAAAATATACCTCATAATATTATTAAAATCTGGTATTATTATTACTATCTACGTG
The DNA here is from genome assembly GCA_944567765.1 of Carterocephalus palaemon. Classification (NCBI taxonomy): domain Eukaryota; kingdom Metazoa; phylum Arthropoda; class Insecta; order Lepidoptera; family Hesperiidae; genus Carterocephalus; species Carterocephalus palaemon. The sequence continues at coordinate 6,143,593 of OX155637.1, read as the reverse complement.
AGTCGATAGAAATAGGACATATTACAACCCTGAGCTACGCAGAATAATTAGAAGAAAGAATATAGAGAAATCTAATAATAATAATTTCTAGAAAACCTTGCACATTTTCTGAAGAGTAAATGAACACACGAACAATGAACTTAAGTATGATATTTGTCCAGCAATGAAATAGTAATGTGTTAGTGAGGGACATCACCAGCGGGCGACAAACAATGCCCCTAAATCACAAACAATTAGGGAGTCAATGAACAATCAAGCTACATTAAAATCATGGTAGTCACTTCACCAGTCCACGTCCACACACCAAATTATTACCTACCAGAAATTTATTGGGCGATCCGTTTGTGTACGTTTCTAATGAATTATACCGGTAAAAAATTATTTTTTTTAAAAAAGCCTTTCAAAACTTTTTTTTTATTTTCATGCATTGTCATCGTAACCAAATTTCAGCTCGATAGCTTCAGTGGAAGTGGGTGAAATATTTATTGCAAGATTCCAGGACATACTTACATACATACGAGTGAAGTTAAATAAAAGCTTTTAAAATTGATAAGCATACGACTATCGGTTGGAATGTCAAAACCTGAAAGTTTAACCCAAACTTAAAGCGGCAGCTACATTTTTTTGTCTTCCGAAATTAAAATATGTACTGTATTATTAACATTTATTTTAATAATACGTACGTAATTCGTTTTCACCCGCATGTTTAGGAACTGGCAGGCGGAACACTGTCGACTCAGACAGTACTATCGAGAGTATGTCAACATGTTAAAAAGGAGCTGTCAAACAGTAATGTTTGATCTTCAAATGTTTGCTACTCTTTTATATCCTGTACTTGATTTGCCCAAAATGGAATCGTTGGTATATTGTGCGACGAATTATATTTAAAGAAACACGTAATACTTTTTTTGAGAGCGATAAGTATGACAGATATTAAGAATAATAATAATATAAAATAATAAGCTGTGTAATTAAATTAGTCCAAATTAGATCAGCATTACTCCCTTTTTATGGCCGGACTATATAAGCTACTACAGCTTGTTGTGGTCAAGCCTATGTGTTAAGCCTGCCTATGTGTAAGGCAGTCCAGATCATGCAATAAGATGATGGATGTATTGATACAATAAGTCAGCTAGTCAGTAAGCCAGCAGTACTGGCCATGTTCGCCGCTTATTGTCCATCGCTTAATAATAGAACAAAAGGTATGGAACCTACTACGGCGTGAAGCCGAACACCGACGTCATCGATGTGTATTCAAAATTAATCGCAATTCTGCATAATAATAAGGACCAAAACGTAACTTAGTTATTCTCAACTAACTAGCGACCATTTGTTCCGACGGTTTAATCTGTTTAACCCGAATTATATCATTCATTACGTACTCGTATCTTCAGTACCTATATGTATATCTTATATTATTATGTATGCATTTAAGTAGGTATGGTATTATGTCGTAGCTAGGTAGCCTCGATCAGAAAATGTATCGGTTTACTCGTAATGATTACTTAGTGTCATCGACCTAAGTAAATTAAATAATTATATTCATTATTTATTTATATATACATAATTTGTATCTTCGATGGTGGTATACTTTTAAAAATTTACTCATAAAAACAATTATTTTAATCTGAATAATTGTTTATATGAGTAATAATAATAAATCAGTTTATGGAATGTTGAACGCTGGTAATATAAAATATTATCTAGGTTTTTCTTTGTGTGGATTTCATGATCAGAATGTTCGGACCCAGTTCCCCCAACGGCTGAAATATCAGCGATCACCGCTTCAATGGGTTAGCTACTCGTAGATCTATATTCAATCGGGGTTTACGATTAGTTAGAACAAGAGCATGTCAAACGGATCGTCCTCAGTCCCAGTTTACACGTCTTTCTGGAATCGCACCCGTTAAAGTCTTGAGTAGGTCAGGAGGTAAATTTTACGAGGTATCGTCGCATATAAAGTGAGTTACTGCTAAGGTCAATTAATCTATATATATAAAAGGAGAAGGTGACTGACTGACTGACTGACTGACTGACTGACTGACATATCAACGCAGGGCCTAAACTATAAGGGTTAGAAACTTGAAATTTTGCACAGGGGTTCCTTTTATAAGGTAGTGGAGCACTAAGAAAGGATTTTTGAAAATTCACCCCCTAAGGGGGTAAAACGGGGGTGCAAAGTTAGTTTGAAACTTTGCCGTTTTTGAAGTCAAGTGGGCAACCCGAACGCGGGCAGACGTCGTTAATGGGTCTAATTCTACGCGAGCGAAGCTGCGGGCGTCCACTATTTAAAAGCTTTTACTTAACTTCACTCGTATGTATTCATTCATGTATGTCCTGGAATCTTGCAATCAATATTTCACCCACTTCCACTGAAGCTATCGAGCTGACATTTGGCACACATATTAGGTTCCGATGACAATGCAATAATATGGTACTGTCAAACTGATCTGATGATGGAGCCGGAAGATATTAACTGGAACTTCATGATGGAATATCGTATCATAGTCGTGTTTGCACTTGTGGTAAAGTCTTGTAATGAACTTTGACCACGATTAGGTTTCAAGGTCAAGTTATAAAAGCTTTTTAAAAAAAAATTTTTTTTACAGTATAGTTATTAATTATGTAACGACAGGAAGCAACTTAAATAAAGTTGCGTTTTTAAAGTTCTTCATAGCGTAAATCATCCCATACCCAATGCGTATTCAAGCGATGTGAACTATCGAAATGACCGCACTCTTCACAATCTCAGACTTGATAGGTTGTGATGATGCTGAAGACAGTAATGACATAATTTTGTTACATCCTGTGGTTCTCATTGGCAACAAAAATTTGTAACAGGCCATTTCTAGCGCCTATTGTCACTGGACGCCGAAATCTGAAGCGTGACGTCACCCAAGATAATGCACATTCCTCAACGCTCAAACAAACCATGCTCCAATTTAAAAGATTATTAATATGACGCCCGCCGATATTTACGAGCGTGCATATGATGGCGGTGAATCACATTCCTCTCGTTCGGAAAACATTAGGAACAGTTACTGGCGATACACATTGAACCCTTTGATATAATGTTCAGAATGTTCACTTAACTTATGTTAGTATCGAGCAGCGATAAGGCTTGAGGCCGTATTGTTTAATATAATTCGTAAATGCATTTGCGAAATTCATAGTCGTTTCGCCATATCTAACCAAAAATTCTAATTTTTACGACGAATATGATGAAGCCGGAAGATGGGCACTGGCATTCCATGATGGAATATCGTATCATAGTCGTGTTTGCACTTGTGGTAAAGTCTTGTAATGAACTTTGAACACGATTAGGTTTCAAGGTCTCATGACTTCTGTTTTAGTTGGATTTTATATAAAAGCATGTTTTTTTAGTTTTTTTAAACTGTTAATTTATTTCAAAGTAAACTCTATAATAATATCAAAAGCTTATAATTTAACAAGGACATCATGAACCTACACTTGATTGAATGCGCAACGTAGCTGAATGCAAAATTATGTTTCCGGAATAATATCTTCTGGATGGTTTTGAATACGAGTTCTAGAAATCTGAGACCGGCTATAAATTAAAGTCGGATAACTGAGGACAGATTTCGTCATAGAATTAAGAAACCTATCGCATGCATCAGACTACACCGTAATGTTTTCAAAGGTTCGCAGAATCTGAAAGTTCCCAACATCTCACCGAAAGTATGGCAAGTATGCCTAGACATACTTTGGGTGAGACATAGTTTAACCGAACTCTCAAATTCTGAATAGGGTGCTCTTTCATTGTAATACGCGTACCATACCACCCTACTAATATTATAAATGAGAAAGTTTTAATGTTTGTTACTTAATCACGCAAATACTACAGAATGGATTTGGATGAAACTTGGCATATAGGTAGATAATTAACTAGATTTTCGCTGCGACCCATAGACGTCCCACTGCTGGGCACGGGTCTCTCCCACAGACTCTGCTGCGGGAGGTCTAGAGCATACTCCACCACGCTGCTCCAGTGCGGATTGGTGGAGGGGTTAGTGGCCAACCCAGTGTCGAATGTTCTCAAGCCACCCGATGGTCTTCGACAAGGCTTAACGACTGATTCCACCATTGAAAACAACCGGGATCGACGGCTTTACGTGCCCTCCGAAGCACGGTAGCGTCCATGAAATTTTTGCCACTAGCGGTCACCCAGCCACAAACCGACCGCGCACGTCGCTGCTTAGCTCTTTCGATCACATTGAATCGACACGAGCCATTGGGCTATGGACGCTACTACGCTGGCTTTTATGCAAGTTTCGAATTACATGTTACCACAGTTATAACTTTAAAATAAAAGGACGACTTAACGAACACGAGGTCAGAACTAATATTTTTTATGTGGGTTTTTTCGAGTTAATCACATGTTTTGTTTTATATGTATTTCCGCGGGAGAAGCTGCGGGCAAAAGTTAGTATACAACATTTTATCATCTCAATAGTAACCTCAAGTACCTAAGTAAGGTATATACAAATATTAAACCTGAAATTGATGTCCCCTGCATACAAGGTATGATCGGCGTATTTCGACAGGCGGTTTAAACAAAAACTGAAATATTGAGACGGAAATACATCATAAAATATTTTAAATGGTAGCGTTACACGCGACGATCCCAGCCATGGACATACAATGAAAAGGAGAGGGCATGAATTTTCACCCATAAGGTGTGATTTCTGCTGACTTTGTCCCCTTTTTGTGAACGGTATCATAAAATGCTTGCATATTAAAAGTAAGTTGATAATTATTATGTGAACTACAAGACTTTTTAAATTAAATATTATGTTTTGGTGTTTTAATAAAATGCCCATCGAAAGATTATTAAACATTTTGTAACTACAAGTATTATAATAATTCCATGTATTGACAATGACATCCGCGCCGTATAGTAATTTAGTCTATAGCAACCACCGAATATTACGTAAAGTAGGTATTTTAATAATAATTAGGACAGCGCTTGAGAGTGAGTCTTACATCACATTTTTCTTCATGTGTTAAAAATTCGCACAAGAAATCATACGTAAAACAATGAGTTTAACATTATTCGATGTAGAGAGAATTTTGTTGAGCCGAGAGTGAGTGATACTGATGGTGACGTCATGGATTTTGTTGAGCCGAGAGTGAGTGATACCTTTGGTGATGACGTCATGGATGTTTTGGTATCACGTCACGAGACAAAATATCTTACCTACTCCAACATGCTTTACATAACTTCATGTCTCAGGCACACGCCGCTGACATCAGCCGAACTAAAAACGACTACGCCGCAATTCTCTTGCGTGGGTACGCTGTTATTACAATGGCTTTATGCAATTAGTTCATTCCACGACCTATCAATTATTATTATACTAGTGGACGACCGCAGCTTCGCTCGCGTGGAATTAGACATTCATTAACTTCAAAAACGGCAAAGTTTCATACTAACTTTGCACCCCCGTTTTACCCCCTTAGGGAGTGAATTTTCAAAAATTCTTTCTTAGTGCTCCCCTGCGTTATAAAAGGAACCCCTGTGCAAAATTTCAAGTTTCTAGCCCTTATAGTTTAGGCCCTGCGTTGATATGTCAGTCAGTCAGTCAGTCACCTGAATGGGGAGGTCCGGTCCACCACGCTGACCAAGTGCGGGCAGAATTCACATGCCATCGAAAATTTTATGGAGAACTATTGGACATGCAGGTTTCCTCACGATTTTTACCCTCACCGTTACAAAAGGTGACATTTAATTTCTCCAATCGCACTAACTTACAAAGTAATTGGTGCGTCCGGTTGGGTTTGAACCCGGACCACTTGAATGAGAGGCGAGTTCTATAGCCACTGGGCTGTCTGTCTGCTGTCACAACGTGAACAACATTCAAGTCAATGAAACAAGTAATATTTTTTGTACTTACCTTGCTTTTAATTGATCAAATCAGTGAAAAAACAAATGCAAAAATCTGATTCGAATGGATTTGAATAGAACGAGCAGTAAAAATTTCACTTTGGCACGTTTTTTTATGTCATGCAGCCAAATCTTTTAACACGTTTTCACCTCCATCGCCCGAAGCGTTCGTTTATCTATTTTGATTTCTGCAGTACCTACTTTGCTCGTCTCGTGCTAAACTTAAACGTTTAAACCATTTGATATTTCCATTTTTTACATAGAGCGTTTAACAGCCCAGTAAGTATATTTATTACTATGTCAATAATATTATTTTTGATCAACGAAATTTGGACGTCCGCAATCGCGGTTGTAAGAATTTAAAACTGATACAGGTATTCGCGCAATGTCCATGCTCTAGAGAACTAGGGTCAAGACCATTCGCAGCTGTGTGTCTGTAGGGGAGACTCGGTGACCAACAGCGGGAAGTCTATAAGTTGTAGCTAGCTATCTAGTACATCTACAGATTTTATATACATCTTTAAAAAAATAGGTTTCATTTTCTTGGATTTCTCAATGTTTATTACTGTCAGTTTCTCCACCAAATCGCATTGGATCAGCGCTAGAGTACTTGAGTTTAGTAGGCCATCCACAGCTGTGTCTATGGGAAGACCCGTAGCATTTTATAGCGAGTATCACAAGTAGGTACTTACCTACTTTTTCAATCACCAAATTCACTGTATGACAAATTATACCCTGCATGATACATTAATTACGTCAGTGTAATACAATGACATCAGCGACATCAGCGTAGATGTTTCCGTCTAAACAATTAGTGAAGCAATAACGACAAATCTAAGGGTTTAGTTAATTCTACGCTTCTCTATATAATCTAGCTGCGACCCATAGACGTCCCACTGCTGGGCACGGGTCTCCCCCACAGACACTGCTGCAGGAGGTCTAGAGCATACTCCACCACGCTGCTCCAATGCGGATTGGTGGATATTAAATTATTATAATTATAAAAATCTTATATTCTAGAAAAAGGCACGGGCCATGCCATTTCATCAACCCGTGAATAAGATGTGACATTAATTTGTGTTTGGAATATTGCATTTCATTGATGCTGATGAATAATAAATAATAAATATCTTGGACATTCTCACACACGGCCATCTGACCCCAAAGTAGGTGCGAGCCTGTGACATGGGTGTCAGAGACAGCCGATATAAATACATAGATATGTTTAAATACATACTTAAATAGATAATATTAACATCCAGACACAGAATTAATACAAGTGTTCGTCACACGAATATTTGTCCTGAGTGGAATTCGAACCCACGACCCCTGGCGCAACAGACAGGGTCACTACCGATTGCGCCAACGGGTCTGTCAATGATATTGCATTTTCTTTTTTAATATTCTTCTATCTTGATAAATAAAAAAGAAAAAAATTTTGTCTTTCCTTAAAATTCTGGACACAAATAATCTCAGCTAATATATTGTTATCGTGGTTATCGATGTTTTATTATAACATACGGATGTTTTGATATTATCGAATGCTAGGGGAACGTGTGCTAGAGGAAAATGTTTACCTACTTAAAAAAAAGTGTGTGTGTGTAACCTTTACGCGCGAATGAAGTAAAACTTATCAGGTACATACTTGATTTTTTTCTTTTATTATTATTTATTGATGAAAGAGTAAAATGTTCCTGGGAAAACTGTTGAATTTTTATTCACTTTGCTATTCACAATTGATCCGTTTGAAAATATTGGAAATAAATAATCCTAATTGATTATGATATTTGCCACTTGCTGGCGTATAAGTCAAGAAGCGTGGAGTATATGACATATACTTACGACCAATCCAAATTATTATTTTTGACTTCCGTCAAAAAATAAGCGTTACTTCGGTCAAAAAATAGCTAGTAGCGCCCTAGTAGCGCCTAAAGAAGTTTTACTTAAAAAAATACACAAAGTATGTATGTGCTGAATGTGTGTGCTAAGTTCGCGGATGTTCGCGGGTGCAGTGGTCGGCATAAATTAGGTGTACGCGATAATGTCGCGATCGGAATGTCGCGCCGTGTTGCGCGTGACGACGTGTGCGTGCGACGGAAACTCTGACGTGCGGCTCCGTGTCTCCAAAAGACTGATGTTCATGGCCCAATTTTATCCACGATTCATTAACTGCACTAGAAAGGTACGATCCTTATCTGCAGTCAGCATTAACTCTGGTTCCTCTAAGTATCTTTTAATCGTGAAACTATCACTATTCATCCACCACAAATGTGTCATGTATGTTAAACAACTCATTGTTAATTCCCTTTGACCACGCTGGCGAAGCCGCGGGTAAAAGCTAGTAAAAAATAATAAAAGGGACCTTAAAATGATTTTAAAAACCCTACCCAGATATATGTAGCTGAATTTTTTTGATTTCATTTTGACAAAATGGCGTCTAAATTTCGCTGTGGTGAATCATAGTTACTGCACATAGAGAGACATCCGTCAAGTCTTTACGTGTTTGGTCCGCCATAGACGAACAAACATACATACATAGACAGATCAACACAGTATATACTTCTTTGCGTCGCACAGCCGGATAAAAAATCAGCCTCAATTAAAAGCTAAATTTTGGATAAAGAGTATCTAATATTGTTAAAATCTGATAGATTTATTGTAATAAATTAAAAGATTCCTATAAACGGTAAATTCTCAGATAGTAATGCTTGTCCTTGTGACATTAACATCATTAGATATTAGAAGATTAATACGGCGCCTCGCCGTGAACATTGTAACTTATTGAAGCATAAAGAGCCACTTGAGATCTTATTGCCTCTTCACACGATTCGTCTTTGGACACTGAACGTCCCTATTAACCCTTCAATTGTAAGAGGATACGTGAGACACAGGGTTATAATGTATAAGTATCTAGTATACCAATTACATCTTTGTCTATAAAGCTACAACTACCGTAGGACTACAAAACAATCCCCGTAAATAACCTTTCCCTTAAGCAATTGCAGTAAGATATTTACTGTAGAAGTTGTTTGTATGGGTACAAATTTTTAATACAAGGTTGTTAGTTGAACGGAGGTAATCATGTGTTAGCACCAGAAATTGGAACAGTTTTTTGAGATAAAGGTAGTGGATGGACTTAACGACCAGCCATAAAGGGTGAAAAGTATGTGGGAGCCTGTGTGAGCTTATTTAGAAATTCTGAATTATGATTAAGCTAGATGAGGTCATGAGGATGTCCGCAGATTTGCTAGATCAGTCAGGCTTTTGATCAAGGCTCAAAAAGAGATTAGGATAGTTAGTCCAGTTAACAGAAGCTTTTAATAAGAACATCAGTTGGTCAGTTCGTTAGTAGGTATAAGAACTGATTTAGGAACTATGAGTGATAGTTGGTCACAGATGTGTTGCTACCTTAGAGTACTAAGATGACATGAATGGTTTCCAGATGGAACACAAATCGAACGATCAAGAGTGAGAACGATCGAGAAGACACCTTATAATTATGGAATTGGAAGGTATTAGGTATCATGGAGTAGAGTGTTTCCACTTATGTCCATTGTTGGAATAGGTATAAACTGTAAACGAATTATACGCAATGCCCAAATGCATGGGAATGAAGCTACGGGTGTCCTCTATTATTGCTTTATGGATCGGCAACTGCAATGTTTGACCCTGAGGTTTGACCCAAACCACTAAAAGTCAATGAGTTATAATTTATTCTAACCACAAGCGCTTCAATGTACCCAGGCCTGCAAGTATATAATGGTAAATAAACATTCTAAGAACATCACATCAATCTTAATCTTAATCAAAGCATTCAATTGCATGTGACTACGCGTATCCCATTCATTAATTTCGTCTGTTACAAATTGAACTCTTCTGATTCGGTAGCTGCACGCGTTACAAAATAGTTTACGCACGCGATAACCAGCACTTTACAGGCATGTGTTAGATCTGTATGTAGATCACACAACAACAGTAAGTAGATACCTATTTCACAATAATACGCGGCCTCTACGCCAGGTTATCTAAGTTCAATCAAACATTATACGAACGGGTGCTCTTATCGATATTTAATCGGGCCAATATTGCCAATTTAATAAATACCCCTTCACATTTAGAGAGAGACGTATTCAGAAAATGAAAATAGACACGCGATCCTACCTGTGTTCAATTTCATAGAAAAACTTATTTTATGTCAAAAAAGTTGGCCGCTCACGTAAAGCTTAGAATTGATCGCATAAAGATGAATAGGAGTAATTTTTAATGTAATTGAGCCATCTAATCTTGGTACTTAATAGTCAAAATAACAAATTGGTACTGAGTCTTAAAATAGGTATCCCAGCCTAGTACTTACCAAGTGCAGACATCACATAACTTGCATAGCAAGTCTCAAAAATAAAAATAATGATAATGGTAGTGTAAATATTTTGGAGCTTGTTCTTGATGCTTGTTCGATACGTTAAATTTTAGGTCATACACATGTATGCAGGAAAAATCAAAAGAAGCCAGTGAGAAGACTGACGATCCATCACCATCGAATAAGTTAAACTGACAAACTGAAGAAATTAAGTAGTTTTGCGATAATCCTATTGTAGGATTCATCACCCTAAAAGCAGAAAACTTAGCTTGAAGCTGGACGCTGGACGGAACTAACGGATTAAAAAAGAACTTTTTAAGAACTCGTATTTCAACAGGGTTTTACGTTGACTCAATAGATAGTGCTACAGATAGATTAGTCTTGTTTAATACTCTGTGGTAGGTTAGTACAAATCAGAATGTACCTACTCTGTAGGTACTCAGTAAATACAGCGCCTCTATCTTTTGCTCGAAGATGCAAATCTGCAGGCAGACCAAAATAGACGGTCAAGAAACAATAATGTTATACGCGGATGATAAATGCAGTAACCATTACGATTACGGACAACGAATGGACTAATTCCATTCGTTGTCCGTAATCTTAATCGTATAATTATAATTATACGATTAAACTAATTAGCAATGCTTTTCAGTGACTCGGGAACCAAGACAAACCGTGTGTGGTTTTTATGGATACCCTATATTTATATATGAGATATTTGTACTTGTTTTTAAATAAATAAATAAAATGTGTTAGGTATTGCAAACGTTCACTTTAGCTTAATAAATAATTTAATATCACACATAATAATAAATTATTTTGAGATCATTCATTTTGAAGGAAGTAATCAGTCCGCCAATAATGCGTCGACGCGTCGCTTGGACAAAAAATTACCAATGTATAATTATACTTATACGTCGTAACTTTCCGGTATACGATATAGAATTTTAATCTCAGAAAAGAAAAAATCGGACCGGATGAGGGACTACATTTACTAACCGGATATTGACATGAAACAATTGTGCGTCATAATAAATTTGACAAAATTATTCACTTTGAATTAATTAACCAACATTATTTCATCGCTTCACCGCTCAATTCAAAACTACTTACATCGTTACCCGTTACACTATATTATTTCCCGGTCGAGGCCCCTTGCATATTCATAATGCACAAAGATGCTCTTTTATCAGGTCATTAAACTTTTACTTACTTACTCCACTTGATATAATATTCGAGTAGATGTCAGGCGCTGGAGAGGATCTGCTGTGTCGAGAAAATATTGTTAGGTTATATCTTCTCATGGTGTCGTTATAGTTTGTCATAATTAAATGTTCTGAGTTTAACGCCTTCTCTGTTATAATAAGATCCCAGTGGTACGCTAATAGGCTGCACCAGATGACTGACTGGTTGTGTGGGTATAAATGTTTCTTTTCTGAACTGATATTTAGGCGAATCTAAAAATGCTGTATAAGCATTACTTAATTTCAATTTCTTGTAAGCACCTTATTTTTATATCATCTTTCTAACTAGGTGCTTAAAAATGACATTTAAAAAAGAATTGTGCTAAAATAATTAATTAAAAAATAAAGGAACCATTCCTTTCAGAACTATTATATATTGATCATAATAAATAACCCTTTTTTTTGCATCTTGTATTATGGCGCATAGCCCATAAGCTATAATCTTGGCCTCTTGATCGAGCGTTAGGTATGTACTTTTATGAAATAAAATGTTAACTGTGAAGGAAAATATCACGAAGAAATCTGCATTTGAATTCTGGCAATTTGTATTTGAATAGACTATGGCTCAACTTCTCCAATTCCTGAAGGAGTGAAGAGAGGAAACCCGTGTGGCGATGATGATTATTATAAATAGGCCTTATTTGCTCTATAAAATAGAAGTTCATGATAATAATAGATAATAAAATTTTAATCTTTTCATCGTGTCACATAGTTCACCACTATCAGTGTTCGTATTTCAACTAGTAGTCACAGAACGGTCGTATTTTTACACCATAATTAATTTTAAAATTTTATATTTGAACGGTATAAAAGTATCTCTATAATCTACTCAATCAGATTTAGAGCAAACCTACGTTCAAAGTTACATATTTGTCACATATCACTTTGTCTCACATGCCATCGTAACCAAGTGATAATATTATTACTAGTGGACGCCCGCAGCTTCGCTCGCGTGGAATTTGACATAAAAATAGTTTCGTTATCATCTAGAATCCACCCTCCTCAAAGACTAGTATCTGATCGGATTTTGTCCTTCGAACTTCATTCCTGGAGAAATCATCGAGATAAAAAGTTCCTACATGTCCTAAATTTTTATTAATTCATCTGTAAATATTTGTTATATACCTATTTCATAAAAATATTAGCTTCCTACAATACTCCTTCTCATCTATAATCTTCAACTGTGCAAAATTTCATACACCTCAGTCCACGTAATTTTCGTAAAAGGTGTTGAAAGATTATGCTTAACGTATTAATATTATACTTCCCTGTAATTAAACTAATTATTAAGTTATCACAGAAAACTTTGAGACACTTTGCTTTTACTGAGTACTCCTAAGTACTCTTATACTCTATTTCTTGTTATCTTGTTACAGTATAGGTGGTCTAGACGTTTAGACTGAACTGTGTCAAGTTTTATTGTTATCCCCCACTGACAAATCTGCAGGAGGTCTAGAACATACTCATAACGTTGATCCAATACGGATTGGTGGAGGGGTTAATGACCAAGTCAGTGTCAAATGTTCTCAAGCCCGAAGGTCTTCGAAAAGGCTTGACGATTGTTTTCACCATAGAAAACAACCGGGACCGACGGCTTAACCTGCCCTCCAAAGCACGGTAGCGCTCATGAAGTTTTGCCACTAGCGGTCACCCGTCCACATACCGACCGAGCGTCGTTGCTTAACTCTGTCGATCACATTGAATCGACGCGAGCCTGGACGCCAGTGGACGCTATTACTTTACATTACTACGATAATCAGTTAGTCTGCATCAAAACGAATATTACTCATAAGAATAGCTGAATTCAGTAAGCGTATTATCTAACGCTTTATACTAAGACAAAGAGAGTTGAACTTCAAGATGGCAAGTTCAATGTTCAATAATATTGATGACCGTTGAAAGAACAAACGTCTTTGTAGCATTACCTGCACAAGGTTACAAGGGGTGGCTTTGACGGTAGCAAATTGGATTAGTCTTAATGCAATAGGCTAAAAGGGTGTGACAAACGGTAAAATCTTTTACATCTACTTCTACTTCTTATGAAATAGGTACCTACTCGATATTACTAATTACGTGAGTTGTTTACGAGTACATGAAGTTTTAGCGTATCGATGGACTTGCAATTTAGTTAATACCCATGCAGGTTTAATTTTTTATGTATCAACAACCAAAATATAAATGTGGTCCGTCTATGAGTTCCAGCAATTAAGTCTGTGTTGCAATTATCACCTTAGTTATAAAAGCTGAAAGGTTTAATCGTTAAATTATACCTATGTTCTTGTCGAAATGAAAAATTGTAGAGGCAATTTTTAATCTTACATACTCGTTAAATTATACGTAACTTTAGGTGCATTACTACATCTATTTATAGTCACAATAATGTTCAGTACATAACAAAACATAACATCACGCTTTTATTTCCTCGAAAGGGTAGACAGAGGTGTGTAGTACACATACAGATTCATTTATTTCATTAGGTATATGGTATTTGTATACGCTTAATGAACCTCACTACATTTTTTATCTACCGCCGGGTCACAAAGTTGACTCTACCGAGAAGTAACCGTGTACTCACTTTTGACTCATTGCTATAAATTTTGTAATTTAGGTAATCTCCAATTACGTACAAGACAATCTTACTACTAGCTTGGCGCCAATCAAATTACTGAATTTAGTGGGTGATGCGAACAATTTAAACTGTTAAGTCATTAAATCATTTCAAGGTTTTCCTCCGAAGTAGTTTAATTAATGACTAGCAATATGGTACATACTTCATACATTCCTGACAACAATGGTAAATGTTGATGAGAATAAATTGAAGTTATGTCTCTGTGGAAACAAAAACTGTACCCGATCCTTAAGTAACAATTGGCACAAATACAACCGTTGTTAATGGATTATTTTTAAATATTAAGCTTCGTTGGTCTAGTGACCGTAAAAGCGAGTGCTAAGCTAGAAGTATTGGGTTCGAACCCGGTCGGGTCGGGCCACAACTATCTGGATTTATGTTTGGTGTATAAATCAAGACCTGGGAATCCTGGTGAAAAGTGGGTATACCTATACACACCGTACCTACACTTTCGGGGAATTAAAGGTGCGATGTTATATTATTTGAACAGTAAGAGATAAAGGGGACAACACGCCGGAAGTTCCCCAAAGGGTCGGGCACTCACTTTTCACCAGTTCACGCTTCATTTATAACTAGTGAACGCCCGCAGCTTCGCTCGCGTAGAATTAGACCCATTAACGTCTGCCCGCGTTCCGGTTGCCCACTTGACTTCAAAAACGGCAAAGTTTCATACTAACTTTGCACCCCCGTTTTACCCCCTTAGGGGATGAATTTTCAAAAATCCTTTCTTAGTGCTCCCCTACGTTATAAAAGGAACCCCTGTGCAAAATTTCAAGTTTCTAGCCCTTATAGTTTAGGCCCAGCGTTGATATGTCAGTCAGTCAGTCAGTCAGTCAGTCAGTCAGTCAGTCAGTCAGTCAGTCAGTCAGTCAGTCAGTCAGTCAGTCAGTCAGTCAGTCAGTCAGTCAGTCAGTCAGTCACCTTCTCCTTTTATATATATAGATAAATAGCCTGTCTAGTAATTTCAGATAGAAGCCACTAGCTCAATATAACGATTAAAGATCACCCCGCCTATAGTCAAATGATATGGCTTTCCTACTACTAGTAAGAATGTTAAATTCAAAAAATCTAATAATATATTGCCGACCCGGAATCCAAACCAGCACTTTAGTGGTTTGGTTATATTATCTGGTTTTATTAATATTTTGTTTTTTATCTCTGATAATTTTACTTTCCAAGGTTTGTCCTCCTTCAAGTTTGGACCTTGTATTATAGTTAACATGGAAGGTCAATGGGATTCGAGGAAACCAGATTATGCAATGTATCATACGGTGATTAAAATACGGTCTAAATGTGCTCAAAACACCTAATTACTGTAACATTTAGAATGGAGAACTCATCATTATGAAACTACATCTGTAAAAGCAATCTGCAGAAAACCCCAAGAGTACCAACGAGTACAGTGATTTTATTTGTTTATTTAAATCGTTATTACTTATTAC
Source organism: Carterocephalus palaemon (assembly GCA_944567765.1). Lineage (NCBI taxonomy): Eukaryota > Metazoa > Arthropoda > Insecta > Lepidoptera > Hesperiidae > Carterocephalus > Carterocephalus palaemon. The sequence continues at coordinate 6,128,016 of OX155637.1, read as the reverse complement.
ATACTGAAAGGGTTAATATTGGTTGGAGTTTATAATACCTAATGGACAACGGTTGAAGTATCAATGATTCATGACTGTATCAATGATGCAAATGTTATGGATTCAAAGTAGTTTTCTGTATCAGAGTTTAAAACATTTATTAATGTTGAAGAGAAAACTTCGCTCATTAGACTGATATCATCATCAACATCATCTGCCTTTAGTGGTCTACTGCTGGACATTGACCTCTCTTAAACGACGCCACACCGACCGTTCCTGTGCCTTTTGAATCCAACGGTTTCCCATTGTCTTCCTCAGGTCGTCTACTTTGTCGACAGCCTGTGCTCCTTTTTCCAAGGTCTCCATTCGAGGACTTTTCTTCCCCGCCGGTATTCAACGATTTGCACATTACAACATCAATTTGCTAACTCTGCTAACTATGTCAGGGAGCTTTGCTCGTCTAAGGACTGGACTAGACATTTCTGATTCGGTTGCGGAGTGTAATACCGAGCACAGCTCTCTCCATTTCACGCTGAGTGACTCTGAGCTTGTGAAATAGGCCATTGAGACACACATTGCTCGAATCATTGCTCGTTAATTTGTATATTATCAAAGTACTTATTTTTTTACCATTTGTTGGTTAGTCTAGCTAGGGCTATTATTGTGGTAGTAGTAGTAATTGCTTCTTAAAAGAAGAAGTTCGTTAGAAGTTTTGGTAGAAGGTATTGGTAGATGGTTTCATGATCGTTTTATTATTAATTCAAATTAATCATAATAAATAAGCGGTGACAGCCCAGTGGCTATCGAAATCGCCTCTCACTCGAGCGGTCCGGGTTCAAACCCCAGCGGCACGCACCAATAACTTTTCTAAGTTATGTGCGATTTAAGAAATTAAATGTCACTCGCTATAACGGTGAAGGAAACATCGTGAGGAAACCTGCATACCTAAGAGTACTTCATAATGTTCTCGAAGGCATGTGAAGTCTGCCAATCTGCACTTGGTGGACTAAGGCCTAATCCTTCCCATTCTGACAGGAGACCCGTGCCCAACAGTGGGACAAAGAAAGGGTTGTGATGATGATGATGAATCATAACATAAATCATAATTGTATTTCTCCAAAGGGGCAGGCAGAGGTGTGTTATAGCACGGACTACATAGTAAACCCATTTTTCATTAGTTACATTTAGGTCCCATGTGTTTGTAAGGTTATTGCAATACACACAGAACAGACTCCTTTATCTGTTCTGTGGCAATACACCGGGCACAAATCCAGACTCCGACCTGCTACCGGGCATTTCAAGTTGTAGAATTAGTTCTTGTGCGACCCGCGGATCTAACCCAGGACCTCTAGCCGACAATTCGCCCTTGCGGTCGCAAAGTCAACTACCTACATAGTTCACAAGAGCAACGAGGCAGTATTTATTTTAACATTTTGTCTCTTAAAAGTTTATTTTAAAATTGGGATTAGGGTAGCTAGGTTTATTTTTAACACGCTTTTATTAGCTTGGTATTTATCTAGTTATGTATGTATGTACCTACAGTTTGAATGTGATTTTCGCCCACTTCAAAATGTCGAATTGAATCTTTGCACACTTATCAAGGACCGATTAAATTAAAAAAAATAATTAAATAATTTAAAAAAAAAATTTTAGCTATCCCAAATTTCGGTTAATTATAAAAGCATGTTTTTAGTTTTTTAAACGATGTTTTTATTAGAGTAGGTACCTATGTAATGTACATGTATGTATATTAAGCTGGGACGGATGGATGGACTTTATGCCCTTCATACAGCTTCTATTTGAACTTCAATGCGTAGAGCTTATTCCGGATATTTCTTTGAGGAGGACAGAAACAATACACGAAACTTTTTTTATATCTTATTCACACAATCGAAGCTGCGGGCGTCCACTAGTTGATTGATAAGCGGAAAAACTAATAAACGATTGGATTGAAAAGCAATATATTATTATTAGCAAGTTATTATTGCACAAAATGAAAACACTGGTCACTTAGGTACGACGAGTAGGAAATATATTGTACAACTACGATGGTAGGTATTTGAAACGAAATGCTCATTGCACTTGAAAACCTATAGATGCGCTCTACATATTTCTAATTCTGGGAACCACAATTTGCTTGGTAACAACAACACATACTCGTTAATTCTATGATTCGGCTATATTCTTTTCAATACTTGGCTTGTGTTTGACTGATTAACTGTTTAGTTATGGGTCCGGATTTGATACGTTACTACAGTCTTGAAATTTGTTCATAATTCATCAAGTAAAACGTGAAATTATCGTACGACTGATGTAAGTAAAACTAGTGTAAAGTAAGACTGGGTACCCTACATTTTACTTAAGATCACTAAAAGAAGTGATTGTTTTAGATTCTTCCTATTATGGATATGTTTGTTATTGTTCCACACATTACGAGTTAATCTTATACAGTATACATACTGATTACCAATACACATTTATTAATCTAGATTAAAATCAGTAGGTAATTTCATACATTGTCCCTTTGTACTGATATAATTGATGGCTACATTAGTCCTCTATTATAGCCGGCAGTACTTGAATCGAGTCGGATTGCTCGGCCACTTAGCCAGCCTACATTGATAAAATAAATCCCACCGGGCCTTAAGTGGTGACTGTGGCGAGTGAGAGAAACCGTGTGTCCCATATTTCGCACTTGTGGCAAACACTTCATTACATATCGAGTTTATTGTGCCCCGCACACTCATAATGTATCCATGAGTAGGAGTAGAGCCCATTCTTCACGAAATCAATGATTTCTATTCCTTGACTTATTGACATTTCCGAATTTCGAACGTCATAAAATCCAATATTTCCCTGAAGGAGAAGGCAAAGGTGTGTACGTGTATACCCACTTATCCTCAGTTATGTAATGTTGCTATGTACCTATTATTAAGATAACCTAAATTAGGGGCAACAAAATTAAGGAATACAAATTAAATATGATTGATGATTTCAAAATCTTAAGATAAAATCCGAAGCTTTCGCTATCCTTAGCAGTCCTTGTAGAAATGTATGTCATGAAAAACCGGGAAAAAAGTGAAAGTAAAACTATGGTTTCCTTGGATATCAATGCCGGCTAGCAATGTAAGCGTTGGTTGTATTTTTTGAATAATTATTAAAGGTTGATAATTTTTTTATCAACCTTTAATAATTATTAAAGGTTGATAAAAAATTCACTAAACTAACTGCTGTGCGTTTCACTGGTTCAAGGAACCAGTGAAACGCACCGCCAGAGTCATGATGATGCTCTAACGTAAGACGTACCTGCTACTGTCTACCTGCGAAATAAGTACCTACCTACTGCATTGTTCTCCTAATGATTAAACAGTAGCCCAAGCAATTATCAAAAGTGTTAGGGGCTGACGATGGGAAGACATTCAACGAAAAAGTCACACCAGCTTCGAAGTGCACATGTAAAGGAGAACACTAGTAGCATTACTTGCTTCGTAGGGTACTTTGGTGAGTTGGTCTTACCGGTTACTTTAAGTGAAAAATATATAGGAAGCGGCCGATCCAAGTTCATCGGTCTGTAGTCACACACTTCGGTCTGTTATGTAGTCACACAACTGTTGTATAGTCTTGGCTGATATTTTATCTAGTCAGATAAAATATTAGCCAAGAGCAGCATTGGTAATTATTGGTCTTACGGCTGGCAAAAGAGCTAATTATAATAATCTCTTGGTGTAACGTGTATAGGTATATATCTATAGGTGTATATCAGTGATACTTTAGTAGGGTCTTACAATTACTGCCCTCATAATGATTCCTTCATAATTAAATTATTGCATTAGGGCATCGTGGAGTATATTCTAGAGTGCCCTCAACTGTGGCCGTGAGAAAGACCCGTGCTCAACCTCTCTCTCTGTCTCTCTTTATCCTGTTACAGTGACGTCTATGTAGCTAGCTACAAAATTAAAAGAAATGTGACTGCTATTGAACTTACTTGGGCATTTGGCTTCATCTGTGCCGTCGTGGCAATCTTGTACTCCGTTGCACAATTTGTCTGCAGTGAGACATCTGGTATCATCGCATTTGAAGTCACCGGGTTCGCAAGCTGTTAACAAATGCTTTATATGAATAGGTACTTCGGTACAACTTATCTTTTATATTTCGAAATACACCCACGACCTCAGCCCACGACCAGTAGGGTCTACTACTTTACAACTCGTCATGGCCTCAGAACAGACGGGTGTGGGTTAAATTTGTTCATTGCACCGACTAATCTGTATAGACCACTATCCGCAGATAGTGGTCCAAACAAAACTGCAGCAGAACTAAAACTAAACTTAAAATCCCGACCTCCGGGTGTCACCGGACCCGCGCCTGCTAGCGCAACATAGAATTAAGTAATATTATTATGTATGTTAGTCTTTAAGGTATTTATGTTATGGGCCTTGATGCCTGAAATAAATGATATATTATTATTATTATTAAAAATAATATAAATAGGAGAACTTCTAGAATTTTCGTGATGTTTTCCTTCACCAAGACACTCAAATCTTCGACTAGACAGACTGCGCGACATAATGAAGGGTAGGTATTATGTTTATCAGTTTATATATGTATGGATGTTCCTCTATGGCGTTATAGAAACCAAACGCTTTAGGCGATTTTGATGATGCTTACTTCAAACGATTCGTCTTAGGCATGGAAGAAATAGACCCGCCTTGCGTATATCTTATTCCTTAGCTATGCGAGTGTCACTAAAGACATGAAAATTCTCGGTAACCTTAACATTGTGTGGTATGACTAATCTTACATACAATCTTCTTTCAATTATTCTTCCATGTCAGGGTGTAATAAATAATAATATAATTAATAAACGAAATTACCAAATAGATAAGTACCTACTGTCTATCGTGACATTAGGGCTTAGCTTCGCTGCGACCCATAGACGTCCCACTACTGGGCAGGGGTCTCCCCCACAGACACAGCTGCGGGAGGTCTAGAGCATACTCCACCACGCTGCTCCAATGCGGATTGGTGGAGGGGTTAGTGGCCAACCCAGTGTCTAATATTCTCAAGCCACCCGAAGGTCTTCGACAAGGCTTAACGATTGTTCCCACCATTGAAAACAACCGGGACCGTCGGCTTTACGTGCCCTCCGAAGCACGGTAGCGTCCATGAAATTTTGCCACTAGCGGTCACCCATCCACAAACCGACAGCGCCCATCGTTGCTTAACTCTTTCGATCACATTGAATCGATGCGAGCCATTGGGCTATGGACGCTACAGGGCTTTGTTTAGTGGTGGGTTATTATTGTAAACTAGCTATAAGGTAGGTTAGGCAACCGTGTATTTTTGTCCGATATGAAAGTTTTGGAGAGATTTATTTTTTTAAGAGAGATTGGTTTTTCTGTGATACATAATGATTGTTACTTTTTATTTTGAAAACTATTCTATATTATTAAATATAGAATAAATTTACATAGAATAATATTACACGGTTGACAGTAATAATAATTAATGTGTAATGTTAGTACATACTGCATAAGTAGAACTGTGAAATTGTACTTTCGGATTAAATTGGATTAAAATTTTTTAAAAATAATTATTCGAAATCCGTGTTATTTTAATCTCAAATTTAGTAATTTGTTTTAAGATAGTGTTTTGTTTTTGTCAAATTGTTATTGGTGCCATGGATAAACTGAAAATTCGTACAATTTCAATCTTATGATTATGATTATATATATGTATGTATATCAGTCTCTGACACCCATAGTACAGGCTCGCGCCTAATTTGGGGTCAGATGACCGTGTGTGAGAATGTCCATGATATTTAATTATTTATTTAAAGTGGGTGTCACACGAACAAAGCGACCAACAGCGAGACTTGCGCAACGAAGCATGCACTACTGAATCGGCATAGAAACGAGGGAATTCTAAATCGAACTGTTACCTGCGATGAAAAGTGGATCTTGTAAGATAACCGCAAAAGTTCGTCTCAGTGGGTGGACCCGGGTACAGTACCTAATCAGTGCGCTAAAAAAAGGAAGGAAGATGATAGTGTGATAGTGATTGTCTGGTGGACCAGTGCCGGACTGCCGTTAAAGCTTCTTACCGAATGGCACAATAGTGACGTCAGGTATCTATTGCCAATAATTTAAAAACCTTATTACCTACTAATTTTAAAAGGCTTTGACCTTGACTATGAATTCTTGTTGAAATGTTGTAATGTAAATAGGTATATCATTGTCCTTACTATTCAGATATATCGATGTCGTTGTGTCCACTGCGACTGGATTGCTTGTATTCATACCTGGCGTTGGTATAATTATATCATCATTGTCGATACCCGTCATATTCTTCGGCTGGCTGTCACCTAGCCCATCAATGTGAAAAATAAAACAAAAATCAGAAATAAAAACTAGAAGCAAATAAAATTTAAATATTATCGATTATGTTACTATATTAGGTTTCGATAGGTAATTTGTTTTAGCAAAATTTTATGATTATATCCATGTAAAACTGATCTAGCCATACCGGAGCCACAGTGTATTTCGTCTTCACCGTCCGGACAGTCTCTGTTGCCATCACATCTTTGTTCCGCGCATATTAAGTCATTGCTAGAACAGGCCCAACTCTCACACGGCGGTTTGGTATTCGGGCTTTCTGAATATGTGTCTTCACTATTGATGGAACAATTTTGTTCATCTTCACCATTCGGACAATCTATAGCGTTGTCGCAACGTTTCTCGTCACATATAACGAACCCGGCGGAATTCGGACAAGTCCAGGATTTACAGGGCGTAGATGTATTCGGGCTTTCCGATTCTATTGGACAACAAAAAAATAAAATAAATTTAAAAAAGAAAAAAGAAAAAAGAACGGAAAAGAATATCTCAATACCTCCGCTCTTCTCTGGGCATTCATTCATTTCATCGGAAAAGTCAAGACAGTCCACGTGATTATCACAACGCTTTGAGTTTGGTAAGCATTTGGAGCCGTCGCACTGGAACTCGTCGGCTGCGCAGGCGTCGAGTAGTGAAGTGTAGCCTATACGATAAGTGTCACTCGATAAAATGTTTAAATTTTTAAGAACCAATTTTTAACAAGGTTTCAATATACTATTCTTCAATGCTTGCGTTGCAATTCGAAATGTATAATTTGTTGTTATTTCATTCAATAAAGTGGTTAAGTTTCTGCCATATAGCAGTATAGGACTTCTCGTATCAGTTAAATTTTGAAGGATCATTATAATTAATTAAGTTTATAATTTATGTATTAAGCTTTGTCAGTTATAAATATGATCTGTTGAAATCATAGGCGATTTAACTGAATTTGTTGAAATTAACGATTTTATCAGTTGATCGCTTCAGTTAGTTAAGCATAATAAATATAGTCGTTACAGCACCATAGTTCACTTAAAGTATTGTTTTTGCTGGTCGCAAATTAATGGCAAAATAATATCTATGCACAAGCGTAAATTATTCAAAATGGAAATGTAAAGCCGCAATTTTTTTATAAACTTAATTCAGTTGCGTATAATTTCTATACTTTTTGCCACGAGGATATCCGCAGCTTGATATAACAGGATATAACAGCAATAGGTTTATTTATAGAAGCTTAGCAGGCCTGGGGCGTAGGTACTCTACTACAACACAATCACAATGTTGGTCATCCCTTATGTGTACAAAATACATTTTATAACAAATCTCTCAGATTTTGGATGTTAATATGTATATGTGTTAATATATGTTATATTTAAGTATATATTAAAATATCTATGTAGGTATGTATATCATTCTCTGACACCCATATCACGGGCTCGCGCCTACTTTGGGTTCAGATGGCCGTGTGAGAGAATGGCCAAGATATTTATTTATTATTATTTTGGCAACACCACGGATTACTGATATAAATTCAGCCTACCATTATTGCCTAGTGCAATCAGTGTTTGCTACGCTCAGTGTAAATTATTCCATAGAGTACCTGCGTCCATAACATTGACACTGAAGTCTGCGTCGCTCACAGTAACTGGCCCGAGTTTGCCTCTGTTTCTGATCTGATCTTTGAGAATCTTGGTAAGTGTATCCGTGTCTTCGTAGCCAATTGAGTTAATTTCAAGGGTCACCTTACAGGTAAACTCGTCTACTGGTCTCGATCTGGAAGATGAACAAAAAAAATTAGTAACGTAATCTATCTATACTAATATTATAAAGCTGAAGAGTGTGGTTGAACGCGCTCATATTAGGAATTACTGGTACGAATAGAAAAAATATATATAGATAGTCCATTTATCCAGGAAAGCGATAGTAATATCACGCTACGACCAGTGTACGGAGCATGAATGAAAAACGTGATTGAAGTACGTTTCTAAGCTCTGTTGGACAGAAATCCTTGTTTAAAGCAAAACAAACTTTGCAACATCAAAAATCAATCTTCGATAAGTACAACTAGCTACCTATTTGAATCATGTCTTCATTGTGCTAAAAATTTACTACTATCACGATAAATAGTTTACCGGCGATGCTTATTGGTTGGTAATAACAACCTGGCATTGACCTCACAGGATATGTGACCTCACAGGATTGACAAGATTAAAGAGAGTTAGAGATAGACAGGGATACCGGCTAGTGACGTCATAGGGCGTTTGACTGCAAACGTGATAATGGGTCATAAATATTGCAATTTAAATTATTTTAATATAATTTTTTAGGTTTTAGAAAACTATCTTTAATGTGTAAAACATCACTTACCATGAATTTGTTATATGAATGAACTTCCCTATTGTTTATGCATACAGGCCCCTAAGACTTTTGATAGGAAATGAAGAATTGAAATTACGAAGGACGGTAGGATACCGTTTATTTGGAAATGGTCACAAAGAAAGGCTTTAGACAAAACACAAACTAAATAAAGGTAATAACTTACTGTATTCTCACAAGGCTAGTCTTATGTGTGCCGGGCAGTTCGCGGAACAGTTCGTTGACAGCCTTGGCAAGAGAAGTGGAGAAGTTCTGGAAAACCGGCGAGTCTCGATTCGAGTACTTCGGCAGATAAGGCTCCATCACAACGAAAGTCACCAGGAGGGTCTCTGAAAAGTTCAAATGATTCCTTTATTAAACTCCATGCCGTCAACACTGTTTTTTGTAACTTTAAAATTATAAAAACTAATATTTGATGTAATTTTGACCGAAGTTAATTTTGACTTTGACTGAAAGGATTTCGGTAATATTCTACCGTTTTTGAGTTTGATTGCCGAGTCGGACAAAATATTATTGGGTTTTAATCAGGAAATACCAACATTACCTCGGAGATTGGATTTCTGTCTTTTATGTGGTAATAAGCCCACTGTCACACAGCGGTGACAGCCCAGTGGCTATCGAACTCGCCTCTCACTCGAGCGGTCCGGGTTCAAACCCCAGCGGCATGCACCAATGACTTTTCTGAGTTATGTGCGTTTTAAGAAATTAAATGTCACTTGATATAACGGTGAAGGACACATCGTGAGGAAATGCCTGAGAGTTCATCATAGTGTTCTCGAAGGCATGTGAAGTCTGCCAGTCCGCACTTTGCAAGCGTGGTGGACTAAAGCCCTATCCCTATCCCTTCAATTGTGAGAGAAGACCCGGGCCCAACAGTGGGACAGAAAAAAGGGTTATGATGAAGCCCACTACATTAACAAGGGATCACATCCATACTAATATTATAAATGCGAAAGTGTGTTTGTTTGTTTATTTATTTATTTGTTTGTTTGTTTGTTTGTCCGGCTTTCACGTCGCAACGAAGCTAATATATGGTATGGTTTTTGTGTGTCGAGATAGTGAGGAGGGTGGAGAGTGACGTAGGCTACTTTTTACCGCGGTAAAACATCCCCATGGGAAAATATCGATGTTTTGTTATTTGCCAGATATTTAGTTCCGAATGTTGTTAATAGATGGCGTTAGTAAAATTCATTTTCAAGTCAGCATTACCTCTGGTTCCTTTAAGTATCTTTTAATCGTGGAACTGTCACTATTCATCCACCACAAATGTGTCATGTATATGATAAACAAGTCATTGTTAATTCCCTTTGACCACGCGGGCGGAGCCGCGGGTAAAAGCTAGTATATAATAATACGGAATCCAAACGTAATTGAAAGTGAAAAGTGTACTCCACCTAAAGATGCCCTTTGAATCTAGCGATTTCATGATAATATAAATAATATAAAATGTAGGTGATATTATTATGTTACATGTTACATTTTGTTCTTCATTCATAATCACGCATTAATTTTAATAATAACAGGATTGTATAAGGCATAATTGGAAACATAAACTTGGAAAAAAAACTTACTTTCTTTGAACTCTGGTTCGGGTACGTCTGGAGATGCAGAGCCGATCTCGTTGTCGAAGTCATCGTAACTGAAAATAATTATTAAGTTTATTAGTAAAATTTTCACTAAACATAACGTATGCTAACATAACAAAGCTTATAGAGAGTACTTTATTAGGCGTGTAGATCTACCACTACCCGGATCGTTTTCAAAAAATTCTCTTTGTATTTGATATTCCAGTTAATGTATATAAAAAAGCCTAGCTCGATGCTATTTTCATAATCCTTTATCTGGGTTTAATGTAAATAAAGTATTTTTACTACCTGTTACACATCTTATGAGTAATTTTCAATGGATTTTTTACCAAATTATGCTTTGTAACACCAGATGGGATATTTTTAGTTTTACTTAATTTTAAGTAAGTATCATTCACAACACCACCAATCTCAATGGTATTTGAGCTAAGTAAATAATAATTATACTGTAAAAAAAATTTTTTTTTTAAAAAGCTTTTATAACTTGACCTTGAAACCTAATCGTGGTCAAAGTTCATTACAAGACTTTACCACAAGTGCAAACACGACTATGATACGATATTCCATCATGAAGTTCCAGTTAATATCTTCCGGCTCCATCATCAGATCAGTTCGACAGTACCATATTATTGCATTGTCATCGGAACCTAATATGTGTGCCAAATTTCAGCTCGATAGCTTCAGTGGAAGTGGGTGAAATATTGATTGCAAGATTCCAGGACATACATACATACATAGATACATACGAGTGAAGTTAAATAATTATATACTCTAAAAAAATTTTTTTTTAAAAAGCTTTTATATCTTTTTTTTTTATTTTCATGCATTGTCATCGGAACCAAATATTTGTGCCAAATTTCAGCTCGATAGCTTCAGTGGAAGTGGGTGAAATATTGATTGTAAGATTCCAGGACATACGAGTGAAGTTAAATAAAAGCTTTTAAAATAATCCCAATGAAAATAAAAAAAATATTAAGATTTGACATTGATATGCAACTGTCATACTACTTATTGTAGTGATATAGCAATATTTAAGTTTGGGGTCAGATGGCCGTGTGTGAGGATGTCCATGATATTTATTTACGTTTATTTTAGGTCTCTTCAGGATGTGCGTTCCAGAGTAGTGTAACCTGCTTAGTGAAGCAAGAGTCCACTGCTGAATAACGGCCACACTCAATCGACGCCAGCGTCCTCCCGATCCTGTGCTATCTGAATCCTGAGAGTTCTAAGTAGTCGTCCGTCACACCTAGTCGGTGGGCTGCTAATACTGCGTTTTCCAAGTCGGGTTTTCCAATAGATCCAGACAGTGTACCAATAAAAACAAAAATAAAACTACACTTACGGGGTGGGATCTTCCGTGTCGTAGTCGTACGTAGGAGATATTGTTGTTGTTATCCCTGTAATGCAAAAAAAGAACTTTAAAATAAAAATCGGTCAAGTGCGAGTCGTACGTAGCGTTCCGAACCACAAATGTAAATGCAATTACACAAAATACAAAATAAAAAAAATACAGAAAAATTCTCCCGCTTTGTAATATTCTAGGTTATTACGTAGGCGGGATGATAAGTAACTAGCCTCTGCTATTTAAAAAGTTAAAATAAAAAAAATATATATGTCATTTTTAAATTCGTATCTTTGGCCACCTGTGTTCTAAATTTGAATTTGGTGGCGTGAAAATTTTATTGTTTTTTTGTCATTTGAAAATATATTTCGTCAACTGTTTTCAAAATGGATAAAATTGAACAAAGAGCGGTGATAAAGTTTTTTCCTAAGAACGGCATGAAGGGGAAAGATATCTATGAAGAGTTAAATAATGTTTAGGGTGAATGTGCTCCTTCTTATGCCACAGTAAAAAACTGGGTGGCTGAGTTTAAACGCGGTCGTACATGTGTCCAAGATGAAGCCCGCCCCGGACGTCCAAAAAGCGTCACGACTCCGGAAATGGTCGTGAAAGTACATGATATAGTTTTAGCAGATCGACAATTGAAGTTATCTGAAATAGCTGACACTACAGGTATCTCAAAAGAACGGGTACATCATATCCTAAGTGAGGAATTAAATATGAAAAAGTTATCGGCCCGTTGGGTGCCGCGATTGCTTACGCACGTTCAAAAAAGGATTCGGGTGCAAAACTCAAAAGAATGTTAGGACCGTTTTCAGAGTAATAAGGCCGATTTTACGTAGATTTGTAATAACAGATGAAACATGGGTTCATCATTACACGCCAGAATCAAAAATTCAATCAAAATAGTGGACTAAATCGGGATGCCCGGCTCCAAAAAAAGCCATGGCTGTAAAGTCGGCTGGAAAAGTGATGGCTTCCGTCATTTGGGATGCAGATGGGATCTTGACGATAGATTACCTTCCTGAAGGTCAAACAATTAGTGGAGAATACTATGCTAATATTCTAGTTAAGCTCCATCAATGTATTCAGCAAAAACGACCAGGTTTAGCGAAAAAAAAATCATCTTCCACCAAGACAACGGTAGGGTTCAAACATGTGTTAAAGCTATGGCAAAAATCAACGAATTCAAGTATGATTTGCTGCCCCACCCACCTTATTCGCCTGATCTAGCGCCATCAGACTTCCACTTATTCCCTAAGCTCAAAACTTTTTTGGGCGGACAGAAATTTGCCACAAATGATGAAGTCATAGCCGCTTTAGAGGAGTATTTTGCAGGCCTCGAAAGAAATCATTTTATGGAAGGCATTACTGCTTTAGAACGAAGATGGAGTAAGTCCGTAGAGGTTCACGGAGACTATGTCGAAAAATAAAATTAATTTTATCACGGAAAGTTAAGTGTTTCCTTATTAGGCTAGTTACTTATCATCCCGCCCTCGTATTCTATGTTAGGGTAGTTTCTTGCATGACAGCAGCTTTGGGAATACATTTATTGACAATTTAAACTAATAGAGCAAGATCCCAGTGCCGCCAGACGTTACTTATTTTCTCACAAACAATTTATATGGGATAATAAAGCTAGTATTAGTACATACTTTGAGCGTGTGCATACTTGCTAGCTTGGGTAGACGGCCAATTCATTGGTATCAGATGCTGAAAATCGAAAATTTCAGTACCAACTTTTCTTATTTTCTCATGGCTGATTTTCACATATGTTTTAGTTAGTTATGTTACAAATTAATAATAGCTATTGCCAGACACCTTCCGTCGGCCCTTACCCTTGCCAGACGCCTTAAAGTTCCAGAAAAAATGATGTAAGTTTACTTATTTTCTCAAGCTTGATTTTTATGCACGACACTTGGGGAACTATTCAACACTGTTAGTCAGCAGCCAGACCAATTGGATGGGCCAAACGTCCAGCCAGACACATATAAAGTGCCGCTAGGTATAGAGCGTGAGGTCATTATTTGTACGATTGAGAGTGACAAATTAAAGTCTCAGTACTGATTTTAACATATGTTTTAGTTAGTTATGTTACAAATTAATAATAACTATTGCCAGACACCTTCCGTCGGCGCTTACCCTTGCCAGACGCCTTAAAGATCCAGAAAAAATGATGTAAGTTTACTTATTTTCTCAAGCTTGATTTTTATGCACGACACTTGGGGAACTATTTCAACACTGTTAGTCAGCAGCCAGACCAATTGGATGGGCCAAACGTCCAGCCAGACACATATAAAGTGCCGCTAGGTATAGAGCGTGAGGTCATTATTTGTACGATTGAGAGCGACAAATTAAAGTCTCAGTACTGATTTTCACATATGTTTTAGTTAGTTATGTGACAAATTAATAATAGCTATTGCCAGACACCTTCCGTCGGCCCTTACCCTTGCCAGACGCCTTAAAGATCCAGAAAAAATGATGTAAGTTTACTTATTTTCTCAAGCTTGATTTTTATGCACGACACTTGGGGAACTATTTCAACACTGTTAGTCAGCAGTCAGACCAATTGGATGGGCCAAACCTCCAGCCAGACACACATAAAGTGTCGCTAGTAGTCCGGTCAATTTAGAAAATTGAAATAAAGAAAATTCCGACAGAGCCAAATCTTCGTAGAGACCTTAGGTTTACCACAAGGAATAAAGTGTCAAAAGTCCCAATCAGTCCCGTGCGCTTATGCGGACTTATTCGGGGCCCAAGGTCAAAATTTTAGGTATTTTGGATTTTTCTCGAAAATGGTAAGTTTTATCGAAAAAGTACCTTAGAGCAAAGTTGTAGATCTTAAAATTCTCTATAAAAATGGTTTCTATGATTTTTTCTCTAAGACCCACTATTTTCCAGATATTGCGCTTGTAAGAATCATGTTCTACATAGTATGCACACATATGCCACGTATACAAGAGAGGAGAGCAGGGGGCAGTAAATTTCGAATCGGTTCCAAAGTATTATTTATCAATTTCCAACCCCAGTCTTCAGGGTTCAGTTCATTGCCTTGCCATGTCTGAACTTGATAGTATACTCGAAACAAATGTTGAGTAGCAGATGCCGATGTTGGAGGAAGACAAGATAGCTGTAGTACTTGCTTTTTGTTTCGTGTATTTTTTTCAAATGTTAAATATCTGTTATTCAAGTAGAGGGGATTCGGTAAGGGACCGGCGGTCATTTTAGAGTAAATTTTCTTAGAATAGTATAATGTATACATAAAAGAGACACGAGTATGTGTGCATACTATGTAGAACATGATTCTTACAAGCGCAATATCTGGAAAATAGTGGGTTTTAGAAAAAAAATCGTAGAGACCATTTTTATAGAGAAGGTGTCTGGCAATAGTTATTATTAATTTGTAACATAACTAACTAAAACATATGTGAAAATCAGCCATGAGAAAATAAGAAAAGTTGGTACTGAAATTTTCGATTTTCAGCATCTGATACCAATGAATTGGCCGTCTACCCAAGCTAGCGAGTATGCACACGCTCAAAGTATGTACTAACACTAGCTTATCCCATATAAATTGTTTGTGAGAAAATAAGTAACGTCTGGCGGCACTGGGATCTTGGACCATAACTACTTAATTAAAGCCTTCATCCCGACAGCAAAAAATAAAACAAATACACTTCACACTGTAGTTCCTTTGCAAGGTTTTAAGGTTTTCAACATCATCACATTTCTTTGTACAACTGTTGGTTTTAGTTTTCAGAAAAGCGCTAGAGTGAGGCGCTATGTTTTCAAAGTGACATCAATTTAATTTTAATTAAATTTGGCACATTGGTGAAGTGAGATCAATCTCACTTACCTTATTTATAAATACAATATGTATTTTAATTATATATTATAAATAAATTACTATATTGTTTATTTCAGAGTAATATTTTTGTGTAGGTACTTATTACAAATTACGGTTTGTTATTTCATTTAAAATTATAAAACGTATACACGAGCGAAGTGAATGTCCTTCAATTGGAACCAATTTTGAGCCAAGTCGTTCCCAGAAGGGTTAGGCAGATGTGCTTAATAGGTGTGCTTAACATCCAGTTTTCTCTAGTTAAGTTAGGTCCCATGTGGAAAGCCTATAGCTTTAAACAGGTTACAAATACGAACTCTGAGCTAATAATGGCAATTTCAAGTTAGAAAAACCCAATCTTAATACGTCCAACTTTGTAGTCGTACGTACGATCTCTAGACTAAAGAAGCAATTGCCAATCGTTTCAAAATATATAAAGTGCATTCTTTGTTATAATATTACCTTGCACAAGTTGATCGATCTTCCTTTTCAGTCGACTTAACGTTGACCCAATGCCGGTGTTCTCATTCACCTCCAGGAACTCATTAGCCGAATGATCGTCGCCTTCCAAGTACAAGTCTTCTCCGGACGTCTGTAAAGTAAACATTACATCAGATTACGCAAGATCATCTTATCTTAAACGACCACGTAGGTTGGCAACAAAAACCTACAAACTTTATCTGAGCGGTATGTAAGGTATTGATTTCTGCTCAACTAGAAAGAGTGCTCCGTTTTTCTTGAGTTGAAACAACCATAACACTACCTACTTTTTAGTGTAATATTAGTTTATAGTAATCTTATGTTAATTTTAGCATTAAAAGGCTGCTTATCCTTTTTATTGCTTATTTGTGCTGTCACTTCCAATTAAAGAACAAAAACATAATTAATGTTTCGTCTAGTATCGCATCTTCAAAAAATTTAAAAATCCACATTCATTTGACTTTTTTCCTTTCATTTAAATGATATTGAAAAAATACACGTCATATATGACATTCTTGGTATACCAAGAACCTCAATATTTTTCGAGAATTAAAGTAGCCTTAAACCTAACCTGGAGTATAAGTAACAACTTAACCAAGTTACATCCAAGTCCGTCCTCGAGTTTTTACGTGCTGACCGGACAAACAGACAGGCAAATAAATATACTAAGGTAAATTCGGCTTGAGAATGACTTATTTTTTCAGATAAATAGATATTGACTTGAACTTCATGAGTTTAAGTGTTGCTGGCCCTGTAAAGGTAGCTTGTAGCCTCTTAATTTTACTAACTAACTTAGGTAATTCTGACTGAACCCGTCGTTGACAGTGGACAGGAAATAGGTTATACACAGCGTTACAAGATGCACCACCCATCAGCTACAGCCCATGACGTGTATGACCATGTAATTTTGCCTACAATATCCCGATAAAACGGTCCTTTGATCCAATGATATGGATGTTTATGTATTTGATCGCTGTAACTTATATATATCGTGTTGGACTTACGTACGCTGCGACCCATACACGTCCCACTGCTAGGCAGGGGTCTCCCCCATAGACACAGACCGGGAGGTCTACAGCATACTCCACCACGCTGCTCCAATGCGGATCGGTGGAGGGGTTAGTGGCGAATGTTCTTAAGCCACCTGAATGTCTTCGACAAGGTAGCTTTGACTTTATCATGCATGTATCGATGAATTGATGTACAAGCGACTAGGCATTTTCTCGTTTTATAATGTTTTCCGCGAGCAAAGCTGCGGGCAGAAGCTACTCTTTATTCTTAACAAATATATTTATTATTTGATGATTACTGGAACGACCCAGCACCTCGTCATGATGTGCTCTAAGCATGACATCAGACAAACTGAGGTCAGAGGACTTTCGAAACGTGTTGAGGGTGTAAATAAAGGAAGGAATCTTGAGTCTCGGAACACTCTGAGATGTCTTGAAGAGGAGGTACATATTGGTGTTTGGGGATTGGTTGGCGCGCGTCCCGCCCCGCCTTAAAAGCGATTTCTATTTGTCGGTCCGTTGACACAGTTTACTAAGCCAAATCCCGTTGAATTGGGACAAATTAACACCTGATCCTAAAATAAATCCATTTGATAAAATTCGACCTTATTATTCATATGTGAGTGAACCTAATTATGGCTTCTGTTCAATATACTTAATTTAACTAATATTAATTAAAACAGACGTATTTATTTTTCAGTTAGTGCCAATACACATCAACAACCACAAATAACAAAGGGTTAACTACAAAATAGTATTTTCACAAGAGGTGTTCTTAACCAGGGTTGTGAAGGCACTAGGACTAGGTATAAGTTAAATCTAAAAGAATCAACGTATCCAGATATTCTGTGTTAATAAATTTTAAGACCTTATACATAAGAATACAAGCAGTGAGAATGATGTAAACTCCTTGGAAATAACAAAAGATACAGGAAGGCATAGCTCTCGTAATTTTACTTGATCAAAATCTTTTTCTCGTTTGTGGGAACTATCTAAAAAAGAGAAAATTAAAGTTCGTGTGATAGTCCAATATCGTTTATTTAAAAAATTTACTACACAACAAGTACCTATGTAAATGAAGACTTACATACAAGACACTTAATAAGGGGCTCATGCACCTCCTTATTTTACTGTTGTGCATTGGTGCGCTGAGTTAATAATATACTAATGATGACCCGAGTCTTAGTCTCAGGAAGTAGTAGGAAAATGCAATGACTGAAGGAATGATAAAGAACGTTAAAAGCATGGTTTTGGCATCGTCGTACTACGGTTCTTACCACCCATGTTTGATCTTTAAATCTTCTTTCACTTCGGAAGACCTCACACTAAGCATAATACCAACTCTTTCAAATCTGTTAAATTAAAATTAATTGAATTATTAAAACTAGTGGACGCCCGCAGCTTCGCTCGCTCGAATTAGACATAGGACATACATAATGTAGGTAAATACGAAAAACTTTTATACCTACTAACTTTGCAGCCCTCTTTTACCCCCTTAAGGGATGATTTTCGAAACTTTCAATGAAAATCTACATACTGAATTTCATTCGAATAACTTCAAAAACGGCAAAATTTCATTATAACTTTGCACCCCCTTAGGGGGTGAATTTTCAAAAATCCTTTCTAATGCTCCCCTACGTCTACTTTGTGCCTACGTTATAAAAGGAACGCATGTGCAAAATTTCAAGTTTCTAACCCTTTAGGCCCTGCGTTGATATGTCCGTCAGTCAGCTTCTACTTTTTTATATATACAGTGGTGGTCGTATAATTAGAAACACTACCAACGGTCCTTGACATTGTGTAAGATACTTCACCGCAATCGTTTTTATTTTGAAATTAAACAATAAATAGGGTAACAATATGTTCAACGATTTATCATTTATCAGAAAAGCAATATAATTCCCAGTACACAAGTGCAGTTTCAATATTACATTACTGACAAACATTTAAATCAGTTTTAAGGTAGACAGTAATGGTCAACTAATTAGAAACAACAACAAAAAAGTATTAAAAGCAATATATTTTTAAGTATTAGTAATTAGTATTGTTATTTACGAAATAGTTACTATCCACAGCATACCAATAGTTAATTAATATCTAGTGGCGTATCCCTTATTTTCAATAACAGCACTGCAACGACGTGGATATTGATTCAATCAATTTATACATTTTTCTAGGGGAATTGAATTCCATGCTTCAACAAACGCTTCATACCGTTCGTTTTTACTGGTGTTACGTTTGTTTGAGACTTTCTTTTTAACAATATACCAGAGATTTTCTATCGGGTTTAAATCTGGACTATTTGGTGGCCAGTCTAAAACGGATATACGCTGTTCGCTATTGTCATGCTGAAAGATCCAGGTTACAGGCAAATGATTGTCCGAGTAGGGAATCACTGTGTGCTCTAAGATATCTTTGTATTGCCATTGATCCATTGTACCTTCAATCTTCCCAACGGGTCCAACTCCACATCCGGTAAAAAACCCCCAAACTTTAATGTTACCGCCACTTTGCTTGACTATATACTCCTTGTGTATTTATAATTAAAAGTATTGTTTACAGGACGTCTAACATAGCGCTTTCCATTGGAATTTACCATATTTATTTTTGTTTCATCTGAAAATAACACTTTTTTCCCATTCTCATACCGTTCACTTAACATATTTTTTAGCGAATAATAAACGCTTCTCTCGGTGTTGCTTGGTAAGAAGCGGTCGGTACCTATCGAGAGATTCTTCCAAACAATTTAGCTTCCACTAATCTTCGGCGTATCAGTCTTGACGAGATGTTTCTTGGGTCATCAGGCGAAAAAAACTTCATTTTTAATCTGGTTGGAGCCTTTACTTGGGTCTTTTTTAGCAACACGAACGATTAGCGTATCTTCTTTGGGAGAGGTTTTTCTTAGCCGAGCTTTACTAAGAGCATTTTCAACAGTTCCATGCACAGAACACATACTCTCTTACGAGAGGTTCCATGTGTTTTATAATGATCAATTGCATTAAAAACTTCCTAACAGAACAATTTAAATACTCAACTTTTCTTGTGTACGCCCACATATGATCTAAATGTAAATTAACAATTATTTGCCTAGTTGACGCGTCACAACTTTTATTTTTGCCCATTTTAAACAAAATAAAATTCAGATTTAATTTTGAATTACCGCCAAAATAATAGAAAAAGCCAAGAATGAAATGATATTTTCCAATTTAAAAAAACAATCGAGCTATGGGTGTTTTTTTATAATGTTCCTAATTAGGCGTCCAAGCGGCAAACAGCAGAAAATAAACTCCTTCATGTGTAAGACTCATTTCTTAATTAAAAGTAAAATAGGTTTTATATTTTATGCATTTAATGAGTTTTTTATTTGAGTGGCTATATTATTGCATGATTATTAAGTATTGAATATGTATATTTTTTACGAACATTTGTACATTGAAGTTATACTTTCTTTATTCATAAGAAGTGTTTCTAATTCTATGACCACCACTGTATATATTAGTTTTGACAACAATGAGTTGTTTATTTATACATGACACATTTGTGGTGGATGAATAGTGACATTTCCACGATTAAGGGCGGATTCGACCAAACATAGACTTACACGCGCGTAACTATACCAGGGATAATTTTATTCAATGATTTTATACTCCGAGCAGCTGAAAGTCGTTTTTCGACGCAGTTTGAAGTTTAACTATACTTGGAATAACTAAACGGGAATAGCAGAATTAATGATTAATGATATATTATCCGGCAAATCAATGTTGCACTAAAACGGTATGCTGTGGAGGCTTAAATCCTGTCAACTGAACATTGTCGTATTATAGCGTAGAATAGTGAAAGTAGCGAGCTGAAAGCTGTCAATCAATGTGTTAATTTGCTTTGACATGACAGCTTCTACTGACGTATGACAGAATCAAAAAATCGCGTAGGCGATCATATGGCGAGCGGGCGCCATTAAAATATTCTTGGATTAGCTGTTATTCCATGCCATAGGGTGGGTATAAGAATTACGCCTGAATAAGCGCGCTATTCCTAGAATAGTAGATGGTAAAACGCAAAATGGATTTACTCTCGGATAACTAGCGATTTATCCTAAGGATAAAATTTATTCTCGTTTGGTCGAATCCGCCCTAAAAGACAATAATATGACCGCAGATAAAGTGTACGTACACTGACGACTTTAAGCTAACTTCAATAGAAGTGTGCTGATGAAGATTGATGCAGGATCCACCGATCCTGCTTACGTGTACAGGCAATACTAACGTGGAGAGCACACAAGTGTGATTTGTTTTCCAAATGGGTGTGATATTTCTTTTGAAGTGTTTCAACACAACAAAAACAAAAAATACACTACGGAGTATACACTATAGGTATCCGAGCTCAGTGTAGCGAGAGAGATAGCTTAACGACTGTACTCGTATATAGGTATGTATATATACCATCATAATAATATAGCGTGGCGACGCGGCATGCGTCGCCACGCCAGAAATCGGTTTTACGTGCGGCTATAGATGTTTCACATCAAAATGTTACGTCAATCACACATTGCAAGGTAGGGCAATACAAGTACCAAGTCATTCTAGTTAGAACTTCAAATGTATCGCGACGAACATACAACCTCGCCTCATTTGAAGTGGGACATTGTACAAAAAAAGAGGCTACTCTTAGGCTTCAAGTACACGACGCCGGAACCGGACCGGTGCCGGACCGCAAGTTTGTGTATACGAATGAAAATCGTTCATGAGCCGTACCGCCGCCGCGCTGCAGCCGCACCGTCGCCGCGTAAACCGTATTGTCTACGCGTTAAATAATAAAGCAGCGATTACAGTTCAGTATAGCATTGTATCTATAGTGGGACCAGTTCTTTGGCAGATAATGTAATGAGCCCCGATTGATCTATTCTAGATTTGGATTTTGCTTAGTTAAACTGAATTTTTGTATTAATTATTTTTAGTTTATCTCGAATAATAATTACTAACATCTTCATCAATGAATGTGTTCTGATTTAAATGTATAAATAAATAAAATAAAAAATAAAAATAAAAAAGCCTTTATTATTTCCTGACAGATTAAATACATTTGGAAGAAAATAAAATGCGTAGTGAGAATATCTATAAATCTGCCGGAACCCCTCCGCAGGTGAAGGCCTCCTCTAAAGATGCCCAGTTTTCTCTGTTTTGAGCTGTTTGCATACAGCGTGGCCCAGCCGACTTGCTGATTTCATCTTCCCATCTCGTAAGCGGTCTTCCTCTGTAGCGTTTACCGCTTGGGCCTCTCCACATTGTCACCCTTTGTGTCCATCGTTCATCTGTCAGCCTCGCTACGTGTCCCGCCCATTTCCATTTTAGTTTTCTAGCATAATTTAGAGCATCAGTAGCTTTTGTGATGTTTCTAATTTTGGTGTGTCGTATTTTCTGGATTTTTCTAATTTTTAACATGCTTCTTTCTAGGCCCCGTTGACATGTAGTAATTTTTTTCTTTATTTTTACTGTATATTTCCAGGTCTGACAAGCATACGTAAGGCACGGTAAAAGGCAGCTGGACATGACTTTTGTTTTAGTTTTTATTGGCATATTGCTTTTAAAAATTTCCTTCAGGCTCCAGTATTTGTTCCAAGTAAGTTGAGTACGTCTCTCGATTTCAGAGTAGTTGTTATCTTTGTCGAAGCTAATTTGTTTACCCAAGTATATGTATTTATTAGTATATTCCAATATTTCGCCGTCGACAATTATATTCTTCTCCTTATTGTCATAATTTGTCATAAGCATAGTTTTTGTGAGATTCATCTCTAAGCCTACCTGTTTACCAGAAACATTTAGTGATTGGATCATGAACTGTAATTGTGAGCTTGATTCCGATAAAAGCACCAAGTCGTCAGCAAATCGAAGGTGGCTCAAGTATTTTCCATCTATGTTCAGGCCGCTAGTTTTCCAATCCAGCTTTTTTATTATTGTCTCTAGGATGGCTATGAACAGCTTCGGAGAGATCGGGTCACCTTGTCTCAATCCTCTTTTAATGGGAAAGCTTGAGCCAACTTTTTCCAATTTAACTCTGCCCGTGTTATTATTGTAGATACTTTTTATTACCTGTATATATTCTTTCTCTACACCTTGCTCTACCAGCGCTTTCCAAATACTAGAATGTGAAACGGTATCGAAGGTTTTTTGTAGTCAATATAGGCGATGTATAGAGCTCTCTGTCTTTCTTGATATTTTTCAATCAGTAATTCAAGAGTGTGAATATGATCAATAGTAGAGAAACTCTTCCTAAATCCCGCTTGTTCCATGGGTTGTTCTGCGTCTAGTGTAGGACTTATTCTTGCGTTTATAAGAGAGGAGAACAATTTATATATACATGGCAGTAAACTTATTGGCCTATAATTGGCAACGTCACACGGGTCACCCTTTTTATAGATCAGTATTATATTTGACTCTGACCATTGTATCGGTATTTCATAGGTTTCCAAGATACGGTTGAAAAGGCGAGTAAGCGGTAGAGCCAACAATAAATGGGCCAATTTTAAAACTTCGTTGGTGATGCTGTCTGAACCAGGACTTTTATTTGTTTTTAGTTTTATTATTGCTTGGACAACCTCTGTTACGTCGAATGGTGTACACTTCGTTGTAATTTCGTCCTTTCTATGTGTGTTGCCATCATCGATATTTTCAGAGTCTTGAGCGCTATAAAGTGTTTTGTAGAAGTTCGTTGCAATTGCGATAATATCATTACGGCTGTTAAGAGTTTTTTCTTTTTTATTTAAGCCCTCTATCCATGTCTTGTTAGTTCGTAGTTCCTTGAAAGCTTTTTTCGAACTGCCTGACTGGGTTAGGTGTTTCTCGACAGTGTCCGATCTGTATTTAGTATAGTCATAATTTATGCGCTTGCTTACTAGTTTGTATAACGCTGAGAGTTCATTTTTCATGGATCTAGTTTTATTTTTAGTATTTTGCAGTATCTGTCTCCTCTCCATTAGCGCTAGAGTGTTATTTGATAAAATTTTATGTTTTTTATTTGTATTTTTAACAGGTATTCGAGCTCTCTGGAGGCTTTGAGTGATAGTTTTTAATATTTTGTCGTGATAGGTTTGGACTGAAATATTTTCTTGGTGGTCAAGTAGGTCTGGTAAATGAGCTTGTATGCACTCTTGGTATCTGGATATTTCTTCCTTATTTTTTAATGTAGAGTATAGGTTATTTTTATATCCAGCTCGCTTCTTTTTCATTTTTGCTAATGTTAATGTTGCTCTAACTGGTCTATGATCTGAAGAAAAGTTGAGATTCAATACCTCAATGTTTTGGACCATACGAGGACTGTTTGATAAGACGAAATCAATTTCATTTTTATAGTCTCCATTAGGTGAACGCCAAGTCCATCTTTTGTTTTGTTTCTTTCGAAAATATGTATTTAAAATTGCCAATTTATTTTCCAGTGCGAAATCTATAAGTCTTTGACCTCTTGGATTTCTGTCACCATATCCGTTTGGTTTCATTATCAGGAATTCATCATCTCTTGGTTGGCCTATTTTGGCATTTAAGTCACCCATAATAAGGTACGTATTATGTGCAAGATCCATGGCTCTATAAAAATTGGCATAAAAATTGTCGATCTCTTCTTCTCCTGCCGATTCTGTGGGTGCATACACTTGTATAAGCGACAATTTCTTGCCCTGTATATGAAGGTTCAGTAGTGCGACTCTATCAGAGATACCGATGAAGCTTTCTATATTATTCTTATGATGTGAGTTTATTAGAAAACCGACTCCATACTGACCTTGTGTGAGTCCTATATGACAGAGTATATAATTTTCGTATTCCTCAATTTTTGTACCCATGCGTCGTATTTCTGATAATCCAATTATATCAAAGTTTATATTTTTTAATGCTTCTGTCAGTTCTAGTAAGCGGCCATAAGATGACAAGGTTCTAACGTTGTATGTTAGTATATAGAGTTTCTTTGTTGTTGTGGATGTAGAGTTTAGATTTTTTGTTCTTATTGTATTCTTTAGAGGGTTATGGTCATGATCTTCCACGGTGACCAACCGGATTGGAAGATATTTATTGATGCTTGTTTGAAATGGTATATTTATAAATTCCGTGCGGGCCTTAATTGTTATAATTGATTGTCTCCGTTATCAGTGTCTTGCCTCGGCGATGTGATTGAGGTATTTTTGTTAACCAGAAAGTTTAACATGTTTGGTTTCAGGACACCTTCCGAGACGCTATTTGATCTTCGCACAGTAGAGTTTGTTGTCCGTGTTTTGTTCTTTTTACTGGCTTGTGTGCCAGATCCGCTTTGTCGTTGTGAGTTATTTACCGGTGAAGTGGGAAGCGATCTTTTTTTATTGGGTTTTTGTACGACCAGTTTATCATATTTTATTTTAACTATATTCCCCTTCTCTTTCTCCAATTTTACCTGCTCTTGTAATTCTCTCCTCTTCTCCAAAACTTGTTTTGGGTAGTCCTCCTTCAAATAATATTGAGTGTCACTTAGAACTCCTTTTTCTTTGAAGATATTAATCTTTGTATGGAGAGTCGAGAAGGTTACGATTATTGGACGAGGTTTATCTCCTGGTTTTCCTATTCTTTTTATCTCTTGTAAGTCCCTGGGTTCTATGTTAGTAGAAAAACGTTGTTTTATAAAGTTGTATATGTTATTTTGTAGGTCGTCGTATGATATTTCCTTCTCTTCCATTCCAAAGAAAACTATATTCCTTTGTCTAGCTTGTTTTTCCAAGAAGTAAATTCTTTTCTCTTGATTTTCTATTTGCTCTTTTAATTTTTCGTGGTTTTCCTCCCATTTAGAAAATCTTTCATCCAGCATTTTGTTGATATTTTGTGTAACCTGCTTCGCTACATCTTCACCACTTTTCCGAATTTCTAATTTTTGGTTATCAAGGTCTTTTTGTATGTTTCGAAGAGCGCTCATAATATCCTCCATGTTTAAGACTTAAGTTGTGTATTGTTTTGTTTTGGTGAATAAGCGCCCTCTTGTGGTCAGATATTTAACTTCCTGACAGTTTGGGGATTTGGTCGATGTACGCCGATTCGGATCTTGATAGATGCTTTTTGATGTAGTATGCGCGTCTTACAACAGATGGCGCTGTATTTATAATTGTACGTTGGCGCTATTTAGAATTGCAATTCACTTTAATTTTTAGGTTATGATGATTTGCAATTTACACTTTTATTGTTTATTTACTATAATAATTTGCACTTTTATTGTTTATTTACACTTTTCCTCTGGATAAAATAAGTCTTGTCCGGTAAAGCCTTCCAAAAGGAATAAACATTAATGATCACTCTGCTTTCAGTTTTATTGTTTATTATTGCACTTTTTGATCACTATTATCCTTGTCTCCACTTGATAATACTTTTCTCACTATTTTTCGATGTTTTTTCACTTTTTCACTATTCAAATGCATCAAATGAAATTTTAAAACTAATTTAATTACGGAGCCAATGTTTACTGTGCCAAGGTGGCGCCCTCTCTCCCTTATTTTATGTTATGATTTAAATGTATGTGTGTATGTATTTCACTAACCTTAGGGTGACCACCAGTCTTTCCGCAGGAGAAATGCTAGGTCGCATGTTGGTATCCTGATGTTGAAGTTTAGTTCGTAAAATGTTCAGCAGTGCATCAAAAGTTCTTACACTCATTCTAAGATATTAAATAAAAATTTCTTCATAATTTCTCAATTGTTCAAACAGTACATGAAATTTTCCCTTGTCTTCCCTACAGGATAAAACAGAGTATACTCAAAATCTTCTTCTACGTTTATTAATTTGTTCCTGCCACTGCTTGTATGTAATAAACAAGCTAAGTAAGTAACACTTATTTTTTTGCTTAATGTTAACATTATGGATAGATACGAAATATCAAGACAGTGGTCGTATACGCCTTACAAACTCATTTATAATTCGTGTCCATACACTACTGCATGTCAGCACTGTCAGCTAAACGAAACCACCGCAGCTGACCGCAGTCCGTAGTCTAAATCCACACGAGCGAAGCTGCGGTTGTCCTGTAGTGAGTACTATACTAATTTTGATATCAGAATTAGTACAAGTGGCTAATATGGAAACTATGGAGAGAGATCGGAGATTGATGACATCACTCAATCTTACTTAAACTTGTTTATGTTTTATTTTAGTTAATATATTCGTATCTATGTAATAAAATCGTAAGAACAATATTTAGTTTTAATGAAAAGTATGTTAATTTTCAATTTATTATAATTATTTCTTTATTATTTTCTTATTATAGTAGGGGAGCCCACGATGCTAAATGGGTGTTTACTCGAGCGTCATGGAGACTTATTGGGTTGAAAGCTTAGATGATAAGAAGAAAAAAATGTTTTACAATGTGTACCTTTTCATCCGTGGGGGGAGCGGCTATAGATCTTCAAATATGTAAAAAAAAACAGATGCATGGGCTTACTTGAGCGCGTCAGATATTGATAGCATCAATGTTCTACGTATTTTTAATATTGTACGTATGTTAATCTGATCGTTTGCATTATGCGGGTGGTGGCACTTAAGGGTTGAAAATGAAAAAAAAAAAAATTAATCGAGTGCGTCAGATTTTCTAGGAGGATGTTATGTGAACCTAAAAAAAGCTCTCATTCAATAATCTGACGATTTCGATGTGACGCAAACTCGCGGCCATTATTGAGATGTGCAAAAAAAAATCGCCATTTTGAAATCCTCAAGCGCGTCAGATTAAGATATATATGGTTCATCATTATGTCCTAGACATGCTGTCTCATAATCTAACGATTATCTATAAGGATTCGCCTAATCTGACAAAAAAAAAAATTTTTTAAATCATTGAACATTATTTATTGAAAATCTCAGAAATAAAAATAAGTATGTTCTTAAGTATAAATGATATATAATCCTGCCCAAAGAGAGAGTATATCTCTCGCTCGCCAGTTTCTAAACTATATCTTTATATCCTAATCATAAGATTCATTTCAACTCAATCCGGCACAGAATAGATGAGTAAAAAGATGCATCGCTCCCTTGTGAAAGAGAGAGATAGTCGTTCCCGCTGCGCGTTGCGAGTGTGATAAGAAAGAGCAAGCGGGAATCGAAAGAGTAGCAAAAGAAAGTCTACGTTAAATCTTGGTAATAAAGCACAAAATGGTTTGCGTTTTGAATTTCCCGTTGGATTTGTTGCATTTTGTAAACAATGACGTTATTTGAATTTTGTTTGAACGAAATAGTCCTAAGCGTGTTTACCCGCAATGTCAAGGTCAATATTTTTTTTATACCTTTTGGATTAATTTTGTACTTTACTTTTAACATAGATTGATTCCCTATAGAGTCAGCTTCATACAGTATTTTTTACTTTAAAAGCAGCAGTAGTTTACTAGAAAATAAATTTAAATTAGTAATGGCATGGGGCTTCGATCGATTCCGATCGAAATCCGATCGGATCGATTGTTCGGATGTTTCATTGTCACCTAGCTGTCAAATTTGGACAATGGAGTGGAATAAAATACGTTATTAATAATACCAAGAACGAGTCTGTGTTATGGCGTCATGGCAACAGAAACCAGAGTGGGGACGGAGTGAGAGAGTAATAGCTCATTTACACTCGCGTACGAGTTGCGAGACGAGGTGCGAGGCGAGCCACGAGAAAGGAGTGTGAATAGACGCTCTCGGCTTGTCTCGCAACTCGTCTCGCGACTCGCAACGCTCACGCCCGATGCGGTTTTTTGGTCACGAGTTAAGGACCTCGCGACCAATGCGAGATTGGTGTTTTCGTTCGCGGTCTCGCTTCATTCAAATTCCAACGTTGTGCCACTCAGGTTATGTGTATACAGCAATGGATTGGTCGCACTAATGAATAACACACACATAAAGTTATTTTCTAGAGCTTCATGAACCAAAATTTTTTAAAATACGTAAATGTCTTAATTTTCATTTATTTAAATTAATTGCGTAGTAGTAGAAGCAGTAAGGAAAGGCTTGTTGCCGCTAACACTCGACGTCCTCCATTGTCGCTAACTCAAACCCAACTCCAACTGTGAACTCACAACGAGAGTGTAAACAGGAAGCTCATTTACCATCAATCACGCGAGGTGCGGACCAAAGCACGAGATTAATGAAGCATAATAGATAGAGAAATAAGTGAGAGAGGAATAGAAACACGGAGAGGGGAATATAGGCATCACGCAGCTGCACGCATTTAACTTTATCGACGAATTTTTGTTACTTCGGCTTGTGGAAATCGTCAGATTGTATATTTTTCGTTATCCTTGAATTATTTCCTTTAAAATAAAAATAAATTTAGTCACGCTGGAGAATGCCGAGATGACGTTTTTTTTTTACAACTTTGTAGCCCTCCCCTTTCTTTACGTTAGTCTCAAATTGTAAGATTAGTGGAATATACACTTTTTAGCATGTAATTAACTCACCCTACCTTAATCTGACGCGCTCAAGAATTTCTGATGACAAATTTTTTTTTACTAATCTGATCCTTTATCCTTGACGGCCCCATTTATATATGGGGCTCATATTTGGTGGAGGTACTTAACCGGGTACAAGGTATCCCACTGTATATTAAACTTACGCGCTGGAGTATCCCGCAAAATCCCCTCTTGGGCTCCCCTACTATTATGTGAAGCCAAGATTCTCTATTACCACAAATTAAGTATGGTGATCATCATCATCATTTAATTCATTTATTCATTTTATTTTATTTCAATATTTTTATGTGCGCACGTTGCACGCGGTGATATTTTTTTAAATAGCAAATTATGAGTACCTACAACATACGGAATTTATGTTCAATTGTGGTAGGTATGATGACGCATTTCACCTGACACTAGAAGTGAGGCTCTACCTCACTGTACAAAAGCAAGCGATCCAGAAATAAATCGGCCGCCAAGCCGCAATTAGAGGGCAGGGGTGCTGTTGAACGAGGGATTCCATCGCAATTTTATTTAGTCCGACATGATCCGTCGACGAGTGTGGACGACGCGACGTGCAAGATAATGGGGCGCAGACTCCGTCGCTAAGCCATCTTAATGTTTGAGACCGTTTGGACAGACATTTGAATTATTCTAGTAAAGTTTAAGTGTAAACGACAAAAAAACTTCACACCTAGTATTATCTACGAGTATACCTACCTCATTTTAACTTTTTTTATATATTTTCCGCCGTAACAGCAAAAGGCGGACTTAAGTCTAATGCATTCTATGCTGATCGTATTATTAGGATAAGAGTCTATCCATCCATCGATCCATCTAATTCAAACTAAATATACATACATGTACATTACATACTCTGATAACAATATCTTTTGAAAAAATTAAAAACACGCTTTTGTAGATAATCTAAACTAAAAAGTTTTTTTAAATTATTGTATTGTCATCGGTCCTTCAAAAGTGCGCAAGTCTTAAATTAATTCGACGTTTCGAAGTGGGCGAAAATCAAGTTTAAAGATTCCGTTACATACGACGAACACTTGTTTTTGAACGTTTTGAACATTTAATTTTGTTCTGTATCTGGATATTAATATTATCTATTTAAGTATGTATTTATAAATATTTATATGTACTTATGTTATGTATATCATTCTCTGACACCCTTATTACAGGCTCGCGCATTAAACAAACAAAAGTCTCTCCCGCATTATAATCTATACTAATCTATATTAATTTATTATATAGAGGAAAGATTTGTTTGTAATATTTTCACACAAAACCTACTGGACCGATTTAAAAAATTCTTTCCCCATTAGAAAGCTGCATCTTCACTGAGTGCTACCGGCTATATAATATTACTAGGTGTAAACGAAAATATTGTTATGTCTACTTCCACGCGACCGAAGCTGTGGGCGTCCACTAGTATTATTATATGTAAATTGATAGCGAGCTGCGGGGACGCTGACTGATAACTTTGATCACTATGGTAACACAGCTATTTATAATTTTGTATGTAATCAATCAATGGTAGCAATGTTTGTTTGTTTATAATAAGCGTCCATCAACTCTACACAAAGTCGTAAAACATCAAAATAATTCCTTCTCAAAGGCTGCTATAGCTGCGGTTATGTTGAACAACCACTGACTAACTACCTATAGTTTCAGGCTTCATTAAATTTGTTGAAGCTGCGAGTTCACTATTTACAAACGATTGGTAGTAAACCTACTTAAGTTGTACCACATTCCGGTCGTAAATTTTTGAAGTGAATTTGTTTAATTCGTTGGTTCACTTTATTTAATTTTACTGGCGACGTTCATATTGAGGGTACTGAATTTTATACAATGATGAATGAATTGTTTATTATAAATTAGTTACCCAATAGGATTATTGAAGCTACATTTGATATGTAGCGAAATTAAATAAATAAACATAATACATAAATAATACAGTATAAACATCCCTCAAAATTAACTGATTAAGTGATTAATTGGTAGTAAATCGAGTTGCCATAAAAAGGGGATCTAATAATTGCTCACTACTTAGAGTGTACAGGCTTAGAAGATTATATCGTCGAGTTACCTCAATATCGGCAATCCAGCTATAAACTTTATTGCAAAATCTTGGTCGTTCGCTGTTATTATTTTGATAAACACATACGCATTATGGAAGTCAATAGGAAATAGCATCCGATTCACAGTTTATAACCCGTAACGATGCCAGTTTGAGGTGGTAAACAATTTGAGATTTGCTTGGATAGATTGCGATCGCCGCTACCGTAGTAAGAAATTAAAATCTCGAATATTTGTGGGTTGTATCAATTTGCTGTACTCAGGTATAAAATTTACTTTGCCATGTTTAATCTAAATACGTACACAGATTTTTACGTGATGCGTGCTCAGACTGCCCAGAAAGACAGATATGCAGACAATATTTTCGAAAGATACCTTTTTGATGTGAAACTCCTCTTATTATAACGCCGCTGAATTTTGATAAAATATGCAATGTTCAGAAAAGGTTCCTCTTCAGTTTTATTATAGTGTAGATCAAATCATCTATCTACTATCTATGGCAGTAGCTATAGTTTATATATCCCACCAAATCTTCTAAAGTCTACCTTAATATAGGTACGTAGTCTGACTTAAAGTCAGACTGTACCAAGGGTCGCGTCGTATTAGTCAAAATTTTCTATTTTTTTTTAATTTAAGCAAATATGGGAGCACAGAACAAAGTAGGTAGGCACGTATTCCCTCTAGCATAATCGCTTTGTGGTAAATTTTCTTTTGTCCTAACGCTTAGCCACAATCTTTTATGTTCCTTTCGAAAGCATTTTTTCTAGATTATTTTAATTTCTACGTAAGTTTTTCACCAACATCAAAATCACGCGTAGAAATAAAAGAAATAGCCTCCAGGTAGAACCTGCGGGTGCTTGAGAATGACGACATTGGGTTGGTGACTAACCCCTCCACCTATCTGGATCAGCGTGGTAGAGTATGCTGTAGATCTCCCGCAGCTGTTTGTGGGGGAGACCCGTGGCCAGCAGTGTGACATCTATGGGTCGAAGCTAACTGACCTCTAATATCTGAACCATGGATTTTCCATAATTTTGCAAGGCCCGTAGTTCCTAAGGTTATTCCCAGAGTCCTTCCCTCCTTTAACTAACTTAACATCACGCCTGTATTTCTGTGCAGGGGTAGGCGACCACTAGACCAACGAGGCTATCACTAGTCACTAGTAGCCTTTGCGGAGGGTAACGTAGACAGCCATTATGTATTTAAGACAGCAAAAGTGCATGCATCACCCATCAATTCGGCAGTATCATGCAACTGTGATAAACCTTGAATCAATAGGACTCAAAAAGGGTCTAGGATAGTTGCAGGCCAATAAGACAGTCAGTTCGTTGGTATTAGGTATAAGGACTAATACCTGTCTCGTTCTAAATCGATCACAGATACATTGCTACCCTTCAGAACTAAGTTGGTCAATTTAAAACAGAAAAGTACATATTACTGGAAACTGCACGTTTCCAACTAGAATTCTGATCTATTCATTAGTTGGTAAAAGCAAACACACGGATGTATCGACTTATTATAATAAACAACTGCGTCCGTATTTAGTACCTACACACACACACACACACAATATTATATTTTAGGAACATCTTCCGGCCATGACCTAATTATATTCAGCACCTAGTTGTTCGCCTAGACGAGCGCCTCCGTCCACAATAGTCCACATACACTATCTAATATCAAACTATTTCACTATAATTTACAACAGATGACTGAAACGCTCATGTGCTTGCATAACACGTTCACTGTGTTACGGGGTTAAAATAGCCCCGACCAACACTTTCAGTCTATGCGGATACCTAAAATGCTGCTCTCTTAATCAGTGCCGCGATAGTATCGTCGTCTTATTCTTCGTCAAAAGGATTAGTAAGTAATCTTTAGTTAACTGCATTCGAGGCTATTTGCGCCTCGACAAGAACCGATAGAAAAAATATGACTAGTGCGTTCAGAGGTTCAAAAGACCCCGAAAGTCCCACGGCGTCACTCGCGCTGCGCTTGACACCAGTGACGTGCTCAGTCGATAAAGCACTACCTATTAGCTACCACCACTAAATATTAATTTATCGATCTACCGATTACATCTACTAATACTGCGGGAAGCTTAATTTTATTAGTGGCAGTTTTGGTTTAGCTTGCCGTTGAAAAAGCAATATATATTTTAAGCCATTCTTTATTTAATTGTAGATACAGTATAGGTAAGTAGTATATAAGATCTGCACGAAAAACAGGTTCACACGGGCGGCGCCGCAGGTAAAGCTTATAAGAATTCATAAGTGACATTGTGATTACTAGATTAATTATCTTTTCAGCGTCGGAATATTCAATGACCTTTTTGTGACATTTTCATGGGCAAAAACCGATACATAACCTGTAGGTAGGTATGTAAATATATGTATACCTACACGTAAGAAATAAATTCCGAAAACAATAACCTGGTCACATAAACTTAAATTTTTATTGTTGCTTCTACGTGGCTTTGTTAAGCCACGTTCGATACTGTTCCTTCATTTGGAGCGTACCCTGTACAAACAGACAGCAGGGAAGATGGTGTTACCTCATTAATAGCTACCTACTGTAACGAAGGCGCGGCTACTAATGTTTCTAATTGTCTTCTCAATTAGTAAGCTTACCTATAATCTACCTCTTACAGTGAATAAATCGGAGCATGAAATAAATAGGTTTTCTAAGAATAGAATTCAAGTTCAGAACTCATTGTTAACTACGGCGTTATTTAAATCGTATTATTTTAGTAGCTTGCCAACATTAGAACGGCCTGCTTAAACTGTTTTAAACAAACTGAATCTAGATGAAGTTGTTCTCATACTCCAGCCACTTCCAGCCTTTTTTAGTAATTAAACGTAGTTTTACAAAAGCGTTTAATTATTAGATTTCAAAGTAGATTCAGATATAGAGTAGTATGGATGGTCAAGGACTTCTAACTTTGCTGAAATTTCAAATATTTATTCTGTCTTAGAAGTCACTCTTAATAGTTAGTAAATTATTACAAGCTTTAATTTTATACCTTATAGATGCATTAATAGCGCCAGAATAGACTATCCGATGTGTCACACAGGTTGACCAAAAAACAAAAATATTTTGCAGCGGAATTAAAAAAAAAGAACAACAAAATTAAGTGGGTGGTTTATAAACAAGAATAGATAAATGAAATATTGTTTCTCGTTAAAATCTGTGGCGTTAAAATCCGTTAAATAAAACCTGGATCCTGTTCTAGATAATATGAGGTATTACATATTATTATTAAGGTAAACATTAGTCATCTCGAACCAGTTCGTCTCTAACGACTTAATTATAAGAAATTAGGTATCTACTGACGGAATGAATAAATATTATGGCAAAAGCCTATTATTAGTTACCTAGAGCATTCTCTCTATACTACGATCGTGGAAACAGTATTTACATTTAATAGTCACTAGAGGCACCTGCGGCTTCGCTCGCATGAAATTGTACTGCGATTGTTTAACATTATTTTAACAGAAACCCAGAATTATTGGCGATGGAAAATAAAAGCCACCGAAAAGTTTTGATACTTCAGCGCGACAGCGCCTTGACGTTTTTATTCTTTTTTCTTTTAAGTATACAGTTTTATATTTTTCTATAATAAGGTGCGTCGCCTACAATTTTTGACTATCGATAAAACACGAAAAAAAATTTTTTTTTCTAAAAATGAATTCTAGCTATCTCGATTTATCGCCCCCGAAACCCCCTGTATACTAAATTTCATGAAAATCGTTGGATTCCGAGATTCCAATTATATACAAGATTAGAGATTAGATAAAAAGTCGCGCTTTTTGATTCTAGTTGCTACACCGGCCAGTATTTAATACTTAAACTTAAACTCACGACAAAATATTCTTCTTGCTCTGTATTTAAATTAATGTAATAAATGTAATTTTGGTTCAATTTTCTATGTTATTAACTTTAAAAAAATTTGGTTCTTCTTATCATAAAAATTAGATATAATAAGCGGTACGCAATTTTTCACGAAAGTTTAGGAGTGTTGTACAGGTTTCATTGCACTTTAATATGGCTGTTTCTAAATATTTAATGTAGGAAAATTTCAAATGAATTTAACTCCACCTGAACTCAACTGATTCAATTTCAAAGTTCCAGTTCAAAGGACCAAAAGTTCATTTTAAAATGAAACCTAAACATACAAAAAATAACTGGCACATTAAATTTCAAACTCTCTGCAGTTTCAAACTGTTTCATGTAATAAGTAAAAGTACGAACCTAAAGTACCTATTTTCACTAATGGCAACCTATAACATTATAAAGGTCTTATAGCTCTGAGACAATACCTAATGTATGTATTATATATAGTTCTTACATTATCAAAAATCTGCTATCCCTTCTGGATTTGAACCCTTCCACTCCTTAAAAGATGGAACAGCAACAAAAGGAAAGATGGTCTGAAGAAGAATCAAGTCACGTCACAAAATTAGTTAATTGAATCGAAAATTTTAGTATAAGTAAATTATGTCAATGCATACATTATGGTATAATATGTATCTATTTCCTTCATTACTACTCATTTATTTTCACAAACAAAATAGTGCACTCGATTCATAACGTTTTCCTTCTTGTAGTAGGTAGTCATGGATGAGACAATGTTTGTCCAGCAAACAGATTAGGCAGTATAATACAACACGCTATTCTAAGAATTCGCCGCCGTCGCGTCGCGACTAACATGGTGTCAGTTTATTAGTCATTTTAAATTAGTGTGACAGAGTTCAATGTTTTGCTGCACCACTCGTAAATCTGTCTATCAGTGAAAGACTGCTGTTGATTTTTAACAAGTTAATTTAATTGAGAAATATTACAAAAATGTTTGGTGACCGATTCATCACCCATTCATTCATTAGGATCATGATCCTCTCAGCATTTACCATGGCAAATGCTGAGTGCAGTCCTTTGCTTTGTAATACCTGTATAAATGATAATGTGAACTGTATTTTTTAAAAGCTTATAATTAACTTCACTCGTGTGTATGTAAGTATGTATGTCCTGGAATCTTGCAATCAATATTTCATCCACTTCCACTAAAGCTATCGAGCTGAAATTTGGCACACATATTTGGTTCCGATGACAATGCACGATTCAATAATTTTGTATTAATTTTTGTTTGTGCGCAAAGCAATATAAATATTTATTCTATTCTATCCATTACTCAAGCTAAGTGTGTTCATTTCAATAGAATTGACCTAGTAATTTTATGAATAATTATCAATCGGAAGTGACCCTGTCTGTTGCGCCAGGGGTCATGGGTTCGAATCCCACTCAGGACAAATATTCGTGTGACGAACAATTGTCTTTCTGTGTCTGGATGTTAATAATAATATTATCTATTTACTTATGTATTTAAAAATATCTATGTATGTATATCAGTCTCTGACACCCATATCACAGGCTCGCGACAACTTTGGGGTCAGATGGTCGTGTGAGAAAAAAAAAGTGGAGTATGCACTAGACCTCCCGCAGCTGCCCTCTTTAAATCATCCTTTCGTATTTAAGTTATAGATTCAGATGTGTTTACACAAAATTCTATCCTTGCTCTATAACCCAGATAACCCAGACTCTTGAGACCTTAGCCAGCTAATTAAAAAATTTTCGGAGGAGCGGGGGATAATCTTATCTATTTAATACATTTAAAACACTGAAACATTAAATATTTAAACATTCCAGCCATAACCTGGCGGAACCCCGAAAATATAATTGAGCACAGCATCCCTAGACATTATTATGCTTTGATGTTATCGTGGATATCGTCTGCTCCTGTGCTTTGTTGCATCATAATCCCATGATTTGTTACAGTGTAATCAAGTTAAGATCAATTTAAAACGGATTAAGAGTAT
This sequence comes from Carterocephalus palaemon, assembly GCA_944567765.1. Taxonomy (NCBI): domain Eukaryota; kingdom Metazoa; phylum Arthropoda; class Insecta; order Lepidoptera; family Hesperiidae; genus Carterocephalus; species Carterocephalus palaemon. Next base: position 6,090,649 of record OX155637.1, on the reverse strand, counting down.
CATACCATTAGTTTTTGTATGTGCGCTTCATGTCAAAGACATAACAGAAGAACTAACATTATTTAACTTACTAAAAAAAGTAACAAACTTGTCTTTGGAGATCAAAATGTTAACAGACGAAAATCAGTGTTTGTTTACATCACACCCGTTGAGATAGGCAACTATTCGTCTGTCTGCGACTTCTCACGAAGTATATCCGATGTGTTACCATTACTGCCCCAGACACGAAGAAAATGAGCTTATGAAAATTCAATACGCATTCTTACAGATAATATGAAAGAGCTGAGTAGTGTTTGGAAAATAGAAGAGACATTTTGTAGCCTACACATACGACTCCTTATAAAGGATACGTCAATATGTGCATATGGGTGTAAATGTGAGACTTCTACCATCAAAGCTATCTGTTTGAGCATTTAAATATTTTAAGTGTCCCATACTGTCCCTTAAGCCATAAAATTGAACATTAAAAAAAATACAATAGATGATGTTACAGATACTAATAACCTACCATATTACTTTTTATTCAATGATTGACATCGATCTGCTACTCATAAACATTTGAACATTTAAAGAGATCTCGTGAATAGGTCTCGTGAAAGAGTTTGGTGATTAAATATTTAGGAAAAAAATATTAAAAGTATTTCAACGACAAAGTCAAGAAATGTTGTAAGAATTAAGCTGAGTTTGATCTTGAAAAATAGATTACATTTGATTTTCAGATTGAGACGTTGAAACTGAATTTGTTTAAAATTTTGCCGACTGCAGGAGAGGATAATGTTCAACGTGTTTCGCTCTGTTTCTGTAAACATAAAGGATTTAGGGCGCAGATTTCAATTTGAGGAATGACGAATAAACTACCTCGTTTAAGTGTGTCGTGGAGTTTAAAAAAGGATTAAACAGTAAGAACCGAGACCGGTCGAAACAACTTTCTTTCAATAAAATCAGCAACGCCTTGGAAGGTGTATTAAATTTGATGTGATCTCGAAAATACATTTGTAGTTAGTACCTACATACAATTTACCTTTTCATTATTTCCACTGTGGATTTCAAAGTCACCGTTTCTTTGAAAATGAATTTCCTGCCTGCTACTTAACTTACACCATGTTAAATTACGTTAATTCATTGTTAGGTAAGGTATTAATAATGACCTCAGTGAAGTTGTCTTCCTTTTAATTCAGAATTTAGATCAGTTCTCAGGCTTGTTATCCTATGATTGGGTGAAAGGAATATTAAAAAATGGGTGATATTTTATTATATATTCATGAATTTATTGATTTTAGAACTAATAATATGTATGATCAGTTCACCGTTCTCCCTAAGTCATAGCCATATTATGTTACCGGCAATCTGTATAATACGTGATTCTATACAATACCTAGGCAAAGTATAGAATACCTAAAACTAAAAGAAGTTTATATATATGTATATAAAATATTATTTACGAATTCTATAGGTGAAATTCATACTATTTTTTCAAAAATATTCAGGTAAAATTGCACATGAAAATTTAGATTTATAGGGGCCGCCTGAGCCTCCTCTGCCTTTCTTCCGTGGATTTCTATGTAATTTTCAGTTTTTAACTCCGGTTTTTTACGTGTTTTAAGAACCATTGAGGTTAGGGTTTATTTTGCCAAAAACAGGACACCGCCGAGAATCGAGAGTAGTAGGTACCTATCGCTGTAATCAGCGTAGTATTGTAGTAGCTTCATTTTTACAATCATGTTCATTATATTTCTAACATTACCTGGACGCTCCAGGTATTTTATAAATTGCCTAGGTGTTGTGTATAATACCTGAATCACACAGATTGCTCGTAACAGATACACATAAAACTTATAACTTGAATCTAGAGATTACAGACATCTGTTTTTTAAATCAAACCATTAAAATTGTGCAGCCCAGACAATAAGATCGACAATACACTCATACACACAAATGTTATCAAACATTTGTACAAATCTTCACATGTGAAAACTTTACTTTATTTTGCTATCTGCGTTTTGGACGGAGAGCTGGCACCAATTTTTCGGTAGGTATTTGAGGCAAGCTGAAAACTTGTCATATACCTCTCCTATTATACCCCAACACGGAAATGCAGACCTGGCTGGTGAGTAGCGGGGCTAAATCAACCCCTGAATTTAAAAAAAAAATAAAAATTTATTTCCAAAAATGTATTTGAGGCAATATGTAATTTTTATAAGTTGTAGTCCAATGTTTACAGAATATAAAAAAGAATAAGCCAGACGATTTAGTTGGGGTTTTAATATTGCCAGATACGTACAAAAATATTTTGAAAAAAATATAAAAAATGTATTTGAGGCAACTTGAAATTTTATCAGGGTATTATTTATAATTAAAAAATAAGATTCTCAAAAAGACAGATCATTTTGGTGGGGCTTTGTACCTGCCAGGTGATCTAACAAATTATGTATAGGTGCGAGTGCGTAGCGCTATGGACAAGCTGTAGAATGAGAGAGAGCGTTTATCGGCAGCCGTCTGCGTTCTTGCTGCTGCTGCGACCCATAGACAGGCCCGTTGGCGCAATCGGTAGTGACCCTGTCTGTTGCGCCAAAGGTCGTGGGTTCGAATCCCACTCAGGACAAATATTCGTGTGACGAACACTTGTATTTGTTCTGTGTCTGGATGTCAATAATATTATCTATTTAAGTATGTATTTAAAAATATCTATGTATGTATATCAGTCTCTGACACCCATAACACAGGCTCGCGCCTACTTTGGGGTCAGATGGCCGTGTGTGAGAATGTCCAAGATATTTATTTATTTATTTATAGACGTCCCACTGCTGGGCACGGGTCTCCCCCACAGACGCAGCTGCGGGAGGTCTAGAGCACTCTCCACCACGCTGCTCTAATGCGGATTGGTGGAGGGGTTAGTGGCCAACCCGGTTTCGAATGTTCTCAAGCCACTCGAAGGTCTTCGACAAGGCTTAACGACGGTTTCCAACATTGAAAACAACCGGGACCGACGGCTTTACGTGCCCTCCGAAGCACGGTAGCGTCCATGAAATTTTGCCACTAGCGGTCATCCATCCACAAACCGACCGCGCCCGTCGTTGCTTAACTCTTTGGATCACATTGAATCGACCCGAGCCATTGGGCTATGGACGCTACATTGGGCTATGGACGCTACATTGGGCTATGGACGCTACAGGGTATTATTTATAATTAAAAAAATAAGATTCTCAAAAAGACAGATCATTTTGGTGGGGTCGGTTTGTGGATGGGTGACCGCTAGTGGCAAAATTTCATGGACGCTACCGTGCTTCGGAGGGCACGTAAAGCCGTCGGTCCCGGTTGTTTTCAATGTTGGAAACCGTCGTTAAGCCTTGTCGAAGACCTTCGGGTGGCTTGAGAACATTCGACACCGGGTTGGCCACTAACCCCTCCACCAATCCGCATTAGAGCAGCGTGGTGGAGAGTGCTCCGAGACCTCCCGCAGCTGCGTCTGTGGGGGAGACCCGTGCCCAGCAGTGGGACGTCTATGGGTCGCAGCAGCAGCAAGAACGCAGACAGCTGCCGATAAACGCTCTCTCTCATTCTACAGCTTGTCCATAGCGCTACGCACTCGCACCTATACATAATTTGTTAGATCACCTGGCAGGTACAAAGCCCCACCAAAATGATCTGTCTTTTTGAGAATCTTAATTTTTAATTATAAATAATACCCTGATAAAATTTCAAGTTGCCTCAAATACATTTTTTATATTTTTTTCAAAATATTTTTGGACGTATCTGGCAATATTAAAACCCCAACTAAATCGTCTGGCTTATTTTTTTTTACATTCTGTAAACATTGGACTACAACTTATAAAAATTACATATTGCCTCAAATACATTTTTGGAAATAAATTTTTTAAATTTTTTAAAATTCAGGGGTTGATTTAGCCCCGCTACTCACCAGCCAGGTCTGCATTTCCGTGTTGGGGTATAATAGGAGAGGTATATGACAAGTTTTCAGCTTGCCTCAAATACCTACCGCAAAATTGGTGCCAGCTCTTGGACCATTTGAACTGGTTCGTAGGTTTCGGTTTCAGTAACGAAATGAAAATTAAAGATGATTGAATTAGTCCAAAAGACAATGAGTGAATGAGAAATAAAAACAAGAAAGTTAAGGTGGGCGATTTATTGTTCCTATGAGTGTAGTAATTAAACTGGTTTTTTGACTAATTAGTGCTTAATTAGTCAAAAAACCAGTTTAATTACTTGCAAATGATTTAATTTGATTTTATAATAATATCCTGTCCTATAAAACTGGCACCGACAAGAACCGGGTACACGGTTCTGCCCGTGTCCGGAACCAAAATACCCGGTTCCTGAATAAGATACGGTTTTGCAAGGTATTTTAATTCTCAATCAGACTTCAATCAACCCTGTATTTAAAGTGAAAAGTGATAAATAACATGCCATCGTAACCAAGTGATTATATTATAAGCTATCGGACGCCTGCAGCTATGCTCGCGTAGAATTAGACACAATAATATAAGTAAAACTACCGATCGAATAATGTCTTTCGAACTTTGTAAGGAAACCACCGCGATAAAAAGTACCTGTACCTATATCCAATAATACTATTCATTCAACTGTTAACATTGAAAGCAATACTATATCCTATCCGCAAAGATAGGATAACTTATTGTTTCTGGAAGCCTTGAGGAGGCAGAATCGACCGAAACTAGCACTCGGTGCTGAGTCATAGGCAAGAGTAGCGTATTGGAAAACGCTTTTCGTTTGTGCAGATAAACTCCTAACATAACGTAAAATCAAGCCGGTATTTCCCCGAAGTAGTAAACTGTAGTAAACCCACTTTTACCAGTTATGTTTACGTCCCATTTAATAGTAAAAGGTATATGTGGTGAGCCTTTTGCCATGCACCGGGCACAAATTCGGACTCCAAGCCACAACTGGGAATTTCAAATTATAACTGCAGTTCAATATTAGGCAGTACCATAGCTTTAAAAAAAAAACAACATCTTTTGCCTAATAGCCGTGTGGAACAGCTTCATTTCACCGCGCTTCTCAAGTCACCTGCCTGTCGCGAGAGAGTCCTTTGTCATTCCTCCTCGTCCCAGCAAATGTATACCTACCCGCGTTTCAACTAGGGACGTAGTGGAGCTATCCGAAACAAAATTTAACGGATATACCAAACAGAACTGTGACAGTGAATTGGGCAATGATGATAAAATAGGGGCAAAAAAAACCCTGTGAACGAATTGATTTTAAATTGATTACAAAAACATTTCTCGTCATTTAGATACGAAAGCTAAAGGTGACAAAGTAAAAAAATATTTATATGTTAGATCACTCCTTCCACTTCGTTTACCTATAGCGTAACCGTTAGGTAGGTATGATATGACTTTCGGAAAATTAAACTCCATTGTTATTTGTATCGATAACACATATGAAATCCTATCCCCCCAAGCCTGTTTGTTTGCACTGGGAGTTTGCACTAGTTCCGTTAGATTTAATATTTGATATGGAATGCATTTTTAGAGGTTAAAAGAAATTTGTTTATTTTTATTAACATACTTTTATTAGGTCCACTTGTATGTAACTCACAATGTAAGGGAATCTTTGAGAGCTAATTTAACCATCTTCCAAGGATCGTAGCGTAATGAAAATTGGCAGCTGTATGTACTTCTGAAATGTATTCAATAATATGGTACTGTCGAGCTGATCTGATGATGGAGCCGGAAGATATTAGCTACTTTAAAGTGGAATCTTTGAGAGCTAATTTAACCATCTTCCAAGGATCGTAGCGTAATGAAAATTGGCAGCTGTATGTACTTCTGAAATGTATTCAATAATATGGTACTGTCGAGCTGATCTGATGATGGAGCCGGAAGATATTAACTGGAACTTCATGATGGAATAAGGTATCATAGTCGTGTTTGCACTTGTGGTAAGGTCTTGTAATGAACTTTGACCACGATTAGGTTTCAAGGTCTGATGATGAAGCCGGAAGATATTAACTGGAACTTCATGATGGAATATCGTATCATAGTCATGTTTGCACTTGTGGTAAAGTCTTGTAATGAAATTTGACCACGATTAGGTTTCAAGGTCTGATGATGAAGCCGGAAGATGGGCACTGGAATTCCATGATGGAATATCGTATCATAGTCGTGTTTGCACTTGTGGTAAAGTCTTGTAATGAACTTTGACCACGATTAGGTTTCAAGGTCTCATGATTTCTTTTTTAGTTGGATTTTTTATAAAAGTGTGTTTTTTTAGTTTTTTTAAACTATTAATTATTATCCATTAGCCGTACAAATTCCACTGCTGGCCATAGGTCTCAAAAACCTCCAAGGTTTTCTAAATCGCCGCCACTTCTTCCGATCCTGTGCCCTAACAATAATCCCACTGTATTTTTCAGGCTATTAACAAGTACTCCAGTCGTCCTCTCCTCTTGAGAACTATTCTCACCGATCGGTTATCAGGGGGCTTAGACAAGGCAACAATTTAAAAACGATACGAAGTTAGGTAATTATAAAATGTATGATCTCAGTGTATGGGATTGATATATGCCGTCGCTAGATCACGTGGTAAGTTGTTATCGTTATGCAAGTTGGTAAAATAAATTTATTTCGCAACGAAACGATGAAGAAGCGAATAGTTTGGATGATTATAGCTTTAACTGTAACCCATAAACGTCCCACTGCTGGGCTCAGAACTCTCCCACAGAGAAATCTGCTGGAGGTCTAGAGCATACTCCACCATGCAGCTCCAATGTGGTTTGAACGATTACTTCCGAACGATTACTACAAATGAGTAGTGAAACGGAACATTTGATAATTTTCTCCTTCGCTTCGATATCGATTCATCAACACGATGACGAACCGAACGCTGTGACGGTATCGATAACGAAGCGATATGGGCGATGTCATTTGTCAGCTGGTTTGTGCTTGTAATAATACTAGTGTTTAAAATGAAGGCACTGCGTTTGGTAAGGCGCCAATGTCTCAAAAGAAATTAGACTTGCTTGATTTTTTTGCTGACATCTGAGACGATGTCGCATTTAGATATCGTATCACTACAAAGCGATTGCCACTTGTCTAAGCCTAGTAGGATGACACTAAATTGTGACGTTTGGTTTCGATACCATAGCCAATATTTTAATTTTTTAACAATAAAACAATTTGACACAACGATCGATACATTAATGTTGCACTGGTTATAAATTATTTTAGTTATCTCAGAAACGAAGAATTTTGATATTATATTGCTACAAAGCGACTGAAACATGTCTAAGCGACGTAGCTGATGTTATAATGATGGAAATGCATTATTGAAAGGAAGTTGAAAGGTGCACTTACGTTGTATGTAGAGCATAATTTAATAGAGTTTGTGTTTGTCCATGATAATATCTTTGATACTCCTAAGCCATTGTCATTTTTACGGGCCAATTGGCGCAATCGGTAGTGACCGTACCTGTTACGCCAGGGGTCGTGGGTTCGAATCCCACTTAGGACAAACATTCGTGTGACGAACACTTGTGTTTGTTCTATGTCTGGATGTTAATAATTATTGTCTATTTACGTATGTATTTAAAAAATATATATGTATGTGTATGTATTTATTTATTTATTATTTGCTCGTAGTATAATAAAACTCTGCATTTAAATTGGAAAATGGCCTGATTATCTGCGCTGAGAATTGAAGCTCAGGACCATGTGGAATTGCGCCAATTAGAGGGAAGTTACTCGTACTCGTGTATTCAGGAGTGAATTTCCAAAGGCTAACGGGAGAATCAATATTGTAGACAACAGAAACTAACGTGGAAGACAGTATGGAAAGTTTTTTACATAAACAAAAGACGCATAAATTGGATGAATTATTATTTAGGAGGTTCCTAAAGAGTAAAAATTGTAAATAAAAAGCTCCAAGAGTTCTGAATTATTAAGTTAGGTAATCCTATGTGCACCTATGATCCGGCTCCCGATCATGATTAACTATGTAAATTATCGTATGAACAGCCATATGAACAAATTCTTTATATGCACGAAATACAGTAGGATAATTAAAATTGTACCTAAAATCTTGTGATCATAATGAACTATTTATTTTATTTATTTATTTATTTATGGGAAACTTACAGCTGAATGAAATACATTTGCAAATACAATATAGATACATGAAGGATTAATGTTTACCATCTCATCATAAATGTGCAAGCAATGCAAAAATTAATGTGGCCAGAGGCCAAATATGGTAACTGGATATATAAATACAGATAGTACCTAAGTACTGACCGTTGGGTCAGTACTTAGGTACTCGTCCTCGCTGAAGTCGAACACCGTCGTATTGACAAGCGGCTGATACCGACGCTGCAGCGCTGTAGCAAAAACCGCTCAGCACGTGTCAATGAGTGAGTATCAAACAGTCAATTCTGCTTCTCGACAAACGAATCTCAACCGAATCAATAATATTTCATATTTTTTGATATCAACAATATTTACTGAACGAAAAATTATCGTAGAACGAATCTACTCTGTGCAATCAACCGACAATGGAGTATTCTTACGATGATAAATCAAAACGAACGCTACTTAAATTTCATCGAGACCGCATTACCCTTCTACTTAACGATGCTTATGAATGTGATGATGAATCGTTTTAAAAATGCCCTAATTGATTGGTAACGTTTTTTGACACTAATTTAGAATAGAATCAATTTGATATCTATTTAAGTATGATAATTTTTGTCTAACCAACAATCTTTATTTAAAGATTTTTATTTATTCATTTTCTATTTCATGCGGGCGGAATGTAGTAAATAATAATAATAGGACTTGCTTACTTAATAATAACTGAGTTCGTTATGATTAAGTAAGCAGCCTCTTTGCTAAATAGCAAGTATAAATACAATTTTAAACAGTTTAAAACATCGTTCACATTAATTTATATGTAATTTAATCCGATTTCAAACTAATCCGACGTTTTGAATAGTGCCAAAATCACGTTCAACGATTCCGTTACACACATACGTAGATACCTATATAAAAGCGTTGTTCGGGAACATGCCTTCGAGCGGCGAGGCTCAGCGATTGTGCGTTTTGCGTGTTAATAAAATTGATAATTTAAGTTTTAAGACTAAAACCATAATTATGTTCCATCGATGCTGTCATAAATTAGGGCGTCACGTTTATAACGCTTCATCAACACCGTTCATACGGTGCATGTTGTACAAGGTTGTACATCAATAGATTCTAGAGTGTCGCAGCGCCAAATCCGCTATAAGTCCTCTCCCTAATGCTGCCGAGATACTTCAAGGACCATCATTTGACATCGCCGCGCCCTGCCGTGAAGCTTAATACAAGTAGCTACAGGTAATGGAAATATGACAGATGAAACTTTAAAAAACAATAAACTTGCATGGTGAATCATTAATTCTCCTAATGAAGTATAGTAAGTTGGGGTATATTTATCTTACCCCGAGTAACCTGTTTGTCATAAGCCCAATTAAACATTTTCAGGTTCCATTTTGTGTTACATCTATATTAAAGGAGTTGGATAACTTTACGTTAAAATGATGTAATTTCCTTCGGTTAATCAACTGTGATTGTAACTAAATGTAGAAAATACATTTTAAATTAATCAATTCTGGCTTGTGAAATTTAGTTAAAACTTTCATGTGGTTGTAGTGGGTATCTAAGTATCTATGATGGAGGGCGGCTTGAGTCAACCAGGCTCATTAAAAGTTGAGAGCGCGAGAGTTAATGACGTCGTTTTGCGTAACATTATTGACCGACAGAATGGTAGTGAACCATTCTGCCAAACAATAACATGATTACGGAGGATAAGTAGATTAAATTAAATTAAACCGTTTTATTTCCTCTACCGTTACGTTACAGCCGGTGACATTTTACACACTTAACATAGAAAAGTTATTGGTGCGTGCTGCTTTGATTTCAATTCATACCCCTCGAATGAGAGGCGAACTCAATAGCTTCTGGGCCAGTAGTGATCAGTATTTTTTACTGCAGAATTATCTGTTCGCTTAGCGTTGACTTCACGTCGGCTAATTTCACAACTTCACAGTTAAATCCTATCGCTCTGTGGCTAAATATGCCCCCTTCAAAGAGTGGTTAGTACTATGTCTTAAGTTAAATTAAGTGTGTCAGTTGAAAATATTTTAAAGATGGCTAAGGTAAACTGATAGTAGTAATTTTTATTTCGTTATAATGTGATGCTGCTGTACATGCTCAACGAATGTCAAAAATATCGATGCTACTAATTAACTAATAAATGATTATACTCGTACTTTATTAGAATGAAAAGTAGGTATCTACTTTTGCTTATCAACAAATTTTTACAGGTTTCCTCACATGTCACTTGCTATAACGATGAAGGACACATCGTGAGGAAACCAAAACTTCCAGTACGAGTTGCAAATGAAGCGTTTTTGTCCTATGTTTTGGACCTATCCCAAGTGTTTCCAGTTGAATTAATAAAATTATTTTTGTAGCCTGATTACGTTCCTTGTCATTAAGTTCGGAGGCCAACTGGTTATTTCTTTGAAGCTTCGACTGGTAATTTCTCTGAAGAGGAAAATTTGATCTGTCGCCGATGGCGATGATATGAAACGAAGCATTGTAATTTCTAATAACACGCGAGCGAAGGCGTCTACTAGTAACAAATAAAATCTATGAGTAAATCTTTTCCGACTCTATATAATTCATCGACTACAGCTTTTCGCAGGGGCTGGGAGCTTGGGAGTAATAGCTCATGAAATGTATGTAACCAAGCCAGGATTCTACTCTACCGACTGTCAAAAAGGAAATACGTACCTATAGCTTTGAAACTCGTTGTAAATGATCCCCGTAATCCCTTTTTGACTGTTTCAGATACAAAAGTCATTTTTTTGTAAAGGAAGAGGGCTCGATACGAGAGGCCATTGTCTCGACTGCTTAAACGCAAAATGCCGTTTTAATCTAGAGTTGCCAAAAAGCTGAGATCTGTTTCAATTTGACTGTTAAATTAACGGTTATAAAATTACGATGATAATTTACGATTAACAAACTTCATCTTGGAAAGAAATTTCCAAGATGAAGTTTGTTAGATGTAAAACTATGTAATAAAATTGAGTGTGCCTTGTTTTAGATCTAATTTATAAAGTTAAATCAGTGCTTTAAGATAATTTACAAAAGGTAAATGTTCGATGAGGAGAGGAATTCAGGAAAGGCCTATGTCCAGCAGTGGACCAATAAAAGCTGATGATGATGATGATGATGAAATGTTCGATTGAAATTTGATGGATTTAGAGTAAGCTTAAGATTCATTTACTTTTCATTATATGGTATTTTTATATACGCGCTTCATGAACGCCATACTAGCTTGGTCCAAGAACAATTTAATAATTTTATACAGGTACATTATTATTAAAGTTGAAGTGCAGCTGGAGATACTTTGTACCAATGGTTCTTATCGTTCAAGCAGTAATTTTTTTATATTAAGGATGTTTTGTTTAATGTAACATTTCAATTTATTTTCTGAGATACATAGGTACCTACAGGTAATATTTTCAGGTATTTTATTGTAAAAGCGAAGATATATATACGCATAAATGATTTTTTTGCTTTACTTAGCTTAGAGCTCAATCTACTACTAGGTACTACATCTACTACCTACAATCAATTTATGTTTATTTAATGTATTAAAGTTATGTACATTATTTTACTTTAGAAACAAATTATAATTTATGCGTACATACGTTAAATTATCATAAATATATTGACATGCTACAGTTATAATATGTATTTATAGACTTTTAATGCCTCGTTTTTGTAAAACAAAGACAGCGTAAGCAGCAAAACTTACTTAGTTTACTGGACAAAATACATCAATTATTAATTATTACACGGCATATAATAAAACACTAACGTTTCGTGAAATGAAAAGTACATACATTGGTAAGTTCATTGACAACACGTCACATGTAAAAACACGTGTACTAAAGCCCTTATGATATTACTATTATGAATATGTTCAGGGCTTTGTTATGAAAAACATGTTCATAGTAAAAGCGAATAATCCGCTCAGCTGGCCGCCGATCCGTTAAAGAGTTACGGGCTGCGCTTGGAAAACATAAAGGCAGGCATTTCAGTACACCCTCCATCCCCATCATATTACATACTTATCCACTCCCATAAATAGATTCGCAAATTAACTTAGACTTACGATATAATGATGAAGATGGTGGATTTTAAGTGGATATCTAACGAACTTTTTACATAGGAAAGTACATTTAATAGATAGTAAGTAGGTGCTACCCGTGAGATCCGTGCAAAGCAACTAATTACTACCTAATTTAATTTCAATTGACCAAAGTTTACATAAGGTATCGCTACGACCCATAGACGTCCCACAGCTGGGCACGGGTCTACCCCACAGACACAGATGCGCTCCAATGTGGATTGGTGGAGTTACATAAGGTATATATGCGTAATTATGTGAATAATAATGTCTCTGATAATTTAATAGATTATAATAAGACGAGGATTTAATACGAGAAGTCCATTTTTAGTGTTCCGAAGTCAAGGAATGAAAATCTAAAAAACCCTATAACCCTACCTGTGCAATCTGTTTGTCGCTCAGAGCTCTGTCTCTTAAACAGAAATAAAGTTGGATCCCAAAGGGGATTCTCACACGAAAAAACAAACATAAAAAATAGGGTTTTTATAGGTCTTTCTTCGATTTTCAATAGCTTATGAACCGTTATAATGTTACAAATATTTCTATTAACTGGCCATATTTACTGTTTTGAGGCGATTTAATTTTCACATTCACAATGAGCTCTGTTTTTCGAATGAACATGTATTTTGCTAATTAGCCAAACTAGCATTTACAGCAACATCAAATAGTTTTTTTGTATTGCACATCAACACACATTGCAGATTGCACACAGTTTGTTGAACTTATACCTAGATACTTTTGTAGATAATAATAATGATGAGCAGATTATTCTTCAAATATACTTTCTGAAATGGTCCTAGTGGTCTTTGCAAGGTCACCAAACAGTATGACATGTTTTGTAGGTCCTATTTTAATAATAATGATTAGTTTGCTAGCTTATAAAGCTTCAAAAGCAGCTTTCGTACGGTGGTTCGGAACGCTAAGTGTGCGACTCCAATAAATTTCCTATCTAAAAGATATTTTTGAAATCGGATATAACGACCACGAAAATAAAAATAGGACAAGTTCCCGTTCTGTTACATAAATTCATAAGTTAATGGCATGTCCATGTCGCCTGCAGCCTGGACCCTGAATTGTCTTCCATTGTTATTCAACGGAGAAGACTTAGGATCAGAGTTCAACGAATTTGACCCTTTGTGGTGATGCCTTTTTGCAAGTCTGATTCGTTTGTATACTTGTTTTGTTTAAATAAATAATATCCATGAATAGTACCTATGAAGCTTATTATAATATTTTCATTTTATTTAAACTTAATACGAAAACAGCGCATTAAAATTACTCGTTAAAACAAACCAAATGAGCCCAAACTATTATCTTACTACTGATAGAAAAGTACCTCCAATGACTTCTTTAGAAAATGCAAATAATGACACAATAAACATTAATGCGTTTTATGTCAACTCGAACGTCAGGGACTGTTTTAAAAAAAAACAACTGTTCAGCTCGCTCGCTCGCAGTCGTTAACTAAATAAGAAGAATTTTTATTTGATGAACAGCCCGTCTCAGCCGTCGTCAGTAGTCTACTTAGAAGTATGTGAGTACCACATCAATAATCCTTCATCAGATCAGCTTCATTGAATCAAATAGCGTCTTACACCACATGATACAATTATCTATGTCAATGGTTTGACTTGCATGATTTGTCCCAAACTAAAAACAATGTTGGTAAAAAACTTGTTAAAAATAGCCAACGCAATATGACAAATTTATTATCCTACAACAGAATAAGAAATGATAAGACGATTGTTTGTCTCGGCAAAGCTTTAAGTTCCAAAGTTTGTGATCGGTTAAAACCAAAAGGCTATCCAGCCAGTCCAGGGATCCATCAATGTGTCCGCTTCGTGTTAACAGAGCAACGGTCAGCTAAGAGGGGTTTCTTGTCAGCGGCCGCGTTTTCCGTTCGCCGTCATCCAGTTCATATTGAGATTGATGTTACAAACGCGCCGGGCGCCTAGCCCAACGGAATACTAAGAGGGGAAAGAAGCCATTCTTCGCTCAATTAGCTCGCGATCTCGGGTTTGTCTCGAGCCCGAATATGACGCCCCCGACACTTCACCGCATACCAAATTAACGCCATATTTTTCATGTAAGCCCCTCTGATCAAAGTACTGCTCGAACGGGAAACTCGGAAACTGGGAAGCGGGATCTTTTGGGATAGATCGTTTAGGCTTTTTATTACATTCAAAGATTAATTTATACGATCATTGATACAATTATTTCCCATGGATTAGCAATTTTTTTTTTCTGATACCTAACAATGTTAGTCTATTATTATCTTTTTAAAGTATCATGTATCTATCTTTCCAGCTGTTAGCAAACAATTGAACTAAGTAACACGGGATATGCAGCAATCCCACTTTGCAGATATTCCGTTATTTGTTTGGCTCGTAACTAAATGACTGAAACAGTCTCTGCATATCGGACGGGCCACTCGCTATAACATCAAAAAATAAAATTGACTCAAGAAATGTTATAAAAATACGCTTTTACTAAATAAAGGAGATCTTCCCGTCCGACGAGGTTTATCCCATTCGCAAATATGGTGAAACTTAGACGATGTGAATTGTATTTAAAAATTGCTGTTAACCAATTCGTTTAATCCAATTCACGTCGTTTGAGATACATAAGAAAACCTAGTTTTGACTATCACTTTACTCCGAAAAGTGCATATCTTCGCTATCAGCTAATTTTTACTTAGACTAACTAATAAAGAGATCTACGTCAAAAGAGACGTCATGTTAAAAAATTTCAAAAACACATTCCATTCTTTTAGAAGTACATTCCAAATAAAATTTCAATTAGATGGATATACATTATATAGCCAGGAAGCAACTACAGTGACAGTTACTATTCAATTTGGCTAACCTACGAAGTGCCGACATCGTTAAATCTAATAATTGTCATGGGATGCCATGACAGTTATTAGATAGATCTACCGAGAACAATCTGGAAACCATGGAAACAATGCACCATTGCAGTTGAACTATTTCATTGAATTAATGTGTTCTAATATAATCATGGGATGCCATGACAATTATTAGATCTACCGAGAACAATCTGGAAACCATGGAAACAATGCACCATTGCAGTTGAACTATTTGATTGAATTAATTTGTTCTAATATAATCTTATTCATGCGGAATTATAATATGTTATATGAATATGCTTTTTGACTCATTAACAACCTGACTTGTGTGTGTGTAGTCTATATTTCACTAATATAAACAGGCGTAAATTTTTTTTGCCATGTCCTATCAATATTTTAATTATTTTAAGATTTTAGTTATTTCGATTTATTTCCCCTATGTAAAAAACTAATAATTTTACCATATCCATGCTAATATCGGTGGTAAATTAATGCTTACTATCTGTGACTGGTTTTTTTATATACCCGCTATATTTTTTATTATTTAACGCAATATTGTTCTTATAAATTGTTGTTATAATTATTGAACATAGCTCAAAATACCTGTACCAAAATTGCCGGTTTTCTATATGTTTTTGGGTTTATTAACAGACGTCAGCCTGTTGCAGACTATCCAACGATAACACCACTTAAAAGATCAATATGGACCGCCCGACAAAATACAGCTTCCTCCCTAGAATTACGAAACTATTAGCCCGCTATTGGTTAAGCCACAGATGAAAGCAATGATTTACCACCGATGTTAGTAAGGACATGGCAAAATTATTCGTTTTTTACTAAGAAACCCCACAGACGCAATCAAAATAACTAAAATCTTAAAATAATTAAAATTAAAATATTGATAGGATATAGCAATGTTTTTTTAAAGTAGTGTACATAAATAAAGCATAAGTAAAGCAACTAATTAATTATTTCAAACATTTCAGGCCTTTCTTGCAGCAGTAAGTTAGTAAAAACAGTTGTTGTTTCAAGGTTTACGAATAGCTTTCAGAAAAGGCGTCAACGAGTGAGGTACCAAACAATAGGGATACAGCTGAGCGAAGCGACTTCTTTATACTATGGTTATGCGTTACTCCACTATAGGCATGAGATTAATATTTTATGCGAAATAAAACTCGCAGTAAAAAAACCGTTTAATAAAGAGCAAGGAAGTTTTTATTAATAATAAATAAATAGAAATTATTATAGCTTTAATTATTGACTACTTTAAAAGTTTATAAATCCTCCTTCAAATTAATATCGAATTAATACTAAATAATAAAATAAAAGCTAATAAAATAGTAAATTAATAAAATAACAATGGACAGACTGGGCTCGTCCGGGATTTGAACCCGGGACCTCTCGCACCCAAAGCGAGAATCATACCCCTAGACCAACGAGCCGATTAATAGAACGTGTAATATTACAATTGCTTACCTAGAACATCGGAGTAGGCAGTTCTAGTAGATAGAATTCCAATGATTTCAAATTTTTTGTATAAGACAGCACTTGTCGCAAAACACATATGGGATGGTACCTAAGTACATTTTAATGATTTTTTTAATATAATTTTGATAAGACACACAAATGTCTAAATCACACGAAGTGTCAACATAATTATCTATTTGAAACATTAAAAACAAAATACGATGAATTCAAAGAACTGTGTCAAGGAGTTAGAACAAGTGCATTTCTGATTTAACTATCTTATGGGACTTCACTTTACCAAGACTTTACAAAGGTGACCGTGACCCATCGCTGAAGAAGCTCCGTGAGGCACAATATAGCTAAGTAAAGGCCTATGATACCTACGAGGCACTTGACTTCTGCAATTCAGACAGCTGGTGTAAGGTTACTTATAATCCCAGCGTCTCCCGGTGCTATTTGAATACAACATACGAGTTGGTACGCAGGTTAGATGGTTGCACGTGGATTTACACAAAAGTAACAACAACAAATTATTAACAACTATTAATTAATTATTACTTAATTAGATATTACAACATCTTATATCCATTAACCCTAAGGATCACGCAATTAAATTTTGTTGACATACCGCATAGGTACTTAATATAGGTAAAATAATTAATAATATATCCGTACCTACATATCCTAATTTAATAGTTTATATTACATATTTCTGAAAACTGTTATTGGAGATATTTTAATACAAAAGTAAAACGGACAAGTGGGAACTACGGGTTTACTTTACACGTCCTTTTGCACAACAAACAAGAACCTTTATCTATAGATGATTTTATTTAACTTGCTGCAGTTCATATCGCGAATGGAACACTTAAGAGATTTTAGGACTAATGAGTCGAGGTCGTTCTAACCATGTACCTAGTGCAGATGATAATATTATTGCCATAGAGTAAGGTCCATTGCAGATAAATTCTAGCAGTTGGGACTAGTAAAACTATATCATTGCAGTAGGAACCCAGTGAGTCAATTGAACACAAAGATTAACGACTCATGCAATTTAGTCCACTTCATCTTTATCGCGATTTATGGACTATTCATGATGGTAATGTAGTTACTGTTGTTTTAAATGACCTATTAAATTGTCTCGTCTGGATAGTGCTTTATCTTTGGGAAAGGGTTTTATCAGTAGGATATAGGGCAAGATATAGTTATCAGTTTGTGTAGTTAAGTAAAGTAAAACTTACTAAATGTTGATTTACCAACTCCAGTCCAGTAGGCAGAGGTGTGTGTAGGTAGGTACACCCACTTTTCACGAGATATGTTTAGGTCCCATGTAATGGTTGTTAGTATTATGAACACTTAATTGTTTTTCAAACATAATGAATTTGTAAGTCTGCTGACTGTAGCAGTAAGATTTTAGCACATAATAGAAAAAAAAATGCCACATACATACTATGTGGTTATCTAAATCTATACGTACCTACTAATAAAACTTAAGAGGAAATTTTTCTGTACCTTGAATATGTTTTGAAAATTTCAATTCAGGGGCATTATAATAACGAGTTAGAACCCGAAAATGTATCTGTCTGTCTATCTGGTGGACGTATTTAGATGAAACTTGGTAAAGTTATTACTCATATTCCGGGTTATCATTTAGGCTAATTCGCTGCGACCCATAGACGTCCCACTGCTGGGCACGGGTCTCCCCCACAGACACTGCTGCGGGAGGTCTAGAGCATACTCCACCACGCTGCTCCAATGCGGATTGGTGGAGGGGTTAGTGGCCAACCCAGTGTCGAATGTTCTTAAACCACCCGAAGGTCTTCGACAAGGCTTGACGATTGTTTCCACCATTGAAAACAACCGGGACCGACGGCTTTACGTGCCCTCCGAAGCACGGTAGCGTCCATGAAATTTTGCCACTAGCGGTCACCCATCCACAAACCGACCGCGCCCGTCGTTGCTTAACACTTTCGATCACATTGAATCGAAGCGAGCCATTGGGCTATGGACGCTAACAGGCTAATTAAATTCCCATATATAAAGTAAGTATTAAAAAAGGGATGAAATTTCTAAAGTGTAATAGTTTAGACATCTCGACGTTATACACAGACGTTTTTATTATTACATAATATTTTATTTAAGTTTGAACGTATCCTTCTCCACTGCTACTCCATAATAACTTTAATTCAGTCTCATTTCAACTTATTATTTTAAACAAGGGGAAAAACTCTTGTTAAATATACGTACATTTATATAATGTTACGCACTGCCAAATAGTAAGAAGCATTATCTACCTACTTTAATTACTAGTTTTATTAATTTAATATTTTATTGACTGTGTGTTAATGAGAACACATTTATTATAAATCATTTATTTATTTTATAGACTTATATTCATTATTTTAATTGTTAAATTATTGTTAGATGATCTTTGATAAGACTTTGTACTGACTGAGATTTTCCCAATATAAGCGTATGTTTCGAGTGGGCGGATCATTGTAAAACCTAGACGAGAAAGGGGTTGCTCTGCCCAAGTACATATACCAGCGTTGAACAGTTATTTAATTTCAGCCATACATCCTATCGTTTTTAATAATAAGTATGGCCTTGATAAAACAAACAATTTGATAGTCGCTTGCAGTTGTCGTAGGTATGCGTCGAACTTTTTTTTTTTTTTTTTTATCGTGGGGAAATCCTCATGGATATCTCTCCGCATCGGTCGGATCGGATATGTCGGACTCCTACCGACTAAAACCCCACGGTATCCCTCTCTGCACCATTCTGCCGGGATCACGGGTACGCTTTCGCATTCTTCCGCGATCCCGACGGCGTTGGTCATGTTCTAGACCCCTCCTCATATTTATAGCACCAGTAAGTAGCACGCGGGGATACCGCACGCGCCACCTCGAGGCCCTTTGCTGACGGGGATATCCCCCGAAATCCGCCGCCAAGGTCTCATTTATGGAGGTCGCAGGAGGGCTTGATAGGCCCTCCGTCGACCTCCTGGTCTCCTGCTGCGGGTTTGGGGGTTATTCCGCTCTCTCTCCCTCCTGGCAGCTTCCTTCTGCGCGATAACCGATTCGCAGAAGGCGAGAACGGCTTTCCACGATCTCTTGCTTTCAACCATGGCCTTAATCACAGTTGGCAGCGAGAGATCGGCCCCCACTACTGCAACGAGTTCTTGGCGCTGCTCCCTCCATGCTGGACACACCTCTAGTGTGTGTTGCGCCGTGTCCTCGATGCATCCACATTGGTGGCACTCCGTTGTTGCTTCGCTCCCAGCAATTTTGCACAGGTACTTCCCAAAGCACCCGTGGTTGGAAAGTACCTGCACTAACCGGAAGGTGAGCTGCCCATGCTTCCTCTCTAGCCAGCCTCCCAACACTGGTCGGATAGCCTCAGGTCGGATAACTCAAGTCGGTATGCGTCGAACTGCGCCAACCTGCGCCAACGCACTCCGAAATGAGTGATGACGAAATCGGCCCTTCAACTTCAGAAAGATTTGTGTAATGTAGTGATTTGTAAGCATACTTCAGACTCACCATCCATCTTATGTTAAGATAAAAAATTTGACTTTCAGTCTTTCACAGCTTGAGTTCTCTTAAACATTTGTTTTTAAATAGAAATGTCTACTATCATGTTTATGTAATATACTAACCAAACGTTCAAACTAAAAGTCTTTACAAGTTCGTCTGTTGGTTGAGAGTTGGTCGTCTAACGCAGGATTTCAATAACCTATCTACGGATAGATTTGGCTATCGAAGATAGAAATTTGACATAAGTTCCATATAAAATTTGTCGAATTTCTATCTCCAATAGCCAAATCTATCCGTAGATAGGTTATTGAAATCCAGCGTAAGAGGAAGAGGCAAGAAACCACGATTCCCTTCGCTGATCCTTAACACCAACGCCAGCATATATCTAATTACATTAGGACTATTCATTAAAATGCTAATAACACTTCAGTTCATGTTACATTTTATGCCTCTTATAGTACAGTAGATGATCTACTTACTAATACTTACAATACAGCGTTTTGCTGTCACTGCAACCATGACTCAGACGTTCCTGACCACTGAACGAGGCAACTCTCGTTCCGCGACGTTTCAAGTCGATTGCCAGGCGTTTACAGCTGCATTTAAACCAGTCCTAGCATAATCTTCATTGAAATTCAAACAGCAATTTAAACACGCAGAATGAAACTGGTTTCAACACAACAGCAGAACACAATATTTATAACTATGTATGTTCTCATTCACTTTTAGTTCCAAGAAGTTGTTTCGGGATACATAGATGCCTACGCGCGAAATAACTTTAACAAAATATACAATCTGATATCCCCGGTGTGTCTTGACGAAAAAAACTGTTTGCTCGTTGGATAAACTCAGGCATATTAGGCCAGTTAAACGGTGATGATAAGGCAAAGATAAGGTACCTACTCCCAAATTATTTTTTATGAGTTCTAGTGGGTTTTTGCATTTTGTGTTTTTTATTAGCATTTGAATTGCATAAAATTCGTGAAGGGGAAGGTATAGTACCTATCTTAGATTCTTTACCATACCTTACAGATACTTTATTATTTTATACTACTTTGATATTTTATTATTTTATTAAGATTTTGATAGTTTCATACTAGATAGTTATTATGCGAATTGCTGGATTCGTAGGTATTATTCAATTCTTCACATTCCTTGTACTTAAAAAGCAAATGTTTACTTTTCCGGCTTCGAGATTAATTTATGTATTTGCTATTAGATATTATTATTATGACACTCATGTGGGAAAGTATTTAATCCATGCCCAGTGTCTTACACATGCTCAGTGTCTTAAAATTTTCAATATATTCACGCCAGTCAACTATGTTGGGTACTCTTATGCTGGGAAGCTGGAAATTTCACCATCCTTGAAGTAATTTATGCAGAGTAGTCCGCACGCTAAAGGGCGCTGTATATCAATTGGTGTTCGCTACAATCCATTACATCGTATTAAATAACGAAATAAACTGCTTGGCTTGAGAACTCGGGACACATAATGTAGAAACGTCAAACAGCAATATAGGCGAATGTTAAAAATATGTTATTTATTAAAAAAAATCTAGACATAGTAGACATAAGTTTATTTTGACATAAATGTGAAACAATACAGTTTTAATTTTATATTATGTAAAATTAGCGATGCGGAAATGGGACGCCCTCAGCAAATGGCCGTGGCAAGCCCGCAGCCGCTGATTATTCTAGATCTAGAAGGTAGGGAGGAACTGATGGGTAGCAATGTTTAGGTAAATTTTTGTCTTATTTGAAAGCTAGTGCATGCCGTGGCTAAACCATTCTAGCCATCGGCGACTGATCTAGCCCTCCCTCTAAAAGACGAATAGAATATAACAGAATATGATTTTATTCTAGCATAGAGATTTTATCCCTAGGTTAAATGTTGGTGAAACGTAAAATGGGCTAACTCGCGAGTAATTAACAACTTATTCCGGGATTAAGATCTATACGACGTTGGTGAATTCTATTTTAATAGTAATCAATGAACCATTGCAATTCACACATTTACCTAACTGAGCCTTCTCCGTAGTCTAGTTTGTCTTATGTAATGTACGAAAGAGCAGTTGACGAATTACTCAATTTAATATTGGCGCCACTGGTAATTTATTTTGTGACCTAAATTTTAAGTGCTGTACATCTTATGGAGAGCTTAGTCATCAATATTTCACCAAGGAGACCATGTAAGTAATCGCTTCAACGATACAAGGTTTGCTGTCTGTTAGCAAGATTTATCGCCAATCTTTAAAGGAACGGTCAGAGCCATGTGGTCCCTCATATAGGTAGGTACTTACTTATCATAAGCATTTAACGCAATTGAAGATCAATACTATAATGTAATTGTAAACCATTAATCTCTTAAAGCCACGTCGCTCGACGGACTTATAACCGTTGGGTAAGAAAAGTCCTCGAGTGGAGACCGCGTCTCGGAAAACGAAGTAGGTATTGGCCGCCCTTCGATGAGGTGGAGTGATGACCTGAAGAAGACAGCGGGAAACCGTTGGATTCATAGGGCGCAGGATCGGGAGGAGTGGCGTCGATTGAGGGAGGCCTATGTCCAGCAGTGGACCCCAAAAGGCTGATGGATGGATGGATGGAATCTTTTAAAGCATCATAGCCCAATGGCACGCTCTGATCATGTTATCAACCGAGTTAAGCAACGGTCTGTATGTGAACGGGTGACATACAGACCGAGAGGAAAAATTTCATGACCTCTTCCATGCTTCCGAGTGTACGTTAAGACGTCGGTCCCGGTTTTGTACAATTGTAACACAATTTTTAAGCCATTTCGAAGACCTTAGGATGGCTTGAGCCAATGGCCATTAACACTATTCTTATGTATATTATAGCCTTTTTTTACTTTTTAAATCTAGAAAACCTCTTTGTGTTTCTAAGTTATCATAGTGCCTACACTCCCACCTCTTTATGATTTGCATCTTCCATAATTTCGCACTTTGCCCAGCGTCTTAACGAATAAATTATACGTGATACTTGGAAAACCATGTTTATCTAAAATACAAGGTCTCAGCTCTGACTTCACCAATTTTAATCGCGTGGCTTGTAAAAAAGTGTTACGTAAGCGCCAAAGTTATAAACAATTAGACACGTGTGACGTTTTGGTCTGATGCTGACTAGTAAAAACTCAATACGAAGCTTAACTTAGCAACTTTAATTAATATTCAATCCAAAATAAAATACATGCAGAAAGTTGTTATGAGAGAAATAATTCGATTACATGCTTGGTAAACATTTTTAGTAGTAGGTACATTCACTCACCAGTGACATTTATTTCAATATTTTTACTATAAGTAGATTTACTTACAGTTTTGCGCTACACAATATTTTAACTATTAGTTACTTGCATAAATTTTGGTTTGAAGCTAAATATTTAAAAACTATTTACGATGGTTTACTCATAGATATAATACTCTATCTATTGGTTTACTACAGTGGTTAAACTATGAGTTCGTTAGATAAACTGAGTTTCTGCAACCCTGGAACGGTTGCTGTTTATTTACGCTTAATATTGAACTTGACATTAAACCGAAATGATTTTTGAGATAGCAAAAGGAAGAGATAAGACGTGTATTTATAAACGTAACAGTTGATATATCTATTTGGTAACACGGTGAGACGGTGTGATTTACACAAAATAATTTTAATTTTGTGACATCATTGGTCTGACCAGGATTCATATCCGACGGCACTCGCAGTCAACACCGCCACCAAGACGTCATAAAATTTGTGTAAAAAATCTACATAATCAAAAATTCTGTGTAAAAGTATCTTCGTTGCCGCCTCATTTGACTAGTGGTCGCAAGCATTTCTGGCTAAAGTAAAGCGTGATTAGTTATTTTAAAGTAGGTACTTTACTTTAGTTTGAGTGAAACATTGATATAATATATATAATTTGAGGTAGTTAGGTAAAATTATAACCTTATTATATATATTTTAGTATTAGCTAGTGACAAAGGAGATGTTCAAAATATGAATGAGAGGTGGTAATAAATATCAAACAATACAAAAGTTTGTACAAAAAAAGTTTGTGCAAAAAATATAAGCGTTGACAGCCCAGCGGCTATCGAGCTCGCCTCTCACTCGAGCGGTCCGGGTTCAAACCCAAGCGGCACGCACCAATAACTTTTCTAAGTTATGTGCGATATAAGAAATTAAATGTCACTTGCTACAACGGTGAAGGTCACATCGTGAGGAAACCTGCATGCCTGAGAGTTCATCACAACGTTCTCGAAGGTATGCGAAGTCTGCCAATCCGCACTTGGCCAGCGTGGTAAGGCCTAATCCCTCTCCCATTCTGAGAGGAGACCCGAGCCCAACAGTGGGACAAAGAAAGGGTTGTGTTGGTTGGTTGGTTACAAAAGTTTGATGAAAAGTTGAAGAAAGTCAAAATTATGGTGATTATAATTTGCTGATGCAAAAAAAAGTGCACACATTTTTCTTAAATTAAGTAGGGAGACAATTTTGAAAGTTATATAAGATTTATGTATTACCAGTAGTTAAAAGCCACACTAGGTGACTTTATTACTTCTGGTATCTAATTCGAATTCGAACGAATCTGACACATTGACAGTGACAGAAAATCACGTCAATTTGACAGACTAATTAGAAAAGAAATTAAGAAAAACAATCACATTCATAATATTAGTAGGATCACACAAAAAAGTTAAATAGCTTCCACTTATAACCACGATGCATCTAGTTATGCAACGTAGATAATGCTGTGCTACTTCCCTTATCAACACTATCTCCCTCGCTACAGCAATAAACATGACAATCATCCTAAACATTTCTGCGACATTATAAGATTTTTTCTCATTATCACTAGCATTTCATAATCGCCAGGATTGTGAGGACTTACATAAAATATAAATATCTGTACTAATCAAAATACTTTGGTCGTAACTTTATGCGCTCTGAAGATTACCAATAACAATATTTTATTGAAGGTATCAACTGTAAATTTTCATAAAAATTCAATATACGAGTACAAGTTCAATAAGCATTTAAAAGTTTAATAAATTTTTCAAGCTGAAAACTGGAACCATCGAATCGGACATAATTGAATGATCGGATGGAACTATGATTAATATAATTTTGTATTGGAAGCCCTCGTAACATTCTCGTTCAAGTTTTTGTAACTGTAGCAAAACAACATTGTTGCAAGCAAAAATTGGTAGGAGAACCAAAATAATTATTTAAAAATGTTTTTTTAAAAAAGCTTTTTATAACTTTTTTTTTATTTTCGTGCATTGTCATCGGAACCAAATATGTGTGCCAAATTTCAGCTCGATAGCTGCAGTTGAAGTGGGTGAAATATTGATTGCAAGATTCCAGGACATATTTATTTATTTATTTATTTATTTAACACTTTATTGCACACATAGAACATACATACATAATTACATACATATATAGATACATACGAGTGAAGTTAAATAAAAGCTTTTAATAAAAAGGACCTAATTAACAGATTTGCTTCACTTTTACTAAATTTAAAGCTATATTTTTTATTTGTTAAAATTTATATTTTTTATATTAGGAATGTTTTATCAGAACTGAACAATGGACTCGATTATTCTGTAACCTTTAGCTTCGTAAACCACAGCGATAATAACTAATTGGGTTAAAAAAAACTGATATTTATAATTACTTCAAGATTCACCAGTTTACTATGGAGCAAATTGAAGACGTTATCTTCGTGTATCTACTGACTGCAAGGAGACACTCGTCACGGGTTGGGTCATTAACGATAAACTGGGCAGATAAATGTCACTAAAAATCAGAAAACGCTATATTTTTTTTACAGTTATCACTTACAATATAAACTAAAATTAGAAGTTTGACACAGAAACGCGATAACACGTACTCGTAGGATAACCTCCGGCAATCTTGCAATCGGTCACTAAACTGTGGTGCCGTTCGTTTGTTCATCATATTTGCATATTCTCGCGGTGTACTGCCTAAATTAGGATTACCTACATTGTCATCAGATTACGTAAATGAATTTTTGGAGTAAGTTTCCTCTAACCGCAATTGTAGCGTCCATAGCCCAATGGCTCGCGTTGATTCAATGTGATCGAAAGAGCTAAGCAACGACGGGCGCGGTCGGTTTGTGGACAAAACCGTGACCGCTAGTGGCAAAATTTCATGAACGCTACCGTGCTTTGGAGAGCACGTAAGGCCGTCGGTCCCGGTTGTTTTCAATGGTGGAAACAGTCGTTAAGCCTTGTCGAACACCTTCGGGTGGCTTGAGAACATTCGACACTGGGTTGGCCACTAACCCCTCTACCAACCCGCATTGGAGCAGCGTGGTGGAGTATGCTCTAGACCTCCCGCAGCAGTGTCTGGAGTCAGTGGGGGGAGACCCGTGCCCAGCAGTGGGACGTCTATGGATCGCAGTTGACTTGGTTATATTACTGTAAGTCATGGAGCACAAAAGTATAGGTGACTATTTGCTTTAATTTAACTATCCTTTTTAAAGCACATAATATAACGATTGGATTGAACTCATTCATCTGGAAAATTATACTTAAAATGTATTCTTTATTTCACGAAAATTCTACATGAATACATTCAAGATTACATCATAAAAATTATCACATACAGAACCATGATACCTATGATAGTGTTTCAAAAGTGGCTCGATACTTTCCTGCTCCCGCCGCCTATCTGATCTTGCTGATCCACCGTGGATCTAGCTAGAAGTTCCTAGTCTAAGTAGGACGTTATAAACACTACGAGCTCCTAGACTATAGTCCCAGATGATACCATCCAACAGAGCCGAAAAATCAGTGATCGACCAGAAGTTACCTACAGCTTAAAGCGGGTGCAGAACAAGGTAATATTTCAGTAACAACAACTACTGTCATTAAAGTTCCAGATCTTTAAATAGGTCGCCAGAAAGAATAACACATTACAAATAAACGAACAATGTAATAAATAACATTTATCGGTTTATTTGTTGACCTATATATCTGATAACATATGCTCACGACTCGCGACGATGTAGGTATATTCTGACTTCCGAGTAACGGTTTGAAAAATTCCTAGAACAATATGTAAGAAAGTTTTTGAGTACCTAATTAGCAAAACAACACCACAGCATGGCCCAAAATATAATGATTAAATAACTAATTTTACAGTATGTTCTTGGGGTATATTATGTTAAACTTATAAGTACAATTTAAGATATAATAGCTCTAGAGAGCCTTTAATAGCCCTATATATAAACTAGCTTTAATATTCTACAACTGCATGGTGACCGCTAGTGGCAAATTGTATGGGCGCTACTATGCTTCGAAGGCACGTTAAATCGTCGGTCCAGGTTGTTTTCAATGGTGAAATGTAACTTAGAGAAGTTGTTACTTACACTTGAAGTTAGTTTTGAGACAACTTTACTTCCCGAAAAATATTGAGGTTCCCTTTATGATATGAAAGTTCGTATGGAAAGTTTTTCTTTTTTTAATTCATGAGACAGATTTTTTAATTCATTTTAAAACGCGTTTTAGGACGAACCATTTTTGCTTTTGAGTTATATTTGGGAGTGATCTCAAATAAAATTATATGGTTTTTATATTTTCAATCAAAAACTTCTCTTCTCTTAAAGTTACAACTGAAGAGAAGATAAGTAGTTTTGTCCAGGCATAACGTGAAACGTGGTCCCGAACCCGAGACGTGCGTCTATACCGTTGGCCTGTGGCAATGGGCGACGTCGTCAACGACGTTTGAAGGACTGATAACCGGTGGAAATGAAAAGTCCTCGAATGGAGACCATAACTCGGAAATGGAATACAGGTCGCCCTTCGACAAGGTGGGCATACGACCTGAAGAAGTCGGCGGGAAAACGCTGGATTCAGAATGCACAGGACCAGTCGGAGTGGTGTCGTTCAGGAGAGTCAAATGTGGACCTCAAAAGGCTGATGGGTGGATTTGATTGTTGGATAACGTGAAATCCTACTTACAATTTTATTTATTCATTAATTATTTGGGAAATCATGAAGAGATACACTGAAAATACGAAAGGTACCCTAGGGTGTCACTGGGTATATTTTATTCAGTTTTGTTCATGTAAAGATTCACGTGGAGGACAGATAGCAACATACTGCCGCAATGTCTAATTCCATGCTAGCGAATCTGCGGTCGTCCTCTAGTACTTAATACGAGTAAATCTATCCATTTTAATCCGTCAAGAAAATCGTGTACTCCTTTAGATTGATTATAACGTAGTTTTAGTTTATTAAATAATAAACAAAACAATATGTAAATAAAAGAGCAGTTTATTTTCAATCACGTGTGGTCATGACAGTCTCTGGTCAAGGTGTCACCTATCACTCGAATAAGGCTCACCACGTATGCGGTGAACTTAAACGGTTAAAAAATAGCGGGCAATTCACGCGATGATTTCTGAAAACATTGTTTTCGAGTGAAATTTGCATGCTTAAAATAATATCTATCGACCATTTGTCGAACAAAGGGTTACAAAGTGCATAAATGCAGAATTATAATCATTATATATATTAATACACAGAAGCATAGCATATACACAGAAGCATAGTACACATATTATTATACATGAAGATTTAATCAATATTGCAGTAGAACTGAAGGCTACTTCTACTAAGTAGAAACATGTTGTAAATCAAAGACCAAAAATGTTCCTTCCAGATAATCGCAGAATGGACACAATATAATAAGGGAACAGTAAAAGTACCAAGTACTAAAGTCCGAAAATGACGCACTCACACAGACACGCTCTTTAGACGACGTCCAAGCCAGCATAAGAGTGCAGCAATCAGCAAATAAGCAAGGGTGTCGAGTCTATTGCGCTGTTTATGGCTGCTTGAATTATTCTACAATAAAAGTATTTTTTTTTAGATTACCTACTTGCAAATTTTTTTTTAATTTTATTTACCCAGTTGGTACCTTAGATTAATAATATGTTTAAAAAACCAATCAATCCAATATTTTATTTCCGATAATGCGTATAATTGGGTTGTTTGATAAAAAATTACAAATAGCTAAAAATTTGTGTTCATATGGATAATTGGTTCTTATCGGGCTGTTTTATTATAATTCTAATGTTGTTTTGCATATTGGATGACGCTAGTGTTAAGTTCACATAATACAAAGACCATAATATTATTATATATTTAGTATATGTACAATTTTATTTACTGAACCGATTGGTTTCAAAATCAATATCTGTTTATAAAACTTCATAATCTTTTCAGACTCTGAATTAATTATTATACTTTATTTTATACTATTATTTTATACTATTTCTACTGTTTTGCCCAGGAGATCACATCTAAAGTATCTATCAGTAAGAACTACCCATCAACGGTCAATTCATATTACAGGTAGGGTGTAAGTTTGGCTGTGTCTGGAAAGTTCAAAGTAAAAGATCCAGCCGGAAATCCGAACTTGGAGTGGTATGCTACAGTTGAGATGTTGTTTTTTGTTGAGCATTCATTGGTCAAGCGAGGAATTGACCAGCAAATATTAAAACTGGAGAAAAAAACTTGATACATTATAAAATTATCCTAATAGCGCAGGCTCTGTTTTTGTTAATATATAAGTAATTTATTTCTTTTTTTTTTTGTAACAGGTAAAGTTAGATTTTGATTAGCGGTGGGTAATTTTTAGTGTAGCTCGCTGTCAAAAAAGGTTAAACTCTTTTTTTTATTATTTAAGTCAACCCTTAATGGCAAATATAGTATGACATATATTATAATATGGGCAATTTATATCCACTAGGGAGGAATCTCTTAAAAAAAAGAAATCTGAACTAGTACCACGGACACATTACAATAAATTCACATACAAGCATACAGAGATTTCACACAAGACTTTTTGCAATCGTAGCCTATATTGAATGCTATCTTACATTGCAAATAATTGCGTAGGAATGTGTGGACTACAGTCACGCCTGTGCAAAGGTTTGAGTTACACAGTTATTAAATTGTATTCAAGGAATCCATCACGAATATTATCGTAAAGCCTCGTTACCTACCTATTGAAATAGCAGACATAATATACCGATTTTATCATTTACAAGAAGAACTCTTCACCAGTCTTCCACAGACATAAACAGAAGTTTCTCTCTTAGAACATTCACCTATAAGAGTAGTAACATTGCATTGAAAGATCCTAGTTTATACTCGTATCTCTAGTTGCTCTATAAATTCCATTACAAAATTTGAACCCTGAAAGTAGAAAATTTCTAACCTTGTAACGTAACAACTTCGTGACAAACAAAGACTCAATTCAAAATGTCTCGCACAACCCTTTCTTTATACCCCATTTACCCCTTCTGTTGGGCACGGGTCTTCTAATGGGGAGACCGTAGTCCACAACGCTGGCCAAGTGCGGATTGGCAGACTTCACATGCCTTCGAGATCGTTATAGAGAACTATCAGGCATGCAGGTTATCTCACGATCTTTCCTTCACCTTTACAACAGGTTACATTTAATTTCTTAAATCGCTCGTAATTTCCGCTGCTTCTTTTTTCAACCCGGACCGCTCGACTGAGAGGCGAGTTCGGTAGCTGGGCTGTCGTAGTCTAGTTTGTCGTTGACCATGTCTGTATATCTGAATTGAGGAAAATGTATGCCTTCGAATACAAATTCAAATTTATTTATGTGTGTCTTGGATTTAGACACAGATCCCTTCATGTGAATTTTTTGGTGATATAGCTTACTAGCTTTTACCCGCGGCTCTGCCCGCGTGGTCAAAGGGAATTAACAATGATTTGTTTATCATACATGACAACGCCATCTATTAACAACATTCGGAACTAAATATCTAGCAAATAACAAAACATCGATATCTTCCCATGAGGATGTTTTATCGCGGTAAAAAGTAGCCTACGTCACTCTCCACCCTCCTCACTATCTCCACACGCAAAAACCATACCATATAATAGGTTCGTTGCGACGTGAAAGCCGGACAAACAAACAAACACACTTTCACATTTATAATATTAGTATGGATACATAAGTGGTAGCATAACTTTTAATGGAGTTCGGTAGCTGGGCTGTCGTAGTTTAGTTTGTCGTTGACCATGTCTGTATCACTGAATTGAGGAAAATTTATGCCTTCGAATACAAATTCAAATTTATTTATGTGTGTCTCTTGGATTTAAACCCAGATCCCTTCAAGTGAGTTTTTTGGTGATATAGCCTATACATAAGTGGTACCATAACTTTTAAAGGATTTTTACAGAATTCGACCGGGACAGTACCACCGCCTCCATTTCGGCTCGCGTTATGAGCGACAGTGTACCTTCCTTAATAGTATGTGTATGTGTACATATGTGCATGGATTATAATTATTTTTTGTTTACAATAAGAATTAATAATAGATTACGTTGACAGGTAATCATAATTGTTCTGTCTTTTTTCATTTTTGATTATTGTCAAATGACAAAAATAGTTGGTTAGGACCATGTTAGGACTAAAATTATTGATTAATGCGATGGTTTACATAATATGTTTTACGTATAAAATTTCCGTATAGTAAGTTAAATGTCTTTGATAGCGAGATATTTACCTAATAAAACATATTTTAGACCATAACATCTACCTCTCTAATTTAAAAAAAAAAATCATATGAACCAATCCGGATCGGAGCAGCCTAATGAAGTACATAATATATATAATATATAATGGGTTTTAGCAAACTAGCAAACGATTTTATGTTCTGATATTTTCAAAGAAGTCCAAGTGACATGGAATGTCTGTGGCCTGAATAATGCAACAGAGATAATGTGCAACCCAAACCCCACATTAATAGCAAATCTTCGATTTTAGAAGAAATAGCCCTGCCAGCCTCTGAATTTATAACCGATATGGTAGAATGTGTAGAGGCACGTACTGAGTGTGTTAGTGAGCATTGTATTGTGGAAGCAATTAGATTTGCTTTGTAACACTAATATTATTTATTTCCAGTCATGCTGTCGAACAAAATAGGTAACAATAATGTTTAGTGTTTTCAGGTTATAATTTATATGAGCGTTTATAGCGAAGGAAAATGTGCATCGTCATTGCTACTGTTCCATTTTCGCGTTAAAGTCGCTATTGCATCCTATAAATCTTATAATGTATAAAATATTGAAAGCTTTTAAGAAGTGTCCTATATCCAACAAGGCAAATTGAGTTCACAGTCTCGAGTGATGTTGGGGAGCATGATGTTTATGAATATGATTGCAGAATCCGTGCGGGAATGTATTCGTTTTTCCACGCCTCATGCGAAAGTAAACGACCATTTCTAGCTAGAGCGCACTGAAGTGACACAGCATTGTAAATTAATGTCTGAATTTCATTACAGATTAGGTACACAAGTTGATTGAAATCTGACTTCACTATCTATAACATAACATCACGCCTGTCGGTCCCCGAAAGGGTAAGGGTTTCACTTTTCACCAATTATGTTTAGATCCCAAGTACCTAATAAGTGGTGGGCGTATTCCTGTTTTATGGATGTACGCGCACTACAATTAAATAAATCCAAACTCCGAGCAACTAATTTCAAATTAGCAAAACCAATATTACCTTGCCCGACCCGGATATGGAACCCAGACTCGCTACATTAACAGTTGACGATCAACGAGGCATATTTGTCCATTTAATTACTCACTGATTAATTAAGATGTGATTTTCGATATACTTAGTTATAAACGATTGGAGCGCGAGATACCACTTGTGGAGGTGCGACTCGAGATATTATCGTGTTGTAGTACGCTTCAAGCTTTCTCAATTGTCAGAGTCACATGCCCTAGGAGAATAGAAAAGTAAAGATTCTTCGAGAGCTGAAAGATTTGAGTTTTTGTTTGATTTGATTCGAGATTAAAGAAATCCAGAAATTTAACACACATTTGTACATCCTCAGCACGCAAATTGGTTGCACAGCAGGTGGCCATGAAGCCCACTTCTACTGAAATCCTGTGCCTACTAGATTGTCCGGGCCAGACGTATTCCCCCAAATAGATTATCTCCCGACATACTCCGCTCTCAATTGAGCGCCGCTTGATTACTCGCAGCCAGCGGTGTAATTATTGTCTTTGTCTTGAATTTAATCATAATTGATTAATAATTAAATAGTGTCGTTATTAACTAACACTTTGGAATATATAACGCTAACATAGTCTGTAGTATAACTGATTGCGTAGATCCTTTCTTTGAATAGGTTAAGCCAAACTAGTAAATTGCAAAATTTCAGTTCAGTAATATGAATTGGTCAAGTTTTAGAATTACAGCTATGTTTTAGATTAGGTTAGGGTTAGGAGTTAGTGTTAGCCTTATTATAGACACTACCTTGATAAATAAATAAACACCAGGGTGTGTACATTTCCTTTTATCCAAAGATACGTGGAGTTGAGTCGGATGACCATGAAGTAGTTTCATATCCACATATTTTCAAGACCGACCGGAACTTATTAATCCCTCAATTCAATGTCCTATGTCCAGTAGTGGACTTCAAAAGGGGAAATAATTTCAAATATAGGTTTGGGTATTTTCAGCTTCACATGTACATCTACTTCATTTAAAAAAAATATGGAATGTATATGTAACGTGTATGAGCGGTTTTATGGCGAATGTTTTATTTAATTCATTATTAAGTCACAGTTTTTTCAGTTTTCTCTGAAATCGCCACGATATACCATACAATATTTTCAAACAGACTCATGTTATTTAGTTCAAGAAATATTCCAATGTTAGAGCTGTTAGCAACCGTTGCCATACATACTGCACGATACAATGTAATGGGTGCCTAGATCTCATTCATTCCGTCAAGAAATGCCTCCAACTAAATACGAAAATTAGGTATGCCACAATAATTCTAAGTGTGGAGTAAGAAAAGATTCCTTTATGGTATAAATAATATAATAAAACTCTAGCGAGTCCGCGTCTTTACATTGAATAATTCTTGAAAGAAACTATCTAGGGGATACAGATTCCAAACTTTTTTTTTTCAAATTTATTCTGTGTGTGTGCTTGATAGAATCAAAACATACAGAAACGATTTTAACGAAACTCGGTACAAACATGTACTGAATCCCTGATTCGGGTTTTTTTTTTTACTATTCATCTCAAATAGTAAAGAGGTTCTCCTGGAATACAGGATGAAAGTTTGTATGGTATTTTCTCAAATATTGTCTGCAAAATTTGCGCGCTTATAAATTATTTATCACTTCACCTATAATCGATTTCGGTAAAAGAGGAAGTGCCATATGTTCGACAACATGATGAATCACTGAAAATATATATTTCGTACCAAGTCCATTGAAATTTAGTGTGCTGACACGCACGTCGTCAAATATATTTATGTATGATAGGTACCTACTGTCCATCGAGACCGGTCCTAGACATATTTAAGTATCTCACTGTAATCTCACCAAACGACAATGGCTATGCTAAACTTCTTCATTACGAAATGGAACCTACAAGATATCGCGAACCTATGGTGCTTTAAAATTGTAAGGAAAACGAATCTTATAAAATATAAAAGTGCTATTATAGAGTGGAAAAAACTTTCTGGCGCATGTGTGTTGGAAAGACAAAAAGGTAATAGCCAAGATTCAGTCATAAAGAGCGATTAAAAGAGAAACCGTGCAGTACAAAACTGTCATGAACGCTTGTGAATTCTGCACGGTTCCCGGAAAGCAAGGTGGGCGAAACTACGTCGCAACAACAAGTTAAACACTCTTTGCCCACCGCGTCTCCTCATGTGAAAGGAATAACACTTTTGTTTTCGTTTAAGAAAAGGAAGTCTGACACGTCTAGCGTCCCTATTTATAGAAGATCAGGTGAAACAAGATACCTAAGTATATAACATTTTAATGGGCCATTAGTGTTTTATAAAATAGCTTAAAGTATTTTCAAGTACATTTACGAATGGTTTTTTTAAATTAAATAATACCTTTTCATTTCTTGACGTTACGCGACAGTGAACCACCAACAGTGTGCCATCAAATCTATCAGAACAAAACTTATCACAGGCATGCTGCGGAGCACAGGTCAAACACAACAATCTATATGAGTGCTACCTATATGACAGAAAATACAGATAATTTCACGGTTGTAATTTACAATTCTAGAAAAAAAATGTTTTATCGATGAAATCATTATACAGAACAGAAAAAACATCACATTTCAACTATCGGCCATATTATACTAGTCTCAAACAAGATCTATTATGGTTACGAAAAATTAAAATACTAAGTATCTACGACTGTCGAAAATTATGTACGTATCTACCAATTTTGCCGTATTACAATACAATTCAATATCATTTGTTGCACCAGAAAAAGAACACAGGAGAACACAGTAAAGAAAATAAGTTTTGCAAAAGGCTGTCTGCCGTATTGTGTAGGTTTAAACAAAACTTCGTAAAGTTTTCTTATCTACCAACGAACTGGCGAACTAATGTTCACATCAATACCCTGCTAACTAACCTAAACAACCCATTCCGTGTCTTCCTGAGAGTCTCTCAGAGTTGCTCGGTGGGCATCTTATATCAATAAAAACTTCTGGCCCAAAGGCATAGTGATAGAAATACCTTAAATAAAATAGCCCTTTATTGAATAATTCAATGGGCGGACCAAGTGCCTTCTTGAAAATACTACTAAGAAATGTCAGAGTCACGCCCGGTTTCTGAAAGACTGATCAACAGAAAAATTTACTAATCGGCTGTCAAATCTCTTGTCAAGTAACATTTGGGTTGCTAGAAGCTTATTAATAGATTTGATTTGATCGGATTGTCAGTTGACAAGACAGTCAAATCATGCGCGAGAATCTTAAGTCAACCGCAATTTTGAGTTTCTGAAACGCTTGTTACGCGATAAAAGTCAAGCGAATGTCAAATCAAATTAATCATAGATTATTAAATTTTTCTCTGATCAACGTTTCAGAAACCGAAATTGATTTGACAGAACTGTTAAGTTAACAGAGCTGTTACCTAGTTGATTTGAATTTTAATCAGCCTTTCAGAAAGCGGGCATCAGAGTAGGTAGTACCGAGAAATAGCAACGCAATTACACCAACAATGGATCTTCTGGTCACTCAATTTAGGATATAATGTATTGTTACATACTAGATTAAACTAAACTAAACTAACTACATTAAAAACTTAAGTCGATCAATAAATAGGTATGTACCTACAACTTAATAGTATTCATTCAATTAATAATTAAACATTTCTTTTATGTGTCGTGCTCGTTGTTTCAATTATTATTTTTTTAGTCCTAGGACCTTCCAACACCAATAAAAAAAATTATACACTTACCTAATTATTTAATTACAAATAAAAGTGGTAAAATAGTGGTTCAATTATTTGGTTGAAATGGTGTGATCCTTAGGTGAAATCCTAACTACCATGTTAATGTTCTCTAGGCATGTGTAAACAGTTCAAATCAAATCAAACTCGGCCAGAGTGGTAAAAAGTGGCCTTGCATTTTTGTTTTGAGAGGAGAGCTAAGTAATTAGCTAAGAAGTAATTTTTCATTTTATGTGCAATGTGACTTTAAATTATTTGACTAATTTATACGAGATTCGAGAGCTATACAGTAGGCAAACAATTTTTCAACTCAACTAAAATATTAATAGTTAGCTGAAATAAATGGTTATAAGAATATACTAATTGTTATACGACCATTTAAAGTATCACTTCGTAAATCATGTGTTATGATCTGGCTGGCGCAAAAAAGTATAAATTAAAAGGACGCACACGCAACAATTTTGAAAAGTTTTAATTGTTAAATAGCAAGTAGCGTAACGTAAAGTAATAAACTTAATAAAAATAATTTAAACATTAGACGTATGTATTTTTGGGAAATTCTAACGATCAAGATTAATTAACATTGAAAAGAACAAAATAGATACATATATGTAACTGTAACATTGTAAAAATTTCATTTAAAAATTTGGCATCGTCGGCAATTCTACTAGTGTAATTAATATTTTTTAATGTGAATACCTAAAAATTCCCTAGCAGTTTTTATAAACAGTTTATTTCAACAGCGAAGACAGTCCGGTGTCTATCGAACTCGCGTCTCACTCGAGCGGTCCGCGTTCAAACCCAAGCGGCACGCACCAATGTCTTTTCTAAGTTACGTGCCATTTAAGTAATTTAATGTCACTTGCTGTAACGGTGAAGGACACATCGTTAGGGAACCTGCATGCCTGAGAGTTCTTCATAATATTCTCGAAGGCATGTGAAGTCTGCCAATCCGCACTTGGCTAGCGTGGTGGACTATGGCCTAATCCGTACCATTCTGAGAGGAGACTAGTGCCCAACAGTGAGACAAAGAAAGGTTTGTGATGGTGGTGGTGGTGGATATTTCAAAATTACGTATCAATAAGAATGCCCATTATTGACTCGAGGGGTCCTCTGTTCCTGTATTATGTAGGTAACATAATGAATATATTTTTAATGTGGGAGTAAATAGTAATGTTAATAAACCTAAATATCAAAAGGATTTCACTCATTGCGTAGCATTTTTGAAATACATTAATATATATAGGTATATACTATAGAGTTATAATGATAATATTCGCTTTGGAAAAGATGATACATGCTTAAGTTTTCCTGCAGAACAAGTAATAATTAAGTCACAAAATAGTAAACTTTTTCGATAATTTATCCTTCGGTTTTATTGAACTCTGTCTATCTCTTGGGCATGACATTCCAGTTTGTTAAAATAACATTATTGAATACTAGTGGACGCCCGCAGCTTCGCTCGCGTGGTTTTAGACATAACAATAGTTTCATTTACACCTAGTAATATTATATAACCTATGTCACTCAGTGAAGATGCGGCTTTCTACTGGTGAAAGAATTTTTGAAATCGGTCCAGTAGTTTTTGTGTGAAAACATTACAAACAAATCATTCCTCTATAATATTAGTTCAGAGTATGTATAGTTAATATTCACTTATTTACAAGTTTAATAAAACACTCACATCACTTTGTTAAACATGAAATTGACAAAGTAGGTATGTCAAAAGTTTTATATTATTATTATACTTGTATTCCTTATCTAGAAGTCGTGGAGTCGCCTGATATTATACTTCATCATGTAATAATAACAAGTAGAGTTTTCAACTGTGAATATAGACACTCACGAATCATTCAGTAATAAAGTAGAGTTTTATAACGAAATAATGCTAAGTCTACAGAAATTAGACGCTGTTTATTATGTTAGCACCGGCCGTGTATTTGAACGGAGTAAAGTTTAAAATATAATCAGTTCTGTGGTGAACTGTTGCAGAAACCGGCTCCTTGGCCGACAGGGAACTTTATTATTTTTATTAAGTTAACTTCGATGATCGAAAACTGATGAATCAGTGGAATGGCGTACTCAAAAAGCAAAAGTTATGGAAGTCTCAAAAAAGTTTTGTTTCAAAAATACCGGTCGGTTTTCGCTGAGGCAGGAGAAGGGCACTTACCTTCGCAAGGAGGGTGACGAAGACGAGCAGAAGGGCCGCCGGGGCCGGAGAGACCCTCATGGTGGCGTGAGAGGTGGCAGCGAGTGATGGTGTGGTGCGAAGTGCAGTCCAGCGGGCGGCGCGCGCAGGCACCGTCTGTGCCCAGCTAGCGTCGGACCACGAATGGGGCTCCGAGCCTCCGACCGGCCTCCGCCGTCACTCGTTTAACTTTTCGTCTCAACTTTAGAACTGCACGCATCGCTCGCATCTTGCAGCGCGCCTTCGCTAAACATGCGCTTTGTTGCAAAGCTGTCGCTCCATCGAAATAGGTCATATTAAGCCTCGATTTAATAAAACACAACGCCGAAGGCTCAGCGTTGCCTTTTGATTGCTATAAATAAGTCTTCTCGCGACTTTTCTTTTTAGTTTTCAAGTTGAAATCGAATAACTTAGACTATGCATGAGGATTTAGTTTTTGTCTTAAATAGCTGTTTATATGTGGTCCTGACCGTCAATAATTTGGTACCTACGTTGTGTATTTTTGCCTGAAGTATAATAGAAGTGGAGATAAATATACGTATATTGGTATATCGTTAGTTATGCGCTTAATTTACTCGTTTAAATATAGTTTTCAGTATGACCAAGAACATAATTTGCATACCAATGTAAACTAGATGAAATACTTTGGTAAGGCAAGGCGTAAGGAAAGTGTGCCATCTCTTTCGCTCAGTCAAAGCCTCAGACCTGTAAAGTTCTATGACCCCTCTCTTGCGCTTATCACTTACATTACCTGAACACTAAAAGGTCTTATCAGCTAATTACTTCGAGATTGAAAGTTAGACCATATCACATCTTGGTGTTAGAGTTCATATTTAGATCATATGAGCCCCGTAATTAATCAATCATGATAAGTAATATTAAGCTATTATTTAAACCGAATTCCTTGATACTAGGCACCAAACTTCAGCTTCTCCTAATTTTATCACAATTATTAAATATATATGCTTAAATCTTTTTTATTCTGATTTTTCTTATCTATTATTAATTCCAATGTATTATTATTTCATCAATCCTTCTTGCAAGAGCTTCCAGAAGTAAACTATGTCGGTCGAATTGGTTCATAGGCTCGTACTAAATATGTATAATTTAGTCCGGGCAGAGCCTAATAATTATCCACTATGCGTATACTGACATATATTGTTATAGAACAATGTACGCTGAATACTTATACTAATGGTATGACTGAAAAAAATACTGTGGATATTCATACAACCAACCGCAATCAAAAATTCCATTAGTTTAATGGTAAAAATATTAACCATTAAGTACGACCCGTTTTATCATAATCATGTAAGTTAAATTATTTACCATAAAATACGAACATTGCAAAGGTTGTACCTATATTATTATGAAAGAGACATCATGGTTTTGATTTGTATTTTACACGTCATAGCTAGAAGTCTTTAGCTGAAATCACTTGTTTGCTTTATAGATTTTCTTTACTTAACGATTTTACATTTTGAAGTAAAACTTCTTTACGTAGGTACTTGGGGAGTAAGCTGAAGAATAGTGTAATAGAAGTTTAGAAGGAGATATAAGTTAGTGAAGATAGAAAGATCCATCATCTAAACATATTCCTTGTACATTTATATACACACACTTTATATGTATACATGCATATATAATACATATATATATAATCTTAATACATATATATATATATAATATATATCTTGTGAACGTGTGTATGACAGTGAACTCCTCCTAAACAGCTGGATAGATGTTGAGAAAATTTTTTGTATGTATTCAAGTTCAATATGATTCTTGTTTAGAAATATTTCACTTTTTTTTGTGACTAGTTTTCCAAGAGTATTATACCATTGTGGAATCTTGATTAGTTGCGTCAACTTTTAAAAAAACTTGCCATAGTAGTGTCCTGCTTTTTTACACCACAATGAGTGAAAGTGGACTGAACGTAAATTTGTTTAAAATTTTTAGGGAAAACAATGATTTTAATTGTTTATTGTGTAAAAACTACAGAAATTATAGGAATTTTAAGATTTGTGGCAGATAGCAGTACTACTTAGGTCAGCGATACAAAAAAAAAATCAGAAATTTCTTAAAAATTGTGGTCATGGTAGTTAAAAATAACATGAGGGGTGTCAATTTTCTAAGAATTTCTTGAGTAGTCATTAGCAGGCCCATCACTCGTTTTAATTTTTAATCGTATGAAGGTAGGTAAGCATAACTATGAAAGGACTTTATTTTGCCATTTTTTTAATTATGAAAATAAAACCCTTTCCATTCCGGGAAATCAGTTGACCCCAAGAAGGGGACAAATAAAGGATCGTGGTACGGTAATAATATCGTGTTTGTGGTGTAGCGGAAGACATTAAATTACACATTTAATATCAATTTGTATTAAGCTTGTATTATTGCTTATGTATAGCCAATATACATATGCCTAACTAAAATTATTAAGCTAATAAACTATGTAAGTTTCATTAAATGCATTACCAAATGACCTTCTATAATCTATATATATAAAAGGAGAAGGTGACTGACTGACTGACTGACTGACTGACTGACTGACATATCAACGCAGGGCCTAAACTATAAGGGCTAGAAACTTGAAACTTTGCACAGGGGTTCCTTTTATAACGTAGGGGAGCACTAAGAAAGGATTTTTGAAAATTCATCCCCTAAGGGGGTAAAACGGGGGTGCAAAGTTAGTATGAAACTTAGCCGTTTTGAAGTCAAGTGGGCAACTTGAACGCGGGCAGACGTCGTTAATGGGTCTAATTCTACGCGAGCGAAGCTGCGAAGGGCGTCCACTAGTATAGAATAATATAATAATAATTTACATAGTAACTATTCAATATAGAATAAATTATTGTAAATTACTATTTTTTACAAATAATGTTAAAAAATTCAATGTAATACAGAAAAAGTCCTTTTTCAGTTTTATTATTGTATAGTTAATATAATAAATAATTAGGTATTGTAAGTCATCTTTTAAGAATCAATAGCAAACCCGTGTAGGTTAAGGTAAGGCGAAGGTAGGCACTTCAAAAATTTCTTTCTCTTAAGTTTTATAAAATAATGATTATTTATTCTATATGAACAAATAAGCGTGCATGAACCTATAAACGGCTGAAGAAAGAAGTATATTATGTACCAATTGAAGACAACCATAAGTTCATGTACCTATTTATCTAAGATTATGCAATGTTAATAAGTTGGCCGTAACGAAGTCCCTTTTTATTTGGTTATCATTGGAAAAGTCAGCGAACTACAATAATTGATCAATACATAGTAGTATTACAGTATAGTAGTATAACATTTTGTGTAGCCGCAGGCGGTTAACGAAACATATTTTGTTGATGGACATTGGCTTTCGTGTGTGAAGGGAATATTTTAAGTACAAAGAGCTCTATATATATAAAAGGAGAAGGTGACTGACTGACTGACTGACTGACTGACTGACTGACTGACATATCAACGCAGGGCCTAAACTATAAGGGCTAGAAACTTGAAACTTTGCACAGGGGTTCCTTTTATAACGTAGGGGAGCACTAAGAAAGGATTTTTGAAAATTCATCCCCTAAGGGGGTAAAACGGGGGTGCAAAGTTAGTATGAAACTTAGCCGTTTTGAAGTCAAGTGGGCAACTTGAACGCGGGCAGACGTCGTTAATGGGTCTAATTCTACGCGAGCGAAGCTGCGAAGGGCGTCCACTAGTATAGAATAATATAATAATAATTTACATAGTAACTATTCAATATAGAATAAATTATTGTAAATTACTATTTTTTACAAATAATGTTAAAAAATTCAATGTAATACAGAAAAAGTCCTTTTTCAGTTTTATTATTGTATAGTTAATATAATAAATAATTAGGTATTGTAAGTCATCTTTTAAGAATCAATAGCAAACTCGTGTAGGTTAAGGTAAGGCGAAGGTAGGCACTTCAAAAATTTCTTTCTCTTAAGTTTTATAAAATAATGATTATTTATTCTATATGAACAAATAAGCGTGCATGAACCTATAAACGGCTGAAGAAAGAAGTATATTATGTACCAATTGAAGACAACCATAAGTTCATGTACCTATTTATCTAAGATTATGCAATGTTAATAAGTTGGCCGTAACGAAGTCCCTTTTTATTTGGTTATCATTGGAAAAGTCAGCGAACTACAATAATTGATCAATACATAGTAGTATTACAGTATAGTAGTATTACATTTTGTGTAGCCGCAGGCGGTTAACGAAACATATTTTGTTGATGGACATTGGCTTTCGTGTGTGAAGGGAATATTTTAAGTACAAAGAGCTGGTTTCATGATCCCAATTTTAGCTCACGAATTCTGTAATGTCACGTGGGCATAATATTAAGTACATTCATAGATTTATTACTCTATACTTGAGTACATTCATCTATCACACTCATATATGATATGAAGATAATATATAATGTACCCAATCTATAAATCTATCAAGGGGAACACTACGAATATTTTTTTTATGCTTATGTAACTTAAAATAAATATTTAAAAAAAATTACAAATAAAACTGACCTAATTCTCTCCATCTGCCCAAAATGCTGGCAGTGTTATCTCTTTAAATGAGCAAGCCAATTCTTTGGGCAAAGAAGCAGCCAACCCTCCGGTCACCTGAAGTACCTACTTTTACTATTATTCTGTGCCTGAAGCGAGTATTAGCCTGGTCAGCATAATATACTTTATAAATGACGTCAAGAACCCAATGTTTCAACAACAACAAGCGCAACAAACTCATAGTTCCCTGAAAGATAGCGGCGATAGAAGAAAGATGCGGCATTGGAGAAATTGGACCGATCCAAAAATCATTTCACCATTAGAAAGCTGCATCTTCACTGAGTGACATAGGCTATATAATATTACTAAGTAAACGAAACTATTTTTATGTCCATGTATGTAGGTATGTAATTCCAGGCGAGCTGCGGGCGTCCACTAGTAGCTATATATTTGCAGTCGTTATCGTTTTCAGATGGATCAATAACTTTAAGCTTATTTTTTCTCAAATGGAAACGTGAATCGAAATTTTATATGGAACTACTCTCATCTAAGCTGTCGACAGACGT
The DNA here is from genome assembly GCA_944567765.1 of Carterocephalus palaemon. Lineage (NCBI taxonomy): Eukaryota > Metazoa > Arthropoda > Insecta > Lepidoptera > Hesperiidae > Carterocephalus > Carterocephalus palaemon. The sequence continues at coordinate 6,046,993 of OX155637.1, read as the reverse complement.
ACGTACGGGCATAACGAAACTTTACCTAATCATTCTTTGCAGTCAACGGAATCGTTAAACCGTAACCAACACTATACTGTAGTGTATGTAGTTATAGTATTTTTTTACTTATTATTATACTAGTGGACGCCCGCAGCTTCGCTCGCGTTACACATTCACTAACTTCAAAAACGGCAAAGCTTCATACTAACTTTGCACCCCCGTTTTACTCCCTTAGGGGATGAATTTTCAAATTTTTCTTGCAAAAACCATCCTTGAACTTCAACGAACATTTAAAAAAAAGAATTGGCCAATTTGGTCCAGGCGTTGTTGAGTTATGCGCTTACCAACACATTTTGCGATTCATTTTTATAATATAGATTATCTGCTACCTGGAGCGGGAATCAAACCCCAGCGGCACGCACCAATGACTTTATAAGTGCGATTGTCTTTTTATGTGCGATTTAATTTCGCAAATTCAATGTCACTTGCTATAGCGGTGACGGACACATCGTGAGGAAACCTGCATGCATGAGAGTTCTTCATAATGTTCTCGAAGGCATACGAAGTCTGCCAGTCCGCACTTGGCCATCATGGTGGATTAAGGCCTATAATATAATCCCTCCCATCTTGACCCGTGCCCAACAATGGGACATAGAAAGGGTGGTGATTATGAAATGTACATAACAAGACAGCGACGAAACGAAATCTTAATAAAATGTCCTTATGCCATTGAAGAGTTGGGCTCATAAAGTGACAAATTATTAATTCAATTTTGCAATCCAATGTGTTGAAAAGCAGTGACTAATAATTACTAAATTGACGACGATAAGTTCAATCAGTGCCAATCGACGACGTCCCAATGTTTATAAATTATTGCATCAGTATGTTCATTGACCACTTACCCGAAATTTCTTCAATTACAGCTTGACACACCATACTTACAGCACATACATACTTATAGGTACATACTTACTTCCTTCATAAAAAAATATGGGGATAAATAGAATCTCTAAAACCAATATCTATCGAATTGCTTCGTATTTTTAGGTAGATTGAATAGTTAATAGTCAATGTCAGACTACTAGTTTTTCGTGAAAAATGTATTTTATACGTAGTCTGCCGCGTACAAATATAATAATTGCATGCCAGGCATAGAGTGATGGAGCTACAAATTCAGTAATTAGTAAGTCTTATAGCACAAAATATCGCCTTAAAGCCCTTTTAGTTAGAGTGGAGACAATATAAGAACAAAAAGAAAATATAGGATTTACACACGTTGTGGTGTTTTTTTTTTATTGCAGGATGAGTAAGCTAACCAGAACAAGAAATATTGGTTTGTTTGAAGCTGGTTCAACATTATTATTTCGCGCTGCATTTGAAGCTAGAAGGGCTCCAGAAATTTGTCAGTGGTGTCTGATGGAGGCATCTACTTGCAAGGCTAAGCCGATGCAAATTTACACCATCGATTCGTGAATTGCTATACCTATTCAATTAGTTGTACCACGGGGAAATAAATAAGTCTACTCATGGTCCAGCCATGATGGTTCATAATAACAATAAATTAATATAGTATAAAATTATATTAAACAATAAAATTCAGACATGGGTTATTTTTTTTTCCCGTAATTCGTGGTGCAACCAGGTACTTTGAATAAACCAGTAATAGCAGTTAAATGGCCTAGCAGCATGATCCTAATAATAAACAATCAAAATTATAGTATTCAGACAGTTGAAACATGGGTAAAATTACTGCTGTGTAACGTAATACCACAGTAACCGTAATACAACAAGTTAATTTTGTTAGTTAGTAAATTAAGTTGAACGGGCAAGTTAATTTACCAAATTTATATTGGTAAATTAACTTCCCCGTTCAACATTGGTATAGGTATTTACTTCCCCGTGATACAACATGTTGAACATATCAGTTGTAGGTACCATGGGTCAGTAGCGGCGCGATCACGTGGGCGCGATCGTGATTGAGTATATAAAATAGGTAAATTTGTAAAAATACGATTCATATCCACTGATGCTCCGCTAACCCGGTCGACCGACGATTGATATAATACACACGTATCTACTACTACGAAACAAGTTGTGTATATTTTTGTAAGCACATTCCAGAGTTTGGACCGTGTACCTAATATCTGAAATAGGTACTTATATAATCATTCAGAAGTAGGTATAAACCGTATAATATTTGAATAGGTACTTATATAATCTTTCAAATTAGTACCTAAGTTAACTTACCAATATTCCAAAATCATAAAAATTATGAAAAATTCAAAATATTTTAGCTTTACTAAGTGTACACACACAGTACCTAGTACCTACAATAGCTCGGGGTTACATGGGATCTAAATATTTGACTGTTGAATTGTGTTTACTACAAACCTTTGCCTACCTAAAAAACAAGGTTTATTGATGTTCTTTTAAACCAGGTAAAGGTGCTATTTAAAAGGACCATAACAGGAACAGAATCAATTTAAGCTCCTTTTAATTGTTTCAGAAATAACAGGTTATGCTTGACAACAAGTGAATTATCATTGAAACTGAATATGCAGCATGTCAAATACGTAAGATAAGGGGCAATGTTATAGGTACTAACAAACTTATAGAAAAACCAATTACGCGCTGATAAATTTAAAGGAATGAGCTACACATTTGTGTACCTACTGGGTCAGAGTATATTAGACTGGGTGTTGGTTTTTATATAATAACGATCAGTATGTTTCCATAAGCTTACAAATAATCGAACTAAGGTACCCATGTTTCTATATACCTATCTATATATTAGGGTGGATGTTATTGATATCAAATATGATAATCCTACGCGCGTACCGTAACATATTTGCTCGCGAACCAGTGCTATCAGTTAAGTTACCTACAAATGATTTTCTGTAACTACAAGGTCAACCGTGGTATTTAAGTGCTTAAATATAATATTTTAATACGTGAAGGGACAACTTTGTTATTTGTTTCGACATGCGTGGAAGGAGAAAGAAATGAGGAGAGTGACATTTGGAATTAGTACAGTATTTATACATATAAAGTGCGGAAACACGCTAGTTACAGCCCATAGACGACCCACGGGTTACAGACACAGCAGTGGGAGGTCTAGATCATACTCCACCACGCTGCTCCAATGCGGATTGACATTATTACCTGTGGTATTACTAAACAATCATTTTAAATGGACAAGTAACATCATCTGTAAGTAATATGTGACTATATGATATATTTAAAGCATAATACATAGGTACAAAATAATAAAAAATCGCGTAATTATGCGCATGATTCACGCGTTTTCATGGAATTAAAATATCTAAGAGACAAACGAACGTGGGTCAAACGTACCTAAAGAGTTCAAGTGACGACGACGGCAGTACGTACCTACACACACATTCCATTTTGAGCCACTCTTAACCCCCCGCTCTAACTCAATAAGTATTATAATTACAGAATTGCAATTATGTTCTCGAAACAGCACATTCTAAAATTCATGACAAAATCATGTATAGTTATTGAGTTATTGGGGATAAGCGTGCTATCCAAAAAAGTGTTTCATTTTAACAGCTTTCCAAAAAAGAGGAGAAGGTTTTCAATTCAACTGTATTCTTTCGTGTATCACAAAGATAACCTACTCATAGCAGATATAGAAGTCCGCACGACAGTCTGCGGGGACTGAGATATAAGTTTAAACAATGTTCATGTTAAAACGAGACATGATGAGAAGAAGAAGAGTTTATGAGTATTACCAAAATTTTTAAATATTCTTCTTTTAAGTATAGCAGAATATTATCTACTTGCCAGGAAATAAAATGTAAATCAAAATTAAAGAACATTTTACATTATTCTCGCATCAATTGAACATAGCTGCACATTCTTGAAGATATTGTACTTACGTGGATTTTTTTTCAATTTTGCTATCGATTTTGGTACAGATTATTAACGTAAAGTGTGTGTAAAGAGTAGTGTAGTGTCTTTAAATCCCTATAGATTCCCCATCACACAAATAAAACAAAGTTAGATTTAAAATTAACGCTTACTTACTTTTATTCAAAACAAATTTTTACTAAACATATTTTCCAAGAAGTATACCAAACTTGTACTGTATTCGATGGACATAAACTTCTCCCGGATTTAAAACTGAGTTCGGAAAATTTTTCTGAAACAACCAAATAAGATTTACGAATAAAATTAAATAAATATTTGATTTTACCGTCACTGTGATTATTTATTTTTACAATAGTGGTTAGTAACGTGTCAATTATCTATTTAATTTAATTTATCTATTTATTTAATAACAACGATAATTAGGTAGACTACAAGTTACAGTACTCCCAAATTAATAATGCGCATAGAAATCTTCGTTACTGTTCGGCAAAGGTCGTATTCCCCGAGCGTCGGAAGACGATATGTGTATAGAGTGGTTAAGTGCATTTTCTTAAAAATGGTTTTCAAACACAGGTTTACATTAAAATCTAATCATTATAATCTCAGTTCAAAAGTATTTACAGCACTGATCATTCCAGAATAATATTAAAATTACAAATAATTAATCAGAATCAAGGAGGATCTCTATTCCTGACATCCTAGATTCATCAGAACTTTCATTATGCTCTTGTTCATTTACACTTTCCCCACTGCTATCACCCGGCACCCGTGTAAATAATCATTTCATCGGAAAAACTATCGATTCTTGGGTCAAATTTTCTATATTCATCTTCGCATTTAACAGCGTGATCACAAACTTTTTTCCATTCTTCTGATCCTATATTATTGATTTTTTCTAATATAGCATCTTTAACTGACTTGACAGTCATTGCAATATTTTTTTTGGCTACGTGATGCTTTATTTGGGACCAAATATTTTCAATGGGGTTAAAATCGGGATGATATGGTGGCAATCGTATAATTTTATGCCCATGTTCCTCCATTATACGGTCTATGGCGAATTCTGTATATTTTTCTTTATGACTTTTAATAATTTCATACAAATCGGGTTTCAGTTTCTTTGGGTCATGCGGAATGTTGTGTTGTTGTAACCAAGCTATCATTTGTGCTTTAGGTGTGTTTGAGTTTGGTGGTTTCACAGACAGCTTATTATGATATGGGGCGTTGTCAATTACCAACACACTATTAGGAGGCAATTTGGGAATCAATTGATTGCGTAGCCAAGTTTGATAACGTTCCGCGTTTATTTCTTTATGATAGTCACCTTCTGAGTCGACACATTTATGTAACATTAGAGCCCCTGGGACGAAGCCTTTTTCATTGCCTGCGTGCACAATAATTATTCGCTCTCCTTTGGAAATGGGTTGTTTTATACCTTTTTTGCTGCTATCTTGCCAAGTTTTACCCTTAGTATGTGATGTATGCACGTATGACTCGTCCATAAACACTATGTTTCTACCAGAATTCCTCAGCTGTTGTATTTCTCTGAGATATTTGATCCTTTTTAAACGTATATCATGCTTTTCCATAAGTAACCGTCTGTTATTATCAGTTTTCAGAAACCTAAACCCCATTTCTTTCAAGATCAGCCTTAAAGTCTCTGCACAACCTTTGAAATTAATATCTTCGATCAACTTTTTTCTCAAATTATTTACAGTTAGGAGTTCTTTGAGCGTCAACTGAAAATTGTATATCATATTACGAATAACACAGTAGTGGAAACCATCAAGTCCCAGCCGTTTTTTTTCGTTTAAGATATTACTCAAAGTTCGTCGTGAAATTCCTGTAGCTTTTGTAACACGGTCCTGAATTTTTTTTAAATAACCATCATGGTCTCTTTCGAAAACATTGGCTTCATTTAAGAAATAAAGGTACACATTAAATACTATTTGCCGTGCTTGTGACTTAAGCGGCTTTCCACGTTTAAATTTATCCATTCTGGAAGAATTAGGCATATTTTATTTCTTGTATTATTGCATTATGTACTAATATACTTTCTAATATTATTTATTCCTATATTGTTTTATATATTTGTTTCTTTATGCATGTGTATCTTTCTATTAAAATGTATATAAGCCTAAATCTGATTTTATAAATGTTTTTTTCTGGTACTTAATATGTATTTAACGTGTGTAAAAATGTTAGTGTAGGCGACGCACCTTAGAAAAATATAAAGCTTAATACTTTTGAGAAAAGAATAAAGACGTCAGCTGTCACGCTGAAGTAACAAAACGATTCGGTGGTTTTATTTATTTCCATCGCCAACAGTTAGTATGTTATTTTACAAAATAAACTATTTCAATTTGAGTAAGATAATTAAAGTTGAAATTAAATTCACCTTTGAAAACAAAACCAAGAAGGGTGTGTAATAGCAGCTCTTTAAAATTCACCAGTATATAAAGACGACTGACGGACCTTTGACTGACCGGCGACAGCCGCCGACCAACCGAATTGTTTTCAATTTTTTCACATGATTTGACATATGACTTTGACTCCTGTTTCTTTCGAACAAGGTGCAAAATGCAAGTGCATTGTTGAGGGCTTTCTCCGATTCAATGATTCGGGTGTTTCCGGGAATACGACAATTAGCGAAGATTTGCATGCGCATTATTAATTTGGGAGTACTGTAATTATTATTTGCTTAAAAACGAGATAGATGACAACCAGATAAAACCATTCATACAAAAATCATCAAATTTGATCATCACAATTAAACTAATATCAACGAAATATAAAATTCCATTTGGTGTTGCTGTAAAGGCCACTAGGACCGTTATAGAAAGTCAATTTGAAGAATATTCTGGTAGTCGTTATCAAACTAGTACCTACGCAACATACGAGTAACATAAACTATTCAATGGCGCTGTAAAGGCCAGAAGAGCCATTGGAGAAAGTCCATGTGAAAAAAAAATCAAACAAACTAGCCTCATTAGATATACACAACATATTGTTCGGTGACTATGATAAGGCAATTGGAGTTTCAAACATTTTTGAACCTTGACCCTGAACCTGATTTTGGAATTGGTTTATTAAAAACGGCAGTGAAATGATCAACTAACATGATTAATAGCATCTGGATAATTTTGTGGCATCAAACAGAATAGGCCGTGCTTCTTGTAGTAAGTTCCGTCCTTGCCTAATAGTGGAACATAGCCGAAACTCTTCTTACCCTGAAAAAGAAAAAAACGCTCTGTCAGTGCAATACTCGTATTAATGTACGTGAAATGTACTAACGAGTGGAAAAAAAATATTCCTGCAGAAGCTGTATATAGTAGTAAACTATAACATATGAGGCACTATTAAATTAATCACACTAATATTATAAAGGCGAAAGTTTGTGAGTGCTTGTATGATTGTTACATACAGAAGTATGCAGTTTGAGCGTGTAGAACGTGTGTGTTGTTGTGTGTGTGACGCTAAAACAGCTAAAATGTTGATAAAATTTGGTATGGACCTAGCTAACTAAAAATCGATTTCAATATTTTTTCAGTATACATGCTATAAACTGCGTGCAGCATATAGGTACCTATATTATTATGTTATTCGTTAAAGTTAATGTGAAACTTATTTCTATGCTGCAACTAAAACTTACAATGAATATTAATTTTCTAGACATGCTTACCCAAAGCACGTCCAGTGTCATACCACGTCAGTCAAGGCATTAACTCTTCTTAAATTAGCTATTCAGTCCTTTCTAACAGTTCTCATAGTAATTATTGGACTAACGAAGTAATTTCTCTTAATTTTGTAACTTTACAAACAACTAAACGAAAAAAAAGCGTTCACCTCACTTCCTTCCTCTGACGCCTCTTCGCCCTTCGTACTCTCCTCGCTCTCCTCCGACTCGCTTTCCTCCTCCTCAGACTCAGTCTTGCTTTCTTCCCCTTCCTCTTCCATCTCTCCTTCTGCAGTCTTTAAACATTATATCAGAATTAGATAAGCAATGTCTAAAAAAAATTAAAGAAAGAGAAAGCCCGGGTAGGTTTAGGTCGGTTAACGAATGTAGTGTAATTTAGAAAATATTTTGTATATTTATATTTGTATATTTAAGATTTAAAGTCACAAAGTGAAAAATTATCTATGAATAGTGTATGTGATTACAGTAAGGGGCAATACTCTTTACTAAAGACGCTGAATCGATCCATGGGACTGAATGTAGCATCCTCAGATTTTTTAGGCGCGATTCCTATATTTCCGTAGTAGTAAATTTAATTCCAATGAATCTCAGAGCCGCGAGAGAGAATTGACACATGGATAATAATAATTTGACATTTTTTGTTATTGACGAGGAATTGCACGACGACATAAGTAGGTAGGTACTATAATCACATTGCCGTTTATCTGAAGACATTATTAGGTAGGTACCTCCTTATTACAGTATCATGAAATAAATCATTAGTATATGATATGTATTAATTATTTTTAACAGCTTGTTTCAATGTTATTGTGTTCAGACACAGTATTCAGACCATACCAAAATAATCTTTACCCTATTATTTTAATACTTATGTAATTATCAATATGATCATAGCCATGCCAAATTTTAAGATGTGTAAGTGAGAAACCTCGACTGGTAATAATGGTTAGGAATAGGCTATATTCTTATTATTTATATATATAAATATATTTACATCACGAACAGATAATAAAATATAATTTATATAACGATTGCAAAGTGACTGAACTGGCATTTATATAGAGCACAAGTGAGATAACAATGACACGATATCTTAGGTAAAGTGACCATCCTACCATTCATTGGTTGTGTGACCATTAGTGCATAAATACCTAACAGCTTAAGCGAGATTATAGCTTGACCTCGACAATTCCTGATGTTGATTTGGACAAACTATATTTATGAATTTAATATTTTTAGACAAATAAATCACCGTCCTGCCATTAACTTAAAAATTAAGACGGCACAATTGTTTAAATCATCATAACAGATGACTAAAATCTTCGAAAGATCGAATACAATGAAAGGAACTGCGAATCAAAAAATATTTTACATTATAGAACATTTTATTACCTATTTTTAGTTATAAGACTGCCATTTGTACTACCACGCTTTTATTTTTCTTATTGTTATATGTATTTGTTTTATGTTGCATCGGTGTCATTTGGTGTACAATACAGGAACGTGTCTGTCAATAAAAATAATCAAAGCAAAAAGAAACTTTTTTACAGTTATCAAATTAAATTCCTGATTTTTTAAAATCATCTTTGATGATTATGATTCATGATTAATTATATTATTTAAAAAATATTGACAGGATAAACTTAATACTTGAACAAGAAAATTATTACAAAGAGTGAATATTATAAACCGGTCAATTTGTTGTTATGAAGCGACGAGCATAATTTTCAAGTATAGATAGCGGGTCATTAACAACAATTTGAGAAAGAGCTTATCATTGCGGATAAAGCGAAAATATTTAACAACATTTAATTATATTTTTTAGACGCGATAACGTTGAGAGATTTAGTACCACATTAGCACAGTGTTTGCTCTATAGCACTTCGTGATAGCTTGCGAGCCTACATGCACACAAAAATATTGATTATTGTTATAAATAACGTATAATCATAATAACTAGTGGACTCCTACAGCTTCGCTTGCGTGGAATCAGGCATAACGAGTGTATCGTTTAAAATTGCTGTCCATCTCAAGAAAATAACCTGAAAAGGTCTATCCGTTGAAGAAGAAAACAATTTTTTTATCGCAAGACATGTCATTTTATGCATTCCAAACTTTCAGAGACTCAAAAAATTCCAATCAAACCTATACCAACTGCATTCAAAGAGAAAAAAACACCATCCATTTACCGTGAAACTGACTTTATTTACTTGGAATATATCCATGCTTTTTTGATCGTAGCCGAGGACGGATTTGGATGTTACTTGGTAAAGTTATTACTTTACGTACCATGGTTTACATATAAAAATCCGGATAGGATGTATAACATGGGTATTTGAAATAATCTTTACTTTACCACGCTGGGTGCAGCGTTAAACAAGTTGTTGAGTAGAAAGGGTTTCAGTTGCTGTTGGAAGGATTCGAATTCCCACATAAAACCGGAACAGTGATTTCTGTATACGATATTATGATTATGTAGGTATAAATGATAATTATTAAATTAATTGTGGATTAAATGTGGACCAGAAGGGATGTTTTGATTCCTTTAAACTTTCTACCTTTCCTTCCAACGAGACTTTTAATTACAAATAGTAATTGGACTACTTTTACTGGATTTTTTTCACAAATAGTCTCTAACAAGTCTCAACCAAACATCAGTCATAGATAGTTATAGGTCCTCCAATTAAGATTGTCACAAAGTGACGAATCGAGCTGCTACATTCGCTTTGTATCTCATAGCATAAAATCTACTGGATACCTCGATAATCCGGTCCGGGTCTGGAAGACGGTTGCCGGTATAAAACTGCATGCCAGGTTGGTTGCTGTACACTTCGAGAACTCTTCCTGTACCGGGATGGAGTGCCCTGTAAATATGAAAATGGTTCTACCATAAGCGGGATCTTGTTTGGAAATAAATATATGTAAGTAAAAAAATATTTAAGTGTGTGTAGGTTTAGCAATGATTGATGAATTCATTCTTTCTCACATTGAGGACATAGCAAATATTAGTAATTATTAGTTGTAGAATAGTCGAATGGAATGTTGAAATGGATTATTTTTATAGAATTTACCACTTCTAGGATTTGAGTATGGACATTTAGACCCAGGAGTATCGTTAGAGGCTTGATACAAAAAATACAAAAAGCATTAGGTACCGGGCTTGAAACGCGAGGTCCTGTTCAGTCCCCTGCGTTATACAATAGTTCACATCGTAGCCTCCTAGCGGTACTTTTGGCAACATAACTCGCAGAATTCTTGGTACACGGAAGTCGAAAGCTGTACCACCAACTACTTTCTTCTCGCCTGAAAATTGAATAAATATTTTTGTGTTTTATAATTTGTGACAAGTTTTCTTTCTCGAGTAAGTAAAGTATGTAACAATGAACGAGATAACTTTAAAGGAAAATAACACAGCCCAGAGAACATAATTTCCTTACACAAGCTACAAGCTTTTATTCAACTTGCCTATGTCGAGCTGTGGACCTCTAAAGGCTGATCAGCATGATGATTATGATGATGATGATTATTTAACTTGCAACGCTTATTAATTTGGGTCAAATTTTGCAACATGAATTTTAACCTCTTCCTCTTATTCGAATTATTATATAATGTAATTTCAAATTTGACATACATATTGATTCAGCTCCAATTACAATTTAATGTGTATAAGTACTGCAACCAGCCTAGCTTGCAGACGAAGGAAATCGGTAATTGCATAGACATGAAATTTTTTATTTCTATTCATGTTTAATTTTGAGTGACTGTTTGAAATTGCACTATTGCATATTAATAAAAACTGTATTTAAAAACGATCTTGACTGACTATCATTAGCCTATACCAGTGTTCATACCTACTAATTATTGATTAGTTATGAACAGACCAACTAATGTTCTTATTAACACCGGCGCAAAACATGAACGACAAAATGCCACTCAAAAATGAACCAAAGTTAGCTATTCCAAAATCAACGTTTCTTAAAAAGTGTGCCTCAAACAGAATCTGTAGCATTATAATTATATATGCTGAAATGCTAGTTCAATTGTGTATTAGTCATATGGAAGTTAATAATAAAAATACTGGAATCACAGTTCACTCGTAAGATAGTGTTGAACAATCTTTTTAATTTAATCTTAAATCATTTGGTTTCGCATACATTGCACATCTTTGTATGGTACGAGCGGTTGATGTGGATCATACTATAATAAATATGAATAATAAAATAATCATAATAAATATCATAGACTATAGACATTCTCACACACGGCCATTCTATGCGACCCCTAACTAGGCGCGAGCCTGTACTATGGGTGTCAAAGACTGATATACATACATAAATATTTTTTAAAACTAACTTAAATATATAATATTAACATCCAGACACAGAACAAACACAAGTGTTCGTCACACGAATGTCTGTCCTGAGTGGGATTCGAACCCACGACCCCTGGCTAACAGGCAGGGTCACTACCGATTCCGCCAACGGGGCCGTCGTTAATAATAGGTAAGTAAATATTTTCGTTTAATTAAAGACACCAAACATTATAATGTATAACTAGATTGACACGTAGAAACAACAAATAGAAATATGAATTAATAAATTAAATAACCTAAAACAATGCAAACATTTGGCTCGCTGTGGTATGGTGCCTAAAACGCTAGCAGCATATCCTCATAAACGCTAAGCAGATACGGTGTGCGAGAAAAGCCAGCTGTTTTCTTTAGTCTCCGGAATGGATAGGATGTTTTTTTTTCTAATCTTAGATATTTTTTAACTTTGCACCAGTTACGTTTAGGTTCCATGTAATTGGTGGTGATACGTTCTAGACGAGCACAAATCTAGACTCCGGGCTGCTACTTGGTTGTCGCCCGTCCTGGAAAGTGACTATCTGATATGAATTGTTATAATAACAATTCACATAAATAAAACTTAAATAAGTTTGAATGAAAGTTTTGCAAAAATCTATGTTCCAATCAGCAGCGTTGTGAAGTTGTTAGTTTTTCGTAAATATAGCGTTAAGAAATCCTTGATAAATATGACATCATGCACCCATGCATTTTTTTATCCTAGATTAAAAACACCCTTTGTTAAACACCTGCTGTTGATTTGCCTAATAAAATAAATAAATAACTGGACTAACCATATGTCCCTGTGTCTTGTTCAAAGTCGGTGACAGTTGTCATGGGCGGCACCGAATGGGTGGAGCTGCATGCTCGTTTGCTAAATGTATATTCGCATCAGCCATGACATTTGCTCGTGCGTTTGCGTTCGCAAATATCATATATTTTAATGATAATGATGAAATGTGGCATCTGCGGCATGGTACGTAATTTCTCACCTGTAACGGCGCCGTCCTCGTCTGCAGCAGTATACTTGTCCGCATTGATGGTGATGATGTGGTCATACATTTGTTCAGGGCCCGCGTGCTGGAAATCAACGTCAAAAGAGTAATGGTATTCATCAACTACAAATTGATTTCACACGCTTGTTGAATCATTCCATAACATTTAGGACATAGAGGGAATATGACAGCGGAATATGACAAATTTTGCCACTAGACCGCTAGTGGCAAAATTACATGGGCGCTACCGTGCTTCGGAGCGCACGTAAAGCCGTCGGTCATGGTTGTTTTCAATGCTGGAAACAGTCGTTAAGCCTTGTCGAAGACCTTCGAGTGGCTTGAAAACATTCGGCACTGGGTTGGCCACTAACCAATCCACCAATCCGCATTGGAGCAGCGTGGTGGAGTATGCTCTAGACCTCCCGCAGCAGTGTCTGCGGGGGAGACCCGTGCCCAGCAGTGGGACGTCTATGGGTCGCAGCAGCAATACTACAATAAAGGTTGACGGTTAGCGACTAATATTGAGATGCATTAGCAATTTAACCCTTTAAGGTTAGTTAACCTATATAACTCTCACTACAAAGTGTTAAAACTTACATGTCCTGCTAGATTGAAATAGGGAGTGCTGCTGAGGTTGACGATGGTTGGTTCGCTCGTGGTGCACCTCATCTCGATCTTGATGGTGTTGTCGCAGGTCACCTCAAAGCTGACCTGCGCCATCACAGTTCCCGGGTATCCCTCGTGGAAACGTTCAGACACGTGACTCATTATGACTTTATTGCCTATCACGTACGAACGCCAGTTCACCTAAAAGTTTTTAAAGTAGGTACAGACTTTTTTGGCAATTTTTGATTAAGATTTAGACAATAATTTATAAATCCTTTATCCTTTGGTCATGCAGACCGGAAGAAAATAACAGAACATGGAAGAAACGAAGATACTATTAAAATATTGATACCATAATATACTTTTACTTACAAAGTTTACAAGTTTCACTTACAACATTCGTTTATTTAGCAAAAATATTTATTAAATAAATGAATTAAGATAATATGAAAACGCGTATTAGGTACTTGTACATGTAAGATTAAGCGTAGATATATAACACGGTATTTTCAAATCTATATATTATAATTTATCTATCATCATCGACATCAACAATTTGGATGATTAATTTATTATGTTGAGCTTCGTTCGCTTTGAATTAAACATAAAAATTGTTTAAAGACCGACCGAATTCTGTCCCTCGAACTTCATTTCTGTACAAAGTACCTACATATTTTTGTTACCTATATATTATTTATACCTATATAATTCTTTTTGTTACCTATACACCTCCAAATAATTTTATTCATTCATCTGTCAATATTTGAAGAAAAAAAAATCTGAATTTGTATCGATTACTTATCCCCTGAAAGTATTTTAAGACTTATTCAAAGTACAGTCGCGGACTCGCTATAAGTATTTTCAGAACCAATTATTATTTATAGTAGAGGATCCCGCTATACAACGACCTTCACCGAGATGTTTATTTAATAAAACGTATTTTATATTCAATTTAATATGTCAATAAATATATTGCATATGGGTTGGCTAGCTAATTTCAGTCCAGGATATGATTAATTAATAATTAAAAAAATTATTTTTTTTAAACATTGCACCGGTTTGATTATTACACAAATTCTATACCAATCGAAAGTATGAAGCCCACAGATTATGCAAACGTTAGGTTGTCTATTCTTTTCCGGTCACAACTCTGGAGTAGCCAGGTATAAACAGGTAAATCGATCGATATCGCATTTTGCACCGGTCTGATTATTGAATTAAAATTAAATGAAATTGAAGATTATTCCATTATGAACACGGTGGTATAGGGTGGTCTGCGAAAAATCAGTCCCGAATTCCAGTTGTCGAATTTTTCGAAAATAGCTGAAAAGGTTTTTTTTGAAAAGTGAGATATTGCTGTGAGTGAATATGTGCGACTGAGAGGTCCCAACCAACCATCCCATGCGATAGAAGAGGACAGCATAGCAGCTGTTTAAAGTCCGCCCATAAGAAAGAAAAATTAAAACCTTTTCAGCTATTTTCGAAAAATTCGACAACTGGAATTCGGGACTGATTTTTCGCAGACCACCCTATACCACCGTGTTCATAATGGAATAATCTTCAATTTCATTTAATTTTAATTCAATAATCAGACCGGTGCAAAATGCGATATCGATCGATTTACCTGTTTATACCTGGCTACTCCAGAGTTGTGACCGGAAAAGAATAGACAACCTAACGTTTGCATAATCTGTGGGCTTCATACTTTCGATTGGTATAGAATTTGTGTAATAATCAAACCGGTGCAATGTTTAAAAAAAAAAAATTTTTAAATTATTAATTAATTATATCCTGGACTGAAATTAGTTAGCCAACCCATATGCAATATATTTATTGACATATTAAATTGAATATAAAATACGTTTTATTAAATAAACATCTCGGTGAAGGTCGTTGTATAGCGGGATCTTAGACTATTACCATTGTATTGGCACCGCGCTGTAGGTACACACAACTGTGTTTAGATATTACCTTTTACGCTTTTGTAAAAAAGTTCATTTGAAGACTCGCATGAATACATAAATACTCACCTTATCAAACCCGACATAGCCCCCATTGTAGTGATGGTAGCCCCTATTCGTGGACAACATGTACGTTCTACCGGAAGGGCGTACAACCATAGTGCCATCACGTATTATGTTGGCGTATCTGCCTATTGTGGAGCCGAAGTAGGGATTTCTTGTTTGGAAATATTCTGTTCAAAGCAAGCAGGGAAACATGCATTTAGATCGGTTATATAAGCCTATAAGTTCAAAAATGACTAGATAAAGATTAATTAATTAATTATAAACAGCACGTCTATTCATTTCATCCCATATGTAAAACTATTTGATTAATACTATCGATTAATCTTTACCGCAATTCAATTATGCCGTGGGTATATTAGAGTCATTGTTAACAGATCCGTTAGTTGCACTTTTTGTGTAGGCCAAGATCAACATAAGGCGATATCGTATAGCATTGGTGTCTCATTGAACAACAGTACCGTTATCCGTTATTAGCTGCCTGCTGAACACTTATCTTTATCAGCATTAGTTAAACAGCACTATCATAAACAACACATAGCTGCAACCCATAGACGTCCCACTCTGGGCCGGGGCTCCCCCACTGAAAAATCTTTGGGAGGTCAAGAGCATACTCCACCACGCTGACCCAATACGGATTTGTGGTGGGGTTAGTAGCCAACCCAGTGTCGAGTATTCTTAAGCCACCCGAAGGTTTTCGACATGGCTTGACGACTGTTTTCACCATTGAATTATGGACGTGGGTAGCGTCCATAACCATTGGGTTATGGACGCTACCATAACCATTATAACAAAGCTGTGAATTAGTGATCTTCTTCGTAACGGTTTTGGTTCTCTTCTGTTCCCATAAACAAAAGACGAAGATTTCGAGTAAGATCTGAGGACAGCATGGGAATTTGAAAGGTTAAGTAATTAATTAATAGAAAAAACATTTAGAAAGTTACCTTCTAAAGTATCAAAACCAGCGACAACATCGTCTGGTACCCCTTTCCTGTCGGGAACTTGTATCGATGTAATTGTGGCTCCATATGTTATTACCTGGACACAGTATAGACATCTATAATAAAATCCACGCGAAGTACGTTTTGAAGTTGCATTAAAATACATCTTAGGTATTGTTTTTTAAATAATAGTAGGTACTAAAATTTTCTTAAGTAGTCGTCGTGATTTTGTAGTTGAACACGAAACACATACTACGAAATATCTTAAATTGTGTTTAGGCCGTTTGTTGCTAAACAAAAAACTGGCCTTAGGTGAAAAATTTGAAATCTAATTTTTCACCTACTTAGGATATCCTAGGTATATAAAACTTACGTGAGTTATTACTAATCATTACAAAGAATTCTACAAATTAAGATACTTTCCTATATTGTGAAAAATAAGTTTTACCAAATCGTACTTTTGGAGATCATTCCTTTTGTAGGTACACACTATGTAAGTAAGCCTCGAACCTACGTTAAGTATGGTGACTTCCATAAAACCTAGTTTAATGTGTTTTTGTAAGATTTAATGGAAGCATACTTAGTTCGGTTTTTTGTAATTTTGTAATAAGGTGAATTAAAGTTGTTTGATAATATTACGAGTATGAGTATGTACTAGGTAATCCAAAAGTTTTCCTCAAAAAATGGAGTATAAATTATACAAAAAAACTGTTTTGCTTTATTTTGTATAAAGTGCTTGAACTCATAGGTCACGCACTTGATAATAGTGTTAAGCCTCTGAGTCAGGCTAGGATAAAAAACTGACCCTTGTACATAAAAGTTAGCAATTTTACTGGGTGGAAAGTTATCCAATCAAAGTTTGTAGTGTTGAAATGGATAGTACTCGTATATGGTTACAGTCATATTTAATGGCAGTTAGTATTATATTTTTTTTAATGAAAATACCACGGACATGACTTCTGCTAAGCTGCTTCATACCTGAACCAACATCCTGTTCTTAGTTTTCCACGTGTATCTCCTGACTATGTCGATGTTGGTGCTGGATGCACAGGGGCTGTCATGTTCTCCCTCAGGCAACAATATGTTTTTTATTGACTTCGAAGTCTTTTTCAAGCTTGGACGGCTTCTGGTTGTTTCGCTATGATCTTTTGGCATGAATCCGAATCCGTCTATTATTAACTCCACGTCTGGGATCTTAGGTGGCTCCGGTTCGGGTACCTCTTCCGGTTTTGCTTCCGAACCGACATCGCCACTAGCTTTATCATCTACATCAGTATCGGCCATTTTCACTTACAATTTTGCTTTCCAAATATTATTTTTATGAAATTTTTTAAAATTATTATCTAAAAATTGTTTCAATATAACTTTACTTCATGATTTTTTTGAGGTATTGACACTGTCAATATTTATTTTTTGAGTGTATTTTTTGTGTGTAAATAAAAAGTTTTTAATCATGTCAACTTATTTCCAATACTCTACTACTACCACATTTTCTACGCCCACTTCTGAACAAATGCATCCACTCGGATTATGAGAGGTTAGGCCATAGTCCACCACGCTTGCCAATTGCTTATAGGCAAATTTCATTTGCTTTGAAGAACTCTCAGGCATGCAGGTTTCTTCAAGTTGTGAACATCCTTCACCGTTACAGCAGGTGACTTTTAATTTCTTAAAACACATAATCGTATTCGATAACCACTACGGTCACGCTGGTTTATAACTATTTTTTCTACGTAACTACTGAAGTATACATAAGACAACCATAGATTTATCATTACTCTATACTAGATAAATTTATTGACAACTATTGATTAGCCCATTGTATTTAATAATCTCAGAATACAGAACGAACTTATTAATAATTTGACAAATGTACACCTATCATGGGTTATCATACAAATAAATAAATTGATTGATTGATATAAACTGAAAGAAAGCGATTCTGCCTAAAAGAAAGCAAAAAAAGTCATGAATAAAATGTAAAATTTTATTGTAAGTTTCATAGTAAGTCTATAGTTAGAAAACTCTATCTCTGTTAAAGTAACTTACTTACTTAAATATTATTCTATAGCAAATATAAATAGACACAATATGTTAAATTGCTGACATTCAAGCAACAGAGAGAACATTAACATTACTTGTGTTATAATTATTGTTTTCCATTTAAAAATATCAATTTGTACAACATGGTTGCTGGACAAAATCAAACCCAAAACACCTTTACACTTTGTTTATCAATTTCTGTAGAATTTGATTTCCATTTATCATTACTGTCGATTGTATCAGAAATTTCCTCTAAAAACCCGACTTCTCTACATGGAGATGGTGGTATAATGCTTATAATAGGTATTCCGATTTCTTGAAATGAACTCATTGAAGAAAACCCGCTTTCATCTTCAATGAAATTAGTTACAGAGTTGTAATCACTCTTTTTATTAATAACACTCTGCAAAGCCTTAGCATTGGTCGATTCAATATAATTTTGTTGTATCTGATCTTTCTCGAATATATTTACATCGTGTTGCACATCACACAATATAGGAGGCAGGGACTGCGCGAATTCTTCCAGATTATGATCAATTTCAGTCTGTGCCATATTTGTTGTTCGGTTATAAGTAATGCTACTATAATTAGTGTCGATATCATCACAGGAATCCTCTTTAATTAAGTTTAGAGTACTTAACGATATATTTTGTACGTTAGTCCCTCTTTCAGAGTCATCATTTTGTTTTATGGCGGTTAGATCAACATTTTCAGCGTAGGCACATGCTAAATCTGGCAATTTTGTGCTTAGTACTGTATTGGCAAGAATAATCAACCTCGACATCTCCTCAGAGATTTTTTGTCCTGTTTCGTTTTCAGGCACAAAAGACATTTTCGACTGACTCCTAAAATGAATAAATAATTTAGTCAAATAAGTTCTCAAACATTTTAAATGTTGCAAAAGATCAAATTACACTTTAAAAGTAGGTATATTCTAACTATAAATCACTCAATTTTAATGTGCACGGAAGGTGATATGCGTCGAATTCCGACTGAATTATTAAGCTATTTCATATTTCAATGGGCCTAACGTTATCATCATGCAAAGTATCACGACAAACGAAGTTCTACTTACCAAATCCCTCCGCAATCTTTATATCCGTTAACGTTGCTAATCGATTTACTTATTTTCCTTGTACTTAATTTTTTCGTGGTACTGATAGAATATTCGATATTCTTATTAACGTGCAGAACTGATCTTGATCGTGGCAGGTCAGCAAGGTTAAAAGATTTCGGCAATGCCCTTATAGGTACATCCTTTTTGACCTCTTTCTTCTGATACTCTATATGTTCCTTTACTCTGTTTAGGAATGTCACAATTTGCTTCAGCAATGCTATGTGCATCTGCCTGTTTGCTTCGGTCTGAAAATAATGCATGGTAAAGTTGGCAAAAATAGAGTTACATAGGTACGCGTGCAAAATGGAAACAACATTAAAATCGCAGCGCCTTTCGCAAAGCAATTCGCAACGCATGGCATGCATAAATATATCTTTAGCCTTATACATTCGTGCAAGAATAACGACAATAAAATAACCGTAAATCTGTATAAACTTAGGGCTGCTTTGAACAAACGCACCTGTGCTAATTGCCACCTTAATGTCTCCACTTCCATGTTCAGTGCATTCACTTCAGTGCGTTTAATATCAGAGTCCCTCGTCTCTGTTTTTTCGGACACCTTCACAGCTTCTCCATTCTGTTCCACGTTATCGCATTTGGTAATTTGAGGACACACCTCAATTGTTTCTGGAATCTGAAACAATGACATAGATAATGTACTCGTATATACGGTAGCCATAATAACTGTGCCACTAAGGCCACTAACAGTAAAGTATAATTATATTACATACATTCTACGAGGAAGTGGTTGAACTATGCGTGTTTTGAAGAGATTTCACTTAAATTGTCATAACGTCATCCGCGATGTAAAATGTCGCTTAATCATGGGAAACTACTTTGGTTTAATGTTGCATGTCGTACCGTTTCGTCGAGCCTACCTAGGGATATCACGCTAACCATTTTAAAACATAGTGGACAATCAATGACGGAAACAAACTCTTAAAGGTTTTTTTTATAATACTGTTACGAAAGCACAGGGAAGCTAGCGCCATCTAGCGCCGCTGGTGGAACCACTCAGTGAACGCATAGACAACGTGATATCCCGACTCGATACTAGATGGCGTTAGTGGGCCTGTATTCTCGCGTGTTCGGGAACACGCGGTATCTTTCCAGAATCGTCTAGTACTCGCGACGGCACGTATAAATAGTCGCGGGGAGAGCCGCGAGTTCAGTTCGAGCTTTCGAGGCGACTTCGAAGTGAAAACTAGTGATACCGGAGTGAAACAAGTGAAACCTACGACTTGGCTTACGACCTAGGACATCGTTAGTGCTTTGTGTTTGGACCTAGTGCATTGTGTTGGACCTAGTGTTTAGTGTTTGACCTAGTGCTTTGTGTTAGTGCTAGTGAATAAAGTCTTCATTGAGTCAGCAGGTCTTTCTCTCCAAATCCTTCGAACCTTAGCACGTAACAACTGGTGTCGGAAGTGAGATTTGGAGATGCCATTGACTCCGAGAGAGGACTTACAGGAGGGCGTCAGGACAAGGGCACAACGAGCTGCTGAGGCCACAACTGGGGACCAAGCTCCGCCCACTGGCCCCGCCTACCAAGCCACGCCCACTGACCACGCCCCTCAGGCCCCGTCCACTGGCCCCGCCCACCAGGCCACGCCCATCGACCACGCCCCTCAGGCTCCGCCCACCCAGGCTCAGGCCCCGCCCACTTTGGCCCAAGCCACGCCCACTGGCTCCGCCCACCGGGCCACGGCCACTAAGGCCACGCCCACTGGCCCCGCCCACCTTGCCACGCCTACCAGACAGGCCACGCCCACCAGACAAGCCACGCCTACCAGCGGCATCGTAGCTTCTACAGCCCCTCAAGTGGAGAGCCACTCGTTGAAGAGTCAATTAGGATGTTTAATTGAATTAATGGAGCTGCAAAGGGCTGAAATTCGGGAAATGAAGGAATCACACGAACGCAGGCTCGGCGATTTGCAAGAGTCACAAGAAAATAAGCTGACTACGATTCAAGAGCAACAAAAAGACCTCCAAGAAAAAGTGCTTGGGGCTATAAATGATGTTAGTGAGACGGTGGTTAAGCTTCAAAAAGATGTCGACGTAGTGGAGGAACGAGTTACCGGGTTAGGGTTGGAGGTTGAAAATGTGAAAACCGGCCTCTCTGAACTACAGAAGAAAGTGGTGCGCCTGGAAACCACGGGAGTTGCGATGTCTAGTGGAACTACCGTAGTGGCGGAAGGACCAAGAGTGAAAGTGCCACCATACGACGGCACTACTTCTTGGAACGCTTATCGTCAGCAATTCCAGACGGTCGCTACTGCCAACGGATGGACGGAAGAACAATGCCTGACCGCTCTCACTGTTGCGCTCAGAGGGCAAGCTCTGTCGGTCCTGGAAGCACATACAGGAAATGGGTTCCAAGACCTGATGGAGGCACTTGAATCTAGATACGGGGAGCGACACCTGGAGCACGTGTTCCGTGCCCAACTGCGTGACAGAGTCCAACGCTCAGGAGAAGGACTACAGCAATGGGCGTTGGAAATTGAAAAACTAGTCAGGAAGGCACACCCAGGAGCCGACACCAAGATGGTGGACACGAATATTGTTCAAGCGTTTGTCGACGGAATCAAAGACCTGGAGATCAGAGCTGCAGTGAGGCTTCGTCACCATACCTCGCTAAAGGAAGCATTGGCGCATGCTTTGGAGGTCGAGGCTGTTCGCCATGACATACGGCCGACCCATAAGATCCGCGAGGTCTCTGAAGAAGTCAAGGAGGTTAAGGCTCCTACGAGGAAAAGTTTTGGAGCCATGTGCTACAAGTGTGGCGAGAGGGGCCATCTTCAGCTCAACTGCCCGCAGAAGGAGACCCAGATGGCAAGGATGAAAAGGCTCGAGGAACAAATAGAGGAGCTGAAGAAGCAAGGGGCTTCGTCCCCTGCTCTTGATCAGGGAAACGAATGAAAGCCAGGACTAAGGGGCGAGTGCTGGCTGACGCGGAGGAAGCCCCGATAACTGTTATCTCCCAGGCATGCAGCGGGAATAGTCTTGTGATTCAGGGGACTATTAACGGGACGGATTGCAAAATGACTCTAGACACAGGAGCCTCTAGAACAATAGTGAACCCAAATCTGGTAAAAGCCGCAAGGGGACACAAGAGGAGAATTAACTGTCGGCTTCTTGCTGCCTCCGGTCAGCCAATACCCGTCCTGGGAGAAATGTCAGTTACGATGTATGTAGGGGGGTCCTCGTACTCTCATAACGTTATCGTGGCTGAGATTATGGATGATTGCATCCTGGGTTTAGATTTCATGAAGAAACACAACTGCAGAATTAATGTCGCTGACGGAGTTTTCAAGTGTGGTGAAGAAGAAATCTTCATTCTTGGAGGCGCCTGCGGGAAAGTCGCATGTGTGAAGAAAGTCATTATACCTGGACGAGCGGAAGCTCGGGTGCTGGTGAAACTACCGCCAGCTGGAAAGAAAAAGTCAAACAGATGCGTGTTGATCGAAGACACACCTACCAAGACATCAGCGCAAAAACTGATGACGGCGAGAACCCTTGTTAGTGGAAGCAGTAACGCTGTGGTCAAGGTATTGAATCTTGGTGATCGCGAGATCTGCTTGAACGAAGGTGACGTCATTGGAAAGTGCGAAGAAGTTGTCTGGATGAAAAAGTGCAATTCGATGACAGGTGCAGACTCAGCAAACAGCAACAACTACGGATTCGTGACTGAGCTACTCGATGACTGCAAGAGTAATCTGACTTATTCGCAGAGCATGAAAGCAAAGAAGTTTTTACAACGCTACGCGAATATCTTCTCCAGTCAAGAAGGGGACCTTGGAAGAACGTCGATGGTTCAGCACAGGATAGATACCGGAAGCGAGAGACCAATTCGCCAACGAGCAAGACGGATACCAATTGCAAAGGAAAAAGAAGTTGAAGGCCTTTTGGAGGACATGAGAAGGAATAAGATTATTGAACCGTCTGCAAGTCCGTGGTGCTCACCTGTTGTATTAGTGAAGAAGAAAGATGGTAGCACGAGATTTTGTGTGGACTATAGGCGTCTCAATGATGTCACTAAGAAGGACAGTTATCCGTTACCTCGAATCGACGACACTTTGGATACCTTGAGTGGCATGAAATGGTTCTCGACCCTAGACCTGAAATCTGGATACTGGCAGGTGGAAATTCATCCAAAGGACAAGGAGAAGACAGCTTTCTCGACCGGAAAAGGTTTATGGCAATTTAACGTCATGCCCTTCGGATTGTGCAACGCACCTGCCACATTTGAGCGACTCATGGAGTGTGTACTGGCAGGCTTAGTTGGAGAGGCTTGCTTAGTCTACTTAGATGACGTCATCATTGTCGGCCATGACTTCGAGGACCATTTGCGAAACTTGGAGCGAGTTTTCGCCAAAATAGAGGGAGCCAAATTAAAGTTGAACCCGAAAAAGTGTCGTTTATTCAGGAGTAAGGTCAATTATCTCGGCCATGTTATCTCCAGTGATGGAATCCAGACAGACCCGGAGAAACTGGAAGCAGTTCAAAAATGGCCTACCCCTAAGGACAAAACCGAAGTGCGGGCATTCCTCGGCCTATGCTCATACTACAGGCGTTTTGTTCAGGGATTTTCAGAGATAGCCAAGCCATTACATCGGCTGACAGAAGATAAACGACAATTTAGTTGGGATGAGACTTGTGAAGATTCTTTTCAAAAACTGAAGAAACATCTGTGTGAAACACCAATCCTGGGGTATCCACAACCTGAAGGTCGGTTTATAGTCGACACGGATGCAAGCAACACGGCCATTGGAGGGGTGTTATCTCAGAAACAGGGTGAAAGAGAAGTTGTTATTGCATATTTCAGCAAATCTTTATCCAGGCCAGAGAGAAATTACTGTGTGACAAGAAGAGAACTCTTGGCTGTTGTAAAGACGCTACAACACTTCAACAAATATCTCATCGGCAGACCGTTTTTACTGCGAACTGATCACGCAGCCTTGAAGTGGCTACTGCAATTCAAGAACCCAGAAGGTCAAGTAGCTCGATGGATTGAACAGCTCCAGGAGTATGACTTCGAGACGGAACACCGCAGCGGAAAAACACATGGGAATGCCGATGCACTCTCACGAAGGCCGTGTTCGGAAGACTGCAAACATTGTGTTAAGCAGGAATCTAATGAAATAACATTAAAGCTAACGAGAACAAGTCCTTTGGGTCTCTGGGAGAATGATGCTATGAGGGAGGCTCAAGAAAGAGATGACGACCTTCGGCACATCATCACATGGAAGAAACGGGGTGACGTCAAACCAATCTGGAGCGAGGTTGCACCCACTGGCGCTGTCACTAAGGCGTACTGGGCGCAATGGGACAGTCTGATACTGCAAAACGGAATACTCTACCGGAAATGGGAGAAGACTAACGGCAGAGAGTTTCATCTTCAGATCATTGTCCCAAGAACGAGAGTACCAGATGTGCTCCGTGAAATACATGATGGCGTATCAGGAGGTCATCTAGGTGTCAAGAGGACGTTAACAAAAGTGCGAGAACGATTCTACTGGTTGCATTGTCGAGATGATGTACAGGATTGGTGCCGCAAATGTACTACCTGCGCTGCTGTAAAAGGACCACAGACCAGGAGCCGTGGGAACCTGCGGTTGTATAACGTCGGTGCACCGTGGGAACGAATAGCAGTTGACGTAGCTGGGCCATTTCCTGTAACGGAATCGGGTAACAAGTATTTTATGGTCGTCATGGACTACTTCACCAAATGGCCCGAAGTGTTCGCCATACCAAACCAAGAAGCTACAACAGTCGCTTCTAAGTTAGTCGAAGAAGTGATATGTCGCTTTGGTGTGCCTCTAGAAATCCATTCTGATCAGGGCAGGAACTTCGAATCGCAAGTATTCCAGGAAGTGTGCAAAATTTTGGGCATGCATAAGACGAGGACCACCGCGTACCATCCACAGTCTGATGGAATGGTTGAGAGGTTTAACCAGACTCTGGAGAGGCATTTGGCAAAAGTGGTAGACGACAAACAAAAGGATTGGGACAAGTATATACCACTCTTCCTTCTGTCGTACCGAACCGCCGAGCATGAGAGCATAAAAGCTACCCCGGCGTATGTCAATTACGGTAGAGAACTACGAATACCAGTAGATCTATTGACAGGAGGGTCACCGGAGGGACCAGAGACCGTACAAGACTATGTTTGCAATTTAAGGGAAAAAATGCGCTATATACACGCCTTGGTACGGGAAAATGGGTTACAGTCAAGTGAGGGCATGAAAACCAGATACGACCGGAAATCGAACACGAGCGGCTTCGAGGAAGGGTCACTGGTGTGGCTGCATAACCCAACTCGCCGGAAAGGAAAATCTCCAAAGTTGCAGACCAAGTGGGACGGTCCATACAAAGTGGTTACCCGACTGAATGATGTGACTTATAGGATTCAAAAGCAACCAAGAGGAGCATTCAAAGTGGTACACATAGACCGTCTGGCGCGTTACCATGGCAGTAACAACGATGCTCGGGACGAGCATCGCTAAGAGGGGAGTGGTGTTACGAAAGCACAGGGAAGCTAGCGCCATCTAGCGCCGCTGGTGGAACCACTCAGTGAACGCATAGACAACGTGATATCCCGACTCGATACTAGATGGCGTTAGTGGGCCTGTATTCTCGCGTGTTCGGGAACACGCGGTATCTTTCCAGAATCGTCTAGTACTCGCGACGGCACGTATAAATAGTCGCGGGGAGAGCCGCGAGTTCAGTTCGAGCTTTCGAGGCGACTTCGAAGTGAAAACTAGTGATACCGGAGTGAAACAAGTGAAACCTACGACTTGGCTTACGACCTAGGACATCGTTAGTGCTTTGTGTTTGGACCTAGTGCATTGTGTTGGACCTAGTGTTTAGTGTTTGACCTAGTGCTTTGTGTTAGTGCTAGTGAATAAAGTCTTCATTGAGTCAGCAGGTCTTTCTCTCCAAATCCTTCGAACCTTAGCACGTAACAATACTGTGTACTTAACATTAAATTGGCTTGTTATAGTTGTGGCCTTATAGGTTGACAGCACACAAAAGTGATCCGAAATCACCTCGATGTCTCGTTCTTACAGATTGTTACCATGTAAGTAGATAACTCTACTAGCATATATAGAGGATACAGATACAGATAGAGAAGGATACGTAAAATAACTCAAATAACGGTATTCTACAGAACCTTAAAAGACAGTAGTGCTACTGCACTGCAAAAACTTAAAAGCAACTGTTCATATATCTAGGTAGAGTCATAGTCGTCCCACGCTTTTGTGTCTCACACAGTAGTTACTTCTGCTTATTGACCCCTTTGTGAACAAAGAAGGATCCCGCTGACAACAGTTATTTGCAATGATGCGACCTGTTAAGCTAATAGGTAAATATCGAATTGATTGTAACTGTTCCTAGTAGGTATCGACATATTGACGACAAAAATAAATAATACGAAAGCTGCAAAGCAATTGCTGTAAAGCAATTGTTTTCAAATTTGCTGACAAAACTTAGAGCGAAGTATCTGTAACATACTCATACCCTGATTGCAAGATAACAGTAACATTTGGTATAGTCCATTTCTCTGCTAATATCTGAAGAATATTTAAAAAAATCTATTCTGCATTTCAGGCAATTTGGCTTGCATCTAAAATTAATATTATAAAGAATTTGTGTTTCTTAAATTGTATATCAGGGGTCATCTCTGAAACTACTGAACCGATTCCGATTTTTTAAAAGCTTTTATTTTATACTAATACCAAACTTCAAAAAGAGTGTGAAAAACACGTGCGACACCTGGTGTATCCCATATGTCTGTTTATCTGTATATATTATTAAAAAAAACTATACTATTCCCCTCATTCTATAAATATTATAATAACTATGTGCCAACAGCTTTCCAATAAACGTACAAAGCATCTCAAGGAAACATAATTATCACGTCATGATCATCTCATGAAATTTTCCGAATGGAAAAGTATCCTTTTTTTCTAATTAAGGTTATCATTCTCCATGTTTCATTCAAATTCGTTTTGCATTTTTGATGTGATTGAGTAACAAAACTCCAATCTTATTAAAACAATATAAGTTAGTGACATGTTAAGTTAATTTCTATCTTGGTTTAAGATCAATTTACTAACTACTTGATAATTGGGTACAACCGTCTTTTTGTTAAGTAGGTACTTTTATTTTTTTCTTTGTTTACATACAAAAATATTACGTTACAAAAAGCACTAAACTGTAACAAGACCTAAACTGTTAGCTATTTTATGCGACAGATATAAGCGCTCGTACTAGTGTGGTCAATGTATGTAAAAATGACGTCATCGGTTTTGATCAAGATGGTTATGCGGTCATAGCCTCTACTCAGGTAGAGGCCATGACAGAGCTTGTAACCGATATATAAGACTATCCTTACTAATATATTTATGGGAAAGTTCGTTTGTTGGTTTGCCCTTCTTCTACGCCTCAACAGAATAATCCATTGACGTGATATTTTTGCTTAGATGTTATGGATATATAGTATATGGCTAGGAGAGTTATATAGATTTGTGTATCCCGGAAAATTACACGGTTCCCGTGAAATGGACTGAACACTGAATTAATCGATCAATTTTTATTGATCAATTTTTTATTTATTTTAAAACATTCCTTGATGTTAGGAATAATATTGCACGTAAAACGATTTGACGCGGGCGGATTGGGCGGGGAAAGTTAGTAGTAAATTATGTAAGAAAAATAATATTAAGGTAACGTTCGATACTGACCAATTTAGATTATCTTAAATGGTCGTCCTTCCTTATACATTTTTTTCTTTTTTATCATTTATTATACTTCAACATTCAGTATGTTATAGACAATCTGTGTAGTCCAGGTATTCTATATTATGGCAAGGGCAATGTATATAATACCTGGGCCGTCCAAGCAATTAATGAAATATTATGAACATTATTGAACATTAATCCATATCCATACTAATATTATAAATGGGAAAGTGTGTTTGTTTGTTTGTCCGGCTTTCACGTCGCAACGAAGCTAATAAATGATATGATTTTTGTGTGTGGAGATAGTGAGGAGGGTGGAGAGTGACGTAGGCTACTTTTTACCTCGGTTAAACATCCCCATCCATGGGAAGATCGATGTTTTGTTATTTGCTAGATATTTAGTTCCAGATGTTGTTAATAGATGGCGTTAGTAAAATTGATTTGCAAGTTCTGAATCACGCTAACAAATTATACATGCAAATTAATTATGTCATAGGCAAATAAAAATAATTGAATTTTGAATTCGCGCTCGACAAATTGTTGTTTTGGTTTAAAATTTATATGGTAGGTAAAGGAATAAGACATACGCTTTGATTTTGGTTTTGGTTCGCTTCTTGAATTGGTTTTGTCGACTGTTGTTGTTTTGGCTTAAAAAAATTATTATCTATATAATAGCTTCGTTGCGACGTGAAAGCCGGACAAACAAACAAACACACTTTCACATTTATAATATTAGTAAGTATAGTAGTATGGATGTTCGCGTGTGACCAATGCCCAGAATCTTTTCTGCGTCCCAAGCCGTGTATGGCTGGAAACACATCAAAAGAAAAATTCACACCCATTTGGAAAACAAATCGCACTTATATGTGCTCTCCGCGTTAGTATTGCCTGTACATGTAAGCAGGATCGGTGGATCCTGCATCAATCTTCACCAGCACACTTCTATTGAAGTTAGCTTATAGCTCCAGTATGTCAGTGTACGTACACTTTATCTGCGGTGAGCATTACCTCTGCTTCCTCTAAGTATCTTTTAATCGTGGAACTGTCACTATCCATCCACCAAAAATGTGTCATGTATGATAAATAATTCATTGTTAATTTCCTTTGACCACGCGGGCGGAGCCGCGGGTAAAAGCTAGTAATTGATAAAAAGATATCTAGCTTTTTCTATAATACAACTATCTTAGGCATCATCACTCATCACTTTCCATTAGGTGAAGTCGAACAACAACAAACAAACAAATTATGGATAAAACAACATTACATTACAACACCTTGTAGTGAAAATTGCTAGAGATAAACCATGGCCAAGTCCTATTAGCGAGAGTTGGACTTGGAAGGCTTCGCACATCTTGTAATTTATTTCTTAAATTATCAATGAACCAATCTTTTCTTTCACCTTTTATATCATTTATTTTACAAAATGGATGGATACGACGAATAACCAAAGACGGTAACAATTAACTAGTACAAGGTCCTTGGCGAAACTTCCGCCGAACCTCCGTACAGTCAGGTCACAGCTATAATCATTCGACGCTCACGTTTCCTCCCTACCACACGAGCCTGTTTAATACAAATAAAGTGATTACATATTCTTCACTCATCACTAACTAGCTACCTATCGATAATGGGACTCCTATTTTTACTGGTTATTTTCAATTGTTCAACTAGAAGTCTTAATTCAGAAATTGCTTCACCATCGCGAGGGGTTTGTATCTTAAATAACAGATTTGCGTCAATGACTTAGTTAAGCAGTCTACGTTCTACTGTCCCAGTCCTATTTACTTGACTGCGTGACTCAAATAAGGTTATTTGTTTAACATCAGTCTATGTTATGTATGTTTGTTCCTCTATGGCGCTCTAGAGCTCCTTGGTGTATATCTATTCTGTGCTCTAGAGACTGATTTTGATGATTCATACGTCAAACGATATCTTGCGAGTGACACAACAGACATGACAGTTACCAAGATTTACCACAGCGAGCGACAGCCAGACGCCATTTTGTGATTACTTGGTCAAAATAAAAACAAAATAAATCAACCAACTTTATCAAATAGAGTATCGTTAAATCTGTAATTAGAAACTATTTTAACATGAAATGATACATTTTTCATTTTAAATAACAGTTATAACACAAAGTATTCCTAATATCTACTTTGTGGTTATAACGACATAAAGTGAATATTTTGTTAGTATTACCATAGAGTAAGGACCAAGTATTACCACGTATTACTCTACACGCTATTGTTTCAAAACATTTTCCCACTGACCTCATTATAGCCGCCAATAGTTGCTATAGCTCAGTGTCTCCCCCAATGCCATGTTAGTCATGAACAGTAGGTATACCGTTTTGTCGGTTGATGTATAATATGACCTAATGAATTCATAACGGTCTCCAGTGTAGTCCAAACATTGTTGTGTTGATAAACAATACAAAATGGCAGGATGATTACCGGTGGTAAATAAATAAGCAAAAATACGCAAAAAAATTAAAACACGACGTGCTCGATGCCTTAAACTGATCAAAGAAATTCAACACTGTCATTCTTGAACAAAAACTAAGTTTTAGTTACCGAAATATGAATTCTGATAACCGGATCAGATTGCGTTCGCTCGAAATTAATCCATTATTAACTGACTAAATTCATCGCCTAGAAAAATATTACCGAGTGCCCTACTTCACTAGTTTCTTCGACCAGATTGGTTACGGGGTGTCGCGTTGCATGGTGGTGCCAGGTTGCGCTCGAGGCTCGTGTGTCAAATGCATCGACTCGGAACCACGGAATAAGGTAACGGATTTTTTCTCATTTTACAAAGGTTACAAATTGATTACAATTCTGTTAATGATTTTATTTGGTTCAATAGCCTGTAATCCCATAATACTACGTTTTTATTATATGAGGTACATTTGAATTCTCATTTTTGTAGATGCTTGAGGTAAATCAGATGATTTCCACCGTTTCCACGTATAATAATCAGACATACGTATGTATATCTCATTTTTCTACGTGGGTATTAATTATTTTTTGCATTTAAACAACAGTTTAGAAATTGACCAGATGGACTTAGTTCATGTGGTCTAATTTTTACGCTTGCGTAATACAGTGAGATGAGACCGATGAGTCATTCCAAATTGTTTGCGCCAACAATTGTGTTGCAGAGTACAAACCGAAACGAACGATCACCTCGCGTGCACGGCTGCGTTGAGCACATGCGGATGTATCCTGCAACTTCCCTCTATGGGCTATTAGACCACTAGTTAGTTATAGTAGGAGAGCTGGCACCAATTTTTCGGTAGGTATTTGAGGCAAGCTGAAAACTTGTCCAACGCCTCTCCTATTATACCCCAACACAACTGCAGACCTGGCTGGTGAGTAGCGGGACAAAATCAACCCCTATATAAATTAAAAAAAAAAAAAAAAATTCAAAAAATATATTTGAGGCAATATGTAATTCACCAGCCAGGTCTGCAGTTCCGTGTTGGGGTATAATAGGAGAGGCGTTGAACAAGTTTTCAGCTTGCCTCAAAAACCTACCGAAAAATTGATGCCAGCTCTTGGACCATTTGTGATGACGGCACGTTTAAATAATGTGTAACAGTAACAGGGTTCTTCTAGGCAAGCGTTCGAGGCTTGTTGTGTGAACCTAGTCGTTTAAAATTTAAAAGAATTGATGCAAGAAAAAGGTACACATAATATCGTTCAATTCTTCGCTATTCGCCTTAAGCCTCGAACATACTATTCAATTAAATCCCGATTCGCCGGATTCAGTTCGCTGGTTTTAATTTTTTATTGGTGTAGTCCGAATACGTAGAGTGCCAGTTCATTCATCCATCCATCCTTTTGAGGTCTACTGCTGGACAAAGGTCTCTCTTGAGTGCCAGTATGAGCAAGAATTTTGAATATTAAGTAACTTGTGTATGGGTTTACTTAAATATTCGTTATCACTGATAATATCACTAATATACTTACTCTCAGATTAAATAACACCTTTAACTTCTTCATAACTTAATATTCTTAACGGCATTAACCTCTCATCAGAGCTATTGATCTGAGATGTTGAATTTCATAATTTATCTATCTTTGTTGACACATCATCTTTCAAACTTATGGTAAAATACCACAGCAGTAAGGTCAACTAAAAGTTGTTTAACGAATTTAACAACATTCAGCTGACTCGATTGAGGAAAGTGAACTGCGTCATTAATACGAATTCTATTCGTCTGACTTGTGTAATCCGAACGACGACTAAGGCACAGTGACTCGTTGGCCGGTGGGGGTAGTTGGATGGAATCGGCCGGTTCGCTGGTGAGGTGAGACAAGCCCGTCATGCACAGGCGGCGACGCGTGACGCCGGCATCCGGCGCGGGCCCTCGGAAGCAATAACGACCCACCCCACCCGACGGTCCCGCCTGACAAGTGCACGCTCCTTGTCGCCGTGCGTACATGCGATTGGAGTCACGCGAACAAAAGTTTTTGTCGTGCAATGTATTTACAACAGTCGTGAAGTAAATGTTTTTAGTTGCAGGCTTAATACTAACACGCGCTGCGAGGTGCAACTACACAGTTGGAATGTAAACTATGAAAATATAAGTAGCAAGTACTAAAATATAAAAAAGCAAGAGTACATAACTCACAACAGGACACATAACAAAAATTTGTACAAAAAGAAAAATTTCATACAGATTAGTTTATTTACACTGAGAGCCGACATTAAAGACCAGATAATGTATGAAAGGTATTACATCCATACTAATATTATAAATGCGAAAGTAACTCTGTCTGTCTGTCTGTGTCGTTTTCACGCCAAAACTACTGAACCGATTTAAATGAAATTTGGTACACAGATAGTCTAGAGCCTGAGGAAGGACATAGGCTACTTTTTAATCTATTATTATCTCTAATTCCACGCGAGCGAAGCGCGGGCGTCCACTAGTATTGTATATCGACGAGCAACTACATTGCGTTCAATTATCCTACACTGAGCTTACCCCGACACGTACTTGGCCAGTTATTATCTTGTTTTTGTTACGATTCACAAAGATCCTCAGATACAACCTCTGATACCAATAACGCTCGATTCTCAAGGACTACTTTGAATAGGCGTTATTCATCGATTGTTCAAAATTCAAACATGTGTACAATACAATGCTTCCTCTTGCTGATAACAGCAGCCTTATTGTTGAAAACATGTATCTGATGAAATATTTATAAACCAGTCAAAGAGGATTAATAGAGTAAGACTAAGAGTAACGAGTTTCCTGCCGTGTTCTTATCGGTAGCATCAGCTTTGTGAACCAGTGGTAGATAAAAAATATACTGGCGTTCATTAAGTCTTTACAGATACCATAAAATGAAAAATAATTGAATCTGAATCTTAATTACAATATATTTAACACTAGAAGACGCAGCTTCTGTTGCTAGTTGCTACCTACCAGACAGATAAAAATAACACATTTTTAAGTTCTAAATCTTTGTTTTAATGCTACTGAATATTCAATGTACAGAAAACTTTGGCCCCTCTTCAGCTTTATTAGAAAGGTTACCAACTAGCCTTTACTAATTTATTAAATAATTTTAACTGAGTCTATCAAATCTATAATTTGTCTATAATTTTTTTACAAAATAATAATTTGAATATTTATTTGTATTGTAGCCTAGTTAGTGTTTTACCAGAAAATTGCTTTACCTCCAACAATCCATATAGAGGCAACACAGGGTGTTGTTGGTGAAATTCTACAATAAATATAATATGAGTATAATTATATAAGGCTCACGACCCATTCAATATATAAAAAAAAAAACAATTATATATGCCAGTTATTATCGCTTATTGACACTATTGACTTGATTCTTTCAAACGGCCCGTGACACGTGTCCAGCAGTTTTCTGATTTATCAGATCTCTTGATGGTAAGAGGTACTTAGCTCTTCAAAACTGTGTTGTTTTCTGTTTGTTAACATCCATGATCAGAGTAAATAATATTTATCTGCAAAATAAATATCTGCCTCGAACTAGACGTTAGACTCTCAGGGCCGTGCCACCGAGTCGACAGTTAATTAAATAATCGACAGCCAACAAAATCACTGTCGTCAGTTAATCAGTCGGATTAATAACTATACAATTGTAATAATGTCCTCAGAATATTATATTAGAATCGCAAAGTTTTAATTAAATACTCGTAGAGTAAGATTTGGACCATTTTGACTAAGCAAGAATAACGTTCAATCTAAAAACAAAAAGCCTTTATCTGCTTAAAAGCAAATGTGCTGAAAATAACCCTTATGAATTATTCCCACGCCATTATGCGATAATTTGAAATTCTAGAGATCTTTCAGAGTCAGAATTAATGTTGCAATGCAGATAAATTTGTCCATTTGTGACTTGTTTCTGGAGTTGTTTCTATACAATTCTATCTTTCCATTTGTGATAAAAATCAGATATTCTTTAAAAGTTCTTTCGTCTTGATGACCAGACCAGGAGGTTAAACAATATATCATAACCATCAGATGAAGTTTCAACTTCGCAGGACAAAAATAATGGAAGTGCTTTAAATTACAAGATTTCCTAACGTTCTAATTAATAAGCTAGCAAACTCAATATCAACAACAACAATTGAACCAACAAGTTAAATTTTACCTCCGTATTAGGTACCTATTATGCCTGTCTTTGTAAATAAATTTATTTGATGAAGTTGCAGATTTTTTAAATAAATAAATAAATAAGAGTACATCAACATCAATATTTCCGTGTTACCAAAATTAGATTTAATTTGAAGTGCATTATTCTTCACACGAGATTGAATTATAAAACTTAACTTTTTTTGAGTCCATTTCATTATTATTTATATAAAAACAGAAAGTGAAAATTCAATTCGATGATTGAAACAATTCATTGAAATGAAATTTACTCCACACAAGGCTCAGGCGTACGGGATGTGATGCAATCAAGAGCGGACATCATTATTATGCGTGAGGTTGCACCGAGCCTGGGTATCGGTGTCGGCAGTGCCTTATGACATGATACTCGTAGGTTTGAAGGCAATTAATTGGCTATTAAATAAATACTGCACTAACTGATACAATTTCTTTATAGTAACTACTTACAATAAGTAGTTTATACGAACTACTCACTAGGTTCCTTAGCCCAATGGCTCGCGTCGATTAATGTGATCGAAAGACATCCAGCGCAGTCGGTTTGTGGCTGGGTGACTGCTAGTGGCAAAATTTCATGGACGCTACCGTACTTTGGAGAGCATTTTAATCCGTTGGACCCGGTGGTTTTCAATGGTGGAAACAGTCTTTAAGCCTTGTCGAAGACCTTCGGGTAGCTTGAGAACTTTCGACATTGGATTGGCCACTAACCCCTCCACCAATCCGCATTGGAGCAGCGTGGTGAAGTACTCTAGACCTCCCACAGATTTGTCTATGCGGTAGACCTGGACCCAGAAGTGGGACGTCTATGGGTCGCAACTTTGTAAACAACAATTTTAGTAGTACGTACGTACTCTATTCTAACATTCAGTAGGTAACAGATAATCTTCAACACTTATAGTCCATGTTTGCACTCTTACTCTTGTAAAACTTGGACTCAACTAACAAACATTGTAAAATACAAACATGACAACGAAAGCGATAAAGCTGAAGATATTTAACACGCTATGTCACAAGTTGTGTAGAAACATTATTATCACAAATTTAAATAATGAATATCAAGAAAATTTACTTCTTTAAAACAATTACATAAAGATGCTTTTAATCCTTTCGACACACCTCGCTAAAATCTTATATTGTTATTTATTACTCAACGCACGCTGTTAACAATAATTCAAATGCTGTTCGTTTCTCGATTGCTCTAATATGTATGAATACTTTCGAAAGATAACTATGCCTACATAATATGCTTTGTTTGTCGATGAATAAGTTAATTATCTATAACTTTAAAAACAAGGCTAAATAATAATGCTAATAATATTATAATATAATGCTAATAATAAAGCTAAAAATAATAATGTTGTCATTTCAAAATAAAATGAGCTATCTGTGTTTACAAAAAATCATGTTAACACCGTTATGGAGTTACCTCGTCCAAAGCTAATCTTAGATGTACAGTCGCGTATTTCTTAAAATCACCATGTAAAAATTATAAGATTTCTATTGTTCTAACAAGGCTTAAAAACAGAAAAACAAACGCAAGCGCACTTGGATGGGCCGAAAAAAATAATACCTTAATAAATAGTTTAGTAAAAAATTATGATGACCTTATTCTTATTATTTACCTTATAAAAGTAATGTTATTAAATCATTTATTTCTCACATTGTTGTTTCCATATTGTGTTAGTAAATAGGCGACAGCTCATAAATAATGAAAGTACAATCATCAACAGAGCGCTTCGAATTTAATAGCGCTCTTAAATCATCATTGCCCATTCTGAAAAATAATGATATGTTGATCTTCATTATTTAAGGATTCACTTAAATATTAGTTCTATGGCGAGTCTGTTCTTGTCTATAAGGAGGTTTGTCCAAATAAGTGAATCGGGGGCTTTAACGAGTTCACATAACGATATCTTGTTGGGCCGTCAACGGTACAAGTTACTTTCAGTCGGTGTTAAGTGAAACTCATTTATACCCGGTAATAAGCTAATTTAGAAGACAATATTATACTTTGCTTGGAAACTTGAAAACTACACACGTCACACCTCACCGAAACACTACTTTAACTGTACTTATAAGTTAAAATTTATATTTAAAGTTACATTTTATTAATGGCTAGTTAGCACTCCGTAAACGCACAGCTTATCATTATTTTTTACGCTATAGCAAATGAGCAGATTACTAAATATGTAGTTAGGTACTGTAAATGTAAAATTAAAAAGGAATTCGTAAAATTATTATGTATTGGTAGCATGACTTTATTTAAATGCGTCAATCGTAATCGTATTTCTTAATAGTACTAAATTAACAGGAAACGACAAACAATTTTACTATTGGCAAGTATAAAAATGATTACCGCAGGTTATAACACCAGTCTCGTACCAGCTATTCAACTGACAAGATCTTTATGATGTATTTCCGCCAGATCATTAAGTACTTATAAAAGTTGGAAAAAAAATATTGATAGCAATAAGTTACTGTGTTATTGTGTAGAAAGCCTTGCTATATAAGCGCCACGCCAGACGTCCGCGTCAACTGTTCTTTATCTACCATTAGATCCGGTACTACATTTGTATTTACAATGCGTCTCGGGCATTACGACGGAACTCATAGGAGCTGCGTTGCGTACAGCTCTAGTGAAAACAAACCCATATTTCAAACTAACATAGTTGATGAAATAACGGTATTTGATTGGTGATAAGGTGCTAAAAATCATAACTTATAAAATTCTGCCTATAAAACTTATCAATATTTTAAATGGTAAAAGGTGTAACGAACGTTTGGGTGACCCGTGATATTTATCACTGTCCACGTATGCGATACAGCAACAGGGTTCACAACTACTCACATTCGACACACAAATGTTTACGCAATCCGACTCCTGACCCACCGTGATCCCAGCCGTCATATAAATCTAATTCAAAACATTATTTGCCGACCAGGCTTAAAATCCATAAGAGCAAGGCACTATAGATTTTTAATTAGTTACTAAATGCTAACTCTGAGCAACGTATACTCCTACGTGTGAACACACGTATACGTTGTTCAGAGTAAGCTCTGTTCAGTGGAGATCAGTTACCCAACAAACTAACTCCGGCGCCTACAGTGTTGAATGGTGACCTTGATTTTCTCCGTTAATCCACCTAAGAGCAGCATGGTGGAGTATACTCTAGCCTTCCTGCAGCTGTGTTTGTGAGGGATAGTTCTTGGGGGAGATCCGTTCCCAGCAGTGGGTTGTAGCAATATTTATTGACACGCTTTCTTCGCTTGGTATTAAATGTATGTATCTATGTATGTGTATGTAACGTTCAGAGAGCACCGGATCGGGAAGAGTGACACCTATTATGGGAGGCCTATGTCCAGCAGTGTTATTTAAGTATATAAATTGAATCACGTTGAAGCCATTTATGAAACTTGTTGATATAGGTACTTGTTGAGTGCGTACGGTCGTACATACCTAATGATAGTTAAAAATGAGCATTCACTTCATAGCCTACTAAAAACCAAGACCACGAAAGTAATTATCACCCGTAGGTTACTCGCATAAACTGTTACGGGTGGATCACCACGCTTAGGGTTGTCACGTTTTTAAATCTTACTCGGCTTACAGTCCTATTCGAAGTTCACCACGGAGAACATGGGTCCATAATACTTTTACTTATTGATATGAATATATGATTTACTACTTTTGTGTAAATTTTAGTTACGTAATTGCGGCCTCCATATCAATGTTATATGTTGACAGCCCTTAAGCCAAGGTAACCCTACTGCTTTACATTTACTTGCTTGGATCCGGGCAGGATGAGTCATTTGCCTTACAATGTATGATAAAAATACACGATTCCGTACTTAAGGCCCTATATTCCGGCGTTCGAGCTGATTTGAGGGGGTGAGGTGCGGGGCAATCCGCGGGGAGCTGTCAATGTGTTACACGCCAAAAGTTCGGCAGGCGGCCGTAGCACAGATGTCACAGTACAGTGATATCAATATGACTACAGTATTCTAACAGAAGGAAAGATAATACAAATGCAAAAATATTTATTTGTAAAAAAGTGTATTTACTTCAAATGGTACAATTTTATAATATCTAATATTCTTAATCTTAATATTCTATACCTTTATTTTATTATATTGTATGTTTGACGGCCGACACCCAAGGAAGGGTTCCCGGGTTCGAATCCCGCCTTGGACAAGACATTTGTTTCTGTAATATAAAATTTCTTACATTTATTTCCGTTATCTGATACCCGTATTACAAGTTCTTACGAGCTTACCACGGGACTAGGTTAACGTGGTGGGATTGTTCATAAATATTTATTTATTTATGTACGTGGAACACAAAGAAAGTTTAGAGAAACTAAAAAACTAACTTCTATGGATAAAATATTTTAATTAAATCTTTTCAAAGAACCCTCCACCATCCTCTTTACAAAGTTTCATGGGTCTGAACCAATTTTCGAAACATTTTTTCCAGTCGCCGCAGACACCCCTTCCACTGCCTTCTCGAACGCTGTTAGCGCGTCTTCCAGCGATAAAAACTGTATCCCTTTCAGCAGATTTTTATTTTAGAGAAATATAATATAGGATAGGATTAAATAGGAAATTAATTATACGAAACAAAATAAGTCATACGTTGCCAGATCAGGACTCTTTCTCTTGAAAACAACATCAATTATTGCCCAACATCAATGTGATTCCAATCACATCTTGAGTGTTATTTGGTTTCATACTTTTGAATACAATTGCGTTTGAAATTAGAATTGACGTTACATTGTCCAATAATTGCGTCGTAACAAGGTATCTTGCTAAGCAGAATGCCATTTCTGACCTTCTTTTAATAGAGTTTACTTCTTGGGCACATTGTGGAAACTTAATCCACTGTGATTGAGAACTTGTTGAGCCATACTACAACAAGCGCTCTTCAAGAACAATTTGTTGTTCTTCTTCAGTCCTTTGATTCGCAATGTTTCAAATCCTATTTGCATTGCGTCTTTGTCAGTAAAGATTTGACCGTCTTGGTCGCAGTATGGTATTGTTAATGATAATATCGGCTCAATTATTAGCCTATAGAAACTCGAAACAAACACACCTGTCGACTTCAAAAATTCAAATTGTCAAATTTTCAACTGACATAAAAAAAAATCAAACGGAACGTGATAAAAAGTATCCTGGTTCTAAGCTACCTCCCCACAAATTTTCAGCCAAATCGGTTCAGCCGTTTTCAGTTATAAATAGTGTAACTAACACGACTTTCTTTTATATATGTATAGATTTAAATATGTTTAGTTTGATTTGGATTTTTAGTATAATACAATTAATTTATTCTAGAATTCCTGGAGATGTTGTTAGGTTTCATAAACATTAATATTTTTAAAGAAATCCATCAACATTCTCTAGAGTAACCAGCCATATTTAACCACAGAGTAAGTTTTCTGAAAGCTGTGATTGAAAAATATGAATACGTGAGAATGCACTATATTGGAAAGAAGAAAGATAAAAAAAAGAAATCAAAACCTCAACTATATAATAAATTAAGAATTGAAGTAATAAAGTGTAAAAAATTTAGCTATAGTCAACATTGTCAAAAAATGGTTTGACAGTGTACACTTTCAATTGTCAAAGTCTGCGGGCTCA
This sequence comes from Carterocephalus palaemon, assembly GCA_944567765.1. NCBI lineage: Eukaryota > Metazoa > Arthropoda > Insecta > Lepidoptera > Hesperiidae > Carterocephalus > Carterocephalus palaemon. The sequence goes on along the minus strand of OX155637.1, from coordinate 6,006,319 downwards.
TTCCGGTGATTTTTTGTGATATTTAAATAAACTTTATTTAACTAGATAGTTAATGCGTTATAATAAAACTTTCAATGTATTAAATACCTTTTAGGTATAGCCTAGTTTCCACCTCGAAAATTATTTATTTTCAGTTGTTCTTCTTGTGACAACGTCAATGTCATGTTGATTGAAATAAGACATCGACAGTGCAGGTTGTTCTTGCAAAGGTTATACAAAGAAGTATAAATTCTAACGCGTGTACATAAGTACACACAATTTTTTTTTAATGGATACAGGATAGCAAACGAGCTTGCAGCACCACCCTTCCACTGCCGCCCATGACAACTGTGACTGTACCCTTGAGGACTAAGATGGTCGCCTCTAAAGAAGTGTAACCGGAAACCACACCTTTCCAACCGGACCATAATTGCTTTAAAAACAATTATTACACGGCAGAAATGGTACTAGGTACCGTGGCGGGCGTTGGTACTGCCCCGGGCGAACTCTATATAGAACCAATTAGTTTTCATATAAAACCTATTTGGTTCCCTATAGGCTCTACCACCTACCAACTACTGTTTTACTTTTACTGTGGCATTTTATTGACATGAGCTATGAGCTGCATTTGACGGATTAAATATATGATTGCGCGGAAAAAACTGACACAGGTCCACCGTCTAAGAGCGCCGACGCGCGACTGAAGTATGACTCGCGATTGGGCTGCTTGGATTTCTCGCGCATTTGATAGATATTTAAACATAGTAATTATTTTAATCATTTTATCTAGATAAAATCTACGACTAGATCTAGACAATCTTACTATCTTTTCATTCATATAAAAATAAAAATTAAACGTTTGTTTTGTAGCTGATAAGATAGATTAAACATTAGAAAAAGGGGTAACTTTGGGATTTTTTTTATATCGAGTAAAGTTAATCTAATTGTGTTACTGAACCCGACTGGATGTTCGACAGATTCTTAAATAAGAAATATATTATTTTTAGAATTTTAAATCACTGTTTTTTATGTTTCCCATGGATTCAAAAAACTAGCAAGCGCGGTATCGGCGGGTCTACAGCGTCTTAACAGTAGGTAGATAATTTCTATGCGCAACGCGAAAGCTCGGGAGCCCTTTGACTTTGACGAATCCTCGACGTCCCTAACAACAAACAATAGATACATTCGTGAAACACACACATGTGGACGTTAGGACAGATACACAGTACAATTAAACTAAGGATGAAGACTTTTTACATGTTGATACAAGCGAGATTCGCTGCATTTTGTTTCGTTCAAAATAGGGAAACCTTCGCAAGGTGGATTACTAAGCAGCTACTAGGTATTTATTATGGTAGTCCGTATAAAAAAACCTAATCCAATCATATACGGCTTCCTTATTAAAATTGTGAGGCTAAGACACGATGCGATGCAGCTTAGTTAAGTCGGGCGTTAGGAATTAGTTTAATATTTCTCGAATTATACTTTTGTACTAAAGCTGGATCTCGCGGTGTCAAATATCGGCACGCTCATCTGTTATCACCGCCAGGTGTCACCTGTGTGCGGCTAAATAATATGAATCCCTATATCGATTGGAAATCTGATACCAACATCTGTAAGTGAATCATCCATTGTAGTAGTTAAGGCATTCTGTCATGAAACGTGTTCTTAAATTGTAATAGAATCTTCCAACTCATGTAGATTCTTAGTTCAGGATGTGTATCTATGAGAGTTCTAGAATAATATTTCTCTAAGATGAAAGCATACAGTTACATAGAGACGTTTCTAAACAAGGTTTGTTTTAACGGAAATAGAAAAACGACACCTTAATAAATTTGTGCCTCCCTACTTGATAATAAAATAAACGCTACACAGTCGCCGTGTGGGAGGCCTAGCCCGGTGCAGCGGACACATATAGAAAAACAACACAACTAAACACCCCTGACCTAAACCCAAAGATTTACCTGCGAAATAAATATCTGCCCCGGCTGGAACTCGAACCCAGGACATTACGGAAGTCAGGGTAACTGACCATCGCGTCACGTTGTCTTCTTGATGTTGTTATTTGAGGCCATTCGTAAAATAATATTGCTTTTTAATTTTAAATCTATATCTAGCAGAATTGTGACTGAAATTAAAACCTGGAGCAGATTTTAGAACAGAACTTTACTGTTCGATTACAACTTTGAAGATATACTAACTAATGCCCACTTAACAACTCAGCTTCAGTCACGGAGCTACTAGAGATTAGTTTTTAAAACGCTGTATGGTTGTAATATTTTATGATACTGATGATTTAATAAATTTTACTGCGGACCTACAACCCTCAATTCGAAGAACCACTTCAAGTTCATTGTGCCATTCAAGGTAAACAGCCGAATAATTCAAATTGTAAGCGAAATTCATGACTTGAAAGTATTCAAAGTACCGCTAACATTGAAGGCTGCAAGAACTTTGCTTCATCACCGTTACTCTCCTAACACAGTATTTCTTATATCATACCTATAATTTGCATTATTTATTTTTGTGTCGTGACCAACAACTTTTACGTATACTACTACTAGACCTGGCTGTTCAGAATTTAAAGATAGACGCGGCGCGCGAGATGTCTGATAAACAATCTTAGCCCTACTTAGTGTTAAATGTCTATTTATTCTGCAATAATTTTCATTTTGTGTCCAAGAAGTCATTGATCATGACTTCTTGGTTTAATGTGAACAAAAACTTGAATATTCTTAACTTATAAGATTTCTCATACAAAATTATCAAACGTAGTAGTATGTCAGGCCCAAATAAATTAGAATTGTTAACTGCCAAAATTGCTATTTTTTTGCCAAGGCGTATGTTGCTTTGTAAAACAGATGGTGAAAGTCTGATGATAAACCCCTGTTTAAAAGACCCTTCTTTGGGTACCACCATCGGCTAATCCAGGAGCAACATTTTCTACCACAGCGGCCAGTGACCACAGGACAGTGAGATACTTGTGGAGCGCTAGATCGTATGTCTTTATCCTCCTGTAAGTTGAACCAATCAGTGTCGTGACTCTCCCTGCTTTGCTTCATATTCTCCCGACATTAATCTCTAAAAGCGAACAACATTCCTTGATAATTTAATGAATGTGGTTAGCTTTTTAACCCTGACAAAACAGAAGTATATTAATTAGGTCCTAGTAAAACCGAGAAAAGGATTTTTTTCTTTCTTGGTTGAATGTAATGCGCTCTTAGCTTTAATTCAAGAAATCACCGCCAATGGCCCAGACTCACTTCTCCTCACAGAATGATTTAATGTATTAAACACAAGTTTTGTAATTCCGTGATCCCATTTCGTAAATCTCCTTATGCTAGCGCTCAAAATACTGAAGTTTGAAATCTACTCTAGGTAAATTAAGTGAATTCTAAATTCCAACAACGTCTACCTACTAAATGCCAGGCCACTTTGATAAGAATAGAAACTACACAACAACAAGTTACATAAAAGTTACAAAAAACATGAATATTTTATTAGTAGCATTTATCATTCAGTTAATCGAAAATGTTGTTCTATATCATATACATAATAATACTACTATATATAAGGTGACCCGTGAATATTTTTAGAGATAGACTTTCACTTGTATTAAGCATTGAAGTGATGAATATATTTATCTATACTAATAATTATAAAGATGAAACATATTTTGTTTGTAATGTTTTCACACAAAAACTACTGGAACGAATTCAAAAATTCCATTAGAAAGCTGCATATTCACTGAGTGACATAGGCTATTTAATATTACTAGGTGCAAACGAAACTATTCTTATGTCTAATTCCACGCGAGCGAAGCTGCGGGCGTCCACTATAAAATATAGCTAATAATATTAAGTGGGATTAGCGTGAGAAGAAAGAGATTATAGATAGACTACGCACAGGTTAAAAATACATAGTTGGTAATGAGTGGAACTTGACTTCGGTTTGCATCGCAGTGGAGTTTATTATTATTATTATTTGCATTTGGGTAATGGATGTTACGCAAACCCTTAGAATACAGAAGCAATAAAGTATGGAATTATTGTGCAGTGGTTTGAGTGTTTAAGTCTATATTAAATTGTAAATTATCTTTGTTGACCTTTCCAGTGAATATATATATTTATACTTTGAACAAGTTATTAAAAGCAAATTCACCCACCTGACGACTGACATTGAATGACCTTTGGATAAAATATACAAAGCATGTCCCACCACTTTGTGACCACAGGCTCGGTTACCTACTGGCAAATACACAATCAGTGACAAGACATTTAATACTTAACTACTACTACTACAGCAGTTATCATAGGACACTAATATAAACATTATTTTTAGAAGTCTGTTATGAATGAAATACATAATTGGTAAACTTGAAATCACCACGAATAACGGAGAAAAAATGCGTATAAAATTGACGGAATCGGTTACGCCAATAAGTTAGACTGGCTGTGGTAGTTACTGTTTTTAGTAGTAGGTATAGTTTAAATTTTAAATAACTGAAAAATTTTAAAGCATTATTAATTTAAAACATTTGATGACAATGAACCCTGTGGAAACTACACAAGAACCCCAGTACTCGTACTATTATATCGCAGACCTTGGTAAGTAAACACAGTCAAGTACATCAAACAGAACGTTACACAGTACCTACACATAAACTGATAAAATAAATTGGTAGGGACAGACGGAAAAATACAAGGTCTCATCTGCAATGCATTGGCAATGCATTGCATGAGCTCAGTTAATCAACAATCCTTTGCTGAATGTAAGATAAAATTTTACAAAACTACTTTCATCTTCGTTAAATAATTCGTTATAAAAACGTCTTTCTTTCAATCTCTAATTCTAATCTAGTACCATCTCAACCTAGTTCAATTGTTGGGCTCGGTTCTCCTCGCGGAATATAGTTAGTTAGACCATAGTCCACCATTCAAGCCTAAGAGCGATTTGGCAGACTTCAAATGCCCTCAAGGACATTATCCAGAACTCTCAGGAATACAGTTTTTCTTACCATGTTTTTCTTCGTCGTTACAGCAGGTGACATTTGATTTCTTAAATCGCACATAACTTAGATAACTCATTAATGCATACTTGGATTTGAACCCGGTCCCCTCGAGTGAGAAGCGAGTTTCATATCCACTGAGCTGCCACCGCTGTAAGCAGTAAATAGATACAAAAAAACGTAGGTATAAACGGTAGACGCAAGTACGTTTACAAAAGATAAATTTTAAATACAAGTTTGTAATCTTTTTGTACTCACACAAACATACGTAAGTATATATGTCCATTTATTTTCGCAATAATCCTATTTTGTAAAAGTATTAAACTAAATAAAATAAAATAAACAATAAACCAGTTATAAATGTTCACAGGATAAACGGTTTCTGGCGAATTCAAGGACAGCTACTTCGAAGGAACTAGTTTCGATGGGAACTAGACATAGATGAATATACCTTCAACTAAGATAGATTATACATACATATATAGATCGTGATAAAATCCAGTACGGATGGATACGAACCAATCTGCATTATACCTAACACTTTTTGTCCCTATTGACTACCAACTTATGAATTGTTTCTGGATGACATACATGACGCGAATACCTTGTGCCTTTATTTCGTAAATAATTTGATTTCCTACTTTATCATCCTGTAAATATTATTATAATATTAAAATTAATATATGTACTCCAATTATATAGTATGTTGGGCACTACTATATTTCCTACGTATAAGGTTATTATTCCTAATCCCAATTATATAGCCCTTCAACAAGGTTTAAGAACGACCTCAACCAACTATTTTTATTACTTGTGTATGTACCAATTGTGTAATGTTTTCTTTTATTAATTGACGGGCCCGTTGGCGCAATCGGTAGCGACCCTGTCTGTTGCGCCAGGGGTCGTGGGTTCGAATTCCACTCAGGACAAATATTCGTGTGACGAACACTTGTATTTGTTGTGCGTCTGGATGTTAATATTATCTATTTAACTATGTATTTCAAAATATATAAGTATCCGTCTATATCCGTCTCTGAGTCTCTGACACCCATATTACAGGCTTGCGCCTACTTTGGGGTCAGAGGGCCGTGTGTCCATGTCTAAAATAATAATAGATATGTATTATAGATAGAATTGTATGTACATATTTCTAATGCATATTAAAAGGGTTCAAATATTTCGCGTCACGTACTAATATTATGTTGATGTCGATGATTATAATTTTAAATAGGACACTTCAACAGAATCTTCAGACAGTCTAGGTTTGGTAATGGTCTTCGACAGCAGAGACCAAAGTGAATTATTATCATTCATAAGATAGTATATATATAGTGAGTATACCCTCAGCATGAAACAGATGCCTATTTAGCGAAACAAAGTATGTCAAGACTAGTGAGCAAGTGATGTGCGCTTATCTAGTTAATTCATGCGATACCTACTGATCTTATTACAAGCCACTACTACAATATAATTATATGGCTGCGAGTAAAAGGCTTTACGCTACCCTGGTTATCATAATTATAGCAAATGTTATTTTATCGATGGTGGCCTATTGTTTGAAATCCTACTGTAGTTCTACAAGTTCACAGATTAGATGGACGTTGAAGTTAATGTCAAAATTATGTCAGATCCATACAAAGCCTATTACTTTTACAGTGCCTATCGTAAGATTTAACCGTTAAACTCGATAAAAACTTTTACTTAATGCCCCAAAGACAAAGGAGTTCGTTAGGAAGGCGAACTCTTATTTATTTTTATTTAGATCTGCGCGATGCTAGCTACTTTGTGCCTCTTGTAATGGACACCGTTCGTGATAAAATCTAGTATGGGTGGATACAAATAAATCTATACATCTACCATCAACTCTTTGCCCTTATTGACTGACTTATCTACTCTCATCTCTCTCAACCCTTAAAGCCTTAAAATTACAGACTTGTCATTTTGTCTATCCTGTAGTGGAACGCTAACGGCCAGCACTTAATAAAACTAAAAAATATAAAAAGTATAAATAGTAGGTATATCTAGATACCCTGAATAGATACTTATCACAATTCGGTAAATCACATCAATTATCATTTAACATTAACATTAAATACTCGTCGCACTTATTTATCGATCCAGCCAAACTGGTTATGGAAGAAGATATTTTTGTCCATTACACATAGTAGTATTATTATGCAAATCAGACATTCCAATTAAGCTATCCATAAATGTACACAAAAACACCTGAGCTATTAAGTATCAGGATTTTCCTATATTGGCTGGAATAGTCTCCCATTACAAACAAAAAACTTTATTTGTGCCATTTTGGTTGCTATTCTTCAGGTATTAATGTATGAAAACGCATGCTAGGTAAGTATCGCAATATTCGCAACTTAGAAGGAGAGCATTGGTATTATATCTGATGAACAAAATCATAATTAATAAAGGGCCATAACAGCTGACGACACGAAATCCTAACTGGAAGATCTGTAAAAACACTAACATTCAAAAGATGACATTTCTCCTTTCGCTTAAGCCGTGTCCAGACATGTACCATTTGCACGATCCGTCCACCGTATCCGTATCACCGATGCGTGTCATAATCGCCTATACGCGGTCTGGATACGGCGCTCTGACATGCCGCACGATACGTAATGTAACTTACCATAACAACAACGGCTAAACGTGGCTTCCCAAGCACGGAAACGGTAAGAAATTTCCGAAAATCTTACAGCGAACTGCCCGTGGCTACTTCGTCTTGCTTGCTGTAAGTCGTCAGGTGTAAAGTACAAGCATAGTATAAAGAAATCGCTCCGCTCTACAAGAGTGTACTTTATCTGCATATGTTCAAAAAGCAGAAACTTTTGTGGACTTTCAAAGGCTAATGGGTGGATGTTAGCTATTTAACTTCATTGGCAAAACTTTTTATAACAATGACGGACAAACAAGCATAAAGTATTCGCTCATGGCATGATTTGAGAAAAGTGCAGCTCAGTATTTAAGCTTTATGTTTATCTTTTATGCTTATACAAATTCTGTGAAGCAAGTGGTAGGTATCAACATTACTCACTGGAACACATTAAACATGACAGAATGTACCTAACATAAACATGAAATGTGCTACTTTAAGTGTTGCTTAAGCAGGTAATCATTTACACAAATAACACCTGACATTAAGCTCAAACATTTCAAAGAACACTTAAAGAAAACCCCCATGAATTGATTACAGTTCCCACATCGAACACGGCCAAGGAGATGCGAGGCCCAAGAAACAATGGTTCGTCCCTATCTACCTTTCATATCGCGCGAATATTTTCTATTCACAATGGTATCGCTTGTGTAAAGTTTTGTACTTCCGCCAGAGACACCGTTCGGTTTAATCTGCCGCTTTACTCAAGTGCTGATGTTGTGAACACTCCTGGTTGGCGAGAGAATTAACTCTGTTAATTATAATAGAATGAATTATATTTCGCTGAGACCCATAGACGTCCTTCTGCTGGGAACGGGTCTCCCCTACAGACACAGCGGGAGGTCTAGAGCATACTCCACCACGCTGCTCCAATGCGGATTAGTGGAGGGTTTAGTGGCCAACCCAGTGTCGAATGTTCTTAAGCAACCCTAAGGTCTTCGACAAGGCTTAACGACTGTTTTCACCATTGAAAACAACCGGGACCGACGGTTTTACGTTGAAATTCTTGTCACTAGTGGTCCCATCCACAAATCCACAACCTGTCCACGTTTGTCGTTGCTTAACTCTTTTGATCACATTGAATCGACGCGAGCCATTGGGGTATGGACACTACTGATATTAATTAATTTATTATTGTACGGCATTAGCTGCCTCGTTGGTCTACTATACTGGTAAGAGGTCCTGTGTTCGATCCCCGGGTCAAGCAACAACTATTGGGTTTTAGGTAATTGAAATGCCGGGTATCAGCTTGGAGTCTGGATTTGTGCGCGGTATATAGCAATAGGCTCACCACCTATTACATGGGACCTAAACCTAAATAGTTAAAAGTGAATGTATTGTATACTCAAATCCGCTTAACCTTTCGGAGAAATAAAGGCGTGATGTTACGTTATATTGTGTGTGAAATTATTTTATTTATTTAATAAGGATGTAAATGCAAAATTTTGGGTTTTAAGTATTTAAAAGACAGAAAACATCTTTAAAAAATTTCATCTCATAGCAATGAGACCTTTTGAGGTAACGCTGCATAATCATATAGAAACATAGAAAACGTATGAAGCATAGTGTTGTTTTATCAGGTGTATCAAATGGTAGAAACTGCGGCATTAGCGATGTGAAACTAGGAAGAGCAGATAATGCGAAAATTGGTGAGGCAGCCCGGCCTACGAATAGGAGCGTCGGATGATCGTCGAAAGGTATACGTTTAATCGAGTTTTTGCAACCAGCTGTTAATGAGCTTTTACTATTCTCCTTTTATCTTTTGAGTGTGAGAATTCATCACTGCATTAGAATGGCGCGTTCATTAAACTACGATACCAACTTCGCCAAGGGTCTCCGCATACGACCGACTTTATGCTTTATATTAACGCTCATAATAATAGAAATAAAACTTTAAATAAGATATTAAGACAGTCCATAAGTACGATACACGGACGATAAGACAGTCCATAGCTATGACCCACTGGCGGCTCTAGGGTTAATTGAAACAAAATGTGGTTTCACCGCTGCGCTGTAATGTTTGGAAAAGTAAAGACCTTTAATTTGTTGGTTGGTATATTAATATTTTTGCTTTGCATTTAGCATACTGTGACTGACTTGAAACGAGAGTCTCACTAATAATTACTAACACAAACTAACAAAAATAACTAACAGTCACCAGTCCTTGTACCCACTAACGAACTGTCTCGAAGAGATGTTAATAATAACATCTAACACCATAAATCACTATAATAGTGAAACCAATGATTTTGAAATTAATAAAGACATTGATCAGAATGGGAACAAAATATTTTGCTATAGATATATTTAAGATAATATATTTATTTATGTTAATGATAAATTGTATCCTTCACATACGATACATGGTAGTGATTCTCCATACTCTATCTATACGCAAAGATTTTTATCTGCGCCGCATAGATTCATTGGTGTAAGTCAAGATGTAGAGTCAACAGTATTTTATCGTGTATTTATCAGTTTCGCAATCCCACATTCTTGGGTATCGTAGCGAATGGAATGGACTTCGTTTATTATGAGTACTGAGTGAATCGATCTTCCATAAACGTTCCTCTGCACTGTTGGATTTCCCCCACAGTCACAGCCGCAGGAGTTCCAGATCATACTCTACCACGCTGCTCTAATGCGGGTTGGTGGAGAGGGGACAATGGCCAGCCCAGTGTCCAATGTTCTCAAGCTACGCGAAGGTCTTCGACAAAGAGGACCAGGACCGTTGTATTATCGCCCTCCGAAGAACGGAAGCAAGCACCCATGTAATTTTGCAACAGAGATCCACAAACCGACTGCACCCATCGACAAACTTACCCCCATCATACATAAGCCCCATGTATAACTCGGTCGACCATAAACACTGGACGTTTGAACTAAAAGTACTATTTATATATTATATCCATACGGGATGCATTCTTAGAATGTTCTTGATAGCCCAAATCTTAACATGGTAGGACGATATCTAGGTAGATATAAGAGTTACAAAATAAGAAATACAGCGGTGAGAAAGTTTTAAATAAAATAAAATTGAAAAACTACATAAAATACTAGTTAGCGAGAACCTAAATTACGTTTACGACCGACCCCTGTCTAGTTTGCGACCAGTAGATCTAGCATGGGAAACTCCTAGATTATAATATTTTACATGTAACAATGCTGCTCTTCCCGTAATAAGAAGATTGTTGGTTCATTCTACTAGTCCTAAGAGTACACACACATGTAACAGAGGTATGTAATGCGTTTGAATGTATAATAAACCTAATGTTGAGTTTCTAACGTATTTTCCTGAAGACACGGGTTGGGGCTATTTTGGCTTATAAGATTTGCTTGGTTTACTAAGTTTTATATCTCAGGTAAAAGATGAGATATAATGGTTGCCCTTTTTTATACAAACACTTATACGCAAGTATTTTTGATATCTTTGAAACTAAGCAAGCTGGCAAGCAACTACTGATGTTCAAAAACTCATTTAAGTATAGTTTGATAAAAAAGTAAACGTTTTCCAGGTCAGTCATGACTAGATACCACATGCTACGCTCGCTATGCTAACTTATTGACAATGGGCGCATAAAAAATACCTAAAGATTTCTATATAGACGGTTGCGGCACCTGAATTTTGATAATAAAGCAATTACTTTCACTAACTCTTCCAAACTTAACGAATATTTATTTTCTTCAATATTAAAAGGTTCATCATAAAAAGCGATTGCACGCTACACCGGTTCTATTCTAATAGAATTGGATCGTCGATCTGAATTATTTCAATGCAGACACAAAATAGGTAGTAAGTTTCTAAATTCACTCATATTTGGTATTGTTATGAGTTCTACGTTTTTATTTAAATAAGAACTTTTACTCTCTCACAAACATATTTAGAAATTATTTCATGTCTTTATATTCAACCTAAATAGTTTTCGGACAAATCTAGTGTTATAGCTTTTTTTTATTCATCTGCGTGTTATAGTGAGTTTCTTTAAAAGACAACACCATCACACTTCATATTTCACACGCAGTTCAGCTGCAAATGATGATTTTTTTACATAGGTAAAATTTGAAAACGAACTATAAAGACTGGCATGCTAGTCCAGTTAGCAGATTGTTATTATACTATTGGTTGGTACATTAGTAGCTATGCGGACTCCAGGGGCTGTTGACATTAGCCACTCCATTTCGTTGATTTTAGTTAATAGTAAAGTTTAAATTGTTAGTGAGAGTCTTATTTCAAGCCTATCGTTAACAGAGCGTTGCTACCGATGGCTAAGATACTGATGGCCCTCTACTAAAGTAAAACCAGAAACCACACCATTCTAGCCAAAATAAAATACTTTGAAAACATATATAATACTTTGAAAACAATTTGAACTTTAAACACATATACGCCTTTGGCGTAATTTTATGGTGGTTCAATAAAGTAGGTACACGTCGGTCCTGGTCGCGAATCCGTATGGCCACGATACTGGTTCCCCCCTGTCTCTCACAATACTGTGGTCTGGCTGATGTCCGGATAATCGAGTGTCTACTATATGTACCTTCTCGTTTCTCATCAATTCCATGAGATGCCAATTACCTACTATTTATTATTGCAGTACAGAAAGGATTCTTAAAGTCAGTTTTGATCTGCTAGCGGCGATTATGAGGTTTTCTAAATAAAACATTTATTATATTTCGCATTTCATTCAAAAACTATAGAAATTAGACAATTGACTAATTTAATTTGTGCGTGCATTCAAAACTATTGTGTACTTAGATTAAACTTATATAATTATATATAAGTATACAATATAAGATTTAAAATATTTTGTCTTTATACACGCTCAAAATGTTAATGAACCTCATACGACGTTTGAAATAATTAGGATAACAGTAGGATACAAATACAAACCACTTGTGGCAGTGGGATGTAGATGGGACAGAATAAATGGCAATAAGTAAATTGATTCTAAGTAGGTATGAATGGTTTTTCTTACTTACATTTGTCGGAGAAGCCTCCCGGTTCTCCGGCGAATGCAATTTCAGCTTGGAGTCTTGCCGAGGACTCGAGACTGGTGCCCTTGATATGTACCGATTTGAGAGTCTGCGAGCGAAGTTGCTTTTAAAATCCTCACATCTCATAATAGACTCCACTGGCTGGCTAAATTCCTCACCCACAGTATCCCTAGATTGTGCGAGCATGATCAGTATTTGAAAAATGGCGCCGTGTCAAAATAAACTTTACTGACGGATGTTTAAAAGAAAAAAGGCGCGCACGCGTCGACACTTCCGACGCGACCGGTCGCATTTGTGTTGAACATTGTACTGTACTACTGGCTGAATGAAAGGTTCGTTCGTTACACCTGCCTGCTTTACGCGCAAGCCCTCAGGTAAAAGCCGATTTACGGACGAAACAAAACGCCGATGCTCATAATACATCGAGTGGGTATTTACTTGGTCAAAATCGCATTGCTATTAAACTTAACCTCCACCCATCGGCATCAGTGATTGCACAATTTACAGTGATTTACTAGTTATTTTCATTGCAATGAGGTCTTTCATTCAATAAATTAATGCTGATCGTAGTTCAGTAAATTGATAACAGATGGCGACATTTGAGCCGCCATCTGTTCGCATCCTTGTGGTACTAAAACCATAACAAGCCGTGTAGCCGTCTTGCGTCGAACTCGTCGAAGCGTGGATCATGAGTACCATTGTGAACAAAAACAAAACGCCAGTTTGTGTCCGTGTCTCGTAGTTCATACAATGAATACCAGATGACGCACTTCGAGAGTTTCGCTAAGCTTAAGATTTAGTAGTGATTATATATCATATACCTAGCAATTTTGTAATATATAGTAGGTATATAGTAGCTAGTTAGGTACCCTACTAGTATAGTCACAGAAAATATTTTTCTGTGTGTTTGAGATACCAAATAAACAGCACAACCCAACCATCTACAGCCTCCTCCCATCTAAAAAATATTTTTAGTATTTTTTATATTGAATTATTCTAGAAAACTGGAAATACCTTGAGTAGATAAACTGATAGATCATTATATTCTTTTGTGTTATACAGCCAGTTTTGCTATCATAGAGAGTGACAACAGAGTTCAGATCGATCAATTCGTATCTATTACATGTTACGTCACTCATCTGTCATTGTTATATCAAAATATAAGAAAAACTTTGAATCAAGCTTAAAATTTTTAGTAATGATTTTAAAATTATACTTGAGTTATTATGGATAAACAAAGTTCATTAGGTAAATACTTGCAAAATATATAATATGTATACCTACTGCCAAAGAACTAACATTTATTAACATTTATTTAAATGGTCATACAAAATTAGCTGAACATAATCTTGAGTCGGCCAGTAAGGTGTCTTGTGCCATCTAGATCTTAATTATCGTTAATCATGAACCAACAACCGATTGTGATCGTTGACTGCCTAGATACCTACTATTAATTATGTTAAGTCTACATCCAAGGATAGAGTGAATTTTATTAATAAAAACAGTAAGATAAAACTGGAAACAATAAACAAAAATGTACAGCTGCAAATAAGTCAGTTGAAATTCAAAGTTTTCAGCGGTTTTGTTACTTTATGGAGCTTTGTTTAGTTATAAGACGATGGTACATCAATAATTTCAATATCGATGAATTTACATACAAGTTTCCCGTTTTTGCAGGCTCATTAACCGTTCCGCCACCTATATTACTGACACTGAAAGCTATTGAATACGCCAAGAAAATTATCTTTTGATTGTAATTTATAGAACTGTACCAGTCGCCATGTCTCCAGGGTAATTGAATAACATAATAATATTAATAATCCATGATTGTTTTGTTAATTACTACTTACTAAAGTAAGACTACGAGCAACAGTGGTACCTACCTATAGGTAGATCTGGCCACCTAATAACGGAGAAAACTCGATAATCATAGTGTTGCGAAACTAGGAATAGGTACTGTCAGAAATCATAAACGGAGTCTCGTGAAGAGTTACTTTTATAGGCACATGTTAATGCCAAAAACTAAAATATTACAAAAATTTTGGTTTCTATTTTTTGTAATTATACAAAGTATCGACAGTCCCCAGTCTCCTTATACCCACTAACGAACTAACCAACTAATGTTCTAATTAATTCTCACAGCTGACTGGACTAACCATCCCACAAAACTATTTGAATAGGGACTCTATTAGGGACTCTATTTGAGTTTTGTTCAAAGTCAGTCACAGTTGTCATGGGCAGCGGCCGATAGGTGGTGCGGCAAGCTCGTTTGCTATGTACTGAAAAATGTTTTATGGATATCCAAAAGTTAATAAGTCAGGCCTACTATTATCTCTAAGTACAATTATTATCATAAAGCTGGTGAGATTGATTTTTATTTTCGATGTCTCGTCTTTGGAACAATCACATGGGTTTGAAAAATCAAAATTTAAATAAAGTCGCGGGCATCAGCTAGTACCAAATAACTTTGTTAGTTACACGTTTTTTGTCAAACGAAATTATTGAAGAAACAATTTTCTTTTAGGAAAGCGGCCGGCGATACGACACTTAAGACCTTGTGCAGCCATTTTGATATGGTGGAGATCGTGTTTGTGTGCATCGCATTCACCTTCCTTCTGATCGTTCTAACGCAAGCCAACCGCATCATCGCCTCTGGATTCATCAACTTCAGCCCGTGAACTCTCAGACATGGTCATGGTACGGCAGTATAGCCATGAACCCACGTGGTAAATGGATGCAAAGACTTAAGACCATGGAAACATTGATTGGAGACCATCGGTGAGCGATTAAAGTCTCATCTTGTGTGAATTTATAGTCCTTCAAATCGAGATTCTACATAATGCAAGCCCTGCAAGGCAAAAAAGTAGAAAAATATAAACACAGATAGATAAATCATCTTGTATTCAATTATATGTCTCGTGTTAATAAGAATAAAATCATTAAATAAATTTGTTGACTCTTCTACTTAGTTTTCTTTTATGAAGCAGCCAAGATTCTTTGGAGATTCAGAGAAAATAAGCTTTTCTACTAAGTTAACTATGGCTCTATATCCACTTATTCAAGAAACTGATGATCATTAACTGAATTAACATTTCACTAATAAATCTTAAATTACATGAAAAAACAGACACGCACGAATATTTTTTTTTTATTCCATGCTTATAAATTTCTTCATAGGGTACAAGTAACTCATACTAAATCATAAAACTGAAATGGCATTGCCTAGTTGGACTAGCATTATACCAACTTCGTTGTTGTCGTATGTTGTAATGTACGAGTATGTATGTAATCTGAGGCTAAAAATAAATGGATGCTTTGAGAATTTGTTGATTTCGGTTACTCGGCCAGTGATGGATTCTAAAAGTGCCGGGATGGATGATGATTTGGACCGACAAATTCACGGTGTCAATCATCACGGCATATATACTTCGTGATGATCTCCGTCCTAGCAATTACCGTTGAATAATAGCCATTTTCGACTACGTTACATGTATTACGCCAGCCGTCATCTATTTCTCTCCAGCCAGCCTCATCTACAGTTGCGGCAACGTTTGCCTAAGTTTATCGGATTTTGAAGAACGGTCGCGCAACGTATGTAGCGCCTCCTACTTCCACCGTTACGCCATGCACTCCCGCTAACACCGCGGACCGTCATTTTGTAAACTTTACGGCATTGCATTGCTATAATTAGGTAGTTAGATACGTGGCATACAATCTCGTTTCCGCTCGCGTGACTTAATCGCTAGACTGCGACTCATTATCGTTAACTATAAACAATACCGTGTTAGTTTGGGCCGCCAATCGAATGTTTAATACCACTTGTCACATTGTAGTAATTAAAAAATACGAAATTTCCCCAGTTGATGAGAATTTTTCGCTTGTCTGACGGCGAGCGATTCAAAAATAGAACCAGTAGGTACAACATAGGAACTACTAATGGAAGCTGTATTTTTTCTATCATCAAATAAAAACAATTTCAGGCCTCGAACGTAATAACAACTAGTAATATAGTATAGTATTGTAAAAATTGAAGATAAGTACGTCCACTTTAAAAAAATGGCCCCTATGCTTATTAATACTCTTTTAAACCTCTTTTTGGCTAATTTTATGCATTTACTAGTACACCTGCAACTTCGCTTGCGTGGGTTAGATATAACAAGAGCTTCTATTATAGTTCCTGTCCTTCTCAAGGAAATAATCGAAAAAGCTCTAAGTCTATCCATCCATCCATCTAGCCCAAGCTTAGTATACATATTACATACCCTAAAAATAAACCTACCTACCTTAACTACTTTGTTATCCTTTAAGAGACAAAGAAATAATTATAATAATCGTTGGTTGTTGACCACTAAGTCGCAAGGGAGGTCTAGATCTAGACTTTAGCTTAACCAATCACTAAGTCTAAGTGGGTTGGATCCCGAGTCGGGCAATAACTATTTCTACTATCTTGAAATTCCCGGTAGCAGCTTGGAGTCGGGATTTGTGTCCGTTGTTTGGCAATAGGTTCCCCAACTGTTACATGGGAGCTAAACATAGCTGGTGAATAGTGGGTGTTCATACATGCCTACCCCTTCGAACAAATACAATAGTGATGTTATGTTATGATTAAATGTATTTATTTCAAAAGGAAACGATCATGTAGCTATCTACCAGTAGGTACCTCAAATTACTTAATATTTACTACATAACTGCCACAAAGCCTCAACTATTCGCAATTACAACTACATGTACAATAATAACCTTAGACTAGCCAAAAAATAGTAAATAAATAAGTACCATGATATTTTACAAACGAACCCTTTTAAACGACCTTAATTTTATGGTAAGTAAGTAAAATTCAATCTCCGTGCCGCTCTTCACGGGAGCTGCGACATAAATATTTTTTAACTATCCATTATCTCATAAACTATAGTAACAATTGAATAGGTACTATAAAGAAAAAAGTTATTCTTCGTAAGAACCGAATTAAATGAAATTTGGTACACAGACAGTCCATGGGTCGCAGCGATGCTGCGGGCGTCCACTAGTATTAAATATATATGTAAATTGTCATCAGATATATTATATAGTTCTATGTGTAGATGGGAGCTATAGTTAAGGGCGGTGAGGTACAACGACGCCATATTTAAAATTATTTAGGGGCCAAAAACAAACACAAAGTAAGGTATCTAGACCACTATTACTTCAATGTTACAAAACCGCTACTATCTTGTCGGCCGGTACAATTACTCAATTTACAAATTGTGGTGTTACATAAAATGTTACGTATCTGTTTATCTACATTGTTGTGGAAGCTAAGTTATGGCAAAAACTAGCAACCCTTATTCAAATCAAATAGAGGTCTTGAAAAATTAGGTACCTTCCTTTAATTGTAAAAACATATTTTTACCCACGACGGCATGGCTATGAAATAAATAAGTGATACTAATTAACGCTTGTCAACCGAAAGGATAATGGTACAGGCATGTTAGCCAGATATTGGCTAGCACGCCAACCAAGCATAGGTACCAAGACCAACCAAACCTAAGCATTGAAGCCATGCTTATGGTGCGTTTTCTTAAAGAGCACACTAGTCATTTGATTACAAATCTTACACCATCCGTAATTATTGCGGTTACCAGTGAGTGATGGCCCAGTACTGCGTGCGTATTTAGACGTTGACCCTGAGCTGTAGAATATCTGTACATAATGATAGAAGGGCTCGCAAAAGTCAACTTTGCTTGATCGTTCATCACACACATTATTTGTAGTTACAAACACAGTTGTGTGAAGCGAAGTTCTGAAGTAAAGTGAAGACTTTTATGCCGTGTGTGGAGGGAGTTAGGATGAGGAGTGAGATAGGATCAAAAGCTCTTTGTCATCCACCACACAGTCCTCTAATTTTTTCAGAATTTGAATACTATCCAAATAAGCAATAACCACGCAGAACTGATATTTTCAATAAAGATATTTTAAATAAAAAAAATTTAAGAAGATTTTGGAAATTGTTAATAATACGTTGGGAAATTAAAGTATTCGTGAATACTTCGAAGTAAGTCGAAAGTAAAAAGGTATAGAACAATTGATTTCGTTGCAAGATGCCTCATTTAACCTCATTCAACCTTTTTTTATACAAAACGAAGTAATATAAAAATGCTGTTGTACATATATCAAAGGACTTTTACTAATTAACTATAAGAAGCGGTGCGGTTAAAGATGAAAAGAACAATAAAGTACCTATCCAATGATTTAGCAACGGCTCCAAAACTACATATATGCACTATCGAAAATTAAAGAAACTGTATTCGAAAATGACAATGCGAAAGATTGCACAGGTGCCCTTTACGCTGCAACCTTGGCCCGTTCAGAGAGTGCCTTTCATCTCGATGGTGTCGTTGACTCACGGGAAATATTACTGGTTATGTAGTCACTCTTCGGTCGAGCTTCGCAGCCCACGCCGACAATCGAGACGCGCCTGTCTGCTTCATCTTTTTATGTTTAATTTTATTTACTTACATGCTTTGCCTGCTCCTAGCACGGTGGTGAAATTGACCTTCACCTTATAAGCTTAATTCCACGTTAAGTCACATCGTAATACATAGTTATAAATCATTCGGCCCCTTTTCACGAAAACTACGTGGACGGAGGTGTATGAAATTTGGCAGTAGTGCAGATTTTTTATATAATATGAATTGGAAATACACCAACCAGTGGTTTGACACACAATTGAAAAAATAAATTATACATGAATAATAATAATATTATGAACTTAGGTGGTGAGTATAGCCACAACGGGCACAAAACCAAACTTCTAGCTACTATTGGAAATTTCAAGTTAGAAAAATCCAATAGAAGCATGCCTGATCCGGGAAGTGCCTTGCGCTTGCAAAAGGCATAATCATTATCACAATGTCATTTCAATTTCTTTTTCTCCAGCTCAATTTATTACGTCGAGCGCGAAAGTACCTGCAAATTATTTGATTTGCATTACTTAGTAGAATTTGCAATTACTGCTAAAGAATAATGATAGTAACTGAATAATCGTTTAATCGGACGTAATTATAAGGTACCTCTGCAATACTTTTACTTCACACGCAATTAGAATCGTAGACAACTTTACAATCAGACCAGATTATTTCGTCCGTCTCATGAAATAAGTTCGTTATGTTTGCTCGTTGTATTTAAATCTAAATTCGACATTGAATTGAATTTCAATATATTTTCTTCTAGAGAGTTCTAGTTCGATGTAATAATTATAATACTTAACTTACATAAAATGGAAATTACAAGAAGTCGGTTAGTGAAGTTACTATGAATACATTAAGATTTAGCAAAGGTCGCATTGCTCTGAGGATAGTTTTTTCAAGTTTTATTAACTGTACAGCTTTATTATATGATTAGATAATAATCATTTAAGTAATTTATTACTAACAGGAAAGTTAACTAAGATAACTAACGAACTGACCAGAAGCAATTTAAATTTTTGTCACAGTCCTCATGATCAGCAGCAGTTGTTGCATACTTTCTTTTTTTCTTTCTTCCCGAAATGTAAATACTGTTCTTGTATGTAAATATTTTTATATATTTTTAATACAATTGGTACTTTATTATTATTACAGAGATACTCTGGACAATTTGTACATTAAGTTGTTAAGTATGTTTTTGATGTTAATCGGTGGATGGCCAAATCTTGAGACAGGTAGACAAACACTATTGTTGATCGTACAAAACTGCAACTTAATAATTCAAATGATTACCTTCATTGGTGAAATTATGTATTTATATGATATTTTTGGGGTTGTACATTTTTTTCTCGTCGGCGATGTATACATTACAACATTTCTTACAATGTTTTCTACGGTAGGTATTAGGTGGTTATTTTCTTCCTATTTATTTAAATTTATTTCACGTGTTTTTTGTATACCTATACAAAATATTTATTTCCAGGTCAGGCTGAGTTTTATACGATTTCAATCGTATTCGAGTCTGGTAAAAAATTTTGTCTTTAAATTTCATCTTGACTTTTTTAAATCTAAAGGAGAGTCATTTAAAGAGGTAAGAAATTGTAGGAACTTGGAATAAATTAATTTATTTATTTATTTATTCTTTATTATACCAAAAAGCTTGTGGTACAAAAGGCGGACTTAATTGCATTTCATTTCAATATAAATAGTGAACTTTAAAAACAATGTTGACCGTTTAGGTCTACAATAAACCTATTGACCGACTCCAAAACACTGCTCCGGATGTGGCATCTTATCCACATCCAAACAAGTATTACCTATTTATTGCTTATGTATATCGTTTATAAACACAATAAATTTTACCTGCTTGGTGACTGAGGACTAAACTATATCTATTTTTTCGTAGATTTGTAAAACAGTCAACAGAATCTCACTATATTTCACTATATACATGTGTGCGATGTGTTTAATTGGATGCGTATTTTTCAACATTCCATCAATGTACCTTAATTTAAGGAATGGAGCATTTACAAGAAATAGAAACTTGGACAATATCACTCTCGAATTTTCTGTAAGGTACAAGTATCCGGGGTATGATCAAAATGAAAGATTATTTTTATCAACTGTTGTAAATTTTTACCTATCCTACATTTGTTCCGTTTCTTTAATCGCCATCGACCTTCTGTTAATTTTAATGATCTTCCAAATAGGGGGACACTTGGAAGTACTTGCGGGTGATATGAGATCTATACCAAAACCAAAAATAAGCTTATTAATTAATATTAATTATAATACCAACGGTCATGCGTTTATACATGAAATATACAATGAAGAAGAGAACGTAAAAATAAATGGAATGCTGAAGGAAATAATTGAACACCACAAAATAATAATCAGGTATTTAATCCCTAATTTTTAAGTATTATTCTATTGGATCTTTTGTATTCTAGATGAACTAATAAAAGCTATGTAGTTTTACAGAACAAATGTCGACTTGCTTTGATCCCGTGCTAGGAGCCACCTACATGTTTCACTTAGTTAGTTGTTGCCTATTATTGCTGGAGTGTTCTCGCGTCACGGTTAGTGCTATAATTTTAAAAAACCTCTAGCTAAAGCCAAACTTTCTGTTAATTGCATTATGTTTTCAATTTATGCTATGACGGAATACGAACTGAACGCTGTCGGAGATCAACACAAAACCAGTCTTCTTATGTTTGAAACCAACTTTATCTCATCGATGGCTTGGAAGTAGGGTTTTCAGAACCATTACCCTTTGTTTTTCGATGTATTGTTCATTACATTTTAAAAACTTTTTCATGCGGTCAAATCATTTTTGAAAATATGTGGACCATTCGTTTAAGGGTATGTTTATTACGTGCTGGTTGAAAGCTATCCCGGCCTCTTCCGGCCCCCTAAATATCATACCTCTCATAGCTCTACTTTTCAGAAGCTAAAAATGACTTTGTCTTATTCGCGATGTGAAAATGATGATGTGATAAATAGTCAGGTACGTGCCTGCCTTTCATGTTTGAGGCATATAAAATAAAACCGTTTAAAAAGGCACACATCATGTCATATGTCATTTTCTGCCAGTTAAGCCCGGGTGGTGACAACACTATGGCAAGTACAGAATATCTAGGCAAAAGCTATAGAATAAAGAGTCGTTCACCGAGCGACTCTTTATTTTATGCAAAAGCGGTCTTGAAATATCTTTACACGCGTAGTGATGTTCATGGAAATAAAACTCTGGGAAGTTTATACTTGAAGATAAGTCAATATAAGATATTCGGTACTTAGGCTTATTTCCTTACAAACGAAAGTAATTTCTTCAATAAATCGCGTTTTTTGTAGATAACCATTGCTTTTTATAGCTTGTTATTTGGACACATAGTTTACGAGATGCGCGTAGACAAAATGGCTCGTCACTTGGACCTAGTCTCCATGCCTCGCTTGCCTCTAGGCATTACAGTTGGCGGCTCACACATTTTACAAAAAAATACATAGAATATCTTCCAAATGTAGAAAATAAATTCAAACGAGCTGTTTGCGAGCTTCAAACGAACTCAAGTACCTTTATCAGGCCGGTTTCACTACTGTTTCAGGAGTTCGCAGTAATCATGCAATTTGGACCAGTCACGATGGCGATTTTTATGCAACTCATACAAATTTCTGTATCGTTTGAAATATTAGCAAATAAGGTACGCAATAAAAAGCATATAGTTACTTTTGACAACAACTATAACAACAGTGGACGCCCGCAGAGTCGCTCGCGTGGAATTAGACATTCACTAACTTCAAAAACGGCAGTTTCATACTAACTTTGCACCCCCGTTTTACCCTCTTAGGGGATGAATTTTCAAAAATCCATTCTTAGTGCTCCCCTACCTTATAAAAGGAACCCCTCAAAATTTCTAGTTTCTAACCCTTATAGTTTAGGCCCTGCGTCGATATGTCAGTCAGTCAGTCAGTTAGTCAGTCAGCTTCTCCCTTTATATATATGTATAGATATAGCAGCAGCTTCTTAGGCAGCAGTGGCTTATGGCCTGAATTCACACGCCCTATAAGAGCGCTGTCTCGGAAACAGAGATAATTTAAATCCTCACCCAAAGCTGATCATTTGTCTAGTTTGTGGGTTATGTATATTCTATGCAATGGCTGTGATTGTAATCATGTTGATTTGATTATGTTGCCTCTATTTTCAGAGTGAGTTGCTGGTAGACAGCGTGTATAACCTACCGTGGGAGAGCATGAATGTAGCAAATCAGCGACTAGTGTGTTTTATGCTTTGCAGGGCGCAGAAACCTTTTCGCGTCTTAGCCTGCGGCCTGTTCGGTGTCGGCGTTCAAACTATGACCAATGTGATTGTTTTTTTTTTCTGAATAAGAATGAGAAATATGACACATAAGAATAGGAAAAGAAACTCTTTCTAGACTCAGAAATCACCCATTCTCAATGTCAGGGGTGATATTTCAATGTTCATAATATTCTTTTCACTGGTTAAGGTTTACTAATCTGCATTAACATACTCTTGTTTCAGATCGTAAGGACAACTTACTCATATTACATGTTTTTGCAATCACTTTGATCATGATTAAACTTAATGTTTATCAACTATTTTAATATAAAATTTAATATTTATTATGGTGATCACTATTAATACAATAAGTGAAATAAATCTGATCATCTTACGATGTTGTTAGGCAGTGTTGGAGCCTAGGAACAGATAACTACGCAATTAAATTATCTACAACATTTAATTAAAGACTTTGATTTATATGTATACCGATCAGACCGAAGTCTTTGATTTGCATTTACAGGCCCGTTGGCGCAATCGGTACTGACCCTGCCTTTTAAGCCAGGGGTCGTGAGTTCGAATCGTACTCAGGACAAACATTTATGTGACGAACACTTGTGTTTGTTCTGTGTCTGGATGTTAATTATTGTCTATTTGAGTATGTATTTTAAAATATCTATTAATGTACACAGTACTACAGGCCCGCGCCTAGTTTGGGTCCGGATGGCCGTGTGTTACATTATAGTCCATGATATTTATTTATTTATTTATTTATGTAGGTAGGTAGATACTATCGCTGTAATGCTATCAAATAATCAAAGAACTAAGCAAAAGCATTAACGTCCGTAGTTAATGCTTTTGCTTAGTTCTTTGATTGCATTTGTATTAAAGCTAATAATTATAGTGACAAAGACTAAAAGGCTGTTCAGAGGTGAAAAGACTTCACTTACCACAAGAACCAGCCATTAGAAGATACCAAGATACTTCTCTCTCACATAAATCAGATTACAGAACCAGAAACATAAAAATCGTCGGAAAAATAGACGTGAAACCACATAGCAGATAAACAAATACAAATAATTTAATGACCAAATTAACAACAGCTTATACAAGATCCATCGTTGTCCCCACACTAGGATACCCTGTGTTGTGGGTAAAAACGCTCTTCTAGTTAGTACATACATATTTCACTAACTAACATAGATATAAATAGATAGGCGGATATTTCCCTATTAATATATCCCGTGTTTATATCATGTTAAAAATATTAATACATAGATACAAAGTTATCTAATTTGGACAGTTGCAGTCCACGACGGTTACAGAACGAAAATTATTAGTAGGTACTGATAATAGTTACGGATGAAAAGTTTCGCAGATCGTTTTCACAACAAACGGCAATAACGAGTCGCCGACCTCAGACCTGAATTGAAACCCGCACTGAATGTGGGTCACTGCCTCCCAGCACCTTATGACACAACCGTTGGCGTAACTGCGTCTATCTCTCTGTCTCCCAAAAACATCGACTGTATACCTAAGTGTTTCCCTTCCACTAGATTTTTGAGAGTAGCAAAATTCAGTTTGCACTTGTAGATTATATTTTAATGTAGTCGCATTTGTGCCATGAGCAACACGCGTGCATATCTTGGAATAAGCTCAAATTAGTATGTTTTAGTTCATAATTTGAAAGAAAGTGACAAAACACTATACAGCTATACTTATTAATTTATTATATGCTTATTCATTACGAATATAATATATAATTTACTATTAAGTTTTAAGAAATAATATCATCAGAGATAGTTATGGTGTGGTTATTGTACTTCAAACTAAACAGTTAAACTGCAGTTTGATAGATTATGTTACTTTGATAATAAGATATTAACTTATAGATAAAAAATGTAAACAAAGTCATTAAGCGTATAGAAGTATCATATAATGAAAAATAAATGAATCTAAATCTGAATCTAATTTTACTAATCGGTATCGATGTCGATTCTTCTTCTTCTTCATTTTTGTCAAGTATTACATCGACAAACACTATGTATTGTGTTTTTTTTTTTTGTTATTTGGCTTGTATGTTATTTTAGTTGTATCCAAATTTAAATTATTATTCTTTGTATTTTATTTTTATGTCGTTGCAATGCTTGACAAAATAAATGAATTCTTTCTTTCATTCTTTCTTAAAAAAATGACAGCAGAACTTTCCTAACGAGTGTTTTTACCATTGAAAACAACCGGGACCATTTAACGTGCCCTCCGAAGCAGGGTAAGGTCATGAAATCGGGCCATTAGCGGTCACCCACAAAGCAGTGGAAGCGCGCTGTTTGTAGATACTATTTTATTAAACTGATTGCTATGCAAAGTATATACAAGTTTATAAGTATAGGTGATAATTTATTTGAATTGTAGTACAATTACTCCCAAGTTTAGGATAGACTAAAATGTTCCGTCCAGTATTGCGTCTTAAATAAATATAAATGTCGTTAACTTTTTTTATTGATTCAATAAACTTTTTTCCCTCCTCTCTCCTCCTCCTACTCTCCGACTCCTTCTCACATTACTAAAAGTGTAAGGAACATCTTTCTATAACACTGTGGTAACCAGATGCTACCAAGAAGTTGAACCAAGCTGTTGATATACAAATGTACAGTCAGTGCATTTAGGAAAGCTGCTACTAGAATAGAAATACAGCCAGTAGATAACAAGTCTACCAACATAGCAGACAAATAAACAAATACTTACAAATACATTTAAGAGAGATTAAAAAATAATTTAAATACTATGTTCAAAAAATATAATGCATGTAATAAATATATGTCTTAGATACTTACTCCTTGTACATATAACATACCGTTGGACCAGGTAACCAACTATTAAATGTTTTGTGATTCTGTAATGTTTTTTTTTATTTGATGTATTTGTAATGCATAATGATGTGCAGCGGCGACAGCCCAGTGGCTATCGAAGTCGCCTCTCACTCGAGCAGTCCGGGTTCAAACACAAGCGCACGCACCATTGACTTCTCTAAGTTATGTGCTATTTAAGAAATTAAATGTCACTTGCTTTAACGGTGAAGGACACATCGTGCGGAAGCCTTCATGCCTGAGAGTTCTTTATAATGTTCTCGAAGTTACGTGAAGTCTGTCACTTGGCCAGCGTGCTGGACTAAGGCCTAATCCCTCCCTATATGATTGGAGACCCGTGTCCAACTGTGGGACAAAGAAAGTGTTGTGGTGGAATGATATGCAGATTGTATTTTTATATCAATAATATATACCTATAATCATATTAGCATTCTGCACAACATTCTATAAATAACTTTATTCATTTACGTAATTTTCGTATAAATGAATATAATTTTTTAGCTTCAACTGTTAATATTATACCCATTAATTATATAATTAACACATAATATTAATACATTGGGTTTCTCAACGTCATTAACGTTCATAGACCTATTTGGTTTATATTTTTATGAGTAAAACAACGAGCAATGTTGAACATGATTGAATTATTTTTATCTGAAAACATATTTTCCTAATTTTGTACAAGTATAAGCTATAAAAACCATCGCGCAATTTCTCATCTAATTTGATTCCCTTATATAACACTAATTCTCAGGCTACATTTGACAAAAACCAGGGGTTGTTAACATTTTTAACCTACTTTATAGATTACTATAGATTATAAACCTTTTAAAAAGGTTACCTGTGTACAATATGATATAACCATTTGTTCAGATTACAGAACCGAGAAAGATAGAGTCTTCCATAAAAACGACGTAAAACCACAATGCAGATTATGTGTTGAGTTACGTTGACTCTACTGGGACATCTAAAGCAGGCACATCTTTGTGTTAGGGTTGTTAGATCTTGAGACATACTTTTCCAAATAATTATATTCAATATTACATATATTGCTATACTACGTCACAAGCTGTATTTTGATTAAATAATATGTAATCCATCCTCCTGCCTCCCTCAATCGAACTACGTGTAGAAATTAAATTATGTTTATTGTTTAACTTCTGAAAATTTTTGAAATTTCTTGAACTTTAGGTATCCCTTAATATTACTTAAATATATAAATGGGAAAGTGTGTTTTTGGTTTGTCCTTCTTCACCTCCTAACGGATTTTGATAATTTGTGAATCTTAGGTGTTGTTTGCAGTCGAAAAAAGCTATATTTTTTGTATTTTAAAACAACTTTAGGTAAGATTTAGTAGTAAAGTTCTGCACGAAAAACGATTAAACGTGGACGGAGCTGCGTGTAAACCTAGTGTTTAAACAAAAAATATTATTTTCGAAAATATTGATTTTTATCAAATTAAAATACATTCAATGTACTCCTACACCTCCCGCAGCAGTGTCAGTCTCAGCAGTGGGACGTCTATGGGTCGCAGCAGCAATGTACTAATATCTTAACCCTATTCTAGCTTCCTACTAATATTATAAATTGCCAGCCTCCGACGAGGTGGATCAATCATGAAGAAGAAGCGGGCCTATTTTGGATTCATAGGGCACAGGTACGGGAAGATCGGAAGGTCTAGGTATGTGTAGCAGGTGATCATAAAAGGCCAATGAATAGATTTATTTCAAATGATATGAACACATTATAACGCAAACTTTAGTCACCTTAATATTTGACTAAAGTTTGCGTTATAATATCTGCACCAATCCGCATTGGAGCAGCGTGGTGGAATATGCTCTAGACCTCCCGCAGCAGTGTCAGTCTCAGCAGTGGGACGTCTATGGGTCGCAGCAGCAATGTACTAATATCTTAACCCTATTCTAGCTTCCTACTAATATTATAAATTGCCAGCCTCCAACGAGGTGGATCAATCATGAAGAAGAAGCGGGCCTATTTTGGATTCAGAGGGCACAAGTACGGGAAGATCGGAAGGTCTAGGTATGTGTAGCAGGTGATCATAAAAGGCCAATGAATAGATTTATTTCAAATGATATGAACACATTATAACGCAAACTTTAGTCACCTTAATCTATACTATAATAAATCTGAAGAGCAACTTTTTCTGTACATTGAATTTTTTTTCAAAATTTCAATTCAGGGGCATTATAATAACGCTTTAGAACTCAGAAATGTGATTTTTGAAAATATTGTCTGTCTGTCTGTCTGTCTGTCTGTCCGGGCATCACAAGAAAACCCGTGGATGGATTAGGATGTAACTTGGTAAAGTTATTACTCATAGTCCTGGTTAACATATAGGCTATTTTTATTCCCAGAAAATAAAGAGGTTCCCATGGGATATAGATCGAAAGTTTGTATGGATTTTTTTTAAAATCTCAACTAATTCATTTCAAATTTGCAACAAACATTTTTTACAAAAATTAAAAGAATACGTGTTTACCAGTTTTTTTGTTTAATGTAAAGAAAAGAAAAAAAACACGAAATAATGTAAATATTTTCAATTTTACAAAACACGCTCTCGGAATGATCGTAGGTGTTTTCGTATCGTATTTGATTATAATTAGATGAAGATATTATTTTCTTTATAACAAATTCAGCATTTACTAATTTTCACCCTAGAAATGGTAAAAAAAGGAGTTATGTAATGAGTAAGGTTTGCACGGATTCTATACAGTCCTCACGTGAAAATGAAAACCTATCATATGATAAAAAATGTTAGTATGTTTAATTAATTAGTTAAATAAATTTACCAATCTATATATATAAAAGGAGAAGGTGACTGACTGACTGACTGACTGACATATCAACGCAGGGCCTAAACTATAAGGGCTAGAAACTTGAAATTTTGAGGGGTTCCTTTTATAAGGTAGGGGAGCACTAAGAAAGGATTTTTTAAAAATTCATACCCTAAGAGGGTAAAACGGGGGTGCAAAGTTAGTATGAAACTGCCGTTTTTGAAGTTAGTGAAATATGGCTCTATAATTTTGTTAATTTTTATGAAAGAACCATTCCAGTTCATAGAGTGAAGCGAACCTACAATAAATTTGAAATTGATTTGTAAACGCATAAGTTTTCACTAGAAACACTAGCCTGTTTTTGAAACGTAAAGAAAATGTTGCTAGCCACTGGTGCATCTTAATGAGGCTGTATCAAAAGTTGTAATATAATAACTATCTGACCGCGACTTTAGTAACTTCCATTGGGACCAAAACAGTGAGGTTTTGTGCAAAAGTGAGCAGTTGTCGTGAGAGGTCGGTGTGCGCTGCACGTCTTGTGGAAACCCAGAAACAGTGATTGTTAAATTTTACGTTGGACCTACATTGGGACACTTCAATGTGAGTAATTTTTTTTTAAACAAAATATTAGTACACATAAATATGTCCTTATTAAATGCTATGCTTTATATTTTTAAATTAAGTAAGTTAGGGGTTTTTCTTCCGTGATCGCAGGTCGTAGGAGTAATTTTATTTGTCACTAGTGGACGCCCGCAGCTTCGCTCGCGTGGAATTAGACATTCACTAACTTCAAAAACGGCAAAGTTTCATACTAACTATATATAACTAAACGGGGGTCCGTTTTACCCCCTTAGGGGAAGAATTTTCAAATTTTTCTCGCCGTAAAAACCATCCTTGAACTTCAACGAACATTTAAAAAAAAGAATTGGCCAAATTGGTCCAGGCGTTGTTGAGTTATGCGCTTACCAACACATTTTGCGATTCATTTTTATATATTAGATATACAATTTTATAATAAAAAAATATATCTAGTTAACAAATAAAATTAACTGGGTTAATCAAATGAAACCGGAGAAATCAATTAGGGTACTAATCCAGTAATTAAAAAATATTATACGATCGAAACGTTTTGAAAAGCACAAAAATAATGACTCTTCATCCACCACATCTTTTGACGTTGGGCAAGGGTCTCCGGCTCTCGGAATGATGGGTTAGAGTAGGCATTAGTCCACCATGCTAGCCAAGTGCGTATTGGCAGACTTCGCCTTCGAAGGAATCGCTATTTAGGAGAGCTCTCGGGCATGCAGGTTTTCTCATCACCGTTACAGCAGGTGACATTTAATTTTTCAAATCGCAAATATGTAACTTCGTAAAGTCATTGATGCGTGCATCTTGGATTTAAATCTGGATCGCTCGATGTGTGAGTTGAGTTTGATTGGCACTCAGCAGTCACCGTTCAAACTCGACCTATTTCTTCATTATTTTCTCTGCGCTTCTACACTTAATATTCTGTTGTTCTATGGGTTCTCAAAGTTTGGCAAAAAATATATATAAATTATGTGTTGTTTTTATACCTTACATGTTTTTTATCTGCCACGCCTTGTTATAAATAGACGTTAGCTTTGCGATTTGCGTACTTTCTTTTTCATGTCTTAAATGTATGGCAATGTTTTAAATCAGTTCTATCTACATATTTTCCTACAACATAACTACATTGTTTGCTGTGCTTATCCTTAAATTAGTCCAAAAAGAAATTTGTAAAGGCTGATCCTACTTGAAACAAATAATGTAGTTATTTAGATATTAGATAGAGATATGAGATATACATTGGTAGGATTGACTAATACTAAGTGACAGAAAGACTAGGTACACCACCACCAAAACTTAACGTGTTTTTATCGGGGCTCCCCGACACGATTTTAACTGATTTAAATTTGATAACGCACTACCCTACTACGACAGAGGCCTGTATTTGACCTACTTCAGTTACTGATTGTGCCATATCAAAGTGCTGGAAGTTTTTTAATTTGGCTAAACTCCTCCATAGAACTTTGTCAATCGGTCTTATCCACTCTCTACTATATATTTTTTAATCAATTTTAATTTGTACTATTAGCATGGGTACTTCTCGTACTCATTATAGCCCAATTAGTTGCAAAACGCGCGCATGTGGGACACCCCTCTCTTGGCGCGTGCAATCTGTATCATAGATTTAGTTCGGCATCCAAATGTCACGCTTATGTAATATCAAAAATTATAGGTAGGTGCCGGGTTGCCTAAGAATCTGAAGTTGCGGTTGCGGGCTGTTGCCTAATGTGCGGGGAAGTTAGGGCTGTCTCTACATTGTGATTGACAGACGCCTTTTCCATTTCAAGTTATGTACATGTACCTACGATTAGTCTGTATGATTAGATCTTAATCGCGCGAATTTCGTACAAAATTTTAATACGAAATGAAGTCATGTTTACAATCAGTAATGTTTTCGCACAAAAACTACTGGACCGATTTCAAAAATTCTTTAACCATTAGAAAGCTGCATCTTCACTAAGTGACAGAGGCTATATTATATTAGTAGGTGTAATCGACGAAACTATTGTTATGTCTAATTCCACGCGATCGAAACTGCGGGCGTCCACTAGTTTAAAATATAATTGATATGAAAGGGTCGATAACTCATTACTTTTGATTAATGGCGTTAATATTTACATACATTATTTGGTGTTATTTATCTACCTAATTTATCCAAGTGAAAACAAATAAATAAATATCATGGACACTCTCACATACGGCCATCCGACCCCAAACTAGGCGCGAGCCTGTACTATAGGTGTCAGAGACTGATACATGTGAGTACATAAATACATACGAGTTTATAAAATAGATAATTTAACATCCAGGCACAGAACAAACACAAGTGTTAGGCACACGAATGTTTGTTTTGTCCTGAGTGGGACCAGTGACGTAATAGATAGGGTCACTACCGATTGGCGCCAACGCGGCTGTCAAAATACTGTACCTATTTTGTGCTGAACCAATGATCAAAAGTGGAAAGTTTAAGTTTAATCTAATTTAGAAAGTCTTGAATAGATTAGATAGAGGTTGTTATATATTATTTACAATAACCTCTATCTCTTTCCTTAACCTCTTAACTCTATCTTAAAACTACAAGGTATACCTAGGTAGGTGTAGGTACCTACCTTTGCACGGTAAACAAACATTTTGCAAGTTGTGTCGAAGCGACAAGGAGACGCCAAATATTGACGCAAGCGTGAACTCACACATGGCATTTTCAAGCTAAATACTTGGCTTATCTTTATTTATTTTTTCTGCACTCTGAGCTTTAAACATGGATAACGACGGGCAACGTTACTTGAGCTATATGTCACCTGCATGATCTAGTTCCCACCGTATGCACGGTTCATTGATTGGTTTTGTGAAATAAGTTAAAAGTTGCGACTATAACGTGTGAGCTCTTTGCACCTTCCTGCTACACACACGCTGTTGCTCACTTGTGCAATGAACATTCGTAATAAGCTCTTTAGCATCCTTCAAACGTTAACGTTGGGAAAAATAGTACTTACCTCAATTGAGAAAGAAAAGCCGAAGGTTTTTCGGTGCAACAGTATGTACCTAATACCAGTATTACAATAGAGAAATATCGCTGCGACCCATAGATGCCCCACTGCTGGGCACGGGTCTCCCTCACAGACACTGAGCATACTCCACCACGCTGCTCCAATGCGGATTGGTGGAGGGGTTAGTGGCCAACCCAGTGTCGAATGTTCTCAAGCCACCCGAAGGTCTTCGACAAGGCTTAACGACTGTTTCCAGCATTGAAAACAACCGGGACCGACGGCTTTACGTGGCCTCCGAAGCACGGTCGCGTCCATTAAATTTTGAATTGAACTATGGACGCTACATGCAATAATACAGAAATATACTAAAAATATAATATAGGCTGGCTATTTGTAACTGTAGGGCAGTTAAATATATATAAATTGATGGAGGCCTATGTCCAGCTATAGACTTCGAAAGGGTGATGGATGAATGGATGATTAGTAATCTTTTTAATACAGATTTAGTTTCCTTCTTTAGAGTGTTTATTTATAAATCATAATCACGTATGGAAGCGAGACACATAATAAATAGGTCTCAGTTATTGTGAAGTACACTTTTTAGAGGCAACCATCTTAGTCCTCAAGGGTAACAACACATGTGTGACTGACTTAGAACAATACTCCTTCTAACAAGTACTAACACCAACTAACAGGACTAACTATCACTAACAGTCCCTAGTCCTCATGCCTACTAACGAACTGACCAACTAATGTTCTAATTAACTCTCTCAGCTAATTGGACTAACCATCCCAGTCCCTAATTGAGTCTTGTTCAAAGTCAGTCACAGTTGTCATGGGCGGCAGCGGATGGGTGGTGCTGCATGCTCGTTTGCTATCTTGTACCTATCCATAAAAAAAAAGATTGGATTATTCTCCTCAAGAACATTACTGGAGAAACTCTAGCCTGAATCCCTAGGGAACCTTCCTTATTACCCAGGTATCTCTTCATGCTAACCCGAATAAATTCAGAATGCCTCGACAAACAATACTTCTCATCACTTCAGTTAAAACTTTCATCCCTTTGTAGGTTGAAAATTAATAAATAAAAATCGTTCAAATTACTCTGAAGACCACATATTAGAAACTATCACTCCCAATTTCAGAACAATATCATAAATGTTTTATTCAGCTTCTTGAAAATTATTATTTTCCCAATCATTTGATTTTTTTTCTTTTATATAAATTTATGTAAGGAACGTTTTTTCCCTAATTTGAAATGAATCGGACGAGATTTAAAAAATACCATACAAACTTTCATACCTTATCCCTAGGGTACCTGTATATTTTTCGGGAATTAAAGTAGCTTAGTGTGATGTATGTGGATGTATTAATAATTAATATATAAGATAATAAGTAGGTAGATAGAAATAATTATGTAGGTAGGTAAAACACTGTGTGTGATTCATGTCACTTGGAAATAAATGCAAGTAACGGTTAGCGGTGCTTTATTGTGATCCCGAAAAGCAACCCTCAGGACTTTAATCCCTCTTCCTGCACAGTACGTATCACGTAGAACCTAAGCTGGAGTAAAAGTAATAACTTTACCGACATATTCACTAAAAGCCACATTCCTATTTTCCAGAAGCACGATGTCGAGGCGTCTGACCAAGCGTTTCCTGACCCCATCCGATGAGTACCAGTGCAGTCTGTCGGTAGAGACGCAGGCAATCGCTGAAGCTGAGTTGAGAGAAACTGAAAATTCCCGCTCGCAAGCACTACAGGCGCTCCGAAGTTGGATGGAACAGAATCCTAAATTCTTAGCTGTTAGAATGGGTGCGTATTACCGGTCATCTTCCATTGTCCCAGTGGGGATTTGCAGACTTTACACGTCTACGAGAATTCTGAAATCTCTCAGTCTTGCAGATTTTACTCTTTTGGTTCATGTTTATGCCAGCTTACCTTAATTTTAAGCTTAGATAACTTGGAAAATGTATCGCTGCTGGGATTCCGACACGGACCTCACAGAGGTTTGTTAGAAGTAAACAAACGTAACACTTAGATTATACAACAAAACTTAACAGATATAATGGGTGAAGCTGCATACTGCTATGTAATCTTATATTAATATTATGTATTGACAAAAAATGACACTTTGCAGACTCCAAGTACTTACTTCGATATCTGAGAACAAAGAAGTTCAGCGTGCCAATGGCGCAGGAGGCCATCGAGCGCTACATCCTCCTCAGGCAGTCTTGGGGCATCGCCTTCAACCAACTCGATTACAAGCTACCGGTCATGGCGGAGCTTGTCGAACTTGGGTAAGCATGAAACGATCCGCCAGTTGATTTAGAAGTTGCTCAACCAATTTGGTGGAACAGCCAGTATTGAAACCATCACCGACTGGCACTGGCGGCACAATGGTTACATGGACCTATGGCTTCTCACTCAGACACCAATTGTGGTGCTTTTTGGTGCAGCTTCGTTACTAGGTATGTACGAGAATGTATTTTCGAATCTTTGACGTCCATTATGAAACAAGTTACGATTATGAATCTGTTAAGGTTGTTCCTGTGTTTGAGATTTTCTTATCTACGGGTAGGTACGTTTAAAAATACCACGAATTCATGAAATTGTTTTGTCATTGAGGCAACGCTCTTTAACGCGACCTACGAGTACACTAGCACCCTTGGGCAGATTTATTCTTACCTACCAATATATTAGCGAAATCGTTTACTCAACTTTTAAGCCGGTCAGGTAATGGACCTGCGTAGGTAATGGTTACCGTTAATGGCGTCTTGTAATTTGCTATATAAATAATATTCCATGTTGCAATCTTGTCAACTGGAAAATTGTAACATATTTAATCCTATGCTTTTATGTTGTTAAGGGTGGATTCGACCAAACATAGACTTACACGCGCGTAACTATACCGATAATTTTAAAGTAGCGAGCTGAAAGCTGTCAATCATGTGTTAATTTTGCTTTGACATGACAGCTTCTTCTGACGTATGATAGAACATAAAAATCGCGTAGGCGATCATATGGCGCCTTATTCTAAGGATAAAATTCTCGTTTGGTCGAATCCGCCCTTTTAATTGTATCCAAAGTCATCACTCAACATTTTTTTTATGGATAAAAGATAGCAAACGGGCTTGCAGCACCACCCATCCGCTGCCCCCCATGACAACTGTGACTGACTTTGAACAACTCAATTAGGGACTGGAATGGTTAGTCCAATTAGTTGAGAGAGTTAATTAGAACATTAGTTGGTCAGTTCGTTAGTAGATATAAGGACTGGGGACTGTTAGTGATAGTTAGTCCTGTTAGTTGGTGTTAGTAATAGTCCAGTTAGTACTTGTTAGTAGGAGTCTCGTTCTAAGTCAGTCACAGATGTGTTGCTACCCTTGAGGACTAAGATTTTTTGAAACGATTCATTTTTTTTAAATTTGAAGATATTATTGCAACTTAACATTTATATTTGTGAAAAACATTGTACTTAGCTATTGTGTCTGTGCGAGCCGTGTTTATGGTTATTATTATTTTGACCAGTGTGTCATCGCAAAATTGCAAATATGTATTATGATCTCTTGCGACATTGTAAGGTATCGAAGGATTGTGAACAATAGCACAACTAGCTTGCATACCAACAGTCGCCAGAGACTTAATATTAATGTAGAACATAAAATTAATGTAGGTACTCTTGATTGTTAAACGTGTAAACTCGACAACATATCAAAACATATTTTTTTCTTAGCAATCACTTGTTAGGTCTAATCATTATTAGGTATATGACAAAATGTTTGCGACTTCTAACTCCTTCCTTATCTCTTGAACAGTGCCGGCGACCCGCCTAGCGAGTCCATCGCGTGTTACTTTCAATATTTATGGGGGCGATGACTGTGCTAATGTATGTTTTTCATTACAGGTACATTTTCGTGAGCCCTTTCAAAGATAAGGCTGGACGACGCGTCATTATCTACAGGCCTGGTATAAATTAAAGTCTATTAATCTAAATTAAATAAGTATTTAAGTATGTATGTATTAATTTCGGAAATACCTACAATGTATTTACTTATATTATAACTAGTGGACGCCCGCAGCTTCGCTCGCGTAGGATTAGACCCATTAACGACGTCTACCCGTCTAACGACTTCAAAAACAGCTAAGTTTCATACTAACTTTGCACCCCCGTTTTACCCCCTTAGGGGGTGAATTTTCAAAAATCGTTTCTTAGTGCTCCCCTACATTATAAAAGGAACCCCTGTGCAAAATTTCAAGTTTCTAGCCCTTACAGTTTAGGCCCTGCGTTGATATGTCAGTCAGTCAGTCAGTCAGTCAGTCAGTCAGTCAGTCAGTCAGTCAGTCAGTCAGTCAGTCAGTCAGTCACCTTCTCCTTTTATATATATAGATAAATTTTTATGTAAACACTAAATATTGTTAGTTCTCCATCTAATAATATATTTATTTATGTAGATAAGCAGGTAAGTATAATAAGAACATTAATTTTTATGTATTAAGTAGGTACCATTGTATTATTTCAATAGTAAGTTTTCTCTTCTCAAACTTAGTAATGTTATGTATACCTACTGTGTATACAAGACAATATACACATTTGTCATGTGATGGCAGCAGATGGTGCGCGCTCGGTTGCTATAGTATATTCATAAAAATTACAAATAATCACTGTTGCAATAATTGCTAAGTAAGTTACTCAAGTAGCGTCCATAGCCCAATGGCCCACGTCGATTCAATGTGATCGAAAGAGTTAAGCAACGACGGGCGCGGTCGGTTTTTGGATGGGTGACCGCTAGTGACAAAATTTCATGGACGCTACCGTGCTTCGGAGGGCACGGTTGTTTTCAAAGGTGGAAACAATCGTTAAGCCTCGTCGAAGACCTTCGGGTGGCTTGAAAACATTCGACACTGGGTTGGCCACTAACCCCTCCTCCAATCCGCATTGAGTCAGCGTGGTGGAGTATCCTCTAGACCTCCCGCAGCTGCGTCTGTGGGGGAGACCCGTGCCCAACAGTGGGACGTCTATGGGTCGTAGCGAAATTACTCATATGTAATGCCAGAATCGATCGAAAAACTTGAACCTACTCCGACAGGTGTGTTCGATCCATACAAGTATACAAACCAGGACATGTGCCGCGTGATGGCGACTTGCTACGAAACTCTGATGGAAGACGAGGAGACGCAGGTGCGCGGGCTGGTGCACTACGCAGACGGATCTGGCGTCAGCTTCCCTCATCTCACTCTCTTCACGCCCAAGGAAGCTGTCAGGATCGTCAAGAATGGCGAAGTAAGTGATGCGGGTAATCTGCATCTTTTCTTACTTTCCATCGATTAGATTTTGGGTTATTCTCGATGTGTCAGTTTCAGTTATGAAAGTAAGTAAATCCACTGGTCTTGGGGGCCAAGGCTAATGTTATTGATTCGTATTTTTCAGTACATTCCGTGGAGCAGGCGATCAGTATTTAATTTCCTGCAAAGTTACTGCAACTAAACGAACTTAAAAAAAATCATTGTAGTGTCCTTGGATTTACCGCCTCACTTAAGAATTAAATTAAAAATGGTACCTACAGTATGTAGAAACCTTTAGTTATTTGGTTACCCTATTTTACCTGTAGTACACAGTAAAACATCAAAAGCTAGCTGCTAGAAACAACAATGTAACAACTGTATTGATTTTCCAGCGCACCATTCCCCTGAGACACAAGGAGATATATGGGGTGAACGTACATCCCACGATCAAATTCGCGCTAGACTTCGGAATGGCCCTCATCTCCGATAAGATCAGGAAGAGAGTGAAACTGTACACGGCCATTGACGACGTTGAGATAGATAAGAAGCTGCTACCTCAGGAGTATGGCGGAGTTATGCCCATGAAGGAAATGATTGGTATGTGAAGCCAAAAGTCACGTGTTTACACTCTTTTCCAAGTTCACCGTAGTCAGTTGACTATAATGCATAAATATGCAAAATAGCATGCTGCAAATTATTTTATTAAATTGCTCAATCTAGGATTTTATTTATAATTTGTTATATATTAAACGAACTAGTATTATTGTATTTAACTACTTAGTTACAAGTTGACGTTACTTAGCAAGGTTTACTTTATTTTCAGAGTTGTGGAAAGTGGAGCTGGCGCAGAAACGGGACATTTTATTGCTAAATGACAAGATTGCGGTGCGTCTGGAGATGTACAGCGAGGCGGCGCGAGAGGGCGCTATCTCCGCGCTGCGAGCTGGTGCCAACACTTGCGCGGGCGCCGACGCCGTTGGGGACGCCATGCGTGGGCTCACGGGCAACTTCAGGAAGCTAGAAGTAGACTAAATTCAGTAATAATCGATTCACTGAAACCGAACATTACAATTTTGAGGGCATGTACCTACTATTAGTTAGGAATAGTCTGCTAAGTTAAAATTCTATTATACCTTATCTGATAGATACATTTACTTGGTTATGCCAATACAGGCATATTTGACTGAACCCCAGAGCTGTCGGTGGCGTGCATAAAATGCCAGCCAAACATATCGTATCGATTGTTGAAACTGGAATAATATCTATATATAGAGTTCGCCAAGGGATTGCCATTTCTGTAAATGTTGAAAAGATGTAGGTACACTAACACAATAAAATCAGATATTATTATCACAACAATCATAAAATAACTATGATATAGATGATGTGATTGTAAAATTTTAGGTTAGGTAAGATGTAGGATTCTAATTTACTGTGCGATTGAACCTACCTTAATAGGTAATACCATCTATCCAGAATGGCTACTCTCCATGGCTGTGCACGCTATACCTACAGCTGTACCTAATAGGATAATTAAGATTTAGGTGTTACCTATACTTTGAATATTAAATACATATTAGAAATGTACCCCGAAACAGCAGTTTAAAATATTTTATATGATGCATTAGATACAAAACAAATTATTATTACCATACTTTAACTAGATTATAGAAAAAAAATTAGTTTAATAAATAAAAGCGTCAAAACTCTGTGATCTATAAAGTAAGTTACTACCTAATTACTCTAAGAATCATTTGAGTTTAATATTTTTGCCTACTTAGTTTGTACAAGCTCGTTCCAATATTTTATAAGATTTAACAAAATAAGCTAGTTTTTATTAATCTCTTTCAATACCTATATATTATTCCATTATTCCTATATGTATATAGAATTAAGTAATTTTGGTGAACGAGAAATTTGTAAAGTTATTAAAATAAAAGACTTTAATTTGATTGTATTATTTTATTAAAATCCGTTTGCTACCTAACTGGTAGAAATCAAAACACAATACTGGTTTCACACGTCGTCGTTTACAGAATCAAAGTATTGGCGCATGGCGATGGAACAAGATGTTCCAAACACTGAGTTAAACAAACGTTCCACAGATATTTCCGACATAGATAATTCCTAGAGACAGTGATGACAACTAAAAAAAAATAGCTGCACAAGCAAGTAGGCATAATCACAATATTTTCGTTGTTAAAATTTTATAGGCTATTAAGAAAAAATCGACGATAAAAATCATTTTGTCATCACTACGTTTCGACAAATGCATGCACTTAACACAGCAGTTTCCATGGGAACAGAAATAATTACACTGTATGGCATATCACATCATTTGGCACAAATTGTGAGAATCTAAGGCCCTTTGCGCACGAAGCCAAGCAAAAACGTATTGTACGTATGAAAGCGTTACGAGTGAGCTCGTGTCAGAATAGAGCTGATCGAAGGTCAGGGTGTTGGGACAAGCGATGAGCGTATTGATTTGTGCTTTCGTTCACAAACATCGTTTCATTATTCTATTCACTCGTGTTCTGACATTAATGTGTTCTATGTATATAGATAGATGTTTATATGTATAAAACATGTTCGTTAGGTGTTTGTTCCCAAATCACGGTATTATTTTGCAATTTCTTGGGCGTGTACATCTCACCTGATATAGGGAATCCTAGTGCAGGGGTATGGACCTTTAAGCGTTTATTTATTTAAATTATAGTGTATTTACCAGGTGAATGTACTACTTATATTATTAATGATTTAAATTCATAAGCAGTTTGTATTTAATAACGTATATTTTTACTATTTACTGTTGACAAATAACAATTTTATTAAATGCCAACTAAAATTATATTCAATAAAAAAATGTATTTTATAGGTACGACCGAAAGCGATAACGATATTTTATGACTTTGCATTTTGAACGAATTTTAGTGCGATGTGGTTTATGTGACTAGACACACAGATTACGCTCACAATACCTACCACGTTGCAGCGACTCCTGCGCGAAGGCTCTTAGTATCATATAATTGAAACATAAACTAACAATTACTTGGTGAAACTTTATTAATAATCAGTTTACAATATCAATTAACACAGTTATATTATTAAACTATTTAATTAGTTTAGCTACCCATTAATTTAGACATTCAATTTTCTACCCTACATTGATAGGTAAGGATTATTATCGTTATTTTAAATAAATGGCCTGCTCCTGTCAAACATCTTGTGCTTATTAGTGAAAATAATGGAGAATTTAAAAAAAAGGATTTTTAATAATTTAAAATACGTAGCACCTATAAGGTAAATACTAATATATTATTTTCATTTAACTTATTCATAACGGAATTTAATGGTTCTAAGACAAATCCTTTATTTGCCAAAAATATTCATTTTCTCAACACTTTTATACGACAACGTGAAACCTTTGAAAGCAACTATTTAACGCTCTATCTATTGACAATAAGGTCATTAATTAAATAAGTACATAGTAGAAACACTAAAAAATTACTAATGGCATACTTACTACGGTAAATCAGAGTAAACTTATGGTACGTTTGGACAAAATAAGTCATGAGTTAAAGACTGCAGCGAAGGGTGTCCCCTTATACATGTGTAAAATATACAAATAAATTCAATAATATATACAGTAGAGCCTCGATAATCCGTACTCAGGCTAATCCGAACGTCGCTATAATCCGAACTGCATACCCCACCCCACTTCCTCGCCTTCGCCTCGCTGCTATGATGTTTATTAATTAGTCTGCAGTTACGAGAGAATGACGAGTCTGTAGCTGAAGATTATTTTGCTTCAAATGTCAAGAAAATTACTCATTCACAAGCCATATCATCTTTGAACACTTCCTTGGAGTGGGCTGAAGAAAATGACCTGTCCTTATCGGAAAAGATGATGCTACGTAACTTGAGGGACAAAGCTTTTTTCTGGTCCATCAACAGGACTCGCCAAACTAAAATAGATCAGTTTATGACTAAATAGACAATTTACACCTTACGTATTTTATGGTACCTAATTATTATGTAAATGTACGGTAAGCAACGAGCCGGGCTTTTTATTTGCATTACGACTGTAGTCCTTACGCTGCTTGTAATAAGAGCGTTCCCAAGGTCAATATGTAAAGCCCAGCTCGTTGCTTACTGTACCTCTTAAACTATGTATATAATTAAACACTATTTTAAGAATAAAAATGTTTTTTTTTCTCCTTACATACTATAATCCGAACGCTTCGTGAGTCCGAACAGGGGTTAGTTTTTGCTAGTTCGGATTATCAAGGCTCTACTGTATTTCATTATTCAATATTAAATTCAATATAAAATTTTTGGTTTATGGTTCTGTTGCGAGAGTTCCGAACATTAAACTTGTATTGTTTGCTTGATTAGAAACTTATTTAAAATATTATATTTTGGTTTAGTGTCAACGTTCCAAATACGAGATTGCGTATATATAGAATATTGAGTTTGTTATGAAAAGAATGAATTATAATTTAATTATTAATAGTTTGATAAACCGCTGTAACTTTGAATAACTAAGTATATAATCGATAATATAATATAGCAACAACCATATAAGTGGAACATTTAAAACCTAACATGTATAGTATTCGTTGGCCCGTTTACATAGGCAATTTTTTCAGCAGTCAGAAGCGGAACGGGCGTCCGAATTACCGGCAGTGATTTGTTATCTAATAAAATCTCGTTCCTATAAAATTAATCGAATAAAAGCTAACTAACAAATTAAACGTATGTACATTTTACACTTTGGCACTATCCTTGGCATAAACTTTCAAAATTTGGCATCCGTCACATTTTCGATTAAATTTATCGATAAGGTTTAATAACATCGATATATGAAATGTTAAAAAGGTAGTTGGTTAAATGCGCTTTAAAAATGACACGAACACTGAATTCTTCACTTCAATTTGTGCATTTTTTGCTTTGTTTCCTGTGAGTATATGACATATATTATAGATTCTATTGTCACAGAATGCTGTGAAGGTAACGTATGTACCCCTTTACTATTTCACATATCAATGCTTAATAAATAACATTTTAGATACCCTAATTTACACAGATATACTGATTGTCAATACTGTTCTAAACAAAGTAAGTACTAACTTATTCTAAAATTATCGACAAATATATCGTATATTTTAAACAATACAATACAATTATTTAGTATGTTACTCCTTCACTGGCATAAGTACGTAAATTTCATAAAATTAAGCCTTTGGTTTATAGGTACTAACTTTTAATAAAATCTTCATATTGAAAGAGCACTTGAATTTTACTTAAGATGTATTTATTCTACATTCAAATTTGGCTGTTTAAACAAATTCGATTCTATAGTTTTTATGCGATTCCAAAGAGGCCGACATCATTCTAAATATTCGTGTTATTACTCGTCAATATTCATTGCACATTAAAAGTACACATGAGTAAATTGTCCTTATGTTCTCTAACCGTCTTGTTGACAAAAAGCAGCACCCATATAAACGCACTCATTTAAGTTAATGTCCGACTAACCGTAGCTTATAACTGAAAGAAGGCATACCTATTCTGTATAATAATATAATATAAAAACTATTCAAAAATGCGCGATGAGGTATCGTTGACTTAGGAAACAATTACCTTCACTATTATAAATGCGCGTATGATATACATTCCTTGAAGACACGTTGATAAGTTAGTATTGTGATTTGTTCTATTTCTTTTTTTGGTTTTATTTTTTTTGCCAAATGTATGATCAAAAAAATATGTGCTAGAACATTTCACAGAAAGGATACTATGTTAAAAAACGAAATTTTGTCATCAAATTAGAATCATATTATAGAATTACTTTGCTACATTCAAGCATCACTGACAACCTATCAACAACCACACACATTTACGTTTGTTTCATTGAACATTTTTGAACTTTCATATCGATTTTATTTCATGTCAA
The DNA here is from genome assembly GCA_944567765.1 of Carterocephalus palaemon. NCBI lineage: Eukaryota > Metazoa > Arthropoda > Insecta > Lepidoptera > Hesperiidae > Carterocephalus > Carterocephalus palaemon. The sequence goes on along the minus strand of OX155637.1, from coordinate 5,962,447 downwards.
AGTTGTATTGTATGCAACAAAAGCCGAAATTAAAAAATATATAAAAATTGTATGAACGCACCGGTTATGGATCACTACAATAAACACTAATGGTAATTTATAATGCACATTTCGACATTCCTGAACAGGAGCAACGTTTTCGTTAAATTTTATATTGTAACTACATAATTATTAAACAACACCGAGATCGGATAAGCGATTATGATTCTAATTTATAATGAATACACAGTTTATTTTTTGACAGCTATATAAACACTATGTTTATGCAAAGTTGAAGGTAAATATTTTTCGAGATCCTTTACACTACTCCGAAATATGGTATGAATGGACAAAATCGGACAACTTTCATGGATGAAGTCTATTCGACATATTGTGACGCACTGAAAGTAACTGCTGATATTATCGACTGAACATAATGTATCATTGCGGTCACGAGCTGCGAAGATGTACCGAAAAATTTGGCACATATCTACTTAATTACATACATTTATAATAACTGGAAAATTCATTGTTTTCTTAATTTATCTAAAATTGAGTTACAATAATATACGAGGAACCATTTCGTTCCTTCTGTTAAAATTGGTTTCCACTTCAATTATAACCTTATGGAATAACATCTATTTCCTTTAAAACACATTTACGGAACCACGAGGATCAAATACGCCTCAGCTATATTTATCTACGGTTACACCTATTTATGTATTAATAATTGTAATGTCCAAGTTAAGTTTTGTATTGTAGCTCACTAAAGTCTCTGTTCGTTACGTGGGTAATTCGTGCTCTACCTGAATCTCTAAAATATAAATAAAACGAAATTCACTTCTTACGAGTCTCTTACACTCCGAGCACTGTAAACATGTGATACTTATATAGTAAATGGAATATATTATCAAATTCGAAAAAAAAAACAGATATTGCAAATGCAATTCAATTATCGATATCAATTATTGGCTGTGATTGCTTCAGTTTAAACGTAGGTTTGTTATCGTATTGAGATTTATTGACACAGACTGCTATATACGCCAAACTTCACTCTCTCACTTAGCCGCACATGCATGTTCCGCTGGCAACTTCTTCCAAAAATGTCTACAATGTAGCGAACATCGCGTAGAGCATATATAGTTTGGCACGTACTAATATATGAACTTATAGTAGTTTATAAAGTGACTTCGCAAGTTGCGTGGCGAACCACTTTGTAATTGCTGAGTAGGAATGGCGTAGGAACGAAGTCGACACCGCGCCGCGGGTGCAATCTGGCCCAGCGTGGCGCAGTTGTCGAGACGCTTCGGTGACACTGGAAACAACGGTATTGGTCGACTTTATAAGCATTTTTACTTCCCTATCTCGGTATTAGAATAATGCAGCGGTTGCCGGTCATAAAAGGTGACTAAGAGACGCCTTCTCGAGTTGCGGGAGGCAGGAATGAGAGCTCGAAGCGTCCATCTACACTGCTGTATTTGCTTGCACAATGTTATAAGTATTAAGATCTAACCGCCTCAATGTAAGGTGCATGTTCTTAGCTTATTTGCACGTTGCATTTGTTAACACTGGGACTTCATAGATTAGATATTTCAATATCCAATTATCGACTCTTAACCTTCATACAAACTGCGTGTAAGTGGAATTAAAATACGTACACACTAAAATTTTAACTAAAGTGAAGCTTTAGCCTTTCACCTATGACCACCAAAGTCAAGTTGTCCTTTCAAAAGGTTCACTGCTGGATATGTTTCAAATAAATTTATTGAAATTGATATTTATAAACATAATAATATAAAATTACAGAACAATAAACACCAAGCACAAACATCGGTCATTCCCAATCTACGAGTAAGTGACACATAAATACAACATCAAAAGGGAAATAGATTGTCAACAGACCAAGAACATAAAAGTAGGAAAATATTGCATTACCTCATAGCATAATTTTGCACAACCCTCAAGATCACATCAGTTCGTTAGATACAAGTTTGGTAATTGGGTCATTTCAAGCTTTTTAACATTGACAACATATACTACAGGAAACGGTCATATCCACGGGGGGTCAACAGATGCGTAGCATTCAGGGACCTTTAAAGGGGGGGGGGGGGATAAGATAAGCCACGACAATTACACAACACCTAAAATAATATTTAATTATAACGATACCTGTGTGTGGCTATTAAAACCGCGTGATCATCTCATACTGTTCGCTCAATACGTCACCTGGGCGTACCGGTTCAACGTCCACGTGTCAGACCCAGTACTGATTGCGGCGCAGCATCGGGTTCGGCACAGCGGCGCCGGCCGCGCGCATCGGATACGCCGATTCGCTGGCCTCGTAGCTGCTCCAGTCTTCCGCCTGAACTCAAAACATTAAACGCATAAATAAGCATAAAATAACCCGCCACACTCTTAGGCCCGGGTCTCTACACACAGATCAGGGGGTCTAGAGCATACTCCACCATGCTGCTCCAATTGTTGGTGCAGGGGTTTGAGGACAACCTAGTGCCGTATATTCTAAAGCCACCCCGTAGGTCTTCAACAAGGCTTACCGATTGTTTGCGAATTACAAACCGGGACCGACGGCCCTTCGAAGCAAGGAAGCTTCCATGACATTTTCTACACTACACCTTCTACATACCTTTTTTTTTGTTTTACTAGTGGAAAACATTTTAAAAGTACCCGGACATCCTTGGTTGAGCGACACCGGGTTATATGTGATTTTCACAAACTAAACACCAGGCTATTTTTTTAATAGATGGAAGATAAATAGATAGATGTGTCTGTCAGCTAAGGATGACCTGTATCGATTTTCTTACTCACTTTAACTCGGTTTATCAACATTGTGATTAGACAGCAACCCACTATGATTCTAACTATTAAATCGCCATCACAAATATCTGTGAGTCCCTATAACGCGTCTACATCGCTGCAACCCATAGACGTCCCACTGCTGGGCACGGGTCTCCCCCACATACACTGCTGCTCCACCACGCTGCTCCAATGCGGATTGGTGCAGGGGTTAGTGGCCAACCCAGTGTCAAATGTTCTCATGTCTTCGACAAGGCTTAACAACTGTTTCCAGTATTAAAAACAAGCGAGACCAACGGCTTTAAGTGCCCTCCGAATCACGGTAGAATCCACGAAATTTTGCCACTAGGGGTCACCCATCCATAAAGCTACCGTGCCCGTCGTTGCTTAACTCTTTCGCGACTTAAAGAATCGACGCTAGCCATTGGGCTATGGACGCTACTCGCGTAATATCTTTTTTTTTTTTAAACCAAGAATTAACACACACCTATTGGTGTGTGTATTCATTTATCGCATGTGCATGTTTTCCTGCGTGGGAGGGAGGTAGGTGCTACGTGCATGAAAGTATACATACACCACCGTACGTTTTTGTTCGCGGATTGTTGTAAAGTAGATTAATTCTTGGTTTGTAATAATGGAGAGAATTAATTATCTTTTTTTTTTTTAAACTGACATCCGTGTGCTCGTCCGCGCCGTACGGGTAGCGCGCGTTGAGGTCCGGCAGCGCGGCGTCCGCGATCGGCGTCACCTTGCACGCCACGCTGCCGCCCGACGGCACCGGCGTGCTCGCGCCCGTGTGCACCGACTGCTCCGACGACACGTATCTGTGGTACAAGGTATGTTGAGTCTCGGTTTGGGGCGTCTATGTCCGTCAGGAGAATATAATATAAAAAACAAGTAAGTTTAGACAGGATATATTTATCGTTCACACAAAAGAAACACACACACAAAGAAAGGAAATATATATAGATAGTAAATAGAATTGATGTTATGCGGAATGAATCGAATTTACTTTTCGCTACGTTACTTGGACAAATTAATGTTATGCAATTACAAGAATGAATTTACTTTAATCTACGTATGAACCTAATGTGTGAACCTAACGTGTGAACCTAACGTGTGAACCTAACGTGTGAACCTAACGTGTGACCCGTGCCATGTCTTACCGAGACTGACTGAGCGGGGGGCTGCTGGCGCGAAGCGGTGAACGCATCGCGTTTCGTCCAGTCAGCACCCACAAGGTACATCACTATGTGCCCTTTGCGAACTACGACTACAGTTTTTGTAATAAGCATAAAAATAGCTCGATACACAGACCTATAAATACTAGAACTACTCACAGTGGAAAGTCAACCGGGTGAAGGCTATTCCAAATTATAAATTCAACTACCGGCGTTATACCTAAGACCATAAATACCAGTTTAAATATGCTTGACATGCCATAGTTACCTTTCTCCAAAAATCAAATATTTTAATTGCGTGTAGAACAGTTTGAAAGTTATTCATAAGCAATAAGCACTTGGCTTCGGTTCGAGAAAATTCGGTGAAATTTCACTTCTTCGGAGAGCATAATTTTGAAAAATAATAATAATAATAAAATGTTTATTTCCAGCAACAAGACTCATTAAATTTAATTAAACTAATGTGATGAAGTCATAACATCTCCATTCCATTTAAATTAGCATAGCAATGACTCACTATATTCGTCGGTACAACAGTCAACTAGTCAAAGTGTCATTTTGGCAGTTTTTACACATATATATATGAACATCAATATCTTGACACAACGCATACTGTGGCAAAATATAGTGTATCTGTGGCATTTCAAATATAAATGTTATTACAAATCGTTTTTCTGCTTTACTGAAAAACGTAAAAATTCTACAAAAGTAAACTAATCTATGTGAGATTAGTTCACTGCCAAAAAAACACTGGCTAGTTGACTGTTGTACCGACTATATATGCAGTTTAAGCTGCTAGTAATAATGTTCAGGATGCTGTTAGTGCTGCCCCGCTGTCTGCGTACCACATATTTTGCTCAAAGTAGATTAAAAATAATCGTCTCCGAGTATTGAGAGAAGACGAACAAATACATTTTGTTTTTCGGCAGCACAAAATAGTATAATGTATTAGTATAAAATATACACTATACATAATATACTTAAATACAAAAAACTAAATTAAACAAAAAACTGCCTATGGGCCGTGAAAAACCAGCAATCGCTGATCTTCACAGCGATCTTCACTAATCCGCATTGGAGCAACGTGGCGAATATGCTCCAGATGTACCGCCAACATTTTAGTAGGTTGAATATTCGCACAGGTAGTTCCGCCACTTAAGCCACCACCACCTTAAGCCACTCACCGTTTGATGGGCGGCGTGGCCTGTGTGGGCGACGGCATCAGGTGGTCGGGAGGGCGCGGCAGGGGAATGGGGGCCACGGCGCCCTGGCTCGGCGCGTGGTGCTTCACCAGCACGTTCTCGTCGCGAGCCGTGTGCCGCCTGCACTTCACCAGCCCGAATATCGCTAGTGCCAATAATACCACCCCCGCCACAGCTATCAGCACTATCACGTAATACGACCTCTCGCCGTTCCCCGCCTGTATAGTATAAAGTATATTATTTATTGTATCACTTGACATATATACGAGTATATACAAACACACACACACACTATACACACAGATATTATATAAACATAATATTATTATATTATATAAGTTATTTTGAAAATTAACATATTAAGTATAGTTATAGTTTTGTTCTATTTTCCGGGGTGCGGTGGGCGTAAACAGCGCAACACAGTTTTTACTTCAGCAGCTGTTTACGAACATATTTTTGTTTTAGTATTTCCAAATTTTTGGCGTGGCGAGCGTGGCGAACGTGGCGAATATGGAATATATATACTATACAATTCCGACAAATGGCGGTCGGAAATTATTTTATTAATAAAATATAATAATAAAATTTTTACTCACTACAATTTCTTCGCGGCTTTCGGGGTCATTCGGTCCGAGCAAGAACTTCTTAAAGTTATTTCCAATTATTATTTTCAGAGTGCCCACCGCCGGTTGGAATATAGTGGCGGTAAGCACGAAGCGAAAACTATCCTCCGATGCATTTGTCTGTGAAGCTTTCCTTTTACCGACGAAATACATCACGCCAGCTTTGACATCCTCGTGAGTGAAATAGGCCACTTCCCGCTCACTTGCACTCGTTTTCTCGCCTGAGCTCCTTATAATCTTCTTTATATTACCGAAATTCGGCTGACTGATTATTGTATACACGGGATCGCTGGCCGTTAACTTCGCAAGCTCTGTCGCGTCCAAGTTAGAAAGCGTCAATTTCACTTTTTCAGTGTCCACCGTCAGATCTCCGAGTACCATTAGAGGTTGAACGACAACTTCTACTACAAAAGACAGGGACGTATTGCTATTGTGAACATATGCTGCGAGTTGGAAACTATCGTTCGCAGCCGTCATGTCGTTTTGCATGTAAATTACGACATTGTCCATTAAATCCTTGTGACAAAAGAATGAGACAGGGTTTCTTCCCAAGTATATCATTCCGTACAGAGGTTGTCGTGTAATATTGTACCAAACTTTGGATGACTTAGCGTTGGTATGGACTAATATCTGAGCTGGCGTCACCGATGCCACATTGGATCCTTGTTGCAAGAAAATAGGAAGCGCCGACGAAGCGTTTAGTTCAACAGGCACCACGTCTATAGTAAAAACTGTGTACGTCGGTTTGAATTCACCATCCCAAACTCGAAAGTAAAATGTTGCCGTTTGGAGCAAACCAGAATGTTCGTATGTAATTAGACCATTATTGATGTCCTCTTGAGTAAACTTGTTTATGGATAGGGCTTCATCTAAAGATTGATTTCTATCTAACATTACTATTCTCCCCTGAGTTGGGCCGCTTATTATATCGTAGACGATTTCTGTGGGGCTAGTATCATTGTCTTCCGTCAGCAAATCACTCCTACTTATAGTGTAGTTCTCGCCTTGAACGACTTTTATATGCGGACTGCCTGTCAAGAGCCTAAATGGTTGATCGTTGACAGGAACTATTTCTATTGGTATCGAGACGTTACAAAGAAGAACGTAATCCGGCAAAAGGTATATAGCCATGTCAATTTTGTCGGCCAGGGTATCTGAACCGTCGTGTTCGTAACTAACATCACCATTCTCTAGTTGTAATTGGGTTAAAGATGATATGGAAGGCTTGAATTCCCCATGCGATGGCTGTGACCATTGCGCTTCTATTAGTGGTTGACGAACACCCGCCTGCGTCTCTAAGTATGATATTACATTTGAGACGTTAATTTTCAAAGGCACCTTATCGCCTTCATTCACTTTGATAAGAGGAATGTTTACGTACTTCGCCAATCCACCCGCTGACACTGAAATGTCTATATGAAATACTTGATCGGTAACTGGTTTAGCAAGCGCTGCTTCAACTGTAAAAACGAAGGAATCGTTTGTGTACATGTCAGAAAGCGGATGAGTGTGTTCGTAGTAAACTAACGAGTCGTTGACGTCACTCTGTGTGAATTGCTTGATTGACCGATGGTGATTTTCTCCGTTTATCATAACAAGTCTTCCAAGTGATGGCGACCTGTCTATTTTGTAGTATATCGTCCGAGAAGGGTCAGAACATTTTGCAAGCAAAAAATAACTGTTGAACGGCTCCCTCATAAGTGGAAACACTCTTAGCTTATGCTGATGAAACATTTTCAAAAAAACAATTTTAGTTGTGATCAGAAAAGTTACTTTCGAAATTTCGTGAAATCCGTCCGTTACGTTGAATATCATTTTGCCTTTTGTTCCATCTGAAAGAAGTATTTTGGTGTTAACAAGGTCGATTTGTAGATTCATAGAATGATAATGACAAAGAAAATGCATGTAATAGGTGGCATCCACTCGAGACAATATACGTTAGGACACTCACTAGTGTGGACGAAGAGCACTTGCCGCCGATCTATGTCCTCCTGCGTGAAGTGATATACGGGTGTTTCCACGTCACCATCCATCGCGATGTAGCCGGACACTATATCCACGACGCGCACCGTCAGATTGGACGGCGGCGTGTCCACGTCGGTCATATCTACAAGTCATCAAATTATATGAACAATACTATATCGTATGGTTACTATGGTTTGTTTAGTAAGTAATAGCTTTGTGATAAGTAATAACATATATTATTGAGAATGCATCCGTATTTGTTTAAATCCTTACGGCTAATATTAAATATATATTGAAGGTTATACAATAATAAATAAAATATTCATTTTATATGTAACTGTCATTCTTGTCCAGTCAAGTTTCTGTATAGCATTTTCATATGAGGTTATGACATTGGGTCATGTCATGAACATTGGTTTTTTTTGTTTTGTCCCTCTTTTTATTTGGATCTTGGTAGAGAGAGGGAGTTAGAACCTGTTTTTCTTTTTGATTTGCAGCCATTATTTGCCTATTTATAAGCCAGCATTATTGCCAGCAGAAAGTATAGCGCTAAACGAATTTCGGAGGAGACAGGTTCGGGTATCAGTCCGGGGGACATAGTACGGCTGGCGAACCAATCAGCTCTTAAGACTTACAAGTCGCCCCGCGTCCGACGATACTTTAATTTCGATTTCTGCGCGTTGAAGATCAGCTCACAAATTTCGAATAAAGTTCAATTCTTTATTAAATATGTAAATGTATATAAAAACGTCTCACATAGTTCATTCCTTGTGAAAGTGAACGTTCCCCCTTCGAACACGCACAGGCCCGTGTTTGCGGCGACTATCGGAGGCTCGTCATTCACCGGCACTATGTCCACGGGCACGCGAAACGGCTCGCTCTCCTTACCGCCCTCGGTCACCGCCACCAACATGAACGAATCCTCCGTCTCTTCCGTGCCGTCGTTCACGTACTGCAAACAAAGTCATATAAATATCGGTATTTGTTATAGTTCATTATATCAGGCTTTCCTTTGCGGAAATCCATTTTTCTATAGTTACTTTTAATCTACTTTCCAAGAACCCGTGATAATGACGTATGATGGTGTATACTTTCAAGCACATAGCACCTCCCTTCCTCCCACATAAGAAAGCATGCTTAACGAAGCAAAAACTTTGACATTAACCGTCGCAGAGTCATCTTACCCTGGCGATGTTACGTTAGGGGGCGTTACTCGCATTGCCCTTGTTCGCGCAACTAATACTACATTTAATAGTACTTTAAATATCACTCTAGCTAGTTGGATTCGTACTTAGGTAATGTGAAGGATTTTCATTTTAATAGTTTTCAGGATTCTCTTTAATTCACATGTACACAGTACAAGTGAATTATATATTAAAGTTTTTTAAGGTACCTAATAAAAAAACCTTCTTGGTGACATCTATACAAGCAACAGAAAATAGTATGGCCTATTTGAGTCGGTCGAACATAATCCAACCAAATCGGGAATATTTCAAATCATGATTACCGCTTTCAGTGCTGGTACATTATTATAGTTGTTTCTATAAAATAAAGCAATATAGGTCAAAAGCACCTGGTGAGCAAGTAGTTGAGTTGGTTAGATCCATTGCTGAAGTAGACATGTCGTGTGCACTTAATATCGTATGAATAAAAATATGGATTCATCTTTTATTTATTTAATATACTTATTAATATTTTTTACGAATAGGTATATGTATATAAATTTGACAGAACCTGAACATGGTCAAGACTCTGGTTCTGTCTTCGAAGTCAGACACAGAAAAATTTATCCAAAATTCAATAAATTATTGTTTCATTGTATTTTTGAATAAAACTGTAACTTACTTTAATGTTTCCAGAATTCATAGTCAGTATAGGCAGTAGTGTCAATTCTTGTTCACCCATAAGTATCTTCCCGAACTTGGGTTGCTCTAACATTCTGAACGAGATCACCTTTCCTCTGTAGTACTCCGTGATAATATTGAACAAGTCTGGCTTTATACTGGCCACTTCGCCCTCGGCCACGGTGAGGTTCGACGCGGAGACGTAGAAAAGTTCCGGTATTATAATGACAACCATCTCGATGCCACGTAACCATACTATCCCGTTCGTGACGTCCATTTTCAGACGATCCCGTGTGCGGTTAACGCCTGATTGTACGTACACTAATCTGTTTGCGTTTATCGTCGACTGGTCAAAGACCCGCGTATGTACAGGCTCCTCGTTATAATTGTCGACTCCCATCGAACTTTGGGCAGGAGAGATTTCAAGCCAACCGTGGTACGGGCCGTCGGTCACTTGGTATACTATGTTTGCTGGCTCTATTTGGGGATGCATTATCTGGAAAGAAATTGGCAATTAGTTGTGGCAGATTATACAAACTCCAGCACAATGGAACTATTAGTTGGAATCTATTTTTACCTCCAAAACATCTCTTGTGACGTTGACGCTGGTAGATTCTTCAACAATCAGTGGTTTGTTAGTTAGCATTCGTAACGGCTCCCAGTAACTGGACGGAAATATTTTTATAGGATACATGCCTTCGCCCCAAGCTTCAAGGCACATCACTTTGAATCTGAATAAAAGAATAAACAGAATATAAAATAATGTTTATTTTAACTATGTACATACCACTTAATTCAACGTTTTTGAGCAACCGATCCCCGGTCAGGCCAGATTTGTTTGGCAGATAGGTTATATTATTTGTACCCGGGTGTTGGTGGTGTCTTTGTTTTTATAGTTGTTGTGGTTTTCGATCCCACGATATCCAGTATCTTTTAAAGGTTTTCTAATAATAATGATAATCTACGAAAGACTGCAAACCTGAATTCGTCGGTCACAGTATTGGTCTCCCGGTGGCGATACAAAACGCGCGCAGCTGCAATGTCCAGTTGAGTGAAGATAAACCCGTTCTGCCCTTCCACTTCCAGCGAGCCATGCCGCGGCTCGTGCGTCACCTCGTACCGAATGTCTTCGTCCAGGCAATTCATGTTAGTGTCCACCTGCCATCGCGAAATTATTGAGACCGTTTAGTTCCCCACATACACCAATGACATCAAATGAGATTAAATGATTTATTAATTCAAACAGAGGCAATTTTACAGTTAAAAAGAATGAGGAAAATTTAAATTTAGAACCAATAATTCTGCAGCATGTTTTTAAAGACGAATAATTCGTTGCTTATCCACTTATTGATTTGATTGACAAAAGCGCTATTGCAAAACAAAATGCATCCTCACAATGAAGTTTAAATATAATTATGAGGATAAAGGAGATTTCGCACCTGCATGTCTTTGTATGTTATAACAACTGATTTTCCCATTTCAACCACAGAGCCATTCGTTGGTACCATTCGAATAAAAGGTGGTGAGGCCTGGACCTCCAGAATGCCGTTTACATCGAACAACCCGTCGGATATCCAAAAGGTCATCTTCCCGTAATCTGGTCCTTCGTGTTTGAACAGAACTAGGTTCTTGTTTATATCCTCCTGTGTGAATTGGGCAATTTGCTCAGATGGGTTGTCGGCTCTGAAAATACTGCCGTTTGGAATATCCTTAGTATATCGTTGCACGGTGTAGATAATATCAGACGGTTTGGTGTCCAGGTCCGCGTCTGTATAGCTCAGGTCTCTGGTGGTGATCAGGCGAACTCCGCCGTGAACTATGTGGAACACTTTGTCGATCGCGCGTACCGGACTGTTGTCATTCTTGAGTAAGATGTCGATATGAAACACTCCCACATATTGGAAGTCTTCTGGCTCGGGGCTGAGCGCCATAAAGTGAAAGGAATCGTGCCTGCTTTCAGAGTCATCGTGAGCGTAATACACTCTATCCGAATTGAGTTCTTGCAACGTAAAGTATGTGGTATTGTCTCTCAATATTTTCAAATTGTCATTAATCACTTCCATCTTTCCGTGTTTTGGTAAATGTGTGATGTTGAACACTAAGTTGGTGACGGTGTCCGTTCGGAAGTTAAGGTGCGTGACAGGGATGGCCATTCTGGAACCTTCCATCACTTGCAGTCTTTCCAAGGTCGTGTGCACGCGGCCGCTGGTACGGTCCGACGCCGGCGAACCGGGTACATGTCTGATCGTCATAACTGCCGTAATATTGTCGCATTCAGTCGCACCTACTACGAAAGTGAACTCGTCTTGTATGTGGGAATAGGCCCGCCTGTGTAATCTGTACCACAACTGGTCGGTGTCAACGTGTTGCTGAGTGAAAGTACTAAACGCTTGCAAATGATGTTTAGCTGACGATAAATGCAATATACCGTACTTTGGCGTTTTAAAAATAACATATAAGATTCTTTCGGCTGACAGTTGTATTGGCTTTGTCTTGAACCGCAGATGCTTCGCCGATATGAAAGCCTCTCTAGTGTTGTTTAGGACCAACTCTTCGTTGACGGCTTGGTATAATTCGAGTTTTATGAATCTTAATCGAAAATCGTATAAAGTGTTCGTTCGTATCGTACCAACAGACGCTTTAAACTGTAAAGAGGGAAAAAAATATATAAAAGTTTTGATAACTTTATGACACAGTACCGAGTCCTGTCATTTAAATTTTAAACGGTTGAGTTGTATCTTTCTAGTAATAATGTATCGTCTGATTTGATTATTATGTAGTTATTATTTGATTAAGTATTATGTAAGAATGAGTATCGTTGACACATAGTAACGTTATCTCACCTTAAACTCATCGTGAGCCGGGTTCCCCAGTAGATGCATGTAGCGCACACGTCCAAAGTTAACCATTTCGCTCGTAAACGAGTCCACCGTCTGCCAAGTGCCATCCGCGACGCGCAGGCGCTCCACCACGCCGAACTGAGGCGGCTTCACTATGTCGTACCTGCGATATACCATGATATTTATGTAATAAATCTATTTCTGCTGAAGAAAAAAAAACTAATATTCGTCTTCATAAAGTTGGATTTAGTTACGGAGCTGGTGTAGATCTTAGCTCATTTGCGCTGTTGCCTTCGCTGTTGCGTTTTTGCCAACAACGCTACTATTATTCTTTACTTACATTGAGCACGGTGGATGGTACCGAAGTTAAACAAATGTAGTTGTTGCCAGCGGTTAACTTGGGAATTGCTTTGATTTTCATCTTTATGTAATTATTTATCATAATTATTATTATGAGAGGCCCGCTGGCGCAATCGGTAGTGACCCTATCTGTTGAGCCAGGGGTCGTGGGTTTGAATCCCACTCAGTACAAATATTCGTGTGACGAACACTTTTATTTATTGTTCTTTGTCTGGATATTAATATTATCTATTTGTGTATGTACATCAATCTCTGACACCCATATTACAGGCTCGCGCCTACTTTGTGGTCAGATGGCCGTGTGTGAGTAGTCCAAGATATTATTATTATTTATTTATTAGAGCGCTTTCGGCGAATTTTCAAAAAAACTAGAATTGGTAATTGATTTTCTAAAAAACGTTGGAATAAGTATATATTTTTTTCTAATTAAAGATCTTAATAACATTCAAAGCTTGCTGCAATGAAAGTGGATTTTTAAACCACCTATTCAACCTCCTAAAAGGTGAAAGATAAAAATATGAAATATAGTGTATACCCTGAATATACTCTATAATTTGAAATAAGTAACTCAATTCTTATCTAAAATCATACAAATTAACGCAAACCTACTTTACTCGACGGCGAAATCAAAATAATACGATATACTCGAATGTTACGAACAATGCAGCATTCCATTCACACTCGCTTTGGCGGCCATAGACGTGACACCCTCGGAGCGACGGCGAATACCTCAACCGGGAGAGTACAGATTTAATTATAACGCATCATATCCCAGGGCATTCTGTTATCGCCACCCTTTCAGACCAAACCGCAACAGCTGCATTGCGGCAGAATGTACCTACTTTCCAAGTAGAAACTTGCAAAGTGTTATAGCACGGTTGATGAATAAAGTTTGGGAATTGTCAATCTCTGTTTTGATTGGAACTGACATCAACTAGGCCAACGCGCATAACTAACTTAGGAACTGTGCAGTATTGAAGACCTATCGGCACATCGATCAACGGCAGCTAATAACGTTCTCTGTCGTGATAAGTTTTAGAAGCCATATAATTATTTTGAGTCCATGCAACTATCAAATACGTTCATTTATGTTAAGACGTACGTGATACGTTCATTTAAGTTTATGTAAATTTCATAAAATTTAGTTAATTCCTGTTTATAACAATGGTAAGATTAATTTAGTTCGTTTTCTCTTCAAGAGTAACTCACAGGGAATTTTAGATAAGTTATTCATATTATTATCGTTGGTAATATTTATTCTCCCGAAGCAAGGTCAGACAAAAACTCACAGAGACCTGTTCTTTGACCCAAAAAGCTTCGGCATATCTCAGAATATCTCTGTAGTTAAGTGTTGAAAAGGGGCACGAAAGGTTGTAAGAAAGTATAGTCATTTTCAGAACTAGAAGCATAAAATTTAGATTAAAGGCTATTGATTAGATATAAATAAATATGGCACTCAAAGTCTGTAAAAATGTTACCCTTAAGGGTGTAAAATAAACATAGGGGATAACACATTTACGGATTCATTACAAATATGTGGACCTAAAGTTAACGCGTTAAGAAGAATCTATTGTTATGTCTAATTCCACGCGAGCGAAGCTACGGCCGTCCACTAGTTTTTTAATAAATTAAATAACAAGTTGCTATGCCAGTGAATTCACTTGAATTCAGTTCAGTCGCGCACGAGCGCTTGTCGAGGACGGTCTACGGACGGACGTTTTCTCCAAACATTGGGATCCGAACTTATCGTCAGTTATCGTGCAAGAATATTTTTTCGTACAAGAATATTTATTCGAAATTTATTATATATCGAACTAGAACCAGTTGACTACGATTGAAATAAATAGGTATCATAAAACTAAGTAACAAGTACTTATTGTGATGTAGGTAACATGTCAGTTAAGTACCTACCTACACAATACATATCACAAGTATTACATCTGTTTACATCTAGATTTTATTATTTCTGGAATAAACTTAAAGCGATCAGTGGCTATCAAACTCGCCACCCCCCATATCCATGTAATTAACCCTACCGTACCTACTATCATTTTATTAACCAATGTTTTACTTTTTAGACAAGAATTCAAAAATAGCATGTGTTGATGCGTTTGCATAGTTAGATTAGATTATTGACTCATTTAAATTGGAAACGACAGATAAAAAAATTTGATGTAAACTTTTTAACAGACTTTTAAAAGGTCCTGTCTACGTTCAAATTAATTTTTATTTTTGCATTTTCCTGCGAAACCTAGCTCCACGTAATATTAATATTTACCGAAATCGTTTGTGCCAACCAACTATTGCCAAAACAGATAATTTCTTTATACATAGTGACCTATTTCGTCCAGTATTGCCTTTGTCATATAAATATAATCCAATATCCTGGATTACCCGTTGTCTTATTGAATATAAAGAAAACGAATTCTAAATTAAAAATCTCTATGGTCTTTTCCTACAATGATTAAAAATTACTGGAAATGACTATTCCATCCGTGGAACGAGTATCTATTCAAAATATGCTGGATTTACGGAACCGAAACCGTCGGCGGTCGGAGTTTCTATGTTGGCTGACCTGGTTGTCTCAAAGGTCTTAAGGAAGCGCCCGTGGCATTTAGAAACGGTCATATCTTTGCGGGTCCTGTTGTATACAGGTCGAGTGGTTTAGTTTAAAGACTCCGTGCTCATTATGTAAACCGTCTTTATAAGTCCAACTCGATGTGTGACAGTGATTTCCACCACTACCTTTACTGGAATACCTGGGAAAATTGATGTGAATGTTGCATGAGCTTCCTTTGCATTTCATAATGCAGCACTTAGATGTCACTAGTGACTTGTGGATACGATAATGTACTAATGCAAAAAGTTTCGTGTCAGTTATTTATGCGTAAAATTTACAAGGATCTGCTAGAAATTCATTTTAGATTTGATTAACATTACACGTATTATAATCATTTACTCGATCTACATTATTACCGAATATCGATATTTTTTATTGACTATCGGAACTATAAAATAAAGCTTTTTATTAAAAAAATAACTAGGTATCCATTATTTTTTTTAATAAAAAAAATTTGGGATTAATTCATATTTAATATATAATAAATGAGCTTGTAATAAGCATTTGTTTTGATAACTTATGAAACAATATCTTATTCTTCTAAACTGCTGATGTAAATTGATGTAATTCTATTAATTTATACTAAAAATATTTCATTCAATTTACACATAAATCCTTAAACCAATAAATAATTTAAAAAAATTTAACCAAGTAGGGTGGGGAGAAAAAAGTTCATGATAAATATATTATTTTATCGTAACGATAAAATAATATACTAAATAATTTAAATTATGCCATTCACTCTTTTCGTATGTTGCGATTTAAACGAATATCAATTTCAAATTCCAAAAGACCTAGACTTTGTACGAAGTATCCTAAACATCTAAATTAAATTATATTACACATTAAATTTTGTCACGTAACACTAAGAAGCCTTCATTAAGTTCGGCGGAGTGCAATTTCAGTTGCCGACTGCATACAAGATACTGACACTCGGTTACATTACTCTGAGTAAGTTGCTTGTCTGGCAGTATGATTTAATTACAAATAGAGCAACTACCACTTAAGCCTGGAATTAATTATGGATGGAATTGGTAAGGTTTGTAAATTCCGGTACAACTTGACTCGGAAGTGCGCGTCGCCGTCTCTCCCTATGACTAAGTACTGAAGTGCTACTACTAATTTTATTTCCAAATCGATATCATGCGGTCCTCCAAAAAACATTTTGCGCAATTATTTTGCAAACTGCGATCCCAGTATGATCACGAATTCCTAAAGGTCCTGAAGAATGATGTGTTTACTCACTTGACTTGAACGTTGGTCTCGTCGGCGTTTGTGGTGAATGTGAGGTTATCGGCGGTGATGAGCGCGTGAGAGTTGTGCACGAGCTGCAGGCCAGTGTTGTTCACCAGGCGCACCTGCAGCGGTACTATCGATATACGCAGCACGCCCGGCCCACTAGTCTCTATGCCGTCTGACACCTGTTGACACAAACAGTTTGGTTTGGGGAACGTTTTTTGTGATTCTCTTCTTTCTCTTTTTTAAGATCTCTTTATTGGCGTAATATAGAAATTTCGCCTACGCCTAACTAGCCTTTAAAAACCGACGTCCGGCCAAGCATTGGGTGCCGAAGATGGCGTTCTCAACTACAAAGTAGGAGGCGTACATACCAAATCCCTGTATCGATATCCGTTCCTACAAATTGCAGATATTTTTAGCAGATTTCAAAAAATAAGGAGGTTTGCATCCCCGATTACACAAAGACGCGTAGACTAATTTGGTATATTCATTATGTCCACCCCTAAGAGTAGTCATCCATCCATCAGCCTTTCTGGGTCCACTGTTGGACATAGGCCTCCCTCAATCGTCGCCACTCCTCCCGATCCTGCGCCCTCTCCATCCAACGGTTTCCCGCGTAGTAAGTAAGTACCTACTAAGAGTACTAGTAGAAATACTTAATAAGAGTATTATTGAGACTCGATAGTTTGGGTGTATAGTATGCTTAGTGAGATAATTATTAAGTGTCATGTGAATGATAATTAATGTATTAAGTTTTAGAGTGAATACATTTTTATTCACACAACATAAACCCACATACATATAAATTACGTTACTACATATTTGTTGAAGAGCGGAAGGAATAGAAATTACATTTTAGATAATTAAGGTAGACACTGTTGAGACTACATTAAGATCAAAATTAATACGATATAATTTTTAGAACTGCCAGTTAGAACCTTTACCAATGAAAACTTCTTTTAAATTTCGATTAAAGAACGCTTGGGTTACCAAATGTGATCTATTGCATTCGTCATTTGTTTTTGTTAATTGACGGCAATTCCAAGTCTTATTACACTTCAAAATGAAATTAATGCGAGTAAATTTTCAGTCCATGATTTATTACGACTCTCCTTGTAATATTAATCATCAACAAAGAAATGATAGACATCGATTGTCAGATTTCAGGTTTATTTACTAAATTGAAAAAAAAATCGTATTTAACTTCACTCGTATGTAGATATGTCTATATGTAATGTATGTTCTGGAATCTTGCAATCAATATTTCACCCACTTCCTCAGTGGCTTTCGAGCTGTAATTTGGCACACATATTTGGTTCCGATGAAATGCATGAAAATAAATTAAAAAAAAAAATAATTAAAAATAAACAAAAAACTTTTTAAATAAAATTTAATTGTAATACACCGGTTACACTTCTTTAGAGGCGACCATCTTAGTCCTCAAGGGTAGCAACACATCTGTGACTGACTTAGAACGAGACTCCTACTAACAAGTACTAACTGGACTATTACTAACACCAACTAACAGGACTAACTATCACTAACAGTCCCCAGTCCTCATACCTACTAACGAACTGACCAACTAATGTTCTAATTAACTCTCTCAACTAATTGGACTAACCATCCCAGTCCCTAATTGAGTCTTGTTCAAAGTCAGTCACAGTTGTCATGGGCGGCAGTGGATGGGTGGTGCTGCAAGCTCGTTTGCTATCTTTTTTCCATAAAAAAAAAAAAAATACTATTTATGTTAAAGATACCACCAAGTGTATTTCACCTAACTTGTTAACTAAATTAAAAGTAAACAAAACGAAGCGTTTTTATTTATTTTTATTAAAATCCTACGTGAGACGACCTGGACTGCATGTTGTCACTTCAGCTTGCAAACTCGGAGAGCATTGTGACCACATTTTCAGCAAATAAATTATCTAATTTAATCTAACCAAAAAAATAACTAACAACAGTTACTCACCTGCAAAGTCAAACGTAACATTGTTTTGTTGAGCTGTTTATCGCTCGCTGTGCCGTGCACGTAGGATATGACTCCAGCTTCAATATCCTGTTGCGTGAACGAGTCAACCGGCTGCCCGGACATTTCAATATGGCCACTGCAAAACATGGGTCGATTAGAAAACCACGGAAAAATTATGATTTATTCATGCAAAGAATTCACAGAGAACCTTTTTTTTTCAATTATTGATTTTCTATTTATTTATTGAATATTTATCCGCATCAAAATAAAAAATCCTGCAACTTGTGTCACAGTAACTACAGTTTAACTCTAGCTTATCTAAGCTAGAGTCCAATCTCTAGCTAAACCATGAATTTATTTAAATGTTCTTGTCAATAATGTCAAAGTTGTTAATATAAGTATTTTATTTGTGAAACGCTTTCAAGTCATAGATTGTACAGTACTCCCAAATTAATAATGCGCATAGAAATCTTCGTTACTGTTCGGCAAAGGTCGTATTCCCCGAGCGTCGGAAAACGATATGTGTATAGAGTGGTTAAGTGCATTTTCTTAAAAATGGTTTTCAAACACAGGTTTACATTAAAATCTAATCATTATAATCTCAGTTCAAAAGTATTTACAGCACTGATCATTCCAGAATAATATTAAAATTACAAATAATTAATCAGAATCAAGGAGGATCTCTATTCCTGACATCCTAGATTCATCAGAACTTTCATTATGCTCTTGTTCATTTACACTTTCCCCACTGCTATCACCCGTGTAAATAATCATTTCATCGGAAAAACTATCGATTCTTGGGTCAAATTTTCTATATTCATCTTCGCATTTAACAGCGTGATCACAAACTTTTTTCCATTCTTCTGATCCTATATTATTGATTTTTTCTAATATAGCATCTTTAACTGACTTGACAGTCATTGCAATATTTTTTTTGGCTACGTGATGCTTTATTTGGGACCAAATATTTTCAATGGGGTTATAATCGGGATGATATGGTGGCAATCGTATAATTTTATGCCCATGTTCCTCCATTATACGGTCTATGGCGAATTCTGTATATTCTGTATGTTATTTTACAAAATAAATTTGAGTAAGATAATTAAAGTAGAAATTAAATTCACCTTTGAAAACAAAACCAAGAAGGGTGTGTAATAGCAGCTCTTTAAAATTCACCAGTATATAAAGACGACTGACGGACCTTTGACTGACCGGCGACAGCCGCCGACCAACCGAATTATTTTCAATTTTTTCACATGATTTGACATATGACTTTGACTCCTGTTTCTTTCGAACAAGGTGCAAAATGCAAGTGCATTGTTTAGGGCTTTCTCCGATTCAATGATTCGGGTGTTTCCGGGAATACGACAATTAGCGAAGATTTGCATGCGCATTATTAATTTGGGAGTACTGTAGGTAAGGCAACATAAAACATTTCTGGAAATATTAAATTCTTAAGAATTGTGAGCGCGCAGTGATTAATTTCTTTTTTCATTCGGTGACAGTTGGTACATTTTTAGCGACACAAAGAAGCTTCACGTCGTATCTATGTGAACTCTGGACGCCCGCGGCAGAGCGGCAGAAGACAACAGGTCTTCTTTATAAAAAAAAATTGGTAGGTAACACGCCATGATTTCGTTGAAATCCTCCAATTTAGCCTCCTTTATTAAACGGTTTTATTTTTTGTTAAGAAAATAGTGAACGAACATATAGCCCCATCCATCTGCTATCGTTGCTTTCACCTAAGAAATCTATGACAAACTTGAACACGAGCCAAGGAAAGAAGGGAAGTGTTCGTCGGCTTTTGGTAGTAATAATGCAAGAAAAAATTACATGTTGTAAAACAAGTTTTAGGGAATATCAGATCTGCTTGATGGATATCATCGACCTGTCGTCGGTATCACATATAGGTATTTGGAAGGATGTAAATCAATACGTCAATTAAAAGTTACTTAAAGACGGCTTGATTTGTATACGTGATAATTTATTTATAAGGTCACCCAGGAATATTATGAAGGCAGACATATTTTCCAACTTAACATAGCAATATTTACTAAATCAGTCAACA
Source organism: Carterocephalus palaemon (assembly GCA_944567765.1). Taxonomy (NCBI): domain Eukaryota; kingdom Metazoa; phylum Arthropoda; class Insecta; order Lepidoptera; family Hesperiidae; genus Carterocephalus; species Carterocephalus palaemon. The sequence goes on along the minus strand of OX155637.1, from coordinate 5,941,743 downwards.
TCCATTTGATTACCTGTCAGTGCTCTTGGAAAATTTTCATTACAAAAATTTAGCAAAACATTTTCCATTCCGGTCAGATTTTATTTATGAAATCACTTTTACACGTTACATAATTTTTCGCTAACGACTACGAATGCTTTCAGGCATATTTTTTAAATTATTTTGTTTGATTGATTTTCCGATAAATACGATAATGATAAATCGCATAACATAATGTTACAATGACAATATTGAGATAAAATGACAATTAAAAATTACAACCCATGGATCTAAAGACTACCCGCAAGGCAGATCTATTACATCCATGTTATTACCAGTGCAAGAAATTAGTTCGTAATAAATTCCGCAACATGGCCGACTGTCATATATTCCTGGGCAACCTACGAGTATACGAGTATCTAGTTAGTTGGTTACACGTGCACTAACTAAAGCGAAACAATAGTTGGTACGTTACCCGTTAGCTTCACTCTTTCCGTGAAGAACAGTGAAAATGAGATCTTCAGCAGGCGTATCCGGATCTTCCGCTTTCAATATATCTGGAGTGAGCAGCTTGCGAGTTCCCTAAGAATAGATCAGTTATTATATGTTATATATTTTATAAATGAAAATAATAAGCTTCAAAGTTAACTCATCAGGCCCGCATTACTTTGAAAGTCCCATCGGCACAAGTTGTTGTTAAGAGAAAACTAATGAAGCTGTGATGAGATTTTCTTGAATTAGTTGCGTAAACCTTCGGTAAAGAAGGGTATTTTAAAATCCATACTTTTACGAGTGTACGAAATTTATGAGTAGGTACTATTTCTGATAGTTCAGTTTTGACTTATAGTTACGAGTATCTTTCTCAGCATTTAAAACTCGTTATAGAAGATAAAACGAATTTGTCATGGGAAACAAACCTTTTTTAAGGAACTAAACTTGACTTCCTAATTTTTTTGGTCAAGCGTGAGTTGTGTGCTATAATACTAATAAATAAAAAACGATAATTTTTATCTCGATAATATTTCTTCAATTTGAATATTAACGTTTTTTTTTTTTTTTATAGTATAGGACGGACAAACAGACATACGGGCCATTTGTAGAGTATTTCCGTTTTGTGAAGGACTATAAGAAGCAACTATAAACTTAAACCACGGGAGCGAAGCTGAGGGGGTCCACTATAGAAAGCTGCATCTTCACTGAGTGACATAGGCTTTATAATATAATAAATTTGTGTTTTTGTATGTATGTTTGTTTGTAATGTTTTCACATAAAAACTACAGGACCGATATCAAAAATTATTTCACCATTAGAGAGCTGCATCTTCACTGAGTGACATAGGCTTATACAGGCATATTACATTTTAAAAAAATAGGGATCCTTAATAAAAATGCAATAATATAACCCAAGGTGTGAAAAAATTAATTCTTTACATCGCAGGCGCTGCGAAAACTATTGATGATAGAATAAAATAATGTACTACGACTTTGCAGAACACATCATTATCTACAAAGTGTAGCGAAAGCTTAAGTCTAACTATTAAGTGTTCTTATATTTTAAATATATGTATTTAATTGAAATGCCGTCGCTAGAAAAGGCTCTTTATTTGTATCTTGGTATTAATCCTTATCATCTTATCCATCAGTACCTTAACAAAACTTTATGAATTATTCAATTCGGACATTCGATTCGAAAGATATCACGAGTTTAAAAAAGTAAGTATTAGAAAAAAGTTGCGTGATCGCCGCTCAACCGGCTCGCATAGCTAGGCAGCACCTTATGCAATGTACTCGTAGTTATAGTTGTATAAATATATGAACTTTTTACAAAATTTTGAAATAAAAAGAATAATCAAATACTTCTTTATCCTTTTGGTGTACAATAAAGGAACTTGTCTTTCTGTCTGTCTGTATGTCCGTCTTATTAAAAAATAGAGCGATAGGACGTGAGCGAGGGAACGAGAATAAGTGGGTCGGAGGATAGACGCGAGAGAGGAAAGGCGTATTTAATTTTAAGACGAATTTTGTAGACAACCTAATAAAAGAGAAGACGAAAATTTGAAGACGTTTTCATTTAAAATGCAATCCTGCTGCAATCCTACATGTATACTAAGCTTGGATTAGATGGACTTTTAGCCCGTAAATACCGCTTCTATTTGAACTTCTATAGAGAGAACTTTGATACGAGCTTTACCAGTTATTTCCTTGAGTAGTGCAGGAACTATAAACGAAACATTCCTTATATCTACTCCACGTAAGGTAATACCTCTTCTATTTGAAATTCTATAGAGAGAACTTTGATACGAGCTTTACCAGTTATTTCCTTGAGTAGTGCAGGAACTATAAACGAAACATTCCTTATATCTACTCCACGTAAGGTAATACCTCTTCTATTTGAAATTCTATAGAGAGAACTTTGATAGAGCTTTACCAGTTATTTCCTTGAGTAGGGCAGGAACTATAAACGAAACATTCGTTATATCTAATCCACGTAAGGTAGGTAAGCTGCGGGCGCCCACTATCTTAGATACATTACTTAAAATATTAATAGAATTGATGAATTGCTTCATATTATCAACAAATGTTTACAGTTGAATTAATAAAAATATAAGATATGTAGGTACTTTTTATCTCGGTGATTTCCCCAGGAATTAAGTTCGAAGGACAAAATTCGATCGATAGTGTCTTTGAAGAGTGTGGCTACTAGGTGTAAACGAAAGTATTGTTCTGTCTAATTTCACGCGAGCGAAGCTGCGGGCGTCCACTAGTTGTAAATAAATAAGTACAGTAATACCCCGACTTACGTTACCCCGCCTTACGAGAATTCGGAGTTCCGCGATTTTTTAATTTTCTCGTCTATTGTGTGAACGCCGTGCAGTCAAGATCAAGCGGCGTTTGTTTTTGACTCCCCCGCCCGCACTAATGTTCGTTCACATTACGAAACTTACTTACTTACTTAAAAAAAATGGGTTAACAATTTTGGAAAGCATAGACTCTAAGCGCATTTCTGTCACAAAACAAGGAATAAAAAAATTACTAGCATGCTACGAGGAGATATTACGGGAGAAGAAAAAATCATTGACTCTTCAGACGCCTTTGTTAGATTTTATGAAACCTTCTACATCAAAATAACTTCGGATTGTGTTTATACAGTTTATAATAATATAATTACTTACACATTTATTTCATAAATTATTGTTATATATTTAGTTTCTGGTCCCAATTAAACATACTTTGTATGTCTTTATATGCAAAATTGTACCCCGACTTACGCGAATTCGACTTACGCGGATAGCACTCGGTCCCACCTATCGCATAAGTTCGGGGAATTACTGTACTATCATTAGGTATTACCAAAAAGTAAAATTCAAAATCCGTTCAGTTCATTATGCGCGACATATATTATCTTCTTCTAATATATAAAATTTCCGTGTCACAATGTTTGTTGCAGTACTCCTCCGAAACGGCTTTACCGATTTTTACCAAATTTTATATGCGTATTCAGTAGGTCTGAGAATCGACTAACATCTATTTTTCATCCCCCTAAATGTTAAGGGTAGTCCATCCCTAATTTTTTTTTAATTGTTAGATAAATTTTTATTTTTGTATTTTTTTATGATACAACATTAGAAAATACATACAACCCTGAATTTTCAACCCTCTACGATCAACCAAAAAGTATTTATATGGCAAAACAACGTTTGCCGGGTCAGCTGGTTATATGTATATTTTATACAGTAAAGTATACATCAAAATGCTTTATAGCATGCTTTAAAGAACAAAATTTGTTGATGAAGATTTAATTGATGAAGTAACTTTCTTTCGTAAGGATTAAAATGCCATGCATAATAAAATCACTCGTAAATGACTGTTTAAATTTGGATAATTTTTTCACATTTTTCAAAGATATCTATCTACCTATGATCTTTTGAACCTTAGTACCCTTTGGGATCCAATTTTATTTTATTTTTATTATTATTTGTTGTTATAGCGGCCACAGTGACAGTAACACGCATTCGATGAAAATTTCAGGTAGGTATCTACCTATTTCGGTTCAACAGATAGAGCCCTATGAATGACAGGCTGACATACAGAGAGAAGATGCTTATTAATATGGTTTTTCACCCTTTGTGTATAGAACCCTAAAAACCGATAGGTACCTATGCTTCCAGCGGTCAGCGATTGAATATTTAAAAGTCACGATAGCGAAGAAGAAATCTATATCTTTATCGGTTTAATTTTATATCTATTACTTTATCGGATTATCTAAGTTTATTTGTTATTGGACACAATTTTCTCGGCACACAATGTACATTCAGTTTCTGTCGGTGCGCTGTATCAGAAATAGACCATCAAGTCACACGTTAATTGACTGAAGCTAATGGGACGATAACAGGTGGGATACTAGGGAAACTGGCCAATGACGAGCCTCGCACAACAACTGGGGTTTATTATCTCGTGACGCTCGCATCTGTCAGCATTAAACTGTTCAAGTAGCATTGCTAATAATACATGTTCACACGTATAACGTTTCATGACACAGACTGAAGAAATAACAGTAACTAGTGTGTTATTCCTCTCACTCGCTCTAATATCATCACTATAGCTTCACTAATCAACTCGCCCACTCGCACTTACTCTTAACTACATTTTATGTACATTTAATGCTAATTACACAGTAGCATTTATTTGAATTTGAATTTGCATACTGTCAATAGCCCCAGCTAAGCTTAACCAAAATCCAATAATACATTGACAACTGGCGAATACTCTTTCCTGCAATTTTGCAAGAAGGTGAGTAAGTCGAGTCCTAGCCCCATCTTTCTCAATCAGGGCGTCAGGCGACCTGGGCTTATTGAATTTTAGTTCATATCGTCCATTAAAATATTTTGCACTTTGAAAATTATAGCGAAGGTCTTCAGTAACAGTCGATAATAGTTTCGATTAATAAAACCCAATGAATGCACCACAACCCTGAATGTGCAGTGTACACATATGGGCACATATAGTGCCCATATGTGTACGTTTTGGTACAGATTTCTTCTAATAATATCATGTCGTATGATAAAATAAAATCACGAATAAATTTTTTTCTCACATATTTTTCTCTCGTATTGATAAAAACGATGACAAGAAGACTCAATTTCTAGTTATACTAGGTAGTTCAATTGTTACTATCTTTCTATCATATTCTCTCTTACTTACATGCAACTAAGTATATAACGCAACAGCACAATGTCAGTTCACTGTAATGAACTATGTACACTACTAAATGAGATGAACATCACAAAACTAGTAGTCAGCCCGAAAGCCTCGCGATGTCTATAACTAAGTTAACAAACCACTATTAACAAAGTTTGCGAGTTAGTCAAACATTCAATTTTACAATTCCCACTATTCTATGACGTGTTGTCCGCTAACAGCAATCCACATGGGTAATTTACTCGTGAGTGAGTTATATAGAGCTCGGATTTCATGCAAAAGCAATTTAAGAACTATGATGTGATGGACACATTGTGCGAGAATGGGGCTCTTTTCATATTTAATAATATAAGTGCTTAATTAACCTATATTGTATATGATCTAAAAATTTAAAGCATCATGTAATTTCACATTTAATCATTATATTGTCATATAAAAATGTCTTGTATAGTGAAAAACGGCTCATCACGGGACCCATTTTTGCGCAATTCAAAGTCTAAATGTAAGTAGCCCCCTTTTTAACATTTTAACACAAAGATATGTACCTATCTATTTAATTTCAATGTTTTTTTGCGCCATCAACTCTGACGTTTACATTGCCAGTACCTACACCGGTATTATAATAAACAAATACTACGCGCGGTTAACGTGAACCGATTAATTTTCAGCAAACAAATCATGTTCTAGTGGGTAATGAACTGGCATGTACGTTTGAATAAATAAATGAATTGACTAGTAAATATGCAATATTTATGTGATAATCAACGACAAACAATTAAGCACGTGTTAGTGTGCGCGCCTGATATAAAGAGAAAATTAAGACCAACATCAATTAGTCCGTCTGTCCGTTCATAAATTTACATTTAAATGCGTTTTATATCATCGCTTCTGAGGTAAATGAAATTAGACTTGGGTGAAAATCTACCCGCTTCGCGAAAAGCGAAGCGAGAGATTTTCACCCAAGTCTGTAACGTCCATAGCCCAATGGCTCGCGTCGATTCAATGTGATCGAAAGAGTTAAGCAACGACGGGCGCGGTCGGTTTGTGGATGGGTGACCGCTAGTGGCAAAATTTCATGGACGCTACCGTGCCTCGGAGGGCACGTAAAGCCGTCGGTCCCGGTTGTTTTCAATGCTAGAAACAGTCGTTAAGCCTTGTCGAAGACCTTCGGGTGGCTTGAGAACATTCGACACTGGGTTGGCCACTAACCCCTCCACCAATCCGCATTGGAGCAGCGTGGTGGAGTATGCTCTAGACCTCCCGCAGCAGTGTCTGTGGGGGAGACTCATGCCCAGCAGTAGGACGTATATGGGTCCCAGCAAAAATCTACCCATTTAATGCAAAAACTACATTACTGTACGTGTAGCCAGTATTTTGTTTATCTCGAAAACATGACGCACTATCCTTGAATACCTTTTATTATTGCTGTTTTATCAGTAAACAATTCTAAAAGTTGAATATAAAAAGCTGTGCTTAGGTTACCTACCGTCTACTAGGAAATAACGAGGGTAAGGTAAGTAGAGGAACACAGGTAACACTGTAAAGGTAAACGCTAAAACTTTCCCAATAGTTATGTATCGCCTTCATCCAGCAGCGGATTCCGGATAAATACGAGTATCATTACATACCCAACATATCACTGATTATTTGATTAATCCCATGATATAATTATATGGTTCGAAGTGGAAGCCGCAACTATCCGAGTGCGTTCACGAATGAAGCGTGCAATATAAACGAGGATTTTGGCAGAGTCACTGGACTTCACAACGCCATGCTAGGAGACCTGAACCTCACAACGGGTGAGTATGAAAATGAACATGGACAAGATAGACTTTGTTTACTTTACTTCTTCACGCTCAAACAGTATATAGTATATTTTAATAAAATTTGGTACCTATGTAAGTAGCTGACACCCTGTAATAACATATAGGTTACTTTTTATTCCGATGGTATGTTCCCTTGGGATAAAAAATAAATTTCAATTTTTTTTCAGGATAAACCAGGATATAAAAATCACGCGAGCGTAGCAACGGGCAGCAGCTAGTTTAAAAGATTATGTACATTGTTCATAATATCAATCCTATACAGGTTATTGTAGATGATACAAGTGGTCCAGATGAATAAGTCCAACTTCGAGAAATAGGTCACTTGCAGAATCCAACTCCAACCGAGTTTCGGGAACTTTCGGGAAGTTACGACATCAATACTACATGAAGACGTTAGGTCTTACCATCGACCACTTACTCTTAATAAGGACTAAATCTATAAAAACAAAATATCTATTATCCGACTTGGTCCTTAACGGCATGCTCGGGGCTACTTCAGCGAGCATACAAAAGAAAAATGCTATTCTCGGAATGAATACAAATGTTTTTCATCCTTTTGCATCATATTCTGACGTCTGTTTTTCTGTAACGAAGTGACTGTTCTACTCTACAGTACACAAACTACAGTAACTCGTACTAAAAAGCTAAAATTGGTCGGTTTAATTTATCTTAAAACTGACTGATTTTACATACCTACGATACTAATTTCGATCATCTATCACTTTTGACAAGTAATATACGACTACAACCTAAGGGATGATTTCTAGATTTGTATAATATCGCTCTTTAATTGTTCCACAGAAGTAGAAACATCGCTCATCGCTATAATATCACCTAATCTCTATCACCTATTATATCAACTAAGTGTGTGATTTTCTAAACATATGGATCAAGACACGTATTTACTTTATTTGTCAAAAAAAGGGGGAAACATTAAATGCATATTAATGTTTTCCCATTTTAATATTTAAATTACAAATCTGCCATACAAACATCATTCACCTATTCTTTGGGTGTGATTTTCTAAAAAAAAATGGGTTAGGTCCTCGTTCACAAGTTTGACAAATGACCAAATATTAATAATATTCGTGGCATAAGCATTGGAAATGAAGAAGTTTCATACAAAATTTTAACCCTTTCTTTGTGCCGTTCTTAGTGCGCGTCTCCTTCCTATGACTGTATACCTACTATAATAAAACTGAAGAGAAACATTTTGTGTACATTGAATATTTAATTAAAAATTTTAATACAGGGCCATTAAAATGATAATAACGAGTATAAACTCAAAAATGTGTTTTGTCTATACTGTCTGTCTGTCTGTCCGTCTGCCTGTGCACGCATCACGTGAAAACCCGTTGACAGATTCAGATGATGATGGTTTCCTTGGGATACGGTACTTTCAGTTCGTATGGATTTCTTAAAACGTCAACCGTTTCAGTTTAATCTTACAAAACTCCTTACATAAATTAATAGAATACTTATGTGTATTCCAGATTTTGATAAAATAAAATAAAAACAGTCAAATATAGGAGGAATCTAAAAATTTTCAAGCAGCGTTACTGGATGTTATTATTCTTATATTGAAAGTGACAACTGCACTTTGAAATGTGGTTTCCAATATAAATTCAGCGTTTCATTACAAAGGTTTGAAAATGTGATTAAAGCTTTGAATAAAGAGAAGTATTGTTTGTCCAGCCATAATGCGAAAACAATTTATTCGTGTTAACGTGAAAGAGATACCTATAAAATAAGGAAGGTTTCCTAGGGTTTCACATGGTAGTGATTTTTTTCAAGTAATGAGGAGAATACTCGTAAGTAGCGACGATAAACCAAGCTGCCTAAATGTCTACTAACTCCACGCGAGCGAAGCTGCGGGCATCCCTTAGTAAATATGGACCATTGTTAGATCATGGTTCGTAAATGAATCAAATTGGCTATCACATCACGTACTCATAAATACATTGCAATGTATAATTATAATACTCATCTACAACCCCATATAGGTCCCACTGCTGGACACATGTTTCCTCCACAAACACAACTGCGGGAGGTTTAGAGCATACTACACCACGCTGCTCCAGTGCGGTAGAAGGGGTTAGTCGCCAACCCATTGTCGAATGTTCTCAAGACAGCCGAAGGTATTCGAGCATTGAAAACAACCGGGACGGATGTGCCCCAAAGCGCTCAAGAAATTTTTCAATAGAGTTCACCCATCCACAAACCGACCACGCCCATCGTTGTTTAACGTTGTCGATCACATTGAATCGACGCGAGCCATTGGACAATGGACGCTCAATTATATCAAATTCTCATATTATCAATAACCGATACAAGTGCCGGTCGGAATTTTACAATTTGTTTCGTTTGTCATGCAACAACTTAATTAAGGTTTTCAGATTTTGTTGCCAAAGGATTGTAGGGCAACGGTAAGTGCACTGAAAGTTTTGACACCCTTGCAAGCTTGCTTATATGATAAGCAGACCAAGCATCATATAAGATCAAGATTATTAATTTTAATAAGCATAAGATGTACAAGTTTTGCAGCAGTTTCCTTGGAGCTGTGAAAATACCAAGTTATAATAACTTGGTATTGTATTAACTTATAAAACGTGAAAGAGTAACACAAATACCAAGTTATAATAACTTGGTATTTTCACAGCTCCATGGAAACTGCTTATCTTATGCTTACCTATTAAAATTAATAATCTTGATCTTAACAGTTAAACATCTTAAGTTCTCTTAAGTGAACTTATTCTGTTAAATCTTACCGTAATTTCATAATATTAATATTTCTCATCTATACTAATATTATAAGAAGAAAGATTTCACACAAAAACTACTGGACTGATTTCAAAAATTCTTTCACCATTAGAAAGCTGAATCTTCACTAAGTGACAAAGGCTATAGGTATTACATTTGAAAAAAAATAGGGATCCTTAGTAACAATGCAATAATATAACCCAAGGTGTGAAAAAATTACCTAAAAATTTATTTGCTTAAGCTGCGAAAACTATTGATGATAGAATAAAATAATGTAGGTACTACGACTTTGCAGAACACATCATTATTTACAAAAAGTGTCGCGATAGAATATGTCTAACTATTATAGTTATGCCACAATTTATCTTATACTAGTAGACGGCCGCAGCTTCGCTTGCGTGGAATTAGACATAACAATAGTTTTGTTTACGCCTAATAATATTATATAGCATATATTTTGGACAATTCACATAATATCTTTATAAATTGTAGCCTATGTGTTATTCTGATGTATAAGCTATATTATTGTAAAGTTTCATTAAAATCCATTCAGTACGTTTTACGTGAAAGAGTAACACACATCCATCCATCCATCCATCCATCCATCCATACTTACAAACTTTCCCCTTTATAATATTAGTAGGGTTTTAAAAAAATAATTGAAATGCCGTCGCGAGGAAAGGCTCTTTATTTGTATCTAGATATTAATCCTTATCAAAAAAATAAATTACTTCATTTTCTCTCGTGCTTCAATACCTTAACACAACTTTTTGAATTATTCAATTCAGACATTCCATTCGAAAGATATCACGAGCTTAAAAATGTAAGTATTAGAGAAAAGTTGCGTGATCGCCGCTCAACTGGCTCGGCTAGCTAGGCAGCACCTTATGCGATGTAGTTAGTATATTATTATAGTATAGGTAGTTGTATATATTATGAACTTTTTACAAAAATTAGAAATAAAAAGAATAATCATATACTTATAATGTTGTATCATTATCCTTTTGGTGTACATTAAAGGAACTTGTCTGTCTCTGTCTGTCTTATTAAAGAATAACAAAAAATTATTTAAAAATAATAACAATAAATCATCTCTGTCTCTCAAAGTTTTAAAAAATAGGTTTAGGGAATGCAGGTTTATTTTTTGAGTATATAATATATAATGATGATAGATGTATGTATATTAAGCTTGGATTCGTTGGACTTTTAGCCCGTAAATACCTCTTCTATTTAAACTTCTATGGGCAGAGCTTTTCCATTTATTTCCTTGAGAAGGGCTAAGCTGCGGGCGCCCACAATCTTAGATATATTACCTACTTAAAAGATGAATAGCTTCATATTAGCAACAAATATTTACAGTTGAAATAATAAAAATAAAGGATATGTAGGTACTTTTTATTATCCCGGAGATTTCCACAGGAATGAAGTTCGAAAGACAAAATTCGATCGATAGTGTCTTTGAAGAGGTTGGCAACTAGGTGTCAACGAAATTATTGTTATGTCTAATTCCACGCGAACGAAGCTGCGGGCGTCCACTAGTATCAAATAAAAATGAATGAATATTTAGTATTTTATGAACCTAAACGAACCTCTATTATACAAGCATCAAAGTGTTTGAGGCCGCACAAATTTAAAATGCGATATAAAAGATTCTTGGCTTTTGAGAACGATACAGTCATCACTCATTACACACATTTATGTTTATCTCCGGATGTTTTAAATTACATATTCCAAAAAGCGATACTTGACAAGTTACCATGTAAAAATCCCTACACGTAACAGCCAGCGAAACCGTCACATAAGTTGATATTAATTACCTTTTCGATTTGTCTAATAAAACACGCTAGCCAGTTCCATTCGTAAATGCAACGTGTATAAATGCTAGAGCGAAAACTTTTCGAATAATCCGTAAATGAAGTTAACGGTAAACCAAGTGCTATCGTTCACAGCTTGTTCAGTAATTAATGGAATTCACAGCACCGCGTCACTTGAATTGGCCGGTGACAGGCAGCTCGATCGAAATTTCGGAATTAACTCGTCAGACATTGACACCACAGCTTCAGCACGTGAAATTAAGCTGTCGGATTACAGGAATTATGAGTGATACGGATGAGAAATCAATATTTAAATTACGTATGCAGTTAGTAGGTGCATACGTAATATTATGGGTCACATTGAAAGTCCATAGAAAATAAAAATATAAGTTCAACGGAGGTGACTCGAATGCTGTATTTCACATCGTCACAGGTGCTGAAAGCAGGATATATTGCTACGAACCCAAAAACAAAAGACAATCTGCTCAGTGGGTGTTGTTTCATTTTGAGAATTGGCCAGCTAAGGTAAATAAAGGAAGTCTAGGAAAAAAGATGATTGCCTCGTTATTTGCTCAGAAAGGTAATTTCTCGATAGTTATGCGAGAAGATGGAAGGACAGTTTTTGCAGACTAAATAAATAAAATATTTAAGAGCTGCGCCCTCGAAGCGGGCCCGATTCTTTTCTCAGTGGCTTCATCGAATGCGAAAATATATAGAGAGGAACGTAGACAAGTTCGAAAAACAATAAAAGTATTGGCAACTTTCTACATTTTCTAAGGACTGCGCGACCATCGAATTTTAAGCTAATGTTACTTAACAAAGTATTAATTACGTACTATTTTTGAAGCATAATTTGTTTGTGAAATATTATACGTAGGCCGCATGGCCATAAGCCTTTGCAATGAATATTATTTCAATGTTTTTAAGTGTGCTAAGTGTAAAATTTGCTAAAATGGAGTACATTAATAAATCTTTTTTTTCATTGCTTAAAACAATACGGGGGAACCTACTGCCCGGGCGAACGCTAAGTAGAAGCTATATAGGGAGTATAGAACCTATTCCTAAAAATATTTTATACACGCTCTACTTCCTAACACAATTCAAGGGTACTTAGCAATATAAAATTAGCTTTGTTTACAACCCATAGGCATCCCACTGTTGGGCACGGGTTTCTCCCACAGCGCACAGCCAACTGAGGGAGATCTAGATTGGTGGATGGGTAAGTAAGTGTTAGTGTCCCCGAAGCACGCAAGCACCGACGAATTTTTGATTCAGGCGGTCACCTACTATGCACAATTGCACATATACCGCCCGCGAGCCGAAGGACTTTGAGCGTTTCAAATTCACATTTTAGTTACCGTTAAATGCTAGAAATAGTAAGAGCAATTCTATTCAATCCTAATCAAACTTGATTGAGTAGTATTTTTTCAGCATGCGATCAAGGATAAGACTATTGCAAAAAAAAAATAGACGAGGATTACGCAGTTTTGAAAATTATATGTTATTTTAAAAATTAATAAATTCACACGGTGCAGTATACTTACTTGCGAAAATTCGCTACTAGTCATTCTTCTGGTCCTCGATAAACTAAACATGCAACTACTTAAAAGCAACTCAAAAGATTAATCGAAGCGCATGGAACATTCTGAAATTAAAAATAATAAGAAACTAGGTTACGCGTATATTCATTGAACACAAGTGCAAATATGTCAGTAAGTATTAGCGTCACTCAAAACAGCGCATTTAAGATCTAAAGTGCATTATATAATAAATTATATAATTTAATAACAATAAATAAATCATTAGTGATTTTTTTAAATTACTATAGTACCAAAACATTTTCTAATTAGCATCGTGTAGTACTTGTTTCAATATTAGCATTAATTTCTCAAGAGCTAGATAAGAACGTTAAGAGGTATTAAACTAAAGGCAACAAACGTGTTTCCCGGACTGCCGTAATATTATAATAAACATTTTTTAATGTACATGTTAATATTTAATTTTTACTCATTTTCCAATGCCCTCAGGATGTTCTCAGGTTGGATCATTAACGATTCCTTGAAACCACATAATTATTAATCTTAATAGTAATTTTCAAGCATCGCTCCTTATGGCTTGAAAACACACCCAGCGCACGATCAGTTCTACCTGACATGACTCAGGTGTACCTATTCAGGTATAGAAGTAAGTTTAAAAATATCGATACGAGAGCTCACGTAGGCGGTATCTATACCTAACTACTTAAAAAATTGCTCGGTAACATTCACAATTTCCACTTGCCGACTGTCTATTGCTTACCTGCGTGAGCCGAAGCATCTTGCCAGGCAGGAGACTGAGAACGGGCGGGTCGTTGACCGGCGTCACGTTCACGTGAAGCACGAACGTGTTGCGCCCTTGCAGGTAACTCGGCAACGTGAACTTGGTCTCCGGGATCAGTTCCATCTCCAGGACGATAGCGTCAGAGTAGTTCTCGGAGCCGTCGTGCACATAATGTACCTGGCGGGTAATAATAAATATAATACTTATTGAGATAACACAAAATACTTTAAATCTGCACACTCGGTTGGCAGGAAAGTGAGTACAGCTCAATGAGACTGTAAAAACTCTGTACAAATCACAAATAAAAAAACTATACAGTTCTAAATATTGTTAATCAAAATGTTAATATGTGAAGCAAAACCTTAATAAGGGAGAGTGTGTATGAAAGAGCCAGTTTTAAAAGTTAAAAAAATCAACTAAGACTTATTGTTTGAAAAATATCCTTTTTTCGATAAAACCACTTTAATAATGAATGTTTTCAAAAGTAAGAAAAATTAATAACAATGCTAATAAATCACAAAAATTTACAAAAAAAAAGGGAAATCGACTCGTTCGTAATAGGTATCATATATATGAAAGAGCCACGAGGTGTTATAAAAAAAAAGATACCTATTTTACACAAAAGAAAAAACCTTGATTAAAAATTAAAGATAGTAATCATTCTTGACACAAGAAATTCGTCACTCCTTTGTGGCAACAAGACTCATGTGTCCCCACCAACATATCTTGCACTGGTGTTGATGTTTTTGAAGAGATATTTTGCTACACAGTAATATAAAATAATATTTTTATATACCTAATAAAAATACAAGAATGTTAATGTATTGTAAACTAAAACTTAACCGTGTGTTCAGAGAGCAAACGCTCGTTCACAAACAATACAGCAATAGAAATACAACATACATTAAATTCATAAAAGAAAACATTATACATACACGGTATCAATGGTTAGATACAACATTATTTAATATTTATTATGTTGTAGGTTATTATGTTATCTTGATAAGATGTAATGTTATTTTTCACATGTCACTCTGAATATGCGCCATTAATAACGTTAAACGACCGAATTTAGAATTTCGAACACTCGTTTATTATAAATTTTTTTCATTGAATATTTTTTTTCGGTAAATCTGGGCCGATTGATTAACTTGTAGTAATAATTTGGCACCTCGTTATCTGTATCATCTTCATATACTACTTCGTCTGGTATCGGGTTTTAGTACACTGAATTTACGTTTTCAACTGCGCTTAACTTCAAGTGCCCTTTGCACCAGTCCTCGAGAGCAAATAACAATTGAGCTGTTTATACTACTTACGAGTTTGTTACTAAAGTACTAGACTGTCTAAACTTCAAGACACAATAATAGTAATCCAGCTTATTTTAGAGTAATATTCATTATTACAATGATCGTTCCAACTCTTGAATAAAAAACCAAACCAAATCAATTCAAGTCGATAGTGGTTTAGGTAGACAGACTTATTTGCAACCAGAACGAATCATTATGAAATTGGCTAGTCGAAGACATCTAACGTCACAATTAAAAAAAAACTCCTCAATTATCGATAATTTTAAAGGTAGAGGCTATGATGGTAGAGGTTCAAAATTAAATTTACAAACATACGGCCTACAAAAGCAAACTATTCCCTACAAAAACTTGAGTTTGAGTTTATAAATATTTTAAATGTACCATAGTGTAGTTACATATGGATGAACAAAAATAAATAGTGATCATAACTGGAATACAAGAAATAAAGATAAATTAATTGTAATTAGTTCTAGATTAAGTAAAATATCAAAATATTTTATGGGGAACTGTGTTTGCTTCTACAATAAAAAACCTGAAAATAATATTTGTCTCCCAGAAAATGAATTTAAATAAAATAAACTTACCAACAAAATAAAATAAAAACCACCTTGATAAAGCATTCTATAAAATAAATTACTAGTCAAACGATAAAAACCCTTGTTGCGAAGTATCTCCATTTCCACATTAACTTTAATAATCATGTACCTGTATCAAACGATTAAGCTGTAATTTATAATTATGAAATTTGTTTATTGCCGTGTTCTTCTCGGTAGTATCAACTTTGTGAAGCGGCGGTAGATAAAAAAAGTAATAACGTTCATTAACCGTATAGAAATACCATATAATGAAATAAATGAATCTGAATCTATTAGTTTCTATTAGATTTATTCGTATAGCAAAAGTTACACAAATGTACACAAAGCAAATGGATGATATGATTTCAATAGAAGCTATTAATTTAATGTAGGTAAAATACGAGTTCTATGAGAATTTATTCGTTTACTTAGATTGCTATTACATGTTTATGCAGTTATTTAAATTTATCATATCAAACAGCAGTACGCTTAAACAAGTACAAAGAAGTTTCAGCGTCCAGGTCACAATCGAGTTTTTGTCTTTTTTGTTAACAATGTTCATGTAAATTATGTTTGATTGTTTGTTAGCAATTCCATTATAATACTCTCGAATACGAAGCAGTGTACCTCGTAAACAAAGGGTATGATAAGTCAATTGGTTGTGGTCTATGGAATGGAATAAAGCAGACTTTTCCCTTTGGTAGTCTTTCATTCGTAATTGGATAGTTCATCAAATTGTTATTTTTGTTTAAATGAAAGATATGATAAAATTACTGAGCTGGAAGCACTGGAGCTTTATTATAAATGTAATGTTGTGTGTATTAAAGCCACGTTACGTTACACGTACAACGTAAACTAGACTTAGCCGCGGGCAGAACTTCTAGCTTTATTTAAATTTTAGACGTTAGTGATAATACTAATAGTTGATAAAGTATTAAAAAATGCATAAATATTGCGAAAAACGGTTTACATAAGTTATATTTTAGATATTGAAAGTTTACATATAATATTAGTAAAATTATTCAACTTTGTCATCAGAAAAGAACAAGGTGTTCATACTATAATTTACGTGTGACATTTTGTGCGCAACAATGTGCATGCGTCTGCATGTGCGTACGTCTACATGTGCTTATACGGAGGCGGTAATATTTGTTTTTTTATTACGAAACTAGCGACCCGCCCCGGCTCCGATACTTAATATCTTTGTAAAGGGCCATATTGATCTATATTAAATGCACAATGCGTTTAAGACACTTAATTGGATAAGGATTAATGCTTAAAATCGCTTCGTCAATAAGCCATTATTTCTGGTAAAAAATAAAGGATAAAAAATGGTTATTGTGGGTAATCCCTAAGAGATATCCCTACATATACCATCGCGGACGTTTATGTACACCTTTTCAAGGTGTACGATACGGTAGTACATTATTTTGATCTATCTCGTAGGGTTCAGCCAGCGTTTGCAATGTAAGCGCAAAAAATGTGTTTATTTACGACATCACATTAGAAACCTCTAAAATTATCAGTGCTTCTCTATTCAGTATTTTATGCATGTTATATACATGTAAATCTTCCTCTTGAATCACTCTATCTATTAAAAAGACCCGCACCATAATCCGTTGTGTAGTTTTAAAGATCTAAGCATACATAGGGACAGACAGACAGCGGGAATGACTTTGTTTTATAATATGTAGTGAATCTTTACAATTTAATTTTTAGTTACTATTTACTTGAATTGGAAAGTTCTAAATTTGACTAGATATGTTATACATAGGGATAGGATAGGGTTTGATTTATTATTCTACGCACTTCAATACGTATAATAATCAGTAACTATTTTCTATAATGCAATTCGCGATAACTCGCCTTAATATTATTCTAAGGTAAAAGAAAACGCAGTGCAAACGCAGAGATAGCAGACTAAGCAAAGAAAAAGGGGCGGAAGCCTTTCCTCTCTTTAATGAAACTTTATAAACTGTTTACAAAGCCTCTGCGACGTATGAAAAGGCTAATATAAATATATGAAAGGCTTTTGACATGAGCATCACAACTTTGTATGGCTCCACTTCGTTATATAAATAAGCTGGAAACGTACAGCTAAAAGTGAATACAAATTTTAGTTAGTAAATTAATTTTAAATCTAATATAAAATCTTGTAAATACTATAACAAATTCTGTCTCAATATAAAGGAATTACATTTTATGCGGTAAGTAGATTTCAGTAGAGGCTTATATGTAGGTATAACAATTTAACGTAATAGATAGATGCGCAGACCCCTGCACTAAGCGAAATTGTGTTGCAGAAAATCCGTCTCAATATAAAGGAATTTCATTTAAAGGTAAGGTAGTAGACTCCAGTAGAGGATTATATATAACAACGTATAGATAGATACGCAGACCCTGCACTAAGCTAAATTGTGTTGCAGGTGGACGCAAACCCTTCTGGGGCACAATGTTGCCGGTAAGTGATTAAGTTGAAAACATATTACTTACCTACCACAATTATTTAAGTTTACACCATTAATATAATATATACAAAGATTTATGAGAATTACGTACAAGATTTTTCTATTATGTACGTACGTAAATTTGAAAAAAAAAAAAACAAATCTAAAAGCTAATCTTTATGTACATGTTTTGTCTACGGGCGCGCGCCAGCGAGCCTTACTATATGACTCTGTGAACTAATACCAATAATGATTCTAGATCATTATTGAATTAAAGTACCTAAAGTGGTAAGAATGTATAAAGTATCAAATTATAAAATTTTATTTTTATACTAACAATATGTTTAAAATACCAATCAAAGGTGTATGTTTTCAGTAATCGCGTGTACATGTTTCCTGTGTGGGAGGAGGGAGGTGCTACGTGCATGAAGGTATACACCACCATACATATTTGTTGGCGGATTGTTGCAAACAGATTAATCCTTGGTTTGTAATACATCATAGAATCTAGAAAGAGATCTAGATAACCTATTGTTCGCCCCTGTCTCTCTATACTGTCTGATCTGTTTCAAAGGTGACCGAGGTGACAATGACCGAGGCATCTAGCACCTCTGGTAGGAATATAGTGACTCGGCAGGTGTCCATGACATGCAGTAAGTTCTAAATAATAAGGCAAGTTTCTGTCCATATAATCCCCATGTATGCTTGAGTCCCCCATTATGATGACATTTTGGACAAATGTCCACAACAATATTCACATCATTCGGAAATCCATATGATGAGAACGTTGTAGGTATCAAATGATTGAGGCTTGATGGAAATCGAGTGCTTCTATTAAAATCCAGATTACTTTTCTAGTATGTATACAGTTATTTCTCCACTTTTATTGATACAGGTTTTGGCGTAGCCTGAATCGTATTTGCTTACTTTACGAAACGCTTTGTTTATTTGCTACCCAGCAATCAGTCAGTATTGCAATCTCACATTCGAAACCCAGTCAAAGCAGAAGCAGGTCTATTTCACTACATGTTCTCGCAATAATTTCCTATCGGCCATAGGTAGAGCCGCTAGCGCCCTATTTCCGGGTCGAATGTCAACAGTTCCGTGGGGCTTTCTACTCGTACCTACGCTAACATTTCGTTCAATAGCCGTGCCTACGGTCATGTTCATAGAATATGGCTGTTAGAGGTTCATTATTTGCAGTTGATGTATGTAGATCCAGCAAGAGAAGAGAAAAACCTTATCTTTTATTCCATTTACCTGCTGATGAAGAAATATGAATACCAAATTTGTTTCATTATACCAATATTTTATTATTGTTTTTATTATTTTTTATTATTTATATTTTATTTAATTTTAGAAACCGGGAAGCGGGTCAATTTAACTTGCAGGATTCGATTACGTACACACACCGCGACAGGTGAATAAAAATAACACCTAGTAACAAGTTGTTTGAAATATTTAAAAAGTATTTTATTTATGTATGTTGTGAGGAGTAATTTATCTGTTACGTAGTAACTATTTAGTAATCTGAGGCAGATGTATTTCAAAAGCTTCCATATTCATATTTACAGTTCTGATGTTAAATTACGTTTTTTATTTCTATACCAAAATTTAATTAAAATCCTGTCAGCAACATAAAAGCAAATCCTAGCGAACATATTTCCGGGAAGCTTGTAATCCTATCTCCATTTTCGTCTTATTTAATTCTATACTAAATTTAAACAACAAACATAAAATCATCCCTCGTGAATATATTTCCGAGATAGTTGTTAATAGTTTTTAATAATAATACTTACGAGGTTTTAATATTTGTTGTAGGTACCTACTATTTGGGACGTAGATAAATCCAATAAAAAAATCATAAGAATTGGTCAAATTCCATTCTCAAGATATCATCTAAAAAACCGTCCCATACGAAATGTATGAAAAAGTGAATTTGTTTATAATTTTTTCCCCATTAACTTTTCAGATGATTTAATAGCTATTTTGCTATTTGGAAGGCAGACGATTCTATCAAATATAAGATCACAAAAATACGTCCAGTCGTTTTTCAGTTATAATAAGTGTCGTAACACGACTTTGTTTTATATACATGCTAGTGGACGCCCGCAGCTTCGCTCGCGTGGAATTAAACATTCACTAACTTCAAAAATGGCAAAGTTTCATACTAACTTTGCACCCCCGTTTTACCCCCTTAAGGGGTGACTTTTCAAAAATCCTTTCTTAGTGCTCCCCTACGTTATAAAAGGAACCCCTGTGCAAAATTTCAAGTTTCTTATAGTTTAGGCACTGCGTTGATATGTCAGTCAGTCAGTCATCTTCTCCTTTTATACAGGGTGTCCCAGGAAATAGTGTCAAGCGGTAGCCTAGAGATAGAGCACCCCTAGGGCTACCCGAATCACCCCCATGTATGTTCCGCAACTTTTCGTAGTTTTCGAGTTATGATTTTTTTTGTATTTTTTTTTGATACCTTGGTTTATTTGACATTATTGGTCACAGAGGGATAAATTGTTGAGATACAAGCTTGATTTTTTTTTCTGAAATAGGTGAATAGTACTTATTGCAGATACAAAAACAATTGTGGGCCCATATGCTACTATTAAGCCATAAAAAAATGTTGAACTCTAAGTTTGTTAAAATTTTAAAATTAAGGATATCTTTTAGTACGATTTAAAAAAAAACTTATTCTAAAAATGTTTCCAAAATCTCTTTCAAAAACTTCCCAATTTCATCAGCTATTTGCCATGTAAATTTGATTGAGCTATCTCTACGGCTTCATCCTTGAAAGAATGTTTTAAACACAGTAAGTCGAAAAAACTTAGTTAAAAGATCGGGCTAAATAAAACTAAAAATTAATTATCATTGATTGTTCATTATTAAATTACAAAATGTCTCCCTTCCTGCGCAATGGCAATCCTACATCGCCTTAAAAAAGTCTTTATTTTTTTAATACGATTTTGTGAACAGACGAATCTCATTTTAAACGTTGTAGAAAGGCGATGTAGAATTGCCATTGCGCAGGAAGGGAGACATTTTGTAATTTAATAATGAACAATCAATGATAATTAATTTTTAGTTTTATTTAGCCCGATCTTTAAATTAAGTTTTTTCGACTTACCGTGTTTAAAACATTCTTTCAAGTATGAAGCCGTAGAGATAGCTCTATGAAATTTACATGGCAAATAGCTAATGAAATTGGGAAGTTTTTGAAAGAGATTTTGGAAACATTTTTAGAATAAGTTTTTTTTTAAATCGTCCTAAAAGAGATCCTTAATTTTAAAATTTTAACAAACTTAGAGTTCAACATTTTTTTATGGCTTAATAGTAGCATATGGGCCCACAATTGTTTTTGTATCTGCAATAAGTACTATTCACCTATTTCAGAAAAAAAAATCAAGCTTGTATCTCAACAATTTATCCCTCTGTGACCAATAATGTCAAATAAACCAAGGTATCAAAAAAAAATACAAAAAAAATCATAACTCGAAAACTACGAAAAGTTGCAGAACATACATGGGGGTGATTCGGGTAGCCCTAGGGGTGCTCTATCTCTAGGCTACCGCTTGACACTATTTCCTGGGACACCCTGTATATTATATAGAATAATTTGCAATAAAATAATATTGTGGCTATAAATTAAGATGTAAGCTATCCTATCTTTCAAGTTGGATCAAACTGCACACGGTGTGCAAATTTAATTTAAAATCGGTTAAGTAGTTAAGGAGTCCATCGGCGTCAAACAACGTGACACGTGATTTATATACATATATTAAGAAAAAGATATAAAGATAGATGTAACACGTACTGTGTATGTGGCTGACGGAGTCTTGTACGGTGTTGAATAATTTCTGTATAAGAGTTTGTATGTATGTATGTATGTATGTATGTATGTGTAGCATTTAATGTACTGTGTGTTTTGTGAGTGTGTGTTATATCAGAATTTTTATTATGCAGTGATCGCGTGCGACTGCAAGCTGGAGTCGCTGGATGAGGTTGTGTGTGGTCCGGTTGATGTTACGTATAACCGCGCTCACAATGGGCGCAATTCATCTAATGGGGATTGCGGCGCTGCATGCACGCCCGCCCAAAGGCGGACCGCTCCCTAGAGAGATGTTGGACCTTCTTCCCCCCGACCGTCGGTTACTAACGTCTGTATTATTTTGCGATGTTCGAAACGTTTATGAAGAGACACGCAATAATCATCGTTCGAATACTGTCAATTCGGCTTCACTGAAAACCAGCACTGTGGCTTAGTGCCGCAGCACAGGCTGAATGAACGCCTTTTTGGGACAGGAGGTGCAGCAAGCTTAGATATCTCCAATTAAGATTTGAAATTATTATATTATTGTTATGCTTTATATAAAAATATATAGATGAAATCAAAAAAGTTAGTTAGTTAGGGAGTTATAAATTAAATAATCAAAAAACTAATGAAGAAAATAAAGAAAAAAATAAACTAAAAATCGGCCCGAATATTTATGACCGGGTAGTCTATTACATAAAATTGTTCAAAGATTATACAAATTAATTTATTCGATGAAAACAAACGTCAAATCCCAATAAAAACTGTCTTTAAGGTGTTTGTGTAACTGGGACATTTTTTTCGCGATTATAGTATGAGACCCTACGTCCATAGTAATAATAAGTCAATGGCCCGCGTGAACATTGCAACGGAAATCAAATTATATATCTAACTCAGTTCAGTATTCTGAGATATCTAACTCAGAAATTTAGTTAGAACAACGCTAAGTGAGTACGAGCGCAATTTGATGTGACGCTGGCTTCATACGTTCGACCTTACTGCGCAGGCTTCCTGTTTAGGTCAGCCGGTAAGGCAAAGGGTAATCTTTCACGAGTCTGACCTTCCTTTCGTCGAACATAATGGCTTCAACATTTTGCAGAATTTTTTGATGAAACACCGTGTTCTAGCAGCACGTATACAAGGTTTTAACTATATTATTTCAGTGTCATTGATAGATCAGTCCTTGATAAGAGTGCAATTTCCAATTAATCCGACGTTTTGAAGAGGGTTAAAATCACATTCTAAAATAGCGTTACATACATACCAAGCTAATTATAGCGTGTTAATAAATATCAGTCGCAAATTCAGAGATTTTGCAGTTAACAAAATATTTACAGTAATTATCTTGGCCCACACGACAGCTTTGTTCGTCAAACAGACGAACTCGAGTCGAGACTGCATTGACAACAGGCGACATTCCGCGCGCGCTCTCCAAAGGCTTCGAAATACTACAGACGACGTACAGACGCTGCCACAGACGCTAATGAGGCGTCTGAGCATAATAATTAAATAGTTTCTGTTTGCAACTAGAGTGTAACATAACATAGAGGAATATTTACGTGATGTGTTACTGCAATGTGATGTGTTGGTTTCCTATATTTTGTAAGAAAATAATATGACGTTAAATTAATGCAGATATTTTCAATGTTTGAAGGCACGGTCCTAAATGAAAGAAGTGTGATTTTGACCTATGAGTGTGTAATTATTAATTGAAACCTGAACATTAATTGAAAGCAAATAGCACAATCCAATAAATACGAGTATTCTAAGAACGTTTATTCTGAGGCCAGCCAGGAACAACTTATACTGTATTTAACCACAATGATTAAAGTGCAAACTAGTGCAAAGTAGGTATCTCTATTCAAAAATTGTATGTAGCTAATGATGAGATAAGGTTTATTATATGGATTCCAAATGTGGTTCTTTACGCTCAAAGTACCCTTTAGTCTAAAAGAAGAACTGGCTATTTAACAGAAGATAAATGTATCAAACCTAAATTGCATTTTATTTGGATAAAATCTGAATGCGAAAATGAGATGTGATCTAAAAAACAGTGAAAGAATCAAAGATTAATCCACTGCACACATTTCAAGCCACACGCTTCTAAAATATAGGGCAGGCTATGTGTCACCGCCATTAGTTTTTACGTGTGACATGCCGCAAATCGCATGTATGCTCGATCTACTTTCATTTGACCCCCATCTGATAGTACCTACAACGATACGAACATTAAAGTAACGCGTTCGCCCTCTTTGTAGAAACTCACATACGAATAGCGAGCCCATTCAATTCTGCTAAATAGAAACACTGTTTTTAAAAAAACAAATTCGAGTGTCGATTCTGCACATTTCTTTTTTTAAAAATCTTGTCTAAATCATACATACATACACTGAAGCGTGAAAGACAAACAGGCTAACAAAACAAACACGCATTCACATTCGTAGAGAGAGATTGAAAATTGAACTCACCTTATCCCTAGAGAGGTCGATGAGCGTGAAGTACTGTTTCGACTTGCTCTCCCCTTCTATGTAGTTGGTGTGATGGGGCGAGTTCCTTTGCAGCGATAGGTCTACGGCGATTCTACCGTGCTGCGGGGATTGTGCGACGTGGAGCAAAACGCCTGACGGCCGGACGCCGTACTTGTGATGGTCGAGTATGACATCAATGTTCTGCGTAGTTATCACTGCCACACCACCCTCCTGCACCGTCAGGGGGTACAAGGCCACGAGCTCCAGCTCGCTACTCGACTTGGAGAACACCTGTTTCAATGACTGCGCGTTAATTCTCTTTCCACTCTCAATTAATTTTATGTACTTACACAAAGTGATATTCCCATTTATAGGGTTAAGAAAACACCAATGCTAACACAGCAAATTTTGAATTTGAACTCCGCCATAAGATATATAGACGAAAAAAGTAATTAACGCATATTAAAAGCATTTTACTTAATGTTTTATAATGGAATTAGTCACAGAAAAAAACATTAAAATATAAGTACCTACAGTTATATACAGTAAATATTTATATACCAGTTGACCCGGCGAACTTTGTTCCGCCTTAAAAGAAATAAATGAGTACATTTTCGATTTTATTTTTAGTAGCATAGTAAATATTTAAAAAAAATTAATGATTTTTTGTTGACCATTTATTTTGATGCATGGGTTTCACTCTTCAGTGAAGCCTTGTGATAGAAGACATTTCTCGTTTTATAATCAGGCGCAAGAACAAATAATGCAGATGGTCTCAAATTAATTTTAATTAACTATGTATTAATTTGTAATGTCTTAATCTTGAGCGCTAAATGTGCGTTCGTGAGGTCGTTTATCCGCTCTGATCACAACTTTGTAGTCCTCATTTGGCATGCGCTCCAAAGCACTCTTGAACAGCCTGACCAACGCATGATGTTCATGAAGTAGTAGTTGCTGCAGATCTTGAAGAATTGCTCTTTTCATTGCTGCATTGATCTCTTGACGTCGATCAAGTAGCTCCTCAATGTTACACATGAAGTATAAATATACTTTGTAAAAATTTATGCTGTGCATCTTAGAGAGGTTGCAATGATCCGATTCGACGGTGAATCTGTCATTGTATCTACAAAATCACGATCAATGTCATTATTACTGATAAGTATAGAACCTATGTTATTCTTCTACTTTATTCTTTGTAAGTACAAAAATTAAATAAATAAATGAATACCTTTAATGTCGGATTATATAATATCCTCGTTCTTCCATAATGTCTGCCCCAAATGAGGTCATTTTGAAAAAAAAAAATTTTTTGAATGTTTGCTAGCATATGTCGTGATTCTGGTGTTTCGCCACGAAGCAATTAATGTAATGGTTCAGGTGGCGGAGTCAATAATGGCAATTTCACTTTACAGCACAATCCTGTCGTTTCTCCGGAAACCTTTAATTCGCCACAATACTCGCAAACAAACGTCTATTGGCCTTATATGCGAACGCTATTATGCATGCAGTAATCATATTTCCAGCGTATTGAAACGCTACTCGATTCAAATCGTACTTGATAAATTTCTTCTTGTCCGTCGAGAATTATTTAGTTCTTGATCTCTGATATTTGCTCGACGATTTCGCATTTCCAACCGAGCCGTTTCACGGGCTGCCTCGCTTTGCTTTTGTTATTGAGAAGCACGAAGTCATACTAACGCGGCGCTCTTCACGTGCAATTTCTTGTTCTTCTTGTGTTCAGCCATTCTTGAGTTATAAATAGTGTATCTAACACGACTTTCTTTTACATATGTATATAGATTTGTATGTATATTTTGCGGGTACAGTGGCTATCGAACCTGCCTCTCACTCAAGCGGTCCGGGTTCAAATGACTTTTCTTAATAATGTGCGATTAAATTATGTAAATTAAATGTCACTTGCCATAATTGCCTGATCCATCCCATTCTGAGAGGAAACCCGTGGCCAACAGTGGGACAAAAAAAGGGTTGCGATGATGATATATATTTTTATTTATATATAACCAATAAATAACTATATAGGTAACTAAAAAACTAAATAACTAAAATATATAACTAAAAATAACTTGATGATTATAAACACAACTACTAAAAATATGATTATTTTTATATAAACCCATCACTGGCCACTATTATAAGGGCTTACATTTTTTAAAGAAAAGGGTTATGAAAAGCACGTAGCATGGAAAAGTCATAGGTCATATGCGTGCTTGAGTGGGATTTGGACCCCGGACCTCTCGAATCAGAGGCCGAAGTGTTAAGCGCTCAATTATCACAGGTATAAGAATATGATACTTAAATCGATCAGTAATTATTTAATTGATCGGAGGATCTAATTACTTGATAAATTCGATCCGTTTTAATTAGAGCCCACGCAATCATGGCTACAGAAAACAATATTACTGCTATAATAATAATATAAAATAAAGTAAAACCCGTTAATATAGGTATATGAAAACCGTAGTACGCGAGATTTGTGTAGGAAACTTCTGGAAACAAACCGTTGCTTGATCGTCGTAAGAAAACCTTATTCCATCTTAAACTATTATTCCATCTACACTGGTTGCATTATCATTGAACCAAGCAATACCTGTCATTATGATATGATTATAGTTTATAGTATAGAGGTATATTCACAGCTATATTCACATCTCCGTATATCTTAAACTCCTATTCCATCTACAAAAATATCTAGTTTGATTTGCTTGCAAATCTAGCAAATTAGGGTTCATCTTAATATTTTTTTTACAAATTACACTATGAAAAAAAAATCAGTAAGGTTCATCATATTTCCGAGACTGTCGTTATTTCAAATACACATTTGAAATATTTTTACTCCCTAAGAAAAAATCGTAAAATGAGGTCTTTAAAAATCCGCCTCAACAGTTTTATCTTTCATATTTGAAAACTAATTACCATAAAAGTTTACGTACTTATGTTGTATGCTAAATAAAGTAAAGATGAAATAAAGTAAAGAGGAAAGATGAATTTTGTATCTGTCTCGAATAGACAGTGACCGCTGCCGTGCCGCGAAATCATTCACGCTCGAAGTTTTTATTACTTACCTACTTTTAGTTATAGTCAGTTGGGATAGTTGATTGGGATTGCTTTTTTATTAGGGTTAGCTTAGATAAGTTGAGTTTTCAGTAAAATTACGTAAGATATATTTTATTTAATTATTACTATGTTAAGCTACTGAGTGGTGAGGGTTCCCCTGGCTCCACTGATCGGCTATAACTCCGTCCGTTACTTTATTATTTTAGAGACTTTCAGCGCCTTAATTGTTTCGTTTCGTGTTTTTTGATTTTGTGTTTTGTGATTAATATGTACAATTACATCCGTATCTGGTAAATGATGGATGTGTAAATGTTGAGTAAAAAAACGCGTCCAAAAAATTACTCGTGAAAAGGAAAAATCATTTACATAAAACTGTTGATTTCATCGCCGAAACCAAATTTGTATATTTCGCAGATATAAAAGACCTGCAGGAGAAAATAACATAGATTCAATTTCATTTGTTCTCACACGAATGAATTGTATTATTGGTAATGCATTTTCTTTTTTAAATCTCGTAACGTTCACTATATGATGCGATTTTAAATGAGCATTATATGCAGACTCAACAATATTGTAAATCCAGGCAAGTTATTTATGTCACGAAATTAAAAATATCTGAATATCAGGCATAATTGCTTTCTGTAACTAAAATCGGGAGTTACATCCAATAATAATTGAAATAAATTTCTGAAGCCAAGTTATTTATGTTACCAAATTAAAACGACATATATTCCTTAGCTGATGTTCTAAGATCGCGTATCGAGTTTGAAGTTCTGATTATTTTTTTTGGAATATTTGAATAAATATGAGTGCACGCTAAATTACCTACTCATAGCTCATGATGATACAAACAAAGATGTTTGACCACAAGCAATTTACATTTGGTGCACATAATTTGGCATTATAGTTGTCTAAATGATGCAACAGAATTGGCGAGTATAAAATATTTTTTTCATCCCTTCTGGCGTTGAGTAACATTTTTACGAAAATGCAAAACGATACAAAACGCGCCGCTTTGTACGATACCTTTTGTATCAAAACTCCCTAAAACTCCTGCAACTCGTTGGATGTACACATTTCGAGTTACAAGCGCAGTTTTTGAACAAAAGAGTAAACTCATTATGTCGTTTTCTGATCTGTGCGACATTCCAGAAAACTAGTTTTACTGATTTTATGTCCCGGAGAAATTTAGTAACGCTTTGAACTCATTTAACTTCATGCTTTTTCGTTCGTGTTTTAAACTGTAGTAAAATGTACGTTTATTATTACGTATTTGAGAAAACTGACATGTTGTATAATATTCTACAAAAATTGCAAGTTGATGTCGGTTATGTAGCAACTGAATTCGTAGTAAGTAATTTCAGGCTGAACATATTTATTTACTCATTTGTTTATTTTCTTTATTTTTATTTACATGTGTTTACTTGTATTGAGAATGATTTTAGCCCCTTGACTAGATCAGACATTGATAATATAATTATGTTGATGTTTCGTGATCAACACCAACCGGCTCTTCACTGTAGGTATATTGATGAAATATTTTATTTCTTAATTAAAAGCTGGACAGAATTTTAATTTAAGTTAAGTTTGATCAGACTAGGAATTACTAATATAGAGTATCTCCATCACAGCGACTGACTCCTCACTGCACAATTAACGGGAAAGTTTTGTAATTGAAGACTTCGTACTTGGTAACTCGAAGTGGTGGAAATCACAGTACCTTTACTTCGGGTATAGATTATATTAGAATATATTAAAAAACTAACTTTATCCGCCGCTCTGCTCGCGTCTAATTGTTTTTACGTGCTTAAATTTACTACTACCCCTACCAAACACAATTAATTATACCCTTTTTAGAATGATTAAAATCCGATTCATATTTAGACTTATCGATGATTCGATTACAGATCGAGCGATTATTACATTTTTTGTCCATTTCATGGGAACCGTGCAATTTTCCGGGATAAAAAGTAGAGAAGTGACATTTAAAACTCTCTAGGTCGCACACTAGATGTTTACAAAAGAAACACTTCGATCCATTATTCCATTGAAGAAGAGAAGGACAAACCAACAAAAAAATTACTGCCTAGAATGCTAGAATGCTAGTCATAGGCTACATTATTTATCCCGGAAAATTGCATGGTTCCCGTGAAATAGACAAAATACTGTTATAATCGTTCGACATTTAATAGGTTCCTAACTATAACTAATTTTAATCGACTGGATTGATCGATAAAATATAAATCTTGATCGGATTCTGATCGCCGGAAATACTGGTGAAACCAAGTTTTGTTTGATGGTAGTCTTTGGTGTAGTGGAAAAATGCTTTACTTTTTATATTTAAAACATTCCTTGATGACAGAGGTGTTAGTTATGTAACTGCAAGGATACGTTTTAACCCTAGATACAGCATAAGAAAAACATATAATATATTGTTATAATAACACGGGTCACAATTTATTAAACATAACAAAATTAATATTGATTCAAAAAGCAAGTCGATTATGACAATTATATTCGCGGCACAAGTATAGAGAGAAAACATCGCGTCCCACCCACCCCCTAAATCTTGTAAAGATTTAAAAATAGACTGACCTTATATTTCTCTGCGTAGTCGGGGTTGATGCAGAGATCGGTATCGCACTTGCAAGTGAAGTGGTCCACGCCGTGTTGTTCGCACGTCGCGGCGGGGACGCAAGGCGGGTTGCCGGGCGAGTGACACGGATACCACCAAACGCATTTAGGGCTCACGCCATATGTTACTACCGCGTTCGGCAGTCCAAACAGTTTGTCGTCCACTTCGATCGGTTTGATGCAACCCTAAAAATACGCCTGGAGTTAATAAAACCGACTCAATCACACCGCACACCAAACAGGATGTTTAGTTTGGTTTTCAGTGCAATATAAACTGCAATATCGATGACACCAACTCAAATACGGTGTTTTTACATTGTATCCTCATTCAAAGTATTGAAGACGGATGGTCCTAGTTTCATTTAAAATTTCATCCTTTATATTTGATTCAATAAATAAAAGGAACTATTAAAGCATAAGTAAGATTTAGCAATCATGGGCCAAATAATATTCAAACATTTTTACGACTATTGCCACTGAGCTAAAAAAAATGTTTCCTAAACCTTTCAAAGATCGCTTCGACCCATAGACGTCCCACTGGGCACGGGTCACCCCCACAGACACTGCTGCGGAAGGTATCGAGCATACTCCACCACGCTGCTCCAATGCGGATTGGTCGAGGGGTTAGTGGCCAACCCAGTGTCGAATGTTCTCAAGCCACCCAAAGGTCTTGATGTGATGGATGAAAATTTGCCACTAGCGGTCACCCATCCACAAACCGACAGCATCCGTCGTTATTAACTCTTTCGACCACATTGAATCGACGCGAGCCATTGGGCTATGGACGCAACTTTATTTTTTCTTTCAAAGTTCAGTGGGGTTTAAATTCAATGAATAAGCAACTAAAGGAATCCGTAACAGTCGCAACTACTCGAAATGTATATTGCCGCGCGCTGCCACTTAAAGGGTAGCACTACCGTTACCCCGTTAAGTTTGCCCGGGGATAGAGCTGTCGAAACTGTCTGGCAACTGAGGAAATCTCTTCTACCAATTACCCAAGTTTTATAATATGATGAAAGTACAGTTACAATTTATTGAAGTTCAAGGGTGTCCGGTTCCCACGATGTGAAGTGTCTGGCAATGGATTAAGTGTTTTATAATATTACATATTTCAAAGAAAAATATAAGAAAATTACATTTATAATTTGATGAAAATAAGTCGGTATTTTAAACACCTAACAGAAATACTGCTATGTGGAGTACACATGAGTTACGCAAAACTTTTAGTTCTGCGTAAGTCATTAGTAAAACAATTTACATGTACCTAATGTAATAATATATTTACAGCTTTTGGAAATGTTCTATATTTTACACACATTTTCATTCGGTATCATTATTGAAATATGAGGACCATTGATCTATGGGTATGTTTTTCACGTACTGTTTGAAGCTGTTACGTTACGGCTTCTTCCGACCCTGTAGATGTCATATCTCTCATCAAATCTTTAACTTTTAGGAAAATAACGAAATCGCATAGAGCCAGATCTGTGCGGGATGGGAACTTTACCTTTTTAGAAGCCTTTCAAAAGTTGTCATGGTGCAATAAGATGCGTAGGTATTCTATTCTTGGTAATTTTTCCCTAATTATTCAAAGATGCTGGACTAACAAATTATGCTATACCATTCATCATTAACTGTCTTCTGTTCTTCTAGTAGGATCGTGCAGACAGGACCCATCCGAACGAATAAAACTGCAATCATTTTTGCCTACGTTTCTCGCCTGCCTCAATTTTGTTAAACACCCACACAGAAGGCTGTTGCTTTGTTTCCGGCAGGCCCCCCGGAAAAAAAGGGGGGCTCGGGGGGCGAAGCCCCCCGCCAAGAAAAAACGACACAATCAACTCCAAATTTGTTAGGTTCAGGTTCTGTCTATGTTTATTTACGCAAAAAAAGGGACATTCCGTCGACATTTGTGACAGAGTCCGACTTGTCTCACAAGAAATAAAATTCCTATTATTGTTATACAATTTGTTTTATTCAATTCCTTCAGTCAAAGCAAAAGACATTTTGCCTTCGGCATTTTACATAACAGCGAGCGTTTATAAACTACCGACGCCGTATGTAAACGGCGGAATCATACAAAATGCCTGCGACATATCCATGTTTCATCTCCTGTCACAATGTCATATACAGCATTTGAACGTCCATGATCGTAGTTTATCAATTTTTTTTACAGCAATCAACACAAATCCGCTTTTGTTCTGGGGTGAGTTCATAAGGAATCCAGCGGTAACAAAGTTTTGTAACTTTTAAATGTTGATGTAAGATTTTTTTTAATTTGGCTTAAACCAATCCCCAAATGTCCTCAAATCTACTCATAGGTGACGCACCGGTTTTCTTCAATTTGTTGCCTGACAGAAGCCACATTTTTCTCAGTAATTGCAGTTGATGGTCGAAATTCACGAATTTCACCATGGTGAGAAACACGGCCACCATCAAATTCTGCGTGCCTTACGCCTTATGGTGCTCAAATGAGGTGCTTTCCTCCCAAAAGCATTTTGAATTATAAGACGAACAGTGCAGTTATGAACGGCCAAGAGCGCAGAACTTACAGTGTTCCCTACGTATAATAAAATTAACTCTTCAGACGATAACATTAAAGTGGGAACTAATTGACTCAGAGTCAAGAAAATCAATTTCGGAAATCGGGATTAATAGGACTTCTATTACGAATTTTAAAATACTTTGCTAATATTCCTATAAAACCGACCGTACACCTTAAATTCATCTCCTGATCTAGCTTTAAAATTCAAAATTCATGTAATTGCGCGTCTGCTTGCGCGCCTCACTTCATACCGCCAAATAGATCCAAAAATCGCTTCTACGCAGGTAACTACTGTTCAGCGCTCAACATCCAAGGCACAGAATATACACACGAAGAAGGTGCGGACTCTTACAGGTATTAACAAGAGCTAAGTCCGACTCCTTCGCTTCTGATATCATGCCAAATCAATAAACATGTACAAACACGACTGATAATTAATAAATCGTAACAAATTAAAGGTGCAAACTCACTCACCATTATGCTAGAATCAGCGGACTTAATTCCCTTAGCGAAGGCCCTTTGTCTTTTCTCAGCCTCGATGCCACCTAGGTAGAACGAGTCGGACAGGTCTAGGTACCTCGTGCCGCCGCTCTCGACGCGTGTAGTCATGGCTACGTTGTCCACCGATAGCTGAAAATTTAGCTAGAATTGGCATTCTATATTTTAAAAGCTTTTATTTAACTTCAGTCGTATGTATCTTGTAAGTATGTATGTCCTGGAATCTTGCAATCAATATTTCACCCACTTCCACTGAAGCTATCGAGCATAACTTGGCACACATATTTGGTTCCGATGACAATGCATGAAAATAAAATAAAAAGTTATAGCTTTTAAAAAAAAAAATTTTTTAGAGTATAATTATTAGGTATGTACCACATGTCGTCAATGTTACTATAAGTTCCGCTGCTCGCTCAAATAGCGTGAATCACATTAACAGTTCAGACTTAGAAAAAGACTTACAATAAATTAATAGTTTTAAAAAAACTAGAAAAACACGCTTTTATAAATGCACGTAAAAACTAAAAATAAATTATGGATCGTTCAAGTTATCTCTATTTCTGGGACTGAAGTGTAAACTATGTGCTTTTAATTATAATATTTGATTGTAAAAGCGTGGGGCGCTGGAACAGGAAATATTAGGTAGTAATGCAATATTCGACATCATTGTAATGAATAGAATATCTAAGCGAATACTAGTCGTGCTGCAACTCCAGTTACTGGAACGCCAATCTGTGTAACCTGCTTCCCGTAACATCGCTTAACTTGATTTCTCAGCAAGTTATACAAAAATTCTTGCCTGTTCCAGCGCCCCACGCTTTTACAATCAAATATTATAATTAAAAGCACATAGTTTACACTTCAGTCCCAGAAATAGAGACAACTTGAACGATCCATAATTTATTTTTAGTTTTTACGTGCATTTATAAAAGCGTGTTTTTCTAGTTTTTTTAAAACTATTAATTTATTTTATACTTTTTAGTCTTTCATATAACCTTGAAACCTGTCGTGTTCAAAGTCCATTACGTGGCCTTTCTCACAAGTGCAAACACGACTATGATACGATATTCCATCATGGAATGCCAGTGCCTATCATCCGGCTTCATCGTCAGACCTTGAAACCTAATCGTGGTCAAAGCTCATTACAAGACTTTACCACAAGTGCAAACACGACTATGATACGATATTCCATCATGAAGTTCCAGTTAATATCTTCCGGCTCCATCATCAGACCTTGAAACCTAATCGTGGTCAAAATTCATTACAAGACTTTACCACAAGTGCAAACAGGACTATGATACGATATTCCATCATGAAGTTCCAGTTAATATCTTCCGGCTCCATCATCAGATCAGTTCGACAGTACCATATTATTGCATTGTCATCGGAACCTAATATGTGTGCCAAATTTCAGCTCGATAGCTTCAGTGGAAGTGGGTGAAATATTGATTGCAAGATTCCAGGACATACATACATACATACATACATACGAGTGAAGTTAAATAAAAGCTTTTAAAAAATACATTTGTCACATTAATTTATGAATAGAACTAGTGGACGCCCGCAGCTTCGCTCGCGTAGAATTAGACCCATTAACGACGTCTACCCGTCTAAAGACTTCAAAAACGGCAAAGTTTCATACTAACTTTGCACCCCCGTTTTACCCCCTTAGGGGGTGAATTTTCAGAAATCCTTTCTTAGTGCTCCCCTACATTATAAAAGGAACCCCTGTGCAAAATTTCAAGTTTCTAGCCCTTATAGTTTAGGCCCTGCGTTGATATGTCAGTCAGTCAGTCAGTCAGTCAGTCAGTCAGTCAGTCAGTCAGTCAGTCAGTCAGTCAGTCACCTTCTCTTTTTATATATATAGATGAATGACTACATATTATTATCACGATTGTGCACTGCAAAATCCGTAACAAACAAGAAGGAACCCAATATTCAAATTTCAAATTTTCAAATACTATTTTTTTAACGAACCGTATGGAAAAGTTAACGGCCCGAAAGGTCGAAAATTGCATTACCGCGAAGGTCGAAAATTGCATTAGTTTCTAGTATCCCATACTATTCCCGTCTTGGATATACATTTATTGGTTTCCTTATTATTTGTCGTTATAGATGTTTTAATGACTCGTACTTTACACGAATTTTTACGACAGCAAGTAAAAGCTCACTATTTTTGCCTTTAATTTTTCTCATTCTCCATTTATTTTATCCTGCTTTTATCATGTTTCTACTTCTTGTGTATATGTCATCAAACTCATAATATTATTATTATTACATATACATATGTATTTATTAGTATTTATGTCTATTATTAATGATTTATTAAAAAACAATCATATGGTACACGTATTTGTATTCCTCTCTCTCGTGACATTGTGTAATAAATACCTTATGTATTTAATTGTACGCTGCTGCCCTACTTTATGTTCGATCAATCTATCCGTTAAGTATAGTTGGTTGTCTGGAAGAGATCGCTCTAAGCGATAAGACCGCCAATTGTCTCACCTAAATGTTTTTTATTCCTGTATATGTGTGTCTTTCTTTTTGGTGTACAATAAAGTATTTTTGTATTGTACTTTGTGAAAATTTAAAGTGTCTCTACATACCTGTAACGGTACAACGGTTAAGGGATTGGAAGAAAGACGAAGAAAATCCCAAATTTTTTGAGGTTTACTTGTATTTGGATTTGGGATTCAACTTTTCACGTTTTTCTTATTTGCTGTCATAGCGACCAGGCGACCATAGCGACGCGCATTCGTTAAAATTTTGTGTCGGCCTATTTCCATTCACGACATAGATCCCTTTGACCAATAGACACACAGCGGAGGAACATTAATAAAAGGTAAAAAACGGATGTTACCCTTTAGGTACGGATATTACTATTTTCCCTTGAAAATACAGATAATTAAAACAAGATGAGTAAGAGCAAATATGCAGAATATTCTAATTTATGCACCGATGTTTTGGTTAAAGTTCAATCGCAATCAAGTAACCAGCCGACAAGGTTACAAGTGCAATCTAGCGGGAAGAGAGGTAAACATTATAAGCTTATTCTGGGACCGGCTACGGGCTCGCCGCACACCGAATCCGGGCTAAACTGAACCACGCGGGGAAACGAACTAAGTTAAAACTGCCCGTTAACACACCTGAACATAAGCTCATTTAACTTTTGAAATGCGTCACAAATGCCACAATCCCTACCATCTGAACTGATAGGTTGTTTGAATTAATTCGTGTGGTAGACGGGAACATATCCTCCGCGGTGGAAAATATCCGCGCTAA
Source organism: Carterocephalus palaemon (assembly GCA_944567765.1). Classification (NCBI taxonomy): domain Eukaryota; kingdom Metazoa; phylum Arthropoda; class Insecta; order Lepidoptera; family Hesperiidae; genus Carterocephalus; species Carterocephalus palaemon. The sequence goes on along the minus strand of OX155637.1, from coordinate 5,905,205 downwards.
ACTGAACCACGCAGGGAAACGAACTAACAAAAGTTACTTTAGCATTGCACCACAATCCCCACAATCTGAACACAATGGTTTTTTGGACTCATGTGTTAGACGGGGTGCCACGTTTTCATTGTGATGCGATATAATCCCGGATACGGAAAGTCCGGCCATACACGGACAGCTTGAGTAGTTAGCCAGTAATAAACATACACGGACCGCTCTTGCAGTCACAGTCAACAGCTTGAAACTGCCATTGATAAATTTATCTTAACTGCTCGAGCAGGTAGCAATGTCAATGTTAATTCATATCAGTAGTATCATGGATTTTGAGGAAATTTCACCGTATCGCAAACCGCCCGAATCAGTTGCAACTGCTCGAGCTGTTTCATGTATGTACGTAGAAGGCTGCAGTTTACTATGCAGTCGCAGCTTGAAGCGGTCGATCCCAACTGCTTCAAGCTATCCGTGTATGGCCGGCCTTATTTCTCATACCATAAGCTTATTGTCTCGGTCTTACAATCAACCACAGTAATTACCTACTGATATATGCGATGATGAATATAATGAATAAAAATTAAAAATGTATTCCAACTATTAATTAGTCAATGGAAACCGATAATAAATTTTAATATTTGTAGAAAAATTATATATGTATATACATATACATATGTACATATAGATGGAGCTACTTACTAAAATCATGTGCTCGCACCTCTCTTGCCCCTACAGTAAACATATATACGAAACGTTACTCTCATATCACAATATTTAAAAAATTTATGACGCTATACAAAACATTCATTCTATTGTTCTCAAATTGGGAATGATGGCACTTGAATATGTGGTCTCCAATATAAATTCAGCGTATTTGTATTTTCAGCCAACAAATGGTTTTAAATGGGATGACATTTTGCTAAAGTGAAGAGTAGATTATTAGCCTGGGCCATGTTAATTATGTATAATGTGAAAACAATTTGTGGATTAACATGAAGCGGTGACAGTGGCTATCGAACTTGCCTCTCACTCGATGGGTCCAGGTTCAAAGTTTCAAACCCTAGCGGCACGCACCAATGGCTTTTCTAAGTTATGTGCGATTTAAGAATTTAAATGTCACTTGCTATAACGGTGAAGGACACATCTTGAATAAACCTGCCTGATAGTTCTTCATAATGTTCTCGAAGGCATATCTGAAGGTAAGTCTACCAATCCGCACTTGGCCAGCGTGGTGGACTAAGGCCTAATCCCTCCCATTCTAAGATGAGACCCGTGCCCAACAGTGGGGCAAAGAAAGGGTTGTGATGATGATACCTAGAAAACAAGGAATGTTCCCTTGAGTTTCACTGGGTAGAGTTTTCCCCGTAATATTTGTGAGGTAGCAACAATAAACCAAGCAGCCACAATGTTAATGTTTAACTTCACGTGAGTGAAGCTGCGGGCGTCTTCTATTGTAATTCGGCCGTGGGAGGAGGCGATAGTTCGGCCCGGCGGCGGTGACATGACAGTACGTATTTCAATTACACTCAATCAAAGTTTATTATTAAAATACATAAAACGTGTGGAAAACAGAAATACATTTGGTAATATAAAATATCTGTGTGCTCTCATATGAAATAAAAATACCTCCGTGTAGTAGTGAGTCGCTGTTCATCGAAAGGCGTTTTAATTTTATTGACTAAGAAGTAAAATATACTATGAAATATAGAAGTTTAGGTACAACAAATTTAGATATTACAATTCAAAAGTTATTAATCTCACTCTCGGTACTAGTTGAAGAGAGGTTGCATTTTCGCGAAAACCGTATAGCCGAATTCGAGTGCCAGTAACACAATTCAGACTCTGTGGTTCTTCAATGATCAGAAAATTTCCTATGCTTGTCCCCGCCCGTATATACAATTTAAAATGCGCTATTAGCTCAATACGAAAAAAGCTAGGTTATTAAATGTCAAATCTTAATTTAAGTCTCAACCGTACTGTATTTACGCCGTAATTTAATTTACACTTACAAAATGTAAGTAAACATGCCAAACGATAAATCATAAATTGTGATCGATAATTATACCGATTTCATTTTTAATCGACTTGCTTCTCGCAATCTGTGTTAGCAAGCAGAATGTTTTTAAACGGTTTTATTAATAGATACAATAAGTCTCAACTGTGTGTTTCAGAATACAATTTTGCAGCGTCATCTAGTGAGCAACCAGTTAATCAGTTCAGTAGTAACAAACAAGATATGATTGTGTAAATCGATCGAGGAAATGTTTCACGTGGCAGTGCATAGATAGCGCTAGCGCTAGCGCTAGCGCTAGCGCTAGCGATATTTTTGCGCGGCCTAGGTGCAGTTGCAAGTTGCAATTTAAAGCATTTGGTACCTTAATAATTAGCTTTATTTTATTTATCAGTTCCGGTAAAGGTTTTTTTTTCTTATTATGTTATCACATAAAATTTTCGTCCGTAGACCGACTTTACAGACAACCATTATATGTTTTTTAATTAAAAAACAATTCAAGTTTTTGACACAAATTTGCTTAATGCGCAATATTGCCCATTATTGGGTATTCTTCTTTGATATTAATATTCTCCTGATGTGCCAGCACAAAACATTAATTGAAAATTATTCACAATAAGAATTGTATATAGATATGACACGTAACCGATCAAATCCACCATAATCACAGCAACCACCAATGGACGCCAGCTTATAAAGGGATTAAGAGCTTTCGCAAATCGCAATGCATTTACAGATCGCTCTATGCATTTGAATTACTTGCTAACATGATCAAACAAATTTCCATTTACATCGTGCCTGTGTATATTCATGAACAAAGGAACTAACAATACATTTCCAGCATAGCGTATGATCCATATACCAACAAGTTTATTACTTCTGAAGAAACAAAACGGGTTTGTAATTGTAATTTATTATTTATAAGGATAGTGTTATAGATTTAGAAGTAAAATATTATAGGAACATTTTGGATCAAGTGTAAAATTTGAAAATGATTTCTAAGTTTCGAACTTAATTACAGCAGCCATTTTTGAAGCCAGAAAAAGCTTAAGAACCGAACCAATACTCCATCATATCTTTAGCAATATATTGAAGTAAAACACAATTCGCAACTGATTACATCGATAGTTTGCACTTTTTTAGGTTTACATATCCAAAGCATAAAAAACGGAACCCCATAAATATGCCTCCGATGTCTGGCTGAACTGAATGTTTCACAAAATGGGTGTTTCTGTTACCGTGGCCGCTATCACATCAAGTAAAAAAGTTGGATATCTTAATAAGAAAGAGATTCTTAGAAAGTACCTCAAAAAACGGGGTTTTCCTACGAATGAACCGTTTAAACCGACATTTGAAATTTTCACACATTACGAGTACCTACGTGTCATTAAAGCCTCCATCACGACATAGTAAAAAGCTCAATAGATGCAATTTTATTTAAATTTAATAAATATTTAAACTAACTTCCATCCCGTATCAAAATGGAGTCCCTTGGCATACTGGATGAAAGTTCACTATTTTCCGGGAACACCTAGTGTTAACTCAACCTGACCAACTTATACCTGTATTAGGTATTAAGTTGGGCACAATCCGTCAAATGGATTAAAGGTCAAAAGAAAACGCTGAATTTGTATAGGTGTGTACCCAGGAACGCCAATTGAAGAAATATGAGGTTTTACTAAATTTGAAACAATACCAAAGTTGGATTTGAAGAAAGTCAAAATTATTATGATTTTTTTTTAACGAATGAATCTGAATTTCGGCAGAGAGACAGTAAGCTAGCCACATTATTACTGCTTTTAATGTGTGTGAACCATTGATAACAGAACTTAAGAGGATAGGCCCTATTTTGCCTATATGTATATTATTTCATTATAGAAATATCATGCAAATATGAACCACAATAACAATATACAGCAAAAAATATTTTTTAATAAAAAGCTTTTATTAAGCAAATAAAAATGTACTAAAAAGTAAAAAATAAGTTGTTGCTAAAATTGACTGAAAATAACTGAGCTATAAATTTTGGGTTTTAAAGGTATTTCAACCAAAATATATCTTTGACGTAGGAATTTCTTCACGGTATTTCTATATTCATATTACTATAAATAAAAGCTTGGAAGTAATTAGAATTTAAGAATTTTCTAGCATTATATCATATTTTATCATCGAGTTGAGTCAAGTTGAAGAAGTTATCACTAGATAGTCTGTATTTTAATTAGTTTTTCCTCCACACTTAAGAACTTTTTTTAATTTATTTTTTTACCTTAATTTTACGTTTAATCGATTTGGACAGTGATAGACTATAAGAGTACAATACTAACTACTATGAGCCAGGGGGCAGTTTTTTAGGCGGTTGATGGGTGGAGTTGACGCCATATTGTAGAAATCATCGGCTTCAAATTACGTGACCTTATTTCACATCCTCTTTAGTTCTGTTATCAATGGTGTGAACGGAGTGGCTACTGACATTGACATACGCAAGGATTTATTACTTTTATGGATTTGAACTATTTTGACATTTAATTCTGATTTAACAACCAAATTAGAACAAAACGGATGGAGATTTAACATAAAATAAATATATTATTTTTTATTTATTCAAACAATTTTTCTGGATACTAAGAGCACTATAAGCCAGGGGGCGGTTTTTTAGGCGGTTGATGGGTGGAGTTGACGCCATATTGTAGAAATCATCGGTTTCAAATCACGTGACCTTATTTCACATCCTCTTTAATTCTGTTATCAATGGTGTGAACGGAGTGGCTACTGACATTTGACATACGCAAGCATTTAATATATGGATTTGAACTATTTTGACATTTAATTCTGATTTAACAGGCAAATTAGAACAAAACGGATGGAGATTTAACATAAAATAAATATATTATTTTTTATTTATTCAAACAATTTTTCTGGACTATATTATGTCACGTTCTGAACGACCTTTGACTAAATTAATATATGTATTTAAAAATTGTAAATATAGCTTGGAATTTAGAATTGGAAAATAGCTGAGATTTACAGCTATATTTCCAACAGTTTAAAAACTCATCCTTGTTAGAATAATATAGAAATATGTACATAAATAATAACTTTTAAATTAGGTAGGTACCCATAAGATATTAAAAAAACGGAGGCGTCTATTATATAAAATAAGCTTTTTATAATTCAAATGACCCATTAAATAAGCTTTCAAATGAGGTATAACAAATTGGTGCTAGTATTTTTTCGGAAAAAAAACGGAACAAAAAAAATATTTATATGTACAGACGCAGACTCGTTAAGACTAGCCCAGCGACCAGGGGCAGTTCAGTATAAGTTTTAGTTCATAGTTCAAACGTCAGTCAAATCATATAAGTTTATATCGTAGTTACTCGTAGATTACATATATGTATTCCAAAAATTGTATGTTCCAAAAACCAAACAATAATACATACAAAGATATATAATAAGAATAACGCAGTCAAATAAATGCACAGCTTACGCAAGCGTAGGTAATTACGAATATACGCAAGCGTAGGTAATTAATATACTTTTGAATACGCACAGGTCGTCGCTCAATAAGCTCGTATACATTACCCACAAGATATTGGTAACATTTCTATTTACTGAAAAATCTATAAGTATGGACACATTAAGTACTATCTTTTGTATTGAACTGTATGTCCACTCGTACTAATCGTTTATTCAAACAGCGAATTAGCCGTATGTACAAAATGAGCCACTATTTGTACAGTAATGTGCCGATACGTAAATTGTATTTACACAAATTGATCAAATTGCAATAAAGCGATAGGAGATATTACTTGTATAATACACAACAGACTTTACGGTAGCTTTAAAATTCCTACCGTTCCAAAATGAGAGGTAATTTTTTAGATAGAAAAATCAGTTTATACCCAGTATATGTCACTTGCAAGAAATTATGTGAAAATTAAAGTGGCGACACATGACGATCTGTGACGTGTGGGATCTTTGCGAGCATAAATGCAAGTTTGTTATGTGTGTGTAGTTTGGTGCAGTTTGGTCAAGATTTCCTACACAAAAACTTATTGTTCTTGTTGATGTAACTTAAAACTTTACAGCGACTTTTATTTATAGTTAATAATTTTACAAAAGATTTACAAGGTGTTCATTGCCTATTAAATGTCTCCAGCTATAACGGTTAAAAATCGACCTGCAAGCCAAAAACTCTAACAAAGGATTTTCAAACATAAGTGTTATCTGCCAGTCCACACTTGGCATAATTAATGGTGCTCTTGTGTGTCAATAAATAGTTCGGCATCGGCTCTAAGTGACATCGGAGAACTTAATAGTAAATCGTGATGAGTGTGTCAACGTTTGTATGTTGTAGTGAAAACACTTACCTCTATAAGCGAAGGATTGAAGAGCAAGTGCATCTTATGCCACTGTCCGTCGCTGACCCGCGCGGTATGTGCTACCTGTCCGCGCGCCATTTTCACACGGATTGTCCCTTCCAATAACTCTACAGCCAGGAAATCCGAACCACGACCGCCGCCCGGATTATAGAGGATAATAGCATTCTGAGTTATCGTTTTGAATTCAATCTGCCATCTGCAATACAAAGTTCAATTATATTCTGCAAGACTGGAGGGCAAGAAAATGTATTCCTTTGATTGCAGTCATTGAATTGAAACAATCGTGGTTCCGCATGACTACGCCAGTCATAATTAATAATACATTAATATTGTTGAGTTAAATGCAATTTAACCCACCTTCCACCGGCCCTTGAGTTTATCCTCGGCAAAATTAAGTAAGCGCCTTCATCAATAAAGCTTATGTCGGAGTTAACGTCGGCATCGAATTCTGGCGCGCAGTTCCAAGTAACACCCTCGACGCGCACTGAACCGCTCCGAGTGCGGGCTTTGTCTATTATTTTCACACCATTGTAGTAAACCTTAAAATACAATTGAGTACCATGAAAACTAAGTGCTGTTTGAGAAATTATCAAACATAAATTGATGATTTACTCACATCTTCCATACAGCCCCGAAAGTTTTCCATGTGGCCGAGGAACAGTTCCGAGAAATCCCCCTGACCACCGAGGAAAATTCCAAAGTGAATGTTTAATTCAAAAAACCTTCCTGGCAACCTTTTCTTAACAGCACTGTCATCTACCTAAAAATAATGATGCGATGTCAACGACTTTACCACTCGCCCGTGACGCATAAGTAATTTATTCGCTGACATCTCATATGTGCGTTCGCGCATAGGAACGAACATTTGTGTCGTAATCGTAACGCATTGAAGGCGCGCTTTCAGTTGTGTTAAAGTTTTCGCTTTATGTTTGAGTGGTAGCCGGATTGTCGCTCAAACTTAGTCCATCTCAATTACTGCGAGGTGTCAAAGTTAGACATATTAGCCTGGCCGGATACAATCGTTTTCCGTATACTATTTACGAATTCGTTTCGAATTATTTCCGAAACATTCTAGACAAGTCTACAATTTTTTAGTAATTACTCCTTACCAAAAGATTTTCAAACATCATTAAACGTATCAATCCACACATGGCATATAGTAGCTTAGGCATATAGTCGTGGCATTCTCTTCTCATACCTACTGTGTCAATAAATAAATATTTAGAACAGCATTCTACTCTTTTTTTAGTAGTTACCCAGACTTTCGTTAAGCGAGCCTAATTACCTTAGCGAGAATAAATAATTAAAAAATTTCAATTAGTGGCATGAGAAAGTTGTTATCCATCTCTGAGGAGTATGCAAGTGTACATGGCCTAAAATGCAACTCAAAAAAGTTATGTGGTTTTCGTTTATGTCAATATTGACTTGTATATATACATGTATTTAAATTTAAAATTTATATAACATTACTTAATACAAATTATATTTTATATGGAAAACTATTTGGTTTCTAAGAATAATATGGTGTTAACTTACTTTCATAGTAAGGTTGGCCTCTCTTCTGATAATACTGACATGGTGCCATTGAGTATCATTCAACTGTATGCCTTTAGAAGAAGAAAGCTCACTCTCACCAGCTCCTAAGTTAATGTGCAATTTCAACCTGCCACTTTCAAGACGAATCTACAAATTAAATTAAATTTAAATATAACATAATAAAATTAGTAGTTGGAATTTAGTAGAATAATAATAATTACTATTACTGGTATGGCATTGAAATGGTTAACTATGAAAGGTGATGTGATCAGATGAATAACTGAACCTTTACATATCACTGATATGAAAAGTTTTTTCTTTTTAAATAAGATTTATACACATGCAGGAGACATAAAATAATCCATAGCTTGTGTCAATTCAATGTGATCAATAGAGTTAAGCAATGACAAAAAGGTCAGTTTGTAACTGGGTGACCCCTACTGGCAAAATTTCATAGAGACTACCGTGCTTTGGAAGGCACATTTAGAAATTATTCCCAGTTGTTTTCAATGGCAAAAACAATAACTAAGCCTTGTCGAAGACTTTTGGGTGGCTTGAGAACATTCAACACTAGGTTGGTCACTAACCCCTCCACCAATCCGCATTGGAGCAATGTGATGAAATATGCAGCGGTGACAACAAAATAAAATAAACCTGAGTCCACAAAATATTAATAATGTATGATACATTAATTTGCTTACCATACAATAATCAGTTTTTCCTGCAGCCAATAATATTAGAGCATCAGCTAAATGAGTTCGGAAACGAAAGCTTATGTCTGTGGTACCCTTTGCCTCCTGCAGAGGGTATGATATATAGCTGGCCCCATAGAATGATGCTACAAAACACTCAATCATGTTACTACTATTTTAGAACTACATCTTCGAAACCAAATTGTCAACTGTATGTAACTGTCAACCATACTATAATATAGTAATACATATATATATATATATATGGGGCCGTTCATAAAATACGTCACGCTAAAATCAGCTTTTTTTGACCCCCTCCTCCCTATTGTCACGCTGTGTCACACTTTCTGTGACCCCCTAGAAATATTTCGTCACAAAAACTGAGACCCCCCCCCTGTTGAGTATGATAAATTCTAAATGATAATACACAAATTCTGGGAATTAAAAATATTTATTTAGTTATTATAATAAAATTTAAATAAATTAATGAATATCTTTCATAACGACATATAAATAATGAATAATATTTCTATTATTCAGAAGTCCATGGATTCTGTAAATGGGCCGAAATATCTACGGATCGCAACGCCGCTAGAGTCGCGCCACAGAGCTAGCGCTCATGTCGAAAAATAATGAACGGCGAACGTCACGTTGTCGTAGACCCCCCGTCCCCCCTTGTCACATCTTGTCACACTCAGCGAGACCCCTCCCCCCCCTTGTATGCGAACGTATTTTATGAACGGCCCCTATATATATACAGGGTTATTGGTAATTCGACGTATTCCCGTTAGGAGGTGATAGGGGTGACTATTTGTGATAATTTTAACCCCCATATGCATTATGCAAAAGTGAACCATTTTCGAGTTATCAAGCTTTTCAGCTTTTTTCAAAATAGGTCAGAAATGCAACATCAAAAATTTATTTAAAAAAAAGTATCAATTAAAATCAATTTTTTTCTTCTGATTTATAAAAACGATTAAACAATGGTTATTTATCAATATTGAAACTACAATTATCTGTCCAACTTTAAAAATGCGAGACGATTAACGATATTACTTCAATATTTTTTGAGATTTTTGTCCACTAAAATGCCTTAAAAACAAAAAAAACTTATATCAAACTTGGCTTGCAGATTATTTTAAAAACATAGCCGTTTTCTTAGCTTTCCAACAAGGCATAACAACTATGAACTTATTTCAAAAAAACTAAGAAAAACCGATCACAAAGCAAGCAGGCGGAAATTTGTATTCGAACTAAACTTATGGTCTTTTTTTAAAAATTCAAAAAAAGTAATTAAAAACAATGCCCAATGTAAATAAAACAAAAAATATAAATATAAAATTTAATTTAGAACCAGTAAAAGTTTAGAAATAAGAACAAATAATAATAAGTAACAATTACGACATTTTGTAATTTAGCCTAATTAAAGTTCTTGCTCGAAGGGACTTCCCCTATTGCGTACGCAGTCTCATTCTTTTTCTGAGGTGTAACTTAACTACCGAAGTGTTGAAATTATTCCGAATCACATTTGCAGGACATCCGTCTTGCTAGTATATCATGTTTTGCCTTATAGCTAAAGGCACGTCTTCAAGCATTTCATTTGTTAAAAAAATTCGTAAGCGAGCAAAATTGGTTCATCGATAAATTCTTGCACATAATGCAGAATAATTTGACTACTTCGGTAGTTAACTTACACCTCAGAAAAATAATGAGACTTTGCGTACGCAATAGGGGAAGTCCCTTCGAGCAAGAACTTTAATTAGGCTAAATTACAAAATGTCGTAATTGTTACTTATTATTATTTGTTCTTATTACTAAACTTTTACTGGTTCTAAATTAAATTTAATATTTATATTTTTTGTTTTATTTACATTGGGCATTGTTTTTAATTACTTTTTTTGAATTTTTAAAGAAAGACCATAAGTTTAGTTCGAATACAAATTTCCGCCTGCTTGCTTTGTGATCGGTTTTTCTCAGTTTTTTTGAAATAAGTTCAAAGTTGTTATGCCTTGTTGGAAAGCTAGGAAAACGGTTATGTTTTTAAAATAATCTGCAAGCCAAGTTTGATATAAGTTTTTTTTGTTTTTAAGGCATTTTAGTGGACAAAAATCTCAAAAAATATTGAAGTAATATCGTTAATCGTCTCGCATTTTTAAAGTTGGACCGATAATCGTAGTTTCAATGTTGATAAATAACCATTGTTTAATCGTTTTTATAAATCAGAAGAAAAAAAATGATTTTAATTGATACTTTTTTTTAAATAAATTTTTGATGTTGCATTTCTGACCTATTTTGAAAAAAGCTGAAAAGCTTGATAACTCGAAAATGGTTCACTTTTGCATTATGCATATGGGAGTTAAAATTATCACAAATAGTCACCCCTATCACCTCCTAACGGGAATACGTCGAATTACCAATAACCCTGTATATATGTACTATATTTCGGGTCTGCATACTATACAGGGTTATTGGTAATTCGACGTATTCCCGTTAGGAGGTGATAGGGGTGACTATTTGTGATAATTTTAACCCCCATATGCATTATGCAAAAGTGAACCATTTTCGAGTTATCAAGCTTTTTAGCTTTTTTCAAAATAAGTCAAAAATGCAACATCAAAAATGTATTAAACAAAAAGTATCAACACCAATCTATTTTTTTCTTTTGATTTATATAAACGATTAAACGTATTCCCGTTAGGAGGTGATAGGGGTGACTATTTGTGATAATTTTAACCCCCATATGCATTATGCAAAAGTGAACCATTTTCGAGTTATCAAGCTTTTCAGCTTTTTTCAAAATAAGTCAGAAATACATCAAAAATTTATTTAAAAAAAAGTATCAAATAAAATCTATTTTTTTCTACTGATTTATAAAAACGACTAAACAATGGTTATTTATCAACATTAAAACTACAATCATCGGTCCAACTTTAAAAATGCGAGACGATTAACGATATTACTTCAATATTTTTTGAGATTTTTGTCCACTAAAATGCCTATAAAACAAAAAAAAATTATATCAAACTTGGCTTGCAGATTATTTTAAAAACATAACCGTTTTCTTAGCTTTCCAACAAGACAAAAAACTGAGAAAAACCGATCACAAAGGAAGCAAGCGGAAATTTGAATTCAAACTAGACTTAAGGTCGTTCTTTAAAATTAAAAAAAATAATAATTAAAAACAATGCCCAGTGTAAATAAAACAAAAAATATAAATTTAAAATTAAATTTAGAACCAGTAAAAGTTTAGTAATAATAACAATTAATAATAAGTAACAATTAAGACATTTTGTAATTTAGCCTCATTAAAGTTCTTGCTCGAAGAGACTTCCCCTATTGCGTACGCAGTCTCATTCTTTTTCTGAGGTGTAACTTAAGTATCGAAGTGTTCAAATTATTCCGAATCACATTTGCAGGACATCCGTCTTGCTAGTATATCATGTTTTGCCTTATAGCTTAAGCGCCTACCGGATCACAAACTTAAGCTATCGAGCTGAAATTTGGCACACATATTTGGTTCCAATGACAATGCACGATTCAATAATTTCCGCCATTTTTAATCCAATATGGCGGACTATACAAAATGGCGATTTATAATTTTTACAGCAACCTCTATGATATGGGTATCAAATGAAAGAGCTCAATGAGCAGAATGCAATAAGTAAAGTAACGTCATTCAAAATTCAAAATGGCGGACGTTACAAAATGGCAATTTATAATTTTTACAGCAACCCCTATGATAAGAGTATCAAATGAAAGAGCTCAATAAGCAGTACATAATAAGTAAATAAAGTAACGTCAATCTAATTTCAATATGGCGGATGTTACAAAATGGCGATTTATAATTTTTACAGCAACCCCTATGATATGGGTATCAAATGAAAGAGCTCGATAAGCAGTACATAATAAGTAAATAAAGTAACGTCAATCTAATTTCAATATAGCGGACGTTACAAAATGGCGATTTATAATTTTTACAGCAACCCCTATGATATGGGTATCAAATGAAAGAGCTCGATAAGCAGTACATAATAAGTAAATAAAGTAACGTCAATCTAATTTCAATATGGCGGACGTTACAAAATGGCGATTTATAATTTTTACAGCAACCCCTATGATATGGGTATCAAATGAAAGAGCTCGATAAGCAGTACATAATAAGTAAATAAAGTAACGTCAATCTAATTTCAATATGGCGGACATTACAAAATGGCGATTTATAATTTTTACAGCAGCCACTATGATATGGGTATCAAATGAAAGAGCTCAGTGAGCAGATGCAATAAGTAAAGTAACGTCATTCTAAATTCAAAATGGCGGACGTTACAAAATGGCGATTTATAATTTTTACAGCAACCCCTATGATATGGGTATCTAATGAAAGATCTCGATAAGCAGTACATAATAAGTAAATAAAGTACCTAACGTCAATCTAATTTCAATATGGCGGACGTTTTTACTTCGTTATGCTACGGCTTTTTATAGTTTTAACATCAAATAAGCGCCCAAGCTTTTATTTATAGTAACTAATATGAATATAGAAATACCGTGAAGAAATACCTACGTCAAAGATATATTTTGGTTGAAATATCTTTAAAACCCAAAATTTATAGCTCAGTTATTTTCAGTCAGCAACAACTTATTTTTTTACTTTTTAGTGCATTTTTATTTGTACATATAATAAAAGCTTTTTATTAAAACACTCACATGCCGATCGGCCGTCTGCGGCCACGCAACACATGCAGTATGTTGTTTACGGGTAGATGATTGTTAAAAAATATTTTTACTTTATAATTTTTTAATAAATTTTTGATGTTGCATTTATGACTTATTTTGAAAAAAGCTAAAAAACTTGATAGCTCAAAAATGGTTCACTTTTGCATAATGCATATCGGGATAAAAATTATCACAAATAGTCACCCCTATCACCTCCTAACGGGAATACGTCGAATTACCAATAACCCTGTATATATACTGTGAAATAAATACATAATATTATTTTATATACTACACAAAAATATTTTTTGTAGTATATAATCACCAAATCGAGCCCTAGAGCTATATTTTTACCTAACTATGCTATAGGTATTTAGCCGAAAAATGTTGGCAACCGTAACTTTATCATATTAAGCCCATAGATGATAATTTTTGTTTAATCTCATATTTACTTTCGAATAACCCACTTTACTTTACTTTCAAATAAATTGTTAGTAAAAAATTTAAATAAAAAGGGTAAAGACTGCTAAAAATAATAAACATCGAAATTATTAACAAACTATCACAGCGATAGATGACTATAGAAGAAACAATATTGAAGCTCATATAACCAATAAATATAGGAAACATCTTACCCTTGTCGTACGCCGATACGGCAGTCAGAAGAGAAAAAATAATAATAAATTCCATTTTAAACAAAACTTCAATCGGTCTTTTAGTAAATTAGCACATATTTCCACAATTAAGTTGTAAAACTCGTTCCTTAATATTAAATCATAAATGTCCAAAAATAGAAGTGTTTAGGCATCTTTCAAGTCAAGTGTACAGACTACAACCAGCAGACGTGGCGTCACACACGAAAGAAAATGTTTAATGAGTATAAATTTATTATTAGTTAAATATTTATTCACTTAACAAAAGTTTTAGGAGAAAAATAAACTTTCTATGCGTGTTACAAAATTAATGCAATAGTGGTCGTAATCAAACTGCTGCAATACTGCGAAACATGACCCGCCAAGACGAGAGCTTGACAACTACTGAGTGAGTGAAGTGAAGGCATGGCCTGGCATGGATTTAAAAATTTAAATACAATCTATCTATGTAACTGCTACATTCATGACAAGCAAACACAAACTCTATTTCAAACAACATAGTACTGTGATTTACGTAAATCGTAATACAAAGCAAGACTCGGGCCGAAAGCTACGGATACGGACTCTTACATTCTGTGTCTCTTTCACACATACGGAATGACAAATTGTCAGATTGTAGGTGACCATGTTTTCGAAGATTATTTAAAGACCTCAAAAGATAATTTTTTTGTGAAATGGTTTTTAGTTTAATATTAATTGAAATTGGAATGATATGATACTTCGGAAGATCAAAGCATTTAAATTAATGTCAGTCGTGCCTATCTTTTTATAGCATAGAGCTATAATCTGAGAGTAGTCTCGTGCTCAACAGTAAGACAAAGAAAGGGTTGTGATGATGATCTGATAACATTGAAATTTCAACTACGAACACGATACCCATATTGATATATTGTTCTTTAATTGTTTTCTCATTGAACTACAGCTGGAACAACCAAGGAAATTCATTTCTCGTAAACCCCAATAAATGGTTTCGATTTGTTTGTGAGAATTCGTATATTGATGATGTAGATTTATTCTTATAGAACATTTTAGTTTTTAAGGGGTGATCGTTTTAGGACGCAGTCCTAGGTGAATAAGCCAGATGATATAATTTTTAGCTCAGCTTTACTGTGTTCTCACTTCTCAACCTTTGAAGTGAGGACGAAAGTTTTGACCAAACACAATTAAAGTTAAAAATCCAAGGAAGACATGTAAATCCAGTGATACATTTAGATGTTATCGTAATTTGGCATACCCAGAAAATAAATTCTTCATTAGAATGATTCCACAATGCCTTTGAGAAGGGTAGCAAACAAACACCTAACTACGGAAAGCATCAAAATACCACCTAAATACGGAAAGTTTCACGTGACCAAAGTTGCTGGCTACTAGTGTGTCTAGTACTATTAGAGATTGTAAAGTTAGTTTTAATCTTAACAACCCGCGAACAAGGCGCAATATGACAAGTAATTTTTTGCATATACAAATGTAACAATTAAGTAATTTTCAGACATTGAATTATTATTACTTTTTATTAGTAAGATAGGGTCGCCAAATATCGTCCCCTTTTGTAAAACAAACCTAAAAACATAATAAAAATACTACAGTAATAAATGAAGCGTCAAACATTAGGTTCAATATTCCTTTATTCTTAAAAATAATCAAAACGCGTTACCATTGTTAGAAAAAGATATAAAATAGCTTTAATAAAAATACTGAAGTTACGAAAATATATTTTTGGGCTCATAGTAACGTCCCGGGGACGATATTAAAAATCACAATAATCAGTACGTGAACTGGAGTTGGACTTACTCCTTTTCTATTATATAACATTGAACTTAACTATCATATTTATATATCTAATCAGTCCATTCTCAATTATTATAATCAATGGTAAGGTATAAGTAGGTACTTCTAATTCTCCAAACAAATGGTGCAGACAAATTTTGGTCCTGGATTTTCAACGCAATCTTCGTGCATCCATTGGAAACATTGAATTAAGAATAGATATTATGACAAACTGTGCATTCAGCGTCATCATTCTCGCTCGGGACGATATTAGGAAATTTCATTTTTTTTTTTGTAGAATCCGAGAATGTTCCAATGAAAAACTCACCTTGAACACCTTTTTTTACTTTCGAATTTCTGTCTGTTCGAACGTCGTAATGCACTCACCTCTACACAATGGCCGACTAATGCAACTAGCTTTTAGTTATAGTTACTGATAATAGGTAGCGGTTATAGAAAAGTAGATTTTGAAGGGGACGAAATGGGGCTTGGGGACGATATTTGGCGACTGTACGCTATGTATAATATGTCAATGTTTTCAAATTATACCTATTTTTTATTTTAGTGAGAAATAAATCACTAAGCCTAATATTGTTTTTAATGACATTTCAATCTCTCCAATTATCACCAAACTCAAAGTAACAAATTTATTGTACTGCAAAAGAGCAATAGTAATTTGTCCGCAATCGTAAGATTCTCACATTGTCTCGCGCTTAATATGGTCCACCTATAACCATACTAAAACAGGCCAGCGTGAATTTTTAGAGCCTCTCTTTCTGCTCGCGTTTTGCATGAGATACTTCTATGCAAGGCTCTATTACTTTCAAGAGTGAAGGTGAACTTAGCTGAAGAATTCAGCAAGTATTCATTATGTATTTTAGATTTTTATACAAATAGAGATGTCTAATGTGGTTTTATTCGATTCTTTCGAGTTTTAAATCATCTCGATCCTTTTCGCATAGGCATTTACCAAGGAACAATACCTGTAAACGTTGAAAATAATGATTTATGTCGTAAACTGCAATTACGTTAAAGATTTGACAGATGGGGTTACGTTAATTAGGACAAATAAAGTCTGCATAACTTCTATCTATTTTCTTGGAGGTAACCTGGCGGTCGCCAAGTTCCCGAAATTCAACAGTACTGTTTCTTTCAATTGTCATATAACAGCAGTCATAGATGTGCCATGCCACTGATTATTTTATTAATATTTTAAATTTGTTTGTCTATCGTGTTTTTACGCACAAAATGCTGAATGATGAAAGGAGACGATCAAATGTAAGGATTTTTTATCAATACTTTGTACGATGTACCGAGGTACAAAGTATTGATAAAAAATCCTTACATTATACTAAAACTAATGGTCGATCAATTATTTTTAGAATCCTTATAGTTAGCTTGTAATAAAATAATAAAAAATGCAACAGTTCGTACCACAAAACACCACATAGTAGTAACCACAAACTGGCTAGAGATACTACGGTAGTAACTACTCTGCACTGTTTATGTCATCTGCCAACTTCTGTTTTAGTGACAGACGTTACGTATTACGTATTAACCTGTATTCAATTTACAAATTATTACTAGTTTAAAAACGATTTCAAGAAAAAATTAGCCTATAATGGTAATTAATAGAATATTTAAATCAATATAAGATACTATGATTCTGTTTCTTAAGGTAGTTTATTAATACAATGCGCTTATTGTATATTTTATATAAGGGTATAGAGTAATTACAGATTTAGAAACAACCGAAACGCAATATTATGCTATATTGCCATAACTTGCAGTGTTGCAATAATTTTTGTATCCGAGGTACATCTCATGGCCCAAGTTGTATGGAAAGATAAACGTGTCCTTTGTTTCTTAGTAAAATGGCGAACGTTTGCGACGAGTCGTTTGGTAAAATCAATATGGGCAGCATGGTTTATGGTTTTTATGAGTGCTGATTACGAATTTACTGACGAAGATGACTGACTCGTCTTTTTACATAAGACCGATATAATATAGGTATATAGGTATCGTACTTATGGTTTTTGGAGATGCCGATAACAAATACAACATTTATTTTGAGATCCAAGATGGCGAAAAATGAAAAAATAAATTAATGGTTGTCTGTAAAATTGGTTTACGGTCGATAATTTTATGTAATAACGTTATAAGAATTAAGAGTATTGCGAGAATGAACAAAAAAAGAGGTTACAAATGCGAAGACTAAAAGTACTAGGATTAAAGTTTACAGAATACATCACTGTAGATCGGTGCAACCGATTATTCGTTCTATTGCTATGTTACAGACTAAAATTGAATGAATGCACGCTCGGAACACCAGTGTCATTTTCATGTACTAATATTCATTAATGCAACCGATTATTCGTTTTATTGCTATGGGTTACAGACAAAAATTGAATGAACGCACGCGCGGAACGGGAGGATTATGTCACACTTTTTCGTTCGTGTTGTCGGCGTTCATTGATTTATAAGACGTTATCACGTCAAAAATAAATTCAATGCTGACACTGATTTTTTTCTGGATGCGATCCCAGATCAATCAAATGTGTTGTGTCTTACATTTCAGAATGATGACGCATTAGGACCGCGTGAGAAGCGAGAGTCGACCAGGCCAGTGAGTCCAAAGCCTCACTCCACCACCTCAACCGTGCACTTACCCGCGCTAGCCCTATGAAGCATCTATCAGGCCGGGCGGATGTACTAGCACAGCACCTGGAAGAGCAATTCACGCCAAACCCCGTCGGCACCACTGCAGTGGCGGAACAATGCGAGCGTGTGGAGACGCGTGTAGTGGACGTCATCAGTGGCCCGACACCGCAGCCTGTGGGTTTCGAGTTCATCTCGCCCTCAGAGAATCGGAAGGCCGCTAGACGTTTACCCAAACGCAAAGCGTGATCTTGAGTTGCATGACTATGAAATGTGGCTATATAGACGTACCTATATTAAAAATACCCCGACAAAGTTTCAAATGCAGAAGTACTGAAAGTACTAAAATAAATGGGATAAGGGGAAGGGGAAGAAAGAGGATTAGGTACCTGACTTGACAATATAAAGAGTTGTACTAATATAAAGAACGCAGCCACACTGAAAAGATAACTAAATAAAAGTAGAAGCGAAATGATGGTCGCTGACGTCCGTTAGGACATGGCAACTGAAGAAGAAGATTGCGAGATGTTTCAAAAATCTAGACAATCGCGAATATCCGAAATTTACAATTGAGATTCGATCTCGATTGTTCCGATAAGTTTTGCTTTACAGCTTTCTCCTCCACTCCACCTACCGAGTCATCAAACTCTCGCCTCTAGCTCGCTCGCTTACACTTGATCTCTCTGCCTATTTTTAGTTGCTTTTACATAAACAACGCCACGTGTTCACTGGCACGTGAGAACTGCCCGGGTAGATTTCTAGAAACCCGTAGACCCTCCGGTCAGTTACAGCCTTACCACCCGGCGAAGGAAGTACCCCACGATGCACGATGATATCGTTACTCGTTACGTCAGTGTTGTCTGTGATCAGTCACCGTTCGTTATTTAACCTACCTATAGCTATAGGTACATCCGCCTGTGTGTGTTGTGTGAGTGATTTTAATTGAATATTGTTTAAAAATGATGATTCTTGAATATATATTTTTTTTATACTCATAACATTTTAATTTTTATACTCCTATTTCAACCTACTAAATACTTAACCCTACCTACCTACCTAATCCAAAAAAAAAAAACATTACGTCATCTCGCATCGCCCCAATCGACAGAAACATCTCGGTCCTCTCACATCTACATCGAGAAGAACATCTCGAGATGTTTGAACAATCGAGATAATCGAAAAAACATCGGGCATCGCTAGCTTTATGATGTATCTTACAGTACATTTTAGATACGTGGTATCTATACCTATTCTGTGCATTTTACTATAGAATATAATCTGTGTATAAAATAAATAACATTGTGTCAAATCAAAATGAGGAATAAATAATCTATTCACAGAGTACATTTTGAATCTATTCATTTCATGTTCAGTGATTGATCACCACTGATCACCACTCACCACAGTTTTGTTGCTGTTGATCACGAATTGAAGAATCAAGCTAAAAGCTCATATTACCACAGAGTACATTTTATATAACTGAAACATATTACAACAACTCAGAATTCAGATTCAAGCTACGTCGAGTTTAAGTCAATGAATTCATTTAATCGTTTATAGTACATGCAGTCAAGACAGTGAGATAAGACAGGTGATGTAGCGTTAAATATTTCTTTGTTATGTGTTTGGGCGTCAACTTGGAAACAAATTTCCATTTATTTTACGTTTACGTTTATTTACGTTTCCATTTATTTATTCAAAATCTATAAAATATGTAGTTTGTCGTGTACATAACAAATTAATTGTTATTCTAAGAACGATTATAATAAAATGTGTTTTGTGTTGTATGCTTGTAGGTTTAAAAATGAATAACAATGCAGCTGCAGCTTTACAAGTGAGTAAAATTCTCGTATCGTTTTGTTAGAGATCCTGAATTCATGGAGTATGTAATGTAAGCCTCTATACACATCCTACAGATAAGTTCGATACCAACATGAATCACCTATCAAAAATATATAATATTATTTAAGATTTATCACTATGTTTGGGACATTCAACTTAATGAAAAAACTGAGCTAGATTGCCCAGTCATCATCATCATCACAACCCTTTCTTTGTCCCACTGTTGGGCACGGGTCTCCTCTCAGAACGGGAGGGATTAGGCCTTAGTCCACCACGCTGGCCAATTGCGGATTGGCAGACTTCACATGCCTTCGAGAACATTAGAACTCTCAGGCAATCAGGTTTTCTCACGATGTGTCCTTCACCGTTACAGCAAGTGTTATTTAATTAATAAATTGCACATAACTCAGAAAAGTCATTGGTGCATGCCGGTGGGGTTTGAACCCAGACCGCTCGAGTGAGAGGCGAATTCGATAGCCACTGGGCTGTCACCGCCGATTGCCCAGTAAATATAGTTTATTTTAGTCCTCTTTTAGAAAAACAGATAAGCTTGACATGTAAGCTTGGAACATTGAATACAAACTGAACAAAATTGACTATCATTAGTCAAGTCTATTTATTTATTTACATGTACATGGCATACAGCGAAAATAGTTGGGTTTCACTTGCTGTTGCATAGATGCTGGCAGTAGCAACTACATTTATGTCGAAGCATTACTATCTTGCAGTTGTTTCTTCAATATATGTCCTTGAAGACGAAAGTGACTTATTATTATGGATGTCAATATTATCTATTTAAGTATGTATTTAAAATATCTATGTATGTATATCTGTCTCTGACACCCATATCACAGGCTCGCGCCTACTTTGGGGTCAGATGGCCGTGTGTGAGAATGTCCAAGATATTTATTTATTTATTATATTATTGCTGCTGCAACCTATAGACGTCCCACTGCTGGTCATGGATCTCCTCCAGAGATATATCTGGAGATCTAGAGATTGGTGGAGGGGTTAGTGGCCAACTCATTGTGAAACTTTCTGATCAAAAAAAAAAGACATGGCTTAACGATTGATTTCATTGTAAAAATCTGGGACCAACGCCATAACGTGCCCTCTGAAACAAGGTAGCGCCCATGAAATTTTACCACTAGCGGTCATCCATCCACAAACAACCGTACCCATCATTACATAACTCTATTGATCTCAATGAAATGATGCAACCCATTGAGCTATGAATGCTTCATTATATTTATACTTAAACAGAAAATCTATACTACCTTAATTAAACAAATTGCACAGTTGTCAGGAGAAGCAGTAGATGTACCATTGTACCTAGGTTTCTTTACGAATATAAAATATATCCATTAAAAAAAAACAGGTCATGAACAGATGGGTGGTATGTATGCTTCTGCATTGACGCATGCATTACTACTATTCACATATAAAAAATTCTTTACTCCAACTTATGTTTACAGGTGGGAGAAATATTTCGTGAAGCTGGAACAGCTTTCAACAAGTTATCTGAGATGACAATGTTACTCCACCCAATGGGAGATACACCTCAAGGGTAGCTATTACCTATATTTTATTAAATATTATTATCACTACCATCATCAGTCTACTCTTGGGCAAGGGTCTCCTCTTAAACTGAGAAGAGCACAGCCATACTCTATCACACTGGCCTTGTGCAGATTGGAAGATATATTTGAGAACATGGTTGGTGGAAATGCAGGATTTCCTTTTCAGTTTCTTAAGCTGTTCATCATCATCATCACAACCCTTTCTTTGTCCCACTGTTGGGCACGGATCTCCTCTCAGAATGGGAGGGATTAGGCCTTAGTCCACCACCCTGGCCAAGTGAGGATTGGCAGAATTCACATGCCTTCGAGAACATTATGAAGAACTCTCAGGCATGCAGGTTTACTCACGATGTTTCCTTCACTGTTATAGCAAGTGAAATTTAATTTCTTAAGTCATTGGTGCGTTCCGCTGGGGTTTGAACCCGGAACGCTCGAGTTAAGCTGTTAATTGCTCGAAACGGCCCTATATCACATGGTCCTAGTAGCAAATTGACCTTCTAGCAAAAATACCTATGCCCGGCCCTGTATCAGATGCACTCATTGAGCAAAACGACGTATTTCAAAACAGGCTATGAGCAGTATTAGCAGAATAGCGACCAGCCAATAGCGATTTGACATGGTACAGTTATAAAATATATATTATATATATTATATGCAATTGAATTGATTTTATTAATATATTTTTTTAAATAATCAATAATCGTCAAATAATAGTTTTCGGATATGGGAAAATGTTGTTAAGAATTCCAATGTTTTCACTTTTTGTCACCTCTTCACCTAATTTACAATGGCTAAATCTTTATGCAATAATATCCATAGCTCGCGTCGATTCTATGTGATCGACAGCTTTAAGCAATGAAGGGCTCAGTGGGATTGTGGATTGTGGCAAAATTTAATAGGTGCTACTGTACTTCGAAAAGCACGTTAAGCCGTCGGTCCCGGTTGTTTTCAATGGTAAAAACAATCGCTAAGCCTAGTCGAAGAACTTTCGGTGGCTTAAGAACATTCAACACTGGGTTGGCCCATTGACCACTCCGCTTGTGGGGAGACCCGTGCCCAGCAGCGGGACGTCTATGGGTCGCAGCGCTTTTTAACTTTAAATTTAACGTTTTATTTCACTAGGGGCAAATGGACTGAGGATGAGGTTGAGATGCTACGCTCCTGTGTGCATCGTTTTGCAGTTGATCTGAACAAGATTAGTCTGCACATAAAAAATAGAACTGCGTGAGTATAAAACCTTAAATTATAAATAGCAAGTAAACTTAAAAATATTGTATGGATTTTTTTAACCCTTTATACCCGAATATTATATTGAGGATGGGCTTTGGGCTTCCTCTCAGAATAATGAAGTTTTTGATCAGTCTAACAAAGTGGCCACAACATTCAAATTAGTAAACTTACCTGCTTAACATATCGTATATGTTTTTACTAAAATAGCAAGGTGTAGTTTCTGGTAACGCTTTTCAAAAGGCGTTTTTTATTGTACTATATCCATAAAAATACGCTTTTTATATTGTATTTCAGATCACAAATTCGCACAACATTGAAGAAGAAGGTTTTCGAAGATGCAGGTATACCTGTTCGCCAGGTAAGCAGTAAAGTGTCCAGTCTGGCGCGGCTGCCCAAACCTCAGGTAGTCTCCACACTGAGCGCCATCAGTCACAGTCAACAGTCCGTTTTAGGAAAAAATGCCGAGGTTCAGACTCCACTATCTAATTTATCACAAAATATAGCTTTTGTGTTCTTTTTTAGTTTGGTTAGTGCACAGATTACCCCCAATAGATACCGTATCATTAATAATTTGTTCCGATTCGAAGTCGCCAAATTTGGCGGTATGAACGGGACGCGCAGGCATGCAAATGCGCTGTGATTGGCTATTTCAAGGTCAAACATCGAAACGTAGTGACGGGACAGAGATAGCACATTATCGATATTAATTAAAGGATATTATTTAATAGTTATTTTTTCAAATCGACAATTTTGCCTTAATATTTTCACAGATCTAAGTCCTTTAGTGATTTTGATACTAAAATGGGTAGGTAACATTACACTTGCTAATAATAGCGATTTTCAACAGAGATACGTATACATTTTAAAATCTCCGTGTTGCAGTTTCTATTCATAATTATAATATTTTTCACTACCTATATGAAAATTGTCTATGTGAATGTCTTGAGAAAATAACGCTTTACATAATTGGATGGAACCACTCCTCCCCACGACACGTTTTTTCTTCTTCTTTTAGGAATCCTTTTACCTAGCCTTGCTTTATATTAGTGCAAATTCAGCGATGTGTTGCGCCCGTCTGTTGTCCTGTATCTATTGCGGGTAATCTGTGGGTTAGTGAGATAAATTTGCACTATTTTCTTAGTTAAACTTTTGGAGCTTTACCTCGCACTTGGCTGATGAAGCATGTTCATAATGTAGTTTAAATAAATACATATCACATTTGCAGCCTACATTTTCCTATCCTCTAAGAGATTAGTGATGCTAATTTTATGTAATTTCTATATTTTGGCAAAATATAGACCTGCTTCATCAATTTTTAGGTGATTCCAATGCTTTCCGGATTTCAAAAGTTTATAGGTCAATTTAATGTTGTTATTTAGATTCATTTAAGTAGATGTTGAGTTTAATTAGCTACCTTTTAAAATAAGTATGTATTTTTATTTTATTTTACGAATTAATGTTGTCAATGTTTATGGTAGTTATATTTAATTATAAAAAAATATTTTCATGTACTAATAAATTTTATACTATAGATTTAAAAAATAAAACTTCATTTTAATTATTACTCTTGACATATTTAACTTCATTTTTTAAATTATTGACCAGCTTTTCGTTCAATAACTTTATTGTGATTTTATTCTCGCATTGCATGTCGGATTTGTAACTTAGGAGCGATAACTTTTTGGTTTCGGTATACTGTTAACTGATGTTTCTTACTGGTTGATATAATTCTTCTAGATGCCTTGCCCTGATATTTCGAGAATAGCAGCCATTAGGCTTTAATTTTCTACAATCCTCCCGCATATAAGTCGCTTTTCTATGCAATTATTATTCCATTCAACTAATGACGGATGCTTCAAAACACTAAACAGTCCTTTGCGGGCTTACGCTAACTTTACGCTAAAAATATTGAATTAATTAAAATGTATATAATATCGCTAATGCTCTCGATTTTGTCAGCGTATAAGTGAAATAAAAAATTAGCAAGGAACCAAATAAATAATCTCTACAATAGTGAAGACAAGGGGTTTTATGCTGAAACCAAAATTTTGATTGAAACCTAAGAAAAATTATTATGAAAATATCTGTTTTACACAAATATCCTTAAGATTTTTATTTATTTATTTATTTATTTCCAAGCATAACACAACATTACAGGCTTCCCTAATTCGTTAGTGCAGATCTCACAATACTTATCGATAAAATATCGTTACAATCAGCTCAATTAATTAGAATCTATTATTGGCAATTATTGAAATGGCATGCGTGGACACAAGAGCTATATAAAAGTACACTGTAGACTTCTAAATTTTATCGCCGCAAAAAAGCTTTGTGTTTTTCATGTGTGGGTTCTTGTAGCTTGGGTTTAGCATGGTCTAGTAAATTATCCGTGTTTGATATAATGGAATTGATAAAATGTATTGTGTAACAGAGCTTATATTTGTACCTTTTGTCCTATTAATTAAGAGCCAATTTTGATGAGCATCTTTCGTTTAAGCAACTGCAGTTTTAGATCACTAGATTAGAATTGTATATAATAATTAACTCTTGTAGATTTTGTTTTCTTAACAAGTCCATGTTAGCTTTGTATATTTTTTACCTGCCCTAGTAATACTAGGGCCTAGTACCTAGTATTTTATGATAAATGCTATAATTGTAAATCATGCGACAGGTTACCCTGAACATGCTGAATGCCACTGAAAACGAAGTGGACGTTGAGGGGCTGACCAACGACGTCAAGCTGGAATTTGAGACGAGCTCTGAAGAGGTGCCCACCTGAAACTTATTTCGCTTCGTGTAAAGTGGTGTGGAGCAAACGTTGACTGTCCTGAGTGCACCGCTTGTACCATACGAGACACGTGGCGAAATAATGGAAAGTTACAGTTTCCGGACCTACATTTATTGATAATTCATTTGATCCCTGTTTTTTTGGACAAATATATTGTCACTTCAAATCTCAGATTTAAAATATTTTAAGGTTTTTTAAAAAGCGACAAGCATTCCGAACCCTTCTTTCTTTTCTAAACATGTCCTGTGATTGGCGGATATGTTCAGAAAAGAAAGCACTTTTCGAAATATTTACCGTGTGCGTTACGAGCACAGAACGATAGCTATGCCGCTAGGTCAGTTGCAGTCATTTACCTATCGGCCGCTGGGTCAGGTGTTGTAAACCTTTATGTTAAAGTTCCTTATTATTTTAAATACTTACAAAGTCAATCAAAAACATTAGTGGTCTCAACCAATCCAATGTGGTGCATCGTGGTGGAGCACTGTTGGGCACGGGTCTCTCCCACAGCTGTGTCTATGGGAGAGACCCGTGCCCAACAGTGGGACGTCTATAGGTTGTTGCCATTGGTTCTATAGCGGCTTAGTTCGCGTGTAAATAATTTTCTCATCAACAAATTAGACTTCTCCATCAAAGGTGCATGTATAAAGTGCATAAGGTGTAATAATGTGCATGGATAAAGATTCAGCAAGTATTTGCCGGCACCAAAATACGACAGATTTTTTAACAAAAGTGACTCATCCCAGTTAATATTATTAAGTTTAAGAATTATAAAACACAACTATACCTAATAAGTAATTGGTTAATACAGATGAATTATTGTCTGACCAGGAATATGACGTGCGGCCATTGGCGGTAGAACTTGTAATGTATTTGAATAATGTTATAAAATTTTGCATCGCAACTCACTAATAGGTAATCAAAGTCAAAGTTAAATAATTTATCTCACTATGAGGTGATTGGACACGATGATTGGTGATGTTAACGAAAGTCTAGGTCTAGTACAAACTACTAAAAGAAAAACAGATATAATATAATAATATATAGATATATAATTCTACTCTAAATCGACTAATACAAAGCCATTAATAAATTCTCTAAAAAAATTTTTTATAAGTTTAGCTATCGCGATCATTATATGAATAGCTAATCTTACAATAATAATAACTACATATATACTTACATTAGACATTAATTATTACTTTCAACCATAAAAATACACATTTTTATCACAATACTAGTGGACTCCCGCAGCTTCGCTCGCGTGGAATTAGATATAACAATAGTTTCGTTTACACCTAGCGATAAAAGTATCTACATATTTCCATTTAGGAATCAATTTATTACTACCAAATGTGCATTTGAAATAAATTATCAATTTTTATTGTAGTTATGGTTCACTATTTTGGCTATAATGGCTTACACATAAGATATAGATATATACTGTGGCGGGCTTTTTTGTAAGTCTATTTAAGATAAACATTTCCATCATACATTTCATATGTGTAACTTTAGCGGTTTTGGCAGCGCACGCCAGAATAGCTCGCAGATGGTAAATTTTTCCTACTTACTTGACACTTATCGTCATATTTTGGACAATTCACACAATATCTTTATAAATTGTAGCCTATGTGTTATTCTGATGTATAAGCTATATTATTGTAAAGTTTCATTAAAATCCATTCAGTACTTTTTACGTGAAAGAGTAACACACATCCATCCATACATCCATCCATACTTACAAACTTTCCCGTTTATAATATTAGTAGGATGAACATCAGAATAATTTCGTAAAAAAAAAACTTAATCAAATAAATATCGACTGATTAACGGATGACGACTGATTTAAGCAAAGCAAGATTTAAGCAAAGCAATTGGAATATATATTGCTTTTTTAATCTGTAAAATAGCGCCTGGCTCACCTAATATATTCCTGGCTTATCTATAATTTTAATTAAAATCGGGATGTAATAATGTATATGATAAGTGTATAAACATACCACTGACTTAAACTGACATCAAAATATGTTATCATTTTGATCTATTAGCAAATAATTTTATCTTTTTATTGATTGAATGACTGCTTTGCAATTTATTATTTTTCCGACAATACAATACAATAAATTACAACAGTTGATTTGAAATAATAATGTATGAATATACATTAATATACATACTTAATTTATAATTTTTCAATGTTTTAACTTTATAGAGATAGTGATCTGTTTTTAAAAAAAAAACGTTTTAAAATGTAAATGTAAAATACGTTTTATGACTAAACAATAAAATATATCTAGATTAAAGATTCAAAGTTTCATTTGCGACTTAAAACTATGCAATAGCAAAATATTATTTACAATAGGTACTTACAACTCAGAATACAGAAATCAGTTAGTTCTGTATTCTGAGAGCTAACAGCTTAAATATTGTTGTTCCCATTGAAAACAACAGGGCCGAAGGTTTAATGTGCTCTCCGAATCACGGTAGCGCCCATGAAATTTTACCACTAGCGACTGTTATGGCGGACCACCCATCCACTGACCGACCGCGCTCGTCGTTGCTTAACTCTTCGATCACATTGAATCGACGCGAGCCATTGGTCTATCTACGCCAGAATGACCTAACGCTATAGAATTGATCAAGGAAAAAGTCGCCTCGAATGGTTTTTACGTCATTGACATAATATAACTTTGGACGTTGGGTCCACGCTAAAAATGACCGAGCCAAATAAACCACAAAAAGAGCTACAATTGGGTATTTGGAAAAAAATAATTATTGATTTTTTTTATGTATTTTAATACTATATTATTAATAATATTGATATTTAATGCAAAAAACTTAAAAATGTTTTTTTTTTTTTCAATTAATTATAAGCAATTTTTTATGCAAAAAATTTATGAAATTTGAATAAAAATCACGTGACTATAAACGCGCCATGATTGGTCACCATATTTGTGACGTCAAAATGTTATGTAAAGGAGGATGGCCATTTTGGTACCCATGTCCAAGTAAAAGACCTTTCCAACGGTGTATCATACATTTCGATTGGTGCCGGTACCAGGTTCCATACATTTTTGTCCATCGTCCTTTAAATATTTAACAATGATACCAAAATTAAATAGATCAAAATCAACTGTCAACAATGAGTGAAAACTAACATTATGACGTCACACGCGCTCGGGTTTGTTCGGGAGTTGTCGGCGTGTCTTCGGTACTGGATTCAAAAATTATTGTATTGAATTTTTATTTTGAAATAACTTTTGAATTATTGCGAGAAAAAAAGAAAAAAAAATAGTTTTGTTATAAAACATATATTAAGATCTTTTCATTTATCACATAAAAAAAAAAATTCAAATACCCAATTCAGCGTTAGTCACGATCACGACCGCGCTCACGACTACACATGAACGATGCCGTATTGTATTTTGAAATACTTAATGTAAAAACTACGCAGGTAAAGTTAAATTATACCGTTAATTTTTTTTTTTAAAAAGCTTTTAAAACTTTTTTTAAAATGTCAATAAAATATTAAATTATTTACTGTCCAGCCTTTGCTTGTTACAGTCCACAATTATACTTATAATTCACAGTATCTGGCGCTAACACGGTCACCCTACTAAAACAGATCAGTGTGAAGTTTTAGAGCCTCTCTTTCGGCTCGCGTCTCAATGCCATGCCATTCCAAGCGTGCTTCTGATAAGCAGCAACGCAGCTCCAATTTCTTTGGTTTTTATACTCTTCTCCACAGAGTACATTCTATATGCTCTTCTCTTCAATATTTCTTTTTTTCGTTTCGTAGTTTGGTACTACTTTTGATAAATTAAAATTGTTTGGTTGGTTTGAATTACCTATTCTGAAAAAACTATCTTTCTGCTTAGAATGAATAATTCGACTGCAAAAGTAAGTATGTACATATTTTCAAAAGTAGTATCGATGGTAAAAGTTTTTTAGAGATGTTACATTTCGTATACCATTAAATGTGCTAACCACCTTACCCTCACATTTGTCTGTCTAGCATGCTCTGATTTCATCGTTCTTGGTTTCCTGGCTTATGTTTAGACGCAAAGTTTTTGTTTTCTCTAGGTCGGGGAGATATTTCGGGAAGCTGGCTCTGCGTTTAGTAAGTTGTCAGAGATGATACTGCAGCACCCCAAGGCGGACCCACCACAAGGGTTTGTTCTTACTGTGATGAGTACCTAGATTTTCCGTAACTTAGATTATGAATGAACTAGCAGCCTAACACGCCACTGGCTGCAAATAGCAGAAATTAGAAATACCCTAAGACTTCTACAATTTATCACTATCAATATGAGAAATTAATTTAAATTTTTAAAGGAAAAAGATTTTTTTGGCAAAGCACGTAAGTAATGTGCTACATTAATAAATAAATAAATAGTTTACTGGTTTAAATAAATTTTAGTTCAGTTGTTTTTCAATAACATCTTTAGAAATCAACCTACCATTGATATTGTTTCTCATGCTATAGATGTATTTGTCACTCCAAATCTTATGCAATTGTAAAGTAGCTGTCGCTGCGACCCATAGACGTCCCATTGTTGGGCATGGGTGTCCCCCACAGATACAGCTGTGGGAGGTCTAGAGCATACTCCACCACACTGCTCCAATAAACCGCATTGGAGCAGCGTGGTGGAGTAGTGGCCAACCCAGTGTTGAATTTTCTCGGAGTGGAGGGGTTAGTAGCCAACCCAGTGTTGAATGTTCTCAAGCCATCTGAAGGTCTTCGACGTGGCTTAACAAATGTTTCCACAGTTGAAAACAACTTGTACCAACTCCAAAGTTACACTACACTAGCGACACTACTGTTAGTGTCTATGAAAATTTGCCACTAGTGGTCACACATTCACAAAACAACAGCGCCTATCATTGCATAACTCTTTTGGTCACATTGAATCTACTTGAGTCATTGGGCTATGGAATAATCAGTCAATGGGCTATGGAACGCTCAGTAGCTGTAAACAACTTAAAATAATTTATGTGTTGCTAGTTAAGAACACCCCTCTGATACTCTGTTCAGCAATTGAAATAGTATATCATAGCATAGCTTAAATACTTTGTTGTAGCACCAGTGGAGGCCCCCAGCTACGCTTGCGTGGAATTGACATCATAAATTGATTCTCTATAACACCGAATCAATTGTAATTAATCCGTAAATTTGTCATCCCCTATGTTTATTTTGCATCCTTAAGGGTAACAATTTTACAAAAATTGAATAAAATTTTTATTTACATCTAATCAACACCCTAAAATATAAATTTTTTGTTTCTAGTTCTGAAAATGACAATACTTTCATACAACCTTTCATCCCCTTTCCAACCCATTACAACACTTTTTTCCAATTATAAAGGAGCCGATGTCCTTTCTCAAGCTAAAGACTATCTGTGTACCAAATTTCATTTAAATCGGCTCAGTACTTTTGGCATGAAAGTGAGACAAACAGACAGACAGAGTTACTTTCACATTTATAATATTAGCATGGATTGTGTTGCATTAAATCAATATTTATATTGCTAATTTATACATGATCACTATACTAACAGATTATTGAAGTGTGAAAGTTTTGTCTTTCCAAGAAACAGATATGTATTTCAATAATTTAAAAAACCATGCTCTCAATTATTTTATATATTCAACTATCCAGATTATTGATTATCCAAAGCCTCATGACAACAATTAGTCCAGATCATAGGGTCTTAACTGTATATAAAAAGATGAGGTGCTAAATGGTCTAAAAAATATTATTAGATTTCACTTTAAAGTCAAACTTAAGATTTGGCTTATGACATGCTTATGACGAATTTCCCTTGTGTATTTTCTTGTACCAATAAATTATTATTGACTACTTATTTCCAAAACAGTGTGTGTACTGCAAACTAACTATGTACTAATTATAAAAAAAACCATACATAATAGGCTATTTTTATTTGATTTGTTACCATGATGGCTTGTAACTAATTAAATTTTTATTATACACAGGAGCAAATGGACACAAGATGAAATTAAAATGCTACGATCATGTGTGCATCAGTTTGCTGTTGACCTGAATGTACTAAGTGAACACATCAAAAATAGAACTGTGTAAGTTTTACCATTAATTAGTTTTACCAGGAATGTTGCCCGACATGAAGCTCGACATAGTGAAAGGTCTCCCATGTATCATGTATTAACTAAGATATAATAACTAATGTGAACATTTGATGTTGCTTGTCAACAAGTTTGACCCCAAATATACAAAGTAAAAGAGATTTAATCAATATGCAAAAGCTAAAAAGTTAAGCTACATAAACGTCCCAGTGCTGGGCATGCGTCTCCTGCACCTACAGCTGTGATCTAACACACAGTCAATTAAGTAATATAATTATTGTGAATGAATATTTATAAGACTTGTTCATGACATTAAATTTTGAACCAATGTCAAACAAATGTTCCAGGTCCCAAATTCGCACAACCTTGAAGAAGAAAGCGTTTGAGGATGCAGGTATACCTGCCCATCAGGTAAGCAGTACGAGGGTCAGCCTGAGGCCGCTGCCAAAACCTCAGGTAGTCTCCACACACAGCGTCATCAGCCAACAGTCCATTATAAGAAAGAATGCAGAGGTTCAAACTCCACTGACTTTTTAATCTATTCAAATTATTAGCTTTTGCGTTTATTTTACTTTTTTATATGTTTGACATATTGTAAGGATGGCATTTTTAGTATATCTGGGAGCTTTGCCTCGCACTTGGCTAATGAAGCATGTGCTACTTGAGTTGTAGACTGAATGGCACGCTATTCTTACTACTGTTACGTGTTAGGGTTCGACTGATTTGGAGAGAAAGACCTTCTGACTCAATGAAGACTTTATTCACTAGCACTAACACAAAGCACTAGGTCCAAACACTAAACACTAGGTCCAACACAAAGCAATTTTTCGAGACTATAGTTCCACTAACGCCATCTAGTATTAGTAGGGGGCTTCATCTTGTCTTTGCGTTCGCTGAGTGGTTCCACTAGTCGGCGCTAGATGGCGCTAGCTTCCCTGTGCCTTCGTAACTACTATATTATGGCAGACTTACTTTGTTTTAATTTTAGCAAAGTGTAATGTAATTGTCAAGTATAACAATATGTATAGTAACAGAGTAGACGACCATTTATTGACGTAGTCGGACCAGTTCGGTTCAGTTCAGCTTTCTCCATATACCTTGGTACCTTGACCTTCACCAATTTTTTTTAATGGTGTTAGCTAGTAATGATTAAAATTACGAGTATTTTACTCATCCAAGCTTAGGAAAAGTTCATACACAAACCAACAAAAAATTTACTTAAAGCATGTTTATCCTGTAGGAATATTAATATAACACTTAGAACCTCTGTAGTCGCACCATATCTGTAGCCGTTTTAAAGTAAGCCTTTACATTACAGGTTGAAATTAATAATATACCTGTGTATAGATTTAGCCACTAGAGTTAGATAATTGTCACATTTTATATGTAGCTTGGATTATTAAGTAGCTTATGAAATTATTAACCTATCTGTCGCTAGATTTGGTTACTAAATATAATTGAAATATTTTTAAATAAGTAACTTGTTGAATAGTTATTCTCTAGTACCCAAATCTGTCGGTAGATGTTTATTGTTTTATTTTAGAGAGTTATATTGTATGTGTAAAGAGACGCTCGCACTTGTGTGTTTATACACAAAAATATTTTTTAAGTTGGCATCACTTTACATTTCCTCTAAAACGTGTAGTTTTCTGCGAATTGTTGTCACACTTTGGTTATTTTATTTACAAGACACTTCGATCAAGGAAGAAAAATATAGATGCATTACTTTATACTTCATTAGTGCTCAAATTCGACTTTGCACTGCCGCAGTTGACGTGACATACATACGAGTATATCAGCAAAATTTTAGAAGCAGCTTTTAACTTCGATTTAAAGGTGTTAGAGCCTGTGAAGAATCTTTATATATATTTAAAGGACGCCACCAAAGGTATTGTACAAGGCCGGTTATTAATTCATATTAACCAGTTATTATGTTAGCATTAAACCAAATATGATCGGCTTAAAAAAAAATCGTTAAGTTTTGGTGAAAATTAAAATATTATTTAGATACAACAATATAATTTTATGGTATTCATAATATAATTAAATCTCTGGAAAAATGTTTCGCATTCAATTTTTCTCGAATCTCCAGGAGTTCGCAGAAATCTGGAAAAAAATTAACATATTATTTTTGTATAGATCTACATCATTATTAAGTTTTTTGATGGTAGTTACAAATAAATAAAATACATATTATTGTAAGGGAAGTCTTTGAAAAATGCTATAGCACCGTTTGCGCACATACATTACTTACACTATTTAATAATTATTCGCGCTTTTTCCTTGTGCATTACGTTTACATGTGTCTCGTCGGACAAAGCCCTCGTATAACTATGACAGAACTTCACGTACAGGTTAGTTCGTTTATTCATTAACTAAGCCGCGTCTGGTTTACCTATATATGTACATAGTTTAATATTATATGATACTATAAATCTTTCTTGTTCCGAGCTTTTACCATAAGCTATTTCCTTTAAAATTTATATTTAAAAAGCTCAGTTAAAGAGATACCGTTGAAACGTTATACCAATACCTTTTGGATGTTTTCTACTATTACTTTACACATTACGCAAATAGGCATTATTTGCAGGCAAGCTATGTATCTATGAATGTATGAACTGAATCTTTGTATGTGATTCGTCCACTTCAAAGTGTCGGATTAATTTGAAACTTTGCACACATAACAAGGGCTGATGACAAAAATAACAATAAGCTACATTTTAGTTCGTTTATCTACAAAATCGTTTTTTTTTAAATTTTTTTTAGACGATGCTATTATTACATAAACATAGGGAATTTCTTTCAGGCTGACTTCAGACTTCAGATTATAGAAAAATGTTAGATTTTTTTTTAATTTTGTTTGATTTTGAGTATTTTTGGTGGTGACACACTTTGGGCTGTCTTTGTTTTGCTTCCTTGATCGAAGACTAGACGTTGTACGTGTTGTCTTTTATCTCTGCTAGAAAATTCTACATAGAATGGCCAAGGCCGATGCCGGGAAATGGTCTTATTCGCGTTCAGTCTGCGAAAGCTCATGTTAGAACTGCTCAATCTATTTCAGACCAGGTATGAATGACTACAGGTCACCTTGTTCACGTTAGTCTGGATATGTGTGCTTTCTGTTGTTGTATAACATTGATGTGTCTGATAGGTTAGCACGCACAATGCCCGTTCCCATGCGTTTGTATATAGACATGATTACTATAGGGCGATATATTAATGTATAATTTCTACTCGATCTTAAACTATTAAAGTACATATCTGTGTTACATGCATGTTTTGTCCCAAATATTTGTAACGGAATGTATCCGCGCGCTTAGTGAATAAATGGCCGCTGTTACAACTGCAGGTCTATTTTGTCATGATTTATAATTGTATCTGCTATTTCATTTGTAAAATTCTTTCAGTTATAGAAGTGTAGGATTTTGCTCTGTATTAAATTTTATTGTACATGTTATTCGGCAGGTGACGCTCAATGTGTTAAACGCATCGCAGAAGGAAGAAGACTCGGAAGAGCTTTCGAACGAAATCAAGATGGAGTACGACTCGAGCTCAGATGATTTGTCCGCATGATACTTGTTGGTTCCGTGTGGTGTAGTGACACTCGCGGGCTCCACCCAACCAACCTGCACACCACTACTCGCATATTAATTTAAGATAAACACCAATAACCTCCGCTATAAGTAAAATAAAACGAAAGCAATATGAATCGCTTTATCATATAAAGTTAAAATTTATACACAACGTTAATAAGCAGGTACTCGTTTATGTACCAGTTCAAGGTATGTGCCTTGTGTCCATTGTTATCTGCGGCTTGTGCACATCGTTTCATACATTAAGGCGACGAGTCATATGGCGAGCATATTTGTTACGACAGGACCAATATTGGAAAATAAATAGCTTTATTATATGTTAAGGATGTATGTGCACGAGGGTGGATTATGTCACGTAATGCCTTATAAACTAAATAATATTAACGTAATTTTTGATAATCACAATGTTTACAGAGTATTTATTTTATTTGTTACTTATTGATTATTGATAGCCAAGAAGTCACTGAGGTAGTAGGCCGCGAAAGTTTGCACCCGCGTTTCAGACCCACCGTACGCCTGGCCATATCCCTGATGGCTGTAAGGCCAGGCGGACACTGGGTCTGAAATGCGGAAGTTAAAGTAACTTTATTGTAAGGTCTTGTATTTACAATTTTACATGTAGGTTGAAGGTCACAACAATTAATTATCACAATATGAATTGTGGTTCAAATACATTGTTTTTTCTATTTGTATGATAAGATTGTTAAACATTAGGTCCTTTTTTTGTCTATGCTTACAAGAAGTAGTGGAATCAGGAGGGGATAGGAGACTAAAGAGCGCAACTGTCAGTGGTTGGTACCCCAACATATAAATAATATGCTCAATTAATTATAGGCGGCTGTTGGACCTAGAACGCCCCAAATTGAAAGCCTGGTACCGCCACAATCTGTACCCTATTAGTGGTAGTTAGAAAATACTCGCAATAATAGGCAATTGTAAGTCAAGTAAAAAAATAGGTAGTATTAATTGAAAAGGCTGTTTGATTGTTTAGTGTTAGTAATTAGGTATAATAATATATTATTACTA
The DNA here is from genome assembly GCA_944567765.1 of Carterocephalus palaemon. Taxonomy (NCBI): domain Eukaryota; kingdom Metazoa; phylum Arthropoda; class Insecta; order Lepidoptera; family Hesperiidae; genus Carterocephalus; species Carterocephalus palaemon. The sequence continues at coordinate 5,868,650 of OX155637.1, read as the reverse complement.
TTATATTAATCACAAACTAATTCCTTAAGGCCTCATATTCTTCCATGTTGGTCAAGTGCGGGTTGGCTGACTTCATCTGTCATTATTGTTTGCAGTCTCACTTTCTTGTCCAATGTGCTTAAATTGCTTGAATCTCAAACGTAATGTGGCTGAAAGAGTAATATTTTGTATTAATATTATGTAATGTATGTATGAAACCACTTTATGCATTAGGCTCATTGGTAATTGTACCCTTTACTTTAATGTACATTATAAACATGTTTGGCCATGCAGGCTGTGAATTGGCTGTTTATAATTTGCTTAAAACACACATACTTTAGAAGAGTTATGTATAACTAGGAATATTAACTTTTATTAAAACGGCAGATTTTTTTCTATACCTACATGGAATATTTTTGCTCAATTTCAATTCTCAACCTATTTTAATATGGAATTAGAGCTCTTAAATTTGTTCTTGGAAATATTTTCGGTCTGTCTCTATGTCCGGTATCTCCTAAAACCCATGCAGGGATTTGGATGTTTTTGTTACTAATTTAACGGGTTAGGTTTAAGGCTACAATTGTTTTTTTATTGAGATTCCTTAAACAATGTGAAAGTTTCTATGGATTTATTTAAATCTCAACCGAATCATTTCAATTGTAATTTTATAAAATGTAAATTTATTAACATGTCAACTATTACTACAAAACAAATATACCTATTTCTTACATAAAATGTCGTGTTCAAGACGCGCTATCGGACGAATCATTTATACTCTTGTCCTATACTTGTTATAAAGCTTCACTAGGTAAAGTTTGTCCAATAATATTCACGAGGTGAATAGTTAGCAAAAATAAACCAAGCTGCGGCAAAGTCCGAATTCCACGCGAGCGAAGCTGCGGGCGTCCCCTAGTATGAATATTTCTATGTGAAACTGCAAACATAGAAAAGAAAAATATGTAAGCTTACTATTATTATTATTATTATCCATGAGTCCCAAATATGAGGACTAGCGGAAAATCAGCCTCATTTAGGTATGTCATTAATTATTTGTAGGTGAGGTAACCTAAAAAATGTGTAAAAGGGATAGAACCTTTATTATATTTTTTTTTAAATTGTAGCACTTTTGTGTAAGTCTAAAATTATGTCGGTCCTTAACTAATATACTACGGTAGTCTTCCGGGTAGTAAGTATTTTACCAACATGTACTTAGAGGTAGGTAGGTGTTCTTTTATTTACAAAATTGTTAAGTGTGTTGTACATACCACTACTGGTACAATGAATTCCCTGTGGAATTACTATCGTGATTAACAGGCAAAAATAATTCCATGGTGTACCAGTAGGTTTACGGGTATTACCATAGGTATTACCATGTATTCAGGATGAAGAAAAAAGATCGTGGTTAGAGGAAAAGTTTGCTGAATATTGATGATGGCAGGTTTTAATACTTTACTTGTTTTTAACCTATTAATTGTTCAAAATTAAACCCATTTTCGCGTATGCATAGATTTATTCTTCCACTGAATTCGCTTCATGTCGCCTTATGTGTAAAGTGTGGTGTGAGTGACTATTTAAAATAATATTTTTGATTCCTCTACTGACCCATTATTATAAATACGTATATTTTATACACCAAATTTATTACGTGACCCCTCAAAAAAATCTAGCGTCGTTTGATCTGGAAATGTAACCAGCCATCTAATGGTCCAGGTCGTACATACCTACCCATTGAAAAAAAAATTATGAAATTCTTTTATGGCCCGGAGTAGTCTTGTTGAAAAATTCTTGGTCTTCCTTTAATTCCTACGTTCCTACGTTGTTTAAAAGAAATGGACCCTTTCAGATCATAAAATACCGGCTCAAGCACGTGATTATTAAAAAATCTTTGAATGCAGTTTTACTTATTAAAATTAAAATGATGGCATGTTTCCTTTCAGTAAAATATGCCATCATCAATATCTATTCAGGGTACTTTTCCTCCAACCACAGTCTTCTTTCCACACAGGATATACTTACCTACATATAAAATTATATTTAATGAATTGGTATATTTTAAATCGTTCAAATCATCAATATAAAACACAACTGTAAACAAACGAGGAATACAAAATCTAGAGTAATAGTAGTTTTCTGTTAATATAAATCTAATTAAATAAATCTTCCTTTGTTGATAGTATTTTAATGAGGTGTTTTTCTACGTTGTTATAACCTAGTGTAAAAAGTAAAGCGCAAAAAACTTATTTTGTGTTTCATTATTTACTTCGCCTTTCGGATGAAGGTACTTCGAATCTTCGAACAATAATGGGGCTGCGCCGTTGGGCGATTCGCTCGGTGTGTAAGGTGTTGACGCTGTTAAATCGCTTTCGGCCCCAAGATGGTCAGGGGCCACTGGCCAAATGAGCTCCCTAGGGAGCGGCTACCCTTCAGAAATACGTGAGTGGAGCGGGACTATTCTATGGGGGCCATTGCCGCACATTCACCGCGCCTGGTCCCCCACGAAGGTGTCTAGCGACGGTAGAAATCAATCTTGACGTGATGTAGTCCTCACTTTGTTCGCTGACGGCAGCGCGTTCTTCTGCAAATATCTACATACTACCTATTTTAATTCCCTATTAAACATCTATTCTAGCTACCTATATTATTTATATCCAATACTTACCTTTTTACCTTGCATAACCTTTACCTGTACCTACCTCATTAGCCAAATACCGATTACCAAAGGATCTAAGAATCACGTCGGGGTCACCAATGTAGAGATGGTGTGCCAGGCAGAGATTCACCTGGCAGACCACCTATACACCGGGCAAAACTAGGCCGGGGGCGAGGGCAAACGGCTCTATTACGGACAGTCTGAAAACCTGGTCAATGATACCTAAGCCTCAAAAATCTTTACTTTGCGCGACAGTTATCAACAGTTATGTTATTATGCGAGGGCAAACGGCTCTATTACGGACAGTCTGAAAACCTGGTCAATGATACCTAAGCCTCAAAAATCTTTACTTTGCGCGACAGTTATCAACAGTTATGTTATTAGTTTATTTAACTCAGTGTGTAGTTCATTCTGAAAAGGTAAACTCAAATAACACAAATTTCTGAATCATGTTTTATTTTACATCCATTTAAAAAATAACAATAGGTAGGTATCTACAGACGAAATAAGAGAAAGAAACATACAAAGGTACACCTACATGCACATGTTAGGTATTTACTGTAATACATTATTAGCTATGACATAAAATTTTGACTAGAAACGTTTAGACTAGAAGTAGGTAGGTAAACATACATGTACGTAAGTACATAATTTAGTTACGTTTGATCTCGCTGTAGGCGTAACCGTCGTTAGATTAATTTTTCTTCTGTGTTCGAAGATCTTAACCGAGTTATTATTGTAATTAGTACTTATTGTGAGTTAGTATTGTAACCGAGTTATTGACGGTCTACATAAGCAAAATGATTGGTTGGTAACAGGTGGTAGGAAAGTGAAGGTACACATCTAACTATTGATATCTATAACAAAAGTTTTGTAAATATTTGTGATAATAGTTGGTGAGATCAAAAAAAAATTTAAACACTAATAAATACATCTAATGAAAATGCCGTTTGTTTGGATACGACAATAGTTACAGTTGTGAACGAAAAATTTCTTGGCTACAGAGTTGGTTAAGGCTTCGTAAAATTAATGTGCAATACTGAATGAGCCTACCCTAATCGAAGAGACCCAGTCCGATGTTATCCTAAATTGGGCACAGTGCAGCCATCTATGTACCTACCTAACTTTTTATAACAACAATTTTAGACAACATAATTTGCTGTACATACTTAATATAATAAAGGAAGTTATTTACAGCTTATGTAAGTAAGTTACTTACGTTACGTAGGTAGGTACTTCGTAATACTTGTTGTAGATACTACGAAGTAAGATCAGTAAGACTTAAAATAAAAAAAAATTAGGTATGTTTACTTACCTAATATAATTTAGATATCATAATATTTATAAAATTATAAATGTAGGTAGGTACCTATTTCGTAAACTGGATGGTAGACTGTTTTCAATTTAGGATTTAATTAGAAAATAACGTACAGACTTACGCGCGTAACGTTTTACCTAAGTGAACTGTAGGTAGTAGGTACTAGTAAATACAAGATATTTACCTACTATAGAATATTGTTTATATTATTTTCATTTAGTAATGCAAATGCTGTATCAGTTGAGTATGATATTGACTTCTTATACTACTGTTTGGGGACCCACCCAACACTCTTCATTCTTCACCCTTACCACCCCCACTCCATCTTTTTTACAACTTCTTAGAACATCACCTGTCCACTTTTTTATCGCTCTGTGGACCTAACTCATGTACCTACTTGTAATTTATATACAACAATTAGGGTGATAAATGGTTACATACTTAAATACTATCCTATGACAAGTGGAACGCCCAGAACGTTTGGGTTTCGGTTATTTGAAAATACCTAGGTATTATGTATTTGAATATAATTTATCATATCTTGTAAATTGTAAATTGGGATATTATTTTAATATTTTTATGTAGAGTTAATATATGCACTATTTATCAGGAAACAATTATAGAATGAAAAAAGTTTTAAAAAAAAGTTTTAATTAAGCTTCTAGATAGGATGTGATTAAAATAAGAATTCAAAGGTGCCTATGTAGGTAACATAATCGTGATTTAATATATAAGTTCTTACTGTTACAGGTTCAATTTCAGGTGTTGCGATGCACTTGGTTAACAAAATCTTTCAGCGCGTTACAATACCTAAACTCAATTCTGTACTAAAAAAATTACTAATCATGACTGGGTTCTTCGGGTCTCAAACACAAGTTTCTAAATCATCCTATGCTAATTTTATGCTATGATTACTAGTTGTAGGTTATGCATAGGTACACATAGATACATTATTGACTGCACAACAACGAACAAATGTCTCTTGTATTATCGGATTATTTCTATTTATGTAACTACCGTCGGATAAGTTCAAGTTTAGGTTTAGGACAAGGATCCGGACAACAGGGGTGTTACTTGGGATAACACTAGGGTTGCCAACCGTAGAATAATACATATAGTATTCGGATCTGCGTACAATAAACCTACTGTTAAATAAATATTATATTTCAATTAGATGGAATAATGAGATTTTCATTTAAAATAATTTAAAAATTGAATGATGAAAATTTATTGAAGACAAAAAATATTAAGAAATGCCAAAAATATAATTACCTAGTTTGTTAAAAAATAAATAATTAACAAAAATATCTTTGACTTTTTGCTCTTTCCTATCATAGGTACCATATTTTTTTTTAGAGTGTATTTTAATAGGTCTAAAACATGTTGGCAACCCTAGATAATATAGACGTGGGATTACTTCTAAGAATAAGTACCTGCTACTTACATAAGGGTAGAATTAATCAACTATGGTAAAGTTTGTATAGCAAAAAGTTCATAAAACAATATTGATTAAATATTTAAATTGCATAATATACTATCTACTATTCCATTACAAGAGTATGAAGAAATGAAGTATATACTACGTATGCGTCAGTCAAATTAAACAAAGTATCTACCTGTTTTCCTGTTGTTTAAGAACTAAAATTTACCTATTATACTTAGTAGGTAACTTTGGCCATGATAAAACTTCTTTGTACAATAAATACATCTAATAATAATAATATACACGATCTTATTCAACCATTAATAATTTATACAGAAAACAATAAATTCCAAATACGATGCTCTTGTACCCTTTGACAAAAGTATTTATTAGATTACTCCTATTAGATACTTCAATGTTCTCAATTAACTTAACTACGAGTACATTTTGTTTCAGTGTTTCTTTGACTTACAAATTGGAGTATTCCAAAAAACGCTGCATTTCTGTTGAGTGAGACGTGCTAGTCATTGAAGACATTGGATTATTTACTAGTCGACTTGTGCCACTGCTGCCAGGATCTACGTGGCATCCTACTGCATTCGGATTCATCGAGTTTGGTGTGTTTGTCATTGTGTTTATTTCACTAAAACCTAAGCTAGATGGTTGAGTTATCGTAAAGGTTGGTTTATTCATGGAACAGTCAAATGAATTCATTCGATTATTTGTTGGATTATTCATTAAGCTCCCTGAATTTGCCATAAAATTCATTGCGTCAGGCATCGTGTTATTGGGCATTGAGTTAGATATTAAATTTTTCGAATCAAATACATAGCTCATTGAATTGTCTACAGATCTCATTGAATCGGAAAATGAAGCGATCGTATTATTCACTGTATTTATTGGATTAGTCGAAGTTAAAGAATTAACGAATAGGTTCATGGGACCAGACATTGAAGTCATATGGTTAGCCATTGTATTTATTGGATTGTCAAATGAATCCAATGGATTAGTCATTGAGTTATTATTGTTTGGCAATAAGTTTATTTGGTTTGTCATTGTATTATTTGGGTTTATCGGGGAGTTCATTATGTTTCCCAAATAATTTACTGGGTAAGTCCTTGAAGTCCTTTGATTATTTATTGAGTATTTCTGGTTAGGAAAAGCAGTCATCGAATTGGCCATGGAGGCGAGTGGATTAGACATTGAGCTCAGCGTGGCTGTCTCCGTAAAAGTGTGACTAGATTTAGCTGTGGTCTTGATGCATAAGTCCATAGCAGATTGACGCAGTCGCTGCCCAGATTTTAATGCACGAGCAGCGCTACGGTTGCGGATAAATCAATGATCAGTACTAAAATAAGAGTTTTGCATGAGATAAAGTTTATCAATAGGATTCACAACAGCCCCAGTGCCAAGATTAAGAGGCTCGTGGGCAGAGTGTGAAGTGTGCTGGTGTTGGTGATGAGGCACCTCCAAATTTTGTAAGCTCATTGTATCGGAGGCACCTTCGTCCAATTGATCGAAGTTGCTACCATCAAGCGAAATGTCAGAGCTGCAAAAGCTATCGCCGGAATGTGCAGGATAATCTGAAACGAGAAATTTGTTCTTTACTATATCTAAGGCGCGAACTGAAAGCATAGATCGATTTATACATAATTTATTTATTTTGGATTGAAAACAGACCGAACGTAAAATATTTAATTATAGCCTATTTTTAAGCACTATATTATTACTAGCTGACCCAGCAAACGTTGTTTTGCCATTACCACTACCACTACCACTACCATTACCACTACCACTACCACTACTACAACCACTACCACTACCATTACCACTACTACTACCACTACTACTACCACTACCACTACTACTACTACTACCACTACCACTACCAATACCACTACTACTACCACTACCATTACCAGAACCCCTACCACTACTACTACCACTACCACTACACCTACTACTACCACTACCACTACTATTACAACTACCACTACCCCTACCACTACTACTACCCCTACCACTACTACTACCCCTACCACTACTACTACCCCTACCACTACCACTACCCCTACCACTACCACTACCACTACCCCTACCACTACCACTACCCCTACCACTACCACTTCCACTACAACTACCACTACCACTACCATTACTTTTAATCGAAAGCGTTCAATAAAAGTAGGAAATTATTAAAAATAAAAATCGCGATGGGAAAATAGGGGTTGATCGTAGAGGGTTGAAAATTCAGGGTTGTATGTATTTTCTAATGTTGTATCATAAAAAAATACAAAAATAAAAAAATATCAAAAATTAAAAAAAAAAAATTGGGATGGACTACCCTTAACATTTAGGGGGATGAAATATAGATGTTAGTCGATTCTCAGACCTACTGAATACGCATATAAAATTTGGTAAAAATCGGTAAAGCCGTTTCGGAGGAGTACTGCAACAAACATTGTGACACGGAAATTTTATATATTAGATGTCCCATATTAATGCGTTTGACGAAGCCATTGCAGAGGTCCTTAAGGAAGACTAGTCCAACTATGTTCTTATAAATTGTGAGGGAATATACTTTGAAAAACATAATTAAATGTATCATAAGTTAAATCGCTGCGACCCATAGACGTCCCACTGCTGGGCACGGGTCTCCCCCACAGACACTTCTGCGGGAGGTCTAGAGCATACTCCACCACGCTGCTCCAAATCGAATGTTCTCAAGCCACCCGACGACGGCTTTATCTACGTGCCCTCCGAAGCACGGTAGCGTCCATGAAATTTTGCCACTAGCGGTCACCCATCCACAAACCGACCGCGCCCGTCGTTGCTTAACTCTTTCGATCACATCGAATCGAAGCGAGCCATTGGGCTATGGACGCTACTACATAACTTTAATAGCTATACCTACTAGCTACATAAGTTTAATGTCTGGTCTTATTTTCCATAAACTAAAAAATACTCACCATCAGGAGAGTATGGCAGGTTCGGATTCAAAGGTTGGCTCGAAGCGGAGTATGTGCCATCTAGCCCCAAATAATTTCCGTGCTCACTGGACGGTGACTCTTGCTTAATACTCTTCTCATCTTTGTCTTTATCTTTTTCAGTACTTTTGTCACCCTCCTGTTTCGCCTTGCGCTGGATCTTTTTCATTTTAGCGCGCTGATTTTGGAACCATACTTGTACAACTCGCACGCTCAGGCCTGTATCTTTAGCGAGAGCTTCGCGTACTTTTCGACAAGGCTTGGGGCTTACTTCGAATGACGCTTTGAATTGCCTGCGTTGTGCCGACGTCAGAATGGTCCGTGGACGCTTTGGTCCTCGTCGTCCATCCCGTGGTCTTTCCGAATCATCTATTATCATATCGTCTTCTGCCTGTTGCATCAAATACATCTCTTTTTCGAAATCCTGCCGGCAGAATATCTGCCCAGCTCTGATGACGTACTGTTCGCCTTTCTGCAGCGGCTGACAGCACATGACGCACACGAAGCACTGGATGTGAAAGACATACTGCTGGGCGCGCATGACCATCTCCTGGGGCAGAAGACGATCCCCGCACCTGGTGCACTTGACTCCGAACAATCTAATGAACATTTAAAAAAATTATGACACTGTTATACTAGAGAGCGCAAAGCCAATCGCAAGGGCAGGATATGTCGCTAGCATTTCGCTGCAGTGTAGTCGCATTAGCAATTAAGGATAACAATATTATAGTCAATGTCAAGTAGTAGTCAGTGTAGTAGGTTTGCTCGTGTATATTTACCTATCGTAGTCGGGTTTGCAGTATAGCTTGGTGTTGCGGGTGTAGCAGGTGTGCACGAGCGGGCAGCCGCAGACACAGCAGCTGAGACAGTGCTCGTGCCAGGAGAGCTCTCCCACCCGCATCAGGTAGCGGTCCTGGATCTTCTGACCGCATCCCTCGCAGATCTCGACGATCTTCTCCCGCTTGATGCTCGCGCTCAACTCTGCACAGTAGAAATCTAGAATTAGTAGTATGTGGTATGTCACATGTTAAACAAGACTGATAAAAAAATGATGGGGCAATGGATAGGTTGTTGATAATTGGCGGGGACACGTAAATGTATATACATTCGCTATTATAAAGTAAAACATTATTATATCTCTGCGCATTGCATATACATAGTAAGAATTATATATATAGTATACTTAGATGAAAATAGCGTTGCATTGCAATATAATAGTAATAGTTGTGTTCATTGCCATGTTTCTGTATGGATTTTGATGATTATTTTTTTATTTAAAAATTTTTTTATTGCAGACTAAGACAGACAGACAGTCGAACAAAAGAGAGAGGTCAAGAGGAGTGCAGGAGAGGAGAGGAGGACCCTACCATTAAAATAAAAAACGAACAGTCACTATTTTACACCCATATAAAAGTAGTTTCTGAGTCAGTATGACTGTCACACAATAGGTACCTTTAATAAATTATAATTTTTCATGACCATTTATATCATTAGCTACGAATAAGGTGTTTTTACTGGTGCTAATTCCCCGCGTTTCTATTTTCCACCCACGAAATTAACTTAGGTACTTTTGTGAGTGACGTGCAGCGACAAAAGACAATGGACCCCAGTAGGTAGATATCGAATAGGGAAGCGAAATGGTACCTACTAGCTACCTACTCGTACACATGAGAATGAGGAATGAGCTACGCAGCCAGTTCGTAGCTCTGTCAAGATCACTCAGCGCCGATCGATCTACCCTGACTAGGTAGGTACTTTGTACAAACAAAGTAAGTAAAGGGAGATCGATTTGATTAAGACAAAAGGTTTTTTAAAATGAATATATACATATATCGGTATATATACATATATGTGTTTATAATCGGCTGCTGCGTTGGCCTAGTGATTGTAACCACGACTGCTAGGCTAGAAGTCTTGGGGTTGTTGCCCAGGTTTGACAATAACAAAGTTGTAATTACCGGCACCAGTTTGGAGTCTGGATTTGTGCCCGGTGTATGCAATGGGTTCTGTAATCTGATGATAATAGGCTCACCCACCAATTAAACGGACCTTAACATAACTGATGAAAAGTGGGTGTAATACACTCTGCACCCACCCTTCGGTGAAATACAGGCGTTATGTTGTGATGTTCAAAAGTTAAATGTTTAATTTATAAAAGAACTAGTGGACGCCCGCAGCTTCGCTCGCGTAGAATTAGACCCATTAACGACGTCTACCCGTCTAACAACTTCAAAAACGGCAAAGTTTCATACTAGATTTGCACCCCCATTTTACCCCCTTAGGGGGTGAATTTTCAAAAATCCTTTCTTAGTGCTCCCCTAAGTTATAAAAGGAACCCCTGTGCAAAATTTCAAGTTTCTAGCCCTTATAGTTTAGGCCCTGCGTTGATATGTCAGCCAGTCAGTCAGTCAGTCACCTTCTCCTTTTATATACATATATAGATATACCTAATATATTTTGACAATCTTTGTTTTGCACATTTATAAACAGCACTTTTCGCTCGTAACGGCCGGATTATTGGCAATAACCGTTCAAGTACTCGAGTTTAATTTCGAGAGAGGAACGTTGCGCAAAGAAATATAGGCGTCCATGAGATTCTGATGTTAGCGCGAAACGCGGGTCGCTCGGGTATCTACGTGTACGTATCTATACCTACGTCGCGTCTGTGTACGCATGTCGTGAGATTATAGCGTTGCCGTTGCGGCGAAAGTATCGGGCGTCTCACCACGCTCCTTAGACTCCCCCGCCCAGTGGGAGGGGCTTGCTGGGTCAAACGGGTCATGAGCATCAACCCGGGAACAAAATGTCGGCGTAAAACAACCGTTCTGATGCTTAATCGATGCCGGAAAGGCTCGGTGGGACCCCTCGGTCTCGGCGTTTTGATGCCTCGTGTATCTGCGTACTCGGCCCGGTTCAAAATCAGTTCCTTTTTTCACCTTGTGGGAATTAACTTTGTTCCTAGGACATGGACATAGTGTATTTATGATGGAAAAATGTTATAATATATGTGGTATGTTGTTTTCCTAGGACTTAATTATTTGAATTTGAATTAGATTTAAAAAAAAACATAGTTAATGTATTTGATGCCTCCAACTGCGTTTGTGAACACTGCCAACCATATTCATTCAAATTAAAAGTTTTTTTGAAGTAAAACTTCTTTAGGCGCGACTAACTCAGATTTTCAGCGGGAGTAACTCTGATTTTTGATTCTGACGGATGTTCCGGTTATTTGCTTATTAATTTATTTTAATCAAACGAATACTTTTTACTTTTGGAACGAAGTTCTTTATCGCGTGTGTAGACGGAAAAAATTAAGACTAAAAGTTCTGACACTTTTTGGTGGTAGAACCTATTTACGGTGCGCTTGCTGTTTTATTTTGAATATCTAGGTTACATAATAAATAATAAAAATAACAATAACTTATAATAAGTTTTACTTCAATCGCGCGTAAAGGTTACACGCACATAGGTACTTTTTTTTTCTACATGTTTCTATCTTTATAGTTCACTAGTGGACTTCCATTTTTCAGTTTATGCAGTCGGGTAGGTAGGTATTTCTTTATTCAATAACCTAGACATCATGTTCCAAAAATATATTATATACGCCATTCTATGGGTTATAAGAAAACAATGTTTTGAAGATGTACTCGTAATATGGCGCTACAAATTGGCCATGTTAACCTTCATAATTTTGTATAGGTAGGTACCCAGTGTACTCACAACTGAGACGTATCGAACGACGCTTCTAAAGGTAAAATCCATCGAGATGTTTAGTCTTCATATCGTGCTAAATAAATATACTACATACGAGTAGGTACATACACTCGAAAAACAACCCTCCTTCTGGCGCAGTCGGGTGAAACATTTTAGGCGCTAAGGCTAGTTAGTAGCCGCTCCCTGCAGTACTAAGATAACGGCGTTTTGTGGTAGGTATTATATTATTCTGTGGTATTATCTACCAAGATATGTCTAGGTGTTGTCACACACAATATTAATAACTCTCAGCCAGTATGTCAGTCTGGGATCAAGGTAATTAGTTTAGTGATAGAATCTGCTAAACTTATCTCTACTTATATGTAGGAATGCTACATTTGATACACGACTAGCTATTCGCGTCAAAGACCCAAATGTAACAAAAAATAATTAGTATCACGGGTGTTTTGTCACCTAGTAAAGGGCCCTTGCCACTAGCACGTAATGACACTTTTGTTAATCAATTATACCTTTTTTTTTTTCAATTAAGGCCGACCTACACCAAATTTGCGCTATATTTTTCTCTCTCTTTAAATCGTCCTTTCGTTTTAAATTAAGAATAATAAAAAATGTTAACATAAAAAATTTGACCCTATCAAACTCAGCCTATTAAATCCTCATCCAGATAATTTGAATTTTTTTCGGGGGTGGTGTGATAATAAAATTACTGTGTAGGATTTGTAGTATAACATAACATTATCCATCTAACCTAGCCTAATATTTTTCAACAACCATCATCAAAATATCGTCCAAGATGAAATTTAAAATGTCCACAAACACAGGTCATTGTAGACAACAGGTTTATGTTATCCGAGACTTACATAGAGCCTTCACCTCTGGCCTCCACCAAAAAGAGTGTGAAACGCTTCCTTCAAGGCAGGCAATGCACCTGTGTCGCATACCCCTGGTGTCGCACGTGTCCATAGGCGACGGTGACCACTTACCATCCGTAAGAAGGTATGTCTGTTTGTCCGTCTATATTATAAAAAAATAAAAAACAATTGACCAGATAAAGTTAGGTTAGGTAAGACTTAGAATTTTAATTAAACACACTTTCAATTTAAACCTTATGTTTAGAAAATTGCCAAGGGGATGCGGCGAGGTCTGCTCGCCGCATTCCCTTGGCAATAAAAAACAAAGAAAACAAAAAAAACAAAAATACAGGAACACGTCGGACCGACCACCAAACTGCCCGATATGATGATACTTGCATGAAAATATTTAGTAGGTTAGATTAGAGTCATATTAGAGTAGATATTACTTCGAATTTTAAACACACTAAAATAAAATTAAAAAACAGAAACACGATGGGCCTACCACCAAATTGGCTAATATGATGAGAGGCTCTTCTTCTATTAAAAATCTTAGCATTAGTCTTGATTGTAATCTTAGTTGGGTAAGTGACATTTCACTTCCGATCAGTTATCACTAAACTTCGTTTTCTCACCAGTTTGAAGAATTATCTTACAATAAAGACACTTTTAGTTCAGTCTGTTTTATTACCTGAAATAGATTACGGTGATATGTGTACCCCAGATCTGACTAGATCCGCCTGGACAAACTAGATCGTGCTATTAATAATTGTATCCGGTTTATTTAGTGTCTCCGTAAACTCGATCATATATCATATTTCCGATCGTAGCTTACGTGGCTCCCGATACGCCAGCATAAAAAATAAAATAAAAAAAGTTATGTTAGGTTTCTTATTTCTTCTAGGTTCTCTAGATTCATAACTTGTGAAATTGTAAGTGTGTTTAAATAAAATTGGAAGTCTTACGAAAAAAGAAGACGTGAAACATGTACAACATCCATAGGATAAAAAAATCCGGGATAAAGAGTACCTATGCCTTTTGGTTATCCAGGATATTACCTGCTCCTGTTCCTAATTAGGTACATCATAGCCCTATCATTTTTTACAGTTATCATGTTAAAAAATACATTGTGAACACATTTCCAGAATAAAAGGTACCTATCCTGTATAACCAACCATACATGATTGATTGTGCACTTCGATCAATAATGCACTAGATTCCCGGTCGACGCTTCAAAAACGGCCACACAAATTAGACCACGAAAAATTGTGTGGTTTTATTTCAAATCAGTACGGTCCAACCATAGCCAACATTAAGACGTCAAATTGCCTCAGTGCGTGTTCAAATATTGTTAAAATAACCAACGGAAAATAGCGGCGACAGCCCAGTGGCTATCGAACTCGCCTCTCACTCGGGCGGTCCGGGTTCAAACCCCAGCGGCACGCATCAATGTCTTTTCTAAGTTATGTGCGATTTAAGAAATTAAATGTCACTTGCTATAACGGTGAACGACACATCGTGAGGAAACCTACATGCCTGAGAGTTCTTCATAATGTTCTCGAAGGCATGTGAAGTCTACCAATCCGCACTTGGCCAGCGTGGTGGACTAAGGCCTAATCCCTCCCATTCTGAGGGGAGACCCGTGCCCAACAGGGTTGTGATGAGAACCACCGGAATGTCAAGATTTCTGACGGAATATCCTTCTTTCGGTAAGATTATGCCAACACGTGTTTTATTATAAAGTATAATAGAATTAAACAACAAAAAATGAAATAATATGAGTAAATGAATATTTGTTTGACCAACGTTGCCATAGCGCAAACTTTTAGGCAAAACATTGGCTATTTTGGAACAGAGAATGCATGGTGTAGTATTGTTATTTTATATTACGCTATATTTTTATTTGTAGAGTTCCGAATGATCCATTTCGCTTTGCAAAATGGGTATCTATTGTCGCGAATGAAAGAGGAGAAGAACCACAAAATATTTTTGATAAAATCAATAATATAAAAAAAATTTGATGTAAATGTTTCTTTTTTCATCTTAGCATTATATTTGTAAAAAAGACACCGCTCAAATAAAAATACACTCAAAAAGGCAGGTTATAAATTAATTTTAAATTATATTAAAATTGGATTTCGTTGTTAAAATGGTAATAATATTTTTAAATTGTCAATAAATCACTTTTTGATGAGTATTTAATAATATTGAACTATTAATAAATATGATACGATTAATGTATCTATTTTATTTTAAATCAATAAATTAATAGCTTAATTTTAAGTTAATCATAATATATAACCTCCTCTTTTTTGAAGTCTGGTAATAAATACAATTAGATAGTCAGTCACGGTTGATTTATAATACTTTATTTTAAATTTTACCATACATAGTCATAATAATTATTTACCTATTTTATCACACAATTTATAAAATATATTCAAAACGGCTCCCAGCAAATTTCCTAAGCCCAACAAGTTATAACAATAAAAGAATAAGTACTACTAATTTAAAACGACAAACTTAAACCGATTAAAAAAATATCCTGCAACTCTATGCCTTTCCGTATTACTCTGTTTTAAGCGTTGAAATGCGATTCCAAATAGCTAGGTGTGAAATATCTGTGTGGACACGGTTACTCCACTTGAACGACGTGTATTTGTTTGTAATCCTTTATCTTGTGCATTATTGATCGAAGATTGTATATAATAAATTCGAATTCGGAATCGGAAGTTTCGAGAACAGGTAGTTGACCAGTGTTGTGCAAAGAAGACATTTGATTGACTTGGCCCATAAGATCAAACACAATTAAAACCACGCAAGAGAGTTTAATCTACTGTCGCAGATTTTTTCTTAATATCAACGGTAAATCGAACTATGGATTACCTAAAACCTTCGTCTGGGTCTGTAAACTCTACATGGTGGATTAAACTGTCTATATCTGACATGACAATGATAGCGACGCTTATCATTCCCTGTTAGTCCTGTTACACTTTTATAGTGTAGTGCGTGTTATTTATAATATGTACCTATGTATTTGTTTGGTTTGGAAATAAGTTATAGTTTAATTATATTGTATCTAAGACAGTGACACTGATTCGGATATCGAATTATTGCACGAGTAGAGCGAAATAAATAGATATTATAGTAGGCCGTATGCCGTTCGAACGCGAGACAATCACTGGGATAAATGGAAGTTTGTGCGTCAACGTCATATTAGAATACTAGTGGACGCCCCGCAGCTTCGCTCGCGTAGAATTAGACCCATTAACGACGTCTGCCCACGTTCGGGCAGCACATTTGACTTCAAAAACGGCAAAGTTTCATACTAACTTTGCACCCCCGTTTTACCCCCTTAGGGGGTGAATTTTCAAAAATCCTTTCTTAGTGCTCCCCTACATTATGAAAGGAACCCCTGTGCAAAATTTCAAGTTTCTAGCCCTTATAGTTTAGGCCCTGCGTTGATATGTCAGTCAGTCAGTCAGTCAGTCAGTCAGTCAGTCAGTCAGTCAGTCACCTTCTCCTTTTATATATATATAGATTTCGAAAGAACAAATTAACAAACAAAATAACCCCCCAAGGTTACAAGGTTAATTACAACTGAAATTATAGATAGTATTGATTTGTTTGACTGCCAAATAAAAAAAATTAAAATGTGTGGTTTTATGAAACCACGGTAAAAGTGAAACTTTTTTTCACATTATAGACATTTACCAAAAAATTTTTAAAATAATATTCCATTAAGGGTATAAAAATCGCTTTATCAATCTTAATTTTACCCTTGGAAAATTGGAATGATAATGGGAAATAAAATAACAAGCGTCACTACACTATTAGCCGTTCGAAATATATGTATCTAAATTCAACAAATTCTATTAAGTACGCCTGGTCGAACGGTCGAATGGTTGGTAAAAACAACCTTCTACGCCGCGAGTGCCGTTTCGCTCCCCAGTGTCTCAACAAAAAATGAAATTTTAGATTCAATTTTAAAATGTAATGCGACGTGCGTCACGCAACATGCGACAGACAAGCCAAAATTTTCAGAACGATGTAATAAAAGTTTCACTTTAAAACAAGTATTAAAACATCCGAAGAATTCCCCAAAAAAATCACCGTTAATACCATAAACCATACATTTTCGCATAAATAATTTCACTGTTGACACTGACTTCTGCATATTATTATGGTTGTCGTTTGCATTGCAAGTCTATTGAATACAGGTGGTTGCTTCGCTCCTAGGCGAGAAATTGAAATAAATTACATTTTATAAGTAGTTAAAACATATAATTAATTTTTAACTTGCGGCACAGAATAATAGTGCATAATGTATGGCATACGATTTTCAATGTGCTAGCCAGCCCAGTGGCTATCGAACTCGCCTCTCACTCGAGCGATACAGGTTCAAACCCCAGCTGCCCGCACCAATGAATTTGTGAGTTAGTATGTGCGATTTAAGAAATTAAATGTCACTTGCTGTAACGGTGAAGGACACATCGTGAGGAAACCTGCATGTCTGAGAGTTCATCATAATGTTCTCGAATGCATGTGAAGTCTGCCAATCCGCACTTGGCCAGCGTGGTGGACTAAGGCCTAATCCCTCCTGTTCTGAGAGGAGACCCGAGCCCCACAATGAGACAAAAAAAGGGTTGTGAATAATTTGAACATCAATTATTAAGGCGGTACGAAGTTGACGGGACTAGCTAGTTAATTATAAACCATAGCTTCGATTAACATAAAAATATATTGAAAAGTATAACTTTAATCCGATCAAATAGCTGCTACTGAGTTAGTTTGTTAGTACGTATGTGTTTTATTTTGCAAGCATGCCGAAATTGAGCCACTTCTTTCTATCCTGCGTAGTGTAAATTTTATCTTGGTTCAGCTCCGATGACAATGCATTTATAAGCATGAACTGATTGTACTAGATAGCCTAGGTTTGGATGTAGACGATGAAACTCCTCAACATTATAGCCCCGAAATTTTGTATACCTACCTCTAAATTTTATTTTGATTGCACGTTTTAAATTGCCCATTATAAAAGGTTTGTTTTGATTTTTTTTTTTCAACAATTTTGAACCCGTACCTATACGCTAGCGAATGACACGACCGATCTGTAGGTCAATTGGCCTCGTTATGGTGAAGGTAGAGTCGAAAGAGAGGATAAAGATTTTTATAGGGTTTTATTACAGATATTTCTTACTTACATCTTTCGATAATCAATAAAATTAGCATTCAAAAATTAATATAATGGTCTTGGATAATAAAAATAGCTATTTTATTCTGTTATTAATATAGAGCGATGATGTAGCGATGTAGCGATGATGTAGCGTCCATAGCCCAATGGCTTGCATCGATTCAATGTGATCGAAAGAGTTAAGCAACGACGGGCGCGGTCAGTTTGTGGATGGGTGACCGCTAGTGGTTAATTTCATGGACGCTACCGTGCTTCGGAGGGCACGTAAAGCTGTCGGTCCCGGTTGTTTTCAATGGTGGAAACAGTCGTTAAGCCTTGTCGAAGACCTTCGGGTGGCTTGAGAACATTCGACACTGGGCTGGCCACTAACCCATTCACCAATCCGCATTGGAGCAGCGTGGTGGAGTATGCTCTAGCAGCTATGTCTGTGGGGGAGACCCGTGCCCAGCAGTGGGACGTCTATGGGTCGCAGCGATTAAAATAGATATTTTATACTATTGTCAACATTTAAAATCAGAATAACTTTTTATTTTGCCTAATTTATAGAGTTCAGAATCAGGTATGCATGCTAGTTAATTAAAGATTTCGCTTCATTTCATTCATACGAGTAGGATTCAGTCGGTTCATTTCGTTTGTCAGTGCACAATAGAACATGTTACCTACCTACCTACTGTAACGTAAATGACATATACATATTTAAAAAGTTTAATACTCGTTATTTTTTTTATCATAACAGAATAAAATAAAATAAAAGTGCGTGCGTACAAAGTACACATGTCAGAAGTGAAACTTCTTTGGCGAAATATTCAAATATACCCAAAAAAAAAAAAATATAAATATTCATTTGAAAGTCTTGTTGTTTTATTACAAACGTTCGCTCTATCTCACTTTCTCTCTATCGCCCATCCTCTTCTTCGTCACGAACGTTGCATGCTGCGTGACGCAGATCCGTTTCATCCGTAAAAATTTTTACCCTCATGCGCCTAAAGAAGTTTCACTTCAAAAATTACTGTATGTAGACCTAATAATTATTATGTATCATTATGAAAGTAATATTATAACAAGTTAAAATAATACCTACTACCTACCAATGTCACACGATCAAGGCCTTAATTACGAATAGATAATATGTATTTAGAAGTTATAGGCTTAGCACGCGCAAGAATTTTATTAATCTATTATGGTAATTTTATTACACTATGTTCACTAGTCATGAAAAAGTTTTACAAGTTTCATAAGCTCGCTACGCTCTACATTTTTGTCAAAGTGGTGTCACTGACCTGTTCTGCCGTTGCACGTGAGCGGAGGCTGCAGGCTCTCCGGCATCAATCCGGGGTTCAGGTTCGTGTAGAACTCGATCATTTTTACAACTGTCAAATATCACACGCGGCAGGCGCGCTCGCTGCGCCCGCTGACCGAACAATGGCAATGGCCCGCCGCACGACCCTCGGCGGATCATTCTCATCTATCCCTCTCTCTTCTTTCCGCCAATCACAAATTCCCTGTTCAAAGACGCTCCGCCCAGCTCATTCGGAACCCAACCTATCTATTATACAGATCAAGGCTATGATATTTTGCCGTTCGGCCGACACGTCACCGACGGACGATTTGTATTCTTGGCGTGGTGGAAAAACGGCAGATCGTCGACGGAGCGGAGGGCGGATGAACGGCAGCTCAGTTCTGGAAGCAAAGACATCTTTCTTTGAAGACGTTAATTACGTTTAAATTAACTTTATCGATTTCATCGGCGTCTGTTTACACGGCGAAATAATTAATCTCATCGAAAATATAAAATGTGAAAAGAGAGGCCAAGCTACATAAAAATAACAATAATTATTGAGCCGGTTCCAATGAATTGCTTTCATAATTTGATCTGAGAGTGTTTTTCAACATTCTTTCTTTGATATAGGTGCTGATTTATTAACTAAATAACGTAAAAACCCACCTATTACCTACCTGCCTAACACATATTAGAACTATTAAAACTTAGTTAAGAACATTACCCTAGTTCTTATCTAGGTGTTCTACATTATGATAGTGACTACAAACATGATAAGATGGCGAGATCTATATTATTATAGGTATTTAATATTATCATTATCTCATTATATTGTGGTTTTATTTTTTACATAAGACAAAACAGAGTTATATCAAACTTGTAACTTGAAGTTCGACTGGACGACGGCGGTGATTATTTTAAACTCGGCGGGCTCACTTCCGCGGGTCTAGATCAAACCTAAGCACGGGACGTAATGAAATAGATTTTATCGGAAACTGGACCCACAATTTAACTTTAGAAGCCTTTAAAGAAAATATTTATTTATTTATTTAACTTTTTTGACACCTCTAAAGAGATACAATTTTGTAATCATTAATTAAAAAATCTGCTATGAAGTACCAAGGCTCAATTGACATAGAATTCACTATAGGTACCTACTATAGGTACGTTTTGTTTACATATATAAAACGTCTTAATTATTTAATTTCGATTTTGACTTATTCGTTAGATAGGTACCTATATCTATAGTCCTTGCTAGATTTGTTCGTAGCACCCATTCACTGCCGGCGTACATTACATTTGGACAGACGTTGAATATAAAGAATAGTCTTATAAACAGGCTGGTTCCAGTAAGTAGAGAAAGTTAATACTAACATTTAGTCCGTAAGTAGGCAGTAATATATCTAACTTTTTAAGTAGTTACCTAGATTTCATCCATCGAAATGTAGGTACTGTTTCATCTCAAAAATATTTTATGTATTTTAAGTTGTTAATAACATGCTTTCTTTTTAAATATGTAATTGAATCGTTTTTTTTGGCTGGTCACAAAGTACTGAATAGACCTTAGGCTTATAAATAGGTTCTAAGTTTAGCAGAATAAAACTGAAGCTTCAGATTAGGTTAGGTACATACTTACTGAAAAGATAAAACGATCCGCTGTCTCTACGTTACGCCATGTTACGCGCGGAGGTGCTCTATATTGAGATAATGTATGTACAGTTTAACTCCGAGCTATACTGAGTCCCTAACTCCAAGTCTAGACAGCACCCAATCATCGTTTCTTTAAAAATAAGCACGAATGTTTATTTAAAATAATTCAATAGTAGTGTGTCTCTATATATTCTTAGTCTCATGGTTAGGTTAATAGGTAGATGGAATGAATTAGCAGTTTATGTATTATAAAAACAAGCTAAGCAGCAATGTAAATACCCGAGACCGATGGCTACCCCTCACGAATGTGCCCAATTTTTTTTTCCAATTGACATTCAATCATCCACATACCGAGCGCGCCCGTTGTTGCTTGGCTAAGTCGAGCACGTACGATCGACGTAAGTGGGCTTCTTAATGGCTTTATAGTGGAATATTTATTAGGTTAATTTTGCATACACACTTTGCTTCTAATTGTCGCTCATGAATTTCACTGATATAAACTGAGTAATTTGTCAAGGTAAAAGGTATGGGAAAACATATTACTCGCCATGACCCGTGTTTTGCCGCATTTTATTTTAATTCTAATCTTAGATATGCTGCGATTATATACTGACTTTTCTCCAACCTATTAAAACAGCTTAAGATGCAAAAATAAAAATCACTTAGAGAACAGTGGAATATCATAAAGTAATGATTGCACCAAAAGCAGTCGCTGAAATGTGCACATAGCGTCAGTGGTCTGTCATCGTAAATTGGCGCAAACACTACCTACTACAAAATATTAATCACATCATGGCCGTATGGTACGCTTTTACGAGTAAGTACATCTCGCTGAATTATAGTCCTGTTTTGCTAACATTCATATACAAATTTAGGTCAAGTCTATGGTGGTATGAATAGAGGTAAATCCTATTGAAATTGTATTAAATTGTTAGGAAGACGACCAATACCCATATGTTTATGATATAAAATTCATATAAATTAAATCAAATTCACATAATTCTATGCTATTATAATAAATATGAAGAGAAACATTTTCTGTACCTCAATGTACAGAGTGTGATTTAATTTATATAATATTGATTCTTAAATTTTTTTAGAATAAAATATTAAATTGTTGGATTTTTATAAAATCTTCACCAATTCATTTCAAATTTACAATAAACATTCCTCACATAAATTAATAGTATACCTGTATCCCCTACATATTGATAAAATCTACCTATATATAAGGGAGAAAAGTCAAATAAATGGGTAAATTTTAAAAAAATCGCTCGCTGCGACCCATAGACGTCCCACTGTTGGGCTCGGGTCTCCTCTCAGAATGGCCCTCCCATTCTGAGAGGAGCCATTAGGCCTTAGTCCACCACGCTAGCCAAGTGCGGATTGGCAGACTTCACATACCTTCGAGAACGTTATGATGAACTCTCAGGCATGCAGGTTTCCTCACGATGTGTCCTTCACCGTTATAGCAAGTGACATTTAATTTCTTAAAACGCACATAACTTAGAAAAGTCTTTGGTGCGTGCCACTGGGGTTTGAACCCGGACCGCTCGAGTGAGAGGCGAGTTCGATAGCCACTGGGCTGTCGCCGCTATTTTCCGTTGGTTATCAAAAAAATCAATAGGTACGAAATATTTATGCTATTGGTCTCAAAGTGGGAGTGACAACACTTTGATACGTTTTCTCCAATATAAATTCAGGATTTATGAGTTTTCAGACTACAAAGGGTTGAAAGGGGGATGAAAGTTTGACTAAAGTGATGAGTAGTCGGTAGTATTTATTGTTTGTCTG
The DNA here is from genome assembly GCA_944567765.1 of Carterocephalus palaemon. Taxonomy (NCBI): domain Eukaryota; kingdom Metazoa; phylum Arthropoda; class Insecta; order Lepidoptera; family Hesperiidae; genus Carterocephalus; species Carterocephalus palaemon. Next base: position 5,845,811 of record OX155637.1, on the reverse strand, counting down.
GGCACAATGTGAAAACCTACCTGAAAGGATACCTATAAAATAAGGTTTCCAAGGCTTTCACAGGGTAGAGTGATTCCAGTAATGTTCTTGAGGAAAATCAGTAGCAAAAATAAACCAAGCTTCGAATTCACGAGCGAAGCTGCGGGCGTCCCCTAGTTTTCAATAAAAACGTACGGCACGGCGCACTGAACAACTAAACCCTATCGAGTCCTTAAAAAACATAATGCGGTGTATACGAGAGCTATCTCGCCGGGTCTGCCATTGTGGCTCAAGTGGGCCAATTCTGCCATTCACTGGCCACTTGTACCATCCGTCGAGTAAACACACGATGTAATAACGCACGCCGCTTGGAGAAGGTACTCGTAGTATTCACTTGCGAGTACCTACTGCTGGTCCTAAACTCTCTAATATTTTGCATATTGTTGCTCTTCAGTTGTGTGTTATGTATTACTTTTGCGTTGCAACTTGTGTTTGGGTCGCCGCCATCTGCTACAACCGCTACAAGTTGGACAGTGGTAAATAAAATTCAATTTAGGAAATACATATATATTTATTTATTTACTACAGTTTATAAACATCACAGGTAAGCCCCAAAGCGTTTACATACGAGTACACACGGAACTTATTTATATATAAATTATTACTTCTGGCAGCTCGAAGCTAGCATCTGAGGCTTGGATACCATTGAGCAAGTTCAAGGCTTGTTGACTTATTAATCTACAGTGTGAAATGGCAAATACATTATGGCGGCGAACATGTGCAAGTTTGGCAAGAATGCACAGCTGCATAAGCTCAATTTCTCAAGGGTTCGAAGTTATCTCCTGGATGATTTGATACAAATTCTAACTAAATTACCAACATAGGACGCATTACTTCCAAAGTTTCATAATATAGCATGCATTGAAGAACATTTGGAAATCCCACAAAGTATCCGTATTGCTTCAAAATTATTTTGGAGTTTCTCCGGTCCTGTGCCTTCCAAATTAGATTATCGTAAAAGAAAACCTAACGATTTATAAACTTTCATAGTAATAGAATAAATATGACGGTCTGTAAAGATGACTGTTACGTAGGGCATTTCGATCACCTAAGTAAATAAAAAATAAAGTCGAAGAAAAAATAAAGGTCGGAAAATTACCTATAATAATATATTTATGTAATAAACGAATCCCGGCTTCAACATATTATTGTTTACGTAATGCCTTGAACCATAAGAACATTTTAACTAGTCAAATAATGCACATAAGAACATATATGAACATTTCAATTGTATAGTATTGTCTACTATACTTGTATAGTACTGTCTCAAGGTATAATAAATTTTAATTGCCAAGTCTACATTTACGTCGATCGATGTAGATTTACATGGAACTATTATTGTGTTTTCATATAGCAGCCACGATGAATGGCTCTGCATGCGTTTTCGGTCCATTGTACCGATCTTTACCACTTCAAGTTGAACGCTGTGATGAGCACGAATGTGGCCGATGACGGGTTGGGTTTACGGGTTAGACCACTGGTTGTTTTGTGCGCCAGGGTAAAATAGTGCCACTCGCTAATATAAACGCAATTGTGATACTCACATGCATTCGATTACGATTGCAAAAACTTCTTTAACTAACCATTGAAATCATAGATAATACAACTACGACAGTCTTCCACCCTGTGATGATAATAATAAGCAATAAAAAAAGGATGAGCTCTACAGAGGATATTCACGAAAGAAATGTATTCAGAGAATACCTTCTGACACTTGGGTTAAGTGCTGGTAATATTCTACCATACCTACTTCATCTACTAAATATTATAAGTACATATATTATGTTAGTTACTATGGCACTTAACTATTAACGTGAAGTCAATTATGAATGAAGTCAATTACCGCCAAAAACAAGTACTAATTAAGCAGCATGCGCCATATTGACAAAAGGTTGTGTATGTGACAAAAACAAAGTCCGTTTGCGCTTCCGCTTTACTGCAATCCGAATTGTTTTCAAAACAAACAGCGCCCCGTTCGAAAAACATTGCAAAAAACAGCCAAAAAATTGTAATAACATTTTTAAAAGCTTTTATTTAACTTCACTCTTATGTATCTATGTCCTGGAATCTTGCAATCAATATTTCACCGACTCCCACTGAAGCTATCGAGCTGAAATTTGGCACACGTTCTTTTAACGCATGAACAGCCTAAGTATATTACATTACATTTAGTACATTTTACATTTCTTCGATATTACGAGTATATTTCATATAGTTTTACTTCAGTCGTGTGGTCTAAAGCAAACTCGTTTTTTTTAATAGCTAGTTTAAATTTGCCACTGTAATTAGGAAAATTTGTTTTTGTTGAAATTGATCTATTTAATTGAGGCACCAGACTTGAATTAACTATTATTATTAATTTAGGCTCAATTATGAAATGTCCTTTGTCCAAGTCAAGGTATCCATTCGATGACTCATCTTCCCTACCGGTTATCAGCCCTACGAACGACTTGGCCTGCCCATTTCCACTTCAAGTATTGCGAAACTCTGTGAACTATGTCGGTGAGCTTTGATCGTCTACGTCTACGTATTTTGTAATTTCTGATGCGGTTGCGTAGCGAAATACGCAGCATAAAAGTCTCTCTCAAACGGCGTTACTCCAACCGGTCCTATGCCTTTTTAATCCACCTAGTCAAAAATAAGAAACGTTATGGTGGGACAAAACTTTTCAAGTAACACTGATCAGCAGCCTTAATCTCACCACCGCTTCACGGATTGTAGTTTTGGTACTCTGTCAGGTGTTGTAATATTTTCGATGAGTGGTTTATCCAAATATTAATTACCTATTATGTTATGTCTTCTAATAATTTACTGCGTATTTAATGACTGGAGTTGAGAGGAGTCTCTTCTATTTCTGATTAATGTACGACAAAACCATTTAAAGGGGTGGTTTTTTGATATGACAGATTATTTTCATAATTCATTCATACATAATTATAAACCCACAAATAAACCACCATCTAAAAGGCACCAACTCGTAAGTAGCAAATTAATAATACAAAACGGATCACGGGTGTTTCGCTTCGTAAGTTCTTCAAAAAAAGGTGTAAAATGACCTTTACTAAACTAAAGGGCCGGCGTAGCTGGTGTAAGTCCGTCATTGTAAATTGGCTACAGTGGCAGGTACTGACCTGCCACTGTAGCCTGGCCTGTCTGCTTGTTTGCTAGATCTGTATAACAAACAACGTCCTATTTAAATCCGAGTCGCTTTCATTTTGTCAACAAAGTAACAACGAGAGTCTTTCGTGACGCTAGGGAAGTACGTGCTCTCAAAACTTGATCCCCTGACTTCGGTGTTGCACAACAAGTAGCGGAAACTCTTCTTCAATCAATATACACACAACTTTATTCTTGTTTCCACAACTGCATACAATCGGAGGTATGAATAACAAATTCTGTATTTGAATGTAAATACATCCGTGCTGGAAATGTACACGTGATAGAAGCATGGCAACGTAGCGAGCACGACTTCAAGCTATCAAGACTAAGTTACCAGTATTATTGTTTGAAAGAAAGCATTTACTCCTTAAATTACACCGTAAAAAATTTTTTTTTAGAAGCTTTTATAACTTTTATTTTATTTTCATACATTGTCATCGGAACCTATTATGTGCTAAATTTCAGCTCGATAGCTTCAGTGGAAGTGGGTGAAATATTGATTGCAAGATTCCAGGAAAAAGTAATCCGGGCAGGATTACTTTTTGTACATTTCAACCAACCGTTTGGAAGCTTCCAAATATTCAAGATATTCCTATCAAAACCTATTGGCTATTCTAAAGTTCGAGCAAAAAATGTTTGGGCAGGATACCCTCGTACCAGAGAGAGTTTTTGCATATAAATAAAGACTGCTACGTATTTAAAGCAGGTGGAATTTCATTTACCACCCCGTGGGTGGCACAAGTTCTGCGTCAATAAAGACCATGCACCACACGTGCCACCAACACGGAAAATTCCGGCAGATTTAACTATGCACTCAAATCTAACACTTAATGCAGTGGGTCAAAGTCATTTATCTCTTGAAGCAGCGAAAATCTTATGCGAAAAGGGACCAGCATTCCCCTATCGTAAACATAGGGTTGTATTTCGTTGTAGATTAACTGACTTTCATAGAAAAGACACGAGGATTTATTAATTTGGTAGGATCTGTAAAGAAAGTTCACAAACTATCTGAATGTATTTCGTTTTACTTCATTATAAAGTTTTAGAAAATTATGCGTTAAAATTGTGTTAATACAAAATTAACAATTTAGAAAATTATGCGTTAAAATTGTGTTAATACAAAATTAACACAATTTTAACGCATAATTTTCTAAACGTGATAGGATTACTTTTTTGTAGAAACTTACAAAAAAGGAAAAAAAAAAACAAAAAAAAAACGATCAAGAACAAAATAAGAACAGAATTCAACTACATTTCACCCTCTGAGGTAAAATGAAAATAGGCATTAAAGTATAGTAGCTATGTAACTAATCTATGCGAAATAGAATAGAGACAGTTTGAGATTAGGATTTAGAAGCAGCGGCTGGTAGACCCTCACCTACTCATTTTTTAAATATAAGTACCTAGTGGTGAAAGTGGCCATAAACTTGCCTTCGGGTGAACCATAACGGGTGTTGAGAAGCTACGACGGATCGCTAAAAATTTCCTCAATAACCCGTCTACTAACCGTACCTATAGATCTTTTTGGGTATAAAAATGAAAACAATGTGTTCATTTGATTTTATGAGAGTCTGTGCTTTGGAAAAAATCTTTCTTTTCTAGAGGACATTATCAAAATTAGAGATTTAATTTTTTATGGTCTGCTTAAAACCTTACGAGAGTGCGAAAAAATAATAGTAGGTACCTACTATAGAATGTACAGGCGTGCAGAGAAAAATAATTAATTTTTGCTTGATAAATGTGTAATAATTATAAATTAATAAAATATAATTATTATGTCGCAAGACAAACTTTTTCTTTACATCATTTTTTTTAAATCGATGCTTGCAGGTAAATGATATTACTCGTATACATATAGAATTCGTAATTAAAATAGGAATAAAAGAAGAGAAAGGCAATTATCTTTAGATCTTCGTTTGTAGGTTTCTGGTTTTTAGATTTTAGAATAATGGAACCTTATTACGATTTATAACAATATAGGCATTTTTGTATTTTCAATCTACAAATTGATATGATACGAAAAAAGGGGAATTAAGTGCAAGTTGATTTTTTGATTTTCCTTTTGGACGGTTTGTCATTTTATTTGGCTTAACCTTGGAATACCCTGAAAATAACGAAGGTTTCTGGATTCGACGCCAGCGAAGCTGCGGGCGTGCTGTAGTAAATTAATAATAGCTAACCGTTACTCAAGCGTCGGAAATATAAGAATTTGAAGTTCTTTTTTCAGAAGATTATGACATTGTGGTATTTGCAATAGAAGCTTTAAGCCCATCGGATGATAATCATATCAAGTGAAGACAGATGTCTTCTCTTCTTTATACGGCTTCTTATTTTCAGTAGTGCTAACCGGAAAGACAACAACTTTTTTGTCCAAAAATATTATATTAAAAAGTAAGGCAATAGAGGCAATTCTGCCAAAATCCTGGGCAATATACCACAAGGTTTAGTCAGGCTGGATTCGATATTAGGGTGGATTCGATATTTGGTATCGAGTTTTACTAGGAAATTTCTTAATTACTTTTTAAACTGAACGTTTGTTTTATAGATATTAGAAGTTAAGTTTTTTTAGATATATGAAGTACCTAAATAGTTTGATTCAGAATCAAACTATTTAAACTAACAAAATATACATAAAATTTATTAAGTATTAATTTTATATGTATAAAACTAATACTTTCACATAACCAAATACAAAAATACGTTTTACAACTCCGTGGTGGCTCAATACAAACGGCGTTGTAAAACGTATTTACCGAGTGTATAAAATTCATATTAACGTTGGGGAAAGGAGTCACGACTGACATTGGCTTAATCCCCGGCAGTAATGTTTTATGATTTTCAGATCGGGAGCGTGACGCGGCAGGCGCGCGTCGCTACCCTCCGCAGCCGCCGCATCTCGCTATTCTCGCATCGCACGATGATTAAATATTTCCGATCGAGTTGACTTTTATTTACATTTGATCGCAACTTGTACGTATACCGTCCACCGCCCGCTATTGTTCGTTGATGTTACGATACATGTTGAATTTAGCTTGTTATGATCATTGCTATTATAGTACAATTTGCCGATAACTACATATTATCACGTTTATGTGATAGTCGCATTCAACTTTTGTGTATCTATGAATTTAAGCTCAGAATTTAAGTATTACGTTAACGTGGAAGGAATACATCTAGAGGAAACCCTATATAAGAGTTTTTTTTGTTTTTAATTCTTTATTTGTGGGCTTAATCACGGATGATTATGTCGCCCAAATTAAAAATTCAATGTCCACACTATACAAGCAAAATCACAATACGACAATAAAATAAAATATATAATCAATTTACATATTGTGGTTTTCGACTGCTTCGGCCACAACTAACGGCAACTAAAATTACCACAATCTGTGGAGGAAGCAGTGGAAAACAAAAAAATCATTGGGGCTGATCCGAGAATGCAATTAAATAAAGCTTAATTAACAATTTTACGTAATTAGAATGAGGGCTAGACAAAATAATGTTAAGATCACTTATATTTTTTAGGATATTAGTGCCCTCAACAGTGCGGCAGGCCGCGTTTCGGACACACTCCAGCAAGACATGCACTAAGTCCTCGGGTACACCGCAAAGCTGACAGTTCGGTGAGGGGACTTTGCCCATGAGATGTCCAAATTTCTTGGATGGAATGTGTCCGGAACGAAGCTGCATGATAACTACTGCGTCACGTCTTGATGACCTATGTTCATCGAACCATGGAATTCTGGGGGGATGTGGTTGGACAGTTTTGTACCAAATACCTTTTTCTTTCGAACGCTGATCATAATATTCCTTCCATAATTTAAAACTTTGCTCTTTAATAAAATAAATATAATTAGGGAAGTATGACAACATGTTATATGGGATTCCATCCGACGCAGCTTGTCTTGCTAAAACATCTACTCTCTCATTATCTTCAATCCCACAGTGCGACGGAATCCACTGCAGCTTGATGGATTTGGAACTGGCCGTCAACCCAACAATACTATCCAGGATCGTGTAGGCTATCGGAGTACCTCGTATCCCCGAGGTGCACCGAGCCAAGTGTTGGAGCGCGCTTTTTGAGTCGGTGAATATCACCATGCTCTCCTGATCTAAGGACGCTGCATACGACAGAGCCTCAGAAATCGCAACTAGCTTCACTTCCATGGTACACATTACCGCTTCTATTTTGAAGCGGAGACTGAGATCGCATTGTGGGTCATATACGGCCGAGCCACTAATTCGATCTTTGGATCCGTCAGTAAATAATTTATAATAATTTAGGTATTTAAAATTCATAAAATCTAAACATATTGTTTTTAAATTTAATTTAGAGAAAGTCCGCTTGGCTCTAGTTACATTTGGTACATTTAAACTAATAATGTTTGTTAAATCTATGCTACTGACCCACGAATTCATAGAATACATTTCTAGTTTCTTGCTGGCGTGGATAGTAATATCTTGCAAGCAATCATACATATTTAACAATAGGGGTTTTCTTTTATTTTGCCAATACCTATTGTTCTTATACTGTAATAACTGGCTCAGCAGGGTAATTGTTATGTTAGATTCGTGAGATTTAGCTTTAAGTAAAAATTTTCCACCTAAATACGTCCTCCTCACATGTAGTGGTGCTAAACAGAGTTCACATAGTTATTTTTCATATATACGCAATGGCGTATCTGGTTCGCCGTTGGCTGCAAGAGACATTCATCAAGTACGTTATCAGCATTTTGCATTATATTTACTAAATGTTGATGAAGATACCTAATTTTTAACCCTATGCGGGTATTTTCCCCCGCACATGTTGATTTTCCGATCCAGTTGACTTTTATGTAGGAGTAAGAGCCTTTGTTCGTCGGTGTCAACAATTTGTTTGTTGATTTGTGTGTCCAACACGTATGGTTGTGAACTGTTTTTCGAACTCGCTAAACTCCACGGTCCTCTTTTTGGCTGTGTCGTGTTGTCCTGGACCACCGAGTGCAGCGCATGTTTGCCCGCGGGGTTTTTATCGTATGTTCTGCGAACGAACAATTAAGCACAACGAGATTATTAAAGTGTGAGATTTGAGCTTACTAAATCATTCATGAAAAACCCAATAAAAGTATTTTATTTGTTTATTTATTTAATCTTTACCATGGCTACAAAATTTATATCGCAGTCGGACTTAATGCTAAAATACTACCAGCCAACCTTTAATTTATGATTCTATAGTAACTTAATTTTTATTTAAGTCTTAAGATTAATTTACCTTTCGTTATTAAGTAAGTATTGTATATGCTAAATAAATGTTACGTCGAGGTTCAGCATATATATTGTGGCTCAGCTAAACAAATGTCAGGATAAAAGGTGCTAAACACTTCTAATTTCGTTTAGTATGTTTGTTTTAACCCAAATAAATATGTATTTTTAAAGAATGACCATGAAACTTGACGATGTATCATTGCTATAAAATTACATTGTATTTTGTTTCAAAGAAAACCAGAAATAAGGGTTTGTTTGATATTAAAAACGTAAGTAAGTTGATAAGTAAAGTGCGTTACCCTGAACGGGCCTGAAGGCAATAGTTTTATATGTATCATATATAATTTAATATCTCTCCTGTCCATAAACTTATAAACAATTGGTTACCTTTTCATTAAAGCTTATTCAATATTTGTGAGTACCGCTGACATTATTATCTTTACAATAGGATTAAGGACTAATGACAACCGATTTTTGCTGTTTGACAGAAAAGTATGTGTGTCTTACCCCACCTTATGACATATAATTTTTGTTTGAGAAATTTGGTGTAGGTAGCTTATAAGCTACCTACATAGTAGGTACAAAGTAGAGAAAATTATATTGATCGGCAAAAATCGTAGTTTTGTATTAGTTTTAAAATTCCTACGTTTAGTCACGATTTCGTCACGAAGAGCAGGTGTCAATTCCTATTAGAATTGTTTGTAATTCATCTCCATGTTAGATGGATGACGCTCATAATGAAAAACCGGATAGATTTTGTTTAAATCGAGACACGTGTCCGACACGCGTTTTGGCCCCGTTCAAAGCGCACAGATACTTAAATTAATATTTCAACATGGTTTTGGTTATTCGACCGATTGTTGACAATTTCCCCAATGTTTCCGCCCAACTTCTGATAGTTCGTAGGAAACAATTAATCCTGCATTTAACACAATCGTATGTTGGAATTGTAAAGATAAAGTTCGTCTGACGTTTTCATTTCACACACCATCACACGTTCGGTCCCAAGTACCTATGACAAGGTCTTAGAAAATTAGCTCATATAAAAGTTTATATACCAAGTGCTAACAAAAGATGGTTGAAAGATAAGTAGAAATTCCTCCTCGCAAGCTTGTTTGTTCTTATCGGCGCAGCGGGAGTGCATCGCGGAGAAATAAGGATTGTTTTATCAGTTACAAACTTATTGTTCCACATACCTAGTTAATGTTCTTGATCTGGTTACTTAATTTTGTAATAAAGGATATTACAAAATTACACTAGAATGCTATATGATTGATATATAAAATTCTATCTGGCCTTAAAAAGTGGAAAATCTTAATATCTTCACATATTTACATATTTGCAATGAGAATTAAAAATACCTTGATCTGCGTGGATCTGCTGAGAATTATTATTGCATGAGTAAAATTTTACAAAGATCTAGTAGAAATACATTTTACAACATTACTTCCTATAATAATATAATTTCTTTCAAATTCCGAAAGCGAATGTTCCCTGTATATCCCTAAACCCGGTATGAGAATTGCGGCGAGCATACTGCCCACTCATATAGAGTAAACACAATCAAACGGTTTAATACGTGTACTCATAATTGGAGTCATTCATTTGATTTTGTGGTTCGTTTACGCATTACGCACACTCAAAGTTAGTATCGGCGGTGATCCATGTTTAATTTTTATTTATGGTTTAGCAACTATCACTTTTGATTGAAAAACAATATTTCGTGTCTGGGGTGTATTTTTATTTTTTATTAGTTCATTCTCCATCCGTACATACTCCATCACTAATGCTTGCGTGATGTTGAATTGGGGTAGGTGTGCAAAAATAAATTATTAATGAAAGCTCATGAATTAATTTTATTATAATATAATAATGGCGAAAGTTTGTTAGTGTGTGTGTGTGTTTGTATGGTTTTGACAAACTTTTGACACACTTCATTAACATATAGTACATAATACCTATACTTTTTATCTCGATACTGTATTGTCATGAGATAAAAAAAAATCAGTTTCAATATTTGTTCAGTATAAATTTCACGCTGGCAAGGCCACGGGCAGCAGCTAGTTTTGTTATAAAATTAAATTAACATTATATTTTGTATAAAAAGTGCTCAATCGATAAGTAACAGATTCAGATCAGACAGATTATAATGAACGAAATGTGCGAACACTGAATGCTATGAACTTATTCTACTTTATAAATCAATGAAACGTCGGCTAACTCTTCTCAATCACTGAGTTCTTGATACAAGTTCGCTAGAGACTAAAGTATAGGCGGTCGTTTGGCTCAGCCCCGCTAAGCGCCTGGTGTATAAAGCTGATCGTCTAATATTGCGCGGCAGCCGCGGGCGGGCGCACGCCGCCCCGGGGGTTATCCCTTTAATACCCTAATAATAAAATGCCGAGCTGTTTGAAAAAGACTCCGCGTAAAACCGGGCTTAAATTTGGGCAAGACGCGCGATGTGGCGTCCTCGCGTAAATTCAACCGATGAAAATAGTCCTGGAGAGATATCCGTAGCTATGCGTAATGTGTTCTACTTTGACAACTTTTCCAAAAGAACTCTACATACTAGTGTAGATTCGAGTAGTACGGAAGGTTGTTATTCGGGATATAAAGAGTCATTGTTTATATTTACCACGTTAAATGTTAATTACATAAGAAACATCAAGGTAAGCTACGGTAAGCTACGATAAGCTACGGTAAGCTACGAGTACTGTAGGCTTTATAATTTAATGAGTACCTAATAGCTGACCAACTTAATAAAGTTGAGAAGTAAAACGGATAATTTCGTACAATATTAGCAGTTGCGGCAACCCTGCGTCTAGCGTATGAAGGTTTTTTAAAAGCTTTTTTTAACTTTACTCGTATGTATCTATCTATGTATGTCCTGGAATCTTGCAATCAATATTTCACCCACTTCCACTGAAGCTATCGAGCTGAAATTTTGCACACATATTTGGTTCCGATGACAATGCAGGAAAATAAAAAAAAAGTTATAAAAAGCTTTTGTTTTTAAATTTTTAATAATTAATTTGAACTTAATTCTACGGTCTAGTGTAGGTAGTTCTAATATTCACGAAGTGTTTAATTCTAGTATGTTCCATTCAAATTGAAATCTATTTACTTCGTTAACCAAGTTACTAGCTAACAATGTCAGTACATATACATAATTCTAGTTGATTGCAGATTTGAATTCGGCGGCAGCAATTTGGGGGCATCGATGATTGATAAAACTTTACCGACTGCCTCGTTGGTCGTAAACCCATCTGCTAAGGATCCCCGAGTCAGGTAGCATCTATTCGGTTTTTCTAACTTGAAATACCCAGTAGCAGCTCAAGAGTCTAGATTCGTGGCCGGTGTATGGCAATAGGCTCACCACCTATTATTTCATCGGACCTAGACATAACTGGTGAAATGTGGATGTATACACACCTCTGCTTACTCCTTAAGGGAAGTACTGGCATGATTTTATGTTATGTTATGAAGTCAGTTTTCGAACAATATTAATATGTATCGTATTTTATATCGTTACATTTTAAATGGCTACACAAATAGCTGTTAAAACCCTTTGTTTTTCGAAAAAGTTACAAGTAATATATCAGTACTTAAACTTGAAATAAAAATGAATGAGGAACCACACTTAATAAGTAAATAACTATATCAACAACATAATATTAAGAATACATATACATATTATCTAGATTTCACTCATACGCCAGCATGGTTAGGGGAAATTTCTAAGTGGCCCAAAGTGGTTTGGTCAGAGACTCTTGCCGACTCTCCAAGACTAAGTTGTACGCCCCGCGTGTATGCCTTTCATAGTTTATTTGCTCTATCATCGGGCCTTTTAATATCGCGGCTTCATGCCGGGATCGCTGGGGCATTGTCCATGTGATTGCAGGGCTGTCGACCGCTTGACGGCTGACCACTTGCGTCATGATCGATCCACTCAAAACCGGAGCAACTAGAAAGGTCTGTGATTCACCTCGTTTTTGATGTTTCAACAGAACAGGGGAACAAGACTCATACAATCCAATCCAGATGTTTGTCACTTAGGTCCTTAGAAACTAAAGTGGCTATAGCTCCGTCGCTCAGTAGTAGGTAATTCTCTCTTGTTATTAGCTTGCATTAGCTTAGCTTGCTTGCTTGCGTCTTAATATAAGTCATTTTGATAGTGTAAGACAAGAGTAGTTGTAGTTAAGTAGGATTGATTTAGTGTAAGCACCAAACATTCATAACCTTAATGAATCTTCGAGAATCATGTTAACATCTCTTTAGGTTATGTAAACGTACAAGTTACCGAGTCTTGAAGCCTGCTAACAAAATCCGACGATCAGTTTGAAAACTACCCTTGCCTGCGTTAAATAATCAAGTGGGATTCGGTAGTTACCCGTTGCTACCCGTTTGACATAACCAATTTCGTCTCTTTTTCAATTACCTGTTAGCGGAAAAACATGTATATTTTGTTGTAAAAAACTAACATATGGAATGTCGTAACAACTTGTAAAGCGCACAGCGCTGCGCTGTCTAGTTTTCGGGCCAGAAATATAAAGGATGCAAATTACCAAATTCCGCAGCTGGGTCTGGTGTATTCTGCGGATATTATTTATGAAAATTCCCCATGAATACATTTTAGTTTATACAGAACTAGTACGTCTAACGCTCTATGAATTGTTTACCCTATTTTTGGTGGTATTCGCAATTTTAATTGAGTTAATATTTGGTAGCCAAACGCGTAGGTAAATTGTTCGCTTGGAGTACCTACAAACATTCGCATCATCATAACCAAAACTCGTAATTGGTTCAGTACGAGAATATCAGAAAAAATATCAAGATTTCCTTTTTATTTTATTTTTAAATACAGGACACTTATATTATTGCCTTTTAAATGCACGAAACTTAGAAATAGCTTCACTTTGAGAATTTAAGAACAGACGGTTCTTTCTTAGGATAGTATAATTACTCGATGCTTATTACTCTGATTACTTATTTCTTATGTGTGTTTGTTATACATATATAAGTTTGGTTATAAGTATCATGCTTGTCTGTGGCGCAGATTCCTTTCCAATTGTTGGATTCAGTATGTCGAAAGCAATATGAAGAAATTTCATACGCATTTATTGGATTTTCTAATGTGAAAAAGAAATTTAATCGATTGCATTTCACACGCTACAAGCTCCGGTACGGCTCGCGTTGGGTACATTCTTTATATATACTACTCGTAATACGAGAGCTACGCAGGTGGAACGTGCAACGAAATATTCTAGATATTCTGTTCTATAGCAAAAAATTAAATTAATAAATATTTCGCCTACACTATAATTCTAATGTTATGTGCCTACCTTTACATTATATTTATATCCAATCAGCTTATTATTGCCATCACTGTTGAGCAAGATTCCTGAATCCTTTCGGAAAAGAAAAGCCTTACCACCTCCACTACCAAGTGCGGAATTTAAGCTTCGCGCGCCTATTAGGATATACCTGGGCGGTCCGATAAGTACTTAGCCCCACCGCCTCATGGCGCCACTATCGCAAGATAAATTAACTATCGTGTAGAATATTCTCATAGACGGCTACTGTCTAAATTTCAGCCGATTCGGAGTCGCAGTTTTGTTTTGACCGCGTGTGGCGTGTCTGCTGATTTTAGAAAAATAGAAAAAGAGCCCCATATCCGTCGTTGATTCGATTCTTGTTTTTGGAAGGTAAATCGCTCAGCGAAATCAAAGAGCGCTTGGATGTTGAGTACGGTGACTATTCTCCTTCGACGGCGACCGTCAAAAATTGGCTAACGAGTTTAAGCGTGGTCACACGTAGGTTTTTGATGAACCACGCCCGGCTACTATGGAGAGTAGCGTAATAAATCCACGATCTCGTATTAGCAGAGCGCTGATTGAAGGTACTCGTAATAATAAAATAATAATATTGACTTATATTATCTAAGAATATTGACTTGAATTAATAAAATCGACTTTGGGCTTTGCCATTAGGTATAATTACATAGGCTAGGTTTTACCAATGACGACTGGTAAATGTTGATTTCCTACTACAGGTTTGGCTACGTGAACATAATTATTATTACGGTGGTCTTGGGTTCGATTTCCGGGTCGAGCAAGGTAGGCATTATTGCGTTTTTCTAAGTTGAAATTCCCAGAAGTAGCCGGAAGTTTGGATTTGTGCCTGGCAAATGGCAATGGGTAGGTACCTACACCACCACCACATGAGACTTAAATGAGGTAAAATGAAGGTGAGGACACACCTTTGCCTTCATCGTTGGGGAAGTACTGCTTGATGTTAAATAATTTATTATTATTTGAAAAGGGGGTAATTTGTTAGCCTATATTAGGTACACAGCGATTGTAGCTAGCCACAATTGATTCAAACCGCATCCCAATTTGATCTCTAGACACATACTACGTTTTATTTTACCCTTACAATAAAAACAAAACGTAAAATGCTCTCGACCATAAATGGTTAGAATAGAGAAAGGTAAGAAATAATTACTGGTCTTTTAATTTCAATATAATTCCTTATCTAGTATTTTTTCCAAGCTTTTATAAAATATGTATTGTCAAAAGCCTTGTACATTATTACCTGTCGAGGCAACCCCGTGCCTCCGTCGGCCATGTTTGATCAGAGCCATTGTTTGCGTCATTACCGATATTAGATTCTAAGCGGGCCTTGCCTTCCTAACGTTTTTGGATCAGATATTAAACGAACTAGAGACTAGTGGATTCCAGGATCAATTATCAGTCATTATAATTCAGACATTCTGAGAGGAGACCCGTGCCCAACAGTGGGACAAAGAAAGGGTTGTGGTGTGAATCAGACATAATGAACTTTTTGCGTTAAAACGGCTATAGCGAACGTGTTAATTACGCTTATTCTCAATTGTGTTGTCTTGCTATGGCCGCGACATACATTGCCAATCTAGCAAAACAAATATATGTAGTACCTACCTACAACGATTTCTCATAGGACTTAAATCTAACAGTTGGTAGCTGTTGGTAGAATCTAAATAGGTACTTTGTCGGTAGCAGAGCCTATAGTGTCCTTTTATAATAGTAGGGGCAGTACCACCGCTAACTTGGGTGGCGGTTAAGTTTAATTAAAAATGTCAATACTGACATTATTTAATTGTTTAAATATGAAAAAATTTTTTGTTGTCTTCCATGAAATATTGTATTACGGTTAATATAATAGTATTTAAATTACGTTATTTTAATTAAAAAAATACTTTTTACCTATACCGGAATTTACCTTAAAATAAATAATTGAATCGCATCATTCATTCACAATGTAATAAACATATCACGTAAATGACGGGGTAATCCCCGCCGTAATAAATGTTTAAATAGGTTCCCACACAGTCCTGATAGAAAATTAAATATCAGAATAAATAATTCATGTGTACCAATGCGGTGTGTCGCGTAATCCCGACCAACCACTATTTAATCCTTGTGATATCTGCCCCATGAAGTCATATTTTACCATACACGTAATGAAATAGGGGTTCAGATCAAACATGAAGGGCTTCGAAGATTAAGTTTAAAGAGCTAGAGAGCCTGAGATTCAACATTTCAGCTAATTACATAGGTATATAACTTATTAATACATACTTACTATGAACTTTTGGGGGCCTGCTACAATAGATCTGTTTTAGCTCGCAGTGGTTTAATACTTAGGTACCTGTATATACTGAAAGTTGATGCAAGTGTTCTACACACTACGATCAAATTTTTTACAATTTCATAAATCAATTGTATCTATGGATTAAATGAAATGACTACGCTTGGATTGCTGCGAAGAGAAGGTTTGCTTCATTGCGGTTGCCATGACAAAGACGTTGTGGCGTAGCGTTGTGTTAGAATTATAAATTCCCTTACAGTAAGTTCTCTTTAGTTATTCTAGATGTCCCCGATTAGTATGAAAATCAGGAATGAAGTTATTTGCGATTTTCGACTTCTAGGCATTCTAGGCGTACGCGCAACAGTCGCATCTACCGTATTTTAAATGCGCCTGCGTATTATCGCCATAATTTATATTTAAATATTGTAAAATCAAGACTGATATTAAAACTTGATTTATGACTAAAGTTAATTGTATATCTACGTGCTATCCTCAAATATATACAAGTGGGAATAAATAGCATCGAGCTGAGAATTCCCGACGCGTGTGCACAGTAGGCACGCGTCTTAAGCTGCGCACACACCGAGCGGGCGCGGCCGGGGCGCGAGCGGCCGTCACCCGCTACTAAACGTCAAACGTCGATTGAAAGTCGTGCGCCAGTGTTTACCCCTACAAGTCCAAAAGTTTTATTGCCCGTGGGATGTTGCCCTTTGTTCCCTCCGCAATAAATACTGTGACCAGAGCGACTATGGGAAAAGCATATTTTTCCCCGATTTCTTGTTTTTATTTGCGCGCTCTGCAAACTGTGCATCGTTTGTTCGCTGACCGAGATAAATACAGATTGGCGATATAATAGTAATGTCAAAATTCTAGTGTAGCTCCCACAATCTAAAAAAATACGTTGGTTGTAATTATAATATTTATTACATTACTAAATATACCTACATGGAATTAATAAACACTACGTATTAACTTAAAATCAATGTATTGTTATCCTTGAATCCAGAGCTAAAGACGTTTTGTATTTGGTTCGTCATTGTTTAAAGCCAAATCAAACAGACACAGGAGTAAAGTAAAGTAGTAAACTGCGCCAATTGCGTGACAGATCAAGCGCAGTGTACCTGCTCGTTTGGTTCTGTAGTGAACCATTATATTGCAGTTTTACAAAATGATCTTTGTGAGTTACCCGTTATATTTTCATTCTTACTTCTCTTAATAAAAGGTTTTTTTAAGTTATTCGGCTAAGTAAATATAACTCAAAGTGTGAAAGCTTACCAAGCTTTTATAATTTTGGTTTAATAGGTTTACCTTACGTTCACACTGGTTTTCAATATTTTATCTATAATAACAAAAGTACAGCTTTTACAGTGAAATAAATCTGGCTCGAAGGACCAAACACCGATGTAAAGGGTACGTTAAAGTAAACTTCTCGTGTTGAGTACATACTGATTTTACATTGATTTATTCACATCAAATTGGTACAAAGTTCTAAGTGCCGACTCAAAGTGTATGCTCTGCAAATTTTCACAGGAATACACACCATGTCTATCTATAAAATGTACGGAGTACCGTACGTAAGTATCTAGTTAAGTGAATTGCTCGTTAATATCTAATCAAATGTCAATAATTCCTCTAAAAGGTGACTATTTTTAATCCTAGTAAAATTTTATTGCACCTGTATCAATACTTCAATTTCATCCGTGCAACGAGCAAACATTCTGCGCTTTCTATAATTTAAAATTAGGGTTATGATCCATACGAGCTATGTGTTAGAAGTCGTTTTCAAGTGTTATATTGTGGTTAGGACACACGAGGATTTTGTGGTGTGTACCTATCGCTATCTGCCGATCTCCCCAAAATAAACATTGGAGGTAATTTCGCACCAAATACAATGATACTCGGTACACACGATAACGATGCACTATTACAATTTATCGCCAAATGGCCGGTTCTCACTGTTCTCACTGTTTACATAGCAATAACTAGGAGGAGTTTAATTAAAAGCAATTGCGTACGTATGTGAACTTTAGCAGTTTACAAAAAGTATTGTTTTCCTGCATCATCATTAAATGCATAGGTACCTAGATACTTGTACTAAATCAAAGTGTTCGTCTGGCCTCATATCAGAAACTACTGTACCTACTGTGGAGTAAATACGGATTTTTTGGAAGTTTCGCTACTGGACAGAAGGTTTGCCAATTAAACTGACCCCTTATTCGTACAAATTAATAAACATATTAGTTATTAAATGTTTTGTTAATTTGATTCGAATTCTGTATTGATTTTGAAGAAGAAATTTTAAAATATGTAATTACGAATAAATTATCTATCCAAACCGAAGATCTAAATAATAAAACAGATAAAAATCGCGTACCATCTTATGAAAGAGATACATAATATTTGTTAAACAAAATAAATAAAAGAGCTTCGTCGGAATTCGCTTATTAATTATTAATTTAAACTACTAATCCAGCAATTGCCTACTTACAGACACACTTTATAACAAACTTCCAAAAAACATACAATCGGATTGTTAACCTGTCAATTCGGATGTAGGTATGTTTTTATTTTATTTTTTATTAATTTTGTATTACACGATGTCTTTGCCGATAATGGATCGATTTTGATGATTCTTTTGTGTTTCGCTGCGACCCATAGACGTCCCACTGCTGGGTACGGGTCTCCCCTACAGACACTGCTGCGGGAGGTCTAGAGCATACTCCACCACACTGCTCCAATGCGAATTGGTGGAGGGGTTAGTGGCCAACCCAGTGTCGAATGTTCTCGAGCCACCCGAAGGCCTTCGACAAGGCTTAACGACTGTTTAAAATGGCCTAACCATTGAAAACAACCGGGACCGACGGCTTTACGTGCTCTCCGAAACACGGTTTTGTGTATAATAGAACATCATTCAGCGGTTCCATATAAATGTCAAAAAAAAATTATCATCATCAAGTATATCACTCACCTCTGCCTTCCCCTTCGGGGAACATATAGGCATGATGTTATTTTATGTTTTAAAAAGGGAGGTGCATGGACAGAGCACCAACAAAAATAAAAATCTTCACTCAACACTCAACAAAGAGTTACAAATAAACTATGTATATTAAATATTAATATTATTAAAATATAAAAAAATCGAATAAGTAATAGTTAAGTTAAATAAGTTATCTGATATTTTAAAGTGATTAAATGTTTGTATAAAGGCGGGAAAGCTTGTGATCAAAAGAATTAAATAAAAAAAGAAAATCAAAATAAAACGGCCGCCGTGTCTTGCCACTCGAGCCACGTGTACACAATGAAGAGCAATGCCAACGCAACGTACAAATTAGTCAAAAGCTGGCTCGTGGGGCGTGTTGATATCAAGCATCCGCCTCACTAAGCTCGGAGGAGTCCAGATCGGATCGCTGGTACAAAGAGACAAGTGCCAATATAGATGTTATCTGTGTTGCGCGCGATTTCCCACGCGTGGCGCGTGCGAGGGTCGAACTCGTAGGGTACCTGGCGGAAAGGGGAACGATGAACGGTGAGGAACGTGAATTCAATGTTTTGTAGGTGGCAGAATCTGTAAACGGTGTGCCAGTATCATCGTTGCGTACCGTCGTTCGTGCGTGTTTTTTAACAATTGGCCTCCGGTCATGAGCTCATCTGTGACCAACTTTGTACTGAACCTCACACATCTCCTATATGCCGATGATATACTGATCTTGGCGGAATCGCTGGAAGACCTCAGCACCACGCTAGGAAACCTGAACGGTATAAAAAAGTCACGATTCTTAAATAGCAGCACAGGTCGCCCATCGACAAGGTGGACAGACGACCTGAAGAAGAGGGCGGCAAACCCCTGGGTTCAGAAGGCACAGGGTCGGTCGGAGTGGTGTCTTTTATGGATGGTTGGGTGAATTGGATGGATGGAAATAAATAAATGAATCATAATAAACGTAAAAATGCATAGTTTAGAAACTTTCTTCCAATCCTCACTTTATTGTGTCAAAACAGTCTGACTTGAATT
Source organism: Carterocephalus palaemon (assembly GCA_944567765.1). Taxonomy (NCBI): domain Eukaryota; kingdom Metazoa; phylum Arthropoda; class Insecta; order Lepidoptera; family Hesperiidae; genus Carterocephalus; species Carterocephalus palaemon. The sequence continues at coordinate 5,825,728 of OX155637.1, read as the reverse complement.
TGTCGGATGAGCAACTTGGCTTTCGTTAATAACAATTAAGTTAATCACAGGTTAACCAACCGTTTCGCCGTGGTTTCGGGGCTCAAATGATGCGCCGTGGATTATAAGGTAATTGTCACATTTAATTACAAAAATGAAAATGCAAAATCTTTCCGACAGAAGAGACAAGTGGCAATGCGAGTTTATTATTTTTTTGTCTGGTGCGCGCGTGTTCCCACGCGTGGCGGGAGCGTGCGCACGAGTGATACCTGGGGCGTTGTTCCGCATGCACATTGCTCAGCAGTACTAAAAGCTAATAAGTATTCTTTCATACAGTCGGCCCTCAGACACGTATATATAGAGAAATCGTCCTGGGGTAGCTCGCTCGGTACTAGCAGGTAGATTGCGAAAAAATAAAAATGTGACCAGTGACCATCCCGCGGCAATGGCAGCATTTCGCGAGACTTCAAAGGCGACGATGCACTATCATCATCATCATCATCACAACCCTTTCTTTGTCCCACTGTGGGGCACGGGTCTCCTCACAGATTGGGAGGCATGCAGATTTCCTCACAATGTGTCCTTCACCGTTATAGCAAGTGATATTTAATTTCTTAAATCGCACATAACTTAGAAAGGTTTGTAACAGCTTAACGTGCCCTCCGAAGCACGGTAGCGCCCATGAAATTTTACCACTAGCGGTCACAAACAGACCGCTCCCGTCGTCGTTGTTTAGCTCTGTGAATCACATTGAATCGACGCGAGCTATTGAGCTGTGGACGTTTTACGTAACTCATTAATAAAACAATTTAAAAACTCACCTGCCTCAATTTTTTTGTTTTGATATCACCTTCAAACACCAATACAGAAGAATGTTACTTTCTTTAAATCAGGTGGTTCCCTCTCAAAATCATTTTGACGAAGAGAAGTGAACTTTTAAAATCTTAAAAAATCGTTGCCCTAAAATGTGACAAAGTGATAAAAAAACAATAGACTCCCGATTTCCCGCCAATTTTTTAAATCAATAATTGAGTTTCATATGTTTAAAAAATATAACATTCGAAATTCAAACATTTATGAGCGGCCCGGAGCGTAGAACTTTCAATGTGCCCGATGTATAGGAGACGGAATTCAATCTAAATATTGGAAATAGTACGACGACGAGAAAGAATTTATTGTTCATGTAGGAGAATCTGATTCTGAACTGAAAGTGACATTCGTTTTTTTTTCTTCTGATATCCATGAAAGTGACTCAATGACAACGATAAACACAGTTTTAGTTCAAGTGCCAATACAGATCATTAATGTAGAAGATTAAGATTTTTAATTTTACTTACATGTAAAAGCCAAGTGTATTAAAATAAATTTGCCATAAATACATTGTTAAGGTTTAATTTTATTACATTGTACATAAAATTTATAAATTACATTACATTTTATATAAAAAGTTGGGAAACTTCGCGATCTCAAAAGAGTGGCTAAATTCCAGTCATTTGGGTAGCAATAAGTAGAACATGCAAACGACGTAATCACATTAACAGTCACATTCACAAAGGGAAGCATTCCATGAAATTGGGTAATCGACTGTTAACGAGTTAAAACGGAATTTAAAAATCATACTGTTATCCGAAAATACACACTCATATTTTTACTTTTTGGAGCGGACCTTTTATGTAGCCTGATATTGGACTGCGCGGTCTCTAATAAAAAGTCCTCTGTGCATATTGCTGAGTTCCAAGTGCAGGTGAAATTAATAAAAACCGCAAAAAACGGGCAAGAGTTGAAGGCCTGCTTAATCAGGGTTCCTTGTTTCTTCTTGAACTTAAACTCAACTTACTTGTAAAGAGATCCATTAGTGAGCCATCAGCAAGTTTCCCAACATCATCTTAAATCATCCGGCCACAAATCAGAAAATAATCAATAAGTATCATGAAATTAACCTGATGAAGAAATAAAAACATCGGTAGGTACCTGAGGTTAATTGAAAAGGTTAGAACCTTTTAGACTGGAATATTTTTGAAAATAACGATCCCAATTATTTGTATAGTAGGTACTTTTCTTAAAGAATTTATCAATATTGTATTTAAGTCAGTGTTTACACCAAAATCTACTTCTATGTAATGTACCTATACAACCTATGTTTTTGACGTTCGTTGAGTGTTCATTTGCTGTACCTTATGACGAATAAAGATATTTCATTTGATTTGATTTGATTTGTTAGCCTGGAATATTTTTTTATTCTTTCACCTACAAGCGGTGACACTCCAGTGGCTATCTATCCCCCGCTTACTCGCCTCGCCTCTTATTCGAGCGGCCGGGTTCAAACCCAAGCGGCACGTACCAATGTCTTTTTTAAGTTAAGTGCGATTTAAATCACATGTCACTTTCTATAACGGTGAAGGACCCATTGCGAGGTAACCTGCATGCCTGAGAGTTCATTATAATGTTCCCGAAGGCATGTGAAGTCTGCCAACCCGCACTTGGCCAGTGTGGTGGACAAGGCCTAATCCCTCCCAATCTGAGAGGAGACCTGTGCCCAACAGCAAAGAATGAGTTGTGATGATTACCTACAATGAATAAGTAGGTATCTATCAATATGAAGCATTGAAGAAATTTTCAAATAAGACAAAAAAGAAATACCTTATGAAGATACGCAGAATTTCAAATAATAAAGAAAGAAAGACACCTGATTTTGATAAATATAATATACGACGTACTTTTTCTTGATGGCCAAACATCAAAGTGTGAACGTGCTCGACGTGTTTGTGTGTTCTTTGAAATTCAGTCACAAAACAAGTTACCAGCCAATGTTATTATTCTCATTTAGTTTCGTACTCACAGCTTTCAGGGATCTACGTATATGTGGGACAACTGATTCGAAAGGCATAATCTTGCCATTCCACTAGATGGATGGATATATATAACATGGATGCTCAAGTACAAACAAAGCCGACTAAGGCTTAAGACGCAAAGGAAACTTGTTTCTCCGTAATTAAAAATATTCAATATAACATTAAATTTATATTTGTTTTTAACGACATTGTTTTTCTCTTACCTGAAATTCATTGAACGCAAACAATTACAAGCTGAACTAAAACTAATAAGTTAAAAATATTTTTTATTACAAAAGAATAAGAGGAAGGCATTTTGAGCATTTGTTACACTAATAAATAGGTCAAGTGCGAGTCGCTGCTTCGAAACAATTATGAATTCGGGTAAGGGGTGATGATATCATAACTATAACTTACAAGTTACCAGTTACCAGCCAATGTTATTAAAAGTCGATTTATAAAAAATCATCAAAATTAATTTTGATCATCACTATGGTACATACGAGTAAGTAACGTCAAATTATAACATACTGTTCGACGCTACTACTACCACTGTGTGAGGCTTTAATAAGCAGAACTTTAACTTAAACTTAAATTTGCAAACTAATTCTATAGGTGTTTTTATATCCCGCCCGTCTCATACATCCGAAACCGACATACCCGGTTCCTGAATAAGGTTCTGCAACCTCTAGTTGTTTGAACTCAAAAATTTGTTTTTTGAAAATATTGCCAGTGTGTCCATCTGGCTATCATGTGAAAACCAGAGGACGGATAAATTGGTAAAGTTATTACCTACTCATCTGACTAAAACATAAATGTGAAAAAAAAGCCAAGTAAAGAAATAAATGTTAGTCTTCTTAGCTGCTTCGCCACAAAAAATGTGAGATATAAACAAATACCAAGTAGCCGTCAAGTAATTCCACACATCTTAGTATAAGAAAGAATATCTTAAATTCATAAGTGACTAAATTGTTATGTTCTTTGATATGGAGCTAATAATTAAACCCTAATACGCTTACACTAAATATGCCCTTGCTGGGGTCCTTCCCCTTTTAGACTTTTAAATTGTATATAGTTAGACGTTTTGATACGTGTTTAGTATATTTAAAAACATAGCACGTTTTGGACCTCAATAACTCAAAAACTATAATAGATTTTGTCATAATACTAGCAGTTATCAGGACTCTTACCACTATTATTCTGTGCTCTTACTAGAAATGCATAAGTTCGAGTCAGTAAGTCTTGTTAGTTCTTGAGTTATTTGAAAGTTCGTGTAAAGCCGTATCGTCGTCGTCTGTCGTATCTGGCTTTGATACTCCGGGTTAATTTAACATTAGTGCGACTTTAGTGGCTAAAGAATATACGGAATAGATACGGAAATATAATATATGTCTTCCAACATAAATTCATCGATTTTGTATTTTCAATCTACAAAGGATTGAAAATGGAGATGAATTCGGGCTAAAGTATAAAGAATTAAAGATTGTCCAAACAACGTTACACATTGTTGTAGAATTGTAGATGTTAATTTATTCAAGTTTACATTAAGTTTAACACTAAATATAAATAATGATGGTTTCCTTGGGTGTCACTAGGTAGAAATTTGTCCAGTACCTAATGGGAACGGTGGAATAGCTAGCAACTGTAAACGAATCCGTCGTAATGTCTTATTTCACCTAAGTGAAGTTGCGGGCATGCTCTAGTATTTATTACAAGCCAATACCAATATCCAAAACAGTTTCTTTGTAGGACCTCCAAAGAAACGGTTCTCGATCTTGGTATCCACATAAATCTTAATTCATGGCAACCGTTTACATGTTTTTGTTGGGGTTAATCAACTTTGCAATAAACGGAGTTGCTATAATGAGACTAGAGGCATAGTAGGGGTAGCTATTTTATTTAATAATGTAACCGAGCGACGATGCAGCGAGTGGCTTATTACCATTTTATTAATCCCTGACGTAAATTTTATTGAAATAAAATAAAAAGAATCTTCTTAATGAAAGCAAAATGGCTGCAATGGAGACTTTCGTCTCATTCATTGAATAATCATGATTCCATTTCGAAATTAACGAAAATGTACCTACCTACTTAGATACTTTTTGGTTAACGCGCCACTTCATTTGGGTTCTGCTGTAATCTATCTATATATATATATATATATATATAATATTAATATAATATGTGATTTTGTACGACAATTAATTAAAACACAACTGAGTTTCTTCTATCTTTAATAAAAGAAACGACATTTAATGTTCCTTATTAATGTCGATCTCTAATAATCACAATTTTATTCTTTCCTAGCTTTCTATTTTAACAAAATTTCTTTTAATAAATTGACAACTCTTATACGTCATAATTTATCATGGATTATAAAATGGATATCCAGCCACGTATGTCGCGTGGATTATCAAAGGAAATTATATTTTCCTTTACATCTTCCCCTCCCAGAGAAGATACAACAACAAAACTACTAAGTCACACATCATCCTCATGATCTTGAAGCGCAGGCGCAGGAGTCAATTTCGAAATGTGGAAATAGTTCGATTCTGACTTCCTATGGCTGGTGTTTATCTTGAATATTGAGTTTGATATTTGTTCTATGATTTTATAGGGTCCGATTCTCAATTCGTCGAGCTTTTTCCTATTCAGTTTGTTTCCATTATCCACAAAAACGGTGTCACCAACTTTGAAGTCTACATGTCTTCGATTTTTATCATAAATCGTCTTGTTGTAATTATGTGACTTAATTGTCTTTTCCAAAGCAACTTTTCTGTCTTTGATCAAATCATACTCGTTTTTTTTAAGTTTCAGTTCTTTTGGCAAAATTGTAACATCTGTGCCGTTAAGAAGATATTTTGGAGCATATCCAGTGATAGTGTGCTCCGTTTCGTTATAGTTTTTTACACAGTTTTGTGCTATAGTTGTCCATGCTAGTTTAGTGTCATTTTCGTTTATCTTGCATCTGATTTTATTGACTAACGTTTGATTTAGTCTTTCGTTTAATCCATTTGAGAAGGGCGAGTCCACAGCGGTAAAAATTATTAGAATATTCTTTTCATCCAAAAATCTCTTGAAGTCTCCAGAATTGATGCCTGGATATTGGTCTGAGAGAATCATGCCAATGTCGTTAGTTTCCGCACAGTTTCTCACAAGTTTTATGTAATCATTTGCATTTTGTGTACTCGAGGTCAAAATGTATGCGTACCTTGTGAAATGATCTGATAGCAGGTGTAAATATCTTTTTGTTGACCTTGATCCCCCAAATCCTCCAATCGTATCAATGGAACATATCTCAAAAGGTTTCGTAGCGGGACCCAAGTGGGACATCAATCCGTATTTGTTTTGTCCCCTTGATTTGTTTTTTATACATACTATACAGCTTTCACAGATTCTTTTTATGTTTTTTGTCATATTTTCTGCTGTGTACCACGAGCTGATCATTCTCTGCATTTGTTTAATTCCTATGTGACCTAGGTCTACATGTACATTTTTGATGAATTGTATACTAAACTTCTCTGATAGGATTATCTTTTGTTTTTTCTTTACTTTCTTGTAATAAACGTTGTCTTTTTTTATTAATTTGTCCTTTCTGCACTGTATCTTTTCATTTTTAATTTGGTCTGTTAAGATGTCTTCTAGTGTTATTGTGTTAACTATTTTTAATTGTTCATCTAGGTTTTCATTTGCTTCTAGTACTGGATTCCTACTAAGGCAATCCGCTTCAATATTGTATCTTCCTGGAGAATATTTAATTTGGAAATCATACTGTGATAGGTAGTACGTTAGATCTCCCAGTTCTTCATCTGTTCTTGACTTTATATTCATATTCTCCAAGGGCTTGTGATCTGAAAAGACAGTAAATTTCCTACCTATCAACAGGTGCTGCCAATACTTCACACATTCTTTAATTGCTAGGCATTCTAGATATACAGCTTTTTTCCTTTTTTGAACTTCATTCAATTTTTTTGAGAAGTATGCCACTGGTTTCTCTTCATTGTTTTCTTGTGGCTGTTTTAGAACTGCTCCTACTCCTAGAATACTGGCATCTGTGTATATATGGATAGGTAAGTTCGGATCAAAAATGGTCAATATTGGATGAGAACATAATATTTGTTTCATTTCATCAAATGATTCTTGGCATGCTTTAGTCCAGTCAAAGGTTTGTCCTTTCCTTAAAAGGTTATGTAATGGTTCCAATTTTATTGCTATTTTTGGCACATATTTATGGTAAAAATTTATTTTCCCTAAAAATTGTCTCACATTTTTCCTCGTTTTTGGGGTAGGAAAGTTTTTTATTGATATTAAGTTGTCTTTCAGAGGTCTTACCGAATTGTTCTGTATTATGTGACCCAAGTACTTAACTGAGTCAGCTGCAAATGTACATTTAGAGAATTTGAGTCTAAAACCTTCACTTTTAATTGCTTGAAATAGCTGTTCCAGATGTCTGACATGATCTGAGAATGATTTTGAGAACAATAAGATGTCATCAATGTAACATACTGTGAAGTCTCCAAGCTTGTGTTTCCGTATTATATTACACATTATTCTCTGAAATATGGCCGGTGAAGTCTTTAAACCGAATGGCAAGCAAGTCCATTGAAAATGGCCCTCTTGCGTAACGAATGCAGTTTTGTGTCTGTCTGTGACACGTAGAGGTATTGACCAAAATGCTGAATTCAGGTCCAGTGTCGAAAAAAACTTACAATCTCTAGTCTTCACTATTAGGTCCTCAATAAGTGGGAATGGTTGTGATTGAGGCACAACGATTTTATTTAGGTCTCGAAAATCTATGCACAACCTTGACTTTTTATTCTCATCTCTTTTATAAGCTAAGGTAACTGGAGCTGCAAATGGACTATACGATTCTTCTATAATTTTTTTTTCCAATAATTTTCCAATTTGTAATTCAATCTCCTTTTTGTCTTCAATTGTGCAACGATATGGCCTTTTACTGCAATATTTCTCTATTGACAGATCAATGTGTGCTTCATAATCCGTTACCGTTCCGATGTCATATTTGTCCTTAGCAAAAACAGATTTATTATTCAATATTAAATCATCAATTACTGCTTGTTGTTGATAGTCTAGATGATTTATCCAAATTCTGAAGTTTTCCTCAATGAAGTTTTCATTGAAGTTTATTAAATTATCAGACTTTATTTCCTTAGAAATGTCAATATCTGACTTATTTGTTTCCTTAGAAACAACTGTAACTCTTTGAATAGGAACTTTCTGAGAGATTTCTAAGTTTTCATTTTGAATCAAGAAAAACTCTTTTATACAATCCAATCCGATCAAAAAATCGTAATCGAAATTTTCTTTGTCTATTACAAAAACATTCATTTTTTTCTCCATATCCAAAATAGTTATATCCAGTGTTATTAAGCCATTTGCCTTTTTCACGCCATTAATTGTTTTTAAATTAGTATTGCTAGTGTAACTCGATTCTTTATTGTCTATCTTCAGTAATCTTGAATTTATCAATGATACATTTGAGCCAGAGTCATAGATTCCAAATACTTCAACACTTTTATTTAATACTAATTTTACTTTAATTAATGGCGGCACTATTAGTTTTTTGGCTCTTCACACTGCAGCTCACATTCCAATTCTGAATTGTTAATGTGCTTTATTTGTTTATTATTTCTTTCTTTTCCATTATTTATTCTTGTTTTGAACCAACAGGAATCTTCTGGATGATAGCGCACACCTTTTTGTAGACCTTCACAAATACTACATTTTTCTTTAATTTGCTTAGTATCATCTTTCTTTTTTATAAATTTCTTCTTTACAACCAAATGTTCTAACTTGCCAAGTTCATTAAATAAATCTTTTGTTTGTACAATTTCCTCTTTGTTGATTCTGTCCGTTATGAAATCTGGTAAGCCGGCAGCAATTATATCAATTAGGGTGCCTTGATCTATTGTTTTTCTTACTTCCAATAGAAGTTTTTCTTTTTTAATAGCATATTCTAATAAAGATCCCGATTGATACTTAAAGAATAAAGCATACTTGCTTGTGGTCCAACCTTTATTTGCATAGGTTTGCAAAAAGTTTGATTTCCACTCGGACCACTCCGATTGTAAACTATGCTTGATCATCATGGAAGAGTACCAATCAGTGCAGGATTTTTCAAGAAATAATCTAAAAATTTCAATTTTTTCTTCCTCTTTTACTATGTCAAACCTAGCACACTCTTTTTCAAATGTTTCCATCCAGTTATATGCATTTATATTTTTTCCATCAAATTTTTCAATCACAAATCTGTCTGCTAACTTCTTTATACTTTGTTTTTCTTTGTTTTGTTGACTTTCAATTAATTTTTCCAAAATTTTCACTAAAGGATCTTCCAAACTCTTCTTACTCACAATGGCTGACTGTTCTTGGGTAATTTCCTCAAGGAATTGGTCCAGGAAAATCATGTTTTCATCCTCATCACAGTACGTTTCTAACAGTGCTTCTGTCATTTTTATCCATACGCTTCTGCTTTGATGTCTTTTCTTCAATGTATTTCTCACTGTAGTGAAAGCTTTAGAGGTGTAGACATGTTTATGGTACTGTGATACTGCTTGATATTCCTCCGGAATCAAGAAAACTTTGTCATCTTGTGTGGCAATTGTGGTTACGGCAATATAGTTCGACTTTCCGTCTGTTGTCGATTTTACTTGAAACGTAAATTTCAACTTTTCCATTTTCTGACAATAAATGTCGTTTTATAATATTAATATAATATGTGATTTTGTACGACAATTAATTAAAACACAACTGAGTTTCTTCTATCTTTAATAAAAGAAACGACATTTAATGTTCCTTATTAATGTCGATCTCTAATAATCACAATTTTATTCTTTCATATCTTTCTATTTTAACAAAATTTCTTTTAATAAATTGACAACTCTTATACGTCATAATTTATCATGGATTATAAAATGGATATCCAGCCACGTATGTCGCGTGGATTATCAAAGGAAATTATATTTTCCTTTACATATATAAATGTTATGTTGGTTTGTGTACGCTTCAAAAACTCAAAAAGTTCTGCACCGATCGAGCTGAAATTTTAGCATGATATATAATCCGCATCAAGGATTGTTTTTATCTAATTTTTGCATCAGTCACATATCCGCGAAAAATATTGTATATCCACAAGTATTGCAAAATTAAACTTATTAACTCATTTCGCAACCATTCAATCACAATATGCCACAGCGAAGCGTGGCAGGGTACAGCTAGTTATAAATAATTATTTATTTAAATGTATTATAATATGAATATTTGATTTCATTTATTTATTAGTTTCTTCTATTTAATTTTAACATATTTTTGTTTTGTTTGGTTTAATTTTCTTTTCTGTCGTCTTTGTGCTTATCTGCTTGGCCCAAAGATCGACGGGTCAGCCTTTTTTACCACAAGCTTTTTGGTATAATTAATAATATTAATAAATAATAATAATACCTAATAAACTATGTAACGTAAATCTTAGAAGTTGAATTTTACTTAGGTACTTCCAACAGTTACAACTTTGCAAATGTACTTATAAAATACCGGATTAATTAGGTTTTTTGAGTAGGTTTTACTGTTTTCAGAATAAAATAATGGTAGGTATGATACCAATCACCGCTACAAAGTGAAGTACATATATGAAATTTATAAATATTTGAATTACATAATTATGTATTGATGGATAGAAGAACCTACCCACGTGTGCTGTAGTAGTCTAGGGGTTTTTTGTGAGTTCACATACCCCGACCTGAGGAAGGCTCAGAGTGGTTGGGAAATGTCTTCCCACGTCCCCAAGATTCCCCATCGAAAAAAAAGCGTAGAAATGGAATGTAGGAATTGTTTTGAAAGTGGATCCACAGAAATATTAATACCAAAGAATTAAATCTTTTCATCTGGTTTAAAGATCTGAAATCTGTAATCGCTTTACAAATATTTATAATTTATAAACTAATTTATAATTTATAGAATGATAATAAATATCATGGATATCTCATCTATATGTGTCAGAGGCTGATATTTAAATACAAAAGATATTTTTGTATACATACTTACACATATATTAACATTCAGACACAGATTATAAGATAAGACAGAGTGTGAATCGAACCCACGACCCCCGGCGTCACGTACGATTGCGCCAACGGGCTAGCCAAACTATATAGAAAATATTTATATATTACAAAATCCGATTCTACCGTAACTTGCGAATATGATGATGACATTTTTCAGTCGAATTTTACGTCCGTAGAACCGCAAGTAAGAATTGTTTACAAACTATGGTATTGTTTATCAAACAGGCTGCATCTTCTGAATGTGTTCATTTCCGTGTAGTTTCTCAAGAATGTTCATACGAAAAGACAAGTTTTGTAAGTTTAAAGTAAGTTTGTGTAATAGCAGTCCCAGTACCTACTGTTCCGTTTACCTGCTATGTGCCTACATACCTACCGCTTTGACAGGAACTTAAAGCAATATTGACAATATGAACCAAGTTTGGCTTATATGATATGTTATATTTAGTTAGTTACTATATAGGTACCTTTCATAAAGTTGATTCATCCGAGTATGCTACTAATATTATTTTCTAATAAAATTAGTAACATACTCGCATGAACCAATTTTGTCGGCTAGGTACTCTTATCTAGCCGACTGAAGAATTTTTAATCAGTTGCTCGAGAGCGTCTTTATTATCATTTAAGCCTGGAAACGTTTAAAAAGATTTTATTGCAAATTTTGCTAGAAAAGCAATATCATGGCATAAAAGAATTTCATAATGATGAAGTCTTTTAAACATCATTTAGACACAAACATTATTATAACAAGATTATAACATTCATTTTTTTTCTATTTTTAAATGCTATATTTCTAAGCAATTATATATATGTAACTCATTTTAAAATATGTAATTAAAATAAAATATTGACGTTTAAAAATTAATATAATGATAATTATGTTTTGTAATCTTGATTGTTTTGGAATCTGAATGATGATATAAAGTAATTTCGTAGTAATATGTAGTTCTACTTAACCAATCCGCATTGGAGCAGCGTGGTGGAGTATGCTCTAGACCTCCCGCAGCAGTGTCTGTGGGGGAGACCCTTGCCAAGCAGTGGGACGTCTATGGGTCGCAGCGATGTAGTTCTAAACCTATTTCAATAACATTTAATATGTACACATGCTTGAAAAATAAATGCATAAATAAAATTCATTCACTCATTCAATCCAACTCCGTGCTCCTCTACATGCATGTTATATTGCACGGTTTTTATATTTCTATTATCTCGTAAACTATGGGTCATATTGACGTACCTACTGTTAAGACCAAAGATAATTTTCACATATTTTTTTTTTATGATCGTAAATCGCTGATTGAGTTTGCATAATTTTTCTCAATAAATACTTTATTGTGATTTATGTATAAGAGGTATATGCTATCGTCTTTTATTTAGATTGAGTAAAGATTGATATTTTTGTGGAACAATGTAATAACCTATTATGAAGCAGTAAGATGGTGAACGCGGCTTAAAGATTTTTAGGAGCGTTTGGCCTTTCTACTTGCTAAACAAATATCAATATTAAGGAGAAGCCGAGAAGTGAAGCATTATAATTCTAGATAATTCCTATATTATTCCACATTGATGTCTATCTAGAACAGAAATAATTTTTAAATCGAAGTGGGATTTCCTGAGATTAGCACGTAAAAGAATCAAAAAAGTATCTGGTAGTATTGTTACGGTAAGTATTATATCTATGACCTAATTTATTACATACAAATAAAAACATTTATTTACTACTTACTTTCGAGTACCTACCTATTTACCTACAAATTACTGGGACAGCTTTGTAGGTCAAAAGTCAAAGTATTTCTACGATTTAGCAGGTGTATGGGGAGATGTAGGTAATGGGGATCACCTAAGCGAGAATGAAAAAAAAAGCAATCTTTTAATCAAATGTATATTGTTAATAAAAAAAAACAAAATAAATTAAAACAAATAAAATTTGTAATAAGAATTGTTCTGTTCTTATTACAAATTTTACTTTCTTAGCTATCAATTGAGATCAACTTTCATCACTTTGATTTATTAATTTTGGTATAATAAGACATTAAAAAACAAATGGTTGTCTGTAAAGTCGGTTTACGGACGATAGATTTACGTGATAAAGTCTTATTCTTTATTTTAAACAATACAAAAAAGGAGAATTGACGTCTGTAGTCTAAACTTAAAAGTATTCTACAGTACAGATAACTAATCACAGACAACAGACAAGTCTATATATTTATTTTGACAGTTCCCTATTCGGAGCCATGGAACCGCCAATGTTGTCGTGTGTAAAATTAATTTATTGAAAATAATTTCTCTGCAGAGAACCGCTCATTTAATATTTTTTTTAATATTTTTTTGTGAATCAGTATATTTTTCTCTTTTTATGTTGGAATGTACAAAAAACGGATCACTTTTTCATATGCGCTGTCTGTTTCATATGTTCATCAATTTATGAGACGTTATCACGTCAAAATTAGTTTCGATCACCATTGCCAACATCGGTTGGCAATTGTGATCAGCATGTGGGCAATGGTGATCAACACATATCGCACACATAATTATCCGCATAGTCCAATCCAATACACTCGACATCGCTCAGAGGCTACAAGAAATGAACCGATACCATTTTTTATTGTCTCGTCCGAATACACCACATACAAGACACTTGCATCACTTGCATCTTCTGCATCGTCATTATCGTCATCCTGGCATAACTCGTCAATTATAATTGGAGTGCTGCAGAATTTTCTTCTTAACCTTCTGTGGCTTGCTCTTATTTCCTAATCCTTTTCCTTTGTTTTTCAAAGCTTTTCTTGCAAGCCTTCCTTTTATTTTCATTGTCAACTATAAAACAATCCATTTGACGCCTCATTGCGTTCAAAGACGCAATGGGGCGTCTTTGAACTTCTACCCCAAGGGTAGAGTTAAAACCGTTAGTGGTCTATAGTCCAGTTAGCTTTATTAGTCTTTTTAGAACTAATTTTCGGCATCTACAAACAAAAAATAATACTGTTTTATCGAGGTTAGGTAAGGTGAGAAGTGGGGATCACTATGTAGGCAATCGGGATCACCTGACTCCGATTACCTACATGGGCAAAGAAACGGAAAAATAATTCCTGACGAATTTTTTTAATTTATAATAACAATATGGCTGCTGAATTGCATGCTAGAATCCTACGATTATTACATATAACAAGTACTAGCGTGTAGGTTTATTAGCATCGCTTGGCCGCATTTGGTTTTTGTTATTTTGAGGTGATCACTGAACTAACTCCCATTGCCTACTTCTCCCTACCTGTCTACCTATCTAGTACCCATTAAATTTCGTAGCTATAATATGCTTAAAAACAGAAACGTAAAGCTGAAAAACTGGTAACTAATCAAATAATGAACTACCTAAAAATTATTGATTTGTTTTTTAAACTTTTTAAACATGATATTGATTGAAAATCTCCATAGGAGATAATTATGTAATCGAATGTATGGAAAATAAATATCTGAGGGGATCGTAAGATTAGTAAGTGATCGAGAACAGATGGTACTAATCGGATTAATGAGACAATGTGGGTCGGACGCGCGGCAGCACGTTTTGCACTTGACGCCTCGATGTTGATGCGGGGTATTCTTCGATTTTGTCACGTCACAAGAGCAATGCTCTATACATTTCTTTTTTCTACATGCTTTTATTCGAGTTCACAATTAACATCCATAAAATTAAATTTATCTCTAATAGTTTTTAGATCCATCCATCCATCAGCCTTTTGAGGTCCACTGCTGGACATAGGCCTCTCCTAAACGACACCACTCCGACCGGTCCTGGGCCCTCTGAAACCAGCGGTTTCCCGCCGTTTTTAGATCAGAGCTTCATAACTCTAAATTTTTATAATTTAAAGTAGTTTAGGTAGTAGGTAGTAGTTATGACTGAAAATGGTCGAATTATGAAGAAAACGATGAGCTTAAAAAAAATTACTCTCAAGATAACACGTTGTAAAAATACAAACATTTTCACTAACCTATAGTGGTAGTTAAAATCTTATTAATCGGATTTTCTTCAATAAATATAATAATCCTATAAAGTTAAAAGAAATTCGAATTTGACGCTACTTGATTAAAGTTGTTTTTGATTTATGATTAAACAGCAGAACAGTAAAAATAGGGTCCACGATACATACGTAACAGGTGCTGTAATGCTGGGCATAACTAATTATCTCTATTTTTGGGGTGGCACTGGCTCAGGCCATTTTGTTTGCAACGCAAGCATTCGCTGCAAAGTCATTTTATCGCAATTACATTGATCTCAATTCTGATTTATGTCTACAAAATGATTTATTTTAATTCTAGTTGGCAATGTATTGGTCATTTAAAGTCTAGTTTAATTCTACCTCTGTATTAACATTTGTGCTGATCATATAAGAGTGATCAAATGAAAAAGCTAACAAGGCCAATAGTTTTAGGGAAATTAGTTTGATAGGTGTTTAAATAAGATTTTAAAAAGTAATATTTTACTTCGAAAGCTAAGCAGCTCAGTCGGCTAGTTACTATAATCATTTTCAGCATTAGCACAGCTACACATCACATACACATTTCAGAACATTATTTGGAATTCTCCGTTGAATACAATACAAACTTTAATTAAATTTAAAATATTTAGTGATTAAGTCAAATCTTGCAGAAAACATTTGAATCAGTCCTTCAGACCTCTTCATCGGAAACACAGTCCTACAGACAGAGTTCATTTTCCGATGAATTGAAGCAACATGAAAGAGCTTTTTAAGTTTGGCGTCCAAGCGACAAAATTACTACAACTGAACAAGAAATTTCTTTTTTTTTTAAGTTACACTAAAAGTTATTTTAAAGAAGAATGAAATAAAATAATAAAATTCATTTAAACCTACATAATATTAACAACCATTATATGTATATTAATTAGGTACTTACCTATATAATTATATTAAATCTAATCTACGGGTATAAAATTGTTACAGTCAATATTAAGTGTTTTTCAATCAGTTTGAAAAGTCCTCTCAAAAACTTCAATGATTTACATGCTCACGGATCGGCCCTTGAAATACACATAATAAACAGGAGACAGGAGACATTAACATAGCACACCAATCATCCCTTTAGTATTTTTGCTACTTACGAGTTGGTGCTCTTTAGATGACAGTTTATTTGTGGGTCATATAATTAAGAATATATGATGGCACAATGGCAAAATATATTGCCATTGTGTCTACTAAAATTTTTGTATACTTTCTATCGTATTGTTGATTCCATGACTAACCAATATGTGGCGCATAGAGAACGGACGGAAAACAACAACTAAGTACCTACTAAATATTTAGATACATAAGTTTTTCGGTCCTCTACAAGGTTCGATAATATGATGGCTATCAAATTCGAGGGAGTTAGTACCACGAACAAATAATTCTAACTAGCTCTACCCTCTCACGTAGCAAGTGCGCCGACCGTGCCTACGAATGAGAACAGCCATCGATTAGGTCATTTGTGCCGCAGCTGTTGTGCCTTGACCGTAGCTCTTTGTCGCACCCTGACATCAGGGCCTATTGACTGCCATCGATGATTGGCAGGTCATCTAATAAATCGCGTGGTACTGCACAAGCGAAACGCATCATAGCTCTTAGGTTTGCTAGCTAGGTTTTAATTATCTAATTACGGCACAACATAATTATTTAAAAATTGGATACCTGGATAAGGTAGCATGTTGTTTCTCACTTGGTTGGTTTGGATTCAGTCTATGATCACACTATGATTATAGAGATACCTAAAGTTCAAACAAATGAATTATGGTTGCATTTCCACCACTCGGCGACTACATAGCCCGGTCAAAATTGACATTCAAAGCTGATTTTAGAATATTAGCTACTTACACAATAAAAGTAAAAAGTACTGGTCGATCGTCTATTACACGGAATGCGTTATATTACAGTGCCCGGAATAACGGAAAATTAAATTTATCCTGCTCACAGGATTATTACTTATAATGAAAGAATAATATGCGCTAATAAGAGAATAAAAATTCTAGAGTTATTAATCCTTAATAGGAGCTTGTTGAATGTATCCATACTAATTACGAACATGCTTTTCATAAATCGACTTGCTAAACTGTAATGAGAGCTTGATATATAAATATGCCAAGAGCATGTCTGGCCACGTCTTGCAAGTAGTTCTTTGAATGGAAAAAAATAGTTTTCGTACACACACAAGCTTCGCATACACCGGTATCACGCACAATGATATACTCGTACATACGTACAAAATAAAATTAATCATACAAAACAAAAATTACTACAAGATTTAACAACAAGACATAACAACTTCTTTGCGTGATAACTTTTTGTTGTATAGAGGTACACAGAAATCGAAAGCGTAGACATCAAAATCAAAATGGCTAGTGAAAACATGAAATTTAAACAAACTTTGTCCAAATTTATTCGAAAGTAAAAGTTCTTGCTATTTAGAAAAAATACTTTAGCCTCCAAGTACCAAATATTGATCACTGTGCAGCCCACGTGACGCCGCCGTGTCGTCGCCGTTGCGATATTAAACCGAGAGGCAGCCTCCCCCAAAGTTGACATGTTTATTGACTTAATTCCAGTTATGTAATTGGGACTACAGACTACGTACCTATATCCTCACGGAAACCCTTAATTAAGTGAATTCAAATAATTTAACTGAACATTAAGTAAAAAGAGAGCTGGCATCCCAGTGGACGAACTCATCTGTCACTCGAGGGGACTCATCTGAATACATTCGTAGCCAATTTCAGGCACGCACCAAATAAGGAAATTCAATTTTATCTGATGTAACGGTGGAGAAAACATAGTGAGGAGGTGATGAGTGTAGGTTACATTCCTAAGAGTTATCCATAATACTCGTATTCTCGAAGGAATGTGAAGTCTGCCATTGGTGAACCACCACTCTGGCCAAGGCCTCAGTTTTCGCATTCCGAGAGTAGACCCGTGACCGCCGAAGAGGTATATTGCGCGGTAGACCTCAGACTTACTAAGAAAAGTTTTATTACTCAAAGCATAACTCCCAAGTGACTGTTATTATTAGGTACATCTGTTTAATCATTCACTACAACACATGCAATGATTCAATCTCACCTTCATTCGTTATTTGCCACAGACAGTACGTCTTATCGTCTTCGTATCTTATACGAAGACATCACATCACAATGTAGATTGAAGTTACTGATTTTATTCTTCATTTTATGTTTCAATCTCGATCATATAATATGAACCTGAGCACTATAAGTGCTGTTACCTAAATGTGCAACTTAGTCGAAACATTTCTAATGTGCAAAACATGATATAGGTTTACCCCGACATACTGTTTTTATTTTACGGTCAATGTTATCTTACTGTATTTTTTTTTTGTTTTCATTCTTTTTTTGTTTTATATTAGATGTTCCAATCCAATATAACTGCTACACATGCGTCAGAGAACAACGAAATAAAAGCTTTCTTTCTTTCTTTCTTTCTTTCTATTTCTCCGAAGTTCTTTATTTATAAATTTATTAAAATTTTATTATACCTATACTAGGATTATGTTAGTAAGTTGTAACTTTCCATAAACTAAATAAATAACAGATTCAGATTCATTTATTTTTCATTATAAGGTATTTTGTATACGCTTAATGGACATCATAACATTTTTTATCTACCGCCGGTTTACAAAGTTGATGCTACCGAGAAGAACACAGCACACATCAGTTTATACATTTTTAACATCCACCTAACAAACACATGAAACATCTAAAACTCCTTTGTTTTCTGAGCAATTAATCAAGATTTATCAATTGGAGACATATAACATGAAGAACATATATAACTTAATATTAAATACCCGATAAAGAAAGATAACTCATACTCTATACTACATTTTCACCAACATACTCTCTTTGTCGGGTACTTAATATTAAGTTATTCCAAGGTTAAGTATATGAATGTTTGAGAGCCAGTGGTTCTCACCCCAAGTGGCGTGGCGTGGCTCAGCGTACACACTGCGAGATCGCGCCAGAAAAATTTAATTGTGAAATACGATCCCTCCCTTCCCTCTTCCAACTCCTCCTTCGCCGAAAATCAGGGAAGAAATGGGCGTGACAGTAGTTTTTAATCATTTGATCAAAGATGCCTTCGTCAAATTTCAAGTAGGTCCGTAGGTCGGATTTATTGAAAAATTTCTTTGGCAAATAAAAAGATTTACTTTCATGATTTGGATAATTTGTCTTCCTATTCAATCAAAACCTCTACGATATACTTAGGTTGTTTTAAATAAACATTGTTTCAATTGTTTGATAATCGTTTGATTGAAAACTGATTTTAATCGTAAATTGAAGGCATTTATTGATCGTACTATACATTTATCTAAAAATTACTTAATGCAAGATGCAAGTTATACATAAGCAGTTGCAGATTATTATTATTTTTCTATTAACAGATTTGCATTTGAATGTGAAACTAAAATAGTATTCAGCTTTGAATATTATAAATTGGTGCTTACCAATAATTATTTCCATTACAAAACACATTTTGATTATCAAACGATACACATTGGATTTAGGTAAACACATCTTCAAAGGTGTCCTTTGGTATAGCTTCTGGGCATAGACTCTAATTTCCGGAGGCTGGGCGACCTATTTGTCCTTTAGACCTGTCATTGCCTCAAGGACGTACGGATTGATTTGAATTGATACCCCTACAAACCAAACAAGTTCGACGCATAAACATAAAGTCGGGTCCAGACATGTATCTTTTGCCTTATCCGATCATAATAATATGTGGATGGGGATCAAGATACGCAGTCTTGATACGAGTGATACGACGCACGATACGGTACCGGTTGTGCGATCATCGGAGATACGCCGTCAGCCTGGACGCGTCACCTTGCACGTGCGCTCCGCCTATATGAATTGGAATAACAAAAAGGTTACTAAATTCATTTATTTATTTATTGCAAAATTCTCTTTCACTTCAACCAACGACGACATCTCTGGTTGAGAAATGTCACAAAGGTTTGATGCGCGATCAGAAGATGTATGCTTTGCTACGAAGTAAATCCATAACGGATACGCAGCTTGATACGGGATACGACGATACGAATATTATTATAATATTCGCGGGGATGGGATCGGGTAAACGATACATGCCTGGACCCGGCTTAACATTCGCTACCGGTGGAAACAGAACCAAAGCACAATATAGAGCTTGACTAAAGCTAAGTTGACGGCGATAGAATCCAAATAATGTTTGTACGAGGTTGTACGAGGCGGGACACATTACTACCACAGCCACACCTATTTCTGACGATTACCTAGTGATTAATGAAATACTGGATTTAGTAGGTAACATTTATACAGGACACCTACAAGTAGGTAGGTAGGTAGGTTTCCATAAAATTAGTAATACTCGTAGAACATTGGATCGGTCGGTCGAAGACAAAGAATTTATAGAGTTACTAACGGATATAGGTATTCGTACTTGGAAAAAATTATCGTATTAAGGGTCACGTGACTATAATAAAATAATCCCTAGCTTTAAATGATCCGTAAATATGTGCCTAACTAGTCAACCTTGCGTGTTTTTCAATACACTGGGACCAAATAATAATTCAATGGATTGTATTTAATACGTCGCATGTCTATTATAATTTTTTTTGATATTACCATTTTTTGTTATACCATTATGAGACTTTGGTACCTTAGTAAAGTGTTCTAAGCTTTTACTTAACAAAACTAGTAGTACCTCGTATGCCCATATAATTCTACTCGTACATCTGATCGAACAAAGCATCGAACCACGGAGGGCACTGGTGAACTGTATACATTTTTGCAAAAATCTACCTCAGATAAATAAAATCTTATCTTATCTACTATCGATTATCCGCTCGTTTCTAAGAGAGTTGGCTAATGAGACATATTTTACTAAAAATATTGATGTCCGTAGTACGCTCTACGGCGTAGCCCTCTACGTATTTCTAGATATATTGTTTAAAAACCCATAAATCTAGGAATCAATTTTTGATATTATCAGAAATTATTGTTGGACAAGACTAAGTATCCGTCATCCATTTATACGTCAACTTTTCACCTGCTGGATATAGGTTGCATGTCATTGCCCTGCAGTAAAACTAACTTACATACCTACCTACTCATGGTAAGGATTTTATTTTGTGATTTAAAATTAACTTGTGGTTCTTTATGACTATAGTAAGGAAAAAATATTGTAGACAATAAAAATACACCAGGAATAACTAGCAATGCATGATATGAATTAATTGGAAATTAGTTCCAAAAACCTTTGTTTGGTTTATTATTATGAAAGAGTAATAGTAGAGTAAGGATTTGACTACTATTTGTCAGCGTTAATCGGGAAAAATGACGCTTTCAATGCTTCGGTCCAATAAACGATTCCGCTAGCCCTCAGTGCGTCGTCGCAGCACGTGCGGCCACATTCCTGCGTCACCGGGGGTGCATCGTAGGGTGCATGACAAAGCGTACCCCGCAAACATATTGCTGTAGTCGTAATAATAATTCAATTTTGCAAACGCCCTACTAATTAATTATAGTCTTGCCGACAGCGAAACGATGGTGGTCTGGTCAGGTGCCGCTATGAATGGTCCTTTTTATGACGAAAAGTAGTTGACATTAACACATGTTTATTATAAAGTGGTCATCAATAAAATTAAATATAGAACATTAGAGGCTACTCGCGGATTCACTCGCGTGAAATTGGACGTAGCACCAGTAAAAAAATCATACACATTTTTATCCAGTTGGTATGCCAAGGGAACCTCCATAATATATAATCACCAACCACGATAAACCTTTTCTTGTCCCACTGTTAGACACGGATGACGTCGGAGTGGTTAGGATATTTTTTCAACACGCTCGAAAGTACGGATTGGCAGACATCACATTCCTTCAAAACATTATGGAGAACTCTCCTCGGGAGGATTTGCGTCGACATTACAGCGTAAGTGAAATTTTTTTTGATGTGGCCAAGTTTCAAATTTTTAAATCGCAATAGTAATCGCACATAATTTATGCATACCTACCGTTTGAAATTGAACCCTCAACGGCTCGAGTGAGAGGCAAGTTCTGTAGCCACGGGGCTGTAACGCTACTTTCCTATTAGACGAGTTAAAATGTATTTTTAACCGTTGGATATAATATAATTTTATATCAGGGATCCAACTCATAATTTTAACTTTATTCGAGATTAGAATACCTATAGAGCGAGCAATTATTGATTTTTGTAGGATAGGTACATTAATATTAAGAGCTAGAATACAAATTCAGAGTTTTTTTATTCACACTTAAACCGGTTGAAAAGAGGAATTTTGTAACAAGTGATTGTCTAGGTGTAACGTGAATGAAAACCTCAATCATTTGATATGCCATTTTACTTAGGTACGTAAGTCTACATATACGTAAGTATCTATTAATTCCATGGTTTATTGAAACAAGACTTGTGTTAAGACTAGTGTGCTTTGATTCAGAAAATACAAAGGCGCCGCCGATAGTAACTTTGTGGCTGATTTTAATGATTTCGAAGACAGCCGCATAATTTAGTGTGTGGATCGTTACCATAGTATAAAGAGTCTTAGCCAAAGGGCCGAGAAGCGATAGCCAAATAGCTCGCGTCGATTCAATGTAATCGAAAGAATTAAGCAATGACGGCCGCGGTCGGGTTGTGGGTGGGTGACCGCCTAGTGGCAAAATTTCATGGACGCTACCGTGATTCGGAGGGCACGTAAAGCCATCGGTCCCGGTTGTTTTCAATGCTGGAAACAGTCGTTAAGCCTTGTCGAAGACCTTCGGGTGGCTTGAGAACATTCTACACTGGATTGGCCACAAACCCCTCCACCAATCCGCATTGGAGCATCGTGGCGGATTATGCTCTGATTGGTGGTAATCTGGCTGGTGCTTTAAAATTTTCAGTTTGAAATGAAACATTTATTACATTACAAAAAAAATGTGTCTAGTGTTATTTTATGGCGAAAATTATTAGTTTTTGCTGTTATTAATTATTTTATTTTTTAAATTATTTTCACGTCACAAATATAAAATCTGTCGCTATAACAGATGTAATTTGATCAAACCGAAAAATCGGTACCGGTAATTAGGCACCGGTTTTTCAATGAACACTAAACTGGCTTCAACTTAAATCCATAAAGATATTGATAGTGATATGACTACATTCTGAGGTTTCTACGAATACTCGCGTGTGCTTTCGTATGTATCTTACCTTTAATAAAAGAAATTCAAACATTGGAAGTGCAATTGTTTGCAAAGGAAACAAATAGGTAATACGGATCCAGTGATTTCACACTCGTCCAATTGATATGCGTGCCTACGTCTGACTAGCATGTTACTGGTAGGGTTAACACAAAATTATAAAGTAGAATATCTACCTTTATTTTTAATTGTAAGTATCATAGACCAAAACTTATTATTTTAGCTTTTCTTAGGCAACTTCAGTAAACTGAACTTTTAGATGTTAAATATTTCATACTCAGGCAACTCACCAAGAAATAAATAATAAAAAGCACAAATTCATGCAAATCAGTAATAAATAAACGAAATAAATAGATTTTATTAGGTTAAATTCAAAGGTCAACCCAATTGTCTGAAGATTTTAGGCCTCTGGTACGACTTATTGACGTAATTATATCTTGTAACTACCGGAGTTGACCGCTCAAGATGCTCATTGCAAATTGGAATTCAGCTGGCAAAATTCCAATTTCTTTGACATTCTAACATTCTAAATGAACACAAGAGCAGATAAATATGTTGCTAAAATTGACTTTGTGTCAGTTTCAACACTCTCATTTCATTCATTGTCGTTCAACAAACTCCAGGTGCTCGGTGTAAAACATTTGTAACCTGGATAGATTTATTTTTACATCACTGTCCTCAAAGTTTTAAAGTCTACTATTAAGAACATTATTTACTAAAAAAGGGAATAGATGGAAATACATGGGCAGCAGCGGATGGGTGGTGCTGCATGCTCGTTCTATCATACATCCATAAAATAATGTACATACTTATATAATTATAATATAGGTATATATAAATAAATAACCAACTAACGTACAAATATTATAAACGTATTTGTTCGTATATATATCGTATATTGTTCGTATTTGTTCGCTTCTACAATAAAATACCCGGAAATATTACTTACTTATATTATTGGTCTGTCAGAGAATAAATTTAAATCTTACATTAAACAAAACCTCCATAATAAAGCTTTCTATAAAATTAATGATTACTTAAACGATAGAAATGCTTGGTGCGAAGTATCTCCAACTCCACTTGTTCAATAATAGTGTAATGTGATCAAATTATAAAAATTGTAAATTTTGAAAAGAGTAACTACCGAGTTTCTTGCCGTGTTCTTCTCGGTAGCATCAACTTTGTGAACCGGCGGTAGATAAAAAATGTTATGACGTTCATTAAGCGTATAAAAAAATACCATATAATGAAAAATAAATGAATCTGAAAAATCTGAAACGATATTCTAAATGTTATTTTAAGAAAAATATTTATTTAAAATGCATAATATTTTTAGCTTAATCAGTTTTAGCAGCCCTACGCTTTAAACAATGTGCCGGCGCATTGGACAAGGCCATCAGTCACGGGCGGCGCAGGGGCGTCGCGTATACGCTAACGAGGCGGAACGCGTAATGCCGAATGCGCGATGTCACGGGTTGACAGCGGATTCGCGACGCGCACGTACCTACCTCCCGTTGCGGTAGAGGCATAGTAGAGTTCGCTTCGAGTCTTTATACTATGGTAGAGGCGCTCCTTCACTTTTCCAATTTTGAAACCACTATGAGAATCCACGACGTCTTTTAGGGCCAAACCACAGCTTACTAAATTGTTACTACTTACGTATTGTCACAAAGTAGGTTTCATCGTAATCGATGACTCCCTAACGTGGTGGTGGGAACCCTTGAATGATGAACTGCGGGTCCTTGGTCCGAATCCCAGCCAGTTATTACTGAAAAATAATTCTGATGCCTTATCATCCTACCCAATACAGTTAGTACAGATTTGTATAGTCTTGCCTATCTTTACAGCGGATAACGAGATCAACCAGCTGAATAATCCCTGTGAAGCATCAAAGCATTTTAAATAAATTGTAACTGGCTTTGTACCTACAAGGAGCGTTGAATTCCGATCTTGATTTTTGCATAGTAGATAGGAAGGAACATAAAACTAGGTAGAAATTGTTCTATTGTAATCGCATTATTATTATATTATTATACTAGTGGTCCGCCCCGGCTTCGCATAGGTATTTTATAAAAATATCAAAATTATAATACACACACATAATATATAATAAAATTTCCATGTCACAATGTTTGTTGCAGTACTCCTCCGAAACGGCTTTACCGATTTTTACCAAATTTTATATGCGTATTCAGTAGGTCTGAGAATCGGCTAACATCTATTTTTCATCCCTATAAATGTAAAGGGTAGTCCACCCCAAATTTTTTTTTTTTAATTTTTTGACGAAATTTTTTGTTTTTATTTTTTTATGATACAGCATTAGAAAATACATACAACCCTGAATTTTCAACCCTCTACGATCAACCAAAAATTATTTATATGGCAAAACAACGTTTGCCGGGTCAGCTGGTAATATATAAATATAATATAACTAACACGACTTTCTTTTATATATATAGATTATAACAATAGTTTCGTTTACGCCTAGTAATATTATATAGCCTATGTCACTCAGTGATGATGCAGCTTTCTAATGGTGAAAGAATTTTTGAAATCGGTCCAGTAGTTTTGGCAGCGCACGCCAGAATAGCTCGCAGATGGTAGATTTTTTCCTACTTACTTGACACTTATCGTCAAATTTTGGACAATTCACACAATATCTTTATAAATTGTAGCCTATGTTATTGTTGTTGTTATTCTGATGTATAAGCTATTATTGTAAAGTTTCATTAAAATCCATTCAGTACTTTTTACGTGAAAGAGTAACACACATCCATACATATGTAGGTACTTACAAACTTTCCCCTTTATAATATTAGCAGGATACGTGAACTCGTCGTGCATTCTTTTTAATATGAATTTCGAATTAATACCGAACTCCAATTTAATTGAGTCCACGAGTATTGTGCTGAATCTCATATTGCTCGACTACTTTACAGAGGAATTCAGAGGAATTCATATTGGGAGCTGAATAATATGAAATTCTCACGAAATGACACAAACACCTATTTAAGCTCTGCTGATGTGCATATTCGTGCAATATTTTTGTATACCTGCTCAAAAATATTAAATTCATTGGCTTTTCATACCCATAATACAGATTCAAACAATACATGTAACGTCGAAATACCAAAATTACTTAATTCGAGTCTACTACTATCTCGCAATGACACGACTCACGTTTCTACGTAAAATGCCATAATGCCAAAGCACAGTGTAATTAACAAAGATCTATATCTAAATAGATGCCGCAAGTGTATTGTATGTACTTCGCGTGCCAAATGGGAGCGCAAAGCTTTTCTTTCCACGATGTTTTATTTAATCTGCGCTCAACCGTTGTCGACCCTGGACATAAACTGAAATTCAGAATGTCCCATAAAGAAAAAAAAACGTTCGATTCTTTCACTCGT
Source organism: Carterocephalus palaemon (assembly GCA_944567765.1). Lineage (NCBI taxonomy): Eukaryota > Metazoa > Arthropoda > Insecta > Lepidoptera > Hesperiidae > Carterocephalus > Carterocephalus palaemon. The sequence goes on along the minus strand of OX155637.1, from coordinate 5,799,192 downwards.
CGCTTAGCTTCGTGGTATGCTTACTTGCTCAGTGGTATAATCACTATTCTCATTTTTCTGTCAAAGGAAGCAACTAGTGTTGTACAAGTCTAGTTGTCGATTCAAATCGATTTTGGATACAGAAGAATGATAATGTTCAGATTGGGATATTTTGTGACATGTAAATTATTTTATATTTATATTATGTCCCTCCCAGAGGAGACCCGTGCCCAACAGTGGGACGAAGAAAGGGTTGGATGATGATATATGAACTGATGAAATGTATATGTACGGTGCTTGGTCTCAGTATACCTTTAAGTTTACTCATTAGGCTTTAGTTTTGAGAATATGTAACGCTTCTTTCAGTCTTCATTTTAGAGTTTTACACAAGTAGATTTAAGAAGATTAGGTATTTCATTTTAGAGTATTACACAAGTTTTAAGAAGATTATATTTAGGACTTTCTTTTAAAACAAGGTGGCTTATAAAATGCAACACACGGATTCCCGTTTTGCAAGGGTGAGTGGTTGTGACTATCGGTGCACGTGCGTCACCGACACCCCGCTAGACACATACATTCCGACGTATTTTGCCTTGGCGTCACTCGCCCTCTAGTGACATATTGCAGGAAATATTACGCTTTTTAGGGTGCAGTAGTAAAAAAGAACTCTTGTCGCCTTGTCAACCAGCCAATCGACTATGGCCTAAGCCTAACCGTCCTATTCCGAGAGGGATAGGGGGACCCAGACAGAGAAAAGATAGGGGTTTTGGTGTTGATTGACATAATTAGTTACGACCAAAAATAATTGGTTATGTGTCTTTCTCCTATTTTATAACTGGTAAATACCTCTACGCATCCTGTAAGGTTCTTTTTAATTGAAAGGTAAGTGGAACAAGTGGAAATTCAGGAAAATAATGATCGGTAAGCATTATTACCGTGGCACCTCCACGCTTGCCGTGATGACTCCGCAAAATCAACTATAATGATGTGAGGCATCACGACAGAACGACACTCATATATATGTTACGTTATTATCTATCTCCCCTGCCGGAAACTGAAGTACTTACCCATTATCGAAGCGGACTGCCGCCATTTGATACCGGCAACTCGATAACATTGCTTATCGATGCTTATCAACACTCGAGAGGTGATCACGATAAAATGGGTACAATTGATTTTTCCGACAATCGAACTAATTTCCACGTGAATTATCAATGCGAGCTTTCGTAAGTCCTTTGCCCTACGAAATACCTACATTTTCTGACTCATTTTTATTGTAGAGGACTGTCAATGTGCCAACTTTTTCTAAGCAAATTTATAGATTCAGATTCAGATTAAGTAATATACTTTCATTATATGGTATTGTTAGTTGTGTATGTTAATGAACATCATTAGATTTCAGATTTTTGTCTACAAAGACCCTGCTGCTATCCAGAAAGACACGGCAAGAAATCGGCAGTTATCGTTATCAACATTTAGAATTTTATAATTTGATCAAGGCTTATGAATTAAGGCTCGCCACCTATTACAGTTGTACAGTCTGTTGAAGAGTGGGTGTTTGCATACTCTGCCTTCCCCTTCGGAGTAATAGACGCGTGATATTGTTATGATGTAAATTGGAGCTGGAGGCCAACGTTTTTATCGTTTATATAGTCATTTATTTTATAGAAAGCTCTATTAACGAGGTTTTGTTTAATGTAAGATTTAAATTTATTCGAGACGAGAGAGAGAGAGTAATATTTACGGATAATTTATTGTAGAAGCGAACACAGTTTACTATTGCTAGGTACTAATAGTACATATCAGTATATTTTCCTTATTTCTTTTATGAATTCGATTCGATTCTTTTGTCTTCTACATGACGCTGCTTGCTACTGATAACATCTATTATAACATCACATTGTATGTACCTTAAGATATGTAGCAGCTTGCATATAACATAACTGCTACACATTTCGCCACTAGCGGTCACCCATCCACAAACCGACCGAGCCCGTAGATGCTTAACTCTATCAATCACATTAAATAGACGCAAGTCATTGGGCTATCGACGCTAGTTTCAGATCAGCCGATCACCCTCGAGGTCTGATATCTCGCAGTTTCCAATTTAAGTTTTACCTTATTCCCCAGTATCGATAGGAAATCATATAAACTGATTGGTTGTGTGTTTAAGGTTTGTTTTTAAAAGTCTTTGACATCTAATGTGTAGGTATATTTTACATTAAATAAATTTATTTCCACTATAGCATTTAACCCGCCTTAACAAACGTGTGTAGGAATCAAACTACAGCCAACATAGCAGTAAACACGTCGACAAACCCATGCAGATGAATGGCAGCATTGACTGAAATATCTATGTCCAATAACCCTCTCGTATCTGTATAAATAAGAGCCGACAAGCAGTGAAATTAATACGTCGTCGTCGGTTCTTAATAGTCCGGCACAGTCGCAGATGGTTGGGAATTAGCTCGAATTTATCTTCATTACCACCTTACTTTGATGAGGGATGACTCTTCCAGGAGAGATTTAAGCATATACCATGGGTTATATCTATGGGCTTTACAATGCCCTATGACTTTTGCTAAATTGATCCATTCATTTAACCCTTTCAGGTGAACTATAGCAAAAAGTTATTTAACCATAGACATATGAGTAGGTATATCAATGACCCATACCTCAAGAGTCTTCCAAAGCCAGGTACGACAGAACACCTTAACAATAGATACTAGTCTCTCTAAGTTAAATTCTGAGAAGTGTGTACTGAAAGAGAACCCAAGTATTTTTATGGGTCATAGTACCTACTTTAAACTTCAGTTGTAAAATTTTCTTATTCATTATATCTTCTCAAACGATTAGGACCACAATAATATCCTCTCCCTGCTTCTCTGAAAAGATTATCTAAAAATCTTTCCAATGAATGGAATGGAAAATGGGCCGTTTGTATAAATGGGGTGGTAAAGTAAAATAACATTGTAATGTCACAACAACGAGTGTTTGATCGATATTCGGAAGTTCAACAGGTGTCGGTACACGACGAGCGGTAAACAGATTCTAAACATAACTTTAGGCGGGGCAACGTAGATACACGAAAATTGCAGATACAATTGTAGCAAAATATGTGGCAAAATCGCATGAACGAAAACTACACGAATTCGCACAGCCTAAACGGCATAAACGGCCTCTTGTCCATGACACGGTTTTTCAACCGTACGGCGTGTTAGCCGTACGATTGAACAACCGTGTGAGCTTGTATGTACATGACCCGTGTACGTCAACAAGCTTTCATAGTGATACAAAATTAACAAACGTGCCTACACGCGGCGAATTAACCGTAGATTTTCACGGGCGATAAACCGTTCGTGGACATGAGGCCGTTTAGGAATGAAAAAATGGTTGACTGTAAGTTCGGTTTACGGACGATAGATTTACGTGATAACGTCATAATCATTATATTATACAAAACAAAAAAAAAAAAACAAAAAAAAAGGAGAATTGAAAATACAAAGTTAACAGACAACAGACAAGTCTATATATTTATTTTGACAGTTCCCTACACTGAAGAAGTTGTTCCCTATTTAGTAGCCATGGAAACGGTTGTCAATAACGTCTCATGACGTCAGAGCGAGGTAACGACAAATCACGTCACACTTTTTCGTTCGTGTTGCTGATTTATCAAACGTCAAAAATGAAAATTTCTAAAACAAAATTGAAATTTATCAAACCGTTGGAAGCAAAAGTTATGTCAGCGATATTTGAAAATGGTTCCTCGGAGACATAATGTTGACAGCTCTACCATCTTTTAAGTAGGTACAACTTCTCAGACTACTTCAAAAAGTTGTCTTTGTTCACATTTTACTTAAGTTTTATCGATACCTACGAATTTAAAGTAACACGAAAGGTAAACAACTGACATGACCGCAGTTTAGGTCATGTCGTTTCGATGGAAATTGCGATGGAAATCAGCCGAGTTACTTTAAGTATTTTTCAAGCATGCTTTCAAACACCCATCTACATAAACTGGAATCACTTCATCGCGCTGCTTAAAACAAATCCCTGCAACTTCCATGCTATTAACGTGATTGATTGTGGTATATTATTTGAAAGGTAATTTTATTACCTTCCAAATGGTATTAAAAAGGTACTTAAATTTAGGCAATGTAACAATTAACAGTCGTTGCGCATTGCTAGTTTTCATCGAGTGGCTTAAAATATATGTATGTACCTTGATGTACTTTAGAGTGCGTGGAGGATGGTTTGATTTTTGATTTTTCAAGTTTATTTTACCGCTCGCGAGTTTTACTCATGCAAAATTATTATTATACCATACCAAATAAATACCAAATAAATAAATTAATTAAACTTATTGTAATTAATTTATACCAATTGTAACAATTAACAGTCGTTGCGCATTGCTAGTTTTCATCGAGTGGCTTAAAATATATGTATGTACCTTGATGTACTTTAGAGTGCGTGGAGGATGGTTTGATTTTTGATTTTTCACCATACCTTAATTGTTAGAATAGGTGTCGATAATAGTTTATTGAAAATTTTTGCCGCGGCAAAAAATGTTCGTTAAAATTGTTGACATTAAACTTAGCATAGTGATAGACTAAACTTATTAATAATTTGTTATCGAATTTTACATTTAGATACATACACTGAAACATGAATGGACAATTTAATGAGAGGAAAAATAAGCTAAAACACTTAACACGTTTAATTTTTTCAAGGGCGAAGCTGCATGCAATGGCTAATGTAAAATGGTTTGTAATAGCACAGCCTACTAGGTATTAAGACGTAAGTTGTGTGTACTGGTGGTGACTGTGTAAAGGAAAAGGAACTTTATGCAAGGTAAATACTTACAGTTATTATAAGTCATATATTCCATGAAGTATAGTAACCAATCATAATTTTTACCGAGAAGAGGGAACCGCAGAGAAGCGCGGAGGCAATAAAGTCGTAGCTGGGGGCGATAAATAGTGGATCGTTCGTCGGATTGTGCAGACGTCAGCGCAATATTACCTCCCATATATCAAAACTGTACGCCATTCCGCACCCAATAACCTTAGCTTAAATACGACATTCGCTTGCGCTAAACAGACGAATACAGACTTACCTACTTTAGCAGAGTGTAGGATACGGGCGCCGCAGAATGCGGAAAAACACGTGTCTACCAGGCGCCGATTTCGACTATTAAATTTGCTGACTATATGACGAAAGCAATAAGGATTAATGAGACGGAGTTTGCTTGTTTGCTTGTAGCATCCCTTTATTTGCAGTTCTTCAATAAGAGGTTATCCCCCAAATGGAAATTAAACTTGCTTAAAAGGAACGTTGCGTTTTTGATAACACGTCTTTTTAGTTACATAACGATGTGTACCTACGTATATTTATTTTATTTATTTATTTATTTATGTATAATATACTAAATGCTTAAACAATATATTTCATACTAGTGTGCCCACAGCTTCGCTCGCGTGGAATTAGACATAATAATAGATTCTTCTTAACGCGTTAACTTTAGCTCCGTAAATGACTTATCCCCTATGTTTATTTTACACCCTTAAGGGGTTTTACAAACAATGAATGCCATATTTATTTAAATCTAATCAACAGCCTATAATATAAATTTTATGCATCTAGTTCTGAAAATGACAATACTTTCATACAACCTTTCATCCCTCTTTTTCACCCCTTACAACACTTTATCCAATTAAAAAGTCCTTTAGTAAATGTCCTTTCTCAGGCTTTAGACTATCTGTGTACTAAATTTCATTTAAATCGGCGCAATGCTCGACGCAAAATATCAGTCTACGTTCGTACCAATGTTAACAACCATTCTCATATATCATTCAAATTTAATTCAAAAATGCTTTTGAACCTAAAATCGCTTCGACGATGCGTCCCAATGTATTTTTAATTTATTTCCACTTTTGATGTAACACGCAAGCATTGCTATTTCGCACATGTCATACTTTTTTCAACAGACCGGAATGCAAGTTAAAACAAAAACAATAAAATGTGACAGTTCAAACGATTTTTTACGTTCATAGTGTCATCTTTCAGTTACGCAAAATCTGGGAGAAAATTTTGAAAAAAATTATGTAAAATTTCTAAAGGAAATTCCAAAAAAAAATGATAAGAAAATGCTAGTATCGTAAGAAACAAAACAAGTTTTATCTAGGGTTACAAATTACTGGATGCGAAGATGGCAAGGTAGGCTATGTTGTGTGAAGGTAGTTTCTGGTCCAGACCCACCTTATTGCCCCTCGCAGCCTGAAGCTATTTGTGCTATTGAAGAACTTGCTATCGAAGTAAATCCAGAGCGCAATATCTAAACCGTAACTCTGAAACTTTGAAAACAAGTTTCGAATTAGTCTCGGTGTTTCCCAGTCCAAGCCCTAAATTTACATTTGATAGCGATGGTCACAATAAACGAATGAATTTCCAGGAACATAACTATTTACTACAAAATCGTTTTCTTGAATTACTTGAAAAATACCAATAAGATCATCTCGAAAAATACAAAGTGTAACTTTAGTATTAACATTTATTTATGTCTCACTTAAATATAGATAATAATATGTACTAATGTGAGAGATTCAATTTCTCTGCGTTGGCAAGAGAGAGCTTGAACCATTAATACAGTGACCAGGGAATATCGACGCAATGTGTGGCACGGCGTTGGGTAGTGGTTGACGATTTGACGTCTAAGGCTAAGAACTCACGATGCGGTTTTCACCCGCGCCCGCCGTGGTTGCGGGCCCGCAACTTCTGTAGAATGCAGATTATATGTAAAAATTGAAAGCACATCTCACGTCACGTTATACGCCCGCTGTGCGCGCGATTGCTTGCGGCTTCCGCTGCACCGACGGGTAACTAGTAAAATCTCGCGGGCCGCGATCACCGCAGCCTCGGCGGGTTGCGACCGCGCGATCTGCGATCGGATGGCGGGCGACGCCGACTCTTTTTTTTAATCCGGGCTTTCTTTTATTAATTTGTCTGTGAAGTAAGTGTAACATCTCATATCTGGTGTTTTTCCATGGCGGTCTGTACATAAACTGACCGATAACACCAATCTTGCAACCGCCCGTCTTGCGATCATCGCCCGCAAACGTGGCGGCTCAACCGCGACGGCTGCATAACCGTACAAATAACCTTTCTCTTGAGTAATAATCGCTCCGTGAGTTCTTACCCTAAAACGTGTACCTACAGCCTGTATTTGGCGCAGCGCTTGAGAGCACTAGTGCGTTTTAATCACAGAGCACCCATTGAGAACGATTATGAGACAAACGACGCGCACAACACATACTTGATTTAGCAACAATGTCATTAAAGTCCGCTGCTCGACATAAGCCTCCCTTAATCGGTGCCACTCCTCCCAATACTGTGCCTTCTGAATCCAGCGGTTACAGTTCCGTACCGGGCCGTGGTATCTCGAGGACCTTTCTAACCCATCGCTTGTCCGTCCCACGAGCGACTTGGCCTGCCAATTGCATTTCAGACTGCTTACTCGACGAACTATGTCGATAACCCACGTTCGTCTACGGATTTCATCATTTCAAATCCGCTCCCATAGCGAAATATCGAGCATAGCTCTTTCCATAGCACGCTGAGCGAATGAGGCCGACGGTAAAGGAAAGTTATTCGAATACTTTCATCTTCAGGCACTGAGGTAATCTCGATGTAATGATATGTCGTAGCTTCCCGAACGCTGCCCAGCCGACTTGAATTCCTTTATACCTCTTACCTAAGGTACCTCTTTCTCAAAGTTGGACTTACTCATCTGGACCACTTGTGCCAGTTCAATATATTCGTCAGCAACTACGAGGGCAGCGACATCAACAACTTGCATAGGTTTGACATGCACATTGGACATGATCTTAGTCTTGTCCATGTTCATTTTCAAACCCACCCGCGTGAGGCACTGTTTAGGTCCTCCTAGCACAGTGTTGTCAATGTAATGCGAAATGTATTTAACTTTAGGGGGTAAGTGATCTGTGTCGCTTATATACTTAAGATCCCGGAGTCCTCAAACGCTTAGGTAAGGCCACCTAGCGTTATAGTGGGTGAAATGAAAACTACATATAGCGGCAACATTTCAGTGAACAATAATACTGGCTCAACCCGTACCTCCGTCTGCATGAAATTGTTGTCGGGTCCCAAGGTTAAGCTCCTATCTTTGAGATTTGAACATAACGCATATAGACCTCGACATCGAAAAAGGAGCAGAGGCCGCCCTTCGACAAGGTGGTCAGACGACCTAAAGAAGGCAGCGAGAAGCCGCTGGATTCAGAAGGCACAGGACCGGCCGGAGTGGCGTCGTTTAGGAGAGGCCTATGTCCAGCAGTGAATCACTAAAGGCTGATGATGATGATGATGCATATAATCCAATCAATTTTTACTCTCTATAAATGGATGCGTGTCGTCAGTTGTTGCCAGTGCACTGGTGCCAGCGGCGGCGCCCCCAAGGCTGGCCTGCCGCTGATCTGCCTGGTGCCACGCGACGCGAGCCCGGCCGCGTCCGGTCCCTCCCGCCGTCCCGCCCCCGCCCCCGCCGCCGCCCAGAGCGACTTCCAGCTCCTCGACGAGGACTACATCAAGAAACACTTCAAGCTGCCCCAGCGGTCTTTGTATCTGGATCCTTTCAGGTACAGGGTTTATTATTATAGTATATTTAATAGTATCTTTAGAATGCCATTAGGCATTATGTCCGCCCATCGTTTAGAGGTGGTGACCAACAGGTGAGTAATGAAAGAGTATTAATATACTTCGCTGTCTCTCTGACTGTCACAAGCTCATAAGGTTTTATCTATTGAACGGAAATAGGTTGAAACCTGAAAATTTCACAGAATACGTACCTAAACAAAAAAATTATAATGTAAAACAACAAATAATAAATAAAATTTAGATCTCAAACCGTGTTCCTGCTCGGTGGTACGGAATGAAACCCTAGGTTTGCGAGTCCGAGTGTAGAAGTGTGGTAGAACACAGATAGTATATATAGCCTGAGAAAGGACATAGGCTACTTTTTATTTGGAAAAAGTGTTTTAAGGGGTTGAAAAGGGGTTTGAAAGGTTCTATGAAAGTTTTGTCATTTTCAGAACTAGAAGCATAACATTTGTATTGTAGGCTGTTGATTAGATATACATAAATAAATATGGCATTCAAAGTTTGTAAGAATTTTGTAAGGGTGTAAAATAAACATATGTATATTATTATGTCTAAAACCACGCGGGCGATGCTGCGGGCGTCCACTTGTGATATCTAAGTAAAAAATGATCAAACTCTAAACACAACTTACCTACAAATTAACAGTAAAATATGTTTTTGATAATGATAATAAAATATTTTTTGTCTGTTCAATCCAATCCACAGGCGTCCCCTCATCACATTTCCTATGACCCAAGAAGATGTAAAACATTTCAATTTAGCTAGGAAGTACAAGATAAACCAACAGATCCTTGATGGCTTTTTGGACCCCAGCGAAGCTATATCAGCGCCAAGTGTATTTGTAAGTACCTAGCTACCATAAGATCTGGTACCTACTAATAAAGATGATAAGATAATAAAAACAACCTTTAGGATGAATTGACGGTAATGTCCTATGTTTTTTTGCACACCGAATATTATTGGCATTTATACGAACTCAGGTGGACTGTATGACCTGAGAAAGTCACCGGGTAACCGCTGGTATTTAATGGGAACAGGAGCTGGGGAATAGCACCGATTTAGGGGTCCTCTCTTAATCGGTGGCCAGCAGTGGAGTTCAAAAGACCGATGGATATGGGTGGATGTACCATGGATTGATAGATAAAATCTTTTATCCCATCCAAATGCAATGGATGGTACCGGATAGCCAAACAGTAAATAAAAAGTAAATAGGCTATGTGTTTTTTTTATTTCGATAACTTTGCGATATTTAACGGAACTTTTTAATTTTTTTTTTTAAATGGATTAACCATAAATTGTTCTTGTATTTTTTCTAAAGCCTTATGCAAAAACTGAAGCCGAAAAACGTAAAGAGGCAGAAGACGATGAAGAAATCATTTACATTCTGCAATTGCCGGACTGGGAGTACAAATGCCCCGTTCACAATGAAACTATTCGGACGCCTAGGTAACAATTTCATTATTCTCAATATCATACACCTACCCTACATCATAGTAGTACGTCATGCATGACAGATCGTAGGTAAAGAAGACTACCTATGGTAGAAGAAGAAAGTGGATAAAAAGCTTTTGCTTTGTTCAACAGTTTAAGTTGAATAAGTAGGTACGTATTCTATGTACTTACTCTACTAGTTTTATAACATTTTAAATTTTAGCAGTTGATAATTAAATGTAACTTAGGTAAATTTTCGCTTCACCTGATAATGTTTAGAATTTGGGATATTTAAGACAAAATCCTCACACAGTATATTGATTCATTAAAATTTATGTGTAAATTCGTGAACAATCGTGAATAAAA